>OX383922.1:1891200-4291200 GCA_947532125.1 Saturnia pavonia
ATCGTGTATACTTTCATATGCATTTAGTAACAACCTGTTATTTTGACATTACAAACAGACACTACAATTTTATTATATGTATAGATAGGCGATAAAATTTCTGGAAATATTTTTATAATCTTAAGCGGCCTCTACACGTTCGCCTGTATTTGGCGAATAGAGGAGAACACTAACGTGATAGGGCGTATATTTTTCTTACATTTGTAGGTATCGAAGCCTCTATTCTATCAATATCTATCGTGTTATCGGATTTTCAAGAACGAGTTAAAAGGGACTTCTACACGTTCGCATGTATTTGGCGAATAGACACGAACACGAAAGTTTAAAGGGCAGCTTCATCTACTGAAGAAACCTTCAAATTATTTGCAAAATAGTTTGTTTTTATATATAAATTCAAATATAACATTTCAAATACTCATGATGTTTTTTTAAATAACAAGTGTGTATTTTTGAAACATTTGTAACAGATTTTGAAACCGCTAATTATAAATACAAGTCGTCTTTTATTATCCGTCTATGCAGAGGCTAAGGCCATATAAAATGACTTATTAGGAAGTACCAGGGGAAAGATCACAGTTATATCAGGGGTTTCCAATGTTGTGACGTCCATAGCAACCAGCCACAAATTCGTAAATGAACACAAACGTACGTGTGGATGGGATGGACGAATAGAGGCAAATTGCTAGGAATGCGCATTCGGCAAAAGCCAGCAATTCGGCAAACGTGTAGAGGCCGCATTACATTTGCGATAAGCAGTTCGTGTTTAATGGATTACTTTGATAAAAAATTGTGCCAGCAAGCTTAATTAGTCATTTAGATACAATGATTATATGAATTATTTTAATTGGTATGACAAGGTATACAGTCTTCAAAAACAAGACCGTTCTCGGTTTTAGGTCTTAGTATATTTGTATGTGTGCGATTTTTTCAGAAATTACACAACCGATTTTAATGGTTCTCAAAAACTTTGTCACCTTTTACACTCTTAGGGGCAGAATTTCTAGAAATTCTTTAAAAACAATCTCTACAATATAATTTTCACATCTCATTTAGTAGGAGAGAGGTAGGGCACAGAGAAATTTCTTTGGAGATTTCTCTCTACTTGGGGCAGCCCGACTGGTGGGATACCTCCACCCTACAGAAGATCGCAGCCAAATAACCTTGTATTGTATTCCTGCGTTGAGGGTTCAAGGTCGGCAATACATTCGTGATATCTAAGGTATTACAAGCTTCCCTATACTACGGTAGCCGCTTACCATCAGGCGAGCCGTATGCTTGTTTGCCACCTTTGCAGTTAAAAAGGAGCCACTTTGGGCTCGGCGATGTTGAGACAGTCAAGACTCTGCCAGAACACACCTATATGTTTTTGGCGACAGATTTTCAACTCGAAGGTGGTAGCTAGCCAGACGGGCATTAGAAAATTCCCTGCCACCTTGCTATGGTTTCATCACGATGTGTTCCTTCAGCAAGCTTGGGCTTATTGCAGGGATTCAAACTTACGTTAATCGACGCGATGTCCGTACAAGCTACCATTGAGCAATTATACTCATCACACAAAAATCAACCATTTACGGGGATCGAACCTGCAGCTTAGCTTTCGGCTCCATAGTAAGCTGCGCCACGAGGCCTGTGAGGTGAAACGCATTAGATATTATATTTTGACTTACCGAGTAAAGAATAAAAATCACTTACCCTGTGATGTTCCAGATGGTATTTTTTGAAGCTAATAGAGATCGGTAAACCTATCGGCAGGTTAGCGAAGAAACCGAATAGCCGGTTGTGCATCGGACGATTGTGTCCGAACGCGAGGTTGTGAGCTATCTCGTGTATTGCTGGAAATATTGAAAATCACATTTTATCAATTATATTTTATTTTTAAGTTATTATCTTCTTCTTATTAATTATGGCTCGGAACTATTCGTGCATTAGGCCAGTGTCAAGTATTTTACATTTTGTCAACAAAGCGAGGAAAATATTCTGTAATCTTTAAACATCGCTCCAAGAAGATGGCGGAACCCTGGTTAAAACTTTCCAGGGAGCCTTTGTAGCAACTTAAAATGCATGTTCGTAGTTATTTATTGTAATCCACTTCACTTGTGCACAACAACCACACTAAGTCACGTAAAATACCGCCAAAATTACATAATATAGGGCCAAATGACTTTTTTTATTTTTTTTTTCGAACTGACTACACTGTTAGCCTGAGGGGCCCTGGAGCCTTTACGGCTTTTACAGCTTTACCGGGCTTGGGGGCGAGCGCTTAGGGCACTCAGCCACGAAAGCTAAGCAACAACATCCGAGGGTGCCAAAGTGGCCGGACCTCGGCTCGGACTGTTGCGCGTAGGCCAAATGACATAAGTTTATGAATTAAAACAAAAACCACCACATGACACTTTAAGTTACCGCCAAAAACTTTCCTAAGTTATTATTCTTTTTTGGCGCGTTTAATAGTTGGTAAAATTGAGAGCAGCGCGCGCTTTATGTGACCGTAATGCGACATGATGACGTTAGTCTTTATCTTACTACTAGCTGTGACCTGCGGTTTCACCCGCGTACAATTTAAAAGAAAATACTGATTGATGATTTATAATACTTCAGTATAGTCAATATTTTTATTTTATCGGGCGGCCAGGGTTATGCGTCAAAACTCACACGGCTCGTACGCGCCACAAACCTATAGTCGTGCCCGAGCCGAGTGTTGAATTATTTTAATTTTACATTATCTTCCAAACTAAATCCTTCTAATATATAAGAGTAACAAACAGGGTCCCAAATGAGGACAAGTTGAACTCTTTTTTTTGTAGTTTATAGGTTTTTGGCGTTGTGGCCACAATCTCAAGTGATGTTAAGTGACGATGTGGCCCAAGATGAAGACACGCTAATCCTAGTGGGGAAACTCGCTCTAAAATGCAGCTGCCGGAACACACACAGGTGTTTGGCAACAGATTTTCAAACTTAGTCATTACTTCCTCAAACTCATAAAATAACATTCACGTAAAAATGAAGTTTTTTTTAGAGGTCATAGTTCCATACAGAGTAGTATAGAAGTCACTGTTTTAGAATTTATGTACGTAGTTTAGTTATTAGAACCGTTAGATAAAGCAGTGAAACTTAAGTAAATATTCGTACATGAATATACTACACTAAAATATATTTTTACAATGATAATTTGTGATAAGACGTCGAGAGAGTGAAACGACGATATGTGCTCTATAATCTGATTTTACATATAAACGTGTACCGAAAATATTCAAGGTTAAAAATCAGCGATGTAATGCTGTTAGCGACAAACATAAATTATTAGCACAATTCGAGGTTGTGAGAAAATTACGTCATCTGAAATAAAATTGTCACAAACCTTATTTATACATGTATTATACCTTCTCCTACAAGTGCCATATCTGATAGCGGAACGTAAAAGGACTTGAGAACAAAGCAAATAATAGGTCCTTACATATGAAATTAGCGTTTTATATGGAAAAAGCAAAACGAAAAAAATATTATGAAATTACTTATACATTTAATCAATCGAAGTATGTACCATTATTATCTATGCATTTTCGCCATTATACAGGTAGTTCATTAATTCCATTGCAAAAAAAAGGTGGAAGCGAGTTTAGGGTTTATATGTATAATTTATTAACGTTTTGCGTTGATGAAATATGACGATGATTGTTGAAAATGTTGGGAAAAATTATGCCGACAGGGAGCTCCGCGTAAACCAACAGAGTTATATTTATTATACTGTTACCACCGTGCAAAGCCGGGACGGGTTGCTAGTTTAATATAATTGTATAAATCGCTAATGAGGTTTGCTAATGCTTTAATAATAATTACTTTGGATTGATTGTATAGTTTTGTTAAATGCAGCGTCCGTCATTCCATCTTGGTAAAATAATCTCATGTGGAGCAGTCACAAAAATAAAACCGCGTAAACCCATACGTCAAACGTCTGTTGCTGCCGGCGTTCGGCAAACAGACTAGTGATGGTCAACTTGATTTATCTCGAGTTACGCATAGATCGAGTTGAGTTCTCCCTAACTCGAATTGGATTGCTGCGGTAAATGAAGAAGCGAGTAAGCGATTGACGCACTCGCTCCGTCTCACTCTAATTCGCGCGCAGCGATCAGACTACATTCATTAAGCTACAGACAGATGTCACTGTCACTTAAAGACTTCATTGCAGATTTGAGGATAACTCATTTAAATACAAAGGAAAAAAGTCACCTGTTTTATTTAAATTGTACTTATTTTTGTTAATTAGAATTTTCTCAATACATTTTTATTACGAATCAGTTCCTTTTTTTGTTATCGCGAAACAGAGTCATATTGAAAAAAAAAACAATTCATTCATCCAGTTAACTCGAGTTACATGAATATCAACTCGAGTTAACTCGAGGCGTGTTTTATTCCGAGTTGGTACATCTATACAACAGACTAGCTTATTGGTCGGTCTTGTTCTCCTCCCGCGTCCCGCACACCATTAGAATGTCGCGCTTACGGCGGCAAACTATAATTAATAAGATTTGTACCTGAAATAATAGATGTCACCACAATCGAATCAATACAATATCAAAACGCTTAACTAAAACTTCTTCAATAATATTAGTATCTGGCGCACGCCCCCCGTCTTCCGCAGTTTCTTATCACAAGTCAAACCTATCCTAACCCAGCCACATCTACCGTATTTTGATCATCTAGCCTAGGGATTTTATCAAATTTCCGCTTTTATCATCTCCCTTTGGAGACCGTTTTCATTAGTATGATGACAAAAATATTTGTTGGGAATAGTTATTATAATTAGAAGATACATATTGGTAATGGTGTAACTTCGGTTACAGAAAACATTATAACCATTTAAAATGCAAATTTTATAAGTCTGCACTCTATTCAAAATATCAGCACAGGGTTTCAGTTAGCTGGTGACTTTCGTGGTGAAATCATAAACTGACGTGATGTGAGCAACTAACGATGGACTTACGTTTCTCGACGGTAGGTTCCTGAATGTAGCTAATTAAGTGGTTGGTATTACGGTATTTTACTAACACCCGTCTGTCTTGCTTATATATAACCCTCACGTTGAAAATCTGTCCTATAGGTCAGTAACCTAACCTATAGGTGTGTTCCAGCAGTTGAATTTGAGAAACAGTTCTCTAGGATAAGCGATTCTTTTTAGGCGACAACGTCTCTTAACATCAGGTAGGATTGTGGTCAAAAGCAAAATTTATAAAATATAAAGAAACATATCAAATGCGCTGATGACTTTTTTCACTAGAATAGTAAAAAGCCCGGCCAAGTGCATGTCGAGCCACGCGAAATGTAGGATTTCGTAGTTGCATGTCACAATATGCAAACTTAGAAAGGGGCTTTAGGTAATTTTCAATGGAATTTGCACGAAATTTTCTTTTTTAATTAATTCTCCAAGCCCAATTTATAAGTTGGGTCGACTATTGCTCGTTAACTTGTAAAGCGTACTTAGCTTACTGTTCTTTTTAAGTTCGTGAATTTTTTCACTTATCCAAAAACAACCATTTAACTGGCGGGGGCAGGCAGACACTACTTGACTCTAACAAAAATTTGCATTTTAAAGCTTAATATTAAGCGCAAACTGATCCCTGCATCGAAAAATGGTTTTCACGCACCAGCAATATTTTTTAAAGACCAATCCAACGACACACATGGTACAAACGAAAAAAAAACATTTCACGAGTATCCAAATTTTTTAATTTATTTTACTACTAACTGTGCCCGTGACTTCGTCAGCGTGGACTTCAGAATTGGGCCTTTACCAGGATAAAAAACATCCTATGTCTAAATCCGGCTTATAAGCTGTCTGTGTGCCAAATTTCATCTAAATCCGTTCAGCCGTTTTTGCGTGATTGACTAACAAACAAATAAACTTTACTCACTTTCGTATTTATAATATTAATAGCATCTGCCCGCAGCTCCGCTCGCGTGAGCTAAAAAATTTTTGTTACTGGGGTAAAAAGTATCCTCGTCAATCCAGGTGATCTATCTGTGTGCCAAATCCGTTCAGCTGTTTTCCGTGATTGAGTAACAAAGAAACTTACTTTTGCCTTTATAATATTATTAGGATTAGAATAAGTATAAGTAACGTTAGTAAAGATAAATCAATATACGAACAGTGTGTAAATTAAGACTTGAAACGCTTATAGAACGCGTACTTATTAAGAAGAATACATTTTGAAAGAAAAAACCAGCATAACTCTGCTCGCTCTCTCTTTAATCACAGCTCTATTTTAAAAGACAGAAACGTGTAAATTCAAATTTGCAAGTAACTCACCCAACATTAGAGAATGGTTTATGACTCCACCGAAGCAGTAAGCTAGGAGTAAGGTGACCGGCCAGCTCAAGTGCTGCACCACGGGCATCATCGCGAACTGTGTCAGCACCATCGCTGTCACGACCCATTTGAACAGCGGATCATAGCCGAATAGCTGTTTGATTTGTGGGTATTTCTCTGTAAAAATAAACAAATAAAACTAAGTTATATAAAAGATGAGTATAATCGCTGCAGCCTCATACTGAGAAAGGGGACTATTCGACCCCATGCAACATGTATTTTTTGTGTCTCAGGTATTTACGCGAGTACAATTTTTTTTAACGTTATAGGTTTAGCGTAGTGTCCACAATCTCACCTGACATTAAATGAGGATCTGGCCCAAGATGATATCACGCTACACCTGGTGGAAGGCTGGCTCTCAAGTGCATCTGCATCTGCCAGAACACACCTATTTGGCGCTTGGCGACAGATTTTCAATTTGAGGGTCGTAGCTAGCCAGGCGGTCATCAGAAAAAGCCCTACGATGGTTTCCTCACGTTGTTTTCCTTCACCGAAAGCTCAGGCTCATTACAGGGATTCGAACTCACGTCAATCCACACGAAGTCGCACACACTACCACTGAGACTAGAAATTACACAATAATACTGCTAATCAGCAGTCTGTATAGAATAGCTTTGATTATATAAATTAATTAGCTGTACCCGCGGTTCCGTTCGCGTGAACTACTTCGGTTAAGCGCACGCGCGAATCGTACTACACTGAAAAAAATGAATAGCTGAACTAGTTTGACTAATCAGAAAATAGCTTAAATTTACTTCTTAGTAACCAAACTTTTGTTAAAATAGCTAAACTGGTTTTGCTGCACTTCCCAAACTAGTTCAGCTATTCGTACTTTTGTTGCTATTAAATAAAAAATTGGCTATTATTTAATGAAATGGGTTTGCTAAACTCGTTTATCTACTTTATACAAAACAAAGTTTAGTAAAAAAGTACTATTTGATTACTGATAGGCAAACACTTTAGTAATTATTATACAAAATGTTTAGTTATATCTAAGCAAGTATTAAGTAAATAATAGACTAACAAATCCATTAAATGTTTATTAATTTATTTTCCTATTGTAGCAAAAATTTATTATCAATTAGAAGACAAACTTTTACAGTTATATGTAACTAAGTTATTAAAAACATTCCTAGCTAAAATTTGGTTATCTATTTCAAATTGTTTAATAAATAGTAGATAAATTAACAAATTTTTTCAACTAAATGAACTTGTTTCGACACGAATCTCCTATACACTCGCGGTACGCGTTTCTGCGCTTATTAGTGTTGCCACCTTAGCGATTTATTCTCTAGATTCGGTGATTTTTGTCGCCCTTTTGCGAAATTTTTCTATAGTTAAGTTAATTATTTTGCTTTTGCGTTTTTCAGCGCTATTTGATCGCAACCATAATAATTATGAAATTTCTTTAAAATACAATAAGTTAATATTTTGTTATTTATTTTTACGTATTTTTGAGACCCTGTAACTTTAGGCGACACTCTTCTCCACCACTGCATTCCACAGATTTATTTACTAATTAACTTCACGCAATGTCTCTCACGGGAAGAAAGGTAGAAAGAATAGATCACCACTGCAATCTACTTTTGCATACCTCTTTAAAAGTAATACATATGTTTTTATCGCCCGTTTTTTCTTTTTCGGTGCGCTTCATCAAGAGTTTTTTGAAGACCCTAATAAAATTGTGCCAACCATATGATAAGTTTTAAAAATTTATGTTTCACCACTAGAAAAAACAGGTTTCGAAAAATTATAGAAAGTTTTAGTATTAGACACGATTTTTACAAGATTTGTCTGAAACTGTCTTTATTATAAAAACAAGATAATATTTTTTTTATTTATGCGCGGTATTTCTAGTTCTGAACACGATAATTTCAAGCTACAAACACGGTAGTTTTTAATTTTCATATGGAAACACTGGTACATAGTGTTAAAATTATATTATTGTTCTCCTTCTTTCCGTCGACGACAGTTGCTGAGTTACCTACACTGCTTTGTTGTTATGAAGAGTATTCTTTATGCGTTTTTCAAGTGCCTCTGTTTTAATATTCATGGTGTATGTTAAATTACTTTCAAAAACGAAACACCGACGACTTTCTTACATGGAGAAAGATGCCAGTCGATCCGATGGCCGATGAGTTACGATCATGGGGTCTTGAAATCTACATCGATAATTTTGCAGGTACGCAATATTATTTATTATTTAGTTTTCAAGAAAATAGGAACCAACTGGCAGGTTGAAATAAGTTTTGGCGGGATTTTAGTCATTTATGTAACTATTGGTTTTAGTATTTTTTCGTAATCATGCGTAGTTTGACTCTATTTTGTGTAATGTTAGTGGCATCTTGCTTAATATAGCTTGGTTATCGTGTACAAGTGAATGGGATGTCAAAGAATAACACGGAATATGAATTCTGAGATGTCACAAAAACTCCCTGAACTGATAAGTTTTAACAAGGCGGCCACCATCTTTTCAACTTTTTATATGTGATAGGCTAGAGTTTGACCACTATCTCATCTATTAGTAAGTGATAATGTGATACAGTTTCTTAATTATATAATACATTGTATAAATATAGTAATTAATTATACTTTTGCAATACGTAATTAATTTTTTGCAGTTTTTGAAGAAGGACTTCAGAGTTTGTATCCTGAAAATGATGACAAACTAAGTAATATTTGGTATATAACAAGACCCAAAATGATTACAATGAAAAGAACTAACAGAATTTTAAAAGAAATTATAGAAGACATAGCTGGTAAGTTCCTATTTGGGCTAATATGCTAATGTATTTTACTATACATTTGTATTACAATCAATTATTAGAGTAATCTTTTTGTTGCAGAGGGTAACGAAGAGGCTGCAGACTTAGCTACATTTATGGCGATACCATTTTTTATTGTAAATTTTTGTTATTACATCAATAAAAACAAAATATAAATTGGTATAATCTTTTATTTATTGTACTGAAACAAAGTTTATTTTTAAATATAACGTTTTGGTTATTAGTACCTTTACTGTATATTTATTATTTACTGACATTGTTTTGCTACCTGTCGCTAGGTGGTTAGCTGATTCTTTATTTGTTTTATTTAGATTAACTAATTAAAACGATTGCAATTGGCTAATATTGTTATATTAAAAAAAATCAACAAATCAAATGTTGACTAGAGAACTTTTCATAAGGATTTCTACGCAGGCCTGATCTCTACTTTAGAAGTTTCATGTAAGTTATTTTAATGTAATTTAAATTAATGGCAATCGTGATAATTAGTTTAATAAAACAAATAAAAATTCATCTAACCAACTAGCGACAGGTAGCAAAGCAATATTAGTAAGTAATAAATAAACAGTTAAGTTATTAATAACTAAAACATTATATTTAAAAGTAAATAAACTTTGTTTGCAGTAGCCAAATTAATTAAATCTGGTAACAGAACATTTTATTTAAAAGTAGATAAACTTTGGTTGCAGTAGCCAAATTAATTAAATCTGGTAACAAAACATTTTATTTAAAAGTAGATAAACTTTGGTTGCAGTAGCCTAATTTATTAAATCTAGTAACAAAACATTTTATTTAAAAGTAGATAAACTTTGGTTGCAGTAGCCAAATTTATTCAATCTGGTAACAAAACATTTTATTTAAAAGTAACTATATAATTAAGTTAGCATTAGCTTAATAAATCTGATCGGGTAACATAAAATTTTTATTATTAATAGATAAACAATTTATTAGTAGTAACCAAAAAGTTAAGCTAATTTAAGCAATTTAAAAGCTGTGTTAAATAAACTAAATTTTGAATACAGCTAAATATTGTTGTTATTTTTAAACAAAGCAGTTTGATTAGTAATTGCAAAGCTGTTAAGCTATTGGTACACAAACAGTTTTGTTAATACCACAAAACTAGTTCATTACCAGCCAACAAAATAAATTTATCAAAAAGTAACTAAAATTATTTTACAAAACTGAGTTTGGTTACTAGTAGGCCTCAGTTTAGTAGTCCCCCGAATTTTGTAACTAATAGATAAAATTTGAGCTACAATTAACAAAACTTTTTTTTCAGTGTAACCCCGCTCAAAAGACGGCAGACAAAAATGCTTATCGTGTCTAATCCTTAGAAGATATATAGGTATATGCTATCGCTGACTTTTCTGTAGGTATTTTTAAGATCTCCAATTATTATTATGTAAAACATAAATTTGATATGTCTCGTACGGTTTACTCAGTGTAAGCCATTTAAGCGTCCAAATTTTTTTTTAGTTACAGTACTTACTCATGTGTATTTAATAAAAAGGTGTCATTTTGACATTACAAACAGACACTTCACTTTTATTGTTTATTTGTATAGATGTACAGAAAAAAAAAAACAGAAATGTGACAGACTATAAAACAACTGGTTAATTTCGATCAATGCTAAAATGTATGTTTAGCGCAGTGAACGAGTGAATCAATTGTACTTATGAGTCAACCAATTGTACAAACACATTAATTTGTGACGGTCAGCCTTATAAGTGGCACGAATTATACTAATTACTAGTGTTCATTATATATCAATTCTGTTTGTAAATCCGATACTATCGACTGTTTTGCAAATAAACTATTGATTTATCGATTGACTATCGCTTGTTTCTTAGTAATGTTTTTTTTATTTATTTATGGGTTCTGCTAAATAGACGTTTTCGCCAATGTTAAGTGCGACACACACGTGTTAGAGTTTAGTTGACCAAATGATCGGTATACTGTAGAAAAAGTTAAAACAAAACATAATGACACAAAGCAGTCACAAATTTATAAATAATATTTTGTTATGATAAGTGCAAGGATATTATAAAATAATTTATGTTATATATATATATAAGCAAAGGACACGTTGCAATTTTATATTTTTAAGATAAATAAAGAGAAAAAATATGCATATTGTAAAATTCAAAGTCTGTCTGTCGTCAGTCACTTCATATTCTTTTCCCGCGAATAAGCAGTGACGATAATGGTGAATCAATTCGAAAAAAAAGACGCATTTGTGGCGCTTAAATGGCTTACGCTGAGTAAGCGATACCAAATAATAATATCTAATTAATTGTTCTACGTAATTGTCGATCTTAAAAAGACCTACAAAAAAGTCTGCGATAGCAAATTTCTATCTTCTAAGGATCACCTACAATAACCATTTTTATCTTCGTCTTTTGAGCGGACAGTACAATTAGCGCATGCGCTCGACCGATGGCATTCTGTATTCCACGCGAGCGGAGCCGCGGGCACAGCTAGTATAAATAGAAAGCATAATTATATGGACACTGAAGCAATGATGGCTCAGTGGTAGCGTGTACGACTTCGCGTCGATTGACGTGATTTCGAATCCCTCTGCAATGAGCCTGAGCTTTCGGTGAAGGGAAACATCGTGAGGAAACCATAGCATGGTGGTAGGGCTTTTTCTAATGCCCGTCTGGCTAGCTACCACCCTCAAGTTGAAAATCTGTCGCCAAGCACCTAGTAGGTGTGTTCCGACAGCTGCACTTGAGAGCCAGTCTTCCACTAGGTTTAGCGTGTTATCATCTTGGGCCACATCGTCACTTAACATCAGGTAAGATTGTAGCCACTACGACAAACCTATAACTATAAAAAAAAGACACGAACAAAGAACAAATTAAAATTTTACATTATTAAGATAAATACATGAAGACAGTGAATATATTATTTCATTAAAAGTGGAATACACATACATTTATAAGTAACTAGCGACCCGCCCCGGCTTCGCACGGGTGCAATGCTGATACTAAATGTACCTACCTACCACAGAATGTCCTTATAAACAACATTTACAGCTTTTTGTCATTAGATAATACAAACATGTTTTGTTTAGAGGTTACTCTTGAAAGAGCGACATATAATTGACCATGGTATACCTATAGGGCCGGTACCGCCGCACCGCTATCTCCCTGCATTTTAAATTTGTAATATCTTCGGGAATATTCATTTAAATTACATGCTGTAAAGGGCTATATTGATCTATATTAAATGGACAATATATTTATGGTACTTAATTGGATAAGGATTAATGCTGTATTGCTTAAAATCACTTCGTAAATAAGCCATTTTTCCCGTAAAATGTAAAGGATAAATAATGATTATTGTGGGTTATCCTTAAGAGATAGACATATACCATCGCGGACTTTTTTGTTGACCTTTTTAAGGTGTACAATACTGTTGTACATTATTTTGATTTATCTCGTGGGGTTCAGCCAGCGTTTGCAATGTAAGCGCAAAAAATGTGTTTATTTACGACATCACTTAGAAACCTCTAAATTTACCAGTGTTTCTCTACTATATTATGTATGTATTATACATATAAACTTTCCTCTTGAATCACTCATTCTACTACAAAAAACCGCTTCAAAATCCGTTACGTAGTTTTAAAGATTTAAGCATACATAGGGACGGACAGATTATTGCGACTTTGTTTTATACTATGTAATGATGTATTGACATTAGGAAGATGAGAAATATTACTAGGAAGAATATCATAAAGAGGACAAGATAGTTTGGGGCAGTTGAAAAATAATATGTGATCCACGAAGCCCTCATAAAGACCGCACTCACGTATTACGACCACGAAAGAAAAAGTCCTTACGTTTAATCGCATGTTTTTAATTGGCGTGCTAAAAAAAAGATCGCTGAAATCTTTGTATTGTTTCAATCAAATTGTATAACATCGTAACTTTTTTTACAATAAAATACAACTATACGCTAAGTGAATACAGAAAAAAGCTCTATATTTCAGTTTTACAACCTTATATCAACGACTAATAAATCCATTTTTACTTGACTAAAATTGTTATAATAAATTAAAAATATAATTATACATTTTATATATAATATCATCGTTACTTAACTTACATTTTACTAAAGCAAAATTGAGCATTAGACATATTACGTACCTTCCTTTGAAATATACGATGTTTATTAGCACTACTAATTGCCTTTGGGATGTGTTAATAAATGCCAGTTAATAGAAGTTTCATTAACCGAAAATTAATCACATAATTCATTGATTTATTATCATCATCATCTTTTAGGAATTGATTGTTGGAATAGCAATTTTATATTTTTACAAATTCACCATAATAATAACAATACTGATTTGACAAGCCTGGTTGGCGCAGTGATAGTAAAGAGTCAAGATGTCGCGGGTTTGATTTCCGCCCATGACTGACTTTTGTGTGATGACAATCGTGTGTCCGGGGTGTTAAATATTTATATTACACTAGCTGTGCCCGCGGCTCCGAACGCGTGTACTGCACAATTATTGTTTATGAAGTATCATGTTTTTTTTTTATAAGGACCATGTATCTAAAGAGTAAAAGAAAAAAAGGTCATAATTTATCCAGTAGTTTTACGTGACGTGCGCACAACGGCATACCTCAATCATTTTTATAGAGAGAGATAGATAGTGTATCAGCTGTTTAATCAGCATAATACAAGCTGTGCTTACTTTTGAATTAAATGGCCGTGCGTGAAATTTATTTACGAACTAGCTGTGTCCGCGGCTCCGTTCGCGTGGACCATTAAAAAGGCTTATTATTAAAGTGAAACTTTTATTCTATCGCCCCAAAAATTTTCGTTCATCTATCGCATGTCGCATTACAGCTGGCCGTGGAGTAGGGATAAAGTAAAAGGCGCGAAAAAAGTTTATCTTGCATCGTAGTCTCATAAAACCACACAATAATCTCTTTTTTTAAGAGTTTCATTTTTTTGTTATAAGTATCGTATATACTTTCATATGCATGAAGTAAAAAGGTGTTATTTTAACATTACAAACAGACACATCAATTTTATTATATGTATAGATATAGACAAAAATATTATTAAAAATTAATAAATAAAATACGCGATTGGATTTGGAGAAAAATTTGGATAGATGACGCTGTGGTCAAGTTTATAGACTAGCAGTGTTTTCAACCTGTGAGTCGCAACCCCGGGGCGGGCGCCAAGTCTTATTTGAGGGATCGCGGTCGCAAACCAGATAAAAGTAAAAATTAGCGGTTGTATGTTTTACACTACAATTATCTATATGGAGTTTATTTATCTTCTTAGTTTTTATGTTTACCATTGAAGGGAACGGTACTCCACATAGGCAGGAAGTGGTGAATAGCAATCGTAATTTTAAAGATTCACTTGTCCACTGTGGATTTTTTTCTCTACATCCTGAAGAGGTCAACTGTTTACGAATTAAATTCATGCATGCCGTCAGCTGCTAAATCAGACAGACATATGTAATTTTTGAAATCACTTACAAAGTTTTATTAAAGACCTGAGGGGTCGCCTAATTTTAATTACATGTAAAGAAAGGGGTCGCGAATTCATGAACGTTAAAAAAACACTGTACAATTGAAAAGGGCAGATTAACGTCTGCCTGTCCAACTAGTATTATATATTATATCAATTGAGTAATAACAAATTATAAATTGATTTATATCACATAGATATGAACAAAATACACGCACGTTTTATAGTTATGATAAATTTTCTATCACCTGAGTTATCGAATACGTGACTTGTATCACGTCACGTCACTCGTTCAAGTTTCAATGTTAAGGTTAGAGACCGCACTAGTCGGAAATGAACAGCAAATATTGATATTTAGGATTTTTTTAAGTGGTGTGGGATGATTGTGTGTATAGTACGGTAGTGTACTAGGGGATTAATAACATCCTTTATAATACTGACTTTATTTTACGGTTCAATTACACACTAAATATAATTTACTAATAGATTCGTTGTGGTATGAAAGAAGATATAGTGACACGGATTGAGAAAGGGATGCTTAGATGGTTTGGGCATGTAGAGAGGATGTATGAAAGAAAATTGACTAGAAATATTGACTAGACAGATTTACAAGATGAGTGTAATTGGGAACGTTGGAAGAGCAGGCCTAGACGAACGTTCCACGATCAAATCATGCATGAAAAGATTAATGAATGTTGAGAAAGCGAAAGTTGTATGTCAGGATCGTAGCAAGTGGAAGGACCTGGTCTCTGCCTACCCCGTTGGGAAAGAGGCGTGATTTATGTATATATGTAAATATAAACACCACATTAAACACACATTTTTTGTATAAGGTGCCTCTGTCCCCTCCTAAAGTCGTCAGTCTAAGAGCAAATCTTTCCTAAACTATAATACATTTTACTTTACGTGGTTTTAGTACAAAAAAAATGATACATATTCACTCCCAGCTACGAATTACATAAACATCGTCGATAGGTCAATCCTTTCATATGAATTCGTGGCTCGAACGAGAACAGGTGTAGAAGTGCCGGCGATAGCACCGCCTTCTTAACAAAGTCACGGAGTGATCGATATTTGAGGAAAACGATTTCTAGGTGTTTCAACAAATTTTCTGGGTTTTTGGTGCATTTTTAGTTAATTATTAGAACAAAAAACCTCCTTACTTAGTTGTTCATTTAGAATTCTTTGTAAATTAATCATTAAAATAAAGGGGGCCGCAGTTAGGGCATTAAATTCTTAGCAAAATCTTAAGTCTTAAGGGATATAGGGCACAGGTGGCCGGCTTGTGTGTCCGCTTATATAAACATAATTATAAAGTCGCCCGTTCATATTTATAATAGACAACTTTGGGCACACAATATCTTAAGGTCGACAAAAAGGTAAAGAAGATGAAGTGGAAATAAAAAGGCATAAGAAAGAAAAGGATACCTACCCACAAAACAAAAATCATCAAAGCAGCAAGAACTCGCTTAGTTAAGAAAATAGACCGTAGATGACAAACGTCCAAAAGGACATGAGCATCTCTGTCTGTCAAAAGAAAATCTTGCACAAAGGATTAAATGACGCCTCTTGTCAGTCAGTGAGTGATAAAAATGCGACTTTTCTGACCCCAGTAACTCAAGAACTATAATAGATTTAAAATTAAATTTGAGATTATTGGTGACTTATGGAAGGGTCAAAAGTAGCTCGAAATGGTTCGTATAAATATACACTCTGGCCGGTGTCGCCCGTTCCGAACTTGGCTGAAATACCGCCGTGTGTTTAGATTATTCGTAAGTTTGTTTACCCTTTTTGTATTCCTTATTTTTTTAATTCTATGAATTGTATGCATTTATCATATACCATAAAACATAAATTATTGCTAAAAATGACGAATCGGACACAATCGGCATTACTGGGTTAGTCATTTTATCTACAATTATCAGTGTTTGAAAGGCATGTGCCATATTATATGTACGTTTGAAGTTATTATAAAAACGCTTAATTATGTATCTATATAATGTTATATAAATAAGTCCTGAATCTGGATCTAATGTGAAAATAACTAGGCATATAAGTAACATTTTTCAATGAATAATGGACACAGAGTCTTTTGACATGGAATATGATTTTTTTTATCGTTGTAGGTTTTGGCGCAGTGGCCACAATCTTACCTGATGTTAAGTGACGATGCGGCCCATGATGGTAACACGCTAAACCTAGTGGAAGACTGGCTCTCAAGTACAATGCCGGAACACATCTATTGGTGCTTGGCGGCAGATTTTCAACTTGAGGGTGGTAGCTAGCCAGGCGGACATTAGAAAATGCCCTACCACCATGCTATGGTATCCTCACGATGTTTTCCTTCACCGAAAGCTCAGGCTCATTGTAGGGATTCGAACTCACGTCAATCGACGCGAAGTCGTACACGCTACCACTGCGCCATCATCGTTTCAGTATCACCGACGATATGCAAGTAATTTGTACGGGCTTACAAGATGAATGATGCGGTGACGAGAATTACAGGTTTTATCAATGCACGCTCACAGTAAGAAGCTTCATGTAAGCATAGGCAATGTTATGACGTATACAACGTATACAACCTAGTTATGACGTAGGTACTTTTATTAACTAGCGGAAGGTTAGATTTGGTGCGATAAGTGCGAGTTAAGTGAGTTGAGAGAGGGTGATAAATGATTTTATTGAATTATGAATAGGGACGCAAGTTTTCAAAAACATCGATATTTAAATCCATATTTATATCGAAAGCATTTGAGAAGTAGGGCGCAGATAAATTTCTTTTGAGATTTATGTCTACTTGGGGCAGTCCGACTGGTGGAATACCTCCACTCTACAGAAGATCGCAGCCAAATAACCTTGTGTTGTGTTCCTGCGGTGAGTAGGGTTTCCAAAATTCCTCCCAAGCGCCGTCACCGCAAACTGTAGAGTGTATTAGACGCACTTTTTTTTACGATCTAACTATACTTTTAGCTATAAAGCCCCTGAAGCCTCAGACGGCTTTTACAGTTTCACCGCACTTGTATTTTTGTATTATTGTATTACGGAATGACAATATTACTGCTCCACATACGCGTGCGTAGCCGCGGGCACACCGCTAGTAAGTATAATAAAGATGAAAAATTAATTTTGTGTGTAGCCAGATTCATGACGAACAGTATAAGGCTATATAACTTCTGCTACGACCATAAGGAACGGGGCAGTAACTATGAACGTTAAGCAAACTGGTAAGCTGTAGGCAAATACGGGAAGTGGAACAATTGTGGGCAAACGGGCGCGTTGGGGAGCGCCGCCGTGCCGTGGAGAGTCTGTCAAATAATGGTGAATCAAATCAGAAAAAAGACGCTTTTGAGATTTACACTGAGTAAACCATAAGAGATATACCAACATAATGTACTACATAATCTATACTATAATATTATAAAGCTGAAGAGTTTGTTTGTTTGCGCGCTAATCTCAGGAACCGCTGGTCCGATTTGAAAAATTCTTTGAGTGTTGGATAATACATTTATCGAGGAAGGAAAAAAAAAATTAGGAATCTTTACTTTTTATTTTGTACCTTGGTATTAATCCTTATCAAAATATATTATTTTGATATACGAATTCAATACCTTTCTAGAACTTTTTGAATTATTCAATTCGGACGTTTCATTCAAAAGATATCGCGATATTTAAAATGTAAGTATTAGTGTTGTAGCCAAATAAGTATTAAGTATTGCGCGCGCATGTATGATGTGGTGGGCGGTCATGAGGGGCGAGGGGGCGGTAGCCTCTGCGAGATACCATGGCTCCTTACGGAACGGTTGTGTTCAGCGAACTAAATTTTTTTTAATAAAAATTTTATTGTTTGGTTACTTTTGTCAATTTCAGTATCTAATTAGATTTTGTAGTATTTAATTATCTTTAGGGTATTGTTTTTTATTTTGTAGTATTAGGTGATATATACTTATAACACTTTCTAGATATAATAAGTTTTGTTTTAGTTTAGTTATTTTTGTGAATTCCCGTGTCTAATTAGACACATAAATTAGATTTTGATGTATTTTAGGGTAATTCTTTTACCGTGTCTCATTGTAAAATAATTACTATTTTTTAAGTAATAATTTAATGCCTCATAAGTTTTGATTATGTAAATTATTTATTTAGTAAGTTTTTCTTTTGTCATTTACTTGTTCCATTGGAATTTTCAATAATAATAGTATTTTTGTAAATAAACAAAAGCCTAGAAAGAGAACTTAACTTTCTCGACAGTCTGCCACTGCAAAACGACTGCGACTCATGCGCAGCAATAAGACAGAGGATGAAAATAGGCAGAGGTTAGCTACTCGACGAGCAATCACTGAACGAAACCGCGCTAGAGAAAAAAGCATTGAACGAACGCAACGTTTGGCCTCACAAACAACTCGAACTTCGTCGAATCGACAACGGGAATCAAGTGCTGAACGTTCTCAACGTTTGGCCTCACAAAATTCCCGATCAATAGCGAATTGAAGCGATGATGGCGCAGTGGTAGCGTGTACGACTTCGCGTCGAATGACGTGAGTTCGAATCCCTACAATGAGCCTGAGCTTTCGGTGAAGGAAAACATCGTGAGGAAACCATAGCATGCTGGTAGGGCTTTTTCTGATGCCCGCCTGGCTAGCTACCACCCTCAAGTTAAAAATCTGTCGCCAAGCATCAATAGGTGTGTTCCGGCAGCTGCACTTGAGAGCCAGTCTTCCACTAGGTTTAGCGTTTACCATCCTGGGCCATATCGTCACTTAACATCAGCTGAGATTGTGGCCACTAAGCCAAACCTATAACAATAAAAAAAAAGAACCGTGAACGTGAAACAAGCGATGAATGTTCGCAACGTTTGACCTCACAGAATTTTCGAAGTTCACTAAACCGCGAACGGGAAACAAATAATGAACGTTCGCAACGTTTGGCTGCACAGAATTCCCGAACGTAAGCGAATAGGAAACGGGAGTCAAGTGTTGAACATTCCCACCGATTAGGTCAACAAAATGCAAGATCAGCAATGAATAGAACTCGCAGACAGCACAACTTATTGAATTCTGCTTTTGCTTATGACTTTAACCTTGACTAAGCTGTGCTAAATGAAGTCTATATTAACGAAATCATGTTCGTTTTCTGAAAATGAATTCTAGCTAGATAGATT
Organism: Saturnia pavonia; assembly: GCA_947532125.1. Taxonomy (NCBI): domain Eukaryota; kingdom Metazoa; phylum Arthropoda; class Insecta; order Lepidoptera; family Saturniidae; genus Saturnia; species Saturnia pavonia. Next base: position 1,911,008 of record OX383922.1, read on the forward strand.
TATCGTCCCCGAAACCACTAAATTTCTATATAATAACTAAATTTCAGCTGTCCAGCAGTAGGGCAAACATTACTGATACCTCGCATACCTATGATACCAACGGATTTGCCTTTTCACTTTAAGCGAATTCAATTTCCAGTGAAGGTATCGTTTGCGGTAACAATTCATAAGGCCCAGGGACAAACATTTAAGTACGTAGGAATATATTTACGCCAAGAGTGTTTTTCGCACGGGCAAATATATGTTGCTCTGTCGAGATCTGGTTCGGGTGAAAATCAATTTCTACTTCTGCTGGAATGGAAGACAAAACTAAAAATATAGTTTACGCAGAAGTACTTTAATATACCATTGGTTATGAGTTTTTTGAGAATATTCTAAAACTGTGTATCTACCATATATTATCTCAGCATAACAAAAAGTTGACTGGCAGAGAATGCCTAAGGCAAAAAGCCTTTGTACATTTTATTATTGTATAGAAGTTTTAAAATAAATCCTGAAAGTCACAATATCCCCAAAGTCACTATTCCACGCGGACGAAGTCGCGGGCACTGCTAGTTATAGATATTATAAAGACCTACAAAAAAATCAGCGATAGCATATGTCTGTCGGTTAAGGATCACCTGCAAGAAGCATTTTTGAGGCAGCACGATTCGCGTGTGCTCTCGACTAACAGCATTCTGTAGTCTACGCAAGCGAAGCCGGGGGTACAGCAGCTAGTATTTTTTAAATGATAACTAGCAACCCGCCACGGCTTCGCACTTGTAGCAGAGTAATACATATAAACTCTATTGGATTACGGAAGTCGGAATGAATTTTTCCGATATCTTCAACAATCATCGTCATATTTCAGCCAATTTACACAAAACCTTAATGACTTATACATCTAAACCTTCCTCATGAATCACGCCGTCCATTGGTAAAACCGTATAAAAATACGTTCGGTAATTTTTGAGTTTATCGATTTCAGACAGACAGATGCGGCGTGGATAATTTTATAATATGTAGCGATAATAATGTGATTCATTCAAATACAATGTTTTATTATCTGATATTTCGATCAATAATACACATCTGATGCGAAAAATTGATAAGGAATCTGTGGAAATTAATACAAGTATATTTATCACGTTACTATACCTGCTCTGTTCTACGTCACTGATAACGTGGCAAAGATTTATTAAGGGGATTGCTCTCTTTCACGTTTTACCAAAAAGTCTACACTATGAAGTTGCTAAGCCTCTTGTTATATAACTTGTTGTGTTGTGGTAAAGATAACCTCGATTTTAAGCGTCACATGAACCAATGATGGCTCAGTGGTAGAGTGAACGGACACCGCGGCGATCGACGTGAGTTTGAATCCCTCCAACGCAAAGCATGGTATGTTCAGCTGCACTTGAAAGCCAGCTAACCATGTATTTTCATCCAAACTAAACGTGTATGAAAAATTTCTGTTCAATCGGTTAGGGATAATTGTTGCATGATTTAACCCATACTAACACACTACTTAAATAAAAGCTTGTAAAAATACTCACACACGCGCTCACATAAACTGACAGAGAGAGAGCGAGAGAGAAGACACAGATACACACACACACGCATCTGGTTAGACACACTCATTTAGACTCCTGTCCTTTTGAAATTATGACCTTTTTTTAGCCTGCCACTCATCAACCCCAACATTTTAATACATTTTTTTTTCCTCATTTCTTATTTATATAGTAGCTATAAGTATATATATATATATATATATATATATATATATTTACAGTATTATTTGTCTAATTTATTTAAAAGAGAACTACTGTTTTAAGAAATACTAATTCTGTGTGTTTTCTGTTGAAACCTAGATAAAACACTCTTTCGCATTCTACCGATGTGACAACAATATAACAATGCTCCATAAAAATATCTGTCAGGTTCGGATATACGAACGCATGACTCTTCCACCAAGATAAGGGTCAAGAATCTCTCTTTACAATTCCTTCATTCAAAAACATCTCCAGTTCGTTTTTCGCTTTGGTGAAGACGTGGTCAAAGGTTGCTCCTATTTCCTCCACAGTTAAATTTAAAGTGTGTGCCATGTTTGGAATAATCCATTTCTCATTACTTGATGTTTTTCTCGTATTTTAATTTTAAGAGTTGTTGCAAAACGTGTTCTTTTATTAATTAACCACGTCTTGTGCGCTGACATGTTTCTTCAGAAGGTGCGTCTTCTCCCACGGTGTGTTCCAAAAATGCGTGAAAATAAGTTTTTAAACCAGCTTCTAGTTTCTCAAGAAAGATTTTTACCACGTCAAATATCGGCTTATGTATTAAATAATGGTTGTGTTTTAAACTTTTCTTGGTTTTTTTATTATTCTGTTGTAAGGCTGATTGATTGTGGAAGTTCTATTGTATATATATTTGGCCATGTTGTTAAATAAAGGCGTTTTGTAAATTAACATTCATCGTAATTCACCAATCGACACATGGAGTCTTTGAACTCTTTGATTAACCTTACTTAATGTGGTGATATGAAAACGATAGAATACCTACTAAGTATTTTGTGTGGAAACGCTGCGACGTCCTAAAATTTATATATTGTAGACTAATCAATATTGGAAATCAAATTATAATAAACACCTGCGTTTAACTGCCGATGGACGATTTTTTATGATTAGAACACATCAATTACAATGTTACATATATTTAGGAATTTAACTGAATTCTATTCTTTACTATTAACTGAATTATATTCTTTATAATTTAACTGAACTATTTTCTTTACTATTTTTTGTTCACTGAAAGTGATTCATAATTGGTAATCATTACATAGTATAAAACAAAGTCGCGTCGCCCTGTCCGTCCCTATGTATGCTTAAATCTTTAAAACTACGTAACGGATTTTGAAGCGGTTTTTTTTAATAGATCGAGTGATTCAAGAGGAAGGTTTATATGTATAATACATGCATAATATTGTAGAGAAACACTGATAAATTTAGAGGTTTCTAATGTGATGTCGTAAGTAAACACATTTTTTGAGCTTACATTGCAAACGCTGGCTCAACCCCACGAGATAAATCAAAATCATGTACTACAGTATTGTACACCTTAAAAAGGTCAACAAAAAAGTCCGCGATGGTATATGTGTATCTCTTAAGGATAACCCACAATAAACATTTTTTATCCTTTACATTTCACGGGAAAAACTGGCTTATTTACGAAGTGATTTTAAGCAATACAGCATTAATCCTAATCCAATTAAGTACCTTAAATACATTGTCCATTTAATATAAATCAATATAGCCCTTTACAGCATGTAATTTAAATGAATATTTCCGAAGATATTACAGATTTAAAATGTAGGGAAGTGCGGCGGTACCATGGTCAATTATATGTCGCTCTTTCAAGAGTAACCTCTAAACAAAACATGTTTGTATTGTCTAATGAAAAAAAAGCTGTAAACGTTGTTTAAGGACATTCTGTAGTAGGTAGGTATATTTAGTAACAGCATTGCACCCGTGCGAAGCCGGGGCGGGTCGCTAGTTACTATATAAAGGTAAATCCAAAGTCCTCTCTATTGAAGGTAGGATATTTAGCAATCAAATATTTGTTAGTTATTATTTGTCTCAAAATACTGGTTACTGAAATAAAGTTTTTTTTTGTGTCTAACCAAGTCGGTTATACTCTTTTATAAGAAGTCATCATTTAATGTAAATTTAAACTAATATACTTTATCTTTTATCTAAAAAGTAAGTTTAAATACGTATCGCTTACGCACAAATTTATTTAGTTATGGCTTCAACTTTCGAGCGTCACGTTGTAGGAAACTATGACTCTTAGGGTAATACCTTTATACCTATAACAAAAAACCCTTTTTTTTTTTTTTTTTTTTTTTTTTTTTTTTTTTTTTTTTTCGAACTGACTATACTGTTAGCCTTAGGGGCCCTGGAGCCTTTACGGCTTTTACAGCTTTACCGGGCTTGGGGGCGAGCGCTTAGGGCACTCAGCCACGAAAGCTAAGCGACAACATCCGAGGGTGCCAAAGTGGCCGAACCTCGGCTCGGACTGTTGCGCGTATGCAATTAAGTCGCGATCTGACTAATTCCCTATCCGTAATTCGATCTAAACTAACTATACATATATACATGTTTCTGCCCCCTGGGAGGAGGGAAGGAACATGTATATGTGTATTTAGTGGTCTGAAAATTTTTGTCTAATCTAACTAGGCAAAAAAAGAAAAAAAAAGGTCCCTTACAGAACCTATGTACCTATGTGTGTTGTGCATGTGTGTATAATGCAGTGTCATGTATGGCTGTGAAAGCTAGTGATTGTAGAGTCACTTGTATCGCGCGAGCGGCTGCTTGGCTCAAGGGCTCCATGCCGATGGATCGGACCTAGGCTTGAGTTGCCGCAGAGGAGGGCGGTCGTGGCGGGTGTGCGGGAGCGAAGTTAACCGTACGTCCCCTGCGGAGGGAACGGTGGTTTCGCGGGCGTGGGCGCGAGCACGCATATGTTGCGGGAGCGGACGCGTAGAAATTGTTAGCGTTCTCGATGTCGTCATCGGGATCGACAAAGAGATTTCGCGGACGGCGTTTATAACGTTTGGCAACGGGGATCGAGTTGTCTGGGACGTAGTTCACGGTGGATTTTACGAGCGGGTTGGGATGATTCGAAGCGCTATCGAAGTATCTCCTGGTAAGATATTTCACATAGGCTTCTATCGAGGGAAGCCTCATGTCCCTGTGCAGGTCCATGTTCCTAACGAAGGCTGGAGGGTCAAGCAGGCGACGGAGAAACCGATTTTGGACTCTTTGCATGCGGGCAAAGTTATGTTTGGACATATGTGCGAACGCGGCGCAGCTATATGTCAAGATCGGACGGACGCACATCTTGTACAGTGTGAGCTTATGTCTTAAGGACATTTTGCTTACCGAACTGAGCAAGGGTCGCAAGCGGGAAAGGATCCAGATGGCCCTATTCCTGACTATAGTAACGTGTGCGTTGAAGTTAAGCTTCGAGTCGAGGGTGACACCCAGATATTTAGTCTTGGTGGCCCAAGGGATATTCGTACCGAATAATGAGAGGGGTCCTACCGTGCGCGGTAGTTTGCATGTATGCGGTTCGAACATAATCGCGGCGCTCTTTACCGGATTAATAGCTATTCGCCACGTTCGAAACCACTCCCCGAGAGTGGTTACGGCACGTTGGACTGCGCAGGCGAGATTTTTTCTGTGTCTGTTTGACGCATATATGACTGTGTCGTCAGCGTAGAGCCCTACCTCGACCCCGGGGGGCTTCGGGAGGTCGCTGACGTACAGATTGAAAAGGCAAGGCGCCAGAATGGAACCTTGCGGGACGCCTGAGCGTATAGGGTGGGCGGTAGATAGTACTCCTTCCACTCGGTAGTGGAAGGTGCGGTCGCGTAGAAAATCGTGAACTAGATGAACTAACCTATCCGGGACTTCTAATTGATGTAGCTTGTGGACTAGTCCGGCATGCCAGACCTTATCGAAGGCCTTAGCTACGTCGAAAAAGACCGCAAGCGTACGGGCGGGGGCGATACTACTTTTGGCAAAGTTGCTCGTGATGTGCTCCGTGAGGCGGTGCACTTGATGTGTACACGAGTGTCGGGCGCGAAAACCGAACTGTTCGGGAGGGTATAGATTTTTAATATCTATAACGGTTTTGAGACGGTTCAGAAGGAGCCGCTCGTAAAGTTTCCCTAGTGTGTTTAAAAGGCTGATCGGGCGATAGCTATCGGGAAGCGAAGCTTTTTTGCCGGGCTTGACAAAAAACCCAGTTTTAATGTCTGTTTGCCTGTTTGTTCCAGGTATGATCTGAAACGGTAGGATCGATTTTAACGGGACTTTCACTGGCAGATGTTATAAGGCATAACTTGGCTACTTTTATTTTAGAAAAATAATTAAAGTTCCGCACAAAAAATAAAACACATTTTTTAGTACTCCACGCGAGCGGGCACAGCTAGTTGAAATATAAAATAGTTGGTGGTACATGTTGATTTCAATATAATACTAAAATAATATTAATATAAAATTAAAAAACCGCTATGTAAGGTTTCATAGTTGCCCCTCACAATGTGCAGACTTACATATACAAGTAATTTTCAACGTAATTTGTAAAAAAAAAACCTTTTTATTCACTCCAAGTATAAGAGTATATTATAAGTTGGTCGACTATTACTCGTTAACCTATAAAGCCTACTTAGCTGTCATAGTTTTCCTTTTAACTTCATTATATTATATATATTACTTCCATGAATTTTTTCACCATTTAGCTGGCGAGCGGGGAGACGCTTGACTCTAACAAAGAATAAAATTTTAAAGCTCAATATTTCGTAAACGGATCCATGAATCGAAAAATGGTTTTCACTCATATTTTTAAAAGACGTATCCAAAAACACCCGACACTATGGGATAAACCAGAAAAATATGTCAACAAATATATGTGTACGAAAGGCAACAATAAAAAAAAAAATTTTAGTTCACCACTTTGTCAGTGTGAAAATTAGTATCCCAATACCAAATTACAGCTTTCTAGACCAAGAATCTCTGAGTTAAGCCACAGATGGACATGGCGAAACAATAAGGGTTCCTTGTTGACGATGAAAGACTAATAAATATGTAGATTTAACTATAATATATATAAATATAATATATATAAGATATAAACAATAAATATGTAGATATGTGTGAGTGTGTTATGTGTAATATACCAATATTCAAAGTAAAATATACATATTGCTAGTATACATGAGACTGGCAAACCCCAACACCATTTAACCAATCACTATGAATGTTGGGAGATTGAAGTGTTTTTTTCAATGAGGTGTTTAAATTATCCCTGAACTCGATAGGGTATGTGGGTTGTGATGTGGTCGAGTTATTGACTACTGGACAGAGTAGAATAACATTTGTAGGACCACAGTCCAGCTAGAATGTTTCAGGGTGTTTCAGCATATATTTAACTATACTTTTTCTATTAAATATTCAGGCTGTCATTGCAAGAGTGACAAACATAGATCTTCATTCTGGTATTCAGAGTCAAATTGTACAATTTTACTTTGTTAACAGTTCTTGTACTGTATCTCATTTATGATACAAGCATTACAAGGATAGGACTTCACCAAATGATGTCACACAAAGTGAAATATTTGTGTCCATTGATATTGAGTTTAACCTGGGATCACACAATATGTATAAATAAACGTAAATTCTAGACATGACCATACCAGGATTCTAAACAAAACTGCATGTTTAATTAAATAGAAAAAAAATAATATATATACTGTATTAAACATTTAAAAATGCCTTTATTAATAGGCAATTTTTTATTTGTTCATTTAATAAGTAAATATAGTCATGATGCCATTACTCACTGGGAAAGAAAAAAATTATATGTATATAGCAAAAGAGATTTGCAAGTATAGTGAAGTGATGCTTCATCCTTTCTACCCGCCTGAGTAGAAACAGCAGCTCAACTTTAGATGACATAGGTAGTTTTGAATTAAGATTTCTTTTTATTACAGTTAGATCACTATATAATTAAGCTAAATATAAAATTGTACATTGCTGAAACAATAATTTTTGAGAAAATAACTTTTCATAAGCCTGAGAGAAATTACTGTGTCACTCATCGGGAACTACTTGCTGTTGTGAAAACCTTGCAACATTTTCACAAATACCTCATAGGAAGGCAGTTCACGTTAAGGACGGACCACGCTGCCTTAAAATGGCTGCTTCAGTTTAAAAGCCCAGAGGGGCAAGTCGCAAGATGGCTCGAGCAACTGCAGGAGTTCGATTTTATAATTGAGCATCGCAGTGGATAGGGGCATAGTAATGCAAATGCTTTAACCTTTTTCTTTTTTATACAACAGAACTAAGGTTACAAACAAGCATACAGCTCGCCTGATGATAAGCAACTACCATAACCTATGGATACTTGTAATACCATAGATATCTCTAGCACGTTGCCAACTTTGAACCCCTTTCCCAAGGAGCTCTGGAAGCCCTACTCACGGTAGGAAAGCAACAAAAGGCTATTTAGTAGAGAGTAGAGAGAAATCTTCAAAGAAATTTGTCAGTGCTCTTCACATTTGTACATTTAAGATTCTGAAAATTTGTTTTGACTTTTTACTTTATATTCATAAATTACATGCTAATTAATCACTTATTAAACCTTAGTTATTATTTTTATCTGAAAAATGACCTAAGTTTTCTTTAATTCTTTGGTTAGTTTTTGAATGGTCTTTGTTTGGTTTACTTAGACCATTTTATAGGTATTATTTTTTCTTAGGTTTATATTGTAGCCAATCTTGGTAAGGTGAGGATGCGATTGCGAGTATAACGCACGAGCCTAGCGAGCCGGCCGTGGCAGCGGCCAGCGAGTGCCAGAAACTAGTAAACTGTCGATAATTCACATTTTGTAAGTTTGACATTTTGTCAAAAATTCAAACATCAATTCAAAATTTCTCAAAAATCTAATTGCTGCTTCCGCGCTTTTTGTTCAGAGGATCTTCGAACGTTTCCAAATGAGGTATTTGCGAATAAACATTACTTTCTTTCTTCATAAATTATGACTTTTCTACACTAACCAACTAATTTTTTTTAGTACAGTCAGACCCAGAATAATACATTGCAATATCCATGATGAAAGCGCTACAACGCCGGCGTAACGGCCACTTTTTTTTCAAGTGAAACTCTGCATTGAAATAATTCAGATCAACTAGTTCAAGTATCTGTTACAACACTTACTGTGGAGAAACTAAATACATAAAATATTATCATAACTATATTCGAATACATGACGTAATAAATTACACTTACCTAGGATGATTTTCCGGCGACTTGCATGCGGCTCCTCCGTGTATACCCACTCGAAATCTGTCCTCGACACTTTTGCACCCATTTCTTATACACTATTACAAGTTTTAAAACATTACACTCTATGACACTTCTCTAAACACAGAACACTTTTTGAAATTAAAATAATAATTATTTTTGATGTAGCAAATTGCCAATTGCCAATGAAGAGAGCGCGCCGCCTCCTACTACATTACATTAAAACAGCGCGACTCATAAGCAACAATCGCACTCTATACTAGGACTAGGACTGTTGATAAAATATCGATATATCAAAACATTGATATTTATATTTAGATAGAACGATTTTTGTTACTAAAACTTTTTTGGATGATATATCGATAGTCCGATTTTGAAATATATATATCGCCGCTCAATATTTTTTTTTAATAAGTTGGTATTTTTCATTTTTTCTCGCCATTTATTTAAACTACAACATCACCGTCAACCTAATCTACTGTACTTTATTTACACTAAATTATGTTTTTCCTCTTTTAGTTTATTTATTTGCATATTGTCCTATAACGATCTTTTCAAAAATAGCAACAGCTCTAGTGTTTGCCAGATATAGAGGTTTAGTAAAGGTAGCTGTGTTCAATCTTCTGAAATAGTTGGCAGGTCTGGCAGCCATAGGTAAGGCATGGCAGTATGCAAGTGTTGAAAACCGTTCTTTTTTCGAGATGGACAGATTTGTTTTTCTTGATTTTCTTTATAGATCAGTATCTCTGCCAGGTGTTGTTCACGCGCCTTTCTACTTCTTTAGTTGACAAGTTTTTGACAGATATAATTTGACCCAAGTAAAATTCTGTTACTCATTAACAGTATGAATTATAAACTGTGTAAATTATTTTCGAGACGATATTTTCGATATATCGGTATTTCCTTTCAATATATCAAACTTAGATATTGATATATTTAAAAATATCGATATATCGAGAATGCGGTATTTAAAAAAATATCAACAGCCCTACTCTATACACAGAGTATATTTATATAGATAAGCAATTCTCAGTATCAGATTACTAAATACATATACACTTGTCTCTTACCTTCCTCACAGAGGATAGCGACATGTATATATGTATAGTTATATAAAGTTAGATAGTGTGCTAGGGCATTAGTCAGTTTGCGACTTATTTGCATAACGCGCAACAGTCCGAGCCGAGGTTCGGCCACTTTGGCACCCTCGGTGTTGTTGCAAAACTTTCGTTGCTGAGTGCCTTAAGCGCTCGCCCCCAAGTCCGGTGAAGCTATAAAAGCCGTTCGAGGCTCCTGAGCCCTTAAAAAGAAAAAAAAAATCTCAGTTTTTATTGGGGGACAGTAAAACTATTCAACTGAGCTCTCCCAGAGATTGCAATACATGAATTATTTAGCGCAGCAATCCACTAGGTGGGATTTATATCAATTTATTATATATTGCTCGATAATTAGTATGGGAGATATTGAATAAATAAAAGCTAATAATTACAATTTGTTACAATTTGTTTATTTCTATAATTTTCAAATATGACAATCTAGCATGTATATAGCATCATAGATAAGGCTGGAATTTCGACACTTGTTGGTATATTCTTCATTGGGATAAGTTGAGAATAGTCAATTATTTCATGTTCTAAAATTGCTACTGCTTTTTCTGGTGAACCTAATATTTAAAGATTAGCCTAAGAATGTACCCATAAGGATCCCAGATAACTATCATCTGTCAAAATGTTGTTTGGTTGCTGATTTAAAAGTAACTAAGGAATAGATTCTGAAGCAATATCAGAAGATTTTAATTTTTAATTTTCTTTGCTTTATTATGAAAATTTTAGCCAGATTTTAGTAGAAAATTGAATTTTTCTTTTCTATGTTTAAAATAATAATGTAAATATACGTATAAGAATGTTCAGCAGTTCTATGTAACATTTTGAAATTCATGGACTTGTCACCCTGAGACCATAGTTCAACTGTGAACATAGCTGCTTAACCTTGGAGTACTCGGGTACCAGTTTTGTACTTCGTTACATGTGTATCAACAGTTGTAAGACACTCATTAGATTAATGATGTAATGTCAAACTTTAATATTTACGGCACCTCGTGGCAAAACTTATTATTAAATGTTTTAGCAAATATTTATAATATATTGGTGGCAACTAAAGTAATAAGCTCAAATTTAATTTCTTTATCAACAATACATTATAAAAACGATGCAAATAAATACGTACCGCGTGCGAGTCGCACCGCGCGGGATGCGGCCTTATAATTAAACGGCGGCAATGAGCTTACACTCATAGATTCGCGTACACAGTAAAGGGCCCGCACTCAATAGTGCGGCACGGCGCGACGAATCACCCTGCCGAAGGAACGTAGGAACATGACGAAGACTTCAGCCAAATTCAAACTTGCCACGTATATTCCTTTCTTCACGATACAGTGCACACACAATTATAGCTATTTACAAACTGTCCTTAACACTAATTACAGTGTTTTCTTGAAGGGCTTCTTGATAGCGATTGACGTCTGCCAATAGCGATCTGACGAGTACGGAACCCCACACTATATTTATAGGAATTTTTTCTAAAGTGACACCGTTATCTATGACTATTTTCCTCTCTTTTTAATGTTACATATTCTACCCGTTCCTAGAATCATTACATATTAAAATTTAATTATTTTTAACAAACATCCTATAAGATTCTAATTAGATTATCATAACTGTTGTCTATACTTACTCTACTATGTATGGCCTAATTAACAATACAATAATTTTATAGAAATTTCACCAAACAATTTACTTTTATCTTTCTCACAGTATTTTTAGACAAGGAAGTCTTATCTAGTTTGTCATCTTTTAAAAACAAATTACGAAATTATTTACTGTAATCTCAGGCGTGTTTCGAAAACTGTAATCTGGACATTTCCGCTATTTAACTCCTTTTTCTTTTGTTTTAATTTAATCTATCTTGTACGTATTTATTATATTATAAAATATATGTACTTATAAATATATACAACTGATATTCTATTATTATTTAATTATGTACACAATACTTTTAATACATATCTCACTTCTTGTAAACCCACTTGGCCGCAACTGAAAATCAGCGCTGGTGTCACTTAGAACGGTGGCATCCAGCTTATGCTGAGTTGTGTGCCCTTTGTAGTGGTACTACGGCACATGGGTTTATATGATAACATTGTCTTTTTTATATTTTCTTATTTAGTTTTTAATTTTATGTTATGTTAATTTTGTCTTCAATACTGTGTGTCCGTATGTTATCTACAATAAATGTATTTTCTTTCTTTCTTTCTTATTTATATATCTATTTGTTTCTAAGAATTTCTACATTAAATACGTTTTCTGCTTGATCCCTATTGGCTAATTCGTGCTTATAGTGAAATTCAATTAGTACGATTTCTGATATATTTTTTATACATACATAAATTACGCCTCTTTCCCAACGGGGTAGGCAGAGACCACGTCCTTCCACTTGCTACGATCCTGATATACAACTTTCGCTTCCTCGACACTCATAAATCTTTTCATGCATGCTCGTCGGTTTAGAGTACTCTTGACCTGACCTTTCCTCAAAACGTCCCCGATTTGATCGTGGAACGTTCGTCTAGGCCTTCCTCTTCAAACCTTCCCATTTACACTTATCTTATAAATCTGTCTAGTCATTCTTCTTTCATTCATCTTCTCTACATGCCCAAACCATCTAAGCATCCCTTTCTCAATCCGTGTCACTATATCTTCTTCCACACCACAACGTTCTCTTACTACACTATTTCTTATCCTGTCACTCAATTTCACTCCTATCATAATTCTTAGCGCTCTCATTTCTACTGCGTTTATTCTACTACTTTCATCCTTTTTCTGCCACAGCCAGCTTTCACTTCCGTACATGAGTGTTGGAACTAACACTGCTCTATGCACAGCCAGACGAGCTTTTCTTGAGATTTTCTTTTTGTTGTAAAAATAATGCTTAATATACACTAATGGAAATTATTATCTCCATCTATTGCCACTGTTTTGGAACTAATAATTATTAGTGTCCCATCCGCCCACTAGAGAGCACGATTATAAATAAAAACAAGCTTTAAGTGAGGGACACGGCCATGACATGGCCACGAGTAGTCTACCCCTCCGAGCTGCGTGCTATGCGGCAACGCGGGTCACCTCGCCAACTATCGCGGCTGCCCCCGTGCCCCGCGTCCCACACGCCTTATGCGCCCTACGCGCCCAAGGCAAGAGCGACACACCCCTCCTCAGAGGGCACGTCCCGCCGCCACTAGTCAACCCATGCCTCTGCTCACGCCAGAAGCATTCTCCAGCCTCCCGGGCGCTTCCCGCGCCCCGGTGGCGGCCACTACCGCACCCCGCGCACCCCCTCCGGCCATGCGAACCTCTCAGGCAGCATGGGTCTCCACTCCCCGCCCTCAGCCTCCTAAGGCTCAGGCCTCCCCGCCCGTTAGCACGCGCCGCGGCGTTGACTTCATGGTCATGCTCTTCCGCGAGCATGACCCTCAGGAAGTACTGGCATACGAACAGTGCGTCACTGAGTACGGCCCCGGCGAATCCATCAGGCGTTTTCCCCTGCTGACAGCGACGCTAATGCGCCTGGCCCGTGCCGGGAAATAGATAACGGTTATAAATGGCTCGCATTAAACCTAGGAGTCTCAACATCTCTTTGTTTAACGCGCGAAACCTCCTTCCACAACGGGACCTAGTATCCAGCTTTCTTAGGGAACGGGAGATAGACGTGTTTCTAGTACAAGAAACACTTCTAAAACCCAGTAGGCGCGACCCTAAGATAACAAATTACAATATAGTCAGAAATGACCGTGCCACCCGAGGAGGCGGCACGCTCACCTACTACAAGCGTTCCCTCTATTGCATGCCAATAGACCCTCCCGCACTTACCAATATGGAAGTGTCCTTCTGTAGAATAGGCATGACTGGCCATCCGTCAATCACGCTTGTCTCTACATATCTCTCCCCGAGTAAAAGACTCCTTCAGTCCGATCTGGAGGCGCTACTTTCACTCGGTCAATCCGTCATAATAGCAGGCGACCTCAATAGCGGTCACACCCAATTCAACAACTCGCGTAACACCCCTAACGGGGTTATACTCGACCTACTATGCGATGTGCTCGGCTTTGACGTCACGCACTTTCAAGATAACTGTCAACCGACAGTACTTGACATAGCCCTCCTCAAAGGTGTCTCACTTCGTTTACGACTTATAGAAGTCGTACACGAACTGGACTCCGATCACCGCCCGGTTATCTTACAACTCGGGCAACCGTTCGACCCCAGTCCGCCAAAAGTCAAAGTAGTTGACTACGCGATCTTAAATCGTTACCTAACCTATAACGCGACCCCGTCCAGCTTAGCTAGGATCCCCGACGTATTAGAGTCAACAGCAGACGCCGACTTAGCGATCGATTCCCTGGTCGACTACCTCTAAACCGGTGTAAGGGAGGCCTCGAGAGAGGTGCAAGCGGCGAACGAACGCCGTTTTATACTCCCCCCCGGCTTACGAGCGTTAATCACGGAAAAGAACGCCGCGACACGTGCACACGATTCTTATCTGACGAGGGATAACACCCGTAGGTTACGGCGACTTCAGAGAGAGGTTGGAACTCGCAGCGGCGAGTACAGAGGTCACCGGTGGGATAACCTCCTAGAGGGTCTCAAGCCGTCCCATCTGGCTTACTGGAACCTCGCCCGCTCTCTGAAGTTAGAAGCTTCCGCCCTGATGCCACCCCTCGAAAGGGGCCCCGATCTCCCACCCGCATTCGATAGCGACGATAAGGCAGAATGCCTTGCCGCAAGCTTGGAGAGCCAGTGCTCTCCAAACTGCGACAACGTAGACACTGCCCACATCGAAACCATCGAGACCGCCGTTCAGGAACTAACGAAGATTCCCCCCGCGGAAACGTTAACCCCGGTCACGCATGACGAGATTTGTTCTGTTATTAAAGGCCTTAAGCCTAGAAAGTCCCCTGGCCCCGACGGTATCAGGAATGAAGTACTTAAACTTCTTCCAGATCACCTCATAGCTCTTTTGGTCTGCATCTTCAATGTAGCCATAGCCCACTGCTATTTTCCAGCCGTCTGGAAAAAAGCTATAGTTATAGATATTCACAAGCCCGGCAAAAAAGCTTCGCTTCCCGATAGCTATCGCCCGATCAGCCTTTTAAACACACTAGGGAAACTTTACGAACGGCTCCTTCTGAACCGTCTCAAAACCGTTATAGATATTAAAAATCTATACCCTCCCGAACAGTTCGGTTTTCGCGCCCGACACTCGTGTACAAATCAAGTGCACCGCCTCACGGAGCACATCACGAGCAACTTTGCCAAAAGTAGTATCGCCCCCGCCCGTACGCTTGCGGTCTTTTTCGACGTAGCTAAGGCCTTCAATAAGGTCTGGCATGCCGGACTAGTCCACAAGCTACATCAATTAGAAGTCCCGGATAGGTAAGTTCATCTAGTTCACGATTTTCTACGCGACCGCACCTTCCACTACCGAGTGGAAGGAGTACTATCTACCGCCCACCCTATACGCTCAGGCGTCCCGCAAGGTTCCATTCTGGCGCCTTGCCTTTTCAATCTGTACGTCAGCGACCTCCCGAGGCCCCCCGGGGTCGCCTGCGCAGTCCAACGTGCCGTTACCACTCTCGGGGAGTGGTTTCGAACGTGGCGAATAGCTATTAATCCGGTAAAGAGCGCCGCGATTATGTTCGAACCGCATACATGCAAACTACCACGCACGGTAGGACCCCTCTCATTATTCGGTACGAATATCCCTTGGGCCACCAAGACTAAATATCTGGGTGTCACCCTCGACTCGAAGCTTAACTTCAACGCACACGTTACTATAGTCAGGAATAGGGCCACCTGGATCCTTTCCCTCTTGCGAACCTTGCTCAGTTCGGTAAGCAAAATGTCCTTAAGACATAAGCTCACACTGTACAAGATGTGCGTCCGTCCGATCTTGACATATAGCTGCGCCGCGTTCGCACATATGTCCAAACATAACTTTGCTCGCATGCAAAGAGTCCAAAATCGGTTTCTCCGTCGCCTGCTTGACCCTCCAGCCTTCGTTAGGAACATGGACCTGCACAGGGACATGAGGCTTCCCTCGATAGAAGCCTATGTGAAATATCTCACCAGGAGATACTTCGATAGCGCTTCGAATCATCCCAACCCGCTCGTAAAATCCACCGTGAACTACGTCCCAGACAACTCGATCCCCGCTGCCAAACGTTATAAACGCCGTCCGCGAAATCTCTTTGTCGATCCCGATGACGACATCGAGAACGCTAACAATTTCTACGCGTCCGCTCCCGCAACATATGCGTGCTCGCGCCCACGCCCGCGAAACCACCGTTCCCTCCGCAGGGGACGTACGGTTAACTTCGCTCCCGCACACCCGCCACGACCGCCCTCTGCGGCAACTCAAGCCTAGGTCCGATCCATCGGCATCGAGCCCTTGAGCCAAGCAGCCGCTCGCGCGATACAAGTGACTCTACAATCACTACCTTTCACAGCCATACATGACACTGCATTATACACACATGCACAACACACATAGGTACATAGGTTCTGTAAGGGACCTTTTTTTTTCTTTTTTTGCCTAGTTAGAGTAGACAAAAATTTTCAGACCACTAAATACACATACACATGTTCCTTCCCTCCTCCCAGGAGGCAGAAACATGTATATATGTATAGTTAGTTTAGATCGAATTACGGATAAGGAATTAGTGAGATCGCGACTTAATTGCATACGCGCAACAGTCCGAGCCGAGGTTCGGCCACTTTGGCACCCTCGGATGTTGTTGCTTAGCTTTCGTGGCTGAGTGCCCTAAGCGCTCGCCCCCAAGCCCGGTAAAGCTGTAAAAGCCGTAAAGGCTCCAGGGCTCCTAAGGCTAACAGTATAGTCAGTTCGAAAAAAAAAAAAGCCATTACTTTATATATGCTGTTATAGAGTTATCACTCTTTTTTGATGGCAGCGCCTCTAGTAAAAATTGCTGGAACTAATACCTAAGGTATTTATATGTATAAATGTATACTGCGCAGGCTGTATTTATGTATGTGAATGTGCTTATTCTATTCTAAAAATAACACATTTACTGCCAAAGTGACAGGAATATAAAATACAAACAAACACAATTAAATTATTTACCTTTATTCTTTTTTCGTGATTGCCTATGTATTATTATTATTACTGGAACTGCACTATATTTACATAGTCTATTAGGGCTTCCAAACAAACATTAAGTTTTTATGGATATATGCACATGTTTGTAAGTAAATATGTTTATCCACATATTTTTCCGACACTATTAACCGGATTGAAAAATCGGTACAGTTATTTTCAAGGTTTGGATAAAAATGGTTTTGTTACATCGACTCACTTACCTACTTTATTGCAAAATGTATTTTTACTGACAACACCAAATGCGATAACAGCGACTCTCTCACCGGGCCAGATATGTTTGTGGCAACATTGTGGCACTATAATATAAGGGACTCTGTGAACGAGTTCGTCATGTCCGAACTCTAGTGTCGAACATGGAATAACTATTGATTAATTGATTATTATTATCATTATTCAACAATCAATGGTGGAGATAAAATTATCGTTTATTTTTTGTAATTATAACAAAGGTTTGCGGCGAATATTTTTTTTTATGGTTCCGAAGTCAACAAAAAACCCTTATAGCTTTGCCATATCACTCCTCCTGTCCGCGGCTTAGTTGAGAGATTCTTAACTTAGTATTTGAAAGTTATAATTTGATTAGGTAAAAGAAAGTAGCTATATTTTTTGTATTTTTGTATTAAAATTAAAGTGTAGCTTAATGATTGTTTTAGAAATATGAAAAAAATCACGACTATAGTATATACAACGAAGAAGACCACTATCATCGCTTGACTAGCTGATATACAATCCGTAGTAAGAAATAATTTATAGTCAATGACTTAATTGATGCTCAAAATGTAAATAAAAAAAATTAAAATATTGACTGTCAAGTGTTGATAAGCGGGAAACAAACTATCGGACGGGACTGACAACCACATCTTATAGATATATGGATAATGAATGTATACTGAACTCTGCACACTATCGGACGTAAGTCGCGGACATAACATGGGGCCGTCCTTAAGCGTTCGGACGTCCGATAGAACTCTGGCCACAGAACATAACTCTGGCGCACTGGATATTTTTGTCACCCGAAAACAGGGATGCCATGTCAAAAATGAGGTTGACGGTGATTCCATTAAAAATTGGTACATTCTAAGAAATAACGGTAATTGCAACAGGCAAAATACGATGTACTATTTTTTTATACAACAGATTTTATATTTTAACCCATACGTTTTCTGAATTTATTTATTGGCGTATGCGCATCGATTATTTCGAGGTTCGATATTTGAGACGATTCAATGTCTACAAAATATTGCATATACATATCGAAACTGTGATCCACATGAATGTGTTCAATAAACATTCGTCCAAAATTTTTGTAGTTTAAAGCCAAATGTCAATCTGCGCTAAATTAATTGAACTGGTGCATAATCATTAAAAGTACCTATTGCTTTAAGATTATGGTCGACTTTTGATAGTGACTCGCGATAATTGTCGCGTTTCGGGATTAGTTATATTTCTGGAAGGGATACCATACTTAGTATGATGAATTGTGGAAGTGGGGATTTGAACTACGCGTTATGTAACATTGTTTTAACCCTTTAGAACGGTCGCGTAGAGATATATTCTCTCACGAATTTTTTAAAACGTTTTTTTTTTTCTAAAAATATCTTCTTATTTCCGAAATCCTCTTCGTCTTCTCTTCGGATGCCAGTAATGAAAGAATCTGAGTGGCTAGCAACCTCGTGGACAAAGAAGCAGTAACTCCAATTTTTTTTTATAATCTGTTTATTTTCATTATAGCTGATTTTATTTTAAAAGTTTTCGTTTTCGTTCGATCGTTTTTTAAATACGATTATATTTTGACAAATACATTTTATTTCAGTTAGGTTTATGTTTATAATAGCATTGCCAAAGGTAAAAATAAATTATTAAATATTAAATTTGTTATTTCGTTTTAATAGCTTTATTAGTAAAACGCTAAAATAGGAGAATGCATGTGAATAACAATGGTGGGTAAAGCAAAAATGTGTTAAGGACAGGGCCAAATCAGGAAAACAACGTTATTAAATGTATGTTTAGCAGTAAACATTTATTAGGACAAAATAGAATTTAGTAATAGAACAATTTAGTAATCTCTTGCTTTTAAAAACAAGACCTTTCAAATGTTAATAAATAACATTAACGCGATTAGAACAATAACATAGGTATATTAGCAACATTCCGGTACTTTACGCCACATAATTGTGACTTTCAGGTAAAAATTGTCATTTGGTGGTGGTTACGTAGCGTTTTAATAGGGGTAAATAAAAACGTCATAGCGCGTTACACGGGGGAGGGGGGGTCAAAAATCTCCAAAAATTGCGTTACGTAATACTTTAACGGTCCCTTAGACAATGTACAGTGAAGTGAATGTCATGAAATTACAGAAGATCTACTGTAATTATAGTGCATCTGGCAGCACTGTCTGTGGCTCTGGCTAGTCCGCAAGTCCCGTCGCAAACGACTGTGTGACTGTGCACATTTATCGGTCGTGGCTGTATGTCCCACAGGTATGCCCGAAGTCGTGGCTTACAGACGCGCCCGATAGTTTGTTTTCAGCTTTAACCGGAGGGCCAGAGACAAAGAAGAATCATAAACAAGCATTGCCAGATGTTACTTTTTTTACATTTTTCGTAACTTTTGACTTTCTTGTGTAAAATGTTAGTAACATTTGTAATTAAGGTAATGTTTGAGAGTACTGAGATTTTAAATACAATTAAAGTGAGCAATATCAACTGTATACATTGCAATGACAAAGAAACAAATAATAATGGGCTGTTTATTTTGATATACTACATAAATCATGTAGATACATTTATTAGTAGGTATTGAGGTATATTTGCCATTTATTAAAATTATACGTGTTAAAGCAATAAGCTCGTTCAAGAAGCTAAATTCGATCGCAACGACTACAGTTTAGCTATTTTTTCTTTAGTTTTTATAATTTCCTAAATATGTACATTATTGTATATTGATACAAAGATATAATTATTGATACAATTTATATGGACACCGCCATGAAGGCATCACTACTACAGGTCACTATGAAGGCATAATTTATCAAACTTTTAAGTAATGATATTTCAGTGGTAACGTGTACGGACATCGCGTCGATCGACGTGAGTTCGAATCCTTACAATGATAATGACCTTTCGGTGAAGGAAAACATCGCGATGAATCCTCAGCATTGTGTTAGGGCTTTGTCTAATGCCCGTCTGGCTAGCTAATTTAGATTCCGCTAGCAATTCGAAAATTTGTTGCCATCAATCAATAGGTGTGTTCCGGCAGCTGCACTTGAGAGCCAGTCTTATAGTAGCCTTAGCATCAATCTTGGGCCACATTGTCACTTAACATAATCAGGTGTGATTGTGGCCATAACAATATATAAACGAAAAAAAAGAGAATTTCCAAAATTGATAAGTTACCGCGTAACGTAAATATAAAGAAATAATATTGAATAATTAATCTCCTATTATTTCAAAGACGGTTAAAAATGGCGATTATGCCTAAATATTGGTTAAAATATATTTTTGTTAGCAGGAAAATAATGAAACTTTTCAGAAAACGAGACGTAATGTAGGTATTTGAATATATAATTTTTGTGATAAATGGATGGATCATATATAAATTTTATAACAAACTATTTTTTATTCGCAATGTTTCAAGTTATTTCTAAATAAAATATAATGTTTGAATTCAGTACCAAAAACGCGCCAATCGTTCCCGAATAAATCCGAGCGCGTGTGACGTCACAATGTTAATTTCTACTCATTGTAGCACACAGCTGTTACAGTGCTTTGACACTTAATCGATGAAATTCCTATAACATTATGACGTCACAAACCTGACGATCAATCGTAGCGCGTTCGTAGTCTTGTGATTTTTTTCACAGTATTATAATGTTCAATTGTTCATTATTAATAAAAAAAATGTTTTAAGAGTTTTTCCAATTGACTATTATCATAATTATGATGAAGCTTTAAAATACATAAATAAATCGATATTCTTTTTTTTTTCAAATACCCAATTGTCGGCTTGTGTGCCTTGGGGCGCCCTGGCAACCCTGCCATAAACAATCAAAAGTCTTTCTGAAGTTTGTGTTGATCATGGCGGTTGGTAAAAATAAAGGCCTTTCGAAAGGAGGCAAGAAGGGTGTTAAGAAGAAGATGTAAGTTCGCAATATACCGAAATTCTGTTAAATTAACAAAAGCCCTTTAAGGAATACGCAATAATTTAATTACGGTAACTGTGATGTATCAAGTATTTATGGATATATGTTTCATGTCTCGTGTTAAGATGTTTTTATTGTAATGTTACTTAGAAAATGTGCTTTGTTTGGTTACAACCATCATATTATATTTGTAAGTCTTACACGTAATCAGGCTTCATTTGATATCGCATATTGTCTGTAGAGGTGTATGAAGTACTGAGGTTATATTAATTATTTTATATTTCTAGTGTTGATCCATTCACCCGCAAAGACTGGTATGATGTCAAAGCGCCGTCCATGTTCACGAAGAGACAAGTGGGAACCACCCTTGTTAACCGCACCCAGGTATGTGTCTTGTTAAACCTAACCTAGAAAACTTTGTCAAAACTTAGGGTTGGACTTTATAATTGCTACCGCTGAATTTGATGATGTGAAGGGGCGTAACTCCTCTGTGATGGAAAAAGTTCGGAAAAGACTAGTTTAAGAAAAAAATGTTTTTTAAAAATTTTGAGGTTATACAAAGCACCAACTAGGACTTGTGTATGAATTTTCAACGGATAATTATTTGTTTATAATCACAGTTCAAACCTAACTTATCTAATTTTATCGCAACAACGGAAAAATGAAAATATCTCGTTCTAAACTAAAAACGGCACAAAATGTTGCAAGTAAGTAGGTCGTATTTAACGTAAACCCAACAATGATCGTTCAAAAAGAAACAAAAAATTTGTAGATAATATATAAATTTAAGATTTCTAGTAACCACATGGTGTTAACTTCATGGAAAATTTTCAACTACTTAGTTCCTTTCAACTTTTATTATAAATTTGTATGTTAGAATGAAGAATGAAATCAGCGACTTCTTTTTACAGAAGTTGTTATGGCTATTAAATGAAATGTATAAATTGCGGGGACCACTTAATATAAGGTTGATTACATGCTTACTTTTTGATATTCTAAAACAGTGGACAGTATGTACATTATGGACAGTCTTTTACTATTAATTGAAGAATTCTTGTATATCATCGCTAGGCCTGCTAACACCTACAAACATTATTTTCATCAAATAATAAATGCACAAAATAATACAGTTAAGAAACCCGATGTGCTTAAAACCAGATAAATGATTTCGAAAATAGCAAAAATTTAGTAATTTGCATTTAAACATGTGGATATGAATGTTGGTTTTTTATTGTTACTGTAAATTAGATATTTCTATTTGTCAGTTTTTGCAGATGCTATGTTATATAGAACAATTTATATATATATATAAAATTGATATCTCAGTACTGGCTTAAGAATGTACATAAAATTTTGTATTTAGATATTGGTTTTGCTGTCAAAATTATATTTCAAGATGCCAAGTAAAGCTCTCTTCTCAGATGTTTGTGTAGTATAACTTGTACAGGATTCAAGAATAACTATGTCTATTTCCGCTGTAAAGCAGCAGTATTTTTGCTGTTGTGTTTCTATTTGAAAGGCGTTGTTGGCAACACGCAGTAGTAAAGAAGCCAATCTCATCTTACTGTTAAGACTGCTCATAAAATAAATACACTTCAAGTTAATCCGGAAGTAGACAAATTTTGCATAATCGTTTTAAACTCTTTATATCTTGAAAACAGTACTCATGCATTTATGTTTATTCATTATTACACCTTTAAAAATAATATAAAACTATATTTTATTTAAATAAAAAACGTGCCACGAAATGCAGTGTGACTTCATCATACATTAAATAAAACTAAGGTTAAAGGTAATTATGTGCAAAGTTGACTCTCCTACTAGAATTTGACTTATTGAATTTCTTGAGCATTTAAAAACCACAATTTCAAAGCTTCATAATAATTTTACGAGTCATTTATTTATTTATTGATATGGGTGACTAATGGCTAAATTAAAAAAATAAAAACAGCATAGGAGCCTGTTAGCCAATAACAAGTTATCACATACAAAAACTGTAGAAATTACTATTAATAATAATCATAAATAAAATTTACACATAACTCATGAAAAAAATCAAGACTTAAGCACCTTCTAGCCGAAACCACAGTTAAATGAAAAGTATCGAGATTATGCTGATTACACAACTCATTTAAAATGTTTACTTGCATGTACTATATAAGAGTTTTGCCTGTAGTTAGATGAAGAAAAAGCAACACGTAGTAAAGAATAAAGAAGATTTAGTTTGCCCGGGCGTTAAAATAGAGCTTTGTTAAAAGATCAGGACAGTCAATATCATTATTTAATTTTTTTAACATAAAGATGAAGTCATTAATTTTACGCCTGTTAGATAGAGGTAATATATGGAATTCCTTACAAAGATTAAAGTAATTCATCAATTGATAGGGCACTTGCTGATTGAAATATAGATATTTAAAAAATCTCTTTTTACGCTTAATGTACTTACTATGGCATGGATTCCATATTTGAGACGCGTATTCCAGATGGCTTCATACAAAAGTGCAATATAGAATTACAATATTTATCACAAGATAACACTTGACTGTGTATATTCATTGAAAGATGATGGCACTTTTTTCTGTATGGCGTTTTCAACAGACAAGTTTTAATTTTGGGAAGGAAAAATTATAAAATACATAAATTAAAAAACATTTATTTCAACATTTGTGTTGTTTTATGCTTTTTGTCAATATACCGTAGCCTAACCATGTAACTGTAAACCACCTAGCAACCGGTAATAATTCTGAAATAGTTACTGTCATTGTCAAATTCGTACCACGTGTCGAGTTACCGACTGTGCTGCCCCAAGCGAGTAACTGAAATACTAAGAATCTGAGCAATCTCTACGAAAGCTTTAAATTTCGTACTACGTAAGCCCAGCGACCGTGACCGGACTGCGACTGTTATGGAATTTGAACTGTCAAACAGAAACCAGACAAATTGCAGTTACTAAGGTAGTCATATTCAGTTACTTCGTGGAAATGATTATAAATATTATTTTAAAACCATTATTTAATAAATATCTGCTGCTCAAAGATACAAAGTTTTGTTATATTGAATTGTTCCATCCTAAAAAGTGCAAAATAAATACAATTGAGTCTTCAAAATATTCCATATTTTTAACAATCGTGACCATACACATTATTACATAATATTTACCTTATTTTTTCACAAAACACAACAACAAATTTATTTTATAAATCACCATGACTACATAAGTCACCAACCACAGAACAATATACTCTCTGTCACCAACGTAATTTAACTTTCGGTTTCTGCCGGCGGTAACCATGGCGCTAGTTTCTATGAAGATTTCGTTGTGAGCGACAAATTAGAAACTGAGCATAAACCGGACTGCGACCGCGTACAAAATACCAAATCTGTGATTCGGTCACGCGACGATTTTGTAACGGTTTAGGGACTGGTTACTAGTCACTCTTTTTACATGGTCGGTCAGCCGATATCATGTAATAATTAACTTAAAACATACTGTCAACTTTCCAATTATAACTGTTAAAATGATGATCCACCTAGCTCGCAATGACACAGAACTGATGAAAACTTCTGTTCCCTTTTGATTTTAACGCTGATGATGAATTTTATATAAATTTTTTCATGTATATCAACTGTACAATTTTAGTGAAATACATTTTTATTATTTCAAGGGAACAAAAATTGCATCTGAAGGTCTGAAAGGACGTGTATTCGAGGTCTCCCTTGCTGATCTCCAGGCTGATAGTGATGCTGAAAGGTACATTTTTGTTTTTATATTTTACTAACTTGTGCCCCACGGTTTAACTTGTGTTAAATTTCTCCGACCAGCTCTCCACTGACAACACACCAATATAGCTTATCATTGTTCTCACTTTCCGTACTTTGCATAGCTAGCCAGATTGTTAGACATTCATGGTTACTGCTACGTTTCTTAGCGTCATAGCGTGAAACTATATACCATGTAACCTTCGTCAATATAAAGGCTATAAAAAGATAAAGGAATTTTTACAGATCTAACTTGTACTTAATTAAACTGTAGAATTAAAAAAAAACTTGAGTTTTATAATAATGTATAAACATCAAGAAAGTATTTTATAAGAAAAAATTGTATGTACTAGGAGTGAAGAACAAACAGATTATTAGTGTATGTGTATAAACTGCGTTTTCCAAATTAAATTCAGTTTATATTTTCAGTAATCTGATTAATTTACCTTTGCAAAATTAGACATGATTATTAAAGATTTACTATACTTAGAACTAGTAATAGCAGTAAGACATAAACTATACAGATATTATTTACAAATCTAAAATGACTACAAAATATTTGATTAGTGCGAGAGATAGATGTTTAGTATGAGAGTGTGGTTGTTAATACTGGCCCACAAGATTCTCCATCAGTATGAAGATTCTATCAATTTACTTAAAATGACTCTGTCCAGTATTTGTAAGTCAATTACTGTCAAACCCTCTAAAAATGAAATAAAGATGCTTCAACTTAGTCTTAGGGTGTTGCGATATCAGTAACTGGTCACAAACTGAATGAACAGTTATTAGTTTGGCTCTATTTGGGACTTAGATTAACATTTACTTATATTACAGGTCTTTCCGTAAGTTCAGACTGATCGCTGAGGATGTACAGGGCCGAAATGTTCTCTGCAATTTCCACGGTATGGACCTCACCACTGATAAACTCAGGTATGTTGCTTTCTTCCTAAATTTTCTCATTAGATTAGACTACATGCCACATAATATGTACTGCAGTCCAGCTATATGAAGGTAACCTTATGGTCTTCGTATCGTTTTTTACTGCAGAGAGTGACTAGCTGCTACACAATATAGTGCCTTTTTACATTTGTATTAAGGTCCTTTGTATCGTTGCGACATATTTCTTTCAGGAACATTATATGAATAGTTCTGGTTTTAGAACCACATCTATATTAAGAATAAGATGAAGTCGAATAATAAAGCAGGAAATATGAAAAATCATAACCTGCATTTTATTTGAAAACTTTTATACTTAACTAACTATGCCACACGGTTTCACCCGTGTGTGTAGTCTATTGTTGTTGTGTCTTCCCGGACACTACAGCTTTCCCGATTGCTTGACATTCATAGTTCCTGTTCCTAGTTCACTTACTTAGTTCCATAGCATAATGTCTTATGGTATTTTGCTGTGGGGTTCAGCAGCTGAGGTAGACACCATATTCATATTACAAAAGTGGGCAGTTCGAGTAATATACAACATGAGATCTCGCGAATCACTGAGAAACAGGTTGCAGCAGTTTAATATCTTGACTTTGCCCCCCTAATATATCTTTGATAGTTTTATGTATATTCGTAAAAACTTACAAATAAAAGTTTTTTGGTAATAAATAGTGTTAGCTTCTATAATAAGATCCTGACGCACATTACTGATTATTTGCCTGACAATGAGTTCAAGGACCATCTCAAATAGGTTTTACTGTCAAAAGGTTGGGTCATTATGTGAATGATAGTGATGTCTTGAAGTAACTCCCTCTCTGTGCATCCACTAAATTATTAATATAATAATATGATTATTGACTGTAAATATTATTTATATAGTTGGTAAAAAATAATGAAAAAAGGTTATCCCGATTGAGTTTCTTGCCGCTGGAATGTTTGTCCGAACCGGTAGTAGTGTTGGACGCTCATAAGTAAATTGAATAAAGTTATTTTTTATTTTGCTCCATAGAATCGTAGTGTGTATATAGCCCTCAATGAAAGGTATATAAAATGAAAAAATAATTCTTCAGATCTGACGGGTAATACCGGTGATAATAACGCTTATATAAAGACATGTGTATGAAGTTAAGTATGGGTATGAAGTTAAGAAATCCCATTATCTCTGACTACACTAAAAGTGACTCTACTTTATAACAATAGATAGATTCGTAATTAAAATACCCATTTTAGTATTAACAATATTTTCGTCATAAAATACTAAACAATTTCCATTAGGTATGTCCGCCCTAAACAAAACTTCCATCGTTAGCGTTATTCGAGGCGTGTGTTAAAGAAATTTAAAACTTGCATAAGCAGTTCTGTTGTATGAAAAAATACGTCAACTTTTATGATAAAAACCAAATCCAAAAATTGCACTGAATGGTTTAGGTTTAGTTATAACTTGTAATATTATATTAATTAATTAATTTTACATTAAGAGTAGAAAGGATTTACTCCTTCCTTTTGACTAAC
This sequence comes from Saturnia pavonia, assembly GCA_947532125.1. Taxonomy (NCBI): domain Eukaryota; kingdom Metazoa; phylum Arthropoda; class Insecta; order Lepidoptera; family Saturniidae; genus Saturnia; species Saturnia pavonia. The sequence goes on from OX383922.1 coordinate 1,938,431, forward strand.
TGCTGCTGATGTTGGACACAGAGAAGAGTTATTTATCATCCACACGAATTTGACCTCTTCATTGGAAAAGAAGTTTTACATCATTAAGAACTAGATTTCAGGTCATTTGATATCACGAATTAAACCCATTTATTCCGTTGTAAAGAGGTTAATACATTAGAGGCTGGCATTATTAACTGTCTGGAAATTCTCAGATGGATGGTAAAGAAATGGCAGACGTTGATCGAGGCCAACATAGACGTTAAGACAACTGACGGGTACTTGCTACGCGTCTTCTGCATCGGTTTCACCAACAAGGATACACTCAGCCAGCGCAAGACTTGCTACGCTCAGCATACTCAGGTAAAATCAAACCAAAGATACTTTATTTAATTTAGGCCCTAAGAAGACCCATATTAACATTAAAACACTACACCCCTTGCACAAGTACACGCTACACCCCTCACCCCATACATTTCGGCCATTCCAATGAGTCCAAATACGATAACTTTTCTGAGGAGTTAGGTGTCCTGCAGATTCCTTATGATGCTGCAGCATCAGGTCAAGATTGCCATGTCGTAATTTCATTTAATTAACAGAATACCAAATTTCGACTGGATCAGACCTGTGGAAGATGCTCACTTAATTTATCAACTAGAAAATAGCTGATAATCTTCAAACGTCATGAACAAATTTTCTTGTATCATAGCTACGAACAATATCAATTAATTCACTTTTCAAACAAAACAAAAAAAACTACATCAATATCAGTTCATGCATTTGGAAACTACGATGCCCACAGACCGTGTTTCGTGGGTTTCTTAAATTTTAAATTTACCTTATTTTAAAGTTTATTTTCTCGTCTACTGACGAAACCAATAGTTTCAAATTCAATTTTTCCGTTAATTGTATAAATTATTCTATGTTCATAATAAAAAAGGTCGCGTGACGTATACATAAAAAGTGAATTGTTACGTCGTGCAAATTTCGACCTAACCTAAAATTTTGGGATTCCTATCTGTTGATATTAACACGAAGACTTGCACGACATATCCACAGAACGTAAATTGGGTACGTCGTGTAAATTATGTCATAACCAAAAAAGTTTTTGATACTGATAAACGTCTTAAAAACATTTTGCACAATAGAATCCTAAATATCTTCCTCTATACAATTATTTTTGTGAATTTTCAATTTTATTTTTTTTGTTTCTATATGTGTTGTTGCTTTCTATGTGACTTAAAATTAGAGTAGACCAAAATAATAAAACCAAGGAACTGAAAATTAATCGTACGAATCGGAAATTAATTGAACGTTTAATTATTGATTTATTAGTCTCCTTTTTAATTTCGAATAAACAAATATATATTTACATAGTTCCTGCATTTTTACTGCAGCAACAAGCAATGAACATTATTGACTGGAAGAATTAATCTTGTTGTTTGGAGCTAGGCATTCAATAATTCAAGTGTTCCGGATTGCGATTTCAATTGTTGTTATATTTTATTATTGTTAGTTCATTTACACAGCTTACTCACGCCTCAATAGATTTAAAGCATAATCGTATTATCGATGTTTAGCACTAAGAAGAGTCGATAATCGTAAAATCAACTTAAATTTAAATTATGCTACAACTCTAAGATAAACATTTGTCGTGCAAGTCTTCTAGAATAATCAGAATGTATTCAATGCGCCGTCTATTAACAATGTGTTTAACTAACGTGACAACTGTTATCAGAGTGCTGACATTCTATATCGATGGTGTGCGAAATATTCGCACGGGTCATCTAGTTTTTTGATATTTTTTTATGGAACTTGTGTCAATATGTATTTTTGAACGCTCCATTTGAAAATTGCGCATTAAAATTCTTTATAGGTTATATATTTCGTTTGGCTGCAATCTCTCACCTGATGTTGATTGAGACGATGTGGCCCGAGATGCTAACACCCTAAGCCTAATTAATTAGCGGAGGAATTTTTCTCAAGTTCAGCTGCCGTAACAACACACCCATAGGTGCCAGGTGATACATTTTCAACTTGAGGGTAGTGGCTAGTCAGGTGTGCATTAGAGAATACCCTACCACCATGCTATGGTTTCATCACGATGTTTTCCTTCACCGAAAGCTCAGGGTCATTTTCGTAGTCAACTTTGTTCATCCCTGTGGTGAGTAGGGTTTCCAGAGCTCCTTGGGGCACAGCGGGGTTTGAGGTCGAAAACGCGCTAGTGATACCTATACGTCCATAGTAGTCGCTTACCATCAAGGCGGGCCGTATGCTTGTTTGGCACCTTTGTGGTATTGCAAAAAACACGTCGCTCGACGCTATGTACGTACATGCTACCACTAAGCCATCATTGCTTGGAAGGGTATTACGTATATGTTTAGACTCGCAGCCGCTTGCGACGTATCGAGCTTCACCTCTACAATACAATGCTCGGTGCGTTTTGTTTCGTCTGCGTAGATAACGATGCAACGTCACAAACGCGGCTTGCGGGCTATACCGCAGGCTATTTGTGAATTTGCTACAAACCCACCCACACATACACATATACACACACGTACACATATTCTGGTATTTTCAGAGATTAGCGCGATTAAACAAACAAACAAAAAAACTCTTCATCTTTATTATATTAGTATAGATAAAATTCCAACGTCTAGTTCAAACCAAGAGTTTTTTTATTTTGTATTATTGTATCTATTTAGTTAGCGTATATTAATTAACGGCGTCCGAAATAAATTTAATAGCAATTTCCTTTCAAAAGATGTGTCTGAAAATTCGTTACAAAAATTGAGGAAATATAAATTTGTCTGAGAAGCAAGAAATTTATAATAAATCTGCTTTCAGGTCCGCGCGATCAGAAAGAAGATGTGTGAAATCATCACACGCGACGTGACCAGCTCCGAGCTCCGCGAGGTCGTGAATAAGCTGATCCCCGACTCGATCGCTAAGGATATTGAGAAGGCGTGCCACGGCATCTACCCCCTTCGTGATGTCTGCATTAGGAAGGTACATAATCCAACTTCATCATTTCCATTTTCCATCTTTATCCAAGAATACTGTTACACCAGTAAACAATCAATGGTTTATTAAGATTGTGTTTAGGATTTCTATTACAAAGGTCATTTGGGCCTGGAACGCACCTGTGGTATTTAATCTTTTATTGTGTATGGAACATCATTTTTCAAATAAAAACCTTATGCTGATTTGTTCTTGCGATATTAAAAAGGGTTTTCATATCAAATGATCTCAGTGATTTTTAGACAGTTTGATTTAATAATGTGTAGCTTTTTTTTAAATTATCTAATGAATTGCAAGTAACATCCCTTATTTTATATTGTTGTCTATTTGTAGTTGTAATTTGTTTGTTTGTTGTGTAATTTATAAAACATTGGGAGTTCTTCCCTTTCTTCGTGAAAGGAAAAGGTATCGCAAAGGTATCTATGCAGCCAAGATTATTTCAGTATCCTAACAAGATGGTGACTTCCTTGTTAGAACTTCAATGTTATTATTCCAATCCACGTCACTTGTGCACAATAACCAAGCGTTATTATGCAAAATGTCACCTGTTTTACACAATATAGGGTCCAAAACCACAAATTTATTAATAAAAACAAAATCCACTAAATAACAATCTGAGATCCCACCATAAACTCTTGAGGTTTTGTTTAGTAATCAGTAGGCATGGAATTTATAGCTATTTTAATATAATTGCTATAGCAGTGAAATTGAAACTATTTTCAAAGCTGTTATTATTTCACTTGTGACAAGTGAATATCTGCTATATTTTAAGATTATATAGTGCAGAACATGTCAGAACTGTTATGACCAATGACCTTTTTTTTAGGCAGAGGGGTTTAATTTATAACAGACGTATGAATTCTACGAATTACGATGTAGCTATAAGTTTTGTGGATTCATAATATCATATATGATAAGTAGCAGTCATAAAAATTCATTAATTCACGTGACAAATTATATTTCAAACAATGTGAAAAATAGAATTGATGCATTAAACATTTCAGGGATAACTGTTATTTTTTCTATCATATATAGATAACATATTCAATGATTTAGTAAATTAAAATGATGACACACCTAGCTCGCAATGACGAACTCACGTGATGAAACGTTTTGTTCCCTTTTGATTTTATTATCTGAATTAATTTTCTTACACATGTAAGGTAGTGTTCTGTGGGACATATTTGAAACGTAGTTCGTAATGACACAGGTCAAGGTCTTGAAGAGGCCCCGTTTCGAGATCTCCAAGCTGATGGAGCTGCACGGCGAGGGCGGTAGCGGCAAGCGAGGAGAGGTCGGTGACAAGTCGGAGAGGCCCGAAGGATACGAACCTCCGGTTCAGGAGAGCGTCTAAATTAAAATATAATGTGAAAAAAAAAATGAAATCTGTTTGTTTTATTTTTTATAAACTGGCTGACCCGTGTGAATATTTCGCATAATAAAAGTATTTAAATAATCTAACTGCTGTCATGTTAAATAGATTGTTGATAGATGGCGCCTTCTACATCTATACATATTACAAAACACGTCTCTCGGTCCGTTTGTTCTTTTCACGCGAGAACCGCTTATTCGATTTACATGATTGTTTCTTGAATTCTATGTTATCAAGTTATCTGGCCAGGTTATTGGATATATTTTGTACGATAAAGTAATATACGACATAAGCAGTGACGATGTGGGTGAAAAATAATTCGGTAAAAGGAAGCATTTGTAGCGATTAAATGGCTTGCACTAAGTAAACCATAAGAGTTATATCAAATTAATGTTCTACATAATTGTAGGACTTAAAAAGACCTACAAAATGTCAGCTATTTGCATATGTCTGTCTTCTGAGGATCACTCACAATAGCATTTTTGGGGCGGGACAAGAGGACCGAAAAAAAAAACCGTAGTCCACGTGAGCAGAGCCGTGGGCGTAGCTAGTGTTTAATATATTGTCATTAGGAATCCCATTAACAAATACATTGTTAATGAAAATATAAACGAAAGGATTAATTTAGAATATTTTTCCTGAATAGTGTGAAACTATAAATTGATGTTTGAATCGTTGATTTTGATGAAGTTTTAAGGGACATGTCGTAACCACAAAATACATATAGGGTTGACAAATTCAATAGGAATCCTTATGGAGAGGCATATCAAAAATGTTATACTACCAACTGACATTTCTCTTTCTCGACATTAATTACAATATAGAACTTGAAAGTATCTAACGGAGACAATCTAGATTTGTTCCAGAGAATAGGTGTCTTCAAACATTACACAGACTACAGAATTCCTTGGAACCAGTCTTCGGATATTACTCAGAACGTATGTACCTACGCATGGTAGAAGTTATACTTTGAATAGACTACCCTCTGATGCTGTGTAAAGCGTAACTTGCTGGTTTAGATATATTAAGCCTTCGTAGTAGGTAGGTATTCCCTAATCTTCAAAGTCGAGACTAATAAAATGGTGGCTCCCTTGTTAGAACCAGATACAAAATGTATTGTGTGGTTTTATGAAATCACGATGCAAGTTAACTTTTTTCGGTTTGTAGGCATTTAGCTAAGAATTTTTGGAAAATTATTTGATATAGTGTATAAAAATTGTGTTTTTAATCTTTACTTAATTATTGTAAAATGGGATGATAATAGGAAATCAATAGTAGACAAAATAATAAATTATAAAATTTAATTCCAATTTGCGTATTAGAGTACGGAATAAATAATTAATACAATCATTTAGATCATAGACGCATATTAAAAAACGAGCAATATTTATTTAAATAATTGAACCGTTGTCAACTTAATTTATTCTATCAATAACTTCATCTTCGCCTCGATGCTCACAGTTTCCTACTCCACGGCCAGCTATAATGCGACATGCGATAGATGAACAAATTTTTAAAAGAACTATTTAGAGGAGTTTTTGTGGCAACTCAAATTCACATTTCAAGTTTTATATTTATAATTTACTTCACAATAACGTTATTATATCACGCAAAATGGCACCAAATCTCGGCTGAGTGCCTTAAGCGCTCGCCAACAAGTCGGTGAAACTGTTAAGGCATCCCGGCAAAAAGTATTGTCAAATCGAAAAAAAAATGCACCAATATTACATACTTGGATCGAATAGTCAGTAAGCCCTTTTGCAAAAGTTAAATAATAAGACTTTCACTGTATGCGCGATCTGTTTGTAGTTTAGCGTGACAAAGAAAATCGTAGGGTATTCCTTAACTTTTGTTAATGAATTTAATTTTAACTTTAAGTACGTAAGTATGGTTTTCAATTTTTTATTGAAAGGCTTGCTTTAGTATAGTTGTTTTGTCTTGTATAGTATTCTAAGTAAGTAAAAACTAAGTTCAATTTAAAGTGTTCCATGCTATGATTGCTCAGTGGTGGTAGCGCATACGGAAATCCCGTCTATCGACGTGAGTTCGAGTCCCTGCTTTGAGCCTGAGCTTTCGGTGAAGGAAAACATTTCGATAAAACCATAACATGGCGGTAGGGTATTTTACAATAATAATGGCCTGGCTAGCTACTACCTTCAAATTGAAAATCTGTCGCCAAGCACCGGTAGCTGCACTTGAAACCCAGTTTTCCACTAGGTTTAGCTATCACACCATCTTGGGCAACATCGTCACTTATATATAACATCAGATGAGGCTGTGGTCATAAAGCTAAATTAAATAAATATAAAAAATAAGATTCGAAAAAAAAATTGGGCACATATACGGATCTTTTCCTCCAAAATATGCGCGAATACGGATATCCAAAACGTCTCTAATAGAGAAAAATACATCATTATTTATTTAAGGGTTAATTAATTACCACCAGAGAGTTTTTGGCGGGATCTCAAACTCTCATGTAGTTATTCATTTTGTGTTATTTGATCCTGTATAGTGTGACAGGTGGCATTTTACATAATAAAGCTTGGTTATTGTGCACAAGTGAAGTGGATTAGAAATAACATGGATCATGAATTCTGAGATGCCACAAAAACTCTCTAGACAATTCCAACAAAGGGGCCACCATCTTGTTAGGATCCTGAAATCGTCATAACACTGGAAACTATTCACTCGATAATGGCAGTAATGGCCGTTTTCAATAAAGAGGACCGGTTGCCTAGTTAGGAAGAAAATTGAATGTATTTCATTTTGAACTTTATAACAAAGTAAGACATTTATTTATTAATGTTCTTGTAGATAACGTCTGTGATAAATTTATATGGGCAGAGGCAATTTATAGAGGAAAATGTAAAGAACAGATACAATAACTAAAAAATACAAAATCTCAACATTTATTAATAAACTTTCACTAATATTTTTTGGTATACACAATTCAGTCACCCGTAACAAAAACTTAGATACGCATTTTAACATACATATAAGTTGTATGTTTAAGGACGGATATTTCAATCGTCAGATAATTTTGTACGAGGAATAATTTTGACGTTTTGACAGATAATGAATGAAAAACCTGTCAAAATTTACAAATTATTCCTCAAATAAAGATAAATAATTTGATGTTTTGTCCGATATTGTATAGAAAACCAGTGAAAATTATAAAAATATACCTCAAGTGAAGTTATCTTTGATTGAAAAATCGTCCCTTGAACACATGACCTATATTTGACATCACCTTAACATCATATATGTAAAATTAAATTTAATAGAAACTAAAGATTTTGGAGAGCGTAATGAGGTTTTCCCTTATACCTATTAATCTTAGGTATAATTTGATATTACTAATGTACACATTTTAATTAGTGGTACACATTTATAATAATATATCAGGAACAGCAAAATGTGGGTTGACTAGTTGACTCTTTTTTAAAGGTCTTGAATTATTAATTATTGTCCGATTAGAGAAAAATAGATTACCATATTTTTTAGGACCCAGAAAACCGTCAAACTCCATTTTAAAAGTTTACTTTTCGTAAACGGGCGTAATCGCTGTCAGCCATATTAGTCTATATATTATCTTTGCTGTGACGTCATACGGGTCGAAAACAACATTAGACATTTAGCAAACGTTTATCATTGTAAAAAGCTTGATACTTTTTATTAAAATGGCAATGTTTGCTAAATTTCAAATATTACAATGGTAATATTTTTTTTCCTCTAATCCGACAATAATGCATAATTTAAGACCTACTTTAAAGAAGAGTCAACTAGCCTATTCACCTGGAAACCCTGAATTAATTAAAAAAAAAAAAGTAATAAATGAGAGCATAAGTTATTAATATTCTTATAAAGCATGAAGTTTGTAGTCCTGATAAGACTCTGTTTTAGAAAAAAAATAACCAATGAAAAAATGTAACCAATAAAAATATTAATAAGAAACCATGTACACTATTTTCAAAAGAGATTCTTAAACTATATTTAACTGTAGGTAGTGATTTCTAAAATTAAATATGGTTTATCTACCTACTTATGACATAAATTAAGCGTAAATAATATAAACTTAAATTATATTGAGCGATTAGATTAAAAATGCAACATCAAAATTACGGGCTATAAAACAAACAACAATACATACATAAAATAAATGATATCACTCACAATCATTCAACCATTCACTATATTATTAAATTTAAGAAATACATAGTTGTCTATGGTTATCATCTAGTTCCGTATACCTACTTTACATCATGTGAAGGGGTCTGGGAGATACTTATAATTATAGATATTAATAAAATCTTATGTTCTTATTACTCCATTCCGAAGGATTTTTATTCTAGTACTGTAATCCGTTCTTATTCATATAAATATATAGATACAAAAGTAATGAATCAACAACAATCAATTAGAATAATATAATATAATAAAGTTTTATAATCATCAAGTATATACAATAGTTACCATGAATATATATGTGCTTACCCCAGAACGTTAAATTTGAACTTTACTTAAAGTAACAAGTATCTACATGAGTTTGTTGGTGGTTTTGTTTTTTGTAGTACTAACATAATTTATTTATTGTTTTTTGACGTCAAACTATAGAATTACTTTTAATAAAAAAAAAAGTTAAGCTTTAGAGCAGGGGTGCTCAAACTTATAGTGTCGGCGGTTTACAATAAAAAAATTAGACAGCTAGTGACCGACTGATAACTTTGTACTACAATAAAAAAAAAACAATGTTTATGAAATGGCGTTTACTACATTTTAAATATTATATAGGTACCGGAGTATGGTTCGGGTTTGCAAAACACAAAATTCGGGGTTTTGATACATATAGCACGGCTTATTTTCCGCGTACTTTTTTATTTGACGGCAAGTAATTACAGTCAACAGCAAGCAAGATGAGAGGTGTTTGTTAGTTAGACGATTGCGATATTTAGATTAGATTATTTTAATTTCTAAAAATGCTCATTCGCACAGATAAATGAAAACGAACAATCCTATTAACTAAATATCGATTTCTTTTAAACACGGATATTCAGTGGCGGATTTCCCTTAAGGCCAACTAGGCCCAGGCCTAGGGCGGCTAATCGTGACTTAAATATTACTTAATGCGAACATGTGTTGACAATAAATAATAGTACACTTAAGCATAATATAGTGTTACCTAAGTCTCCAGACACGGAAAAATCCAGTTTGAATTACAACGTTGACATTTTAAAACTGCAGTACTTTATTACCATTTACCAAATTAGAAAGGTTTTATTTAAGTAAATACATATTATATATACGTCAAAGTTTTTTTTATTTATTTTTTCTTTTTCCGAACTGACTATACTGTTAGCCTTAGGGGCCCTGGAGCCTTTACGGCTTTTACAGCTTTACCGGGCTTGGGAGATACGTCACAGTAAACTTTGAGCTAAGAAGGGGGCGGCTGGTATTACATGGCATAGGGCGGCCAAGACTGCTAGTCCGCCTCTGTGGATATTCCTCTTCATACATATATAAAATACTAAAATTTGGGATCAGATGCTCTCTCTAGCTTTAAGTTATAAATTCGCCTAAATATTACTACCACAGACTAAGTGAATAGAGACTACAAGTATCGTTGCATGAGTGATAGTGTGCTGCTAGAGTATCAAAATAAAGTATCATACTTTTTCGGGAATTCCAGCGATCGACTGTTTGAGCCCCCTTGCTGTACAGCAATATCGTTATGCCATATAGACCACTTTTTTGGTAGACATGTTTGTCTTTGGTAGAAGTATTGCCAATTTACAAAAACACATCTGCTCACGAGGACGATTTGTTTGTAAGTTCAGTTTCGACAGAAATCTTCTTTAACGGGGATGAAGATTTGTTTTTAAGTTCAGTTTCGACAGAAATCTTCTTTAACGGGGATGAAGATTTGTTTTTAAGTTCAGTTTCGACGGGAATCTTCTTTAACGTGGAGGAAGATTGGTTGTTAAGTTCAGTTTCGACGGGAATCTTCTTCAATGTGATGCACGGTTTCTGTCGTTTACGTACGATCATTACTAACAGGCAAATTGTGGAGACGATAAGTGATATGATGCAAATCACAGTGAGACCCAGTTGAACGGCTGCCGTCGAGTAAGTTCCGTGGTATATCAACGATCGAACACTTTCCGGCAGTTCTTCTATACCCTGAAAATTTAAAACACGTTCAATTATATCATTGCATATAAATATTAGGCTTGGCGTAGTGGCCACAATCTCACCTGATGTTAAATGACGATATGGCCCAAGTTGATAACACGATAAACCTAGTGAAAGGCTGGCTCTCAAGTGCAGTTGTCGGAATACACCTATTGGTGCTTGGCGCCAGATTTTCAAGTGAGAGATTTTTTTGTGGTATAATGCAAAATGTTTATATATTTTACTAATCAATATTTCTTTATCTAGACATATTATAAAACTCAACGTCTCTCTGTACGTTTATGTTATTTTCACTTGAAAATCAATTATCCGATTTACATGTCTTTTATATTAGTTCATAGCTATGTTATCTTGCCAGGTTATAGGATATGTTTTTAAAGATAAACTAACATACGAAATAAGCAGTGATATGGTGAATGAATTCGGAAAAAAGACGCATATGGGACGCTTAAATGGCTTACTTTGAGTAAATCATACGAGATTGGTATATAAAATAAATGTTCTACATAATTGTAAATCTTACAAACATCTCCTAAAATAAAAACGCAACACTAAGAGAAAATGAGACGAAAGATGTAGTTCTAACTGTTACCACGCGCACTTGAGGCAGTTTGTAAATTTGCGCCATTTTCATATAAAAAACGTGAAAGATTGTTGTGACTTTCCGACTGATATTTATAAACAAAACAATAAGTAATATGGAGTTTTTTGGCGGGATGTTGAGCTGCCATATTGTTGTTTTTATTTTTTACTCATTAACTTAGGTTGTTTGACCCTATATTATGTAATATTGGTGACATTTTGCGTCATATAGTTTGCTATAAATATTAACTGGAAACATGCATTTTGAGATGTCACAAAAACTGCCTAGTAAGTTCTAACAAGGGGCCACCATTTTATTAGGATACTGAAATCGTCATAAGACTGGAAACTATATACACTCGATAATGGCAGTAATGGTCTTCAATAAAGAGAACCGGTTGCCAAGTTAGAAAAAAAAAGAAGAAATAGAAAGAGTTCAAACGAGGAATCCGATATTGATATGGAATTTACTCCACCTGATACCTCGAATGAGGCGCAAATTGCAGGTAAAATTTCCAAAAGTAGTGACCTATCTGTGTAATTTGTTATTATATAGTAAAAATAATCGAATAAAAATGTGTTGAATAACGCGTGCGGAAATTAGTTTTTACAAACACGTGACTATGGTACGTAAACCATCGACCATTTCTAAAACCAACTTACCGGGTTAGTATTATAAATAACTATTAATTTGCCACAAAAAATACCTGGACAGTTTTAACAAGAGAACGTTTCAAAATGTATTAATAATATATGTATCAAAGCGAAAACTGTGTAAACTGTAGTACCATAGCTGTTAAGCTTCCCAACGCATAAGGCATTCCTTGGCCGCGCGTATACAAATAAATAAAAAAAAAAAAATCTTACCATTTCGATCCATGCTATCGGTAAAATTAACCCTTCGTCCAAGTAGTTAAGTGCTGAAAACATCGGGGTCTTTTTCACTTGAAAGTTTATTTGAAGACTGAAATAATAATAAAAAAACATTATATGTTTTTATCTTTATACTTATAATTATCTATATTAATAAATATGTAGTTACGAGTATATCTGTAAATGGATTTTTCTGATAGACACCTATGTAATCCATTACAGTGTCCACACTGATCACGAATCTACACATATAATAAAATTGAAGTGTCTGTTTGTAATGTTAAAATAACAGCTTTTTACTAAATGCTTAAGAAAGTATGTATGATACTTACGACAAAAAAACAATTTATAAAATTTTTGTCTGTATGTTCCAGCTTAAATCTCCGAAACTTCTTTATAATAAATATCTTTCAGAAAAGAAAATAATGACTATATAGTATAAAAAAATAAAAGACACGCTTTAATCATGTACTAAAAATTTTAGTCTTACAATAACATCTCGTTACCAAGCCCAATCTATTGTACTCCTCAAAACGAATCATATGAACCCAAACCCAAGGGGTTTACACCGCATCTAGCCACAGGAGAGTTTCAGTATCCACCTCTTGGCTCCATCATCAGATCAGTTTCAAGATATCAAATTGTAGTGTTGTCATCCGAAGTACATTTACACACAAAATTTCATTTCGATACGACAATTAGAAGTAGGGTAAAACTAACTTTTAAGATTTTATTACATTGTTTGTTAGTTAGTTACAAGAAAGTTAATAAAAGTGTATTAAAAATGTTTGTACAGACAAAACTAAAGCTTAATTAATAGAGATTCTGTAAAAAAATATGTGTACATAAAAGTTCACACCTACAGAAAAAAATAAAAAATACGTTCGTTAAAAATACTTTTCCAACATCCTAAATTAGCGTGATTCGAACTATCGACCACTCGTGCGTATTACGTATGAAATCTGGATGTCTAACATAAGTCAATCTGAAGACGATCACAATCATGAAGGACTTTTTCATTAACCGTAATGTATTCTATTTCATTCTCTCGTAGGTAAAATCCTATAGATGTATATGTTTGTCTCTTTTTACTATCGCTTTTTCATTTCATCGAGTTTCAAATCACAACAGTGCTAAAGAAGTTTTCACTTCAAAAACAGAACGTTTTATACCTGGATTTGCCATTTAGCGCCAGTCCCAAAGTCGGATGGATGTCGATGAATGAATCGTGGAGTCCAGGTTTAGGGTGAAGTCCAGTTATGTCCGTACGTAGACGTGGGTCGCCGAGATGGAAGTGGGGGAAGGATACCAGGGCTGGTACACCTGATAAGCAACCATTTTTTGTAGATAGGAGAGAATAAAAGTTGCTTAACAGTAGTGAATGTGCTTTATTGATTACTAGCTGAGCCCACGGCTCCTGTCGAGTGGAGTTCAGTATGCTGTCGGTCGTGCTGTGAATCGGGTTATCCCGGTTAAAAGACGGAAGACAAAAATGCTTATTGTGGGTGATTCTTAGAAGATAGATATATTCTATTGCTGATTTTATAGGTCTTTTTAAGAACTACAATTTTATTACATTAATTTAATATATCTCATATGGTTTACTCAGCTTAAGTCATTTAAGTGCCCCTAATTCGTTATTTTTTTCCGAAGTAGCTGTTATCGTCACTGCGATAGAAAATACAAAATATATCCTATAACCTGGCCAGATAACATAGCCATGAATAAAAATAATGTAAATCGGATACGTGGTTTTCGAGTGAAGAGAACATAAATGGACAGACAGACAGAGAGACGTTGAAATTTATAATATGTATGGATGGAAGACATAGAAGATAATATGCTGGTGGGTTGATAGGACAATACAATTATTGCGTCCGACTGAATCGTGACCACCATATACATAATATATTAAGTATATTTGTTTTATCGAGACGATGGTTCATAGCTATTTTAGCATCCGATAGATAGCGCTGTGGTCGAGTCATTAACTTATAAGAAAGGGCATATCTACGTTTGCCGGCCCAACTAGTTGTTATATAATATATTAACAATGAAACAGACCGATAGAAGTCGAGTGTATCCAAACATACCACTAAACATGTTTTTACTATTTAAAAACTACTAGCGGTGTGCCCGCGGTTCCACACGGGTTTGTTACGCAGTAAAAAGGAAGCTTACACATAACTTTAAGAATTCGTTAGACTTAAGTTATCTCTTAAATTTGCTAAATAATATAGCATGGAGTGATTATGGGTGATTTCCTCATGGCAGGAAGAGCACCGTGTAAATTGATTATTAGAAAACACAAGGTCCCTGATTAAGGTAGGGGTGTCGTAAGGAACTATAGAAAAATATTTATATCGATTTTCCTTTAAATCATAGATATGTTATCTGGTCAGGTTATGGGATATATTTCTTACATAAAGTAACATTCGACAGCACCAGTGACGATAATGGTGAATCAATTCGAAAAAAAAAGGTTTTTGGGGCGCTTAAATAGTTTACACTGAGTAAACCATACGAGATATTTCAAATTAATATACTACATAATAGTAGATCATAAAAATACCTACAAGAAAGTCAGCGATATCATATATCTATCTTCTAAGAATCACAGACAATAAGCATTTTTGAGGCATAAAAATTCACGCGTGCGCTCCACCGACAGAATCCTATAATAACAGCTAGTTATAATATACAATTTAATTGATTTTTCCACTTACCCATACTGCACTGAGTAACGTTGATGATACCATTCGGCGGACAAATCCCTGTGTCGATCTCACAGTAACATTGGTTAGCAGGGTTCCGTGAAGGGTCGTCAAAGACGTCACTAGGCATTCGATATCGAAGGAGTTGGATGCCCCCTGACATCTGTAAAGACGGAGATATATTTTTAAAGCTGTATTTTGTAGTACTTGATTGGATCGCTACCAGAATGCACATGGTGGTAAATACTACTCTGTCAAAAAAGTGCCGCGAAAAGATTAATAATACACAAAGTGTTAGTTATTCATGCAATTTTATTTTATCGCTTTCAAAGTATGCTCCTTCAGAAACGATACACTTACGTCAATGAATAATCCAATAATTAAAACATTTTTTAAAAGCTTTTTACGGAATTGAGTTTAGTTCTCGTCGCAAATTCTCCTTCATTTCTTCTACCGAATGGAAACGGGTGCCGCGAAGTGGTAATTTGAGTTTAGGAAAAAGAAAAAAGTCGCCTGGAGGCACATCTGGTAAATAAGGTGGTTGCTCGATGGTATTTGTTGAGTTTTGGTCAAAAATTCGTTCACAATGATGGCCTTGTGCGAGGATGCATTATCGGGGTGCAAAATTCAAGAATTTTCTTTCTACAAATTTGGCCTTTTTCGTCGAATTTGCTCTGTTTATTTACCGTTTGACCTTCCGGTAAGAATTTCGAGTGCACAACACCGCGATAGGTAAAGAAAATAGTCAACATGACTTTCACTTTTGAATGAATTGGCGCGGTTTTTTCGGTTTCCGTTCACATGGAGGGCTCCACTCCGAAGCTTGTTGACTATTTTACATGTCAAACTCGTAAACTCACGTCTCGTCACCAGTAACAATGCGTTTCATGAATATTAGGTCGGAACTGACTCGTTCTAGCATGCCCTTAGCGACTCTTATGCGATTGAGTTTTTGAATAAAATTCAGTTCTTTTGGGACTAACCGAGCGTTAACGTGTTTCATACCCAAGTGATTATTTAAAATGATACGGATCGACTCATGAGTTACAGAAAATTCAGCGGCTATCTCTCTCCAACTTAAATGAGGATTTACAGTCACTATTTCGTTCACTTTTGCGACGTTAACTTCAGTTGAAGACGTTGATGGCCTACCATTTTTTGAATGCTTTTTGTACCACTCATAAGCGCGTGTTTTTGATAAAGTGGATTCACCATAATCCTTCTGTAACATTTTCAGTGTCTCCGAACACGAAATTCCATTGGCGATACAAAATTTAAGACAAACTCTTTGTTCGATGTTTTTGTCCATTATGAAATTCGCAATACACACTAGATATGATCTAACTAAAAACGGCAATGTATTAAATCTAAATGACAGATGCAACTCAAACTTTGCGCAAAATTTAAAAACAGTTGTGCCAATAACACCAACAAAAAAAAATTGTAACCATAAACAAATCATCCATTCCCGATACTTTTTTGACTGAATGTATGTATCTCCACAAGAAAACCAACTTCAATTATTTTGAGGAGTTCTCTGGTGTGTATTTGAAGTCGAAGGTACAATGCCAATGAAATTATAACCACCCTTGAGGAATCCCATTTCCAACAAAAAAAGAATCATCAAAATTGGTTCATGTCATATGTCACAGTATGTGTATATGTATAGTTATATCATATGATCTTTAAAAACTCCTTTTCATATATCCTTAATCAACGGGATTCGAACAATCGACCACTCTTGCGTACTGCGTATGAAGTCTTGTCGTCTCAAACCACTAGGCCAATCCGACGACGAACACAATTATGAAAATCAGGACTTGCATTAACCGTGTATAATGTAAATGCATTCTATCTCATTCTCTCGCACGTTATATCCTATAGATGTACGTGGTTGTCTCTGTTTACTGTCGCTTTTTCGTTTCATAGAGTTTCAAATCACAATTATGCTAAAGAAGTTTACACTTCTAAAACCCTTGTATCTTGTAGCTTATTTATTGAGGAAAATTATAGGCTATATAGCTTCTCGCTATGGTCCTTAGGAGCGGAGCAGTAACCATGAATTTCAAAAAATCTGGCAAGCTGTAGTTAATAAAACGAAGTAAGAATAACGATAGTTGGTCGAGTAGACGACAGTGCAGAGTTGGCAGATTAATTTAACACGGATAAAACCGTGTTACAGCTATTATATACATATATGCAGGCGACAATGAACATTTGATGTATTTAAACATGGTGAAAACAACTTACTTCAACATCTCCTTCGTAAACGAATGGCAACCGTCGACATAACTGTGGATAGAATACGTGCAGTGGTGTTTGCCTGTCCAGCATGGATGGTGGAAAAATTGAGCCATCTGTTGCATCCAAACTGAAGAAAAAATATATTTTATATCATTATTTTATTCTTAGATAAATGCTGATAACTAAGGACGCATAATTTTGTAGTTAACTCGTGGTTTCATAAACTTACAGTAATGAACCCTATATTATTTAATATTGGAGACATTTTGCGTTAGAATAGCACTAGTCAGGCCATAATATAAATATTGTTACTAATTAAAATTTATCGTTTTTTTTTCTAAGTTTAATTTTGAAATGCGTTGATAGCTGTTGGAATTTTAAATTATAATATATTAGAAAAAGAAAATGGGGAAAATGGTGTGGGCCTTACACAAAGTGGGTATGGAGCCGTCGGACATTTTCAAGATACTTCGTATATCGTACTATTGACAGACATAACAACTCTTCCTCTGTCGAATTTCATAAAAGATCGGGGCGTCCGTGTACTGTATGGTTAGAACGGCTGTTAAAAGGCTGTTAATGCTGTCTAGGCCAGAATTCGCCGTAACCCCATTATTGTGTGTTCTGAAGAGCTGTTCAATCAAACTCTCTCCTCTCCACAACAGAACGCGCTGGGCTTCGGAGTCACAGTTCCAGCTAATGTGTGCCCTCCTGCCGACATCAGGTCTTTTAAGCGTAATGTGAAGAGATATCTTGGTGGCCGTTGTGTGATTGGATTGTACTGTGCTTAGCATCACGGACAGTAATGTCAATGTGCCGAGATAATATGAAAATATAAGGAAACAAAAAAAAATCGCTAGAAATGAAGATCACCGCTAGGACTCGGACTAGGACAGTATATGCCCTCAATCAATCCCTACAGTTAAAAGAATAAATCGATCAAATCATTTGATGTTCTGATACGTGGGTGAATGACACAGATATATCTTCTTTACTGATAAAAAAATTCGCGATCAATGAGCACTACAACAAGAAAAATTATAAAGAAGCTTCGCAAGTGGTCAGGAGAGTTTCATAGTGTCAAGGTCAATCATGGTTTGGTAGGGGAGGTGTCTTATCAAGGAGTCACAAAACTTCATTTTTGACAACACCGAGGACTATTTATCTACTAATATACTGCACTTAAGCACAGTAACTAAATCACATCATGCAAAATGCCACCAAATTTAAAGGAAAGGAGTCACCAAATAAAGAGTCAAATCAATGTAAGTTCCCGAATTAAAACAAGAAAAACTCAACATGATAGATGCCAAAAAGTCCCACAATATAGATTTGTTTCATTGGTTATTGAGCAAAAGTGCATTGGAATATTAAAAGGACACAAGAAGCATGCGGTTTGAGTTACCAGAAAAACTCCCTGGAAATTTGTAACAAGGGAGCCAAAATTTTGTTAGAGCTCTATTTGAAGATTACAAAATAGTATGAAGTGAAGTTTAAAAGACGTGTTAATAATGAAATAATAATTTAAAAGTCAATTTTTAACAATAAGAAATCCAACTATTTTATTTAAAGGATTATTTTAGGAGAACAATTATTTCAAGGAGATCCCAGGTGTATCTACGAAGTCGCAGATCCAATGCAAATGAAATTAAAATGGAACCACAATTGATTTATCCCCTTTCCAAAGAATCATTATGGCTGCACTTTCATAAAAAAACAAATACATTCGAATTGAGAACCTCCTTTTTTTTAATCCGTTAAAATGGTAGCATTTCATCTCGGAGGCATAGAGCGTAAAAACTCTACGCTTGGAGGCGCGACTGGAGTTTATTCTTAAAAAAACGAATGTTTTGGTATATATACACTATGTTAAATTATACTTATTAATATATTACTTTCGTATACATATGCATACACACGCGTCCAGTACTAAAGGCGATTTCATGCATCAGTATGAGATTTTGTGAACACTCCATGTCGCTCCCCATCTAATTTACATACAACGGGCTATATATGAAGATCGATTCTTAAGGAAAAAAAAACAAATATCAATATTCCTCTTTATTCGTCTTATAAATAAGATTAATTATATCTAAGGAAATAAGATAAGACTGTAGGCTGATATATTTTTGTGTAAATACTTAATTACTGATAAGTAATAGACTAGCCAAGCTTATCTTACTTTAGATAAACTTATGAACCCCGATACAACGTTCTTACAAAATAACGATCATGTTCATTCAGTTGCATCATTAATACAATCCACGTCTGTATGGGACGGTTGGGTTTTCCACATCAAATGATAGGTTCGGTTACCGTGGAAAGCCGCATCATTGTAATCTTTCTCTTTAAGAGTTTTGTTAATTAATAGAAGTTTATTTCACACTAAGATTGAAGCAATTATGGCTCGTTGGTAGCG
Source organism: Saturnia pavonia (assembly GCA_947532125.1). NCBI lineage: Eukaryota > Metazoa > Arthropoda > Insecta > Lepidoptera > Saturniidae > Saturnia > Saturnia pavonia. Next base: position 1,957,824 of record OX383922.1, read on the forward strand.
AGTACGGACGTCGCGTCGATCGGCTTGTGTTTGAATCTCTGCAGTGAGCCTGAGCTTTCGTTGACGGAAAACATCGTGATGAAACCATTTCTTGTGGTAGAGTATTGTCTAATGCCCGCCTGGCTAGCTAAACTTTTTAAAGATTATTCATAGGTTTAGCTTTTGGCGATAAACTCATCTGATAAGTGACGGTATGAACCAAGATAGGAACACGTTAAGTCTAATGTGAGACTGGCTGTTTGACGTCTGACAAAGTTCATCATCCTTAAAAAAATACGAGAAAGTAATGTGGAATTATTCAAATAAATATTTTAGTGCAGATCTTTTTTTTTTCAGGATTTAAGTTACTATTGCGTATTTACCACGACGAGAATTAAACTTGCTCGAGCAAGCGCGCGCCTTAATATAGAATTACATATAATTCCATGCTTAGAATATATATCTCATCTCAATTTCATAGTAGGGGATAACATGTGGGATACACATCATATGCGACTACTGTAAGGCTCGTTTCCTTTTTTTTATTGTTTCATTACGAGACGTACAGAAATGCCACCAAAGACACTATATAATTACACGATCGGGTACGATCGATCCTTTTTGACGTCCAACACAAACAGAATGGTGTAAAAGTTTAACATATGTATTTATGTATCTGTCTGTGGCATCGTAGCTCACAAACGGATAAACCAATTTTAGTTTAATTGTATTGCTTGAAAGCTTTCTCGATCCAGTGCTCTTAGCTATGATTAAAAAAAAATCGTTCAGCCATTTGCAGATCGAATATTTTCTTATTGATAAAGGGATGTGAACAAATTCCATAGGTCTGATTGATTTAACTGCACGGACATAGTAACCTTGATCTGATGCTGCAGCATTATCTGGAATCTGCAGAATATATAACTCCTCTCTAACTTACAGGAGAGGAATCATGTTTGGACTCATTGGAATGGTCTCAATGAGTAGGGTTTTTGTGTTGGAGGAATTAAAAATAATAATACCTTGATATATTAAAAGGTCACTTAGACGCATATCGCCGCAAAAGCCTACCTGTTACAGTCTGCGCTGCCCCAGTAAGGCAGTTCTTCCTGTCCATCTACCATCTCTAATATGTTCATCCTTGACTTGTCGTTAACTCCAGTATTGATAGTAAACTGCTCAGTTAATGTGCCATTTTTCTGCAAATAAAAATACACAATGACCTTCGAATATAGTTGAACGATGATCTGAAAAAGCCGTGGTGGTCGAGTGGTTATACCGGACCGGTGGAATTACGAATCGATGTCCGCAGGTTCGAACGCCAGCATGTATCAACGATAAATTTTTTACTGTCCGTGATGGTAAGCACAGTCCAATCCAAATACAACGGCGACGGCATCGAGAGATCGAAACCCATCGGCGGTCGCCGCTGTCACGCCGGCCTACATAAATATCTCTTCACGTTACGATTTAAGAAAGATGGTTTCAAAGTTTCACGGTACGGACAAAGATAAGACATAGAGAACTTTTTAGTTCGTACTGATATAGAGGTTACCGTAAAAATTGTGACTCTGAAGCGCAGAGCGTGTGATTTTGTTGTGGGAGGAGAGGAGGGATTAAATTGAACAGCTCTTCAGAATCGAATCATATTCGGAATTCGCGTACATATACTAACTCAACCCTGTCTTCAGTAACCTTGTCGGCTGACGGTGAAGGAAAACATAGCGAGGAAACCTCAACGCTTGAGAAGAAGTTCTTGTTAGTATCATTGTATATGGGAATAATATAGAACTGTTGGTCTTCTCGGCATTTGAAATCGCCAATAGCTCGTGGACTGGCCTGGTGATTAAGAGGCCTTTGCCCAGCAGTGGAACACTTGCGAGTTGATATTATTAGTATTGATCTGAATGGTAAGATACTACAATTGTGTTTGGATTGTGATCACCATACACTAGGTGTAAAACCCAGCAGGTGTATGTCCAGTAATTAAGTGGGATAATAAGGATCGGTACTCGATTGAATCAAGACCAGCATGCACATGGGGATAAAATCGTCAGCCACTCTCTTCTGTTTTGTAAAGTTTTGGGATCAGCCAGTGTTATATACTAGACTAGCTGTGCCCGCGGCTCTGCTCAAGTAGCCTACAACATGCTATCGGTCGACAGCACGCGTGAATTGTGCTGCCCCAAAAATGCTTACTGTGGATATGATCCTTAGAAGATTGACATACATTCAGTCAAAAAAGTATCGAAATTAGATGAGTTATTTACGGTTCCAATTCTGGAATAAGCGTTTAAAACATGTTATGATGTTTGGATTATTATTATTATTTTTTATCGTTATAGGTTTGGCGTAGTGGCCACAATCTCACCTGATATTAAGTGACGATGTGACCTTAGGTGATAACACGCTAAAACCTAGTGGAAGACTGGCTCTCAAGTGCAGCTGCCGGAAATCACGTATTGGTGCTCGGCGACAGGTTTTCAACTTGAGGGTGTTAGCTGGCCAGTAGGCATTAGAAAAAGCCCTACCACTATGCTATGGTTTCCTCACGATGTTTTCCTTCACCGAAAGCTCAAGCTCATTGCAGGGATTCGAGCTCACGTCAATCGACGCGAAGTCGTACACGCTACGCACTGAGCCATTATTTCTTCGTTGGCGTAAGTTTATCGTTTCTGAACGAGCATACTTTGAAGACGATAAAATAAATTGGGATGATTAACTAACATTTTGTATAATATTGATCTTTTAACGGTACTTTTTTGGCAAAGTAGTATGCACCCCAAAAGCATCTTTTTTTCGAATTGATTCACCATTATAGTCATTGCTTATTTCGTATGTTACTTTATCTAACAAAATATATCCTATAACTTGGGCAGATAATATAGCTATGAATTTAAAAAGGTACCATGTAAATCAGACAGACAGACAGTGAGACGTTGGGTTTTATAATATGTATAGATGTATGTATAGAAGAAGATAGAAGGTAATAAAGCTGATAAGGCTTTGAAACTACCAGTGGTATATGATAGCCAGATTCATGAAAAATAGTATAGTCTATATAACTTCGGACCTTAAGGAGCGGACGTCAAGCAATTTTGGAAAATTATAAATAGTACTTAAGTAAGTAGTATTTTCAATTACTCTGTTTTAGTTTCAATTTCTATTATTGAATGATTGTCGAATAAATTTAACACGTGTGAAACCGTCGGGCACAGCTTAGTATTTTTACATAAGTAATTCTATGTATTCCTCTCATACACCTTTCATCAACGTCAACCAAATTATTCAGATTATTCATTAATCAGATCGAGATTTAGTCAGATCGCGACTTAATTGCATACGCGCAACAGTCCGAGCCGAGGTTCGGCCACTTTGGCACCCTCGGATGTTGTTGCTTAGCTTTCGTGGCTGAGTGCCCTAAGCGCTCGCCCCCAAGCCCGGTAATGCTGTAAAAGCCGTAAAGGCTCCAGGGCCCCTCAGGCTAACAGTGTAGTCAGTTCGAAAAAAAAAAAGAAAAGTCAACCAAATTCATTTGTTTTATTTTAATGATTTCTACTTAAATTTATTAAGCGAAGTTACTTTAAAAAATACTTAAGTAATTTCACTTAAGTAATTTAAGGTTCGATATCCATATAGGGCAGATCTTTGTATATTGAACACGACTGTCTGTTCTACGTTTTGATGATGAATATACTATGGGCTTTTTAATTAGTTTTGAATAAAATGGTGATTGTCTCCTCATAAAAAAAATACTCACGCTTGCCAATAGTCCGAATTTTTCAAATTTCCACTGTCCGAGAAAGCTGAGGAATGGCTTCGCGGTGTTAATGATGCTGTCATCGTAGCCCCATAGAAACCTGAAAATGTATTTTCTATTTCATTTTACCGCTTATTATTAAGGGGTACATAAAACAAAATTGTTGATCGCGTTCGGAAACCGCATGAAGTGGGTAATTATCAAAACTCAACTACGTTTAATAAAAAAAAAATACTCCTAAAAGTAGCTCCCGGTATACCGAAAAGTGTTTTTCGAACCATGGCGAAAGAGAAACTAAAAAAACAAATTATTGAAAACATGTGACATACATTCTTTTATAACACACATTAACATATACAATGTTCCGAATTTACGATTATAATCCTTGACTGCACGGCATAAAATTCAATTTTATTTACGACAATGTAATGTAATGCGACATGTGATAGATGAACGAAAATTATGGGGCGTAAAATAAAAGTTTCACTTCAAAAAAGTTCGTGCCGTGGTGAAAAGTTTGGCCAGTCAGTCAAGTTAGAGTCGAAATTGACATCACTGAGTGCTTTTTTAACATATTATAATTTTTTTGCAATATTAACGTCGTTTATCGTGTAGGCGTCAAAAAGTTTCATAGACGGCTTTAATGACGCACGATCAGACAAACATTTGAAACGATGTTAATAATCTTCAACAGAGAGGTCGTCCGCTACCAAAAATAATGAAGAAATCTATCGTACACATTACATTGATCACACGGTAATAATTAATCCATTTAATAATCATCGACAAACACCGTGATCGGTTCCAAGTTAATTCTCGAAGTGCAATTTATCGATTTTCCACTTATATCTTGGGAGGGACGTATTGATGTGTTTACAATATTGTTAGTGTCAACTTTTTTATTGGACGTATATATTGATTTTATATGGTACCAATGCATTGTTTTAGGGTTACGTAGCCAACAAGGAACCCTTATAGTTCCGCCATGTCCGTCCGTGGCTTAATTCAGAGATTCTTAGTACTAGAAAGCTGTCATTTGGTATGTGGGTAATACATGTCAGGCACGCTGATCAATTGGTAAAATAAAATTTTGAAAAAAGTTTTGTTTAAGGTAACTCATGTGTAAGTAATTTACTAACTGTGGTGAATTTTTCTTTCTAGCCTTTCCCGTGTGGTTTGTCGTTGGATAGGTCGTTAAAAAATTCTGCGGGCGTGTGACACCCATTTTTAGATTCAGGGATCCGTTTGCGAAATATTAAGCTTTAAGGTACTAATTTTCGTTAGAGTCAAGAGTATCACCCCTCTACCAACAAATGGGTTGTTTTGAATATGTACAAAAAATCACGGAAATACAAAATATTACGAAGTAAAAATAAAACTATCACAGCTAAAATGGCTTTACAAGTTAACGAGTAATAGTTGACCAACTTATAAAATTTACTTGAAGTAATTTCGTACAAATTCCTTTGGAAATTACTTAAAGCACCCTTCTAAGTCTGCATATTGTAACGGGCAACTACGGAACCCTCCACTGCGCATGGCCCGATGCGCACTTGGCAATTTAAATCGTAATAGAAAGTTCGTAATCGTCCTATTACACGACATAATCAACTTCAATATGAAATTTCATTAGAATCCGTCTATCCGTTCGAACGTGATTGATGAACAGACGTTCGAATAAGCGTACTTTCGCATTATTTTATTAAAGTGAAACTATCGCCCCACAATTTTTCGTTCGTCTAACGCATGTCGCATTACATTACATTGTCGCAAGTAAAATTGAATTTTATGCCGTGCAGTCAAAGATTATAATCGTAAATTCGGAACATTGTATACGTTAATGTGTGTTATTAAAGAATGCATGTCACATGTCTTCAATAATGTGTATTTTTTGCCCGAAAAAAGTTTCACTTGCATAGTGGTTTCATAAACCATACAATAATTTTATTTCATATATAGTAGTACCTACAATTCGTATGTGTTAACTACATTATCAAGTTTAATAATAATAAAATATAGCCAATAACTCGGCCAAATCATCGGCTTACTGCAAGAACTCATTACGTGTCATATGCAGAACTTTGAGATTTAAGCAAAGGTCATTCATTATTAAAGAATTAAATTTTATTTGTTTCTTTAAACTCTGGAACTACTAGACAGATTCGAAAAATTCTTTTTGAATGTGACAGCCGTAGTCATAAGGCTTTTTTATCGTTATAGGTTTGGCGTAGTGGCCAAAATCTCACCTGATGTTAAGTGACGATGTGGCTCAAGATCATAACACAAGATGATAACCATCTCCATCATCATAAAACAAGAGAGCTTTTTGTTACAATATGTAATAAATCGCTTTATAATTTTTTCAACGCGCCTAAAGTGATAAAAATACATATTTCATGTTAGTTTTTTCTAAGTTAATAAAGTTGACAAATACTGGATGTAGTTTCAGCTTATTACTTATCTTAAACAGAGTACATACCTATGGACAGGCAATTTCACGAACGCGTCCGGATGATTAGCCCAGTTTAAGGCGGAATTCAATGAGAACTGACCCAAACTGTTCAGGCGTATGCTGACGACTTTCGATACGACTCCCTGTAAGTAAAATTGACCTTAGTTAAACTCAGAGGCAGATCAAGTCAACGTGGCGCCTTAAACAAATTGAGCAAATTTAAAGAACATGCTGGGAAGTAGGATAACAGGTGTAACACTCGCAATAATCGCACGTTTAACTATATACCTGGTGTAAAACCCGCAATAATGGAACGCTTAACTATACATCAGTAGTAATACCCGCAATAATGGCGCGCCTAACTATACACCAGCTGTAACATCCACATTAATGGCACGCCTAACTATACACCAGGTTTAACACCCACATTAATGGCACGCCTAACTATACACCAGGTGTAACACCCACATTAATGGCACTCTTAGGCGTGTCGCGTTCCGGAATCATCCAGTAGATATCCAGTGAACAAGCGGTAGGGACCTGTACGCGACTGGTTCGCGACCACCATGCACATGGTGATAAAAAACAGTCACAGTGCCACTCTTTTAGATTGTAGTATTTAAGGATCAGTCAGTGCATATACAGCAGCCGAGAGGTTTCCATGCCGGCATGACAGCTACAACCAAGTATAATATCTATTCTATACATATTATAAAACATAACTTCTCTCTGTCTATCCGTTTATGTACTTTTCAAGAGAAAACCACTTATTCGTTTTACAAGTTATTTATTTTAATTCATAGATATGTTATCTGGCCAGGTTATAGGATATATTTTTTAGATAAAGTAACGTACGAAGTAAGCAATGACGATAATGGTGAATCAATTCGGAAAAAGACGCTTTTGGGACTTATGCTGACTAAACCATAAGATATATATCCAAATATTGTTCTACATGATTGTAGAACTTAAAAAAGACCTACAAGAGAGTTAGCGATAGCATATCTCTGCCTTTTAAGGATCAACCCCAATAAGCATTTTTGTGTTTAAAAAACCGGCGGGCGACCGCCGCGTCGCGTCGTGGACAGTATGACTCGCGCGTCTTTTCGACTGACGGCATTCTGTGGTCCACGCGAGCGGAGCCGCGGGCACAGCTAGTAATAAATATAAACTAGCTGACACATGTGAGTATTTCGCACATTATAAAATTTAAACAAACTAACAGCTGTCATGTTAGTTAAACAAATTGTTAATAGATGGCGCCTTGCATATATTTTTATTAGTATTCATAAACGTCAAGAGATGGCATTCCGAATGAATAAGCTTTAATCATATTTTGGTAACGATAACGTAACGTAACGTAACGTAACGTAAATAATTTTAACCTGTTTGTTTACGTCTCGTCACAAGCTTTGAAATGATGTTTGAATCGTTAATTTTGATAAAGAATTAACGCAGATGTGACGTTGCCAGGAAAAACACGTTTGAGAAGTAATATATATGATTAGCTGTGCCCCGCGGTTTCACTCCCGTATAATTGAAAAGAAATCGCCAATTGATGATTTATAATACTTCAGTATAGATAATATTTTTATCGGTGCAGCCAGGGTTATGCGTCACAACTCACACGGCTCGTTCGCACCACTACACCTATAGTCATAAACCTGAGCCGAGTGTTAAATTATTTTAATTTTCCATTATGTCCTAAACTATGCGTCCAAATAAAATACTATAAAGGGCAAAGTTTATCTTCATAAAAATGCCTTGATGATGAAGTATTTTTCATTCGTATGCCATGCCTTTTCAATATTTAATATTTTTGTGTCACAAAGTACCTTATTGTGGCTTATGTACAAGAGATAGGTATATGGTTTGGATGCTTTTGTTAGATGTACTAAGGAGTAATATTTTTGTAGAACATTGTATTTACGTATCACTAACTATTGCGCCAGCGCACGTGGATAAAGCAGTTCGCGATACCACTTAACAATAATCAATGTTTAAGGCTAGCTGAGATCTGTAACCTAATTTTAGATAGCCTCTGCTATTCGTCATGAATCTGGCTATCATAAACAAAAATATATTTTCTAATTCCACTAGTAGTTCCAGAGGTCAGCGTGTTTAACAAACAATCAAACAAAAAATCTTTTACTTTCTATTAATAGGTAGTAGTGTAGATAAGGAATCTTCGAAGAAATCATTAGTTTGAACAAACGCAAATTCATCGCAGAGTCGAACCGATAAGCACGGAACTTATTGCACCAGAAGCGTTAGTAAACAAACATGGAGTTATCGACAATTCTTAATAAAAAGTTTTATCTTATCAATGTTTTTATAGTTATGTTATTGGGTAAAACCAACCTGTTTAGTGGATAGGAGATACACGACAAGTTCCCGTGGGCACTACCAATCAAAACACAGGCTCCATGCAGGCCGAGTGGACACTTACATAAAGAAAAAGTACACGACATTTGTTTTTTCATCGAACTACATTGCGGAAACATTTTAGATCGTAATGAATATTTTAAAGTGAAACTTTTATTCTTTCGCCACATAAATTTTCGTTCATCTTTCGCATGTCTCATTACAGCTGGCCGTAGAGTAGGGATAAAGTGAAAGGTGCGAAAAAAGGTTCACTTGCATCGTGGTTTTATAAAACCACATTTTTAATCATATTTTTTTTTTTAATAATTTGAATATGTTCCATCTATAAAGTTATATTTTAATATACTAGAACTTGATTTTTGTACAGCAGTATGAGACCATAAGCCATCATTCGTATACGATATTATCATCATAACCATTTCAGCCGAAAAATGTACACTGCTGGATATAGGCCTCTCTCAAAGATTGCCACAAGAATTCGTTTTGTGCTGACGGCATCCAGCGGCTTCCCGCAACCTTGACCAGGTCGTCAGTCCACATTGTGGCGGGTAAGTGGCCACTACTACTCGAGATCTCTTTGGCCCCATCGGCCATCCGTTCTACGAGCTACGTGTCACAACCACTGCCACATAAGTCTAGCAATTCTGAGGGCTATTTCGGTGACTTTGGTTTTTCTGCGGATCTCCTCATTTCCGATTAGATCACGCAGAGAAACTACGAACATAACCTTCCATTGCCCTTTCATTGACCTTGGCTTTCTTACGAGGTCTATAGTTAGCGACCACGTCTCAGTACCAAATTTAAATTACTGACAACACACACTGTCAAAGACTTTCGTTACTGCCCAGCCGAGTTGGTTTCGGCGATTGACCTCTTTCTTGAAGTTGGATCTACTTAACTGTTTCTATAGTTTGTCCCAGGTAAGCATCATTAAAACCTCAAGCGTCGAGTCTCTGATCTTTACGATATTAATTACAGCTTTATACCTCAAGTCGTTTTCGAGAAAAAGGGGCTTGTCACAAGAAAGACGGACAACAAAGTGATCCTATTAGGGTTCCGTTTTTTTATTATGACGTACGGAAAAAAGGATATTACTCATCAGTTTGGCAATTTAAAAAATTGAATTTAATCATTTAGATAGGGCACAGAAAATTTTTTTTGAAGATTTTTCTCTACTTTGGACAGTCTTACTGGTGGAATACCTCCACCCTACAGAAGATTAAAGCCTCCTCGGGGTAGGGGGTTCAAGGTCGGCAACGCGCTAGTGGTACCTATGGTATTACAAGCGTCCATAAGCTTCGATTGCCGCTTACCACCACGCAGGCTTGTTTGTTGAATGTTGTATAAAAAAATTACATTATAAATAACGGCCGAAGATTAAAATTTGTTATTTACGAAATAGACTTTGTAATGGCGCTTTTTTGTTCATGGAAAAACAAAAGAAAAATAATAATTTCTATTTATTTCGTAGAAAAAAGGAATATATTTTGTCTGGATAAAGATCACGTTTATACTACTCTATGAAAAAAGTATCGGGAAAAGATCAATAATACACAAAATATTAGTTATTCATCCAAATTTATTTTATCGCCTTCAAAGTATGCTCGTTCAGAAACGATACACTTACGCCATCAAATAATCCAATCATCAAAACATTTTTTAAACGCTTTTTCCGGAATTGAGTTTAGTCCTCGTCGCGAATTCTCCTTTATGTCTTCTACCGAATGAAAACGGGTGCCACGAAGTGGTAATTTGAGTTTAGGAAAAAGAAAGAATTCGATTGAAGCCATATCTAGTGAATAAGGTGGTTGCTCGATGGTATTTGTTGAGTTTTTGGTCAAAAATTCGTTCACAATGATGGCCTTGTGCGAAGGCGCATTATCGTGGTGCAAAATCAAACAATTTTCTTTCCGCAAATCTGGCCTATTTTGTCGAATTTGCTCTCTAGAACGCCGCATAATGCTCAAGTAATATACTTTATTTACCGTTTGACCTTCCGGTAAGAATCCGAGTGCACAACACAGCGATAATCAAAGAAAACAGTCAACGTGGTTTTGACTTTGATCGACTTTGGCGTGGTTATTTCGGTTTCGGTTCAGTTGGAAGGCGCTCCGAAGCTTGTTGACTAGTTTGCATGTCGAACTCGTAAACCAACGACTCGTCACCAGTCATGAATGTTGGGTCGAAATTGACTCGTTCTAGCATGTCCTCAGCGACTCTTATGCGATTGACTTTTTGGAGAAAATTTAGGTCTTTTGGGACTAGCCGAGCGGCAACATGTTTCATACCCAAGTGATTATTAAATGATACAGATCGACTCGTGAGACACAAAAAGTTCAGCGGCTATCTCTCGCAAACTTGAATGAGAATTTTCAGTCATTATTTCCTTCACTTTTTCGATGTTAACTTCAGTTGAAGACGTTGATGGCTTATCAGGGCGAGGTAAATCTTCCAGCTTATCTCGACCGCTTTTGAACACTTTGTACCACTCATAAGTACGTGTAAGTGTAAGGTCGCCTATTCGCGTAATTCACCTTAAGCCTTCTGTAACATTTTCAGTGTTTCCGAACACGAAATTCCATTGACGATGCAAAATTTAAGACAAACTCTTTGTTCGATGTTTTTGTCCATTATGAAATTCGCAATACACTTTAGATATGATCTAACTAAAAACAGCACTGTATTTAATCTAAATGACAGATGCAACTCAAACTCCGCGCCAAAATGAAAAACAGTTGTGCCAATCTAACAACAATAAATAAAAATTTGAATTTGGAACCATAAACAAATCATCCATTCCCGATACTTTTTTGAGTGAATGTATTAACTCATTGTTTCAAAGTTATTGCATTTTCTGGCTTAATTTTAAAACTTACTAGTAAAGGCAGGTTTGGAACGAAGATCTGGTCAAAATGAGCACCGACTGTCTTCTCGGGAAGGTACCTGAAGTGATTGAGTTCCTGGAATGACAGCCTGTCATCTTTGAATTCCACATTAACCCTGTCCAATTGTTGGCTGCAACAAAATATTTACCTATTATATTTTATATTATACAAGCGGTGCCTCGCGGCTCATTTATTACGCAGCGTTTTCCAGTTAAATCCGGACATACAAAGAGACAGACGGACAAAAAACATTAATGTCAGCTACAGATTTATTATTCTTATACTATCTATATAAAAATCTTGGTGATTCCTACACCTTCTTAACGACTTGACCGATTGAGCTTAGATTTACATAATATATTTGTTTTAACGAGACGATAATTCATTGCTATTCTAGAAATGACAAATGGCGCTATAATAGTTATTAATAAATTCTATATTTCACTAGCTGTGCCTAACTAGCCAGATTGCTTGAAGTTCATAGCGTGAAGTCATTTCGCCTATATTATTCCTCATGAATCTGGCAATCATATGTTAAAAGAATTTTTCGAATGATAGTTCTAGACATTAGCACATTTAACAAATAAAGAAAGAATAGTATAGATTCCTTGCTCCTTGAGCTCCTTGGGGAAGGGTGGGTTCAAAGACAGGTAGGGCACAGAAAAATTTCTTTGGAGATTTCTCTCTACTTGGGGCAACCCGACTGGTGGAATACCTCCACCCAATAAAATATCGCAGCCAAATGACCTAGTGTTGTGTTCCTGTGGTGAGTAGGGTTTCCAGAGCTTCTAGGGGTAGGGGAGGTCAAAGTCGGCAACGCGCTTTTGATACCTATGATATGGCAGGCGTTCATAGGCTACGGTAGCCGCTTACCATCAGGCGGGTCAAATGCCTGTCTGCTACCTTTGTAGTTAATAAAAAATAGTTATGGATCACATTCACAATACATTTTGGTTTAGACCAACAAAAACAAAAGTGGATCCGTTAGGTGGCGTTGTAAGAAATGACAAAACAATCTTTGCCAACTAGATAGTTATAAAAACCTTTATTTATTAAGTTATAGGCTCACAGTTGGCGTTAATCTCAGTTCATATTACGTGATGACGTAGCCGAAATTGGAAACACTATGACCCTATAATTATAGGAGAATGGTTCTCAAATGTAGCTATCGGAACACGGAAAGATTTTCAATGAGGGTGGTAGTTTTATCAAGATCAAACTCAAGCCAGTCGAAGCGGTATTCGAACACGCTAGTAAAGAGCCATAATTGCTTCACTAATTCTATTATATTAATGACCTGTGACCACATAATTTTGTGACAGACAAAGTGTACCAGCGGCTTCCCCTTATATTTTATCGTTAATAGGTTTAGCGTGTAATTACCCACTTATTATTTCCTCTAACAGTTTTAGTAGCGTATTTGAGCAAAACGTCATTTCTTAGAACTTTGTTATCTTCCCTAGTCGACTGACAAATAAATTTAACTCACTAATTTACTTAATTTTATATTATCCTTACTAATCTTTCTTTCTTTCTTTACGTAGTCGCGGGTACAGCTAGTACTATAAATGCGAAAGTGAGTTTATTTGTTTGTTACTAAATCACGTAAAAACGGCTAAATGGATTTAGATGAAATTTGGCACACATACAACTTATAACGCGGATTAAGACATAGGATACTTTTTATCCTGGTAAATGCCAATTTTGAAGTCCACGCAGACGTCGTAACTGCTAGTCGTAAATAAAAGCAAGCAGACATTTTATATTTATCTCGCTTACTCATCAGTAGATTTATGTTAGTGCGAGTAGCACCTCTAGTAATTCTACCGATACTAAGTTATCACGTCACCGTCTACAGCGATCTGGCACTACAATCGACCCCAGCGTATTTATTGTATTTAACCTCAAGAGATTGTTTGTTTAAACGCGTTAATCTTTGAAATTACCAGCCAGTTTTTTAAAGTATTATATAGCCTATTTATCGAGTAAGGTTATGGGCTATATAACTTCACATTATGACCCTAAGGAGCAAGCAGTAGGCATATACGGGAAGTAAGAACAACGATAGGCTAAATAAACAGCCGCGTTTTTAACAGCGCGGTGGACAGAGTAGGTCTAATAAATTGAACACGGGAGAAACCGTGTTGCACGCCTAGTCTATATGCATATAATAAAATTCAAGTGTCTGTTTGTAATGTCAAAATAACAGGTATTACTAAATACATATGAAATTATACAAGGTAACAATAATAAAAAAAAAACATTCTTTAAATTTTTGTCTGTCTGTATGTTCCGGGTAATCTCCAAAACGGTTGGATCGATTTTGACGAGACTTTCACTGGCAGATAGCTGATATTATAAGGAATAACTTATACTTTTATTTTAGGAAAATAATCAGGGTTCCGCACAAAAAATAATAAATAGTCTTGTATAAACTTTGATTAAATAATAATTGGTTTACATTCTCAACTGACCAATATTTTACGATGACGTCATTCTGGTGGTGATTAACTGGCTTTAAGCATCATCACGTGACTTATCAAACGTTACGTTTGCATTTCGCGTCATTTACGACGTAGGTACGTACGGTTTCGAAATGACAGAAGTTTAGTGCAAAGTTCGTAAGATAACCTCGATATTTACTATGTCGTTAATGTCATATGTTCGTCATAATATGTCTTGCGCTAATTATGCTCTGTGGACTTCCTTACCGGGGGAATTACTAAGTGCAGGAAAAGGTCCACAGGTTTCCCCGATATTCAGTGGCGAATTTCTAAATAAAATTTATAAGATGTTTTATGAAGATATGCTTTGTATCATTATTTATTTTGCTTTTTAATTATTCTACAGTAGGTACACCGAACATTTGTCAACTAAACTCAAAAACGCGTTTTTGCCACACTTGACATTGGCGAAATCACCTACATCGGCAGAAACAATAATAAAAAAAGAAGTCATACTTCTATTGGCGCGTTTAGTGGAGGTAAAAATTTAGAGCTGCGCGCGCATCATGTGAGTGCGGCATGATGAAGTTAGCCGTCAATAATAATAATGTAATACATATACGCATGTTTCATCCCTCATCACAGAGGACTGTCTAACGTGAAAATAAAACTCTACCAAATAGTTGAATTATGATGAATCATGAGAGGTAGTCTAAAAGATATACGGGAACAGATGAACTTACATATATACATAGCTTGCTGAAATCCCCCCTTTGCCGTAGTCGGGTAAACCGCCACATGACTTCATAAAAGTCTAAGATTCCACTAAATGTCCTATGTGTTATGTTGGTAAATAATGTATTGACCTGAACGGTCATTACCGTTGAGAGATTATTATTCATTTGATCGATAAGTAAACATCCATGTCCGATATATTATATCGGAAGAAAACATCGATGTGTTTGTGCTAGTGAAACGCGCAATTCTTTGAAAAATCTAATTATAACTGAAATTATCGGAAACTATAGCATATCCGAAATAGTTTAGTATCCGAAATCGATTAATTACTATATCCATATCTAGGTCTGATATACCATATCCGTACAGTTTAGTATCCGAAACCGATTAATTGCTATATCCATATATAGGCCCCAAATATCATATCCGTATAGTTTAGTATCCGAAACCGATTAATTACTATATCCATATATAGGCCCGAAATATCATATCCGTATAGTTTAGTATCCGAAACCGATTAATTACTATATCCATATCTAGGTCCGAAATATCATATCCGTATCATTCTTGCTATGATCTACCGATGGTTATTGTGACTATGCCAAGGTACTAAGTAGACTGCATACTAGATGTGCCTCACGGTTAGACCCTTGTTAAATTTGTTCGACTATTTGCTGTAAACGTATACGTGTAGTCAATCATTGTTCTTACTTCCCGTAATTGCCTGGAGCTTGCCAGATAGCTTAACGCTCATAGTTACTGCTCCATGGCTAAGGGTAGTAGCGTGAAGTTATATAGCTTATAAACTTCCATGATAAATCTATACATATTATAAAACTCAACGTTTGTCTGTCCGTTTATGTTCTTTTCACGCGTAAACCACTTATCTGGTTCTTACATGGTTCTTTTTTTTAATTCATAGCTGAATTATTTGGCCAAGTTATAAAGTATAATTATGTTAGATAAAGTAATATACGAAATAAGCAGTGATGATAATGGTGAATCAATGCGGAAAAAAGACGTATTTTGGGCGCTTAAATGGCTTAGGCTGAATAAACCATAAGAGACTATAATGATTGTTTATCATTACTTCATTCATTGTGTTTCCGGTCGCTTTCCGAAGGCATCTTTGGATTTATAGGTCATTTATTATATTTACATATTGTATGACAAACTTCTGCGTTGCAATATATATATAATAAGAAGGCCGTATACAAGACAGTATTGAATGACTTGAAGAACCTCTTGAATTTAAAATATAGAACGATACTAGAAAATAATTGAAATGAGATATCATTCATTTATGAATTACCGATCAGACGTCTATAGCTAAACACGTGCAGTCTTTTATAAGATTTTTATAAGTCTATTTATATTTCGGATTCTACTTTATTATTTCGAGTCACACTTGCCTATCTGGAGTCTGTACAAAAAGTTATTTTGTTACTATAAGAGACCTCTCGCATTGTAATCGGTATTCGAAGGATTTGAAACTATTAATTATTAATTGACAAGAGCCAAGATTGTTTATAAATTAAAGGAAGACCTGGCGGACGCTTTCATTGATGCTGGCTTGGCGATGCAGTTATAGAAATGGGACCGGAATGAATATCTAATGCTTGTTTGCCAAATTCATATACACACAAGCTTCTCAAGACGGATTTTTACAAGCAGCTCTGGTTCGGATAGACGCATAAACTTGGACTATTTTTACTAATAAAGGTTTAGTAAATTTAATATGCTATAAAAATAAAGCTACTCTGTATTTTATATTTTACTTTATTGTTAAATGCCTTCGGAATACATATATAAATCAATTTCGAATTTCATTTTATATACCTTTTAATATATATTTTTCGGTATTTATATCTAAACAATTGTTCACACGACAAGACATATGAAATTAATGTACTACATAATTGTAGACCTTAAAAAGACCTACAAAAAAGTCAGCGATAGCATGTTTCTCTTCTAAGGATCACCCACAATAAGCATTTATGGGGCAGAACAATTCGCACGTGCGCTCGACCGACAACGCGGAGCCGCGGGCATAACTAGTCCTACATATAAAAATGAGCTTACATATGTTTTCGTCTCGAAAACTGGAAAGTAGTAGTGGTTTCACTTGAAATTTTCATAAAACTTAGCATAACTATATAAGAGTGATTTTTTTCCCGAAGTTCTCACGGGAACTGGAAATTCTAATCGTTTCACGAGGTTTAAGTGAAAACAATTATGTGATACTTCCTAATCGGAAGAGTTTTTTTTTGTTTCATTGTTTGTTTAAACACGCTAATTTATGAAACTACCAGTTGGATTCGGAAAATTCTTTTTGTATATGATAGCCAGATTCATAATAAATAGTATAGGCTATATAACTTCACGCTAAGACCTTAAGAAGCGGAGCAGTAACTATGAACGTCAAGCAATCTGACAATCTGTACGGGAAATGGAACATCGATAGGACTACACGGGCGCGTTGGCGGCAGCGCCTTTAAGAGTTTGTCTAATAAATTTAACAAAGGTGAGACAGCCATAGCAAAGTGAGACTGAGTTTAGCTAGCAAGCTACAAAATGCCATAAGAATTTTTCAAACCAGACTGGTTGATCCAGAGATTAGTACGTTCAAACAAAAAAAAAACTATATAAATATCAAGAGCTTTTAAATAGATTAACTTCTCTAAATATAATTTGTAGGTACAATTTGTTATTAATAACATTATGATAAAATGTCTGCATGTATCATGCATCAGAATTGTGACTTTGTTTTTTTCTTGTTCATCGGTAATAGGTATACATGGATACAGCATGATTATTAACTTTTTTTTATTAATAACTTACACATTAATGCTATCTTGAAATGTTGTTAATTGTATTTGTTGATATAAAACAAGGAAAACAAGAATTGCATAAGATTTGACAAAATATTTTCAGTTTTTTTGCGAGATCTTAAACTGTCATGTAGTGATTTTTATTCTAAACCGACTTCAAAAAAAGGAGGTTATCAATTCGACTGTGTTTTTTTTTGTATGTTTATTAATTCTATTGAAATTAATTAAAAATTAAAAAAAATACTTGAGGCGCTCAGTGTATTCTCGGTATCGGGATAATTAAGTAATGAAGTCAATTTAACAACATCATCAAATAATTACTATACTAACTGAAGATAGAAGATTTCACATTATTTGTTTTATGGATGTTGAGTCATAACTTCTTTCCTTATGAATCGATTTAGGTGATTCTTTTTTCGTTGGAAAGGGGTACCTCAAGAGGATCCCATTGACATTGGACCTGCGACTTCAGAGACACACCAGGGACCTCTTTAAAATAATTCCAAGTTCGTTTCGTTTAAAAATTGTCTTGTTGAAGTTATTGTTTAGGTGCAATAGGATATAGAAGAAGAAAGATGATTTATTGAATTTTTTGTTCGCACTGGCGAGCCTAACGCTACAGGGAATTTTCTTCCAGCTAACCAGCGGTATTGTAAGCACTTAAGATTAGTTGGACTGTACGCTTGTTTGCACTTCAAACCATTAAAAAATCTATGCTAAGTTCAAGAGTTTGTTTGTTTGAATGTGGTAATCTCTGAAAGTATTAGTACAAATTTATTCAGGAAGGTGATACGCTATAAAACTACATGCTACGTCCCTAAGGAGCGGAGCAGTAATCAAGAATATCAAATAATCTGGCAAACTGTAGTTATGGCTTGTGAGAATAACGTTAGGCTACACCCGTGCATTGATGGCAGGTTAGATTAGCGCGGTAGCGACTGATGTCTATCATATTGGGTGAATTGTAATAAACATTATACGAGCTTCATAAAATTAATATCTTTGAATATAGAAGTCATTCTTTTTAACACGCTTATATTAGTCTCACTTGTAACTAACTAACTTACAATGATATAAAATCTTAGAAGTCAGTTTTAACCGACTTCTAATTGTCGTATCGAAATGAAACTTTGTATGTATATGCAGTTCAGATGATAACACTATAACTTGGTATCTTGTGGTTGATCTGATGATGGAGCCAGAAGGTGGATAGTGGAACACTTCAGTGGTTACTAGCAAACCCCTCAAGTTTAGATTCATATGATTCGTTTTGACATGTCAAATAGATTGAGCTTGGTAACGAGATGTTATTAAACACTAAAAAGTTTTGTAATTTTTGGTGCGCAATCAAAGCGTGTTTTAAGTTTATTAAATTATTTAAATATATTATCAATACATAGATTTACGATTGTATCAAGTGTTGATGGCTTAGAAGTGGCTCGAGCAACATATCCATAGACGTAGGTTCGAATCCTAAAATAGCCGTGAGGTTTCCGTAAAGAGAACTTCGTATTTAAATCACAGCATGTTTGTAGGTATGGGCGCGGTGATAACTTTTTTTAATACAACTAGGCTGATAAGTAGTGGTTGTAGTTACCGTAGCATAACGCGCTGCTTAGGTATATATATCTATATATATATATAGGTGTATAATAACGTAGGTTATTTGACCGCGATCTTCTGTAGGGTGGAGGTATTCCACCAGTAGGACTGCTCCAAGTAGAAAGAATCTTCAAAGCCCTACCTGTCTTTAAACTGTATTAAACTAGTACCGATTGATACTTACGAATACACATAAGGTCCGACTTCTTCAACGTGGAGTCGTTCTGTGCTCCCGCTTCTCACCTTCTGCCAGTTTGTGTAGTTGAATATGTGGACCTTCATCACAGGGCGGACTGTCGGGTGTTGCCATAGTGAAAATGCTAGGGAATTGTTGCGGATGACCATGTTCTGAGGAGAATGACATCATTAAATTATTTGACAGGCCTCGTGGCGTAGTGGTAGTAAGCCCTACTATAACGTAGAAATATCACAGGTTCGATTCCCGCACATGGCTGCCCTTTGACTGACTGGTCAGGTAAGAGAAAAGTAATGTTAAGTTATTTTCTAAACTACTACATAGGCAATATTATATTATATTGAAGCAATGATGGCTCAGTGGTAAAGTGTACGACTTCGCGTCCATTGACGTGAGTTCGAATCTCTGTAATAAGCATGAGCTTTCGGTGATGGAAAACATCGTGAGGAAACCATAGCATAGTGGTAGGGCTTTTTCTAATGCCCGTTTGGCTAGCTACCACCCTCAAGTTAAAAATCTGTCGCCAAGCACCAATAGATGTGTTCCAGCAGCTGCAGTTGAGAGCCAGTCTTCCACTAGGTTTAGCATGTTATCATCTTAGGCCACATCGTCACTTAACATCAGATGAGATTGTAGCTACTACGCCAAACATATAACGATAAAAAAGAAGCCAAATAAAAATATAGAAATCGTATAGATACGGTTGTTAAGGGCTTATCAACAGCAATCCAGTGATGCCCATATGATAGAGTGGAGCGGTGCGGGGGACGTATGAAAGCGTCCAAGCGAACACGTACTCAAAATCAAAAATAATTTTTCAATTTAAGCCCTAAGAAGGCAATTATGAACGTCAAACACTACTATACTACTACCGGTTCCGAAAACATCTCAGTCATCGAGAAGAACCGGCAAAGCCAAAGCCGGCAAAGCACGTCAAGCCTAGTGGAAGACTGGATCTCAAGTGAAGCTGCCGGAACACACTTATTGGTGCTTGGCGATAGAGTTTCAACTTGAGGATGGTAGCTAGCCAGGCGGACATTAAAAAAGCCCTACCACCATGCTATGTTTTCCTCACGATGTTTTCCTTCACCGAAAGCTCAGGCTCATATAACAGGGATTCGAACTCACGTCAATCGACGCGAAGTCGTACACGCTACCACTGAGCCATCATTGCCTCATTGCTTTTGAACGAGTATAGGCCGACATCGCATTAAGTTACCTACGTAGTTTTTATAATCTATATAAATAAAGTGATTGAGGTTTGCCGTTGTGCGCGCATCACGAAATAACTACTGGATAGGATTTTGAACATTTTTTTTGTTTTGCCTTCTAAGATACCTGGCCTTTGGCGAAAAGAAAAGTTAACTGGATTTTTCCATTCAATAAAAAGTTATTAAAGTTTTAAGACCACGCGAACGAAGCCACGAGCGCAGCTAATATGTATAATTAACAGACACCAAGTATGACAAATGCATCCGAAGCGCTACCCTGGTGGCAAATTTAGGATAATAATCTATGCTCCATTTTCTGGACGCATTTACTGTACAATCGAATATGCCGATCGTTCTCATTGTATCTAGGCTCCGTGAGTAAAATGTTCTATGTCGTATACTTACTGATAATATTGCATCATTTATCGTGTTGGTGAAACAGAAGAATATTGTCCCGATGAGGCTGAGAGCGAAGGTGGCAGACAGGAGAACTAACACTGAAACAATTTAGAAGCAATTAATGAATGTACTTGAAATTATTATATACAGTAAAAGCTTCTTATTCGCGCTTCCTTCATTCGCGTTTTTACTATTCGCGGATTAAAAAATGCGACCCAATTCCTATATTGGCGGCTAAAGATTTCTTTATTCGTGGATCTAGTCGGTACATAGGCACATACATATGTTTTTAAAAAGGATACCCTTTGTAAAAGCGTCGTCAAAAGGGACTAATAAAAAAGTAAAATAGACCTTATTACAACTACGCCTAAAGTATGTTGTTAAATGATATCGCCGCTGTATTGGTTCGGCTTTGTTAAATTATATGTTAAATTCACAGCCATTAAAGAAGAGGCTTCAACAAGCACTGGAAAGGTGACATTTAATTTGAAAATTCTTAGTGAAGGTTTAAGAATGGCAAAGAAGCTTTTTGATCTTTATGAAAATTGATCCGTCTATGGAACGAAGTGTTATTTTTAAAAGGCGAATTGCTAATGCCACTACTGAATATCAGTCTGAATTCAAGGAGCTTTTAAAAACTGCCAAGAAAGAAAATATTAGAAAATTCTTTAAACGATTGATTAGGCTTCAGATGGCAATTAATCAATATGGTCAAAAACTTCAAGTAATTGATGTTTTTATATATGTACTTATTTTTTATTTTGTCACCTAGGAACGTATCCCTTATAATCCCATATAAATTACCATTCCATATTCACGGTTTCTGTATTCGCGGCATATTTACGGAACACATACCCCGCGAATAAAGAGCTTCTACTGTACTAGCTGTTACTACTGTCCGTTCGCGTGGACTACAGAATGCCGTCGGCCGACGGCACGCGCGAATCGTGCTGCCCCCGCTCAAAAGACGCTAGACAAAAATGCTTATTGCGGGTGATTCTTAGAAGATATGTATATGTTATCGCTGACTTTTTTGTAGGTCATTTTAAGGTCTACAATTATGTAGAATATTATTTTTGATATATTTCGTATGGTTTACTCAGCATAAGCCATTTAAGCGCTCAAATACGTATTTTTTCTGAATTGATTCAGTTTACAGAATGCCGTCCGGCCGTGCGCACGCGCGAATCATACTGTCTTCGCTCAAAAGACGGAAGACAAAAATGCTTATTGTAGGTGATCCTTACAAGATAGATAGATGCTATTGTGACTTTTGTGTAGGTCTTTTTAAGATCTACAATTATGTAGAACATTAATTTGAAATATCTCGTATGGTTTACTCAGCGTAAACCATTTAAGCGCACCAAATTCGTCTTTTTGCTAAACTGACTCATCGTTATCGTCACTGCTTATTTCGTATGCCATTTTAATCCTATAACCTGGCCAGATAATATAGCTATGAACTAAAATATGTTTTGACATGTAAATTAAAAAAAAAAATTGTTTATGGAACCTCCCTACACGTAAAGTAGGAATGTTTTTTCTCTCTCATCTATCATATCGTGTATCGTTGGATAGGTCGTTCAAAAATATTGCGGGTATATGAAAACAATTTTTCGATTCAGAAATGCGTTAGCGAAATATTAAGCTTTGTAGTACTAATTTTTGTTAGAGTCAAGTGTCTCAAGAGAGGGGTCTCTGCTAGCTAAATGGTTACTTTTGGGCATGTGAAAACATCACGGCAGTAGTTTTACATAATGAAGTTAAAAGCATAACTATCACAGCTAAGTAGGCTTCACAAGTTGACGAGTAATGGTTGATCAACTTATAAAAAATTACTTGGAGATGTAATTTCGTACAAAATCTATGAAACATTATTTAAAGCCCACTGTAAGTCTGCATATTGTGTACGGAACCCTACACTGCGCGTGACCCCACACGTACTTGGCAATGTTTTTTAATTCTTTATAGGATTTTTCGTTAGGCCCCAATCTCTCCTGGTGTTAAATGACGACGCGAAACTTAAAGGGACTCGCTCTCAATTGCAGCTCCCGGAACACACCTATAGGTGCTTGGCAACATATTTTCTACTTGAAGGCTAGCTACACTAGAAAATGCCCTACCACCGTGCTCTTTCATGACGCTGTTTTCTTTCACCAAAAGCTTAGACTGATTGCAGGGGTTCGAACTGAATGAGCCATCATTGCTTCATCAGTTGGTCCCATATCGCGTGAGATCACAACGCTAATTGTACAAACAGTGTAAAAAAAATTAATTATTTCCCAATAAATCTGAGGTTCTTTTTTAGGGTAATAGACGCTACCGTTTTATCATATTCGTGGATTGGTAACCACGAGGTTATCATTAAGTATTATGTTTGTAACTTATCATTAACCTTTGTTATAATTATCATGTTATACATACATTTAATATTGCGTTTGATTTTTAACCGTACATGGTTTATCTCGACGTTTAGGGTCATTTTGGTGACGCTTTAGCTTACGACCAATACTTTTACCCTATAATATATTAATTGCATAAGTTACCTTATGTTACTTAGTTAGTTACTAGCTATATTAATTTTTATCTATATAAATTCATATCTTTAATTCTATATCATATATTTGTATTCATTTCTATATCATATGTTTTTACCACTGAGCCATAATTGCTTCATTGATTTTGGACGAGTATAGGCCGACATAGCATTAAGTTTTTTTATATACTTAGTTTTTATAATAGAATAATGTTATAATGATAAAATGATTGCGGTTTGCCGCTGTGCGCACATCTCACAAAAACTACTGGATAGGTTTTGATCTTTTTTTTGTTTTACCCATTGGATACTTGGTACTTATCTTAAAAAAAAAATCATTATAATTGAACTGATATAATTGAAAATTGACCGCCGGGGTATTGTTCGTCAAATGTTAAAATGTAAAGCTGAAACTGATGGTTATAAATATTAGTTGATCGATTCACATAAGGGAGCTATAGCTCCAAGACGTTGTGCAGCCTGTTGCATGAAGACGTTGAGAACGTTGCTCCTCGGCCTGGTTTGATAAACGTTCGTAAATCAAGCCAAGTCGAAGAGAACGTCGCTCTTCGGTTTCGTTTGATAAACGTTCGTGAATCAAGCCGAGTCTATGAGAACGTCGCTCTTCGGTTTCGTTTGATAAACGTTCGTGAATCAAACTAAGTCGTTGAGCATTCATTAAGCTTTGATAAGTTCTTTAAGGCCCTTATCTGAGAAAGTCTGTAGGGCACTTTCTCTTCACTCTTATTTGAAATGTTTATCGTATTTCTTGCCCTATTTTTCTTTAAACGATCTTCACTCTCGTCACTACTTCCTTCCAACCGGTGCTGTCTCATTCGAGCAGCGCGTTTAGTAGGCCTACCTATATTATATATTAACACAAAATACCTCTTACTTCCCACTAAAAATTGAATTAAATAAAGTTAATTTTTAGAATTTTATACCGACTGCAAGACTATACCTAAATGTACAAACTTAAACGAAAAAGTAGAAAATAATATTTTAATTACTTCAAAGCAAAGAGCATTTAAAAACAATCAAATATATTATTGATACTTATATACCTTTTTACGATTTATAATCAGTTATTTTTGGAGTCGGTGCCAGTCAAAGCAAATATGACATTAATAGATACCTACTTGATTAATGTATAAATGCAAAATAGAGAGTAGATAAAATAAATCGAACGAAGGCTGATAATTGCAAAGAAGCGCATCAAAATTTATATACATTTAGCAACCCGGCCTCCCCCGCCACGCGCACCGCACCGCGCCGTTCGAAACTTTGATGCAAAAACAGGATTAAATTGTCTTTCTTGGCTGGCATTGACTCCAAAAATAACTGATTATAAATTGTAAAAAGGTATATAAGTATCAATAATTTCTTTGATTGTTTGTATGCTCTTTGATTTGAAGTAATTAAAATATTATTTTCTACTTTTTAGTTTAAATTTGTACATTTAGGTATAGTCTTGCAGTCGGTATAAAATTCTAAAAATTGACTTTATTTAAGCGTAATATCTGCTACAGTATCAAAAAAGGTTTCTTTTGTTTTTATCGTTATAGGTTTAGCGTTGTGGCCACAATCTCACCTGATCTTAAGTGACGATGTGGCTCAAGATGGTAACACGCTAAGTCTAGTAAGAGGACTGGCTCTCAAATGCAGCTGCCGGAACACACCTATTGGTGCTTGGCGACAAATTTTCGACATGACTTGACTTGAGTTTTACTTTAAAAGCGCGTGAAGGTTACACGCGTACTACACGCACGTATTTTTTTATAACAGTTATATCCAAGCTATTTAGATCGCAATTATGTATTAATGATATGTAAGAGGTAAAAGAAAGACAAGTAAGAATAAAGAATGCATCCTTGCATAAAACAATTTTAAATATATTTAGTCTAAACAGAAGTGTTAATGTTTACTAATAATTTTGTTATGTTATAAAGATTGATTTTATCTATATTCCTATTCATAGATTATATTATCATCTGGCAGACCCTGTATGAGATGTTATGCCAATATAATTCATGACAAACCAACGTGTTAACAAGTAAAGTTGACCTCATGGCATCAATCGTGAACGTGATAAAAATAAGAGCCAATAAAAATATATAAATATTATTAAATAATATTAAATATAGTTTTTTAAACATCCAACGTTGATTTATAGATAATTTCATCGTATGATCGTGTTTACATTATATTATCGAAATATTTGAAAACAACACGAGGTCGCTGATATATGTATATATATATTTGGCAACAATATTTTCTGTTCCCAAAGTTTATATTCGTCACCAATATGTATCCCCTAATTATAATGTTATAAGTTTAACGTGTGTATGTCTGTAGCATGGTAGCTCCTAAACGGCTGAACCGATAAGATCTTTTTTTGCTTGTTTAATAAGTGACTTGATCGAGAGTAGGGATGTTAAGGATATGAGGTTTCGGATATGGATACGGATACCATAAGAAGTTAAGATTATTTAATCGGTTTCGGTTACGGATATGAAATTATTTGAGATATCCGATTGTTTCAGATAATTTCGGTTATGGATATTACATTTTTCAAAAATTTTACAATATAAGAAGAAAACCTGTCCGATCCGCAAAGATGTTATTAGGCATCGAGATTTAGTTATATTTATGTAATTATTTTGTTGAGATTATAAGTCAAAAATGTACCTCGAAAAAATTACAAAAATTGAAAAGGTACGCTTATAATCGATAAAATAGTTAGATTAAAGTCGTTTAGTACTGTGGTTTTTGACAATGGCTCAGTCGACTTTGGCCTATCCGAAATTATCCAAAACACTTATATCGGATACGAATACGGTTATGTTAACAGATATCTTATATGTAGTTTCAGTTACGGATACGGATAACTATAATATCCCTGATCGAGGGTGTTCGTAGCTATGATTTAAGATAATCTGTTGAGCGGTTTGAAGATTATCAGTACTTTTCTAGTTGATAAATAAATGTGAGAATTTTTCACAGATCTAATCGAGTCGAAGTTTGGTTTTCTGTTACTACATTGATATTAGAAAAACATGGTAACATTGAGCTGATGCTGCAGCATCATCTAGAATCTGCAGGATACCCAACTCTTCACCAACTTAAAGCAGAAATATCGTGTTTAGGGCTCATTGGAATGGTCTCAATGAATAGGATATTTGAGTCAGGTGTTTCTTAAATTTTCAATTTACTTTATATCAGCCAGTGAAGGGGTTGGGCAATATAGCTTGTGTCTTTTAAATATGGGAGTATATATATATATATTTTAATTTGTCCCTCAATCACGTTTGTACGACTGACAACTGAATAAAATTTGACATAATAGTGGAATAGAACATATAAAAAATTTATAGCGAGTAAACAATATGTAGTTAAGTTGGATTTTTTTGGCACGACTGTCCTTCGGTGGATCTTATTAACGTTAAAACACTACCAACGGAACCTTAGGTATTTTACTAAAATAAAAGTAGCCTAAGTTATAACATCAGTTATCTGCCAGTGAAAATCCCGTCAAAATCAGTTCGACCGTTTTGGAGAGTACCCGGAACAAACAGACATAGATCATAAACTTTTAAATAATATAGCATGGGGTTATTGTGGGTGATTTTCTCACAGCAGAGAGGGCACTGAGTGTATTATTATTAGAAGACTAAAGATTCCTGATCTGAGTTAGAGGTATCGATAAGGAATTAAAAAAAAAGAAAAAAACAAACATACTGGCCATAGATCATTAAATTAATTATCTATGATACAGACAGACAGACAGACAGACGGACAGATAAACAAAAATTTTAAAAATTGTTGTTTTTTGTTATTTGTAGCGTGTATACTTTCATATGCATTTAGTAAAAATGTGTTATTTTGACATTACAAACAGACACTTCTATTTTATTATATGTATAGATGTTGTAACTATACGTTGCAATCAACATAAGATAGCATTTATAGTTAAAATAAACACCGAGTTAAGATAACATCTTTCGGGTCGAGGTAGAATTTTATTTTACAAATTTTTATGACCTTTAATGATAATTGATGAATAATTAAACATCGTATTACCAATAATTAAAACTTAAATATGACTCTAATCTACAATTTAACCGTGTAAATATTAATATTTAACGCTATTTGATAGTGGTTCTTTATTTATTACTAGCTTTGCCCGGGAATTCGTCTGCTTGGACTTCAGAATTGGGCCTTTACCAGGATAAAAAGTATCCTGTCTTAATCCGGGTTACAAGCTGTCTGTGTGCCAAATTTCATCTAAATTCATTTAGCCGTTTTTGCGTGATTTAGTAACAAACAAAAAAACTATAATATTAGTAAGGATTCTCTTTATAAGTAAGTCACGGTTATAAGTAAGCGTGCGGCTGGAGACTTATCGTTAGAGAAGTTAATTCTGAAGCGATTTTGTCAACGTAAAACTGTCAGTGGGACGTTTTAAGCTTCGTTTTAAAGATGACTGTCTGAGGAATGACCTTCCTCAGATGACAAACTGATAATGAAGGAGAATGACCTTCATTATCGATGTGAGCGTTCTTATTTTAATAAGGGCTTCGCTCGCGTGGACTACAGAATGCCGTCGGTGGAGCGCACGCGCGAATCGTGCTGCTCCTGCTCAAAAGACTGAAGACAAAAATACTTATTTCGGGTGATCAATAAAAGATAGATATATGCTATCGTTGACTTTTTTATAGGTCTTGTTAAGATCGACAATTATGTACGATATTAATTTGATATATCTCTTATGTTTACTCAGATTAAGCCATTTAAGCGCCCCAAATGCGTCTTTTTTTTAATTAATTCATCATTATCGTCTCTAATTAATTACGAACAAATTGACTTCACATATATTTCATCTCAATTTCATAGTCGGATAACATGTCAGATGTTACACATCATATTATGCGACTATTGTAAGGCAATTTTTTTTTCTACTACGATCGAGCAGCCACGGCTCAATGTCAATTGCAAGTGACACATATAACACTGACGTTAAGATATGCGCTTGGCCTAGTGACCACAATCTCACCTGATGTTAAGTGACGATGTGGCCCATGATGATAACACGCTAAACCTAGTGGAAGACTGGCTCTCAAGTACAGCTGCCGGAACACACCTGTTAGGTGCTTGGCGACAGATTTTCAACTTGAGGGTGGTAGCTAGCCAGGCAGGCATCAGAAAAAGCCCTACCACCATGCAGTTTGCAGACGATTAGAAAATTCATTAAGAAAGTGATAAAGACACATCTAAATAATTATTCATAGCATATCACTAATGTGTTATTTATAAATCTAGTTAATGAACACTGGTAGAAATAAATACAATTTGTTGAATTATTCATATCACTATACTGCAAGCGATAATAAACAGAAGCATTCACTACGCAGTGTTCAAGCAACAATATTGATGAGATACTAAACAGACTTCATAGATATTGCACACGATGAAAGAGACAAAATATATTGTTTATCTCCTCTCGTAATAACTAATAACGTAATAGCCGTAAAAACAAACAGGGATAATATACCTTTCTATTAGTAAAGTATTTTTGGAACGAAGTTCCTTAAGGGGCGTTGCGAAGGGGTACCTTGGCCGGCAAAAAACGTCCGTAATGTTAAAAAAAAGCGTAAGATTTTTATGTATAGTATATGTATGATGGCTATACAGTGTCTAATGTATAGTCTACGTGATGACTGTTATTATTGTTGCGGTTTGCTATTATTTTATTCTATATTTTTATAAAACATTGTAAATAACATAAAGGTGTTAAGATAATTTTGTAATGTTTATCGATAAAAAACAATACAAAATGTATAAGTACCCGAATAATTATTTTTTTTTATACCTCGAATAGAACTTGAAATTAATATTTTATTATAAAGAACTTCGTTCCTATCTGTTGTCCCACGACACCACACGGTTTTTTTTAATCGGACGTGCAATTCCAAATTTTACCCCCTACAAACGTACAAACTTCCGTCTTTATTCAAGCCCGGCAAAGCTGTAAAAGCCGTAAAGGCTCCAGGGCCCCTCAGGCTAACAGTGTAGTCAGTTCGAAAAAAAAAAAGTCTTTATTGTAGTAGTATTTATATCTTCACGCTGCAACCTTAAGGTGCGGAGCAGTAAAAGTTACACAATCTGGTGAGTTATAAGCAAATACGGCAACGTAGTAGTCTACACGGTTGCGTAGGCCGCCAGAGTAGAATAGAGTGTAGAGTTGATTTAATAATTTTACATGGGTAAAACCGTGGGTAACCGCTAGTATAGATATATAATCACTTATCATAATTATCTATTAATAATGTGATTAATTGCCTGTTTTAATAATGTGAATAGTGATTAAAATGACTAAAAAACTTACGGCAATAGTATTTCTTGTCCGATTGTTTTCCCCAGCATAACGCCGACCACTGGTTCTTAACACCGGAACATGTGAATTGTCCCCTACCACAAGTTGCGCAGCCTTGTATGTTGGCTATTATAGTGTCTTCACGTATGAGAACTTTGCCTAAACCCCCACTGTTCGGCGTGATTATAACGACCTTCTCTACGTTTTCCTTTCCTAACATGGGCGCGGAGGATGCCATCTTTTCCAGACCTTGATGTTCCATTTTTGAATATTTTTTTTTTGTAAAAAAGTTTTAGTTCATCAGCATTTTTTGACAGTTAATTTTGACAAAATTTTTATGGTGTTTTGGTAAAAAAATATCACATATAACTTGAATTAAAACATTTTTTTATTGCGCCTTTATACTCAGTGACGTGCACCAAAGATCACAGACTAGCGCACGTTCTGAGAGCCCGACTGTAACTGAACTCGACGCGGGTCAAGCAGTCTTATCAGAGAATTTTTTTACATTGCTTTATATAGGTTATCACCTCTTTGTATGATTTTAAATGAGATGAGAGTATTATATGAGAATTACTACTTGAATGTGCTTGTTCACGACTAAGATTCTTCGATATTAATTGTAGTCTAAAACAAAAAAAATCCTTTTACTATGACCATCAATCAAATTTCAATATATGTACAACCATTTTAATCCCCGAGGACATAGAGGAGTATTATAAGTTTAACATAACATTTACATCTGTCATCCCTAAAGGAAAAAACGGTTTTGATTTTTTTTTTGGTTTGAAAAGTAAATTAATCTAGATTGTTCTTAGCTATGATACAAGAAAATTTGTTGAGCAATTTAAAGATGATCAGCTATTTTATAGTTGATGAATGGATGTGAGCAGCTTCCTCAGGTCTGATCGTGTCAACATTTGATTGTTTGTTTCTTCAATGATATTAAAAGAACATGGTAACCTTGACCTGATGCCCTAACAGGCCCTAACAGTGCCCGTAGTTGTATTGTGTTTGGGCTCATTGGAGTGGTTTTAATAATTAAGTCTTGTCGGGGATTGTTTTAATTGTTATTTTTTTTTATTTAGTTTGTAGGTTTATCCTTTGATAACAATTTCCCCTGATGGTAGGTGACGATGTGGCCGAAGATAAGACTCTAAACTCAAAAGGACTAGTTCTCAATTGCAGCTCCCGGAACACACCTATAGGTGATTTGGCGACAGACTTTCAAATCGAGGGTAATTCGTAAAATAAAGCGCGTCTCTCGCACACATTTTTCGCGAAACGCTTCCCCTAAGAGTATAGAGACTGTACGGTTGGCAATACTGTTTACGAGTTCCGACCCCCTTTTAGTTTCGCTGATCCCAACTCACGTCAATCAACGCGAAGTCGTACACACTACCACTGAGCCATCATTGCTTCACATTGCCACATATACTCCTACTGCCTTTTTTGTAGGTCTTCTTAAGATGTACAATTATATATTATATTAATTTCATATATCTCTTATGGTTTACTCAGCGTAAGCCATTTAAGCGCCCCGAAAGCGTCTTTTTTCGAATTGATTAACCATTTTCGTCACTGCATACATACTACATACGTTACTTTATGTAACAAAATTTACCTTACAACCTGGCCTAATGACATGCTATGAACTTAAAAAAACATGTAAATCGGATAACTTGTTCTCGCGTGAAAATAACATAAACGGACAGACAGGCAGAGAGATCTTGAGTTTTATAATATATATATAGATGATAAGCTCATCGGTCAATTTCTTCAAAAATTCTAGAATCACTACCAGACGCACACAAGACTTTTATATATAGAGATTATGACTGACTTAGTATTGGACTCTATTTATTATTATCTATAATTGAATGTTAGTTTTAGTATCTTACTTTTCTTTGATATAAATAGATATAATAATTATTTATAAATAATGCATTTCTATCAAACTAAATAACTGTAACGGCAGTTGAAACAGCGATAAGGGATGAAATACGCTTTACAATATTATCTCCCCATTTGCCCTTCTTTATCCGTTAATGACCGTGCATTCGGTACAAAATGTTTTTGTTTAAATAAAAGCTTGTGTAAATATTAAATAAAGATTCAATTAAAAAAAAAGTACGTGAAGATATGCACGTAGATATTCTTTTATCTTAAATTATTACTTTTTACCTACCTTCGCAACAATTTAACATAACAAACTAATTAATTAAAGATATTGATTGTTTTCTTTCAACACGCTAATCTCTGGAACAGCCAGTCATATGTGAAATAGTTATTTGTGCAACAAGAGAGCAAATTTGTTTTTTGTTTCGAGTGCTGATTTTGAGTGCCGAGCAAGCGAAGGATTCTATGATTGATTTAGAGCGTATCGCGAGTATATCGCGAGCGTAGCGAGTGGTTCAAAGTTAGAATCCTGAGCGTAGTGAGGGACTCAGCAGCACGAGATGCAAAAAAAACTTTGCTCTCGTGTAGCACACATAACTTTTCAACTCAGCAGTGAGAACACATATTACTTAGGAGACATAGAAAAAACCAAAATCGAACTTCGAAGGGGTTTGTTTTTTTTTCACTCGCTTTTTTATAATTATGTGAAAGAGACAGAGCACGGTAAAATTCAAATGTTTCAAATTTATGGCTAAACAATGTCAATTCGTGGCACTGAAGATTGAAAAATTAAAAAGCTACTTTGACCCACGCTCGAATCAAAATCGCGTTTTGTTCACTATTGTCTCGCAGCAAAAGCGGCATGTTTGAGCTGCTGAGGTGAAAAAGTATTTATAGCGTCATATGGCCTATTTATTGAGGAAGGTTTATATGCTGTATAATTTCAGTCTGCGACTCTAAGGAGGGAGCAGTAATTATGAATGTCAAGCAATCCGGAAAGCTGTAGGCAAGTACGGTAAGTGAGACCAACGATAGGGTACACGGATGTGTTGACGGTTACTCGGTGAACAGTAGGCCGAATAACTTAACACAGGCGAAACCGTCGGGTACAGCTATTAGTAATACATATTTAAAAATTTCAAAATAACATAAACAAAGACAACTAAGAACGGTGCAGTATGACTGTATATATAAATACCACTCTATAATAAATAAATCAACATTAATTCAGTCACTAAAAATGAAAAAAGTAAGTCTCCGTTTTTCCCCTCCCCACTATTCAGAACTTCTCCTTAGCAATGCGTGACAGCCTCAATATCCTAGGTGTGGATATTCGCAGCGACCTCAACTCCAGGGATTACATTGGAAGTGTCATCTCCACTACATCTCGGAGACTCGGAATCCTGAACAGGGTGCGACGGTTTTTCACGCCCGGTCAGCTGTACCTTCTTTACAAAGCATAAGATAGGCCGTGTATGGAAAGTACCTCCTCGATGCTCTGGACAGGTTGCAAAGTATGGCTGTTCCCATTGTTAATGATGCAGACGTTACCCAATGCATCAAGCCGCTTCAGCTTCGCAGGAACATCGCCTCGCTAAGTGTCTTCTACCGTATGTATCATGGTGAGTGTTCTGAAGAGCTGTTCAATCTAATTCCCTCCTCTCCTTTCCACAACAGAACCACACGCGCTGGGCTTCGGAATCACAGTTTTAAGGTAACCTCCATCTCGGCACAAACTAAATAGTTCTCTATGTCTTATCTTTGTCGTACCGTGAAACTGTGGAAGGATCTCCCGGCCAATGAGTTGCCTCCTCCTTATGACATCGGGTCCTTCAAGCGTAACTTCCATAAACGGACGAACTTGTGCACGAATCTTTTAAAAATCCCATTTTATGCAGAAAAGATTCGTTGTTAATAAAAACCGTCAAGACACTAAGTCGTGAATCAATGTGAGCGCAGGAAGGAACAATTTATTCTGCCCCGCGTTTGTTCACCGCTTTATTTATTATGTTATTTGTACATTGACCTGCCGTTTACATGACACTCGTAGGTAAATTAGCTTTGTTTGCTTTATTGTTAACCACAAAATATCTGATGTGGTCGTTAATGATGTCATGCAAAAACTACAAAAAAAGGGTTGTTAAATGGAATTGCCGGAGTACAATGTGGTTCTTGGCAACAAATTGTTCATCTCTCTTGTAATAGGTCTACTGTTTTAGCAGGTTTTAGATATCTTGTTTAATTTTTTATTATTACTAAATACTTGCCCAGTGATCGAAACTGGACAGCAAAACATTTATTTTTATTTTGAACGTTATTGAGCTTATTTTATCATATAGGTACCTCTATAATAGTTGCATATTTTTTTAATGTTTGACCTTTGCTTTATGTACGTGAACAATGATGATTTGTTGAATGTATTTGTAATCAATATTCATACAACGAAATTGAAGTGTCTGTTTGTAATGTTAAAATAACTAATTTTTACTAAACGCATATACAAGTATACACGCTAAGAACAAAAAAAAAAACATTTTGTTTGTTCCGCATAATCTCCGAAACGGTTGGACCGATTTTAACGGGACTTTCACTGGCAGATAGCTGATATTATAAGGTATAATATAGGCTACTTTTATTTTAGAAAAATAATTAGGGTTCCGCACAAAAAGTCAAAAAGCTTTTTAGTAGTCCACGCGAGCAGAACCGCGGGCAAAGCTAGGAAATAATATAAATGTTGGCTTTCTGTAATTATTCTCCATATAAACTTTTAACTATGCCAAATGTCACACTCCTCCTTGTGAGAAATATATTTAAAAATAGGTGCAGATTATTCTCCTCAACTATCAATGTTTAGATATATTATTTTGTATTTTAAATATTCGTGGTTTATATTTTCAGCAGCCGGGCCAAATTTTTATAATCAGTAACACAGAAGTTGACAAGTTAATACCTTATGGGTAAATGAGCATGTTATAAGTTAGCACGGTACAGGCATTTTATAAGGTGGGATGAAAGCCATATAGTGAGAGTTAAGTATTAAGATAGACGCATATAGAAACGGAGAGGAAGACCGAAGAAGGTACGGATTGTGTTTCGTGTGTGATAGAGAGGAGTAAAGAAGAAATTATCTCGTGCTAATTGGTGAAATACCTCCCCTCCACCCTACAGAAGATCGCAGCCATATAATCTTGTGTTGTGTTCCATCGGTGAGTAGGGTTTCCAGAGCTCCTTGGGAAAGGAGGTTTAATGTTGAACGCTCTAGTGACACCTCCGGTATTACAAACGTCCATATGCTACGGTAACCGCTTTCAAACTAAACTTAATTTGTATACATAACCCAAATATATCCAAAATCACGGAATATAGAGTGTAATAAAGCAAGTATATTAAGTAAAAATAAAGTCATCGTCACATCTATTAAGTTGCTACAAAAAAAATCAACAAGCTGAAAAAATAATACGTGGATAAAAAAGCGTAATATAAATATATAACGTGGAAAATTTAAAATTTACTTCTTAGGTCTTAGGCTTATGATCAAAAATAAGATGTACCGTAACTTCGAGAATGGAATTGTACTTTCAAAATGATTTGTACAGGCAGTCCTCGTATTTAGGACTATGGGTGTGTTATGTTCTCGAAATACGCGAAGTAAATCGAGGCTCATTTATTTCATACATTTCTATAACACAAGGGATATGTTCTTAATTAACTGTAAACTACATTTGTAACATAAAAATATGCTTTATTACTCACAGTTAGTTATAAAAATACTTCATTATCGAATTAGTAATTATTTATCGAATTTATTTGTTTACTATTTCTTATTTTATCACAACGGGTCAAAATAAATAGGGTGAACTCGTATGATCGGTAGACCGCGAGTTTAGTACCCTATGATGAAAATCGAAATAAGCGGCATTTTTTTGAGGAACGGTGTCAAAATGTTATTTGACGTAACTTGAAAACTGCCTGTATTATATATTTTTATCAATGAGCTTATTGAAAAGAGTATAGATTTAAACAAAACTAGCGATGCGCCTTTTTTTTAATCTGATTACACTGTTAGCCGTAAGGGCTCTGAAGCGTCAGAGGGCTTTTACAGCTTCACCGGTTTTGGGAGCGAACGCGGAAGGCACTCAGCCGCGAAAGCGTGGTAACAAGCTCAAAGGGTGCCAAAGTGGTCGAACCTCTGCTTAGGTTGTTGTCATAGTTGCAAATAAGTCAAAAACTGGCTAATTTCCTATCTATAATTCGATCTAAACAAACTATATATGTATGTATACACGTTTCTTTCCTCTCGGAGGGCGGAAGAATCATGCGTAATCATGCGCAATATTTCGTAATCTGTCAATTTTGGTCTATATTAACTAGTCAAAATTAGTTAATTACGCATTAATTATTTTTATCCCGTAATCTTATTTTAACTTTTTTTATTGACAGTTTATATAAACTATCTCAATCGAGGAATGATATATACATCCCGTGTCCAAAACCCCTTATACATAATATATATTTTTTAATAAAATGTAAAATAAGATTTATAATAAAAATTTTGACGGTTTTTATACAGCCTATCAATTATGGAAAGACGTATGCTTCCTGTCTATAAAAGTTCATTAAAATCAGTTGATCATTAAGGAATTTTTTTTTGGAAATTATATTTTCACAAATTATATTTTCACGATTTCAAAATTTTTTATTGAAAATTCTTATAAACTATTATATGACCAATGACATAGGCTTTCCTTGTACAAAATTTCATAAAATTCGGTCATGACGTTTTTGAGTTAAATTCGAAACGAACGTGCAATTAGACAGACGGACGAAAAAAAATTAATGTTACATTCGTTACCAGTGTACTTTATTTAGGATGTCTATGAGTAAACTTGGAATAAGGACATGCACAGATAGCATAACAGAAATTTAAACTTTTAAAAAATTCTAGAATTCCCGGGATTTTCTAGTCTTAAAGTCGAAGTATTTCTTTAATATGTAGTATGTATTTTAATTTCGCCATATAAATACAAAGTTTATAAAATTAAATTATAAATTATTAAGCGCTATTATACAAAATTAATCATTTTAACATTTGCTATAATAATGTACCCAAATCGTTGACATTAGCCCCAGAGGTCACGGTCCAATGCGTATCTTCCGAAGTTTATCTTATCAGTGTTTCATTCTCCCGGGGCGTGCTACGATTTAGTTGTAACAACAGATTTTAAAATAAATTTATTTATAAATATCAATAGCCCGTGCCTTCATTCGCGTTAATCTATGTTAATAAAACTGAACATGTCCCTTTTATTTTCAAATTTTCCGAGATACTTTGTATATAAAGGAAACCGAATAAGAAAAAAACCATAAAAAAATGAGCCTTACAGTTGTCGCATATGATGTGTAATATCACATTTTATCTTGCTATAAAATTGAGTTAAAATATATGTGTAGTCAATTTATTCGTCATATTATTGGTCGCGCAAGTTTAATTCGAAATACGCAATAGCAACTTAAATCCTGAAAAAAAAAAGATCCGCACTAAAATATTTATTCGTATAATTCCATATTACTTACTCGCATTTTTTTTAAGAATGATGAACTTTGTCAGGTGCTTAATAGTAAAGATAATTATTAATATAGTATACACATATAAATAAACCCTTAGATTTTTATACACAACGCTGTATAACTGTAGATGAGTGCACAGCAGATGCGTTCTCCTTCTCTATTTCTATTTCTCGTCACACACACGCATACACTATGTTGGCCGACAGTACGTCGTGGTATCAACCTCACGCAAAATGGGTTGTCACCATCTCACAACCAAATCTCTGCCACCGCGCGCGCTCATTGGTCAAATCAAATCGTGCGCGCTTCCCCGGTTTCCTGTAACACATTTCCGTCCCTTTTCCAAAATCACTCCCACAAAAAATATCCAGCGACCGACAGGAAAGATGTTACATATCAAAAATTTTGTCCGTCTGTCGGTTGGTATGTCCGAATTTAACACAAGAACGGCTTGACCGATCATTATGAATTTTTTTATACGGGAAGTATATTATTTCACTCTTTTATTAAGATGGTCTACATCAATTGTCAATAATATGAGTAAAACGTAAATTCCCGTAAAATAACTACCGCGTAATAAAAAAACGCGTATAAAATTTAAGAAAATACTATTTATTTTATCCTATTTAGCTCGGGTATATTGTAGATTATTTTTAGTGAAACATTCTTTTTAATTAACTTTGTAGCTTCAGAGATTATCTCCTACAAATACTTTATTTCACCTCTTCTTTTATTCTTTATTTATTACAAAATGCGCAAACAGGCAGACTCATAGTAAATGGTTACCGTCGCCTATGAACAACTGCAACACCATGGGCATTACAGCCATGTTGCTGACCTTGGAGACCGTATTTCAATTCTTTTTTGAAGAAACTCATGTCATATCCCTGGGGGAAAACCGTGCTGGGTAACCCATTTCACAAGCCTAGCGTATGTGAAAGGAAGGTTCTAGAGAACCGTACTGTTGTCGCGCTAGGTTTTAGAGTGTGATGATGTGCAGCCAGCCAACAGCGGAAGGTGCAAGTTTTGAACGATGATGAGGGCACCATAGCGAATATCTACACGCGGTAGAAGACTCAGAGATCTGAAGTCTCTACGAAGCTGTAAGCTGTCTAGACTGCATGTTAGCTCGGTATCGTCGACAATGCGAATAGCACGCCTTTGCACGGAGTCATGAGGAGAAAGCTGGTAGGCAGGAGTCCCGGCCCATAAATGTGATCGGTACTTTATGTGAGGTTGTCGTACCTGCGTTTTATACAGTACAAGTCGTTCCCTTGGTGTGGAGTACTACTGCTTGTACCGATTGAGAAGACCCAGCTTTATAGTTGACAATTTGGTCTTGTTTTCGAAATGGCACCGGAATTGGACTTACCTCTTTATGATAAGTAGTAAGCAGTTCATTCTTACCCTATCTGTAATAGTAAAAACAGAGAGTTTTAGCGGGATTTTGAACTGCCATGTTGTGGTTTTTATTAATTAACTAAGGTTCTTTGATCCGATATTATGAAATATTGGTGGCATTTTGCCTGATATATTCTGATTATTTGTGTATACGTCAAGTGGATCATAAATGTAAACAGGAAATATGCATTTTGAATTGCTACAAAAACTCCTCTAGATAGTTCTTACAAGGAAGCCACCATTTTGTTAGACCCCACTTTGAAGATTAGAAAATGCACGAAATGAAGGCTTAAAAACATTGACACTGGCAAATGCTTCTGCGGCACCAAAACAAGAAGAAGAATAGTTAAATAGTGATAATCTGTGCCTGCTTTTTATACATCCATGACGAGTCCTGCAACACCTGATGTTAAGTGACGATGTGGCCCAAGATGATAAGACGCTAAACCTAGTGGAAGACTGGCTCTCAAGTGCAGCTGCCGGAACACACCTATTGGTGCTTTCAACTTGAGGATGGTAGCTCTAGCCAGGCGGCCATTAGAAAAAGCCCTACCACCATGCTATGGTTTCCTCGCGATGTTTTCCTTCACCAAAAGCTCAGGCTTATGGCAGGAATTCAACCTTGACTCATTTGAATTATATTTACATTAAATGTAAGAGATCCAAATTGACAACTGTACGCATCTGATACGTCAAGTTATGTTATGCTACAGCAAAAAAAAGGGATAAACAGTAAAATTCCTTTAGAGGGGTAACATTATTATTACTACATTAAAGTTTTTTAAAGTTATCGTATTACTTAAAGTTAACTTACACAAACCAACTTATTCTATTTACATCGATGTAATAAATAATGTAATTTATCTAATATCACATATAATTTGAACAAACCCAGTGACCACATTTAACAAGTATACATTATATACATATAAAGTAACGTGTGATTTAAATACTAGATGGCGTTATATGGAATATAGAAAAAAATATTTAATAAGAATACAATATTATATTATAGCGATAGGGTAGCTAAGTAAAGAGTTAGCCCGCTAGATCTATCTATGATCGAGATTGAAATCCTCGCCAGTGTTATTGGACTTTTTGTATGGCTTGGCGAAAGAAAATCATAAAATTGTGCAAGGTAGATCTTTCCTGCTAACCTTTATAAAGCATAGTGTGAATATATACTATAAATATATAATACATTGTGAATATAACCACATACAATCTTGTGAACTTTCGTTGGACGAAAGACTGACACTATATAAGTAATTAGGCCAAAAGGCTATATCTATAAAATAGCTGCCATTTATAAAGTAGACATAATATTTGACTATCTAAATATACCCATATATTTGGACCCATTTTAAAATTACTAAGCCTGTTTGTTATACAAACAAAAAAAAACTAATAAATGTAATGTCCTTCATTAATATTATTTTAAATGCTATCCATATTTTTTTAAAAAAAGTATTGATGTGAAAATTATAAAGTTAATTTATTTAAACATCAAATTTGCTTTTTAAGTTTTTTCTTTACGTGTCTTAAAAAATGTTTGTCTATTTCTTTATCTTTAACACTGATAAAGACTAGTATACGTGAAATTTAATGTCGTTTTTCCTCTTTTAAATCAATGAAGTGGTATTTATTACATGTATGCATACGAGTATGTGCAATGCAACATTGCTCATATTATTGAAGTTATACAACGTTCAAAGTTTGATAAAATAGAGAGCTGCGAGCGTATTATGTGACGGAAGTGCGACGTGATGAAATTAGTTGATAATAATCTGACTTTTTTTTTTATTGAAGTGAAAAATTCTTTAACACTGTTGTGATTAAAATTATTTATATCATAATTTTATATTAGATTCATCTAATTTTCTTCAATAAATATAGATAATAAACGATATATTTTGTCACCATAAACTCTATACAAATTTATTTATACACACATAAAATATTTATTCATTTAACAATTTTATTTAAATTAAACTTTATACAAATAAGTTTACAACTTTACATTCCAGCAAAGTCTTTTAAGTGATAGGCGGAGATGATTGTCGTTTGGAGACAGCTACGTGCGCGTCGAGACCGTCGGAGGCGCGGGAAGCGCGTCGCATCCAAGATCCTCCAACGCGTTCTGTACTAAGCAGTTACCGGAAACAAATGATAGATGGCGTTAAATACACTCAGGGACATACTTAGAGAAACGCAATAAAAAAGAGGCAAATTAAAGTGAATACAGATTTATTTGTACAATTAAGCTTTTAAAATTATTTCATCATCATCATCATTTCAGCCGAAAGACGTCCACTGCTGGACATAGGCCTCTCCCAAAGATCGCCACAACGACCGGTCTTGTGCTGCCCGCATCCAGCGGCTTCCCGCAACCTTTACCAGGTCGTCGGTCCACCTTGTGGCGGGTCTGCCCACGCTGCGTCTTCCGGTACGTGGCCGCCACTCGAGAACTCTTTGACCCTATCGGCCATCCGTTCTACGAGCTACGTGGCCAGCCCACTGCCACTTAAGTGTAGCTATTCTTTGGGCTATGTCGATGACTTTGGTTCTCCTGCGGATCTCCTCATTTCTGATTCGATCACGCAGAGAAACTCCGAGCATAGCCCTCTCCATTGCCCTTTGAGTGACTTTGAGCTTTCTTATGAGGCCCATAGTTAGCGACTAAATTATTTGAATAGAATCAATTAATAAAATTAAAATTTTTAAAGAAAAAATAAATACAGGGAAAAATCAAATTATGATTTGTTTACTCTAGTTAGAGGCCGTAAGCTCAGATTTTATTTGTAAGAAATTTTGACCTAACACAATAAAAATTTAATATTATTTTAAAGACTACTTTTTTTATAATGGGTGACATGACAGTATTTAGTATGACCTCCTCTTGATTTCCAAATTGCCTGCGTCCGTCTGGGCATACTTTTTATTAAATTTTCAATGAAAATACGGCAGTAGGTTCCATTCTTCAACCAATGCAGTTTTCAGGTCCCTTAGGTTAGCTGGTGTTGGATTTCTTTATATAATTTGTTTTCCAGATTTATCCCAGTCATATTCTATCGAATTAAGTTCTGGCTGGCGTGCTGGCCACACCAAAACTTGGATTCCGACCTCAGTAAGGTACTCCGATACCGCCGCAGCGTGAGGATGAGCTTTATCGTGCAATAAAAGAAAATTATCCTCTATGAATGGGGCTAATAGCATCACAATCTGCTCTAAAATGTCTGTTACGTATCTTGCCGCAGTCTGGGACCCGTTTCCAACATATCTCGACCGCTTTTTAACGCTTTGTACCAACACACGTATGTACATATGTACATAAGCACGTGTTTTTGATAAAGTAAGCCGTAAGCCTTCCTTAACATTTTCAGTGTCTCCGAACACGAAATTCCATTGGCGATGCAAAATTGAAGACAAACTCTTTGTTCGATGTTTTTGTTCGTTATGAAATTCGCAATACACCATAGATATGGTCTTACTAAAAACAGTTTTAATACCTATATATTTCTATATTATTTTATAAATTTTTATTTTTTGCAAACGCTACCTTCGTTATTTTGACTTTTCTGTGTAATCAACTGTCGGTACTCAGTGGAGAGCCTCCGCCTGCCGTGTTCGTATTTCGTCTCCTTGGCGAGTAGCGCTTCCCGTTGCTTCTGAGTGCGTACTTCTAATGGAATGTCAGGTATGAGAAGCTGCATCAGCCCAGTAATACCGAATACAACGTGCTGGAGTAAAAACAGAAAATATTTAAAAATCGACTACTAGTGCTAATAATGTTAATTATGATCATTTCAGCCGAAAGACGTCCACTGCTGGACATAGGCCTTTCCCAAAGGTCACCACAAAGACCGCTCCTGCGCTGTTTGCTTCCAGCGGATTCCCGCAACCTTTACCAGGTCGTCGGACCACCTTGTGGCGGGTCTGCCCACGCTGCGTCTCCCGGTACGCGGCGGCCACTCGAGAACTCTTTGGCTTCATCGGCCATCCGTTCTACGCGCTACGTCGTCCGTAAGTCTAGCTATTCTTCGGGCTATGTCGGTGACTTTGGTTCTCCTGCGGATCTCCTCATTTCTGATTCGATCACGCAGAAAACTTCGAGCATAGCCCTCTCAGATGCCCTTTGAGTGACTGAGCTTTCTTATAAGGCCCATAGTTAGCGACCATGTCTCAGCACCATATTTAATCACTGGCAACACACACTGGTCGAAGACTTTCGTCTTGAGACACTGCGGTATCATGGACGAAAAGATGTGATAAGGTTATGTTAACAAAAAAGACTACATTAGATTATGTTGGCAATTATACTGCATTTTTTTTTTATAAAACTTAGGTGACACACAAGCATGCGGCCCGGCTGATGGTAAGGGGCTACCGTAGCCTATGGACGCTTGTAATATTATAGGTATCACTAGCGCGCTATCGAAATTGAATCCCCCCATTCTAAGGAGTCCTGGAAGCCCTACTCAACACAGGAACACAACACAACATTATTTGGCCGAGATCTTTTGTAATGTGGAGGTACTCCAACAGTCGGGCTGCCCCAAGTGAAGAGAAATTTCCAAAACAAACTTGGTTCTCAAGTGCAGCAGCTGATGCGGATTTTTAACTTGAGAGTGGTAGCGATGATCATTCGAATGCGATGATGACCTAATAGTAACATGTACTTACACCATGTCATTCGAATTCTATAATAAACCTTACGTTGGGTGAAGAAAAACGTTCTAGTGAAACCATAGCATTATGGTAGAGCATTTCTCAATACTTACCTGGCTAGTTATCATCCTCATGTTAAAAATTTCTCGTTAAACAGCTATTAGTGTCCTCTTATAGCCAGCCGCAAATGATAACCACCTCTTTTTAAGGCTTAGCTGTAATAATCTTGAGCCACATCATCACTTAACATCAGGATGAGTTGAGATTAAGCATTAGCATATAAGATAAAAAAAGCTTCTCTCCTTTAACAAAATGTTATATTCGATATAGAATGCAAAGCGCTCTATTGTCCATGAACAGTACTTAGTTTATGACCGTGAATGATATTCGAAATTAAGTTTGTGCTTATGAATGTTCTTCGCAATTAACTTTGGGCATGTGAAAGTTATCCATAGTTATTATTTTAAAAGTTGTGTTACCTCAAAAACGACAACGAAGGCAAGCCTAGCAGCGAACACATGCCAATAGTGGGGGGAGAGGCCGTAAGGTTCTTGATGGTGGGGAGGATTTCTATACCCGCGGTAAGCACATAACGCAGGATCTATTTCATTCTCATCAGCGCCCCAATCTTCTCTATAATCCGACGTGTTGAACACTAGAAGAAATGTAAAAAAAATGTATTTTATCTTAGTAGCGTTTTAATAAGCTATGCAACAAAAGGCCATTCGGTTGATCTGTTCGGATTTGTTGCAGTAAGAAAACTGTAGCCCCATATTGTGTACCTTCTATTTCAAATATAATTGCATATTTCTAAATACCAATTATTGAAGTGAAACTTCTTATGCGACTTCCAA
The DNA here is from genome assembly GCA_947532125.1 of Saturnia pavonia. Taxonomy (NCBI): domain Eukaryota; kingdom Metazoa; phylum Arthropoda; class Insecta; order Lepidoptera; family Saturniidae; genus Saturnia; species Saturnia pavonia. The sequence continues at coordinate 2,002,005 of OX383922.1, forward strand.
CGCGTTAAACGTTTAACGCACATTATCGGTCTCTCCTTTTTGTGTGAGCCAGAGCAAGAGAGCAATATATTATCGGTCTCTCCTCTTTGTGTGTGCCAGAGCGAGAGAGCAAATGTCGGTGTGTATGTATATTGCACACTGTTTAAATAAAATATAAAATATATTTTAAAATGAAGTTTCACTTCTATCGTGTATGAATCGCACACACACCTTTTTTATTTGCATGCCTACTATCGATAGTTTAAGTTGAGTACCGATTAATCGGTCGATGTTTAATGCATACTAGGGAACTGTCTTACACGCGGCTATTCATTTAGCTGTACACCTTATCGACCGACGTGAGTTCGAATCTCTGCAAGGGTCTCTTGTCTCTTTGGGTGAAGGAAAATATTGCGAGAAACCATCGCATGTTGGTAGGATACTCTTTAAAATCCGCCAGGCTGGTTACCATACTTAATTTGAAAATTTGTCCATAAGCACTTGTGTTTTCTGACATCTGCACTTGAAAGAACATAGCCTATTACCCATTTTTAAAGCGTATTACCGAATGGTTTAATTGCGTTTGGACGGGAGTAAAAGCGTTCTGATGGGACGTCGCTACGTGCCATTCGGTCAGCGTCACGTCTGGTACCCTCTTTCCGACTCTGCGCTCCCCTTTTAACATTTATACTGAATGCATCTCTCTCTACTACACAAACTCACTACTTTAGAAGTGTGTGTTAGTGTATCTGCGTGGTTTCATAAGTTAATCTTATATTACTTACATTTGTGCATTGAGCATCATTGTTAGTTATGTTTGGGTGTTAAATACCCTATAATATATATGTGTATATCCAAAAATTTACTTAGTTTAGAATTAAAACAGTCGTTTATGAATGTGGGGATACGGCCATCATGTGAACACCAATAAATTTAAACTTATAACGTTATCGTTAAAGTAAATATTTCTTTTGTAAGTAATTACATGAAAATAAAGTAATTAAATACCTAACATTAATATTTAATTTAATAAATACCAATCAATATTTATTAATTTCGTTTTTATGCATTATTATTTCTATTTTAAAAAAAGGTTTCATGAAACCTCACATACCTTTTTTAATTTCTTTTTCATGGTTTGTCTTGAAATGAAAACTTCGTTTTCATTTGAAACGCGTTTAAACGAAACAGCGACAGTAAAAAAAGAAACAAACACATACAACTATAGGATTTAGCTTAAGCGAGAATGAGATAGAATACATTTACATTATGCATTATTATGTGTCGGGCCATACGCAGTGTAGGGTTCCGTAGTTCCCGTCACAATATACAGACTTAGAGAGGGGGCTTTAAGTAATTTTCAATGGTATTTATACGAAATTACTACTCCAAATACATTTTATGTTATTTAATGCTAGTCCTAATTTTCACGATTGTGATCATCGTCGGATTGGCCTATGTAATGATTGTTTTATCAATCATTTTTATCTTTTAATTATATATATTGTGTTTTCGTAATACACATATTAATCTATTTTGCATGTCATTCCATTACCTTTAATTATATATTTTCTGGTATTTTATACCTATTTAATTGTCCACGCGACAGCTAGTGGTGTGAGACGACCTGACTTCATACGCAGTACGTACGAGTGGTCGATAGTTCGAATCCAGCTGATTTAGGATATTATTTAAAAACAATTTTTAAAGGACATTTTTTTCACTTCACTTCTAACACGAAGAAGGTATCACTTCTAACACGTGCTGCACACATTTTTATTTTATTTATTTAATTTTAATATTTGAAGAACTCACATGACAAGGAATGATCGATGTAACCAGTTAATGTATGGTCCGGTGAATACACGTACTTATAAACCATTCTAGGTATGAAGTCACTTGTGTAAGCTATAACGAATGCCTGGAAACATATATAATTATATAATTACTCACTGTGCCCCACAATTTATTCGACCAATATCATTTTCCGTATTTGCCTACAGCTTGCCAGATTGCTTTACGTTTATGATTACGTTACTGCTGCCCTGCTGAGGGTCGTAGCGTGAAGTTATAAAGCTTATAACGTTTTCCAATAAATAGGCCATATAATACAAAAAGAGTTCTTCGAATCGGTCAAATTGTTTCAGAGATTAGCGTGTTCAAATAAACAATCTAGTGGGCTTTATAATATTAGTACCTGTACACTAGGTACCTATATATTAAAAGAACAATCGGCCTTTCATATTAAATTAAAGGTCAAAAAATAATTGGTGAGAATAACTACAGTCATTTCAGAGGGAAGCGTTTGTCAAAATTGCGTATCGAGCGTTCCGTTCCACAAAACAAAATATTTGTGATATGTATGTACTAAAGAAATTGTTTTTTATTATTAACTAGCTGTGCCCGCGGCTCCACTCATGTGAACAACTAAAAAAGTTTTTTTTCGGAACCCTAATTATTTTTTCTAAAATAAAAGAAGCCTAAGTTATTCCTTATAACATCGGCTATCTGACAGAGAAAGTCCCGACAAAATCGGTCCAACCGTTTCGGAGACTACAAACAAACAGATAGACAGACAGAATTTAATAATTGTTTTTTTAAGCACCACGCCAGCCTACGACACACTGGCGTTTTGAAACGGCGAGAAATCCACAGTTCTATGATGTGTCGTATCAAGCGTTCGAGATTCTTTACGACGTTTTCCTACACCATCTATCTGTTCTGATATTCGTTAAATTATGTGAAAGTTTCAACAGACTGCCTATTTATTACATATCAAAAATACACCATTTTAAAGGAAAACGTAGGCTTATCAATAGGATTCCCTTTTTGTAACCGGAACCGAAAAACCTAAAATTAATAAAGAAAAATTGTCTTACATTTGATACGACTGCCGCATATGTAATTCCTTTTAAGATGCCGTACCTGAAATCGCAAGAAAACATTTTAATATTCTACATGTTTTTTTTTTAATAGCAAATGTGATCATCCACAATTTTGCCAGTGTAGAATATGTTTCTAATTACTCGTCTATGCAACCTTTAAATATCACTCTAACAAGATTGCGTCTCCTTTATTAAAACTGTACAGGGAGTTTTTGGGGCAACTTAAAATGCATGTTCATATTTATTATTCTGAATATACTTCACTTAAATATCAAGTAAAATGCCGCCAAAATAATATAGGTAATAAAGGAATAATAGTATAAGGTTATGAATTAAAATAAAATCCGCCTCTATCATTTTTTTTTTCGATCTGACCATACTGTTAGCCATTTGGGCACAGGAGCCTCGAACGGCTTTTACAGCTTCACCCGGGCCTGGGGGCGAGCGCTTAAGGCACTCAGCCACGAAAGCAATGCAACTAGTTCCGAGGGTGCCAAAGTGGCCGGACCTCGGCTCGGACTGTTGCGCGTTATGCAATTAAGTCGCGATCTGACTAATGTCCTAGCACTCGATCTAACTAACTATACATATATACATGTCGCTATCCTCTGGGAGGAGGGTAAGAGACAATTGTATATGTATTTAGTAATCTGTAATTTTTGATCTAGACTAACTAGCCTCAAAAAAAGAAAAAAAAGGTCCCTTACAGAACCTATGTACCTGAGTGTTAATAATTTTTTTAGACAGTTACTTAGGTTAAATACTTTCAGCAATATGAACACAAGCCCGGTGAAGCTATAAAAACTGTCTGAAGCTTCAGAGCCCTTATGGCTAACAGTGTAGTTAGATGGAAAAAAAGGCATATGAATGGCAAAGTTGAACGGTCTTATTGGCAAATGTTAAGTGACGCCTTGTATATCAAAATGTTTTTAGCTAGTTACACTTACACCAATTTGCAAATTTATAAATAGCGTATTACAAATAGTACTACAAATAAGCGAAAGATGTATCTCAGGATCGTAGCAAGCGGAAGGACGTAGTCTCTGCCTACTCCGTTGGGAAAGAGGCGTGTTTTATGTATGTATGTAAAAAATCTTGTACGAGTTATGTAACGGAGAAATGTATTACCAAGCGCCGATATCCTCAACCCTCTCTGCGAGGGGTCTCCTTGCCTGCGTGACCATCTTGTAGGCGTCTAGACGTATCTCCGCGATGTTATTGAGCAATGCGAAGAGTGGCGCCAGAGGAAACGCGGCCACAAACAGAGTCACGAACCCATACTGCAAGACTGTGTATGAAATTAATTTGATATCAAAGAAAACATATATTTTCCGTACTTTCAAGCTGTGGAACTATCTCTTGATCAGTGTGAAATAATTCAACATAGTGTCTTCCTAATATGAAGAGGCATTTGAGCAGGTCAGCAATGAACTGTTGATATCTCAGCTTATTATAAGGCACAGAGTAGTCACTTTGCCGTGCTAAGGTCAGCAATGAACTGTTGATATCTCAGCTTATTATAAGGACAGAGTAGTCACTTTGCCGTGCTAAGGTCAGCAATGAACTGTTGATATCTCAGCTTATTATAAGGCACAGAGAAGTCACTTTGCCGTGCTAAGGCCAGCAATGAACTGTTGGTATCTCAGCTTATTATAAGGCAAAGAGTAGTCACTTTGCCGTGCTAAGGTCAGCAATGAACTGTTGATATCTCAGCTTATTATAAGGCACAGAGAAGTCACTTTGCCGTGCTAAGGCCAGCAATGAACTGTTGGTATCTCAGCTTATTATAAGGCACAGAGTAGTCACTTTGCCGTGCTAAGGCCAGCAATGAATTGTTGGTATCTCAGCTTATTATAAGGCACAGAGTAGTCACTTTGCCGTGCTAAGGTCAGCAATGAACTGTTGATATCTCAGCTTATTATAAGACACAGAGTAGTCACTTTGCCTTGCTAAGGTCAGCAATGAACTGTTGATATCTCATCTTATTATCAGGCACAGAGCAGTCACTTTGCCGTGCTACGATAAAAAAAAACCGGGCATATCTATTAAGGAACTAAGCATCTCTTGTAAGGTGTGTGGGAATCCCGGTAGGCGATTTTTATTCGTTCCAAATAAGTAATATACCTAACTTAATTTTCTAACTACTTATAATATATTCTACTGTTACTTTAGAAATGATAGTAATGTGTATTTGAATAATTATCAAAATATATGGAATGCCGATTTAAAATCTTTTTTCTCACTTCGAAATTAGCGACACTAACGCGCTCTAAGATCTGATCTCTAATTTTCTGATATTTATGATTCATTACGGTCGGTCTCCTTAAATATTAGTATGCCTAAGTCTAGTGGGTCGACTGGCTCTCAAGTGCAGCTGCCGGAACACAGCTATTGGTGCTTGGCGATAGTTTTTCAACTCGAGGTCGGCAGCTAGCCAGGCGGGCTTTAGGAAAAGCTCTACCACCATGCTATGGTTTCATCACAATGTTTCCCTTCTCAATCTTCTTTCAACAGGGTTTCCTGATCAGGCTCATTGTAGAATATCTACGTGGTCCAAGCTACTCCTGAGCCATCATCAGGTCAAACTAATGTTGGTCGCAGTTATTGATGAAGAAAAAGAAGGCAATGAAACTACCAATGTATATCTATCTATATATAATAAAATTAAAGTGTCTGTTTGTAATGTAAAAATAACAGATTTTTACTAAATGCATATGAACGTATATACGCTACCTATAAGAAAAAACCTATTTTAACATTTTTTGCCTGTCTGTCTGCTTGTTTGTTTCGGTTACCCTCCGAAACGGTTAGACCGATTTTGACGGGACTTTCAATGACAGATAACTGATGTTATAAGGAATAACTTAGGCTACTTTGATTTTAGAAAACTAATACGGGTACCACGTAAAAAAAAATAAGACACCCTCAACACGAGGGTCCTATTCATTGTTCATTGAGCACGTTATCTCTGCTGTAAGTTGGTAAGGAGTTAAGTATCCTGCAGACTCCAGATGATATTGCAGCTACTCCAAATGTTGCCATGTTCTTCTATTGTCACTGAAGTAACAGAATACTAAATTTCGACTCGATCAGACCTGTGAAAGATGCTCACATCCATTTATCAACTAGGTAAGAGCTGATAATCTTTAACCGGCTGAACGAATATTCTCGAATTATAGTTAGAAAACTTTTCAATCAAGTCACCTTTAAAAAAAACTAGATTAACAATCGGTTCAGCCGTTTGGGAGCTGCGATGCCACAGACAGACAGACACACAGATACACAAGTTAAACTTATGTATACATAAACTGTTTGCATCGAGCGTTCAAAATACATACTCATTTCTAAGTATTCATCAAATAGGGCAAGTCTACCGGGGTCCTGTAAATGATAGTCCTGTTCCCAGGCCATATGGGGCTTATTCAAATCCCTGGTCACCGCTCGATGAGATCTCTGTCTCCACCAGTTGTGCAATTTTCTGAAAACAGATTTGTATTGGAATTGTTTTTGTAAAGCCATTCGACATAAAAAAATAATTTTTGTTCCCTGATACAAGGTCCTATTTATATAAGATATTATGTCTTGCGTTCATATTTATCGTATATAATCTTGTGTTAGAAATTTTAAGAAGATAATGACTGATAATATTACAAAAATTCCTTAGAATAGAAACGGTCTAAATGTTATTAAAAATTCTATTCATATAAATGTTGAAAAAAGATGATGAAGAATCCTGATTGAGTCCAGTGAAAAGAAATGTGTAAAAATAGATTTTTAATAAAGAATCAAGCGTTAATCCTTGTGTTTGACAAACGTGACGTCATATTTCAATAAATATACTCAGTTGATTGTTATTAGGTTATCTTTGGTGATAATAAATTATTATTGTCTAGTAAAATCAACTTTAAACATGTTTCAACCTTAGTTTTATCTGATGAACGATGTTTGGCTTGTCTATTTTATTCAAGTGTTTGTATAGGTTTTAAGTTTGTGACAAGTGACAAGCGTGTGGAGCGGGCATTAGATGTCTTTCCTCTGGCTTGGGAACCAAACACTTTGTTGACATCAACATAAACATTTGATGAACAACAATGTTTAGCGAAACAATGTTTTGTGTAGAGGTTTTTTTGTAGTGCTTAGAGCAAAACACACACTGGAGACACGGCTAAGTTAATATATCAGAAACCAAAGGAAAATAACAATATCGAAACACCAACGTACTTACGGGTATCCCAATTCTAAAAAGTTGTTAAAACACTGTTTCCCAACCATAATAATCGCTAGCTGGATACACAGCTCGGAGAGGCAGCCGGCGGGATCACAAATATCCCCTTTAAGTTTGTAGAACTCCGATTTCCTGGCTTGATCGTCTCCTGGATAATCGTAGAAGCGACCCTGAATAATGCAATTTTTGATTGTTAAATAAATTTATAACTTTTCTTATTATTAAAAAGGTTATTTAAAAAAAAAAACTCTTTTGGGGAGCTAGAATTATTTACGCTTAGTAAACCATAAGTGATATATCAAATGAATGTACTACATAATTGTAGATCTTAAAAAAACCTACAATAAATTCATTGATAGCTTATGTCTATCTTCTAAAGATCACCCACAATAAACATTTTTGTCTTTAAAATAACCAGCGGGCGATCGCCCTGGGTGGGAGCGGCTCTGCATGATTCGCGCGTGCGCTTGACTGGCGACATTCAGTATACCTCACGATCAAAGCCACGGGCACAGTAATTACGTATAAAACTTAAATCTATATAGATACCTTAAAGAATGCGATGTAAATAAGCGACGAATAGAAGTTCATAAATTCGAAGAAGAATATTTTGAAAGTATACGAGTCTTCATATTCCGTCTGCGTCCGAGGATTCTCCAAGTTTGTGAGGAAGACAGCAACTTTTGCGTATATCTGCGATATATTTGTTTACGTTATAATGTATTGCTTATTATTATTTAGTAATTTAAACATTTTAAGAAAGTTAAAGCACAGAGATATCTCTCTATTTGGGGCAGCCCGACTGGTGGAATACTTCCACCCTACAGAAGATCTTGTGTTGTGTTCCTGCGGTGAGTAAGGCTTCCAGAGCTCCTTGGGGTAGAGGGGTTAGAGGTTGGCAACGCGCTAGTTGATACCTATGGTATTACAGGCGTCCATAAGGCTACGGTAGCCGCTTACCATCTGCCGGGTCGTAAGCTTGTTTGCCACCTTAGTTGTATAAAAATATATATATTATTATATTATACTAAAACAGAACTAGCTTACCAGTGAGAATATTTCGCGGCATTAGAGAATGTAATAATCTCACATCTGTCATGATAGACATACAGTTATACAGGTTGTTAATAGATGTCGCCTTCTACGTGTTAGTTAATATATTTTTATCAGTCGATAGCATAAATATGATGTTTTTATAAATAATTTTAACAAAAAATTAACGGAGATATGTACTATAAAAAACTAACAAATAATAGAGATTATCTATAAAAAAATCATTAATATAAAGACAATTTACGGTTATATACAAGACAATTTTTAATAAAAAAAAGAATAGCAATTTAATTATTTTGATGAGTTCCATGGAGTATTTTCGAAGTTAAAGGTCCAATGAAACGGGATCACCCTTGAAGTATCCCCTTTCCAACGAAAAAAGGACCATCTAAATCGGTTCATAAACAAACAAAGAAGTTATGGCTGAACATAAAAAAAAAAACATTCTAATTGAGAACCTCCTCCATATTAACCGACTTAAAAAAAAAAAGATGTTCTCAATTCGAATGTATATTTTTTTTATGTCCAGCCATAACTTCTTTGTTATTTATGAACTTATTTTGTTGGTTCTTTTTTTAAGCCCATTATAACCTACACCAATCAAAACATATGTAAATCTGACTGATAGTTCCAGAGATTAGCGCATTCAAACAAACAAACAATCTCTTGAACTTTATAATGATAGGATAGATTAGGAATTTAGAAGACTTACCCTTGTTAGAATCATAATAATGACTAAATTGATGAGAGCCGCCGTCATTGCAGTGAATATTTTCGCGTGCCGTTGAATAAAGAAACCGGACCCGCCGTATATTACCGAAACCATTGATATCCGGTATATGATCGTTCCTAATACAGCACCCATTACTACACCGATCTGAAAGAAATATTGTTTAATGTTAAACATCTAAAGACCCGTTTGGGTGAGAGCGTTCTGATGGGACGTCGCTACGTGCCATACGGCCAGTGTTAGTGAACGAGCTAGCGAACTAACTTTATAGATTATTCGTCAATATCAGTGAATTTAAGTAAATTTAACAATACTGTAATACTAAATATAAAATTATTGAAATATATTTCAATGGTAAATAATTTTATAAGAATATAATAATTATGAATATTTGTATTATTTTTCGTATCTATGGTTCCGCAGACACCAAGGAATCCTTATAGTTTCGTCATGTCCATCCGCGGCTTAGCTCAAAGATTCTTAGTACCAGAAAGCTGTAATTCGGCATGGGTATATATATTAATCATGCCGACGAAGTGGAAAAATAAACACTGAAAAAAATAATTGATGATGGGATGACGAATGATGATGGAATCGGGTATGAACTTTTTTTCCTGGCTATCTCATAGTGTGGGTTTACTTGGATATGTCGTTAAAAATTAAAGCGAGTGTGTGAAAACCATTTTTCGATTCAAAATCCGTTTGCGTAATATTAGGCTTTAAAATGCAATTTTTTGATAGAGTGAGATGACCGCCAACCCCCCGTCAGATTAGATTGTTTTTAGATATGTGAAAAAAATCACGGCAGTAGTAGGTATATATAACCTAGTTATACCATATCCCATTTAAAAGTAATCTGGGGCACTTCTGCGTGAATAGAATACAAAAACAATATGACAGCATAAGCAAAGATCCCAACATACGACATATTTGACCAGAGTTACAAATGCTACAGAGACCATGTTTTGAAACACATGTGTAGTGACTAAGTAATTTGTTTGATATTCTCTTGATTTTGTGAACATTTAAACTCATTTATACTACTTATTTTTGCATGTCAGAGCTATCTTTAATTAAGGCAACACTTAGATTCTAAGTTAAGCATGTTTTGTATTTTTTTCAATTATGATGAAGTGTATGCCTTGTTGGTTGCTTAAAATAAATAAGTTAAGAGGAGTATTGTAAAGAGTAACTACGAAACCCAACAATACACGTGGCTCAACACGCACTTATCATGTTTTGCTATGTATTTATTCATATTTCGATATTATAGTAGCTTACTCTGCAGTCTAAAATCAGTTGTGTGTCTGTTCCTAGAGGAAGATTTATTTTGATAAATTTTTCTCTCTCTTGGGTAGCCGCTATTACGAGAGATGTCTATTAAAACTGGTCTACACATACAATCGACATTGCAACAGATATTATTGGAGCAATGTCAACTCAACTTGCTTGTTATTTCACATTGCCTCTTTAATAACTACGGAATTAGACAATCCACAATATTAGGCATTCGAGAGTAACACTTTAGGCTTAGTTTGTTACCACGTTAGGCCACATCGTCACTATTAGGTGAGGTTGTAGTCAAACGCCGAAATTCTAAAGAATTTGAAAAACAAAAAGAGTCTTTGCATGGCGACGCGTCACACACCATTAGATGTTTCATACTATCATATAGCCACAACATCGTCGCCACGCCAACAGTCGGTCTGTTACTTTCATTAACATAAAAATGTGCAAAAAAGAGAACGCTATATCAACTCTGTTCATTGAAAAGAGTTATGAAAAACAATTACCATAAGCAAAACGGCTGTGCTAGTCAACATGTATCTCATGGTCTTCTGCCAAGACGGTAGATATGGTTCTTTTTCCCTCGTGACCGGATTCGTGCGGAAGGTCTTCGCTGATGTTTCGAACTCGGGGCGTGGTTCTTCATCCTAGTAGAAACGACAGTCTTAAATTATTTTGGGTTTGGTTCCTTCCACATTTTACCAATGTTGTACCAATGTTGACTCCGCTCGCGTGGGCTAAAGCTGCAACCTCTCCCACCCGCCAGCCACGATGGTCGCTAACCAGATATTTAAAAAAAATGCTTATTGTGAGTGATCCTTAGGTGATAGACATGTGCTATCAAGGACTTTTTGGTAGCTCTTTTAAGGTCTTATAGGTCTCTTATGGTTTACTCAACGTAAGCGCCGCAGAAACGTCTTTTTCCGAACTAATTGAGCATTATCGTCACTACAAATTTCGTACATTACTTTATGTAACAAAATATATCCTTAATTTGGCCAAGTGGAACACCTATGAAGTATGTTTTCGCATGGCAAAATTGACGATACTCTCCCTGATGTTATGCACAGTACAATCCAAACACAACAGCGACCCAATAATATTTACATCAGCAGTTGAGATCGCTTCGAATATTCACACTTAGGATATGGAGGCTGTCAACTATTGTAAGCGAGACGCTCTGAAGAGTGAGAAAATGAGAAAACGGAGATTTTTTGAAGAAAACGCGCACATGTGTGTTTTCTTTGTATTGAACTCAACCAAGTTACTTGGTCCCCATGTAGCTATACGCTATGCAAGGATTGATTAAATTCAATGACAAGTTCCTCCCGTCTCTTTTCTGTTTCTTCCCAACCGCATGATGGCTTGCTGTAATAGCACCATGAATTGTGCTGTCATCTGCATAGCAATGAGTATGGCCCAAAGGTAACATGCCATTGATATGTAGAAGAAACAGAGTGGGCGAAAGTATAGAGCCTTGAGGAACTCCAGCGTTTATCGACATGAACTGCGAATCACATCCATCCACAAGGACATGAGTTCCTATTTTCCAAGTTATAATAAAATATTTTAGATTCGTACTAGTTACTGCAATATTTTTTTTTGTAATAAACATCTTACTTGGTCAACTCTTTCCATGTCCCACTCCCATTTTAGAATAGACTGCTTCCTCTTCCATAGTTCCAAGAACGTTGTTGCTGCAGAATTTGAGAACAGATGTTTTATGACACATGTTTTTTTTTAATGGAATAAAATGAATAAAAATAATTTTGTATCTTAACTTTTCCGTCCCAATACATCTAGGAAAATATTATGCATGTTCGGTTGTTTTTTTGATAATTTTGGACTTTTAAATGACAGGCACAGTTTCAGTACTAGAAATAAATATGAAATAGTTATTGCATCTTTTAGACTTAGTAAGACATTTTTTTTAGGTTGTGTTTGGTTCTACAATAATCTTCCTAAGCAGATTTCTGATTTTCCGGATAATAAGTTCAATAATAATAATGTTAAGCAAGTTTTGCAGGTTTTACCCAAACCAGCTGAGCCCCACGGTTTTACCAGTGTTAAAATTATTCGAGAAACTCTCCACGGCCCCGCCGCCAAAGCGCCTATCGTTGTTCCACTTCCCGTACTTGCCCACACCTTACCAGATCGCTTGACGTTCGTAGTTATTATTCAGCTCCTAAGGATCGTAGTGTGAAGTCATATAACCTATAACTTTTGTCAATAAATACGCTATAAAAAATAAAAATATATTTTCAAATCTGGCCGGTATTTCCAGAGCTTAGCGCATTCAAATAAACAAACAAATTGAACGTTATAATATAAAGATATCGATTATAATTAAAAAAGTGCAACTGTCAAAGTTGTTTTTCAGCAGCAAAGAAAATGGAGAATGCTCTGAGGAACTTTTCGTTATAGTGCTCTCATCACCGTCCAAGTTTGCACCTTCCGCCGTTGGCTGGCTGCTCATCCTCACACTCTAAAACCTAGCCGAAACGCGACAACAGTGAGGTTCTCTAGAACCTTTCTGTCACATACGCTAGGAAAAGGAATTGAAATACAGTCTCAAAGGTCGGAAACATGGCTGTAATGCCCCTGGTGTTGCAATTGGCCATAAGGGACGGTAACCATTTACTATCAAGTGGGCCGTCCGTAACAACACAAGCCGTCTGCAAGATACACAACAAAGTTTTAATGTTTCATGTTAACTTACCCCAAAACGACATGAATATTGCAAAGAACACAGTAGCTGGATTGTCGAAGAGGTAAGTCAGTTTGGCGAAGAGACAGGAGTCCGATAGAGTTTGGTACTTGCAGGCTTTGTCACAGAGCGGACACAAAGTCGTGTTTCCTGGTCCTGTGGCGTCACATATCTCCATACTGTAAATGCAAAATATTGTTAGTATCTGAGTAAAAATAGAAAAAAAGCACTATTCACGAACTATCTGGCAACGTCTATAATCTAATCGAAACATCGAGAATGTGTTCGAAGGTACGAAAAGTCATTTTAGTTCACTCACACATCCAAAGCTTATCGCTTCGATTGCGTAATCCAACAAACAATGGTTTAAAAATAGAACACTTCCCCTTTTCAACGATGTTGTAAAGTTCAAGGTATTTCTAGTGATTTCGACTATCGGTTTATTTTGGTATGTAAGCGAGCTGTGTTCCGAGCCAGGACAGCTCCGTTTTGGACAACCAAGTGGAAACAAAAAGCGATAAAAGGAAAAAATCTGCAAGAGGACCGTGTAGATACTGTAAGTACGACCACAGTATATTCAACATAAGTATAGTTAGTTCATTTGAATTTATTTCACTGTACGAATAAATTATTTACGTTTAATCTAACGGTATTTTTACGGATATAACAATATGTATTTTATGTTTTAATAACTTGCCACCTCTTGAATAGATTATACATTTATTTGTCTAGCATTTAGATGATATTCCTAAGATCTAATCGTTCAGAATCAAAGGAAAGCAACTGGTATTATATATTAAACTGCTCGCGTGGATTACAGAATCTAAAATAAATAGTAGCCCAAGTTACATAACATCATAAAATCATAGATAACATCTCCTATCTGTTAGTGAATGTCCCGTCAAAATTGGTTCAACCGTGTCGGTGATTAACCGGAACAAACAGACAGACAGACAAAAATTTAAAAAATCTATTCTTGTTATTATTGCCGTATATACATACTTCCATATGCATTTAGTAAAAAGCTGTTATTTTGACATTAGAAACAGACGCCAATTTCAACGGTCAACCCCAAAAAAACCCCAAAAATTTCTCTCTAATTAGGGCATCCCGACTGATGCAATACCTCCACCAAAAGAAGATCGCAGGCAAATGACTTACGAGTTAACCAGCAAAATGACGGCTCTGTGAGTGATGGGTAAAGCACTACTATGGTTAAATGCACAAAAACGGGACACAACCACCATAAACATGATGATAAACCCATAGCAGTGACTCATTTTTGATTTGTCTCCTTTTATAATCTGCCAGTGTAGGTCTAGCTGCCGAGAAGCATATAAATCGGTATAACAGCAACGATCATCTATTGAATGTCGACCTCTCGATGGTCGCCGTTGTTTTTGAGATTGTATTGTGCTTACCATCAGTTACTTACCGTTACTATACCATGGTATTATAACAAAAAAAATACAATTTTTTGAGATTCGTGTCAACTTGGCACATCGCTATAAAATGTGGGAAACAATAAACCCTCTCTTGATAGTAAGCCGCTACCATAGCCTATAGCCTAGCGCGTTTGCGACCTTGCAGCCCCCTTCCTCAAAGAGCTCTAGAAGCCCTACTCATCACAGGAACAAAACACGTGGTTATTTGGCTGAGACCTTCTGTAGGGTGGAGGTGCTTCAACAGTTCGACTGTCCTAAGTAGAGAGAATTCCCCATAGACATTTCTCTGTGCCCTAGTTCTCGTTTACCTAGTTGGACTTCTGGGTTAATTGGGTTCGAGATTCGAATATAAAAACTTAAAGTTAGTAAATGCAGAGAAAAACTTAAAAAAAATAATTGAATGCGTGTACTTTTGTCTTATACTTCTTAGGTGGCAAACAAGCATATGGCCTGCCTGATGGTAAGCGGTTACCGTAGCCTTTGGAAGCTTATAACACCAGAGCTATCACTAGCTCTAACCCGTCCTAGAACCCCCCTTCCCCAAGGAGCTCTGAAAACCCAACTTACCGCAGGAACACAACACAAGGATAATTGGGTTCGAGTTTCTGATGGAAATGAAATTATTAATATATCCAAAGTGAAGAATTACTAGTAAAATTTAAATACCTGGGAATGTTATCTTGGGAATTCATGCTCGCAAGCCCGTAGAGGAAGCAGAGAGTACCCACAACGGCGGGAGCGTACAGCATCTTCGTGTAGAATCCTAACCAACAGAAGTAAAGTCCAATCTTGTCTCCGAAGTAACGACGAACGAGCCAGAGAGGCTGTTTCTTGTACCACTTGTACGGTCGTGCCCATTCCAAGTAAAGAAGCTGGAAATTTTTTCGAAGATTTTCATTGTGTAATATCTATTAGCGCGTTTGGACAGCAGTAAAAGAATTGTGAAGGGACGTCGCTACGTGCCATTTGATGAGAGTGGCGTCTGGTTGACTCTTCCTGACTCGGTGCTCCCCTAAACTTAATACTGAACGCTTCTCTCTACAACACACACTCACTAATTTACGTGTGTGTTAGTGTATCAGTGTAGTTTCTTATTGGTTAGTCGTCAATATCGGTGAGTTGAAATTTAAATTTATAATTAACATATATTTAATTTTGTACATTGTTTCACAAATATAAAATAATTAATTAACATTGATATTTTATTTTATTAAGAACTATCTGAATACTCGTATTATTTTTTTCGCTTTTATTTATTTACTAGCTTCGTTCGCGGCTCCACTCGTGTGGATTGCGGAATCCAAAATAAAAAGTAGCCTAAGTTACAGCTATCTGCCAGTGAAATACTTTTATATGCATTTAGTAAATAGCTATTATTTTAACAATACAAACGGACACTTCAATTTTATTACATGTATATATAGATATACGGATATTCGCATGGGTCAGCTGGTAATTGTAAATATTGCGAAAAAGTACACTTTGTTACCACCTAGCCAACTATCTAGTTCCTTTCGCCGTGGTATTTTTAGTTGAAATCACAATGTTTCATAATTTTCTTAACAGCAGTAAAGGTTAACTTACACGTCTATCGGTAGTAGTGCCGTCTGACAAGTCTACGTCATACCTGCCTTCGTGTAGGGGAAAACAAGCTATA
The DNA here is from genome assembly GCA_947532125.1 of Saturnia pavonia. Lineage (NCBI taxonomy): Eukaryota > Metazoa > Arthropoda > Insecta > Lepidoptera > Saturniidae > Saturnia > Saturnia pavonia. The sequence goes on from OX383922.1 coordinate 2,017,973, forward strand.
TACGTGCCGTCGTTTAATAACCTTCGTATTCCCATCTGAAAATATTAATTTGTATTTAATATTGTATAGCATTCCTCCTATCACTCAAAAATTTGTGGACCATCTGCTAGTGTTGGTAAAACAATGATTGTATTAACCGATTATTCGATCATCATGAGCACTATCGGTTAACCGATTACTGAAATAAATCTATCGATTATCGGCATGTGACGATGCACAGCATCTGTGAGAGTTCGTTGTATACTTCCGCTTGTTTTCCACCAATCAAAGCGCTTAAAAGTGATGACCTTATTACTCTGCAGCGCCATCTACTTAGTTTAAGTCACAGGAGGCTGGTGGGGGCGTTTAATTAGCCATAGCGTCGTTACTTCGCAAACGAGCAACAACTCTCGTCGAATTTTAAAAACCCCTCGGATTTTTTTTGTGTGAAATGAGTTATACTTTTTGGTGTTCGTTTAAAAAAAAAGTGAGTGTTAGTGCGCACGCAGCGTAGTAACAGAGGTATAACACTGCAGCGCCCGACAGGCGACCTTTGGGGCGCTTCTAGGAGACCCTGATTCGTCGACGTTGTTCCTAAATTTTTCGGAGAGTGAGATAACTGTCAATCACGTGAAGTCAATATTGGATCCGGGTCAGTAGATAACATGGGTCTGAAAAGACTGCCGGTGACAGAGACTGAGAGAGAACTCTCGGCAAAGGTCATAGTTAAATATGTAACCTAAATGTTCAGATGGTTAATAGAACTGTCCGTGTCATATGTTCGCAAAGAAGGCGGACACGGTCACTAATTCTACACAACTTGATATTTCCTATTAGGTGATCTAACTATCATATCGCACGAGGAAGGCAAGCAGCTGAGCACAAATTTTCGTTTTTTTTTTGGATTCTCAGAAATCATTCGTTCGCTTTCATACAAACGAGAGTTATAAATAAATTGCATAAAAATTATAGTCGACTTCATTCAGACCATCAAAGATGTCAGCATATTACTCTGAGTGACGTCATTATAAACTGATCAGAGCCGTAAAGAACGTTTAAACTTAAGTTATAAAATATTAAAAACATACAAAGCCTCATGAGATTGATGGGTTAGGTCGAGCTGTGAAATCTAATTTCAAATTAATAACATTGTAATTTGTAGAAGATAGATTATCTTATTAATCTATTCTGTTGCTTAAATCATCATGTACCCACGGGAGAGTTTTAATAGCAAAATCTTAAATTCAAAATTTTCTTAGTTAAACAGGTGTAAAAGCAATCTCACTTCATGAGTTTCGTGGTTGGTTGTCTGAGGTTGTTTCAGGATAAAAGGCAACATTCTCTAAGGCATCATGTAGGGTTGCATCTGCTCTTAGCGTCAGGCCGACGAGTACTCTGTCTGGTTTGTCATTGTCATGTCATTTTTATTTCAATCTCTGTCTAAAGCTGACGCAGTCATATATGCTATCGAGTTTGAGTTTCTTAGAATAAATTAATATACAAATTGACCGGAATCCTGCTAGTGGAAATTGGTATAGTGGCCACGCACACGTGGCCGAGTGTAATATATAGTCGTTTATTACTATGAAAGCTACGACACAAGCTGCTTCGTGAACTGTTGTTGAAATTGAATTAATGGAATAAGCGGCCTTTCTAAAAATGGTGTCGAGATTTTATATTCTTAGCCATATATGCAGGTGTAACAAAAATATAACTCTTAAAAAAATTCAATCATTTAAAAAGCACTTAGTTAATCTCATATAACTTATTATTACGATGATAAATTTGAGGATTAATTACCAATATTTTCTCTATTAAAAAATGTAGTTACTGTACTAAAACAATGAATTCTGTATCATCGAAACAAGTTTAGAATTATTTTTATTAGTGTCGTTGTATTAAATTTAAAGTTCTGAAAATACATTTTTTCTGTATGATTACAGCTTGATAATACTTATTACATCCACTTAATATAGCGTCGTTATCGCGTCACCAGGAGATATAGACATGTCTCTCACAGATGCTGTGCATCGTCACATGCCGATAATGGTGCAAGTTTTACATAAAAATAAAACTTATTGAGCATTGACGATGCACAACATCGATTTCAAAGCTCCTCGTGATAAACTGCTATGACTGATTAAATGCCCCCACCGGCCTCCTGTGACTGAAACTCAGTAGATGGCGCTGCAGAGCAACAAGGTCATTAGTTTAAAGCGCTGTGATTGGTGGAAAACAAGCGGAAGTTAAAACTTGCACCATTATTGATATACAATACAACATATACATCATTCGGGTTATACATCATTCGGGTTATTCTTGTTTACAAGTACGATTTGTGCGAATGACCTTGTTTTTATTAAATAATACAAATGATGTATACGTGGGTCCACGCCTTTTTTGCGAATTTATTCATATTTTTTACGTTAAAAATTATGTAAGAAACAGTGCAGTACAATACAAGCAGCTTATCTAATACTATAATAAGTCTAAGTGAGTTTTTTTGTCTGTATTTTTTTTATTTTAAATGATATTATTATTATAAATAAAAATAAATATGTCTAATTTTGTTAACAATTATTACAATTCACTCTTGTAAACTTATTACATAACACTTAGTTCGCGGCTTCGCCCTGCGGAAACCTAATTATTTTTCTAAAATAAAATACAACTTGTTTATTTATTGATATTATATACATTTATAGGCATGCTATGAAAAATTTATGAGGGATTTTTATCGAAGCGCGCGCACATTGCAACAATAAATCTACACTATGAAATTACTTGCTAAACCACTTGTTGTATTGTGATATAGATAGTCGAGCTCGCAGGATTTAAAATTAACGTATCAGTGCCATCTAGAAATAAATTAAAAACATTGAAATAAATTTTGATAAATGCTCTTTCGTTGACAATGTAGTCTGTAATTGTAACGTTAGATGTCGATATATTATAAGTTTTTTGATTGTTTACAATATTTGTGCTGAAGATAGTCACAGTTATGTAACTATTAAAAGAAGTAGGCATAACTTATAACACGAGTACATCGGGGAAGAGGTTTCAAAGAGAGTTAATGCACAGAGCGATTTCTTCAGAGATTTCTCTTTATTTGAATCATCCCGACTGGTAGAATACCTCCACCCTACTGAAAATAACCTTGTGTTGTGTTCCTGGGGTAAGTAGAGCTTTCAGAGCTAATTGGGGTTAGGAGTTAGAGGTCGGCAACGCGCTAGTGGATATCTATGGTATTATAAGCATCCATAGGCTACGGTATCCGCTTACTACCACGCAGGCCGTATGCTTGTTTGATATCTTTGTAGTATAATAAAAGTATTTATTTTTGATCCGATATCACCTCCATAACTACCTTTGTTTCATTGTTGTCATATTTCGCTCTCAAGAGTATTTGCATGACTAGAAGACTCCTTTGTGCAGGTGAAAACTCAGTGTGTCGGTCTTTCACCAAAAATCTGTAAGTTTTCAAAAGTTGAGGATATTTTCTAATTGGGTTCTATGCATTAACTATCTGCTTGATAATTTAAGTTTAATACTAACTGTTCTTCTCTCTTCACTCCTCGGTTTTCAGTCGCTGCGTAAAATGAAGGCTCGGGGTCGATTCTGTTGTGATCATATTCGTACAACTCTTTCCATCTCCGACGCCATTTCGAATACCATAACTTGTCTTTCTCCATTTGTTTTTCATCGCTCTACAAGAGAAACATTTATCCTTTTATTTCTATGACTATAGAAGAATCGCTTTTATTAAATCTAAAATATAATAAATTACTGTAAATCTATAAAAAATATTATATTTAATGCATTAAAAAGTTTTATAGAAATTTTGTAGCTGGATTTTATACAAAAAGTAGTAAATGTGAAAATCAAAGTTATAATTAATGTGATCAATGAAATTTACGATTTCTTATTAAAATATTAGTTAAATGGTGCAATAAATAATAATAACATAAATTTAATTGATAGATTTTAAATGAGTATTTCCATCCCTTTCATTGATACAAACATTGGACTTTCTCTCATGCAAGTTGGCAGAAATGAGTATTGAAGATTATCCCACATTTTTGTCAACCATAAGTTGTTTGCATATCAATTTCAGCACTGGGTTAGCTATTTTAAAATTTTCTTAATTCTTGTTTTTGTTCATATTTAAAGTGAACGTTTACCACAAGCTCACCTTAAGCACGATATGGTCTAGGATACAATATGCAAGGCCTAGAGGAACCTAGGACTCCAACTTATGTATGTAAACATAAGATTAATATTTACTTCAAAAATAATTACCCAAGCTCTGACTGATATGGATATGAATCGCTTCGTAGGCAGCTTCATCCCAATAACCTCCGCCAGACGCATTTCAGTCTTCCACGGTATATGTATTTTTAAAAACCAGGTCTTCTCATCGAAAGACAAACATTTATTCTCTAATTCTAATTCAAGGCCTTCCTTCACTAGGTTCTTCTGCGAAATTGTAAATTGAAAAATGAAAAGCTTTACACGATGGCTCTGCTTTCATCTGCGAGCTGTCTATTACCTGGAATGTACGTCTGTAGTCTCTCTTTTTCGCTTCTACTTCTGTCATGACACCGTAATCTTCCTCTTCATAAGCTAGCACCATGTCGATCCTTCGTCTTCCATCACGAAACATAAGAGATTCCGGATCTAGACCCTATGTATTTAGGAATTACAGATTACTAATTTTATAAACTAAAGCATCAACTAGTTTGTTTTCAGATTTCCTTAATGTATTTCTAAATTTTTGTTAAATTTAAGTTCAATAAATTAATAGTAAAGACTTTGACTGTATTACAAAAATTAGAGTTAGGTTGTTACGCCATCGCAACGCATCATAATTGCTGACCGAGAGTGAATATGGAGTCAGAGTTCCCAGTCCCACGGTGCAGCTCACATCGAGTCAGCAATATCAGTAGACACGTTCGGCAACCCGACTCCTCATTACTTTTGTATTAATTATTAAACCGCACTGTGAGCCTAGCATCGGCAGCAGTCACTTCTTATTAGTTTTAAAATAGTTTGTAATTTAAAAGAAATTAGGTTTAAAGTATTATCTTTTTATCCTCTGGCTCTGACCTTCGTAATTACGTTGTTTGAAATGAAGATGTTACTGTACATAAAGTTTTTAAATAGTTTTTTGAATTTATTTTAATAACAATACATTTTTTGGGATGTATAGTTTTTTCTACGTTTTCTGTTTTCACTCCTCTCACGTAAGCATCGGAGATCATTACAGCTAAGAAAATCATTGTTACCATCACATATTGTTCTGCTGATGACATTGCTTGTGTATTTATTGTCAAAATTTATTATGATTTTTTGCACTTTAGTACTCGGCGAGTTGACGGCACTGTCCCTGATGGTAAGCACAGTTCAATACAAACACAACGGCGACCACCGAGAGATCGGTAATCCATCGTCGGTCGCCACTGTCATGTTGGCCTGTACAAATATCTGATCAAGTTATGGATGGATAAAGGATGTAATGTAATAAGAAAGAGGATGTTCCTTTCAATTGGCCGGTAGATATTTCCAGAGTTTAATGGTACGACAAAAATAAGACATTTTAACATTTTAGTTGAACCGAGATGGAGGTTGGCGTAAAACTGTAACTCCGAAGCCAAATAGCTTTTTTTATATCATTCTGTCATTATATCTGTTGCATGTGATTTCCATTAGGTCTAATTATCTATATCTATGCATATTATAAATTATGTTATTTTCCCGCTAAAACCACAAATCCGATTTACATGTTCTTTTTTGTTCATAGCTATGTTATCTGGCCAGGTTATAGGGTATATTTTTTAAGATAAAATAACAAATGAAATAAGCAGTGAAAATAATGGTGAATCAATTCGGAAAAAACAGGCACTTAGGGCGTTTAAATGGCTGACGCTGAGTAAATCATACGAGATATATCAAATTAATTTATTACATAATTGTAGCTCTTAAAAATGCCTACAAAGACAGTGACAGCATATGTCTATCTTCTAAGGATCACCGACAACAAACATTTTCGTCTTTATAATAATTGGCGGGCGATCGCCGTGTGTGTTAGCGGGGAGAGCGCAATTTGCGCGTGGGCTCAACCGACGGCATTTTGTAGTTCAAATCATTAGAGCCTTTTCCGAGAAAGTTTTTTGTACCTGATGGTGAGCACAATGTAATCCAATACCATCGACGACTACTTTGGGATTTACAATCCATCGACAGTCGTCGTTGTCATGCCAGCTTGCTCAAATGTCTCTTCACGTTATGTTTGAAAGACCTTATGTGCTTATGTTGTAATAAGGAGGAAACACACTGGCCTGGAGACCTCCACAACATCACAGTACGGCAAATATGTGACGTAGAGAACTTTTTGTTCCCAACACGGGTTCTGTTATTAAAGGGAGTGGAGGGAATTAAGTTGTACAGCTTTTCAGAATATTTGTCACGTACATGCAAGAATTGTTCACTTATATTATTAGATTCTGTCTGATTTTTGCGAGTGATTTCCCGTGCACCCGGTTAAATAAAGTCAATAGTAATAGTCTCGCATGCACGCTCTTTGTGTGTAAGTTGTGATAAGGAATCCAACGAAAAATATCTTGAATAACTCATCTTACTCCCACGTGAGCTGGTATACGAAACGGCCGTATGCCATCCATCTCGACAAGAACAATGAATTTTGCAAATTATTATGCTAGCCGTACTGTGACGATGTGGAATCACATCCGGGCCTGGTTGTTTCCTCTACCCAATGACACTGAGTCTTACAAACGAGGCGTGAAAAGGTACTAAAGCAGGCTGGTAAGGCAACGATTACAAAGATAGTTAATAAAAACTTATATTCAGATGAAATCTTTCTGCTTTGTATAAGTACAACAAAAGATAGAAAGATAGAGAGAAGAATATTTTTTCCACAGTAAGCACTACTATATCGAATCAGAAATGAGGAGATCCGCAGGAGAACCAAAGTCACCGACATAGCCCGAAGAATAGCTAGACAAGTGGCAGTGGGCGGGCCAAATAGCTCGTAGAACGGATGGCCGATGGGGCCAAGAAGTTCTCGAGTGGCGGCCACGTACTGGAAGACGCAGCGTGGGCAGACCCGCTACAATGTGGTCCGACAACCTGGTAAAGCCGCTGGATGCGGGCAGCACAGGACCGGTCGTTGTAGCGATCTTTAGGGAGGCCTATGTCCTGCTGTGGATGTCTTTCGGCTGAAATGATGATGATGATGATGAAGCACTACTAACCTCTGGATTTGTTTCTCCAACATATTCATCTTTTTCATTTGGATAATTAGGGAATGTAGTTTTAATGTCGTCCTTACTACGATAGTCTGATGTTTTGCTCTCTGGTTTTGACTGTGAATGGAGAATTGAAACACAATCGTTAATATAATACAAAAGTTGATACATTAAATGTAGTATGTACGTTATGTAAATAGCTAATGTGTAATTTGCGAGCTGTTGAGGCTACCTGTATTATATTAAATAATTTAAATATATTATTAACATTAAAAACGAAGTCAATAAGAGTTAGGGCACGGATAATTTTCTGTGGAGAGTTCTCTCTACTTGAGGCAGTCCTACTGGTAGAATACCTCCACTTTACAGAAGATCGCAGCCAAATAACAGAGTGTTGTGTTCCTGCGATGAGTAGGGTTGCCAGAGCTCTTTGGGGTAAGGGGATTCAAGGTCAGCAACACGCTAGTGATACCTATAGTATTACAAGGGTCCATAGGGTTACGATAGATGCTTACCATCAGGTGGGTTGTAGTTTATAAAAAAAATATTGGACAAATATTTTCTGAGTTATTTTTTATAGTAAATGAGGATAAGGTGGACTTACCTGAAAACTGGGTAGCGGTGTACCAGGTAACGTTCCAGAATTGTCTTTCGCTTTAGGATTGAAGGCACTAGCGGCTGACGTCACGTTCCTTATGAATCTCCACCCGCTAGGTTTTTCATCAGAACTATCCGATGTCACAGATTCTATGTCATCGCGTAAGGTTACCTTTTAAAAGTAAGTATACATATATACATAAATCATGCCTCTTTCCCAACGGGGTAGGCAGAGAACACGTCCTTCCACTTGCTACGATCCTCACATACAACTTTCGCTTCCTCAACATTCATCAATCTTTTCACGCATGCTCTTCGGTTTAGAGTACTCTTGACCTGGCCTTTCTTCAAAACGTCCCCAATTTTATCGTGGAACGTTCGTCTAGGCCTTCCTCCAAAAGTAAGTACCTATTTAATTTATTACTTTTATCACCTTCTTTAGATGTCCAATTTACATCGCGGCGCTGTTTCATTTTTAACCCCCGATGCAAACAGAGGGATATTATAAGCTTAAAACGTGTATCTTTGTATCTGTCTGTGGCATCGTAGCTCCCAAACGGATGAGCCAATTTTGATTGAGTTTCTCTCGTTTGAAAGGAGAGTGTTCTTAGCTATGATTACAAAATGCTGTTCAGTTTTTTGCAGATAATTAGCTCTTGTCTAATCGATGAAGGGATGGGAACAACTTTCACAGGTCTGATTGTTGCAAAATTAGCTATCTTCAATAGTAACCTTGACCTGATGCTGAAGTATCATCTGGAATCTGCAGGATACCCACCTTCTCACCAACTTACAGTAGTGGCATCGTGCTTGGGCTCATTGAAATGGTCTCAACGAATAGGTCGAGGTAGGTTATTGGTTAGACAGTTAAAAACTGCGTGTGGACGGTGCAGAATGTTTTTGATGTATTTTTCTAGTTATTTCTATCTATACAATTTATAAAACTCAACGTCTCTCTGTCTGTCTGTTCGTTTATGTTCTTTTCACGTGAAAACCACTTACCCGATTTACGTGTTGGTTTTTTTTATTCATAGCTATGTTATCTGGCCAGATTATATGATATATTTTGTTAGATAAAGTAATATGCGAAATAAGCAGTGATGATGATGATGAATCAATTCGGATTTTGGATATCGAATTTCGCACGCTTTTGGGACATACGCTGAGTAAACCATACGAGATATATCAAATTACTGTTTTACATAATTGTACATCTTAAAAAGAACTACAGAAAAAGCAGCAATAGCATATGTCTCCCTTCGAAGGATCAACCAAAATAAGCATTTTTGTCTTCCGTCTTTTGAGAAAAGACAAAATCTTCTTTTGCAGCACGATTCGCGCGTGCTCTCGACCAACGGCATTCTGTAGTCCACGCGAGCGAAGCCGCGGGCACAGCTAGTTATATCATAAAGTTTAAGAGATTATTTGTGTTTTTAATTGAACGCGCTAAACTCGGGAACTACCAGCCGAATTTGAAAGAATATTTTTTCTTTTTTTTAATTTAATGAGGAAGGCTTTAAAAATTTACAATAAGATCCTAAGGAGTGGAGCAGTAACCATGAGCAATCTAGCAAGTCGTAGGCAAGTACGAGAAGTGAGAACGACAGGGTCCGTTGGCGACGTGACGCGGTGAAGAGTACTGGAGAGTTGGTCGAATAAATTGAACACGAGTGAAATCTTAGGACACAGTTAATCTTTACATAGTATAAAATAAAGTCGCTTCAGCTGTCTATTCGCTTAGATCTTTTAAACTATTCAACGGATTTTAATGCAGTCTTCAGCAATAGATAGAGTGATTCAAGAGGAAGGTTTATGTGTATAATACATACATATTATAGTACAGAAAGCCCGAAAAATTCAAAGATTTGTAATATGATGTCGTAACAAACATATTTTTGTGCGCTTAAATCGCAAACGCTGGCTAAACCTAACGGATAGGTCAAATTAATGTTCTACGGAAATGTACATCTTAAAAAGATCGATAAAAAAGTCTGCGATGATATATATTGCCCTTACACTTGCATTGTTTACACTACCCCATATTAGTATCTACATTGAACCCGTGCTCAGCCGGGGCGGGTCGCTAGTATTGGATAAAACATTATTTTTGATACGTTCGTGTGACGAAACAACGCAAGAAACTGCAGCGATCAAAGTAATAGGTTTACTCCATATGGTTTGGATTAAGAAACATAGATTGCGGTTGAACCAGGCCATCCTAATTCTGTTGGAGATTCACTGCAACAGGACCTGTGATTCTTTCATCGTACTGAGTAAATGTACAATGATATAAATGTAAAGTTTTGTAGCAAAGTCGTTCAAATGGGAGTTCGATTTGGTAATAACCAAACCCGATCTAACACCAATTTAAATGGTTACCTATAGTCATAATTTAAAGTGTTCTCCGTGGATATTGTCAGGTCTTGAATACTGGAAAGGTGCAATTAATTAATGTGAATACTATGCCTTTAATGTCATTAATATTGACTTTTTAGAATATTTACAAAACAATGGAATAGTTCTCATCTGTTCAGCAGGGCGGACAGGGGTTGGAGCAAAGGTGGATCTGCTGGGGGGACAAGGAGGATATGTTTTCCCTGCCTTCGTGAGCCTGGGAAATAACCTTTAAAAATTAAGAAGAAAACCTTAAAACATATTACAGGTCTTGAAATAAACCTCCTTAAAAATGGAAGGAACTAAAAACCTTTAAAAAAATTTACTGGTGGGTGGTAATAGGGACTTCCATTCGCCTCCTCTGCCTTTTTCTGCTGGCTCTAATGAGTAGGGGTTTCATTTGACTATGAACAGGAATGAACCTATGATGGATTTTCCCTACATTTAAAATTTGGGTTTTTTCATACTTTATTACATATGAAATAAAAACTATTTAAGGCCTTAAAATATAAACGAAATATGACAGACATTTTATTAATATATGTTAGTGTATTCTTGTGTCAATTAAGACATATGAAATAGTTTACAAATATAACATCAAAATTATGTAACAATTAAAAGAAAACATATTAAAAGAAATATGTACCTTTTTCTCTTCCATATCAATGGGCACGCTCTGAAAATCATAAAATATATATATATATATATATTATTATTATCATTAAAATACTATATAATTTAATATTATTAACATATATTATACTTATTATTTTCCCGTTATCAAATTATTCTGTGTTCATAATAAAATTGTTACATAATTTTTTTACAAAACCAAATTTTCGAGTGTCATAGGAAAAAACGTGTTTGGTTCCATATCTGTTTATATTTTTAATATATATACTACTTATGTCTATCTGTTTCTTTACTTATTTATTTAATGCCTTAACAATTTTAAATTTGTTGACATTAGCAAGCATCAAAAGCCGCTTAATTCATAATTTGCTCAAATTTCACCTAAAGAATACGGGATTGAAAGTGGTTCATTTTATTTACTTTTAAGGAATGGCATAGCGGTTTATAGAATTAAAAATAGGCTTGCCAACCATACTTTAAAAGAACGTATTCTCCTTTTTTTTTCGATAAATAAGTATACTTTATACTTTGCATAAAAATAAATGCCTATTGTGAAAATGGTTGTATTTCCAATCTTTACTGTGATGCGTAAAACGAAACACTCATTGACAAACAGATCGGTCTTGTAATAAAAACGAGTTATTTCTTTATTTAAATATAAATTTTCACTATTAAACTAGATTTGAAACTTTCGAAAACAACAAAAAAACACCCGAAAATAAGTATTTATTATCTTAATATTTTTTACATACTTTTTTCTTCTAAATTCTTTTGCTGTTCAAAAAAAAATTATACATTTTTTTTCTCTCCAAATAAAGTTGGCAACTTTAATTCACGCTATGTTAAAATGTTCAATTTAAAATAATATTACTTCGCATTTATATTTCATTTATTGTAATAGTTGTGACTACTTCTTCAAGTAATTTTAATCTCTACATTGAATCACAGTCCAGTTAATGCTATTCTGATAAATAATTTCCATAAGCCAAAACCATAGATTAGTGATTGGTTTCCGCACAGCTTTAACTAGATACCGTCGGCATACTATAAAAAGCGGCAATCAAAACCACGCTGAATAGGCGTATTCGAGACAGTGTCATAACGACAATACTGTCACATTGACAAACTTCATTTCAAATAGTCGCTACACACTACGATAATAATTTGTCGTATTCTAGGAGCCATTGCTTGTAGGTAGCGCGATAGATATCGTCGGCGTACTATAAAAAAATGGCAATCAAAACTACGTCGAATAGGCGTATTCGAGTCAAATTTATATTGACAATACTGTCACATTGACAAACTTCATTTCAAATAGTCGCTACACATTACGATAATAATTTGTCGTATTTTAGAAGCTATTATTTGTAGGTATCGCGGTATCTATAGTTAAAGCGCAGCGGAGACCAATCATTAATCTATGGCCGAAATTTTGCTGCTTGTACTCTGCTGAGTGATGCACGAGGAAATGGCGTTAATAGGGCGGTGGGCCTATACAACCCTACTGGGTCGCATGCGCAAATAACCAAGCATAATATGATCAATAGCCAATCATTGTGATCATGGGCGTAGTTCGAGGGTCTCAAGGTTGGGCACTGCCCACTCGGCAAAACTCACTGCCTACTCTAGAAACATCGACAGTACTGTAAGAATATAACGTTTTTATTATTTTCTCCTTCCTATACATATTATAAAACTCAACGTTTCTCTGTCTTTCTGTCCGTTTCTGTTCTTTTCACGCGAAAACCACTAATCCGATTTAAATGGTTTTTCCTTTAATTCATAGATATGTTATGTGATCAGGAATATATTTTGTTACATAAATTAACATACGAAATAAGTAAGCATTATGGTGAATAAATTCGGAAAAATACGCTTTTGGTGCGATTACATGGATTTCACTGAGTAAACCATAACGGATATACCAAATTAATGTACTACATTATTTTAGATATTAAAAAGACCTACAGAAATGCCAGCAATAGTATATGTCTATCTTCTAAGGAACACCCACAATACGCATTTTGAGGCAGTAAAATTAGCACGTGCTTTCGACCGACCTCATTCTGTAGTCCACGCGAGCGAAGTCGTGGGCACAGCTAGTGAGTAAACAAATCAGGATATCATATCGTGTAAGTCATGGCATTTTTTTCGTCCTGTTCAAATATTGGGTGATTAAAATAATCTAATGATTATCGAAATTTCAAACTTATACGTGACTTGCTGCCACCTTAGGAAAATTCGCTAGCTACGCCAATGATTGTGATTCGCTAATGCGCCTTTCGGAATCAACCAATTCATATCAGTTTCTTTAACGCGCCTAAAGAACTATAACTTCAAAATACTGTATAAGTAATCTCTTACCTTGTTAGCTGGGCTCTCTATAATATCAGCTAATGATGTCCCAAACGCAGATTCTGGTTCGAGACTGTCGTTCGATCTCCAAGAAGCTCTGACGTGCAACGGCGTCCCGGGCAGCGCCGATTCATGGCTCCGTCGACGCAGGCCGCTTGGCTGGGAATAAATATAATCTTAACTAGATATTCAAATTAATTTAGCATTAGGGTCATTTAAGGTTATCGTTATAGCAATTTTGCCTGATGTTAAGTGACGACATGCAAAGCCCAGTAGGGAAAACTGACTCTCAAGTGCAACCGCCAGAAGACAGCTACAGGTTCTTGACAATAGATTATCAATTTTTATAAACACTGAGCTTTTAAGTTATGAATACAAAAACTGATAAAAATATAATTATATCTAATACTAGAGTTCTGGCACTAACACTTTTCACATTAATAAATCTTTCACTCGGAGTTTTTACTAATTTTGAAAAGATTATTCAACTGTTGTTGATTTATCAATTCATTTTTATCCAAACTGATGGATTCGCGTTGAAGTTGTTGCTCAGTAATTGTTACATCTGGGAGATTAATAATTGGTAATTTAGATTTTTTTTAAATGAATTGGTTTATTAATTTGTTTCAGTAGGTTCACTTATTACTTTCTTACACCCCTGTCAGCCTGTCCATTGTTACAAAGTACTCAAAGAAACAAAAAAAAAACACTTCAAAGTAGCTGCTCTCAAACCTTCCAAGTACATGCTTATCTTTTACTGTTTCATTACGGGTGGTAACAATATAAAATCTTTTTACCAGGTCATCACCGGTGTCGGAGAAACTGAGCTCAGTTCTGGTCGTGGAGGTGGAACTCTGCATCTCGTTCCAAATGTCTTGGTTAAGCACGCTGGCTGTGGGCGGCTCCGAATTTGTGCCATCTGTAACACATTTACACATCTGTAATAACATATTGACTATCAATGTATAAATAATCTATATTAATAAATCTCTAGTTCTGTGCCTTATAGTTTCGCTATGTCCGTCTGTCTGTTCGCGGATTAGCTCAGAGATTCTTAGTACAAGAAAACTGTAATTTGGTATGCGTATACATTTTAATCAGGCTGAACTCAGCTAGGGTACCTTCACCTACACGTAAAGTGAGAATAAATTATTTTTTCTCGTTAACTCCTCGTGTGTGGTCTCGATGGATAGGTCGTTCAAATATATTTCGGATCTCTGAAAACCATTTTTCAATTCAGGGATCCGTTTGCGAAATATTAAGCTTTACAGTGCTAATTTTTGTTAGAGTCAAGTGTCCGCACCTCCTGCTGGCTAATGGTTGTTTTTGGTTAAGTAGAAAAATTCATGGTATAAGTTTATAAAGTGAACTTAAAAGGAAAACTATCAGAGGCAAGTAGGCTTTATATTTTAACGAGTAATAGTCAATCAACTTATAAAAATTCCTCAAAAAACTTCGTCCTATCTTTAAAGGATGATTGAAGTTGCACCAGGCCGAGCACCGCGTCGCCGGCTTGGACACGATCGAACATTTATGTGTAACGTGAGTCATCCTTTATTCATGCTGATTCGTGCCCTGGCCGGGCAACGGTGGCAGGAATCTGTCCCGGCCCCAGCCCGGTATGTAGCATGAATTACTTCATACAAAAGTATACTATAAATGTTTGGCCGTGTTCCGGCCGGCACCTGGCCCATTGTAACATGTATGGTCCTTAAGTCTGCATATTGTTACGGGCAACTATGCAACCTACACGGCGCGTGGCTCGACACCCACTAGGATTTTTTTTTAATTTCATTTATATACATATTTTAATTTGGAAGGAATTTTATTAATGATCTTAAAATACTTCTACGAGGTAACTTATAAAAGAAACTTACATACGCTAATTTTATATCTTTATTGTTACTTTTGGATGAAAATATCATTAGTTATTAATAATTAAACTGGCAACACTGCAACCTACCTCTCTTTGAACGGTTTTCAAAGTTAAACTTTAAAATTTATGTAATACTAATTTTTTGTACTTACATACAAAAAAATGTTCGTTGTTAATTCACACGCTTAACAATACGCATACGTGTTTTTAAATAATAAATACAATTGAAAAACTACAGACAGACGAGGAGCTCTATTAACACAAATCTTATTGCCAAAACATTTCGTTCTTCAGAGTCGATTTTCAATGAATTCGATAAAACTCAACGTCTCTCTGTCTATCGTCCGTTTATGTTCTTTTCACGCGAAAACCACTAATCCGATTTACATGTTTTTTATTTTAATACATAGCTATGTTATCTGGCCAGGTTATAAGATATATTTTGTAAGATAAAGTAAGACGATGGCTTAGTGGTAGCGTGTACGACTTCGCGTCGATTGACATGAGTTCAAGTCTCTGCAATAAGCCTGAGCTTTCGGTGAAAGAAAACAGCGCGAGGAAACCATAGCATGGTGGTAGGGCTTTTTCTAATGCCTGCCTGGTTATCTACCACCCTCAAGTTGTTAATTTGTCGCCAAGCACCAATAGGTGTGTTCCGGCATCTGCACTTGAGAGCCAGTCTTCCACTAGGTTTAGAGTGTTATCATCTTGAGCCACATCGTCACTTAACATCAGGTGAGATTGTGGCCAGTACGCCAAACCTATGACGATAAAATAAGATATATATAAAAATAATTTTTTTTTGGAACCATGATCCCAAAAAATAGTTGGTTGAACTACATAGCCTCTTACAAGTTGATTTTTTAATAGTTTGTCTAAAATTACGATTTTATTTATATATTGCGTATCGATTTATCTGCAATCAAAATGACCTCACCTGTTCTAAACCCTTGCTTCTTACTCTTCCTTCCGTCACTATTTCTTCTAGAAGATGCTTCACTATGACTACTTTTCAACCGTTCACTTTCGTATGTAACTTTGTCGAAGACATTTTGTCCGTCTAACGTTTGGCCAACTAAATAATCAACTTTATCCAGACTTTGGCCAAGTTTGTCCAATTGTTCCAATCTTCGACGTTGAACCCTTTGACTTAAATTTGAGGATACTTTCTTCACCGTAAGCTCTCCTAGGGGTTTTGCTTCATCTTCCATTTTTTATAGAACTGGAATTGAAAATATTAATAAATTAAATTTGACTGGTTTGTGACTGCTATACATGAGGTAAGAATCTTTTAAAATTACTCAAGTTGCTGCTACGCATAGGGGATGAACCACGGTAGATTTTGTATAAAGAAATTTTATGCTAAGTCATATACTGGTCATAATGGCGTAGTTTATATAATTTTTAAAAGGTAATTTTTGGCCGGATTCCTGATAGACATCCTGAATGGAGGACACTAATCACGAATATAACATTAAATATATTTTTGTCAGTCTGTTTCTATGACCGCATTTAACTCAAAAATTGCAAAGATTTGGATGAAAAGCATATGTCAGTCCAAAATTAACGGTTGTCAATACTTTTAGAAATCGTAAAAAGAAGAATTGCAAAAAACTTAATTTTTATTCATTCTCAACCAACCGATTTTCATGAAATTTTGTGCACGGGAAATATAAGTTGTTCATAAATTGTAAAGCTATACAAATTGTCAACAATATGTGTAAAAATAAAACTAAGAAACTAGGAAAGAGCCGCGGGGCACCGCTAGTACAATAATGAAAGAAAAGTGGCTGCTATTCGGATACATTAATAAAATGAATCAAAACCATATTAAATTCAATGGAAAGTGTTACGAATTTGTCTTTTTTTTTTTGATATAACTTAAGTGTCAAACAAGCTTCCGTCCGCCTGATGGTAAGCAGCTACCGTAACCTGTAGACGCTTATTAATACCATAAGTAGCAAATAGCGCGTTGCCGATCGTGAACTTTTACCCCAAAGGAGCTCTGGAAACCCTACTCACCACAGGAACACAACTCAAGGTTATTTGACTTCTGAGGGGTTCCAACAGTCGGGCTGCCCCAAGTAGAGAGAAATCTCCAAAGAAATTTCTCTGTGCCCTACCTAAAGACAAATTGTACTATTTTATTTTGAGATAAGATACTTTGATGAACTATCAAAAGTCGATAACCAGTAAAAAGATAGTATGTAAAATGAAGTTGAGGATGATTCTGGAATGGAGATTGATTTCCAAATGCGGCAGCTGGTACTGATTTTCATATTGAGAATGGAAGCTAGGTAAGTGTTAGCGAATATCCTTCCTTAAGGCCGCATACGGAAGCGGTGATGACCAAATAGTAAATTGTTCTGACACGACGTCGTTTAGATTCTACAATGAGCCTGAGCCTTCGGTGAAGGAAAACATCGTGATAAAAAAACCATACCATGGTGGCAGGGCATTTTCCAATACCGGCCTGGCTTGCTACCACCCTCGAGTTTAAAATCTGTTGCCAAGCACCAATAGGTATGTTCCGGCAGCTGCACTTGAGAGCAAGTCTTCCACTAGGTTTAACGTGTTATCATCTTGAGCCACATCGGCACTTTAGACTTGAACATCCGGTGAGAGTGCGTAGATAGGCTTTAAGAAACGAGTTTTCACAACACAGCCCCTATGTAGGGTTAAGTATAGGGTTAAAAATATAATGATGGAAGAAGGACGATTTCTGAGGAGTTTCCGTTTGGGAATCATATCGGGCACACGACTTGTACTTGATAAATAGTACGCGTACAAGGTCGGTTTAAATCGATAACAGCTTAATTATTCATAAAGGATGGCCGTGTGACCAGCACAACAGGCTATCTGCTTATAGCTGCCTACAATTTATCAGTTTATTTTACCCGTGGGAAAATATTAAGGATTTTACCATTTTTATCAATGAACTAGCTGTGCCCGCGGCTTCTCTCGCGTGGCCAACAGAAGAAATAGTAATTTCTTAAAACTTTATTAACTTTTTATTTAATAAAAATATCGTGCTATTGAAGTGAAACTTCTTTAGAATCGTTGTGATTTCAAATCTGATGCAACGGAAAAACGACAGGTAAGAGAGACACAAATACAAAAACGTATATGATGAAGCCGGCGAGAGAATGAGACAGAAATATACATACTATTTTATATTATCGGTCTCTCCTCTTTATGTGAGCTAGAGCAAGAGAGCAAATGTCGGTGTATATGCATATTGCACACTGTTTAATACTTGCTTGTATTTGAGCATTTAACGTGTGTTAGTATATGTGAAAAGTACGTGAGCTAATACTACTGTACACTGTATGCGGCTGCGTATTGCAGCTTTTTAGTAAGAAGTCTTATGTAACATATGTTAAATAAAATATCTTTTAAAATGAAGTTTCACTTCTATCGTGTGTGAATCGCACACACACATTTTTTTTACAAGGACCAATTATCTAAGGATATAAATCTAAAATTATCTAAAATTGAAAAAAAAACTATCCAATAGGTTTTGCGTGATTCGGGAACAACGGTATACCTCAATCATTTTATTGATATAGTTAGATAGATAAATGGACTTTGTACGTATAATTTTCGTTCTACCCATGGCTAAATATAATTTGTTAATATTTAAGGAGAAGTGATATAAAACAAACCCCATTGATTTTTCCGACTTTAACAACGCCATCTAATAGTTTGAGTGGAAATCGTGTTCCTCATCCCTAGTTTACCATTTCAACAAAGTTTCATGATGTTTGTGAGCGTTGATAAATATTTTATTTCAACTAAATAAAAATCGTGATGCTTGATGTAAGGTAAGCAATAATTCAATATTATTTAGTTTTATCTACACATATAATAAAATTGAAGTGTCCGTTTGTAATGTCAAAATAACAGGTTTTTACTAAATGCATGTGAAAGTATACACGGCAACTATAACCAAAAAACCCATTTTAAAAATTTTTGTCTGTTGTCTGTCTGTTTGTTCCGGGTAATCTCCGAAATGGTTGGATCGATTTTGAAGGGATTTTCACTGGCAGATAGCTGATGTTATAAGGCATAACATAGGCTACTTTTATTTTAGAAAATTGATTAGTGTTCCGCACAAAAAATTAAAAGCCGTTTTTAGTAGTCGACGCGAGCGAAGCCGCGGGCACAGCTAGTTTTATACGTATTTAATGTGTTTGTATCATCATCATCATCATCTCAACCGAAAGACGTCCTCTGCTGGACATAGGCATCCCCCAATAATCGCCTCAACGAGCGATCCTGCGCTTGGTGCATCCAGCTGGTTCTTGGAACTTTTACGAGGTCGTCGGTCCGCCTGTAGAGGGTCTGCCCACGCTTCGTCTTCCGGTACGTGGTCGCCACTCGTGAACTCTTCGGCCCCATCGACCATTCGTCCTTTAAAACTAACATTGCGATCAATGTACACTGAGGTAGTTGAAGCGATTGACGACTACAATAGATTCGATTGATTGAACGTGTGTAGTGGTATTTTTACAATAAAAATTTATACCGATTTCATAGTAAACAATACACGTAATGTGTTATGGATAAATGCGATTTTAAACGCATCGGCCTTCAATACGTTCAATTATCGGCATTACCAAGGCCCGTTAAACGATTTTATTTAAATGTCCAGTGTAACTTGACCCCTGCAATGTTTTTTATACTTGCGGGATGCTAAAGCACCCGTATTTAATTTATTGGATTACTTTTTTTTTATACAACTACTAGTTGTGCCTGCTGATCCGCTCTGCTGGACTACAAAATACCGTCGGTTGAGCACACACGGCGATCGTCCGCTAGTTTTTTTAAAAACAAAAATGTTTATTGTGGGTTATCCTTAGAAGTAGCCATATGCTATTGCTGACATTTTGTAGGTCTTTTTAAGATCTACAATTATATAGTACATTAATTTCATGTATCTCCTATGGTTTACTCAGCATAATCAAGTTAATCGCCCCCAAAAGCGTCTTTTTTCCGAATTGGTTCACCTTTATCGTCACTGATTAGTTTGTATGTTAATTTATGTAATAAAATATAACCTATAAGTACCTATAAACCTATCCTGGCCAGATAACATATCTATGGAAAAAAAACACGTAAATCGGAGAAGTGGATTTCGCGTGAAAAGAACTTAAACGGACAGACAGAGAGACGTTGAGTTTTATAATATTTAGTATAGAAGGTGGCAAACAAGCATACGATCCACCTGATTTTAAGTGGTTACCGTAGCCTATTTACGCTTATAACACCAGAGCTATCACTAACTCCTAGCCGACCTTGAAACACCCTCTCCAAGGGGCTCTGTAAGCCCTGACCACAGGAACAAAACATAAGGTTATTTGACTGCGATCTTCTGTAGTAACGGCATTGTCTCTGATAATAAGCACAGATCAATCGAAAATGTCACGCGGGATATAAACCAGGTAACCTTGGATCGCGACAGACCAAGTGAGAGTCACCATGACGGGTATATCACCATGGGCGTTGTGGTCTTGTACGAATCCCTACCACCCTGCATAATTACTGGATATACACCGACTGATCCCAGAACCGAACACGCCTAAGTGTGCCATTATGGCGGGTCTTGGACCTAATGTATGGTGGAATAGATAAACACATCATCGCGTCATCAACACGTCATCATCGTTCGCAGCCAGTTTTACATAGAGGCTTACACCGAGAAGTTTATATCCTACATCATTAAACCCTAACAAACGCTTCTGTCCTTACCATCAAGTCCTTGTCAGTTTTTCATCGTGTGTAGGGTCAAATCAAAACACTCCGCTGTCATCATTTTCACGTTTATTTTACTGAATAGTGTAGACAAGCTGAAGTTAGCTTGGGAGTCTTGGACATTTGAACAGTCCATAAACTTTGGAATACATGCGAATCAGATGTACAATAGGATCCAAGATTGACCGTGATCGTGAGTTGGTTTCACTTTTATTTTATTAAGAACGAATTAATAATTTACGTTAATATAATTTTGTGGCATGAATACAAAATATGGATATTAGACTAAAGGGGAGTCCGGATCACCTAAACAACTACGTCCATGGTGTCTGACGCAGGACCCATTTGATAAGAGGTTGGGCACAAAGAAATTTCTTTGGAGATTTCCTCTCTACGTGGGGCAGCCTGACTTGTGGAATATTTCCACCCTAAAGAAGATCGCAGCTTGTGTTGTGTTCCTGGGATGAGTAGGGCTTCCAGAGCTCCTTGGGGAAAGAGGGGTTCAAAGTCGATAACGCGCTAGTTGATACCTATGGTTTTATAAGCGTCCATAGGCTACGGTAGCCGCTTAACCATCAGGCTTACGTACGCCGTACGCTTGTTGGCCACCTTAACGGGGGGAATACTATAATCTTACGTAAGATAAAAAATATAGGTATATATAATTATGAAAATGATTTAAAAACAACATTTATAATTTAAGTTAATAATACTATCTAAATTATTTTATTATTGTTTACCGAATTTCTTACTAGAGATAAATGAGTATTCCAAAACACTACTAAGTATACAGATTTCTTAAATGTCAAATAGATACGGCGAATTCCCGACGTACTATAATAGACGACTTGAAACAACTTGAAACAAATAAATAAAACCCCATTTATTTAATAAAAGTTTTGAAAAAATCCTTATCTCTTATGATTTGTGGGAGAGGGGAGTTCACAATTTCTTTGCTTACAAAGGGGGAGGTTTAAAATCATTGAAAGCTTGCTTAAGCTTACGCTTGCTTGAGACTTAGGGCCTAAGGGTTTTTTTAAACAGTAGTCCGATAAAATTACTGCGCTATACTTGATGGAAAGTACGGTACAGACAAGAATTAATGGCAACCGCCGGTGACAAATCCTATCGGCAGTTATCGCCGTTCCACCGCCAGCCGCGCCGGCCTGCAGAAATGCCATTTCATGGCTCGCCTGAAGGTTCCGATATCGTAAGACAGAGGAAATACGCAGGAAATATGCAAACTTCTTTGTTCATGCCGAGATGTATGCTACCATGTAACCGTGTAACTATACCATCCCGCGTGACTCTATAGTTGAAATGAGATGATGGGATGAAATCAAACTACTCTTCAGAACACTCTCCACAATGCCGACGATAAAATAAGCTCAGTGTGGCAATACTGTCATAAAAATGTAGGTTGCAAGGAAGCTTTAAATTTGTTGCAACATAAATAAATATTGTGGGAGGCAAAGCAATGATTCTTTTCTAAAAAAATATAAACCTTATTACTACTAAAGTTAGATCGAATTTAAGTTTATTACAAATAATCAATCGAGTTCACATACAATAGCAGAGACTTGTATTTTTCATTTCTTTTGATTTATTATTTGTGTTATTTAGCTGTAGATTTTAATGATAATTTTCCATAGGAAATTCACTTAGCTTGATTATTTTTAACGTGTGGGTGGAGAGGTCTAGTTATACTGGTTAATAGATAGCACTCGGTCACGCAAGTGTATCAAAGTTATAATTAATCTATTGGTAAGTGCATGTATATTATAAAGATACCACTATAGGTTATAAGTTATATTAACTTTCTCAAGTTACATCGACTAATTTTTTTATTTAATATTAATAATTACTTGACTACAGGAGTCGCGGTTAATGGTTTTTTGTGTAAGAATAATGTATATGCAGCGTGATTTAAAAAAATTGAATGGCATTTTCTTTTGTCTCAGAACAAAGCTTAAAAGTTTCGTTTAGGCATGAAAATAAACGTGTTAAAATATAAGCTCTTAATACTAACATTATCATGGAGCGCATCGCACTTTTCGGTTTTCCATTGGAATAATAAGACAAAACTTATTTTTGATACTTCAAATTTTTGTAACTAGGTAAACGATACGTCTTACACGGAAGCTCTATACATATTTTTGTAGAGAATTGAACGCTGTACAAAAAAAGTCTGAAGTAATTTTTCATAGTTCGTCTACTCCTTCAAAGGTTATTCTTTGACATCAATTCTAAAGACATCGTCTTAAAAAAAAAATTTGTATTATTCTAACAAAACCATTTGTTGACAAGTCTCAATGTTTTAAATGAAAGTTCCGTTTTACCTCGAATAACTTTTGAACAAGTAGACATATTTTTTTACTTTAGACCTATTTTGTAGGGTGTTTAATTTTCTACAAAAATATGTATAGTACTTTACTATATGATGTATCGTATAGCTATTAAAATCAGTAGCAAAAATAATTTTACCCTAATAATTTTTTTGGGAAATTGAAAAGTGAGTAGCACCCTATTTTAGTATTGCTGTTATTATGAACTCATATTTTAACTGGCCTATCTTCATGTTTATACAAAACTTCTAAGTTTGGTTCCGAGAGAAAAACACATTTAAATTTTTTCGAATCACCTAATAGAGGTATATAACTATGTTTATTTCTTTGGCACGCTTTGTTGCCTATAACGCCTTAATGGATGGCAAAATATGAGATATCGTTAGATTCGTATTAATTAGTATAATATGCACGTTTACAAAATAAGAAAAAAGAGAACAGAAAAGAGCTAGATTAAAAAACAACAAGTGTAAACAAGGTTTTTATGCATTCATTTTTTTTACAACTTTGATTTTTTTACTACTAGCCTACGTTTAATATCAACAGCCGTGGCTGTGAAAAATCCCAATTGTAGCCGTCGCATATTAGCCTGAGGTTGGGAAGTAAGGTATTGAAATGAAAGTTTCTCTAGTTGTGAAGATTATTTCTCCAATAGGCAAAAGAAACCAAATCATAATAGAAACCCCACATAAGCGTGTAACGAAAGGAAGTGACAGTAATAGTTTTTATGATACTAGTGCGGTAAGTTGGTTTTCACAAACGAGTAGACGAATGTTTATTTATTTATTTATTATGTTTATCCAACATAACTTAGCTTTATACGTGATTTATAAAAACTATGCATACAATAAAATTAAAATTCCGTTATATTTATAGGACAACGCGGCATGCACAGACAACGTATTTAAATACTAAATTTAACTATATACATATAAAATAACAGAACTTAAACATAAAGATTTAACATACATAAGAATAATAAGATAACTAGATAATAAATTTAAGAGAAATTAAAACTAATAAGATTGTATTTCAATATTAGACTGGTAGTCTAATATTGCTATTTTGGATTTTGTAATTTTATTAGAAAAAATGTCGCAAGATTTATGTTATTTATTATAAGTTTTAGAAATTCTACTCACTTGACAGTATACATTTAAATTAGTAGAGGAGTGAGGTATGTAAAATGGGAAAAAATGTTACCATAGCCACGAGTTTGTAAAAAGAAATTCCTCCTGCGTGTCCAAACTTAGATTATTTTTAATAGCTAATAAGAAATTATACAGATAGGTCACTACTGTTGAAAATTTTACCTGCAATTTGCGCTTCATTCAAGATATGTGGTGAAGTAGATTCCATATTAATATCGGCTTCCTCACTTGAACTCATATTATTATTTAGTTTATAAATATCAGTCGTAAAGTCGCAACAATCTTTGACGTTTCTAATATGAAAACGGCGCGAATTTGCAAATGGCGTCACATTCGCGTCGTGAAAATTAGAACTACATCTTTCGTCATATTTTCTCTTTAAGGATAAAGTGAGGCAAATGTATTGATAAAAAGTGCTTCCATGGTTCGATCATTCAGCTTATTTATTTTATTTGGACCGCCAGTGGTAAGTCTATTAAATGCAATTAAGTATATAAATAATAACAATTTGAAAAAGAAAATACACTTGGCCTTTTAAGGCAATCACAACATGCACTGTTTCGACAAAAATACAAGAAATCAATACAAAAGAAAAACAAAAAATAAGAAAAATCAGATACAACTGATTATTACAAATTAGGCCAAACAAAACATACAAACAAATACATGTAATAAGAAAAAAAAACATCAATGTCAACTGAATATAAAATTTATTCTCGTAATGTGAATCTCCTTGGTGGAATTGTTATATATTTTTATGGCGCTATACAGCGGAGCGTGGTAAAATTTTTACCGCACGCTCCGTTGTATGGTGCGTAATTTTTAACTTTCGAACAATGTATACAGGCTGCGTAAATGCATTTTTTTGGGCAAATGTGTTGAAAAAATTATTAAGGGTCGTACAAGATAATCTACGTCTAGTGGAACGACTCTCTTTTAAGTGCAGCTGCTGGAGTATACCTTCAGGTGATTGACAACAGATTTTCAACTTCAGAGTAGTAGCTGACTAGTGTGTATTAGTAAATGTCCTACCACCATAATATGGTTCCATAAGCATGTTTTCCTTCACCAAAAGCTCATGCTCATGCTCATTGTAGGGATTCAAACTCGCCACTGCTCTAAACTATTGCCTGATTGCCTGCATTCAAACACACGAGCCTATTTATTTTCAGGAGTTGCAAAATTGATTTATTTCACTAGCCTCTAAACTGCAGTTTTATCCGACCACTTAACATCTGGTGTGTTGCATAAACGTTAGCTACTTCCATTATATTTAAAAAAAAACACGAGTAGTGGATAGAATTTATAAACATTGCGTAATTCTCGATCCGTCGACGCGTTCAACAACGCGTTAAGAATTGTTTTCTATTTTCATCAATTGTTAAGATTTAACGTTATTGTGTTTGGATGTTTAACATCCGAGTATAATAAAACTGTCCATTTGTTTATATCGTATATCTACGGGCCTCCAATATTAGCGTAATCTTATTCTACTTGTTTTAGCGCTGTAAAGACACTTGACACTGTCTTTTTAAGCCTACGTACTATTTTTTAATCTCCAAAATGGGGTCTTACAATGCGAATTACTTGTTAGAATAATCTAGGGGAGTTTTTGTGAAAACCGAAAATGCATGTTTTCAGTTTATATTTATAATCCACTTTATGTACGCACAATAACCAAATTATATCACGCAAAACGCCATCAATATTACCTAATATAGGGTATATGAACCTAAGTAAATGAATTAAAAAGAAAAACCACAACATGGCAGCTTAAAATACCGCCAAAAGCTTTCTTTACCATAACATAATGATTTTTTTAGGTCTCTGATTCCCTACCAGTGCAAGTCTGTAAGATCTTATTTCTTATTTATAAGAATTTAATCTTAATTCTTCTATAAATACTTACTTAATATTTTATTATCTCTTCTAAAAACACACACACACACACTTTTAGTAAAATTTCTTTCTCTACCGCACATTCCCAAAAGACACTTCTAGAAGTGGTGCTATTGACTGCGACACAGTCTTCACTAATATAGCTAATATCTCACATTTTTTGATTTTTTTCATGTAATAACATATGGTTTCAATAAATGATACTATGTTTTTTTTTACGGGAACTTGCACTATGGTATTTTGTTTTTTATTGTAATTTACAATCTTATGTAATATTTGGCGTGATATAGCTTTTTTATTGTGCATTCGTTAAGTGGATTATAACTATAAACTGGACTTGCCACAAAAACTTCCTGGACTGTTTTAACAAGAGAACAACCATCTTGAACTGTGAAGATTAGATAATGTCCTATCTACGTGACATTGGCATGAATGTGTATATAAACAAGTCACCCTTAAATAATACTAATATTATGTCGCAGATGCACCGATGTGTAGTGGCAAGCGCGGATGACTATGTTGAAGGCGAGTGATCAAATACGTAACCTTTAAAACTTTTAGATTATTTTTAGAATGACATATTTTATATCTCTTGGTCCCTGCTAAACAAAAAAGAAATCAAAGTGATTCCTGTTCCAAAAATGTTTGGGAAATTCTCGACGTAAAGTGAACAGCAAGTTCGATATTACCATTTTAGAACGTAGCTCTGACATTGTAGAGTCGAGAGTATCTGAGAGTATACATAACTAATGTTTACTATGAAATTCTACATTTTCTTGGTACACTACATGCTTGTCCATTATAAAATAATACAAAACTTTATGTATTAAATTAATTGAAAAAGTCAGTCACATGTGACATGAATAAAAAACATTGTTACTTTAAAAAATTAAATAGACTTAGGCAATTTCAAAACAAAAGAGAACAGACAAAGACATACATACTTTTCATTCACATGACATGATTTCCTTTTTTTATTTTGCCACCCTCAGTAGGTTGTGTTACAAGGACTGACTTCCTGTACCTACACGTCATATCAAATAACATACTATTTATTATAATATATCGGAGAATCGTCGATGAAATTATGGAAACAGTACTAATGACTTAGTATTCGTACTATTGACTTGATTACTATTGGCTGAGTGCGATAGCAAAACAGGTGTGCTCTGTGACCGCACGCGCTTTATAGGCAGTCTACGATCGACTTAAGGGCATTCGTACTTCAGCCGTGGAAGAGTAACATTCTAGTACGAGTGGTTAGGTAGTAAAGACCTGCAGATATTAAGTAACTACAAATAAACACGGTTCTTGAGTGTAGTCACTCTACCCTTCTCGACCACGTTATACCTATATCGTTACAGTTGTCATCCCAATGCTGTGCACTCCTTGTACCCCCAACATTCATTAAAGCCTTTTAATACTAAACTAGCTGTGCCTCACGGTTTCACCCGTGTTAACCTTATTCGTTCCATTCTCTACCGCGCCGCGAACGTACTCGTGTACCTTATCGTTGTTCGGACTTCCCGTACTTGCCTAGAGGTTTCCAGATGCAAGCAAGGCAAGGCGTTCATGGTTACTGTTTCGCTCCTTACGAGGCTATAAAATGGCCCTTAATTCTTCTTAACAGGCTATAAAATGGTCCACAGATTTCCGTGCACATATACATTAATTCGTTCTCTCTTTTTATAATATTCGTATGTATCAGACCTATTATTCTTTTACTGTTCATTCAATATTGGTCTATAGTGTAGACTCCAACACTTTTAATACGAGTTCTAAAGTAGTGTCGGATTGAAAATGGACTTTAGTATGTTAACATATTAGGCCGATTATTAATAATTTTCATCCCTGTCAAGCACTAAAAATAAACACTTTGACGTCTACAATAATATCTAGTGTTGACATGTTGTCATGTAGGTATAGATTAGACACGGAACCAGACAGGTCCTTGACAACAAATGACCTAGAATTTGAACCTAAGTTATGATCAATAAGTAAAATAAACACTTGATAAAGTATATATGCTCACTGAATCAATAACATCATTATTAATCTATACAATGGTAAAGAGATAAATTTAATGAACATGTTTGTTAAGTTCTTTTATACAACTAACGTGCCAAACAAGCGTACGGCCCGCCTGATGTTAAGCGGCACGCTTGTAACACTATAGGTATCACAAGCGCGTTACTAACCTTGAACCTTGTTTTTTATCGTTATAGGTTTTTGGCGTAGTGGCCACAATCTCACTTGATGTTAAGTGACGATGTGGCCCAAGATGATCTAATGCTAAACCTAGTGGAAGACTGGCTCTCAAGTGCAGCTGCCGAACACATCTATTAGTGTTTGCCAGGCGAGTATTAGAAAAAGTCCTACCATCATGCTGTGGTTTTCCTTCACTAGGCTTAGCGTGTTATCATCTTGGGCCACATCGTCACTTAAGATCATGTGAGATTGTGGCTACAACGGCAATAACGATAAAAAAAATTGCATACCTAAGTTATCTTTTCAAACTTCATTAGCGCGTGGTAATAGAGGTAGCTACACAAATTTATGAATATATTAATCTAATATCAAAAATTCTAGTGATAATCTGTATTCTATATTACAAACGAGTATTTGAATCTCGTAGATTACGTATATTTAAAATACAAAAAGGAGGTCAAGTTAGCTGGAACTGCGTTGTCGACCTCGGAGTAAGAAGAATCCACAGAGACCTAGAGATCTGTGCGGTCATTTTATTATCCCGTGTAGGAGATCGGAGATTATGGCTTGAATCGCGAGGAAGTTGAACTTGCATCCCATAATGGGACGTCTGAGTTATTGTCAAATTAATGCAGCTTGACAAAACTGCCTCAGTTATACCATATTATGTATGGTGACACTTCTAAATCTACATCAACATTGGCCCTGGCAACTTATACGCGCATACCGCTGGTTGACGGAAAAAATTGGGTAATTTACGGTGGGAAGTCATAGGGCTATCAGACGTTGTGAACAACGTGGTGAAAATCTATAGTTTATCGACTATGGTAGCGTGCCTTATACTTAGAATAATCAAACGGTATTCGTATGCTCTAACCTCGGCAGACTCCGACGATGAGGTGGAGGTGATGTATGAGGAGATATCTAAAGCTATGCATAGTTCCAAAGCCTACTTCACAGTTGTCATGGGGTTTTCAATGCAAAACTGGGCACGTAGCCCGTAGAGCGGAAGGCCGTAGGGGCTAAAGAGTTCTCGAGTGGCGGTCGCGTACCAGAAGACCCAGCGTGGGCAGACTTAAGAAATTGTATTCTATTTAAGACGTCTGAAGCTTTAAAGGCACTCTATTATTTATTCGCATAACCCAAACTAGTATCGAAAATAATCTTTGTTTACATTGAGCGCCGACAAGAGTCCCCCGACTATAAATTTAAAAAAAAACAGCTGACCTGTGTGACTATTTTCCACATATAAAAATAATATGTGCTACAATAATATGTATATAATGTTCGTTAATCAAATTGTTAGTAGATGGCGCCTTGAATATATTTTTATTTGCATCATTTCTAATGAAAAAATGTTTTAAATAATCTAAGGTTCCGAAGTCAACAAAGAACCCTTATAGTTTCGCCATGTTCGTCTGTCTGTCCGCGGCTTAGCTCAAAGATTCTTAGGACTAGAAAGCTGTAATTTGGTATGGGTATACATATTAATCATGCCGACGAAATAAAGTCTTCAAAAAAATTGTTTTCAGATAATTTTGGTGTGTTTTTTTTTTCTCTGCTATCTCATCATATGGGTTTCGTTAGGAAACTACAAGTTGAATCGAAAAAATATTTTTATATATGATAGATAGATTCACGACGAATATAGTATAAGCTACTAGCATTAGCTCCTCTCAGCTAGCCTTAAATATTGATTTTTGTTCAGTAAGTCAGAACAAATAGCGCACCCTAACAACTGCTTTATCCGCGTGCGCCGGCATAATGGTTAGTGATACGTAAATCAATAATCCCGACGACTTTGGGTGCGTGCAGTCATGTTTTGTTTGAATGACTTTTTATTGTACCGGTTAAAGACGGATTAGCTTAAGACACCCCACGGTAGAGATACATTAGGTATTCATATTTAAGAGTCGTGCATATACATCTTTTATTTAATATGTCTTTTGTTGTAACTCTTATACAAGTCATATATACGACGCTTTAGTGTAAGTGGATGGATATATCAGAACCTTATATGTTTAGAAATGTTTACTATCGCTTATGTGTTTCATAGTTCGTGTATATGTGATTTAATGTTAGAATAGTGAACCTATATTGCGGTTTATGATTGAATTTAGTGTAAGGTAAAACCACCAGTAATTGACACTGCACTGATAGTTGACACTCTGACGAAGAAAATTAAATATTTGATACTAAATTGATTTGAGGTCTTGAGTTTGTTAACCGACTTTTATAACTGACTGTACCTATATGTCTTTATAATATTAAAAATATATCAGTAATCAGTGATTTTGGCCATCTCGATCTTTGGCTTCCTTTTTTTTTCTTAATATTTAATTTTCTTCGTCAGAGTGTCAACTATTGGTGCAGTGTCAATTACTGGTAATTTTACCTTACTTCCATGTAAGTTGACTATTTAACTTTAGGTGCTAAATATAAGGTAAGTTTTTTATGTGTTTTGTTTTATATACCGTAAGTACTTCCATATATATTAACTATTTCATGGGTTTTTGAATATAATTCGCCAGGTGCGATATCTACAGATTACGAAACTATACTGAGGTCATGTTTTGAATTTTTGGAGATGATTATCATAATTCGTAGCCTGATACCCGAATTTAAGGCCTATGGTAAAAGATTTGTATGGGTTATTGTATTATTTAGTTCTAAGTATCTGAATTCAAATATGGTGCCGAATTGTATGGACGGCACGGCTCGAGATTAACAGTTCAGTATCGAACTACGGTCCCACCGTATTGTAAGCTTCTGAAAAAATATACAGTCCATATTGAAGACGAGTTGGTGTGTCATTGACCCGCACATAATTATTATTATAATTTTGATAAAAACTTAACTAGACATTGGCGTTACCAGTAAAAAACACCTTTGAGAAATAATATATGCGAAACTTTCTCTTCATACTTGGAATAATGAGGTAGGTACATCATTCGCCATGCAGGTTGATTATGTACTGTTATTTTCAGTATTCACCAAGTAAACAAGAGATTAATAAACACTTTTCTCTTTTAGCTGCCCATTGTTTCTTTTATGTAAACTAATATTATAAAGTTCAAAAGATTATTTGACTGAACGCATTCTTTTCTGGCAATAAAAGTCAGATTTGAAAAATCTTTTCGTAGTTTAGACATTGTTCTGCCCGTCCCTGTATATAATGACTCGACCACAATGCCATCTATGGAAATCTAAAATAACTGCGACCTTCGGTCTCAAAAAAATTAATATATTAGTGAATATGAAATCAATTGGTCTAGTCATTCAGAAGTTATAGAATCACCAACAAATGCACACAATATTTCTATATATGATACTACCCTTGCCCGCGGCTACGCTCGCGTGGTCTACAGAGTGCCGTCGGTATTGTGGTGATTCTTCTTCCACCCAGAGCGGCCGCCCTTCGGTTTTTAAAGATAGAAATTCTTATTATTTCATTTGCACAGAACGCTAATTTAAGCTATGTGTCTAATATATAAGTAGCCTAAGTAACTCCTTATAACATCAGCTATCTGCTAGTGAAAGTCCCATCAAAATTGGTCGTTTCGAAAATTCGCCGGAACAAACAGATATAAGGCATTTTTTATATACCTAACCACTTTATGCTACGCTGCCATACCGATACTGGCTGTTGTAAGATCCTCATATTAGGTCTTTACCTATGAAATTGCCGTTTTGTATGAAAAAATTTAAACGATGTTTTTTCATGTATTTTTTATTTGTATTAATCGAAGTAATCACCCATGCAATCAATGCATCTTTACCAGCGCAGTGGCAGTTTATTGATGCCCTTCTTTAAGAAATCAGCTGGACGGGAGGCAACAAATTCTTCAAAGGCATTTTGTACTGCCTCTCGGGTATTGAATTTTTTTCCCGCCAAGGAGTTATCCAAATTCTGGTAAAAGTAGTAGTCTGTAGGCGCAAGGTCTGGTGAGTAGGGCGGATGACGGAGAACTTCCAACCCCAGTTCTTGCAACTTGGAGACCGTCTATTGTGCAGTATGAGGTCGCGCGTTGTTGTGCAGGAGCAGCGGAGACGAGCGATTGACCAATGCTGGTTGGAGATGTGCCAGCTTCTCCATCATTGTGTTCAGTTCTTCACAGTACACATCTGCAGTAATGCTCACTCCGTTTGTTAAGATGCTGTGATGAATCACACCGGCGCTAGACCACCAAACAGTGACCATCACTTTTCTAGGGGTATGTTTTCGTTTAGGGCATTGTTTAGGTGCTGAACCAGGATCCAACCAACTTGCTGAGCGCTTGCGGTTATCAAACAGAATACATTTTTCATCGCAAATAACAATGCGGTTCAAAATTCCTTCATTTGTGTGTCTGTTGAGCAGTGCAAGGCACGTCTCGACGCGCTGGCGATCATTGAGTTCGTGGGGCACCCATTTATCAAGCTTTTTTACCTTGCCAATTTGACGCAAATGAACCAATATTGTTTTGACGCTAACGTCGAAAGCTGCTGCTCATTCAGCCGTAGATTGTGTATCATCAGCTTCCACAATCGCCTTTAATTCGTCATTGTCGACCAAAGTCTTTGGTTTGTAGTGTTAGCTCCGTAAACGTCGTTGATGTTGGTGCCGCTTGTGCCGCGTTACTGCCACGACGGTACTCATATTCCATAATTACTGGAATTTTTAACATATCCATGATGACAAAAAAGATTTAAATGCGATGAAAATGTAACACTAATCAATAAACAAATGACTACTTTTGGAAAAAGAATTCCATGTTTTTAAACTAAAATTAAATTGAAATTAAAAATCTTAGCCAAACAAAAATTATTTTCATTTGAAATGGCCATTACTGCAGAACGGCAATTTCATAGGTAAAGACCTATTATTTCTACAGTAGCGCTGTTTTTAATTGTTTTTGCTTACCATAAGATACTTTACCTATGCTAGCTTACTAGCTCGTTATAAGTACCGTGTATACTTTCATATGTATTTAGTAAAAATCTGTATTTTGACATTACAAACAGACACTTCAATTTTATTTATTAGTATAGATTAATTGAGGAAGGGTGAATAACTTCACGCTGTGACCCTAAGGAGCTGGGCAGTTACCACGAACGTGAAGCAAACTGGCAAGCTGTACGGGAAGTGAACATAATGTGCCTAACATTGACGGCGGGACGGCGCTACGGAGAATAGGTCGAATAAACCGTAACACGGATGAAACCGCTTGGTTAGCTGACACAGCTAGTATACATGAAATACATTAAATACTTTGAAACAGAAATAGCGATCATGTTTATTATTAAAAAATGATATAGATGTTACTATGAACATAGAACCGTTTCACTTACGAAGAGACATTGTTTTATTTTATTTGCTTTATCGTCTGTATGTTGTCATGACGAGTGTTCTCAAGAGTTATTTGACCTTATCTCATCATTTATTTATTATTTACACAGTAATAGACACATCTATAACCACGTAAAACAAAAAATTAAACATAAGAAATTACAAACATTATATATTTCTGACTCCGCTCAAAAGACGAAGACAAAAATGCTTATTATGAGTGATCCTTAGAAGATATATACATGGTATTATTGACTTTTTTATAGGTTACTTTAAGATCTATAGTTGTGTAGAACATTAATTTGATATATCTCGTATGGTTTACTCAGCATAAGCGGGCGTAAGCCCCCCAAACGCGTCTTTTTTCCGAATTGATTTACCATTATTGACACTGCTTATTCCGTATATTACTTTGTCTTACAAAACATATCCTATAACCTGACCAGACAACATAGCTATGAATTAAAATTAAAATCGTGTATATCGAATAAGTGGTTTTCGTGTGAAAAGAACATAAACGGACAGAGAGACGATGAGTTTTATAATATGTATAGAAGATGCATCACTTCTACTCATTCCATCTCTCACAAAATAATTTCAATGTAGCGCATTAACTTTCCGTTCATCAGCAAGCAAGTCGTCAAGTGGAAACTGGACAAGGCTTTTGTCTGAATATTCGAATTATAGGTGAATTGTAATGTACTACAGTGCGATATGCCAGTATACTGAATAATCATCGTGATTATCTCCCTTGAACTACAGAACCAGGCGTGTTGGTATATGAAGCCAAAGCTACACAGTAGTATCCATCTCGGTAAGAACAAGGAAGTTCGCAAATTCTTAAGTTTGTGGTACTGGTGAAGATGTGGAATCCCGGCTAACGTGTTTCTTCTGTCCTACAATATCGTCTCCTTCAAATAAGGTGAGATGAGGCATTTCTGTAGACCATACCGGCCTATTGCCTATAGCGAATACTGCCGATGAAACTTGTCACTAGTGCGGCGTGCTCCATATTTTCGAACAAGTACTGTTATTAATTCATTTTGCCGATCTGGTATAAAAAAAAAGAAATCTAATCTTCGACCTCACGCCTTATTATAGCACAGGCCAGCGAGAATCGAACTTAAGACATCAGCGAATCTACTCGGAAACCATACAGAAAGTCACAAATCCAAAACTCTCAAGCCTAGGTCCCTTCCTCCGGCATGGAGTCCTTGAGCCAAGCAGCCGACATACACTCATTACACTGCATCCCTACATACATGCACACCACTGAAGTTCATAGGTTCTGTGGGGGACCTTCTTTTTCTTTTTTTGGCTAGTTAGTTTAGACCAAAATTGACAGATTACTAAATACATATACGTATGTTTCTTCCTTCGTCCCAGAAAGCACAACATATATATATATATATATATATATATATATATATATATGTACAATTAGAACGAATTACGAATAGGGAATTAGACAGATTGCGATATTTGCATGTACGAAAACAGCCCAAACCGCTCGGTTCAGCCACTTTGGCACCCTTGAGTTTGTTGCCTCGCTTTTGAGGCTGAATGTCTTCAGCGCTCACCCCCAAGCCCAGTAAAGTTGTAAAAGCCATCTGCGGCTTCAGGGCTTTTAAGGATAAAAGTATAAACTGATCGGAAAAATAAACCCCACGACAGTTTATTTAAAATAAATTTTTATTTTATTACCTACTATATTTTACCGTTGTTAAATTAACTACAATGTTTCTATATCGATAGTTCCTAAGGTTACTTCGTTCGAACATAATTCTTCAGCTTTATATTATTACTAAACAAGCAGCAAAAATGTAATTCGATTACAAATAAAAATAATTATAAGTAATTAAAGGGGAAAAAACATTTTTATTTTATTTCACGATTTTCAGAACTGCCGATAGATAGCGCTAGCATTATTCATAAACGCTGAAATATGGTATAAAATGGTGTCTCTGTACTACAGGTATTCCTATATATATGAACTTAGAATTTTCTCCCCTTTCATTTGACATCCCACTTACGAGTAATACGATAGCAAAAAATGTTTCATAGTTCCCCAACTTTTTGGATGTAGATAACATCCGTCGCATTGATTTTGTTTGTATAAAATGTATGCTATCCCCCGGACCATAATAAAAAACCGATTGACACGTCATTCTTCAAAATCGGATAATTAGTTTAGACGCTACGGTGGAACATACGTAAACACAAACATAGATAGACATTTTTTATGTTATTTTTCCCTTTCTTCGTGAAAGGAAAGGTATCTAAGACCATGCAGCCAATCAGATGTTGTTTTTATAATTCATGTTCAAGTTAAAATGCTAAAGCCATGTCTTAAGTATTATGTATAGAAAGGCCGAAGCCAGTTTTTACTTTCCGCTTTTCCTCAACAATGGTGAATTGAAGTCAAATGTGGCGTCCATAATATTTTTACAAACATGGTTCCTTCTTCTTCTTTTTATTCAGTAACGACTGTGTTTTTGTAAAATCATGCCAAAGTCTCGTATATAGAGAGATATTCCAATTATCATGCAATCTTCAAACAAAGCTTCAATAACATGGCGACCTCTTGTTAAAACTTTTCATGGAGTTATTGTAGCATCCTAAATTGCATGTTCCCAGTTTTTATTTATAATTTACTTCACTTGTGCACAATAACCAAACTACACTACGTAAAATACCACCAAAATTACATAATATAGGTCCAACTAACATAAGATTATGAATTAAAACAAAACATATGGCACTACAAGATCCCGAAAAAACTCTCCATACATTGACTGCTAACAGCATAACCCTTCCTTTTGGCTTTGCCGTAGTCGGACAAAAAAGTATTGATAATTAATTTCAACGGGTATTGTCATAAATCTATAGTTTTAAATGTTATTGTTAAAATAAATTATCGTTGAAATATTATTTTAAAAAAATCGGTAAATTTTAATTTAAAATGTCAAGAATTTATTCTAAAATATTATTTATACCTCTGTGCGTCGCATATACTATAAATATATATCAATTTATATTATATATAAAATTATTACTTTTTTTGTTCGATCATTTTATAAGGTTAATATTTAAAAAAAATAGATTTTATAGCAGGATTTTAGTTGTTAGGTTTAATGTAGATTAATTAGATCACATCATTGCTACTATAAAATAACAAGTTTTGTAAAGTACCGTATAATAAAAATTAATCATAGTAGCTTAAAAAATAAAAACTGTGCATAGAATTCACACGTTTTTCTTAAATTATACATACGTTAGTTAAATTAAAAAAAAACAATTGAACTCACAATTCGTTTCGGCTTGCGCCCGCAAATTAAAACAAAAACTTTAAATTACACACACTATTTGCATATTACTTTTTGTAAAATAAAGAACATGGCAGTTGACTGTTCTCAATATCACGAAATATTAAAAAAAAATATATATAATCTATCCGTGAATTTAACCAAATCTATCACAATTTCCCGCGCGCCATGACTACGGATTACGGAATCGTGCTCGTTTCCGCCGGCATTCGATTTTCAAATAAACTATCCAAGATGGCCGACCCAATGACACAGTAATGGTTAGTGAGGGGGAGTTATCAAAGAAAATCTTTCGATAATTAATAGTTTGATACAATGTATGGATGACTTATTGCAGTAAATATGCATTAATTAAAGTAGATTATTATCTTGTAATCACAAACATTAAGGTACTTTAATATTTTTTACTACAATTTAGGTTAATATTTTTATGTCTAGCTGACATTATGGTTGTAATCTATGACTGCATGATATATTTTAATCGCAATTGTTGAGTAGTTTAGATCGGTGGATTAACGACTCGATGTCCGCAGGTTCGAACCCCGGTTTTCAGAATTCGTGTACATTTAATCATTTAATTTGGTATCGCTATCGGTTGATGGTGAAGTAAAATATCGTGAGGAAACCTGAACGCTTGAGAAATTGTCTTGTAGTACTGCTGAAAAAATACATAACTGTTGATTTCTCAGCATTTGAAATCGTGAATACGTTGTGGGCTAGCGTGGTCATTAATCCCGTACCTTCTCTCGTGATGAGGCCTCTTTGCCCAGCAGTGGGCACTTACAGGCTGGTATTATTATTATTGTTATATATGTTCTCGTCAAAAAGTTTTTAAATTTCGATAGTTGATTGTCGATAACCTTTTCGACAGGTTTACAAACTACGTTGAATTTCTGCCAATGCTCTATATATAAAGTATTATTCTATCCTTTTGATAATATTGAAGATCGTGAGAATAATTAACGTAAAAAAATAAAGAGTCAACAACTATTCAGTTTGTTTCTTGCATGATCATATACAGCTATGTATTTCCTCAAAGTAGAGTATGGAAACCTATCGATAGAACGTACAGCTCTATTCTTCTAACCGCGTTTGAGTAATTTAGTGTATCTTAAATTTTTCGTTACAAAATTATCGAAGGATATCATTTTCGCGAAATTAAAGTATAGACGTTTCACATAATCGGTGGTAAACTGAACGCGCAAGTATAATTAGACTTTCCTACAAAGTGTTCTTAAAAATAGCCACGTAAAAATTATGCAATCTTGCACTAAACGTAGTCATAACTTTTATGAAGCAATGTACAAATGAATTTTAATAACTATTTGAAAATAAACATTAAAATACCGATATCGATACTTTCAATGCCTTATGTGTGTGTAGCCTTGTAATTTGGTGACATGTCACTCACATCATTATAGTTATCGTGTAGTGTGTAGCCACACGTTGTTCACGTATATGTTAATAAATTATAATTTTATTTTCATATAAACGGTTTATTTTTAATTTGATGTTTAATGACGTTATTCATTCTAATCACACTATGCTCTGAAATAGTCATTAAATAATTTATTTAATAGTGCTATTCATCCATCCATTCAGCCAAAAGACGTCCACTGCTTGGCATATGCCTCCCCATCCGTTCCACGAACGATGAGTCCCATCTACTGCCACTTAAGTCTAGCAATTCTGGGAGCTATGTCGGTGACTTTGGTTCTCATGCGGATCTCCTCGTTTCTGATTCGATCACGCAGAGAAACTCAAGCTTAGACCTCTCCATTGCCCTGTGAGTGACCTTGAGATTTCTCATCAGACCCATCGTTAGTGACCACGTCCCAGTACCATATGTCATCACTGGTCAAAGACTTTTGTCTTGAGACACTGCGGTATCTTTATAGATACCTACCTATAATAAATTGAATTCCGTATTCAACAGTATAGTTAATAGTAATATTTTCTGATTCTAGATTGGACCAATACCATAGACATGGCTTAGATGCATTTACAAATGCAACTCTATAAAACAGTCAATTTTCATCTATACATATTATAAACTTAACGTCTCTCTGTCTATCTGTCCGTTTATGTTCTTTTCACGAAAAAACCACTAATCCGATTTACATGTTTTTAATTATAATTCGTAGCTATGTTATCTGGCCAGTTTATAAGATAAAGCAACATACGAAATATGCAGTAACGATAATAGTGAATCAATTGGGAAAAAAGACGCATTTGGGGCGACTAAATGGCTTACGCTGAGTAAACCACACGAGGTATATAAATTAATGAACCACATAATTGTAGATCTTAAAAAGACCAACAAAAAAGTCACCGATAGCATATTCCTATCTCCTAAGGATCACCCACAATAAGCATTTTTGAGGTAGTACAATTGGCACAAGCGCTCGACCGACAGCATTCTACGCGAGCGGAGTCGTGGGCACAGCTAATGTTAATATATACGTGACACGTGACAAATTACGTTATGTCAAATATTGTCAATTATTTTTTCATCATAGGTTTATGATGGTAATCTTATCTGATGTTAAGTGACGATGTGGTTCGATATGATGACATGCTAAGTCTAATGGGAGGACCAGCTTTCAAGTGCAGCTGCTGGAATACACATATAGGTGTTTGACGACAAATTTCCATGCCCGCGGCTTCGCTCGCGTGGACTATTAAAAAAGGCTTTTTATTTTATGTGCGGAACCCTAATTATTTTTCTAAAATCAAATTAGCCTAAGTAATGTCTTATAAAATCAGCTATCTGCCAGTGAAAGTCCCGTCAAAATCGGTCCAACCGTTTCGGAGATTATCCAGAACAAACAGACAGATAGACTCGAAACTTTAAACATTGGTTTTTTATTATTAATACCGTATATACTTTCGTGTACATTTAGTAAAAAGCTGTTATTTTGACATTTTTTTTTATTTCATAGTCCCTACGATACCCCTAACATAATCAGGGAACTTGTGTCTCATAAATAAATCTTAAAAATAGCCCATCCTTCTGCGAGGAGTTAGCCCCAATAACCCCAAGCTAATTTTTTTAACAAATGTAAGATCTAACTTAATCTATCGAAAGCTGACCTTCTCTTTTTTCTTACACATTTTTGACATTACAAACAGACACTTCAATTTTATTTATTTGTATGTATAGAAGATTTTTGGCTATCATGACAAACGTTTCCCAGCACTACGACTGGTGGACATTTCATTAAACGTACTAAAATATGTAGGTTTAAATAATATATTACATATACATGACACGAATTCATATAAATAGTTATGAATTATGGTATATATATATTCTTCTTTTCTTCTTCTTCTTCTTTTCCTAACTTGACAACCGGTCCTCTTTATTGAAGACCATTACTGCCATTATCAAGTGTATACAGTTTCCAGTGTTATGATGATTTCTGGATCCTAACAAGATGGTGGCTCCGTTGTTAGAACTTTCTAGGGAGTTTTTGTGATATGTCAGAATTCATGTTCCATGTTATTATTTCCGTATATAATCACAATCCACTTCACTCGTCCACAATAACCAAGCTTTATTATACAAAACGCCACCTGTATTACACAATATAGGGTCAAGTAACAAAAATCTATATATATAATAAAATAAGTGTCTGTTTGTAATGTTAAAATAAAAGGTTTTTACTAAATGCATATGAAAGTATACACGTAAGCTATAACAAAAAATTTTTTTTTTATTTTTGTCTGTCTGCCTGTCCGTCTGTTTGTTCCGGGTAATCTCCGAAACGGTTGGACCGATTTTGACGGGACTTTCACTGGCAGATAGCTGATGTTATAAGTCATAACTTTGGCTACTTTTATTTTAGAAATATATTTAGGGTTCCGCACAAAAAATATAAATTTTTTTTTAGTAGTCAACGTGAGGTATGCCGCGAGCACAGCTAGTTTATAAATAAAAAATAAAAACCAGTACATGACAGTTCGAGTTCCCGCCAAAAAAATGCACATATTATATCATAATAATTAATATAAGTATTTTACAGAATATCAAAGCGTTTTTGAATTGAGGTTTTAAGTTTTTCTTGGAATTATAATGATAATATCGGCTGCAATCTTTACATTAAGACTAGCGGTTCTACGCGGCTTTACACGCGTTTATCATACGAATTATTTTCATATTGATTATATTTCATAAAGTCTATCAATTGAAGTATGGCATGTACTTCCTGTGTACAATTTTCAACAAAGTCGGTTGTAAAAGAATAAAAACAAGTATTATTTTTAAATGTATTATTGACAACTATTATAACCCTATAAAATTATGGAATGATTTCTACTCAGGTACCTGTGTGTACAGAAGTTTCAGCAACTTCGTTAATTTTGATGATTACTATTCTCAATTGAGGAATTACATAGGCTTCACGTGTACAATATTTCATATAAATCCATCTAGCCGTTTTTATGTTAAATCCAAACATAAACAGGCAAGACAGACAGACAAAAACTTTTAATGGCATGCATATTCGTGATCAGTTTCCTTTATATAGGATATCTATCAGGAAATTAAATAAATATTTGTACAGGCAGATAGTATAGATTTATGAATATTTATTAACATGTATAGATAGAAACATTCGATGCCAAATTATTAGACACTAGTAACCACCTGCGACTTCTTTCGCATTAATTACATTATAAAATAAAAATCACTCCATGTTACAGATATAATTTTTATAATCGATTCTGCAGTTACCTCATACAAACATACAAACTTTATCTCTTTATATTAAAAGTATATATATAGTTTTTAGTATATATATCACTACTATCTGACTCTTGTGAGTATTTCTCACATTATAAAATTTAAACAAACTAACAGCTGTCATGTTAGTTTAACAAATTGTTAAAAGATGGCGCCTTTTATTATATTTTCATTAGTATCAGCAGATGGCATTTCAAATTAGGCTACCGACGTCTCTCGGTGCGACAGTGCTAAAAGTGAAGTCTTAGTGCAAACAGCTCCCGCAATTTTGAGAAAATATTACTTACTGCGCAGTGACAGAACGTCACAGCTCATCACATAATCACCAGAAACATTTAAATATCCTATGTCACGGGAAAGCACTACCAGGCAGTTTATATTCTTACGTCAAACATAAATAAAAAAAGCAGTATATTTCTAAACTTGACAAACGCCATTACAATGAAATGTTGCTAGTTTACGGAAAATATTTTATCACAGTTTTTAAAATGAAACCTCTTAGGTGGTGATTCGATAATTGTTCGATAAAATGAAATTTCAAGGACGCGTTAGATTTAGGCACGTTTCATCACATGAGAGAGAAGAATGATATAACAAAGAAAGAAGGAAAAAGACAGCAATATATTGTATATCTTACTGCTGGTTTACACTAGGTCGGACCGACAGTTTTATTGGGATGGTAAATGTGTCGGATTCATATTGGTATATGTATGTACTAGCAATAGTTATTAATAATGATTACTATACCATACACATAGTCATAAACGTATCACTGATTTTCTTTTATTTTATCCCGTTACGGGATCAGCCCGTGTGTAATAAAGCGGGGTGGTAGTGATCGCTACCACCATACACATAGTTGTCATCATTGATTTCCTTTTGGTTTATCAATATCAATAATTAACCATGTCAATCAGTGCCTTTACTATTTAATCTAAATTACCATAGGATGAGACCAGCACTCACTGGTGGACTCACTTATCTTCCCACTTTTTGGTAAAAATTTCAATCATCATTCAATTTTTTTTTTTCGAACTGACTATACCGTTAGCCTTAGGGGCCCTGGAGCCTTTGCGGCTTTTACAGCTTCACCGGGCTTGGGGGCGAGCGCTTAAGGCACTCAGCCAACATTTATTTAGTTTTGGCTTCAACTATATATGAGCGACATGTTGTATGAAACTATCACTCTTAGCGTAATAACTCTATGATTTGAATAATGAATTAAGAATTAATAAATAATTAACGGTGATATAGTGTTGCCAGGAAAACACCTTTGAAAAATAATATATAATTATGATTAATTTCATATTTCAACAATTTCAAATCACGTAGTTTAAAACGCGTTTTAAGAAAAGACCAAAGGAAATCACGTGTTAAAAACCGCCTCTGAACTACACGGCTCATCATTTGTTATATTAATAGTTGATACACTTTCTATTAGATCGTTCTTTTAAGTACGCTGGAAAAACGCCCGTCTGTCCAGCGCCTAACTTATAGTGTGGTAACCAAACAGCTAACAGATATATAAAATAATTATTAACATTGTATTGGGGGTTTTTTGGCGGGATCTCAGACTGTCATGTAGTGGTTTTTGTTTTTAATTCATAAATTTGTGTTTTTAGACCCTATATTGTGTAAAACAGGTGGCATTTTGCATAATAAAGCTGGGTATTGTGCACAAGTGAAGTGAATTGAAAATAATAACATAGAACATGAATTCTGATATACCACAAAAACTCCCTGGAAGGTTCTAACAAGGGAGCCGCCATCTTGTTAGGGCCCTGAATTCGACATAAGACTGGAAAATTTCCCTCGCTTTGGTTATAAATATAAAATACTTGACACTGGCCCAATGCACGAATAGTGCGAAGCCATAATTTAGAAGAAGAAGAACATTGTATTGATAGAGATTTCAAATTATTTGCATATATTTCAAAATGATTTGATGAAGTAAATTGATTTTTCTACTTCACGTATGTATTATGACGTAGTTATGACGCGCTATCCCTTTTGTTGTGAGTAAGAAGCAACAACTCCCTGGCAAATCATTTGCTTCCTTCATGAATTCACGGCGACTATCGAGCACTTGTTACCATTCTCACAATCAAACCTCTTTATTTATAGATATGTACTAATATTATAAAGCTTCAGACATTGTTTATTTGAACGCACTAATCTTTGCATCTACCGGTCAGATTAGAATTTTTTATAGACTATTTATTGAGAAAGGTTATAGGGTATATATCTTCACGCTTCGACCCTAAGGAGCGGAACGGTAAACATAAACTTCGAGCAATCTGGCAAGCAGTAGATCAAAACGGGAAGTGAGTAGAACGACGGAGAGTTCACAGATAATTCAATTATATTTTATTAGTAGCTGTGCACCGCGGTTACACTTGCGTATGATTTAAAATACAATTGCTTGTTGATTATTTATAACACATCAGTTTAGACGATATTTTTATCGAGCGGCTAGGGTTATGCGTCAGACGGCTCGTTCGAGCCATTACACCTATAGTCATAGATCCGAACTGAGTATTTAATTATTTTAATTTTACAATATCTCCCAAATTATGTGTCCAAATGACTTGCTATAAAGGGCAAACTTTATCTTCATAAAATTATCTTGATGATGAAGTAACTTAGTAACACCTAATGGTCATAAATCACTTATTAATTTGTGTATAAGATATAGGCAAATGGTATCGCGTTTTTTTTTAAATCTACTAAGGAGCAATATTTTTGTAGAACATTGTATTTTTTGTATTTACGTATCACTAACCATTACGCCAGCGCACGCGGATAAAGCAGTTCGGGTGCACTGTTTCTTCAGACTTGCTTAATAAAAATCTATATTTAAGGCTAGCTGAGAGATGTAGCCTAATTCTAAATAGCCTATATTATTCCACAG
The DNA here is from genome assembly GCA_947532125.1 of Saturnia pavonia. NCBI lineage: Eukaryota > Metazoa > Arthropoda > Insecta > Lepidoptera > Saturniidae > Saturnia > Saturnia pavonia. The sequence goes on from OX383922.1 coordinate 2,062,739, forward strand.
GAATCTGGCTATCATATACATAAAACAAGTTTTCGAATTCGACTGGTAGTTCGAGAGATTAGCGTGTTTAAACCAACAAACAATCAAACAAAAAACAACTCATCCGCTTTATATATATTATTAAATAAAAATAATGTATTACAAATAGATAATACATCGAAAAGACAATTTCGAAACCGCTATAAAAATAATATGTGCCTTAGTTTTTACTATAAAATGTCACATCACTAACAAAGTGTTACAATAAATTCATTTTATTCTTGAGCTATTGCCAATTATCGTAAATATTTATATACAGCATGTATCTAATTTTAACTTTTATATTATGATTAAAGTGCATCATAGGTCTTAAATTGTTTCATACTTTTTATAGATTGGTTATTTTATATTTCCTGATGCTGGTGATTTAGTTTGGTTTTTGAAGCAGTGATGGCTCAGTGGTAGCGTGTACGACTTCGCGTCGAGTGACTTGAGTTCGAATCCCTGCAATGAGCCTGAGCTTTCGGTGAAGGAAAACATCGTGAGGAAACCATAGCATGGTAGTAGGGCTTTTTCTAATGCCCGTCTGGCTAGCTACCACCCTCAAGTTGAAAATCTGTCGCCAAATACCAATAGTGACGATTATATACTAAGTGACGACAGTATGCCTGATAGGTTAGCACAGTACAATGTGTTAATAACGGCGATCACCGAGACATCGGCTATCCATCGTTGGTCCTCACTGTCCTGCAGATGCTGGACTGCATACCTTTCGGTATTTGATTACACACTGGCAGATCTCGAAACGCGGCAAACCAAGACTCACTGTAATGGTTTTATCACCATGTACACGCATAGTGGTCGCGATCTAGTCGGGTAAAGCTGCATGAATCTTAACGCGTACGAGTTCTGAATCGAATCGAATATAATTCGATTTGGTGCAATTTGGCAATCTTGAAATAAAGCCTAGCGCACGATCGTGCTGTGGCTCGAATCGAAACTAACTTCGACCAATTTTTTGATGGAAACATGCGTACTCTTGACGCCATCTGACAAATTGAAAATAAACGTCAAAATAACAAAACTATAGCTTCATGTTCGATTCGGTTTCGAGTACGCTTGTATGATTGATTTCGAATGAAAAGTGAAATCGAATCAGAATCAAAATCAAATTGGAATCAGTTTCAAGAGTACCCCCCAGATCCTTTTGTGGCCCATTTCGCTATTTACTTGAAATACCTTATGGCAATTTATAATACGTATTTACTTTGTCTGGTCATTACACCTTAATATTTATCACAAGTACGCACTATTGGTGCAATTTAGTTAATTCTTTTCCCGAAATGTACGTACTCAGTTCATAGTCTACAGTCATATTTGATAAGTAAAAAAAAAAATGGTTATTATAAATTAGATATAGTTTACTACGTACGGCCGGCTAGACAGAAGTTCAGTAAAGTGTCAAACAACCGTATTTTATAATACGAATGGTATATAATAAAACCGTAAAGTTTGCATGGTATGTACCTAACACGCGAATTACTTGAAAACCACTGAAAGCATTTGATTATTGTTTTCTGATTAATATAGGACTGGACCCTAGGAAGGATCTAGACTACTATCATTACGCTTTTCTGTAGGGGTTAAACAGTAGTGGTAAAATAAAATAAAAACATTTTTATTCCAGATAAAAAGCGTAGTCACCATGACACATTAAAAGCATTTTTATATATACTATACTATCTGTGCCCGCGGCTCCGCTCGCGTGAACTACAGAATGCTGTGAATGTCGAGGCGCACGCGCAAATTGTGCTACCTCAAAAATGCTTATTGTTGGTGATCCTTAGTATATAGATATATGCTATCACTGATTTTTTATAGGTCTTTTTAAGATCTACAATTATGTAGTAGGTATATTAATTTGATATATCTCTTATGGTTTACTCAGCTTGAGCCATTTAATAGCCTCAAAAGCATATTTTTTCAAAATTGATTCACTTTTATCGTCCCTACTTATATCGTATATTACTTTATGTAACAAAATATATCCAATAACCTGGCCAGATAACATATCTATGAATTAAAAAACCATATAAATCGGACTAGTGGTTTTCGCGTGAAAAGAACAGAAACGGATAGACAGACAGAGAGACGTTCAGTTTTATAATATGTATAGATGATATACGATACACTAAGCGTTTCGCTTTTCTTCTAATTTCGACCAATTGACCTTACTTATCAAGCCTATAATTAGCCTACCTAATCTTATAATTTGATTGTGATTCCAAAGATCCAAAGAAAACTAGCATGTATTATAAATTACGAGTATGTAATATTAATGTGAATAGTACGTGGGTTAGTAATTTTAGCACACACTAGGCGGCGGACCGGCCCACGCTTAGAGCTAGTTTTATACTTAAAAAAAATATCTCTGCTTGCATGTTATAGAATAATCTATCAAAACTTTTTTTTTATTATACCAGCTCCGTAAATTCAATAGCTTATTGTAAGTAATGTGAATGTTAAATGTAATGTAAAATACAGCGGTAACACTCGACAGAAGTGAAAGAAATACTACATATTTGAGTAACCGAGATTTGCTCAGTGTCCTACAAAAAATTAATCTACCTAGGTATTGTATTAGGATTATAGGATACGAGTTGTAACCGCGGCTCCGCTCGCGTGGACTACTAAAATAAAGTAGCTTAAGTTATGCCTTATAACATCAGATATTTGCCAATGAAGGTCCCTTCAAAATCGGTCCAACCGTTTCGGAGATTACCCGGAACAAACAGACAGACAATTTTAATGTTTTTAATATAATATAATAAATGTTTTTTTTTGTTATTTTTTTTATACTACAAAGGTGGCACACAGGCATACGGCCCGCCTGATGATAAGCGGCTACCGTAACCTATGAACGCCTGCAATACCATGGGTATCACAAGCGCGTTGCCGACCTTGAACCCCCCTGCCCCAAGGAGCTCTGGAAACCCCACTCACCGCAGGAACAAAACACTAGGTCATTTGGCTGCGATCTTCAGTAGGGTGGAGGTATTCCACCAGCCGGGCTGACCCAAGTAGGGCGAAATCTCCAAAGAAATTTCTCTGTGCCCTACCTGTCTTAAAGGTAGTGTGTATACTTTCATATGCATTTAAAACAGACACTTCAATTTTCTTATATGTATAGATAATAGATATGTATGTAGACGAAGCGAAAAATCTGTTAAGTGATACAAAGTAATAATAAACTTCCAAAATGCATTTAAGTTTGTTCAGTAGGTTTTGAAAGTTATTTGTGAAATGTGTAAAGTGAAATGTCTTATTACATATATCTACGCAGAATATAGTTAGGAGATATTTATAGGACGGTTACCTATACTTATGTATTTCGATTATTTAGTTTAATTATTTTTTGTGTGTTAAGTCGCCAGTAAGGTCGTACAGGCCTACAGACTCTGTCGGAATATCAGCGTAGCAGTCATTGACATATATTCTACCGATAGCCAAGAACGTTCATGAAAACAATTTGTTCAAATACTGATAAGAGTTACAACTAAAGTTCACTGCTAATATATTACATCGTCTACCAAACTATATGACAATCGGAAACGCTCATCACAGTGTTTGAACCCATGAGAACAGGCCAAATCCTGTCCCAAGCGAAAGTTGACTCAGAAAAGGTACAGGTGAGTGTTTGGTGTCTTACACTAAAGCTTCCTAAGATCTGGCCAGACGATAACGGCAGATGTGAATTGTCACATGCAACGCTGAATCGCTTGAGTATAGTTTTCTGACGACTAAAACGTAAATAGACCGAAACGGCCTGACATTTAAATAAAGGAATAATTTTTTGTTGTGTTATTAAGATATTACTACGTATTTATTCACTTGAACAACAAACAATTTTACTTACTTGACTACTGAATTGGTGTTTACGTCCAGGTTAACGCTTTGATTTGAATTATGTTATTTTTAGTACCGCTCCGTACGCACCCAAACTGCATAAATGTCGAAGTCACACTAAAGTAAGGTGCACGGATTGAAGTGCAGTCGAACAGAGTGAGTTGTTTGTGACGCGAAATTTACGAGTAGTAAATAGTAAATATATATCAATGGTTGCAGTACTTGTGCTTGTAGGAATCATTTATTGTGTCAATTTGTATTGTTTTATATAGATTTATTTTTGATGTTTTGTGTGGTGTTATTGTAAATGTTTCCTTTCTTACTTTTTTCTTTCATAATCACTAAAGGATAATGCAATGGTTCGATATGTCACCTGGGTTATTCGTTACATCACTATCTGTGCAATATCACGGGTACTATTATTTAAGACCAGGCATGCACACAACTATGTACACGTGAAAATTTTGCGAGGTGGTGCCCTGAACCCCACGTGGTGATAAACTATTGACATTGACATTTATAAGACTAAACAACAAAAGTATAGATTCTGACGTCACAACCTCATTCATGATTAAGTAATTTGATGTAGTACCTATATGTAACTTACTGACGTAATCAGTTAGAGCCGTCTAAACGATAAATAAGTATCTGATTTCTTTACAAGACTTACTTGGTGAATGAAATCTTTTAACTCGGTAGCTTATTTTGCTATATAAATATAATTTCACCAGCTGTTCAAAGAGAAAAGACGTTTATCCATTGAACACATTACAATAAAAACACAATTGAAACAAAAATTATACAGAGAAATATGATCGGTATACAATCAGCTTTTCGCCCTAACACTACTACCAATTCTCCAATACCAATTCATAAATTTTTCACCAACTTAAAACTACTACCGATACAGGAATATTTTTGTTTCAGTGTTAGAAGGAAAGATCGAGAAATAACTACTTTAGGGTTTAACAAAGTTATTTTCTGTATTTAAACCAAATATTTATACAATTCAAGCTCTTATTATGTAGTTAAACATATAAAATTACCACATCGAGAACAATCAATCTATACTATACCTGTAAGTAATTTGGAAGAGCTCATTAGATTGTTTTTGTTTGAACTACCAGTTAGATTCTATAGCCTATTTATTGAAGAAGGCTATAGGATATATAACTTCACGCTACCACCCTAAGGAGTGTAGCAGTGACCGTAAACGTCAAGCAACAAAACTAAAAATTTCTCTGTCACATCTTTGCCGTGACGTCAAACTGTGGAACCATCTCCCGGCCAATGTGTTACCTCCTTCTTATGACATCGGATTCTTCAAGCGTACCGTGAAGACATATCTATGCAGGTCGGCATGACAGCGACGACTGCGAATGGATTGCCGATGTCACGATGGCCGCCTTTGTTTTTAAGACTGTACTATATTTACCGGACAGTGTTGTCACTTTGCTGAGATACAAACAAAACTCAATAATGTTAATATTATGTAAAATAGTTCATCGTATGATCTTTATATCAAGGGTGAATGCCTTCCAATACTTCCAAAAATAGGACAAGTCCTTCTATTGTACACGGTAATGACGTCATAAGCACTTCATGTAAGCGCGTTGCGTGTCTGTGATATAAGCGAAAGTATTAATGAAGATATTTATAGGCGAATCCGATTATTATTTACGAGGGTAAAAGTCATTGTTACTACGTTAATCACGTTTTGGATTGATTTAGACACATTTTAAAATATGTTGGTTACTAAATTTTTACCTACCTGGTTGGTTAGATTTTGATATATTTATTTGATTTACTCCTTAGTTAATTGGTCATTATAAAAAATGAAAAACACGATATCTAAACCTGTAGACCGCGCGAGCGGAGCCGCGGGATATAAATATTTGGCAGGTTTTTTTTTAAATTCTTAATGTTTATAAAGGTTTATGTATAATTCGCATATGCCAACCTTATCGTAGCTTAATGTTTATTATACACTACTAAAAAAGGTATTTTATTTTATAACATCAGCTGTCTGTCCCAGTAGACCAGTAGAAGTCCCGTCAAAATCGTTCCAACCGTTTTGGAGATTACCAGGAATAAACAAACAGACATCATTTCTAAAAATGGGTTTTTTGTTATAGTGCCGTGTATACTTTCATATGCATTTAGTAAACGCCCAACGTCCTAGTCCGGTCAAACAAAAGACACTCATTAAGTTCTGCCTAATTGACTCGAACCGGACACACATCATCAGTACATGATGATAACGTCATCGAGTTTTTGACATACGTCACAAAGAGGTAATTATCTCAATTTTGTCATATATTTATATTTGTTTCATGGAATAGATTCGAATCTCAAGCAATGTGCAACTGATATTAACTTTTAGCTAGCTTTGTCGTAGCACACCAGGGTGGTATACGAGGAGGCTCACACTGTAAGGTCCAATACCAGATTCATTTCTCATATGATCTTTCGTCAAAATATGTTTTCCAATGACTGAAACAAATTTATTTAAATTTTGGTAATAATTCTGGATAATCTGGTAACATATTAATAACTATATTATCTGCCTCCTCGTTACCCTGTAAACCAATATGTACTGGTACCCAATGCAAATTCAGATCACTCCGGTACAAAGTAAATCAAGGCAAGCTTGATTCGTATTAGCCATATCGTTTAGCCGAGAGGTCGCAGTTCAGCTTCAATTCCTCCTACACATGACGAATTCATCTGTTATTTATGTATTGTAATTTCTGTGTTTGTGTATATGATTTAAGTATAATATGCTATATTAATTCAACTATCGCAAACGTTTTGCTATGCATTCGTGACGCACGGGCACGATGTACTGTGGTGAAAAACCGTAAATAATTTCATAATTTTTGATACCACTAAAATTAGAAAAAGTATTTTAGCGACATCTATTTAATATTTTAATTTTCAAAAAATAATGTTGTTATAAGAGTAAAGATGTAACTACTCAACAATAGATGTCGCTAAAATCAATTTGAAATGGTTGCTTCGTTTATTTACAAACATACTCAACAATAGATGTCGCTAAAATCAATTTAAAATTGTTGCTCCAATTCATTTACAAACATAATATTCATAATTATGTTAAAATAAAAATATTTATATATCGAAATAAACGGTAATAAGAATTGAGAGCCAGAAATTTTGAAATTAATTGTCGAGAAAAACAAGGAATTGATAAATTATTATTTAGTGATAGGTACGAGTGAATCGTTTTGGTGTTTTTCACTAATTTTTAATATCTGAATGGGGTCTACCTAGTAATTCATTTGCTTTCAACAATTAACAATATACTTTATAATTAATATAATACTTTTTAATATCTATAAGACATTTGAAATGTTTCAAAGTTATATGTCTTGAAATAGTGAGTACATATACCAACTATTTCTTGTCTTCTTCCTTAAGGACAAACCAAAAACCTTGGGGTTTTTCTTTAAATAAAATAATATATATATATATATATATATATACATAAATGTTTTGTTTATTGTTTCTCCCATATGCGTTCCTAAACCATTCTATAAGAATTGCGATGAAATGTTGACGAGTTGTACGCACACTCACGAAGGTTCTGTTTTAGTACAATAAGTTAACAACAGAGGGCGTGCAATTCGTATAATTTTCAATACAACGGGAGTAAGTTCCGAGTAAAATCTAGTATTATATCATCATCATCATGATCATTTCAGCAGAAAGACGTGCACTGCTGGACAAAGGCCTCCCCCAAAGATCGCCACAACGATCGGTCCTGTGCTGTTTGCATCCAGCGGCTTCCTGTAACCTTTACCAGGTCGTCGGACCAGCTTGTGGCGGGTATGCTCACGCTGCGTCTGCCGCCACTCGAGAACTCTTGTATGAGAATGCTTGCAAGTGTTCTCGATTGGAGTATTATATAAAATGTTAAAATTATCATATATTTTTTCGAAAAAAAAAACAAAACAACTTTAGACTTTTTTATATTTGTAAATAAAAAACAATTACAAGTTTCTATCACAATACAAATTTTAAAATCGCCAAAGAAGAAGATTCTTCGCAATCTTGTACTTTCTCTCGGTCCATGTCGTTTCTATGTATCTGAAATATCACAAGGGCGTTATTATCTAATATGTGAAAATATAATAATAGACATGTTTTGAGTTTTGTTAATAATATTTTGAGGATTATCTCGTACTCCGTCAATAGATTTTAAAACAACATACTTAATCAATGCAATTGGTTGCATAGCTGCTTATTGTTATGTAATTTACATTTATTTTTTATTCTCAAATGAAAATATATTCATTTAACTAACACGTTTTGAAAATTTTCACAAACAATTAACTCTATTAAACATTTCTAAAAGGTCACTGAAGATTTAAAAAAATCGAAAATGGTAACAATTCAATTTATTTTTCTCTCGTTATGTATTTATGGTATACAGTTCACATTAACTTAAATTAAATGTTTATTAAATACAATTTTACAGTAGGTACAGCTATGAGGGTTCATTGGACCCGATTAAAAATAATAACAACAACATTATAAGTATTGAGAATTTTTTAAGTTGTTATTACATGTTATAGATGTCGCTCGCGATTTTTTCCATTATTAAAACTGCGTATTTTAACTGTTTTCCAGCGACCTGAACTTAAGAAGACTTAACTGAATTATTTTCTGCAGTAATGATTGTCTTTACGTTTTCCTTTATGTCTATTCTGTTATATGATTGTAATTATCTCGCAAACTGTTTGGCCAATCACCATATAAGTGTTACATCCGAGTGTTTTGTCGTAGAGAAGTTTTTTATGCGTTATGAACGTGAAAGATGGCGTCGTGATCAAGTTATTGACAACAGGACAGTTCAGAACCTATTTTTTTTTTCGAACTGTTTTGTTTGCCTTAAAGACCCTGGAGTTATTAGAGGCTTTGAAGGAGTGGAGAACGATGAACGTCAAGCCAAGCAATGAGAAGCTGTAGGTAAGTATGGAAAATTAGAATAAAGATAAGCTACACTGGTGCACTAGCGACGGCGCTGGTGAGAGTTGGTCAAATTAATTTAACAAGAGTGAAACCGTGGGTCACCGCTAGTTTTTTTTTTAGTAACTCAGCACATTGTCTGTTCTGTCCCTGATGGTAAGCACAGTACAATCCACATACAACGGCGACCACCGAGAGATCGATATACATCGACGGTCGCCGCTGTCATGCCGGCCTGCATAAGTTTACGTTACGCTTGAAGGACCCGATGTCATAAAAAGGAGGGAACACATTTAGTATTATTATAAAGATACAAGAACCAACAAAAACTAACCTGTTGGAAGCTAAGGGTATGCCTAGATGTCACCATCGACACCTGTATTTGCCGTAGACGTGTAAGTCAGCAACGAATTCCAGACATTTCGAAACTTGTTCCAAAGTCCAAGTCCTTCCAGATGCAATGTTTTCTTCATCTTCCACCGATGATTGGCCGACGGCCCGGAAAGTTAGCAGGCTATACAGTCTCTCCGAAATGTTGTAATGCAGTACTATACAACCTACTACCTCACCGAGCCGACGGTTTTATGTCAAACTTGCGTTCTTCACTGTTCTCTTTACATGCGGCGCGCGTAGCAAACTGACTTTTGACTTTTTGACAGATGTTTGGATAACAATTATACATTTATTACAACAATATACGATGTAATAATGAAGAAATTACGTTTTTATTATTTTCTTAGTAACAGAACAGACATACGCAGATTATATGAAACATTTATTTGTAATAAAGTTATCATACGTACGTACATTACCTATTTGTAATAAATCTACTATGTATTCACATTTATTTTAATTTTATTGACAATGCATCATAAATCATAACATAGGTACAGCCAAATCAGCTTGGAGATGTTTTGTGCATAGTAGTGTACGGTTAGCAGCTAAATATAAATACTTTTTTTTTACAGGATAGTAGTTACACAAATTTGAGAAAAAGGCAGATGGAGAAGAACACGAAAATGTCCCCAAAATTTTTAACACTTTATTGTGTCAATTTTGAAAGAAAACGTCATGCAATGTGCTGACATTGATGAACCCCAAGATTTTTAATGTTATAAAAAAATATGCTGTATTTTGTATAATTACACAGTAAAAATTCTTCCCGAAAACATAAGAAAGAAAGTCAGAGTGTCGTTTCATAGGTAGCAAAGCAGATTTCGATATTTTCTTGGAAGTTATAGTAATATATACAATATGTACCTATTTATCTTTCAATTTATTTACAATTTTAACTGAAATGAAACTAAAAAGGAGGGTATTATTTGTTACGTAACAGTTAGTTTGTTTGCCAAAGATCTACAAACACTGAAAGCGATATGGTTCCAAAGTAAAATTGTGGAGAACCTTGGACAATTTAGTGTGCCAGTCAAAACCTAAGATCTAAGATGGCCGCCAATAGAGAAATAGCGATATGGTTTCAAAATAACAATTATGGATAACCCCGGAAAATATAATGACCCAGTAAAAATCTAAAATCCAAGATGACCGCCAAAAAATTCTAATACGACATCGCAAAAAACATAAAGAAAACATTCATTGATAATGAAAAAATCAAGACGACTAATAGATTTTTAGTTAAAGATTGGTTTGAAAAGGTCATTCGGGACCTTCATTTCAAGTACAAAATCCATTTTTATATGACGGATTAACGACTACACTTCTGGAGTGGTAAAAAAAAGTAAAACTTATTTTAACTACCCTGGCAACATCAATAATAGGATCGTACGTGTTGTTATCTGGTTGCCAAGGACACACAGCTATATGCATGTCCCACTTTTGTTGTTCATAAGGCTCCATCTGCCTTTTTCTCAGATCATAGGTAGACACTTAATATTATGAATACAAAAACATAATTTTTTATCAAGAAATTCCTCTTCAGACATTTCGTAATCAACCTCATCCTCGCTTTCATTTGATGTCATTTATGTAAATATTAATTCGTTCTGATGTAATAATTTGTGAGAAAAGAATAACAAACAAAATAAAATATAAAACAAAAAGTACTAAATTCTACTTACAGTATGATTTGTGAAACAATGAAAATAATATAAACAGAAAGGTACAAGAAAAAGAAATAATAAAAAAATCAGGAGAAAAAAACGAAGAGTCGATGAATTCCCGCCAAAACTGCGCCCGCGTATCACCAAACTTGTGTGGGGCCGCCCTCGCGATTGGACGGTCGTACTACATTGCGACTTTTTGTCGCACAACTGATAACTATCATAACGTCCTTAAATATGGTTAATTTTACAATAAATTAACCATTAAATTCTACCCAAGGAAATCATACGCCAAAATAGTCTTGCTACAAAAAGTCGGACGTGCGTCTGTACGCCCGGCAAATCGCGCGTCCCCGACGTGAAAGACGCACAAGTTCGGATCTACGGGTTCCAGTTAAAGGGGCCAGGAGCTAAAAGGCAGTAAAAAAGAAAATAGCAAATAAATTCACAAGGAAACAATAAATTGTAGAGACAACAAAAAAATGACTAAATTCTTATATAACATTCACATTACATTTTCACATTTAATTTATAGGCAAAACTTAACAAATACACTTTAAATCAACTCACAGTAGCGGCACACTATGATGACCATATTGACATATTACAATTGTGATTTGAAATGTAAATTATTTCCGAAAAAAAATATAATCAAATGCGAGTCGTATCTGTAAGTTTTCGAGCATTGACGCGAGTTTGCCGGAGGTAGTAGTTTTGCTGGCCAGCGATCCTATATGTGACGATCGTATTAGATTTAATTATTTTTTCATTTTGAATTGTTGTGTGGTAAATAATTATAATACTAAATCCATCCATCCATTCAGGATTCTGTGAAATGGCGCTGTTTCTATGTTAGTAAAAAACGTGAAAAGTTTTGTTCGTAGAACCATTTTTATATATTTAGACCATAATATACGTGTATATAGTTTAGAAATAAGTGGTACACAAGCCGACCCTACCTGACTATATTGTATTTACCCGATGTATAGTAGTATACGTTTGATAGATGTTATGACAAACTGCACGTCACTATTGACAATAAAGAACAGCAATTTGCTCCTTGAAACGTAGTTATTAATTTATAAAAAACTTCATGAGCGGACAAACGTCAAAACGGCCATCATAGCGTGCTGCCGCTATAATGTATAACATTTACATTGTACAAAGTAAATAACTTTCTAAAGAAATGTCCAAAATGAAATAAATACGCAGTAGCTGAAACAATAATAATAATTACAATTTAAATTTTATTAAAAACTAAAAACACATGTACATCAAACGATGTACGTCGAGGCTAGTCTTTTAAATCTTATAAGAAACGAGCTTTTTCTCAAAGAATACCATCATAACAGCAGGGTGATAGGATCTATCCCTTTGCTTGTTGAAATAATCTATTGGTATGTTCTGGAAAGCTCACTTGAGAGCCTGTTTCGTTTGATGAATTCAACCATGCCTCTAGCAATCTTTGAGCACGTTGTCTTGTTTAAGCACTGTCCATCTTTGACAGGTAGTAAACCCTGCTATTGAGTCGAGAGGTCGCGGGTTCGATCCTCGCATGCGCATGACTGATTTTTATATATTAACCAATACGTATCTGGGTGTTAAATATCCATATATGTACGGTATATCAGCTGTTTATTTACCAAATATAAGCTTTGCTTCGTTTGAAATGTAATAGCCGTGTGAAATTGTGCACCCATATTTGTTTATTTAATGTTCCTTAATTAAGACTGGGTTTTTGGTATGCTTATACGGTTACTCGTTAGCTCCTGCTTGAAGAGCGTGGTAAGCATCGTGAATTGGTACACGATAAGTTACAGATAAATCATCCGGTTTATCGAAGATATTTATCTAGAGATTGTTCGTTTGAAAGCGCTAATATCTGGAACTACCAATCAGGTTTGAAAAGTTGCTATTAAATTTTATACCCTATTTATTGAGGAAGGAGGTTTATAACTTCACGCTACGACCTTAAGGAGCTGAGCAGTAACCAAGAATGTCAAGCAATCTAGCAAGCTGTAGGCAAGTACGGAAAATGAGAAAACCCAAAGGCTACACGGGTGCGTCGGCAGTGACGCGGTGGAGTTTGTCGAACAAATTTAACACAGGTGAAACAATGGGTTACAGTTAGTATATTCTAAATAAGATATATTGAAGTACATTGGCTTAGTTGGCTAATGGTTTATATATTACGGTGTCCACTTAATTTCAGATTCTATTGCAATATTCTTAAAAAAAAGGAATTTTTAAATCTTCAAGTTCCAACTTACCCCCAATAAGAATTTATCGTGAATACTTATCATTAAGAAGGCTTACATGATGAGGAGACCACTAGGCGTTGTCATCTCGTAAATGGCATGTAGTTCATTAACCCCGAAGTTTCATTCACGATGGTCAAATCGTTCTGAAAAAAAAAAACACTCTTATTAAAATTTAAGCCCCTACTGTCCATTACTTGCATTAAATCATTAGCTGACTTCAAAAAAAGTAGGGTATCAATTCGACACGTATGTATGTAATATTATTGGAACTGATATACAACATATTATGTATTGTGTGTATGTATTTTTGAATGTAAGTCTGTATGTACGTTTGTGTGTATGTTTTTATGTGTGTGTTTATCCACGCGTTTCTCCGAAACTGCAACAATTTTCAACTGAAAACCTTCTAGGTTTGGTTAAGCACAGTGCTGTCTAACAATATCGGCGACCACCGAGGTGTCTACAATCCATCGCTAATCGTCGCTGTCATGCCAGCCTGCTCAAATATCTCTTCACACTATGTTTGAAGAAAGGAACTGGTCAGGAGACAGTTCCACAGCTTCACAGTACGGCAAATATATGACGTAGCGAACTTCTTTGTTCGTACCGAGGTGAAGGTTATCGTAAAACTGTGGCTCCGGAGACCAGCGCGTGTAATTTTGTCATGATAACTAGACGAGACAATTAGTTTGAACAGCTCCGAAGACAACTCGTTATTATATAGACTACAGAAACACGCAAGGTATCGTCATTTAATTTCAGGTGATTCACTATGATCAGGCCTATAACAAATTGAAAACGTTGACTAGACGTACTTTGCACTTTAGTGTGCACTAAAGTGTTAGGTATGAGTTTAATTGTTTTTTTGTAAATTCAATTCAGTCCCTAATAGTGTTCTTATGAAGGTTAAATTCTACCAACAGTTCGTATCATTTTGGCTTACTGAGAAAACGACACCGATAAAAAAACTTAGTGAGGCCCCTTAGCCTTGTTTTTGCCACGGAAATTATACTACTTAACAACTTAACTACCCATATCCGTAATAAATTATAATTTGCGATGACAAATATCACGTATTAAAAAACTACTAAATCGATAATGTTCCGTGAGAAAATATCACAGTTGACAATAAATTTTATATGATATATCTATATAGAAAATACACGAACAAAAACCGGAAATACATTCCTTGAAAAAACACTCAATAATAATATCTACTCAACCCTATAGAGAAACGGCGTATATACAGGAAAAAAAAATCACTAAACTAGCTACCGTATTATATTACAAACACCGTAGACCGTTTACGACGAAAAAAAAACCAACAGGTGTGAGATGATTCTTTCTTTGCACAACATTTTTGCTTAAAACATACAAAAAAGGCAGAAAAAAAGAGAACAGTTAACCCCCGTGAGAAATACGACAGATGGCCGAAGTCGAGTGTAAAGAAAGATTCGGTATTTTACGCTACAATGTACAGTACGTAATTAGATGTTATTAGGTCACCCCAATAGTTTTTATTGAAATGTTTAAAGTATTTTTGCCTACGGTACAGAACGCCTACTTATAGATTTTGCAGTTAATCTTTATTTAATCAGGTAATCCTTGTAATGAAATCCATTATCAAGTAAGGAATTGTACCGTATTTCCGATTATAGTTTAGTAAAACAGTAATAATTTCAGTAACACCGTCGAGGGACATTTTAGTACCAAAAAAACATATTTGCTAAATGGATAGGACACGATTATTAATTCCAGCTGGAACGCTATCACCATACACCCATTTGTAACATGGCAGGCCTTTGATGTATAACGAAAAAAAAGCTGATTTGTCGTCGGTCGATATTGCTTTAAGATTTGTACTGTGCTAAAAAAACTAGTGGAAGGTTTACAATCCCTTACATGTTATCAAGTTTCCAATTATTATTTTTTACGCCCAGTAAGTTTATAAGTTGACTAATAAGTCTTGTTTAGGATGTTTTTATTTTAAATTAAATTAACCATACTAGGTATTTTGTTATAGTGAAGGAACAAAATGACCTTAAAGAAACGATTCGACATGTCATAAAAACAAACTTCAACTATACAAATACTGACACCGTACTACGTTAATATTTCTAAACGCAGCTTACCTTCAAACGAGTTTATAGGCGTGAATATACCTATTCAAAAACTACTAATACACGTTCTCAGTCAATGATCACGTTGAATGACGTATGAATAATCAGTTGACCCCCAAAAACGATTGCGTAATCGGTTTGGAGATATTAAAAATTATTAAAACAGCGACAGGTGGCACGAGGGGGGTGTCTGCAACCCGTCTAGACTACGTGGGGGGTACAAACAGGGAGGGAACCGTCTAGACAGCTGATCGACTTGCGCTCGGTTGCTATGCAGCACGTTAGAGCTTATCTCGCCGTGGTACTTTTTAAATTTTATCAAGTTATGTGTGACAGTCAATAAAAATAAAAAATACTCTATTCAATTTAAGCCCTAAGAAGGCAGCTATGAACCTCAAAACACTACCATCAATTCGGAGCCGGCAAGAAACTTGGTCGTTTTTTTTTAATTTGTTTCATTAATCATTATGTTTAGTGGATGTACAGAGGCAAAGAGAAGTAGTGTACAGAAAATTTCTTTGGAGATTTCTTTCTGCTTGGGGCAGCCCAACTGGTCGAATATCGCCACTATATAGAAGATCGCAGGCAAAAATTATCTTGTATTGTGTTCCTGCGGTGATTAGGGTTTCCAGAGTTCCTTGGGGTAGGGGGGTTCAAGGTCGGCAACGCGCTAGTGATATCTTTAGCGTTAAGCGTCCATAGGCTACAGCAGATGCTTACCATCAGACGCGCCGTATGCTTGTTTACTACCTTAGTTTGATTTCCAGGCATGATTATCATTAAAGTAATGATCCCTACAATAACCCTTTGACAGTAAATCCTGCTTGACATGGTCCTTGAAGTTATTGTCCGGCTAATCAGTAATGTGCTTAGGGACCCTATTAGACAATCTTACACCATTACAAAAAAATATACTCTTACCAAGTCTAACACACGGGATCACTAATTTGTGTTTATTTCATATTAATAGTGTTAAAACTATGTCGGTCATTTACAAAATCTAGCTTATCAAAGCTTTTGAGAACGTACATTAAATTATCAAAGACGTATTGGTACAGCAAAGTTAAGTAGATCCCTTGGTGGTCAGCAATGTTGTTAGATTATACTGTGCTTACTATTTAGGTACAGTACAATCACTTAGATGTGCTACGATTTAAAAACAATTGCATGTCGCATTACTACAAGTTTATGGTCGCATTGATACACATCGGCATGTCATCTTTCGGGTTTAATAGATTAATAGATGGTAATAGATAATAGAGATAATAGAGAGTAACTTTAATAGATTTTTAAAGTCCAAGATGGTAGCACGCTAAGCCTAGTAGAAGACTGGCTCTCCAGTGCAGCTGCCGGAACACACCTATTGATGTTTGGCGACAGATTTTCAACTCGAGGGTGGTAGTTAGCCAGGCGGAGATTAGAAAAAGCCCTACCACCATGCTATGGTTTCATCACGATGTTTTCCTTCAACGAAAGCTCAGGCTAATTGCAGGGATTGGAAATCATGTCGACTGAAAAGTCCGTACACGCTACCACTGAGCCATCATTGCTTTTAAACCTATACATCATGAGGTGCATATTGCAGGTAATTTTCCAAATGAAGCGATGATGGCGCAGTGGTAGCGTGTACGACTTCGCGTCGATTGACGTGAGTTCGAATCCCTACATTGAGCCTGGGCTTTCGGTGAAGGAAAACATCGTGAGGAAACCATAGCATGGTGGTAGGGCATTTTCTAATGCCCGCCTGGCTAGCTACCACCCTCAAGTTGAAAATCTGCCGCCAAGCACCAATAGGTGTGTTCCGGCAGCTGCACTTGAGAGCCAGTCTTCCACTAGGTTTAGCGTGTTACCAATCTTGGGCCACATTGTCACTTAACATCAGGTGAGATTGCAGCCACTACGCCAAACCTAAAACGATAAAAAAAAAATCGGGTCTTCTATATCTGAAGACAAATATGCGCGTTCGAAATAAATAACTTTACGGATGTAATTATATTTGTGAGTGAATATCTTTAGAAATGAAAACGATGAAATCTACGTTTCACGATCGTCTAAATAACGAACACCCGTCATCATGCTTACAGTAATCACGTACCGCCTTATGAAAATTATGCGGATGAAATACAGTTACAAGTATCAACATCAAAATATTTGTGAGTTCGTAGGCAATCGATCACTTGCTGGCCAAATACAGAAAACCGCACCTAAATAACCCTTGTGTGTTCCTGAGGTGAGTAGGGTTCCATAGCTCCTTGGGGAGGGAAGGTTCAAGATGAGAGAAAAATGAGAGAAATCTCTATGGAAATTTCTCTGTACTTGGGGCAGGCCGACTAGTGAAATACCCATCCATATTTTATAAACACTGTTTTTTTTTTAATAACAGTAGATTAGCAGTCGATTAATTAGTAAATATTTTTAGTAGATAGCAGCGTCTATAAGTTTTAGACCCTGGTTTAGACGATATATTGGAAGAGAACGCGCTGGAGGGGAATTATTAAAAAATATACACTGAAATCAGATAAGTCGTTTTCAAGTTGAAAGTGCGTACATTTACACACAGACAGGGAGACTTTACGTTTTATATGTTTGTAAGGACTAGCTCTCCGATGCAAATATTTTGCACATTATCAAGTATAAACAATACAACAGCTGTCATATTAGTTTGATAAATTTTTAATAGATGGCGCATATTATATGATCATATTTTAATATTATTTTGTAACGAAAACATTCATTTTATACTATTTTTCGTCAATAGCGGGGAAAATAAGCTTTGAAATTATGTTTGAATCATTAATTTTAATTATGAATTAAAAGTGAAATGGTGTTACCACATAAACAACTTTGAGAAATAATATCTAGAGATACAGAAATATATATATATATTTATATTTATATATAGGTACATTCGCAGTTCAATTTATAATATACATTATTTGTTTATCACAATACATAGTATATGGAAAGAACGCTACATTGTGACAAGTTGATGAAACTACGGGAATTGTTTGTCCGTCTGGCTGTTATCTGTTATGTCTGCGATATTTCCGGCATGTGGGTGTGGTAACTGGCGCGCTAGCTTCATGCCGTAGCTTTTTTTGTATGGTTTCGTATTTTGCTTGATCTCATTGAAATATTTGGTCAATGGCAAGGTCGTTGGTTTAGTTAGTTTAGTTGGTTTAGAAGTCACAGAGAGCATAGGCTTATCTTCTAAGGATCAGCCTCAATAAGAATTTTTGTCTTTAAAATAATCGGGAGTAGTTTAGTTATTTTTTAATTTAATCGGGTAGCACAATTCGCGCGTGTTCCTGATCGACGGCTTCTGTAGTCCACGCGAGCGTAGCCGCGGGCACAGCTAGTGTTTTCTAATTATTATTACCATTACGTTAAGCAAATACAAGAAAACACCTTATATTTGAGTTATACAGCCTTATCTCTCCGACTAATAGATCCATTTTTACTCGAGTAAAATTATCATTGTAAACTTTAATAAAACATTAATTAATTAATTAATTAGTTATAATACAGAAAAGTAGAGTCGAAAGAGCTTTAAAAAAATTGGGTTCAACTAATTTACATTTGAATGACGCTACCAATAATCATAAAATTGATAATTATTTTATAATAGCCATAAAAATACTGTATTAAATTTAGGCTTTAAGAAAGCACTTATGATAGTCAAATACTACTACCGGTTCGGAAAACATACCAGTCATCGAGAAGAACCAGCTAAATGAGTTACGATGTCATTCATATTGGGTATGCCGGGAGTTACACCTAGTATACGGTGGTCGCGATACAGTCGTACACAACTGTCTTGATCCAGGGAAAAAAAACATGCAAATTGCAATTTAAACCGGTGAAAGAGCAACCGTAATACTAAATGAAATTAAAGAAAAAAATCGTGACAAAACCACAGCATAAAGCGATGTTGGCTCAGTGGCAGCGTGTTCGGACAACGCGTCGCTCGACGATGGTTCATATCCCTACAGTGAGACTGAGCTTTCGATGAATGAAAACATCATTTTAAAACCAGTGCATAAGTTTAGGATATTTTTAATACACTCCTGCCTGTCGGTAGACCTCAAGTTAAAAATCTATCGGCAAGCAACTTCGGATGTGTTCCGGCAGCTGTGCTTGAGAACAAGCATCTCTCTAGGCTTAGTATGTTTACCGTCTTAATACAGATCATCACTTCAAATCAGGTAATATTGTGATCAAAGGCTAAATATGTCAGGAATAAGGCATACTACAGGCACCTTCATACATCACGATACGTGTAGGCGACGATACTGTTGTCAGATACCAGTAGGATACATGTTCGCGACTCGATGTTCGTATTCATTCATTCATTAGACACTGAAGCGTTAGGACGGTAAAGAATTGGAAATTACATGATGTCGAGTCATACCAGTGACGAAGAGGTATTAGCAGTTTTTCTATATATTTTTTTTTTTATATTTATATATTATTTGAACTTTCTGTCTAATTTCTTCCCAAACTCTCTTCGTCGCACCTTTTCTCATATGCTCGGGTAATTGAAAGTTGTTTAAAGCATGGATATTTTTCTATTTCTTGCACAAATTGAATATTCCTATCTTGCTTGCGCGCCATTTTGGGAAGACTTGTGAGAGACATGACTCGGCGGCGACCAAAACGGCGGGTATCGCGATACGTAGGATACAGGTAGCGTAGTGTGTGAGTCTCCATAGAAATGTATGTGCGATACTCGGCGGCGCGATGGCAGCTAGTCTCTGAGACTCGTGTGGGATACTTGTCGCCTAAAGGTCGTAAAAATAAATAATAAAAGGAAAATTCTTGGGCTCACCTGACAGACTACCTTCAAGTTCTGACAGCCACGTTTGTTAGCGTTTAAATCTTCACCCGTCTTCGTTCACATCATCACATATCAGGTGAGCCGTGAGCGTCTTGAAGCTTGCCTATAATATAAAAAATGACACCGATCATTATCAATTTTTAAAGAACACACTAGTGCCCAGCAGTACAGCTTATAGATAAATGTCAATAGAAAATGTTATCAAAAACTATTTAAATATTGATATAAATATGTAATACTATTGGTTGCTATGATAACTAGTAAGTACATAGGTAGTTGAGAGGCGATAAGCGCTCTGATTGGCCCTTCATGGGTTAAAAGATCGCTTAATAAACATAACGATGTTGATAGCTGGAGCGTAAACAGGTTACAGTTTTATTTTCATGCAGTATCGGATTCAGAGAGGTGGCTGCGTGGGTCATGACCGTCATTTGAGCTGACACAAACCAACTATATTTTATCTTCTGTACACATTATAAAATTCAACGTCTCTCTTTATGTCTGTACGTTTATGTTATTTTCACGCGAAAACCACCGTTCCGATAAAAATGTTTTTTATTTTTATTCATAGCTATGTTAACATAAGAAATCAACAGTAACGGAAAATGAAGCATTTGGGGCGCTTAAATGGCTTACGCTGATTAAACCATACGAGATATAGCAAATTAAAAGACTTACAAAAGTGTCAGCGATAGCATATACGAGTATCTATCTTCTAAGAATCACCTAAAATAATCATTTTTGTTTCCGTCTTTTAAACGGCGGCAGTAAGATTCGCGCGTACGCTGGACCGACGGCGTTCTGAATACTAGTTATTTCTATTAAAAATACTATTTTCTTTAATTTTCATAATTCTTAATACGCTCCAAAATGTATATTTCTACCCTCTAAATACAGCCGTGTATATACAAATACCAAATATCTCCGAGAGGCTTCTTGTCAAAAGTCAAAAGAGCATACTTGAGACAACTAACTGGTCGACATCTAGTTGATCGGTCCAGGTAGGTATAGCTGGTGTGACACAGTATAGGCGGATTTGCTTCAGATTTAAGCCGACAATTGGCAAGAAACCTTACAGGATAGGGGTAAGTGGTGTGCTCTTGTTTCCTAGACCAAGACCCCTTTTGGAGCACTGAGTCAAAATAGTTAATTAGTTAATATTCCCAAAAAAAAAAGTTTGATCATTCAGTTTGTATAATTTCATAAAGATGTTAAATTCACCCAAATCTCAGGCTCATTGTAATCAAAATTCATTCTTTTAAATATGTTTCCTCATTTCCTAATTGAAGTTCTTAGTTAGAATAACGTACAAGTTCTCTCAGTTACCAGAATCTGCAAGCACAAGAGATAGATAGATAGCCAGGCAAAGTACAATCCAAAAACAACAACGACTACAGATAGATCGGTAATCCATCGTAGGTCGTCATTGCCGGCATGCAAGCCTTAAGCAGCTGAAGCGCGACAAAGCCAAAAGAGAGTCACTGTGACGAGTTTCTCACCATGTGCATGATCGTCGCGGCCCAGTTAGGGAAAGATACCTACCAACCCGCTTGGTTACTGGACATTCACCGGCTGTCTTACGTCCGTTTTCAATAACCTATCTATCCGTTTTTTTCAGTTAAAAAAGATAGTCAAAACTATCCTTGTGCCTTTAATTTAATTTCTTAAGTTATCGATGGATAGTATTTCCTATCGAAAGTTTCTATCTTTTTTCCAGAGAATGGATAGGAAGCCTACTAGAGATAGGAATGCACATACAAATCGAAATTAGCAGCGTTTCAATATAAGTTCAGACGAAACTAACTCTTATTCTTGAAACGCAAACTATGGATAGATAGATATTATAATTGTACTAAACGGGGATAGGGCACTATCCAAAAGCTAGATATTTTACAGCAGCTAAAAGTTTTGGATCCCCTAAGAATTTCAGTTATAGAGATTTCTCACTTATCCAGGTCCCAATTAATCAAGTTTTACTTTACAATACAGTACCACAACAAGCTCATTGGTGCGTCAATTTTGAACCGCGAAGTCGCGAAGACTTTTGTGTAAAAAAAATCGTTAAGGCTTTGTACGGATTCTTAACATCTATATTTATGTATGCACTAGCTGTGCCCACGGCACCGCATCTCTACATTTATTTACACACACACATGAAGTAAAATAAGCTTAATACATCACTAAATAATAAAGCATGAAGAGAAGAGAAAAAAAATTGTAAACTAAAAATTTCGTGTTGTCTCCCAGTGAAAGACCCGTCAAATTCGGTCCAACCGTTTCGGCGATTAATCGAGATTTAAAAAAATGTATTTTTGTAATAATGCATATACTTTCATGTGCATTTAGTAAAAAGCTGTTATTTTCACATTACAAACACACACTTTAATTTTATTATATGTATAAATTATTGGTCATGAAATATCTTTTATTTTTAATTTAAAATAATAATTTTAGTCAAGTAAAAATGGATCCATTAATCGTAAAGATAATGATGTAAAACTCAATTAAATATATATATATATATATATGTAGGTTTTTGCTTATGATACCATGTATTTAATTGTAATTGAAGTTATGATGTTATTCATAATGGGTGTCCATTTATTATCACTAGTTGCTAAAATATATAACGGATGCAACAGAAATATTTATCATTAAAATTATAAAAAATGTACCTACTATTGAGTCATATTAATCATCAATGATTGTGATTTAAGTAATTACCCAAATTTACTAACCAGGAAAACGTAATTATGCACACACACAACATAATATTGATACATTAATAGCATATATTTACTTCTCTTTTATTAAAATATTTACTGTCTTTGTTTATCGTAATAATATATAATTGTAATGTGTCCTTTGTCATGAACACTGTTAAAAATTTCAATGATAATTTTACAAAAAATGTATTCGAAACTGATAGGCAAAACATTTAGCCAAAATTTAAATCGGGTATAGTAATAATACAAAACTTTTTGTGCAGAGTTTATACATAAAGATTGTAAAATTACAACTTTTTTTTGTAGGTTTCTTCTTATGTATAGGGAAATTACTCGTATAGTATAATAATTTTGGATAAGTATACATTGTTTTGTAATTTTACTGGTACATCGGTTTATAAAACGATGGTAATTTTAGAAAAACAAATTAACAGCGTATATAGCTACGCCGTTTAACATAAGTATATATCATTTTACAATATCCCTGCAGATCCCATAATAAAAATATTATTTATTAATTTGTGATTGTTTTATGTTGTATCATTATGTGTTCTGGGTTGAGCTTATTCAACAGTACACTGAACTTGGCTACTAAACTCTAAATCGTGTATATGTCACACATGACATTGGCGAAACTGCCTACATAGGTAGAAGTCATAATAAAAAGACAGCGCCATTTATATGTTTGTATAGTACATTTTCATTACTGTTTTTCATTTTTCGTCAATAACGGAGCACATAACCAATAAAATGCTGTTTGAATTCTTAATATTGATGAAGAATTAAGGGAGATATGGCGTTGCTACAAGCACCTTTGGGAAGTAATAAATAATATATAATAAATAATAAAAGTAGACATGTTCATGACATTATATAGTCTAGGCAATAAAAATAATAGAAAACTATCAATAAATGTGAACCGCGACTACCTTTAATTACTAACTACTAACCAAGTCAAAGACAAGTCTAATCGTTATCGCGAAGTAGTGGTGAAACTCCGAGAAATACAACTTTCTCGCTAATACCTGTCCTTAGAAGGGCGCAGACGAGGCATCGAACCTTGCCGGCCACGCAGACGGACGCCAGACATTTTTTTAAATAGCCAGACTTGTAGCGAAACCTGATTCGGACTATCGGCGTGCACGTGGTCTAAGTTAAGAGCGCTCTCCTTCATTTTGTGTCCTGGAAAACAATAATTCCGAATTTCAATTTAAATAATACAGAACTGTAAATGTTATAGCTAAAATGAAGTAAAGCATGGTCTGTCATGTGATTTTTATTTTTATTCATAAGCTATGTTATTTGTCTCTATAGTTTGTCGGTATTGTTAGGTGATATAGTTCGGTTATTGTGCACAAGTGCAGTAAATTATAAATAACTAGCTGTGCCCGCGGTTCCGCTCGCGTGGACTACATAATGCTGTCGGTTGAGCGCACGTGCGTATTCCGTCAAAATACTTATTGTGAGTGATTCTTATAAGATATATGAGATATATTAGAAGACATATGCTATCGCTCACTTTTTTGTAGGTCTTTTTAAGATCTACAATTATGTTATACATTAATTTGATATAACTTATATGGTTTACTCGACGTAAGCCATTGAATCTTCTCATAAGAACGTTTTCGCCGAATTGATTCACCATTATCGTCACTGCTTATTTCGTATGTTACTTTATCTTACAAAATATGTATATCCTATAATCTAGTCAGATTATATAGCTATATATTTTATATATTTGATGATTATATATTTGAAAAAGAACCCTGTATATTGGATAAGTGGTTTTCGCGTGAAAATAACATAAACGGACAGACAAACAGAGATACGTTGAGTTTTATAATATGTATAGATCACCTGGCCAGATTATATAGCTATGAATTAAAAAAAGAACCATGTAAGTCGGATAACTGGTTTTCACGTGAAAAGAACATAAACGAACAGACAGACAGTGAGAGGTTTATAATATGTATAAATAACTAGGAACATGCACTTTAAGTTACCACAAAAACTACTTAGACTGTTTGGACAAGGGAGCCACCATCTTGTTAGAAAAATGTTTGACAATTCAAGAATAATTAGAAAAAATTCAAAATATCAACTCTCCATCGCGCCTGTATCAACACCAGTGTCACACACTGCCAGTGTAGCCTGTCGTTTTTCTCACTTCCCGTACTTGCCAAATTGCTTGACGATCATGGTCACTGTCCCGCTCCTTAGTGTCGTAGCGTGAAGTTATATAGCCTAAAGTATTCCTCATGAATCTAGTTGTCATATACAAAAAGATTTTTTCGAATCCAACTGGTAGTTCCAGAGATTAGTCCGTTTAAACAATCAAATAATTGTTTTTTTTTAGCTTCCGGGCCGCCTGATGGTAAGTGGCTATTGTAGCCTATGGACGCTTGTAATAAATACCATGAGTATCAATAGCGTGCTCCCGGCCGTAAACCCCTCAACCCCAAGGAGCTCTGGCAACCCTACTCACCGCAGGAATACAAAACTAGTTTATTCGGCTGCGACCTTTTGTAGGGTAGAAGAATTCCACCAGTCGGGCTAACCCAAGTAGAGAGAAATCTACGAAGACATTTCTCTGTGCCTTAATTTTATCTAAACTAATATTATAAAGAGGAAATATTTGATTGTTTGTTTGCATTGAATAGGCTCTGAAACTACTGGACCGATTTGAAAATTTCTTTCACCATTAGAATCCTACATTACCCCTGGTGAGCATAGGCGATAGAATAAAAAGTTAGGGATCCGTATGAAAATTTATAATTTTTGAATTTTTTGTTAAATACTCGTGTGAAGCCGGGGCGGTCCGCTAGTTATATTATAAGTATCGAGTATTTATTATTTGTTTCGAAGTTATGCGTTAAGGTGGAGCGGTTACTTCGCTTGTTGCTTGGACCACAAGACACTTTCTACTCCGCTTCACGACTAAAACGCGTTCCTTAATCTCACGAGACATGCCTAGGTACTCAGTTATAAGTACTTGTAAGTATAACAGAATTTCTAATATTAGCTTAATTCAAGAACTTTTACACATGGGAGTGGGGGAGGTCATAAAATGCCTAAAGGTTTTTGGGTGTTTTTAACCCCCGACGCAAACAGAGGTCTGATCGATTCGAAGTTTTTTTTTGTCGTCTATCCCATCGTGTGGTTAGGTCGTTCAATATTGTGGGTCTTTGAAAACCATTTTTCAATTCAGGGATCCGTCTGCGCAATAATAAGTTTTAAAGAGCTAATTTTTATTAGTGGCCAGACACACTCTTGGATTTTATTTTTATTTTATTTCAATACATAAAATTATACTCACAATAATTTAGAAAAGTTTGTTTTGATAAAACGGATTGCAAAACAGACAGCCAACAAAAACAACGGCAAGAGACAGCAG
Source organism: Saturnia pavonia (assembly GCA_947532125.1). Lineage (NCBI taxonomy): Eukaryota > Metazoa > Arthropoda > Insecta > Lepidoptera > Saturniidae > Saturnia > Saturnia pavonia. Next base: position 2,089,011 of record OX383922.1, read on the forward strand.
AGAAATCATGACATGCTGAAACAAGACACTGTGACGAGTTTTTCAATTCGTGATCGAAACGGGCACCCTTGCTTTGCTCACCCCGGAAGATATCAATGATTGTCCCGTCGCTATACAAAAAAAAAACTTATTGTGTAAATAATTGGGTGGCATTCTGTTATGGAACCCCTTTTTGGTAACCCTAATCAAAGTTCTTAACAAAATTGTTACACATTTTTTTAATACTTTTTTTAATAATAGGTAAAAATCTATACAAGATCAATACAAGCGTGACGTGGCTTAAAAAATGGGCTTACAAATGAAAATGTGATTGTTACATAACTAGTTACAAAGGTTCTCTAGAGTTAATAATATAGAACTAACTGAAATTGTTTAATAAAAAATAAAATGAAGCAATTATTGCTCAGTGGTAGCGTTTCCGACTTCGCGTCGATTGACGTGCGTTCGAATCCCTGTAATGAGCCTGAGCTTTCGGTGAAGGAAAACATCGTGAGGAAACCATAGCATGATAGTAGGGCTTTTTCTAATGCTACCACCCTCAAGTTGATAATTTGTCGCCAAGCAACAATAAGTGTGTTCCGGCAGCTGCACTTGAGAGCCAGTCTTTCATTAAGTTTAGCGTGTTATCATCTTGGGCCACATCATCACTTAACATCAGGTGAGATTGTGGCCAAAAACCTATAACTATAAAAAAGGAATGCAAATCCCTGCTAGCTTTCGGTGTAGGAAAACATCGTGATTCTTTGGTAGTTTCAGTGTCTTATCTAAATTTTATTATTTTATAATTTGTTTTCTTTTTGCCGATCCAACACAGTATCAGTAACATATAGTTCTGCTTCACCAACAAGATCACAAAACACAAAAAAAAATCAATTTATTAAAAAAAATCAATTTTAAAAATGAATAAAAAATTATTAGTTTCGGAAATGCATTGACAGTTTTTTTTTTATTTAACGCCACAGGCAAAGGGATCAGCTGCTCCGGCAGAATGCTATACGTACAAAAGAGGTTTTTTCTCAACTTTTTTTTAGGTGTTTCGTACGCGAAAGGGATGCCGTACAATGAGTCGTTTTTTATTTTACAAAACTGCTAAAAAGTTTTGCTTAATGTAAGAATAGTGTGGAATGGATGTGGATTATTATATTCATTTGTAAAGTTATTCATAGCAAAATTATTTATAGAAAAGTTTAACATTTTTTTTATTTTTATCATTTATAGGCTTAACGTTAGGGCCACAATCGCACTGATGTTAAGTGTTTGGCAACAGATTTTCAACTTGAGAGTGGTAGCTAGCCAGGCGGGCATTAGAAAAAGCCCTACCACCATGCTATGGTTTCCTCACGATGTTTTCCTTCACCGAAAGCTCAGGTTCATTGCATTGCTAAAGTTAAAAAAATAACGATCGAATTTCTTGCCGGCTCTTCTTGGTGACTGGGATATTTGTCTGAATCGGTGATAGTGTTCCTTTTAGGGTCTAAAATATTTTTAATTTGGTATGAAAAACAAGTTTTAAATTGACATTTATTTTGAAAAACTGGCCTTTATCGTTAAGACGGCCTATCATAATTAAACGCGTATTCTAAATTTTGTGTCTTACCGTTGGGGAGTTTCCTCGCCGAAAGTCAACTCTGGGTGCATTAGCCAGGCTATGATGCGAATGTAAAGCGGGCAATCAAAATTAAATTTGTATACAAAATTTCGTGCCCATGCTGTTGACCGTTAAGGAATTCTTTTATCTGGAGCCAACCCTGGGTAAGGAACCAAGTCACGCTTAACATAAAAATCTATTGTCGTCAGAACTGAATTAACGTGTAAAAATTCAACTCCGTAGGATAAAAGGAAGTGGGACAAATTTAACTTGCAAGATTTCATTACAGAGGGAAGCCCGAGACAGGTGAAAGTAAATAAAATATTGTAAAAAGATCAATTACTCAATTAGGTAAGCATTGATTTATGTAAAATGATTATAGGTGTTGTATTTTTTTTTTAATTTATTGGCCGACTCATAATAATCTTTTCCCGTAAGTAAATTCGTTTCCCACAATTTTTCAGTAAATGTTCATACAATTTGGGCGCTTTCCGTGATTTTTGGAATCAATTAGATTAGATCTTGACTTATACAATTTGCATTTATAACTTGTTTTTATATGAATACTGTAAGGACAATATTATTTATAAATATATTTATTTGAATGTATTTATATTTTATAACTATTCTAAACTTACACTTTTTTTCGTTTTAATACCGCTGGTTTGCCGAAAGAAAATACCTTATGACATTAAGATCGCTAGTGTACAAAGTAAAGTCATTTAGTTATGAATTTTCGGTCACCTAAGAATTTGTTAAAACAATCTAAAAATTAAATTATTTTTATTGTCAGACGTTGGTATATTCTTATCTAATGTATTCTATAAATTTATTTGGAGATTTCTCTCTACTTGGTGCAGTTAGACTGATGGAATGCTTCCACCCTGCAGAAAATCGCAGTCAAATAACCTAGTGTTGTGTTCCTGCGGTGAGCAGGGTATCTAGTTAGTGGGGTTTATGGTCGGCAACGCGTTAGTAATACTTATAATATAACGTGCGTCCATAGTCTACAGTAGCTGCTTACCATCAGACGAGCCGTACGCTTGTTTGCCACATTTGTTGTTTAATAAAAAATATGTTGTATAATAAAAACATTATATTCCGCTTTAACATTGTCGACGTATTGTATGACGAAACATACACACTTAATTAGTACTTATCATAATTATTAAAATATAATCTACAAAATATCTTACAAAATAGAATCCTAGAAAGGAGAAAGAAAGCGGTATTTATTCTTTACACTAATGTAATGTAAACTAAATAATGTTTAATCTTGTGTTATTATATAGAAGCATATCCAAGTTAATACAACTTTAAGCGAATTATTTCCAATACAAAAAAAAATACCTCAACCCTATTTCGCGTGCGCACGGAACAAAAGCGTCGCGCATTGTACAGAACCATTGCCAATTAGGGTTCTGGAGGCATACAGAGCCATCTGGCAAGCGAGAACACGTTAACTTTTTATTTAATTTTGTTATAGATTATCAATTTTATTGTATATTTTTTCGATAATAAAAATTCACAATATGTATAGAGGAAAAAGATTCATGAATATCATAAAATTGAGCAAAGATCCATCTTCGTTCCTTCTAATTATATTTTGATTGAGTTTATTATTTATCACATGGTCCAATCCATACCAATATTATAAAGCACAAGAGATTGGTTGTTTGTTTGTTTGTACGCGTTAATCACAGGAACTACCAGTCAGATGAGAAATAATCTTTTGTAACTTCATAGCCTATTTATTGAGATAGGTTATAGGCTATATAACTACACGGAACGACCTTAAGGAGCGGAACAGTAATTATAAATGTCAAGCAATCTGGCAAGCTGTAGGTATGTACATAAAGTGATAACGATAGTTAGTAGGAGAGAGTTTGCTGAATAAATTTAACACTGGTAAAACTATGGGGCATAGTTAGAATCATTTATAACTACTAGAAATTGTGAATAATTTAAACATATATTTCTTATTATCAACCAATTTTAGTTAAATTATATAGACTTGATACAGGTTTTTTTTTATATGGGTATATATAAGCAATCTGAACCATCTTGATCGATTTTGGTGTTATTTTGTACACAGGTTGTGTATATATATATATATATATATATATGTATTTTTTTATATTATAAGCAATAATTAATTACGAGTAGAAAATAATTACTGATTAACAAATGCGTGCATAATTCTATAAATATATGATTGAAGGTTAAAATGAAGTCAAAAGAAGTTGAAGAAATCAGTCTAGACACGTGGGCGATAAAGGAGAAACAGTCGCTCGGGCTACCGATAAATCGATAACGGTCTGCTGCGTTCATTAGCATTGAGTGGGTGTTTGCCTTTAACATTATCAAGTGCACGTGCACCTAACAATTCTCGTGTCAATTGGCAAAGATAGATGGAATTGTATTTCATTAATAAGTAAATTCAATATGCGACAGACGTTCGACTTGTGGGCGGTAGCTAGCCAGGCAGGCATTAGAATATGCCCTACCATCAGGCAGACTTGGAATGTTCTAGTGCTTAATAAAATAGAAGTGTGTGAAAAAAAAACTTTTCTTATGATTAAATATTACGTAACCAAAACCCAAACAAGCGTATTTAATAAATTTAGAGGACTTTTCAAAGAGTAATCTAGCCTACATATCTTTAGAATAAATTAAAATAAATAAGATAAAAGAAATAATTAAATAAATAAGATTTTTAATACACATAATTACCGTGGAAAATTATATTAAAGTAAAAGAAGTCAGAGGAACCAACCTGCATCTTTCTATGTAGACAATAATTTACGTTTCGAAAATATTTATTGAATAGAATTGGCATCGAATACATAGGCCAATTACCTAAAAATAAATACCAGGTAAAATAAATCTTCATCAAATGAACCCAGGACGTTTATTAGTTAACGGAATCACCGGATAAAAAAAACCACGAAAATATAATCATCCGTGTATTAAAATTCTTTATTATTAGAGATCTTACCGTGAATTTATTTTGGATTAATGGTTCTTATACTTGGTAGCAACTTGGTATATTTAGGCGGTAGAACAGGACAATTGTATTCGACTGAATCGCGACCACCTTACACCGTGTATATTCAGTAATCAGGCGAGATACTTGCATCATGCACTTAGTGTTAAGCCTGTCCCAGTGACTCACTTTTGGGTTATCGTGTTCCGGAATCAGCCAGTGAGAGACTTACAGGCCGACATGACAGCGGCGATCGCCGATGGATTTCGATCTCTCGGTGGTCGCCGTTGTATTTGGACTGTACTGTGCTACCATGTGTTCCATCAGGGACAGTACAGTGAATGTGCCTAGCTATAAAAAAGGGCTGTCACTTATCCGTGTGTTGTTAAAAAAAACTTAGTGTTATTTTCAAACGCCAATATAAATACGAATATTTAAAACAAATACAAATGTTGCACATTACGTCACCCGAATAGCTACAGATATACTGCTACTATGCATTTCGGTGACGCGAATTCACAAGATTTCACCCATCCAAAAAGCGTCTAACGCGCTCGATATAGATATACAATGAACATTAGCATGTCGGTGATGCGAACCCATGAGATTTCTTTGCTATTACTCATTTCAGCGGTTTCAGTAATGTGCACGCATATGGCTATGGTATCCAATTTTTGCACTAAATGTGCGCTCACGGATACTACACGTCAGGATACCGTTGACGTATACAAAATTGTAGAGGGTAATTTCTCCTTAAAGTGATCTCTTTTATTATATAACTCATGCGTTTTCTGATCTTCGAATGAAAAAACGATCTGACTCACCAGTCATCTCCATTCAGACCTATTTTCAAATTTGCATCTTTAACTTAGTAGGTAATTAATTCATAAGCATGGTGATAGAACATTTTCTAATACCCGTTGGCTAGCTACCGCAATTAAAAACCAGTCTACTCAGGACCAGCGTGTTAATATCTTCCACATCATGACTTAAAAATAGGTGAGATTGTGATCAAAGGAAACTTATCTATACATATTATAAATAAAATGATTGAGATTTGTCGTTGTGCGCGCATCACGCAAAAACTACTCGATATTTTTTTTCTATTTTACTCCTTAGATACTTGGTCATTATTAAAAAAGATCACGATCTCTTCATTCAATAAAAAAATATTAAAGTTTTAAGAAACTACGGTTTTTATAAGCACGTTCTTGTGTCGTTCACGCGAGCGGCCCCACGGGCACAGGTAGTATATGTATAAATAAAGACGAAATTTTATTCGTTGGTAAGCGCATCATTCAAGAACGGTATTTGCGATTTGACTATTTATTATTATAAAATATTCGTAATAGTCCGAATTACGTTTTTAAGGAAAGAAAAATGGAGAAGTTTTGTAGAAAATTTTCAAATTCAGAAAAGAATGAACGACATTTTTTTCTATTGGATTTTTGTATAAACTCAAGAACACTCACGATTTAAAGGATGGGTGTACGCAATTCTTATTTTGTTTTGTTGGTTATGACCCTTGAAATGTTTTCAGGATAAAATAATTGGGAATAGGTAGCGCTGTGGTCGACTTATTCAGTACTGGAAAGAGCACAACTTCTGTCGGGCCACATAGTAATAATAAATAATAATAATAATAGCCTGTAAGTGCCCCACTGCTGGGCAATAGGCCTCTTCCTAAGGGAAGGTCGTAAGCACCACGCCAGCCCATAATCTATTGGCGATTTCAAACACCGATAAGTCAACAGTTCTATATTTTTCCACATAAAGTGGTGATACTAGAACATATCTCAAGCGTTCCCGTGTCCTCACGATGTTTTCCATCAAAGTAATAATGTTAGGTATTAATTTGAATAAGTAAATATACGCGAATTAAAAAAAAAATCGTTGGTACATGTCTGGGTTCGAACCTTTGAACATCGAATCGATATTCCGCCAGTCTAAACGACCACCACGACTTAAAGAATATAAAAAAAATGTGTTAATGAAATATTTGATAGTTCTGCTTGCCCCTAATGGTAAGCTAATTAATTATTTATACGGCGTCGTTGTTTGTTATGGACATCTATACTATTGTTTGTGGTCTGTGAACTTAACTAAGACATACGAAGGACAGTTCTGTTGAAGAGTTCCATTCAAACCGCTTTACTGGAAAACTTATTGTGTTTTGAAAAGAATCGTTTTATTTTAAAAAATTGCGAGTAGAAATGTGATGATACTAAGATTATATATGAACAAGAAACGTTAAGTTTTTGACGGAATCTTGACTATTCATGTGGTGGTTTTTATTTTAAACTTATCTTGTTGAGTTCAATATGATTTAATTTTGACTGTTATTTACGTGATGTATGTACCCCTAGTTTGATTATTGTGCAATTGACATTTGACGACCTTCAAAGAATATGATCGAAGCACGTTTTACCATAGTAGTGGCCAAATTATGATTATGTAGCAGTAAAGTCGGTAATCTAAATGTATTGTAAAACTCAATAATAATAAAAAAGAAAACATTAACCAGCTTAAAGAAATGAATATTACGGTAGAGGGAGGTAGGGCACAGAGAAATTTCTTTGGAGATTTCTCTCTACTTGGGGCAGCCTGATTGGTGGAACAGCTCCACCCTACAGAAGATCGCAGCCAAATAATAATATAATAAATTTGGATGTATAACTAACACTTTGTGTATTATTGATCTTTTGTCGGTCCTTTTTTGACAGAGTAGTAAATTAGGTCGTATATTCCCAGATTTCTGTATACCTGGGACAGTCCAACTGATGGAATACCTCCACCCTACAGAAGATCGCCTCTATGTCTTATCTTTGTCTTACCGTGAAACTGTGGTACCATCTGCTGGCCAATGTGTTATCTCCTACTTGTCACATCGGGTCCTTCAAGAGTAGCGTGACGAGATATTTATGCAGGCCGGCATGACAGCGGCGACCGCCGAAAAATTTAGATCTCTCGGTGATCGCCGTTGTATTTGGATTGTACTGTGCTTACCATCAGGGACAGTACAGTCAAATACAAGCGTCCATAGGCTGCGGTAACCGCTTAACATCAGCGGGCTCGTATGCTTGTTTGCCACATTTGTTAAAAAAAAACAAAAAGGGGTCGAAGTGGTCTCTCTAAAGATAGCGTTCTCGCCTTTCCCGGGTTGTATTTGTTTCGAATCAATACACGCAGCATTCACGGAAAGAATCGTGCCATCTACTGAGGTGACAGCTGATGGAGTACAGTGGAAGAGAAAATCATGTTATGCCGACCATACTCAGTGTGACATAAAAACAAGAAAAAGAAACTTTCTTATTGAAAATTTATCTATTTTGTATTCAAAACACAAATATATCCAATATCACGGAATATGGGATGCAATAACACAATTAAAATCAAAAGATACTATAACCTATCAAGTTGTCACGGAAAAGGCTCCAATAAGCAGAAAAAGGCTCCAATAATCAGAAAACATAAATTTTAAAGATTTATTCAGAAATTGTTTGTTTGTTTGTTTTAACGCGCTAATTTCTTGAACTACCAGTCTGATTTGAAAAACTATTTTCGTATTTAGTAGCCTGTTCATTAAGGATGTTTATAGGCCTAAGGAGCGAAGCAGTGTTGATGAAAGTCAAACAATCTGGCAAGTTCTAGACAAGTATTTTATTATCGTTATAGGTTTAACGTTATGTCCACAAGCTCACCTGATGTTAAGTGACGATGTGGCGCAATATGGTAAACACACTAAGCCGTAAACACACCTATTGGTGCTTGGCGACAGATTTTCAACTTGATGGTAGTAGCTAGCCAGGCTGGTGCCCTACCACCATGCTATGTTTTCATCACGATGTTTTCCTTCACCGCAAGCTCAGGCTCATTGCAGGGCTTTGAACTTACATCTATCGACGCGATGTCCGTACACGCAACCACTGAGCCATGATTCCTATAAGTATAGGAAGTAAGAATAATGACGACTACACGGGTACGTTGACAGCGACGCCGTGAATTGGTCAAATACATTTAGCACGAGTGAAACCGTGGGGCACTAGTTAAAAATGTATAACGTGGAAAATTTACGTAACAACTATTTATTAACGGAATGAACTCTGGTTATCAGTGCATCAATGTAAGCTACATACACAAATGTTACAGATGAATTCATTTCTACTGTTCCACAATGACCTCACCGTTTAGTCAGGTCATCCGTCTAGTCTGATGTTGCTATGGTTATGACCTTTGACCTTCCGTTCTACTGAAGGATACGCAGAGAAAATTATTTATATAATAAATTGTAGAGACGATTGCTTAATTATAGGACGCTTCAATCGTATCGACGTACTGAATACATTTTGGTTTATGATAAATACAGCTTCACATTTTACGCTTTGCGTGTATTCATCTTCGCCTACATAATTGTAGTGGGTCATACCGACGTGAATTATGAATAATGAAGTGTAAAATAAAATATAACATTACATTCGTCTCTCATTTAGATCTTTAGCAATCTATAAGTGGATATACACTGTTAAAAATGTCAATGGTAATTTTAGAAAAATTGTAATTTTACGAAAGATTTTACGAGTGTAGCTTCCTTTATTTTGGTTCATAGTTGAGTAGTCAAGATCCAGAACTCCAAAGTATATCCAAAGTATAAAATTGAAGTTTATTTTTGTAATAGTCATAATAATGGCTTTTTACTAAATTCATATGAAAGTATATATACGGTAATTTAACAAAAAAAAAAAAAAAACATTTTTCTGCCTGTCTGTTCCTAAACGGTTGGACCGATTTTGACGGGACTTTCACTGGCAGATAGCTGATTTTATAATGAGTCACTTTTATTTTAGATTCTGTAATCCACGCGAGCTGAGTCGCTGACATAGCTAATAATATTATAAATGTATTATAAATATTATTCTTAGTTTAGAATCAGATGTGGGAACTAAAACATTTATATTATAAAAGTGGTTATTTGGTTTGGCGAAGGACCAGTTCAAGATCCATGTCAAGGCGGTTTTACTGTCAAAAACTCCCTCACTATAAGGTGGATCATTACGTGAATGCTAGTAATGTCTAGAAATGACTACCTCTCTGTACATCCACTAAAATAATATTATTATTAAACGTAAACATTATCTCAGTAAAAAAAAAACGACGGATATTTTTACCGGTCCTTCTCGATGACTGGGATGTTTCCGAAACGTTGGTAGTGTTTTAAGGTTCATAAGTTATTTCTTAAGGCTTAAATTGAATAAAGTATTATTAATTTTTCTACCTAAGCATACCTAAGGATACTTTCATGTATCCGCGGTAATGCCGGATTTTGCCTACGTAGATGATTACGTGAATGTCATTCGAATTCACCTGGTTATAAATACAATATACAAAAAAAAAAGTTTTTTTTTTGTTGTGTTTACAGGCTCCAGAGTAAACATTATATACACGCATCAATCGAAACTTGGCATTGATTGGTCTGAGCTGCAATCCCTGTTATTATTATACTATTTTTAAACAAGTTCAATATTAACACGTCAATATTTAATATATCGAACTATCTGGGGTGGTGAGATTGGTATTTGCTTTTCAGAGTACCGTATCCAGAAAAGGAACCCTACTGCTAATAAATCTACGCTATTCGTTCTATATTCAAAGGGCCGTCCGTATCTTTGAACGGTAATAGTTAGCCGGTTTAAATTTTCATAGAACATTTTGTGGTGGATATCTCAACAAAAGTGAATACAAAATATTAGGAGATACCCGTAAAATAAAAGTTATTTTTTTCAATGTTATCTTTTTCTTTATCGTAAAAACGGCAACAAGTACGAGAGTCAAAAACAGTGTGATTATATTTAAATCAAGAGATAATATAGACCGTTCAAGCCCCGGCTAAACATAAGTCGGGTTCGCTCTAAGGTTCTTCAATGAAAGAAAGCCCTTTACTCTCTGTGTGACTCTCTTTTCGTCTGTCGCGATTCAGTATTTGAGGCAGAAAGTTTTTTTTTTTCGAAGTGTTTATACTGTTAGCCTTAGTGGCCCTGGAGCCTTTACGGATTTTACAGCTTCACCGGGATTGGAGGCGAGCGCTTAAGGCACTCAGCCGCGAAAGCATTGCAACAAGATCCGAGGGTGCCAAAGTGGCCAGATCTCGACTCGGAATGTTGCAGCGATTGCAAATAAGTCGCGATCTGGCTCCTATAGGATTCCCTATCATGCGATCTAAACTAACTATACATATACATATACCTGTCTCTAGCCTCTGGGAGGTGCGGAAGATACAAGTATATATTTATTTATAGTATATGTATTTAGTAATCTGTCAAATTTTGTCTAGACTAACTAACCGCAAAAAAATAAAAAAAGGTCCCTTACAGAACCTATGTACCTGAGTGTAATGCATCATCATCATCATCATCATCATCATTTCAGCCGAAAGACGTCCACTGCTGGACATAGGCCTCTCCCAAAGATCGCCACAACGACCGGTCTTGTGCTGCCCGCATCCAGCGGCTTCCCGCAACCTTTACCAGGTCGTCGGACCACCTTGTGGCGGGTCTGCCCACGCTGCGTCTCCCGGTACGTGGTCGCCACTCGAGAACTCTTTGACCCAATCGGCCATCCGCTCTACGAGCTACGTGGCCAGCCCACTGCCACTTAAGTGTAGCTATTCTTTGGGCTATGTCGGTGACTTTGGTTCTCCTGCGGATCTCCTCATTTCTGATTCGATCACGCAGAGAAACTCCGAGCATAGCCCTCTCCATTGCCCTTTGAGTGACTTTGAGCTTTCTTATGAGACCCATAGTTAGCGACCTCGTCTCAGCACCATATGTAATGCATGTAGGTACATAATACAGTGTAATGAATGTATGTTGGTAGCTAGTGAATGCGGTGTCACTGTATCGCGCGAGCGGCCGCTAGACTCAAGGGCTCCATGCCGGAGGATCGGACCTAGGCTTGAGTGGCTGCAGGATAAGGTGGATGTAGCGGGTGTGCGGGAGCGAAGTTCACCGTCCGTCCCCTACGAAGGGAACTGTGGTTTCGTGGGCGTGAGCGCAAACACGTATGTTGTATAGGAGCGGACGCGTAATACTCGTTAGTTTTCTCGATATCGTCATCAAGATGTTTCGCGGTCGTCGTTTATATCGGAATTTAATATCTGCTATTACATTCGGTGTATAATTCGCGGCGTCTCTAACTAACAGATTCGGATGATTCTCGCGCTATCGAAATATCTCCTAGTGAGATATTTTACATATGACTCTAGAGACGGGAGCTCCATATCTCTATGGAGATCTGCGTTCCTAACGTACGGTGGCGGATCTAGTAAGTGACGAAGGAAATGATTTTTCACTCTTTGCAATCGGGCAAATGGACGCTTGTATTACCATAGGTATCATTAGCGCGTTGCCGACTTTGAACTCCCCCTACTACAAGGAGCTATGGAAACCCTACTCACCGTTGAAATACAATACAAGGTTATTAGGCTGCGATCTTCTGTAGGATGGAGGTAATCCACTAGTAGGACCACCACAAGTAAAGAGAAATCTCAAAAAAAAAATTTTTGTACAATTGTTCACTTTTCATATAAAATATCGTACCAATAATAATAATTATCCTGTACGGATGTGTAGAATTATGAAAACAGTAAGCATCAAGAAATATTTAAGTGCAATTTAATAAGAAAATGTTTTTGGTTGTGGGTTGGGTATTATTGTATTTCATTTATATTAACAATTTTATTAGTGTATGTTCAGTTTGCTCTCTGTAGCAACGCCTTTTTATTAATTAATTAAGAATCCGCGACTTGACAGTATGTTTAAAAATTAAAGTTAATTATCTAACAATATTGGTCTATTGATAAACAGCCTATACGATACATATTTGGTACAAATAGTTGTACGTTTATTTAATTTTTCTACGGGTGTCTCGTGATTGGAAAAGCAAATAAGAAAGCTTAACATAACAGAATATGTTAAACGTGTAATAATTAATAAATATTAATTCACGGATATTATTTTCAGCATATAAAGTGTTAAAACGATTTTTCAAAAGTTGTCTACTCCCGGAATTTAACAAAAGAAAAAACAAACTAAATAAATTTAATATATGGTTAAAAACTCTTTTAATATTCTATTCTTAATAAATTTTAGAGGCGTTTATGCAATTTGCATATGTCAGCCCCATCGTAGCATAGCCCTAGTATGTTCACATAATAGCATAAATAAATAATGCCTATTAAATATTTAATAATAAGACTCCATTGATTTGAAAAGACTAGCGGCATCATCAGTGGACGTATCCCCGAATATTTTATTACCATTCCAAAATCTAGTCTGTTTAAACCAAAAGTACTAATCAAAGGTTCTGCCTGATTTACTCAAACTGGACACATTCCATCAGAACTTATATTAACATCTAAAACTTACCGCATATACATTCTTATTTGCTCGGACCCTACTCGTATAAGGAAATTCCAAATGACATTTATGCATCATTTGCGGTAACTTCGAACGGACTCGTCATAAATACCCTGTTGGAAATCATAGCGCAATTTGCACTTTATCATGTCTATTTATACATATATATTATTTAAAGTAATAAAAAATTAATATTTTTCAAAAAAACGGTCTAAGTTAACATGTACAGTAGTAACACATTAAATTACAAAGCAAATTGTAATGTTTTGAAAAAAAAAACAATGTGGTGTAATAATATAGTTCAAAAATATAATTATGCTAAGTTTTATCACGCACTTCCACTTATCACTAATAAAATAAATAAAAAATAAAATCTATAATACGACGTTATAGCGAGGAGAATTCCCGCGTAAATAATATTCGCAAAGACACGCTCTCCGCCCTTAGTCGCGCGACAGACTGATCGTGTTATAGCTACCAAGTTACTACTTAGTAGCCCTATTTTATCAAGCGGAATGTTTTGCAGTGTTGCCAGTATATACGTATGAAAAATCTGGATTTATTTTCACGATATAAATATTACAGTATCATAGGTAAATTCTCTTACAGGTTTCTCTTACTGATTTATTATTTCATTGTTACCATACCAATTATAATTGGTTGTTAGATGTTTTTTATGTCAACTAAAAACGTCATAATTGATTGTACTTATACAACTTTAATCTCTGTATTCATCGACTCAAAGTTGATAAAGAAACAACTCATTTATAATTAATATCAATTTATACAAACCGTCCACTATCATTTACCTGGTATAAATAAGTACAGATGACAAAATGTATCAAGTTGCAAATGTCATCACGGTCCAACGCTGCAGACTTTTTAAGAACCCTTATATTAAATTTTAAAAACACTGTGAATAAACAAAATAAATATACAAAGATAATTCAGTTAGTTAGATAATTGTGATGGCACTGGATAATATCAACCTCTCGATGAGAAATAAAATGAAGTAAACTTGAGTCTATAAATGGGGATTCCTCTATTCATTTTTTTCTAATTTACAATACATGCCTATTTACACAGTTTAAGGAATAATCATTACTAATGATGTCAAATGACTCGATAGTTCAACCTTATGCTTTGACCCCTGTTTGGAGTCAAACAGGGCTTGCTATGCTTCACGGGATCTAGGTGCATATGCTCTTTGCTTGTAATTTTTAGTTAACCGCAAAATAAATAGGGAGAGAATATCAAACGGTTATAATATGGTATATTATAATCATTTGGTTCTACGCAGTTCAGACTGAGGTAGATAAATTAACGGTGATCTAAATTATTAAAAAAAGTAGACGGGTTGAGACATTGGTATAAAAACTTTGTTGCTTCATTCACGGATGTGGGTACAGATTCTGCAAATGACTTGTTTATTTTTTTGTTGTGTTCTGTAAACTTGGCAACAATACCTTAATATGTCCTTTAGAAATATGCATTGAATTTAATATAAATTATGAATTCAACAGTTTTCTTGTAATAGGTTGGCTTACAAAATTGTTTTTCCCCCGCTTCATGCTTGATAAAATAAAATATAATTTAATTTAGGCCCTTAGAAGGCATTTCTGAATGTCAAAACACTACCACAAGTTCGGAAAAAAGCCCAGTCATCGAAATGAGCCGGTAAAAACTGAGCAAAGTTTGTAGAAACCAAGTTTTTATATACAATTGGGAATTGATAATATTTTTCTTAAATACATTGGCTTGATCACGATTTCAAATCATATTAACTGAGACAGATATTTTGACTAGAATTTACCAACAGAAGTGGAGGTGGGTAGGTCACTTGATGAGAGGAAGTGAGCAAAAATGGTGTAACATAATAACAGATTGATATCCTAGTAACAGTAAACGTAGTAGGAGATAGCAAATAAGAAGAACGGAGAACGAGTTAAAAGCTCACAGCGGGCCCTGACTGGAGGAAAGTAAAATTGAAATATACTGCAGAATATGGCAAAGTTAAGCTTAGAAAATCACACTGAAAATTGTTTTACGATAAATTATAAATTATCTATATTTTCTGTACACATTATAAAACTACATATTTTTTAGTCTGTGTTCGTTTATGTTCTTTTCACGCGAAAACCACATCCAATATAGATGGTTTTTTATTTAATTTACAGCTATGTTATCTGGCAAGGTTATAGGATATATTTTGTAAGATAAAGTAACATAAGAAATGAGCAATGACGATAATGACTCAGATCAATTAGGGAAAAAGACGCTTATGGGTAGATGAAATGGCTTACGCTGAGTAAGCCTTAAGATATATATGGAATGAATGTACTACATAATTATAGCTCTTAAAAAGACCTACAAAAAGTCAGCGATAGCATATCTTCTAAGGATCACCCACAATAAATATTTTTGAGATAGCACAAATCACGCATGCGCTCGGCCGACAGCATTCTGTAGTCCACGTGCGCGGAGCCGCGGGAATAGATAGTTTATAATAACTGGTGCAATAGATTGACCAGTGATAAAAATTAATGTTTTTATTCTTGCATTTCATCCAGAGGTAAACTTACCACTTATTTACTTATTACGACTATTCAAGAGTAGCAACAACCACCGAGATTTAGGGGATATGTTTAAATCCGGTGTCGTTATCTTTGCCAAAGGCATACCGATACAAAAAACCTCCAGTCATGTAGTTAAATATACAATGATGCGTTTAAAATAATATCTATATAAAGTAATTTTTTTGGAAAAATATTTACGCTGGTAACACAATGTCCAAATATTCACTATTAAGCTTCAAACTTATATGAATTAATATTTTGTCGATAGCCTTTTATACAGTGGATTTTTGGGACATTATTCATATTTTAAAAACTATTTTTATTTCTGTATAAATTTTAATGTAATTTATAACATAAACATTTTTTAGTGTATATAAAAAATCCTAAATCAGCGGTACTCGAACTATCTACCAGTCATATTGACATACAACAGTGCGTAAAAATTTGCTCATAACACAGCTAGACCAATTCAACGATGGTCATTGTTTTGAAAATCTTATATATGTATATGCTGTTATGCCGTTTGGACTAGAAACTCTGAGAACGTGGTGTCCTAGTGCGCGTAGTCTTTTTAAAGAAATCACGAGTCGACTGATCGAATCGTCTCCCGACCAGAGAGCTAGCCAATATTTCGGCCAGCGTGTAAAAAGCATTGCTATACAACTTGGCAATGTGGCCAGGCTGGCTACATTTCCATCTGGTGGCGAGTTGGATGGCATCCACTATTTGTAGTTTTCTATTATTATTATCATGTACTTGATTATGATTTTAAAGGTTTGTTTATAATTTTAATTAGTTACTTAAAGTTATGTTTGTTTATCCTGTACTCGTATGTGATTGTCTGTTTTTATTGTCGATCGGGTCGTACACTTTTTACAGTTTAGTTCGAATTACGCCATAAGGAACTTCGTTGCAATAAATATGTGTTTGCGAAAGCACAAAAAAAGCCGTAGACCAAATTTTAGTCAAATATAATTATTGTAATCGACTTTAATCATGAATATGTATGTAGACTAACATTCTGTGATACGTGTCTTCAAAATTCAAAATAAATGTATAAATGGAAACAGAAAAATATATCAATTTTGGTGTAGTAGCCACAATCTCACCTGATGTTAAGTGACAATATAACAAGCTAAATCTAGTGGAAGATTGGCTCTCAAGTGCAGCTGCCGGAACACACCTATTGGTGCTTCGCGACAGATTTTTAACTTGAGGGTGGTAGCTAGCCAAACAGGCATTAGGAAAAGCCCTATCACCATGCTATGGTTTCCTCATGATGTTTTCCTTCACCGAAAGCTGAGGATCATTGCGGGGGTTTGAACTCACATGTTAATCGACGCGAAGTCGTACACGCTACCACTGAGCCATCAATGCTTTTATTTCATTTACTTTAACTGGAGTATAGTTTTTTATCGTAACATGGCAAAGTGTCTGCTATACCTGACGGTAAGCACATTGCAATCTAACAACATCGACGACTGATTGAAAAAAGGAAAATAATTTTTGACGTACGTACATATAGTTAATAATTATAAGTTTAAATAACCACCGAGGGATCTAAAATCCATCGTCAGTTGTCACTGTCATGCCAACCTGCTCGAATGTCTCTTCACGTGGTTGTTGAAGGACTCCATGTTGTAGGAAGGAGGGAACACACTGGCCGAGAGATAGTTTCACAGCTTCACAGTACGGCAAAGATATCAAGTAGAGAGGTTTTTGGTTAGTGCCGAGATGGAGGTCAACGTAAACCAGTATAATTCTTAATTACCTATTGTCACAATCTGTACCTTACTAATTAGCAGATAATAAAAATTAAACTAATCACAATGTCTACGCAAAATTTGATAATAAACCCAAAAAAGATGTTAATAATCCGACAATGCGTTATAGTTTGGATGAAAATGCATTTTTGCACATTTTACTATCAAACCTCAGCGGCGGCTAGACTTTACCACCCAGTTCAGGCTATCTGGGAGCGGGGAGGTGTAAGGGCATTGACCCGTGTCGCTCTCTGTTCACAGGATGGTTTTATTACAATGAGGGATACAAGTCACGTTGTTTTTTTTATGTCATAAAATTTAACTAGGTAAGATTAAATTACCAATACAGTTTCATGACGATAACATCTATTATTGAAAAGATGACTCATTGTAAGATTCGAATTCACGACGTTTAGGTATCTGAATAAGTTACCACAACTCCTTCAACAATTGATATTCAGTATTTGCATAGGTCTGCCACAAAGAAGCATTATTAGCGCTGACGTATTTCAGTCGAATAGTTTAGTTGGCAACGTGCATCGACACACGAAAGTTCATAGCCGTACGATAATTACCGTAAATATACGATAATTTCATGCCTCCTTACGCTGTACGATAGCACATTATATTACGATAATTTAAAAATGTTAAGAATTCATAAAAAAAGGTTATAATACTGTGTCGAAAACGGAATTATGCTCACCGACGAGAGGAATTCGGTAAAGTGTATCATTCTACGTCGCTGGTACCCTGTAGAACACGAATCATTCCATCTCCTCAGGAGTAACAGACAAGTACCGGTCCGAATAAACATCCCAGTCCATAGAAGAACCGGCAAAATACTCTATCGGGTTTTTTTTTTTTTCCAACTTCAGATACAAATAATATTTAGAATTAATCATCATGCTAATAATTTAGCGAATGTAATAGAGACGGAGACACTTATTTATTATTTATATCATATAAATTTATTAAGTTATTTTATTTATTACTTCAGTAAATATTTACGTTAATTTCTATTTAATGAAGTAAATTGTTTTTTACCGTAATTTATTGATAATTGTTATTTGCTAAGTTAGAAAGTAACAAATTTTTTCCGTAAATGAATCGAAGAACATATAGCAACTATATATAAGCTACAGTTAAAGGAAACACAAACTACAGAAAAAGGAACTTGGCTCCTGTTATATCTGAGCTCTTTTCTCGTTGACAACTATCTCGAACGTCATTTTACCGAACTAGACCCCTCTTTCACATTTATGTTTTTGGTGGTTAAAATATCAAGGATGTATCGGGAGGCTGGTATGGCATAGTGGTAAGGCTTTTTCTAATGCCCATCTGGCTGGCTACCACCCTCAAGTTGAAAATTTGTCGCCAAGCACAAACAGATGTGTTTCGGCAGCTGCACTTGAGAGGCAGTCTTCCACTAGGTTTAGCGTGTTATCATCTTGGGCCACATAGTCACTTAACATCAGGTGAGATTGTTGCCACTACGCCAAACCTATACCAATAAAATAAAAAAGGAAGTGTAATTAAAAATAAGTATGGAAAATAAAAAGCTCTTAAACTGACCTTGAATTTGTCTTCTAATCATTAGAGTAGGTAGCTGATCTGTTTTTTCCAGCCTTTATTGAGTAATCTGTAATGAAGAAAAATGTAAACATTATTTTAATAATACTAGGATATTTTTATGCTATGTAGTTACAAACAGACTTGCAATTTTAGCTAATATTTAGCGTATCAAGCATTCTATACATAGCTTGAATATAACCTACCTCAAAAAAAGAGTTCTGAGGCCAGTCATTAATAGCTTACTACTTTTTTTTTTTTAATAGTAGGGTCCGTCGTGTTAGAGTAAGAAAATATAAAAAGAGAAGGCGAAGCTTTGATAGTATTAAGATCTAAAGGAGAAGGAAAACTTTCGCATAACTTTAAGAATCCGTTAGACTTAAGTTATCTATTAAATTTGTTAAATAATATAGCATGGGTTTATTGTGGGAGATTTTCTCATGGTAGGAAGGACACCGTGTAAATTTATTATTTGAAGACACAAGGTGTCTGATTAAGTTAGGAGTGTCGTAAGGAACTTTTAAAAATAATAATAATATTAAATTGCTTGCTACTTTTAAGAATTGAGTTTGAACGCCTCGTGTACCAACGATGCCAAACAGAACACTGCTGCTTTGTGGCAGAAATTCCAGTGGCGGTGGTGATTCTAATGTCAAACAGATGCTACCGCTCTTAAAAATACTACAAACATCCTTCAAACATAACGTGATGAGACATTTGAATAGACCCGTATGAAAATGACGACTTCTATACATATTATAAAACTCAACGTCTCTGTCTGTTTGTCCGATTATGTTATTTTCACGCGAAAACTACTTATCCCGATTTACATGGTTTTTACGTTAATTCGAAGCAATTTAATTTGGAAGCAATAATGGCTCAGTGGTAGCGTTTACGACTTTGCGTCGATTGACGTGAGTTCGAATCTCTGCAATGAGCCGAAGCTTTCGGTGATGGAAAACATCGTGAGGAAACCATAGCATGGTGGTAGGGCTTTTTCTAAAGCCCGCCTGACTGGCTACCACCCTCAAGTTGAAAATCTGTCGCCAAGCACCAATAGGTTGCACCTTAGCTGCACTTGAGTGCCAGTATTCCATTAGGTTTAGCGCGTTATCATCTTGGGCCACATCGTCACTTAACATCAGGTGAGATTGTGGACACAAACGCCAAACCTACAACGATAAAAAAAAACATTGCTATATTCGAAAAATTCTTTTTGTATGTGATATGTATTGAACAGATTCATGAGGAACAGTATAGGCTATATAACTTCACGCTACAACCCTAAGGAGGAGCTGTAAATATGAAAGTCAAGCAATCTGGCAAGCTGTAGGCAATTACGGGAAGTGGAAAAACGATAGGTTTACACGGGCTCGTAGCAGCGGCGTCATAGAGTTTGTCGATTAAATGTAATACCGGTTAAACCGTAGGTACAGCTATATAAAGAAAAGATATCCATGTATTTTATATAAAGTTGATCTTCATATCATACTATATACTTAGCTTAAAACTCAAAGCGAAGCGTAATGTGATCCTGTAACGGCTGTAACCCATACTCGTAAATAGGTAACTCAGTCGCACGGTACTGACCTCTCCAACAATACTTTGTTGCAGCCCTACGATCAATGACTCGTTTTAGGGTTCTCGCGATACTCGGAAAACTTTTCAAACCATTTCTAGTTACACTTATTTAAATTGGGTACTATTTGAAAAAAAAAAGAACATCGTTGTTTTTATGTATTTTAAAGCTTCATCATAATTATGATAATAGTCAATTGGAAAATCTTAAAACATTTTTTTTATTAATAATAAACGATTGAAAATTGTAACATTTTAAAAAGAATCACATGACTAAGAACGCGCCACGATTGATCGCCAGGTTTGTGACGTCATAATGTTAAAGGAATATCATCAATTAAGAGTCGAAGCACTGTATCAGCCGTGTGCTACAATGAGTAGAAAATAACATTACGACGTCACACGCGCTCGGGTTTGTTCGGGAGCTGTCGGCGTGTCTTCGGTACTGAATTCAAAAATTAATTTTTATTTTGAAAAACTTTTGAAATATTGCGAATAAAGAAATAAAAAAAAATTTTTGTTATAAAACTTATATATGATCTTACAATTTACCACAAATAAAAAAAATATTTCAATAACCCAAGTGTGGTATAAATTGGATCTATTATTTACATGTAGTCAATCGTGCCTGTCTGGATTGCGACCACCATACACCAGGTGTATTGTAATACACGTGTTTTAAACTTAGTAAGAATAATAAAAGTTTGTAGGTAATGGTGTCAGATTTTTAAATAAGATCTCGAAGCACAATACTGTATTGCCAGACAATGAGTTCTAGGACCATGTCAATCCGGTTTTATTGTCAAAAGGTTATTATAGGATGTATCATTACGCGAATGATAGTGATGTCTAAAAGTGACTCTCTCTGTGCATCCATTAAATTATCTTTCTATACATATTTTAAAACTCAACATCTATCTGTCTGTCTGTCCGTTTATGTTCTTTTCACCTGAAAGCCACTAATCTGATTTACATGGTTCTTTTTTAATACATACTACATAATTGTGAACCAATTCGAAAAAAAAAACGCTTTTGGGGCGCTTAAATGCCTTACGCTAAGTAAATCATATTAGATACATCAAATTAATGTTCTACATAATTATAGATCTTTATAAGACCTACAAAAAGTCAGTGATATCATATATCTATCTTCTAAGGATCACCCACAATAAGCATTTTTGTTTATCGTCTTTTGAGTGGGGGCAGCACAACACGCACGTGCACTCGACTGACGGCATTTTGTGGTTCACACGAGCGAAGCCGCGGGCACAGCTAGTTATTAATATTATTATTAACTGTAAATATTGTATGTACAGTTGGAAAAAAAAGCCCGATCGAGTTTCTTGCCCGTTCTTCTCGATGACTGGGATGTTTGTCCAAAACGGTAGTAGTTTTTGACGTTCACAACTGCCTTATTGGGGCCTAAATTGAATAAAGTATTTCTTGATTTTGATTGGCTTAGCGTGTGCCGTTCCGAGATCAACCGCTGATGAAGCTGAGTGATAAATAAAGATTAGTATTTGATTGGGTCGCTGGGTAAGCCTGTCACAATGTCTGTCTTACAGTTTTCGCGTTCCGGGAGGAGTTAGTACATATGTCAGTATGTCTAGCTGCCGAGAAGTTCTCAAACAGGTATGAGATTGGCGATCGTTGGATTTAGATCTCTCGGTGGTCGCAGTTGTTTTTGGATTGTGCTGTGCTTACTATCAAGGACAGTGACGTCACTTTACCTTTGTAAGAACAAAAATGTATTATAAATTAACACTATACGATACAGTGTTTTTTTTATCGTTTTGTCTAAAGTTGGATCATAACCGCAATTGACGGTAAATGACGATGCGAGGAGGAGTAACACGCTAAAATTAGAAAGGATACTGGATGGTAAATTCAACTGCCGGAACACACCTATAAGTTCTTGGCGACCGTTATCAACTTGAAGGTGATAGCTAGCCAGACGGGCATTAGAAAATACCCTACAACCATGTTATGGCTTTATCACGATGTTTTATTTCACCGAAAGCTCAGACTCATTGCAGGGATTGGAACTCGCATCGATCGACACGATGTCCGTACACGCTACCACTGACCCATGATTGCTTCTCTGATCATCACTGGTTCTCAAGTACAGCTGCCGGAAAACACCTATTGGCGACAAATTGTCAACTAGCAGGTCGTAGTTATCCAGGCGGGTATTAGAGACAAATACCAAGGATATCGGTATTTCCTATAGACACAGTTTTCCGGCCTATCACAAGCCTCGCTTCACCTAGTTTAATTAAAGTGTCTTTCACTACTCAGGGTCCACTTATATATATATTTATTTGAATATCTTTATATATATAAATATATGCAGATTATATATATGTATATACATAAATATATATGGTGTTACTCTTGTCGGTGGAGCATTTCCTTCACTTGCTGAATAAATGCCCTTCTTGGTCTTCATCACTTCCGTTTCTCTCCAATTTTTCCTTCTATTATAGTTTTTAGTAGGTCGTCGTGTCGAATCAAAAGCCCCAACGAAATTCTCCTCCTATTTTCAATGGTTTATGGTAATTTTCTTCTCTCTTATACCATATTTAATACCCTTCATTCGGTTTCCGTCCATCTAATTCTCTCCATCCTCCTCTAGCATCAAAAGAAACGTGGATAAACCTACCTACAACAAAATGTACAGACCTGTCGAAATGCCTCGTGGCGTAGTGGTAATACACCGTACTATATTCCCGAATGGTCGTGAATTCGAACCACGAACATGACTGACTTTCGAGTGATAAACATAATTGTCAGTTATGTGTTTGGATGTTAAATATCTAATATTTATGTACAGTATATATTAGCTGTTTAATTACTTTATTACAAGCTATAGTTAGTTTTGAATTAAATGGCTACGTGTCAAACTGTGCCCTCATATATAAATATGAAATGAAATGAATATGCAATTGCATGTTGGTAGGGGTTATTCTAATGCCCGCCTGGCTAGCTACCACCCTCAAGTTGAAAATCTGAAATAGGTGTGTTCCGGCAGCTGCACTTGAGAGCCAGTCCTCTCTCTAGGCTTAGCGTGATACCATCTTGGGCCGCATCGTCAATTAAGATCAGATGAGATTTTAGCCACAACGTTATATTTAAAACGATAAAAAACCTGTTATAAATATAAACATAAAATAATCCAAACGGCAAATAAATAAATATATTCAAATCAATATAAATAAAACTAATATAAATAATAAGTAACCTTAATATCTGTATCTGTATATTCTGTAAGATATTTCACTATCATATTAAATATCCATAATTATGTATATTAGATTGCTACAATAACATTTTACTATTAGCACGTGTATACGCATAATAAAACAAAACCGGTCATATAATTATAATTTAAAAAAAAATGCGTTAAATTCTCTCGAAGAACTACGAGCTCACTACTAAAATAAAAAATAAAAGGAAACGATAAAACTTTTTTGAATAAACCTTTGCAACCCTACGTAGTCCTAAGATGGAAGTTATTATACACAGTCGAACGCCAGACGTCGCACACTGCCGCGATCGTCTACACGAACACAATCAAAGCGTTATACATGCTGATTCTTATTTTTACACGCGTTTAAACGTAAAGCTGTCGCGGTAAATAATCAATCCGATTCACACACTTTTTAATTTGAGAAAAGTTTGCACTCTAAAGAAGTCCTAGAAAAATATGTAAAGTCTACATAACCACATTTTCACTTCAGATACGATTATAGCTAAGTCTAACTTAAATATAGTAAGATTCATCATTAATATTACTAAAAATGAGTTTGTAAACTAATAAAATTAAAGTAAGCGCTAGTAAAAAAGCACGTCACGTCTTCAAACACAAAGTGCACGCAAAAAATGACAATCATTACCATAATAACCCCTAAATCTACTTATATTTTTAAAAATTACGACACCATATCGAAAAATATTTAATATTATTCGATGTAAAACAGAAATTCTAAATGGATGTTCTACAATAAATCGATACTTCCAACAATCATCAATCGATTCCTTAAATATAATAGTCGTTTATCAATTTCTGCTCCTGTTGAACGAGTATTTTCCTTTGGTGGAATCATAATGAGAAACATGAAGATGTAATATTTCGATAATTACTAGTGTTAAAATTAGTGAAATAAATGACATGTATTTTATTTTTATTTCATATTTTTATTACTATTTTATTTCAATAAAGGTATTTAAATTAAAATTCTTATTTAACATTTTCATATGCATTTAAAATAGAAAAATAACAAAGTAGTTGCATTTTGTGTTTAAACACTTTTAATAAAGTATTTTGCACATCTTTGAAATAATAAAAAAAATGATTTGTTGGTTACATTAGGTTAGTCATTTCGGTTTTTATATAATGTGAAAGTATCATGAATAACGTACGACTTTCATGTTTAAGTCGTACATGCGTAAAACGTGTAAAAAATCGTATGAATAAGACTTAAATCGTACATCTGGCAACGCTGGAAAGCACCAATAGTGACAATTATGTCACCCCTGCCCGCACGGCTATTACAACCAAGAGCAGCAGTGACTGTTTCGTGGTGGGTTCGTTCACAAGTCTACGGACAAAAAAGTCACGTCGTAACGTATCTGCACATTCGTATATATTCATAGACTTGACAAGGATGACGAAACAGTCAAGGCGACAAGTCATCCATACGCGCTAGCACTTAGTGAACCACGGCGGCTGAGAGGACATTCTATGGTCAGTTGTCATTGTCTGCATATTATGATGCATGTGTATAATAGAAAAAGATAGTCTAACGAAAGATGAGTGAAAACTGGCATCAAATAAAAAGAAAATGGTCGTGTATTCCAAAATTAACAATGAGTAAACGTAATAATAATCATTTATTATTAGTTATTATTATTTTTATAGTACAAAGGTGGCAAACAAACATATGGTCCGCCTGATAGTAAGCGGCTACCGTAGCCTATGGACACTTGTAATACCATAGGTATTACTACCCCAAGGACTGCCAAGGAGCTCTGGAAACCGTACTCATCGCTGGAATACAACACTAGGCTTGTGTTAAGTAGGTTGCGCTAAGCCCAACAAATTATTAGTAGGTATATTAGAAATTACCTTACTTGTTCTTTGCAGAAAGGTTTGACACACATACATACAACTAACGCACCAAGATTCAAAGCAATCATCCCTACATCATATTATTTACACTGCATAATAATAATGGTACGTATATAAATGAAGATAAACAACAGAATGACACTTGCGCATAATAAATAACGGTAGCTAATGACATATGCGCCGCAAAATAGATAACCTCTGGGGTTAATGAAACCCCGACACTCTCGAACAGGTACCAGAGTCTGACACGATACAGTACAATGAGCTGTATTATAGATATATTAAGACACAGATGTTGTATCTATTAACCAAATAATTGTTATTAGTAGGTGCTTGTTTTTCAAAGTGGTATGGCTAAAGGTCTTGTATATGACTAATACTACAATTCGTCAAGCGATACTCCCGTGATTCTATGAATTTGTGTCGTAATATACTCGAGTATCGAGTGAGAGTCGAATTATTGAAATTGGCGGTATATTGATTCGATGTCCGCAGGTTCAAATTCGAAAGGGAACGTTTCGGGCAATTATCCAGAGTTCGCGTACATTTACTAATTTGAACTGGTAACACTATTGTATAGTTGGCGGTAAAGGAAAACATCGCGAAGAAATCTGAACGCTTGAGAAATGCTCTTGTAGTACCTGTACATTTCTCGGCGTTTGAAATTATCAATACGTTGTGTACAGGCATGGTTATTAAGTCCGTGCTTTTCCTCTTGAAAAGGCATTTGTACAGTAGTAAAACACTTATAGGGTACTAAATTTAAAAATCAAATTAAAAAATTATTTTATTCGATTAAAACCCTAAGAAGAAATTTATAAAGGTTACAAAATTACTACCGGTACGAAAAACATCTCAGTCAACGAGAAGTACCGACAAGTTTTTTTTTACTATGTATATGATGTTTAAAGTTATGTAACAATCATAATATTTTAGTGGAGATACAGGAAAGGATTCACTTCCAGGTATCACTATTATTCACGTAGTGATCCACGTTATAAAACCTTTTTATTGTAAAACCTTCTTGACATGGTCCTTGAACTTATTATTCGGCAAATCGGTAATGTACTCAGAACATCTTATTATAGAAACTATACTATTATTATAACAATGATGGCGCAGTTGTAGTAAGCTCTACTATTGAGCCGATAGGTCGCGGGTTCGAACATCGCTCATAACTGAATTTTGACAATCCGTTCGGTAGTTTTTGGGCTTATAGTATTCAGACAGACAGACGCGGCGGAGCCTTTGTTTTATAATATACTAGCTGTGCCCGCGACTTTGTCTGCGTGGACTTCAGAATTGGACTTTTACCAAGATAAAAGTATCCTATGTCTTAATCCGGGTTATAAGCTGTCTGTGTGCCAAATATCATCTAAATCCATATAGCCGTTTTTGTGTGATTCAGTAACAAACATATAAACTCACTATCGCATTTATAATATTAGATAAGTAAGGATAATAATTATAGTCCAAACAGCTGATAAAATTGTTGCATTACAGAAAGAAAGACAGATATAATTTATTCATATAACATTATACTGCGATGTACAATATATATATATTTATATTAAACGTGAAAATAAACAAGAGATTTTGCACATAAATAACTAATATATACATAGGATAAATAAAAAATAATAATATACATGGTCCAACTGCGCATCCCGTTATTACGAAAAGACATACACCTCCAGCATATGTTGAGGCGATTAGCTTAATAATTCTTCTTGCCTAATCCGCCTTAATCTTATAAGAATCCAACAAGAATCCTTTTAAGAAACAAAACTGTTTGAACACGCTGTATTCGAAACATTCGCACACATATGTAGAAACAATGTCGAAACGCGTCTGATTCACTCACACATGAGCGATAACGTAACTGGTATAAATCAACGCGACTTATCACGCACACAAAGATTACAGTATAGTGACCGTTTATTTTAAAATTACAGGATTTCCATTAAATTTAAAATTATATAGCATACAATTAAAATCAAATTTTTCTCTAAAACTGTTTAAGAGACATATTTTATTAATTTACAGTTAACGTAAAATACTTTGAAATTCAAAATTGTAATCGTTTAACAAAAAAAAAAAAATACTAATGAAAATAAGGTACATTATTTATTGAATTTTTGCATGGATTGGTCAAGAAGTATTAGTTATTTTAGCCACATATTGTTATATTGTAGGTAGTACAACCTTTCGACAGCGATGGCAACACTATCTAACGCAAAAACAAATAACTTGAATTTGTTTCCCAACGACCTGATACTGAGTCAGAAATAAGGTATAAGTTTTTTTATATGCCTTATAAGTTTTCGGCGTTTCA
Source organism: Saturnia pavonia (assembly GCA_947532125.1). Taxonomy (NCBI): domain Eukaryota; kingdom Metazoa; phylum Arthropoda; class Insecta; order Lepidoptera; family Saturniidae; genus Saturnia; species Saturnia pavonia. Next base: position 2,116,948 of record OX383922.1, read on the forward strand.
CCCGATGTTAACTGATGATGTGGTCCAATATGGTGACAGGCTGAACCTAGTGGCTTACCACACAGACAGACTAAACAGACTTTCAAGTGCAGCTGCCGGAACACACCTATATGCCACAGATTTTCAAATTGAGACTTGTAGCCAGGCGAATATTAGAAAATATCCTACAACCTCCTTCACTGAAATCTCAGGATCATTGTAAGGTATTCGAACTCAAGTCGATCGACGCGGTGTCCGTATATGCTACCACTGAGCTTCATTGCTCTTTGAATTGCAAAGGGAGTGAAGATACAGAGAAATTTCTTTGGAGATTTCTCTCTACTTGGGGCAGTCTGACTGGTGAAATACCTCCACCCTACAGCAGATCGCACCCAAATAAACCTGTGTTGTGTTTTTGCGGTGTGTAGGGTTTCTAGAGCTCCTTGAGGAAAGGGGTGTTCAAGGTTGGCAACGCGCTAGTGATACCTACGACATTAAAAGCGTCCATAGGCTACGGTGACCGCTTACCATCAGGAGAGCTGTATGCTTGTTTGCCACCTTTACAGTATAAATAAAAAAAATGCTTTGTCACCGTTTTTCTTATTGACTTATATAGCCAATTTAAAAAAAAAAACTTAAGATATGTACCGTTCTAACTGAATACATGGTTACCCTATAATACACACACATTAGTAAACTATAATAAGTACAAAGTCTGTGAAGTTGACTCGCCGCCGTACACAAGCGCAGAAAGTTCGTCGACCGCACGCGACTGGCATTTTGCAACGTACTGAGATTTCAAATTTCGAATGAAATTCAAATTACGAACTTTACAGACTTGTCAACAAGAATGACACGAGTGACATCTAGTTATAGAGTAGTTATAACAGCATTTTCGCATTGATGAAAAGTTGTAGTACCTATGTCTGCAGTTGACTTTACCGCCATTGTTTTTATTTGTATTGAATCGTTTTTCATATAGTCTTAATAAGAATTTTGACCCCAATGCTCTTTAAGGTACAATTAACTGATAAAATGCAAGTGATTTAAAAGTTAATAAAAGCACTCGAATAAAGCTTTACTATATGTTGTGTTCCTGCGGTGAGTAGCGTTTCCGGAGCTCCTTGGGGCTTCAAGGTCGGCAACGTGCTAGTGATACCTATGGTATTACAAGCGTTCATAGGCTACGGTAACCGCTTACCATCAGGCGGGCCATGTGCTTGTTCACCAACTTAGTTGTATTAAAAAAGTAATGCATTGAGAAAATGTAGTATTTTACAATTAACATTAAAATAAAATAAATACTATATTAAATTTAGACCCCAAAGAAGTCACTTATGAACGTCGCACACTACTACCGGTTCGGCCAAACATCCCAGTCATCGAGAAGAACTAGCAAGAAACTCGATCGGGCTTATCTTTTTTTTGCCAACAATATATATAAATATAAATGTTCACAGTTAATAACCATATGTCTACGTAATGTACATAATAGGGTTGTCATGTTATATCCTGCACCCGGGCGGCAGATACTCTCGGGTCGACCCTAACATTAGGAAGCATCCGTCGCCTACGCACATTAAAATTTGGTGACCCCAAGGTGATTCCTACACACATTACATTGTACAGATATTAAAAAACCAATTTAACTGAATATTCAATTTTGGAGCAATGATGGCTCAGTTTTTGTTACGGGACACCGCGTCGATCGACGTAAGTTCGAATCCCTGCCATGAACTTAACTTTCGGTGAAGAAAAACATTGTGATATAACCATAGCATTGTGGTAGGGTATTTTCTAATGTCCGCCTGACTAGCTATCACCATCAATGTTGAAAAACTGTCACATAGCACCTATAGGTGTGGTGCGGCATCTATACTTGCAAGTTAGTGCTTCCACTAAAGCTTAGCGTGTTACCATCTTGCGCCTAATCGTCACTTACCACCAGGTGAGATTGTGACCAAACGATAAAGCTATAAAGAATAAACAGCTTTTTAGTTACCATAATAAAAAGCATAGTTTGGAATTAAACGGCCGCGTGTCAAAATGAAAATCAAATTTATTTTATTCAATTTAGGCTCCAATACGGCTCTTTTGAACGTCAAATACTACTACCGGTTCGGACAAACATCACAGTCACCGAGAAGAACCGGCAAAATCTCGATCGGGTTTATCTTTTATTTTTTTTCAACAGTACAATAATATTTAATACAGTTAATAATCACATTAATAATTAAGTGTATGCACAGAGAGGAAGGCGATTCCAGACATCACTATCATTCACGTAATCATACATCCTATAATAACCTTTTGATAGTTAAATCTGCTTGACATGTCCTTGAACTCATTGTCTGTCAATGAAATTACTTCCTATTTCAAGAAAGAGTAATTTTCATACATCATTATCATTCACGTAATGATCCATCCCATAATAATACCTTTTTGACAGCAAATCCTACTTGACATGGTCCTTGAACGACAATATAGACAATATTGACAGTAGTCAGGCAAACCGGTAATGTGCTTAGGGATTTATGGAGAGGGTAAACCTAACACAATTATATAAAAAAATTATATTGGTCCTACTAAGACTAATTGGTGTTTATTTATATTAAAACTATGCCGGTTATTTACAAAATCTAAGTTATAAATTAATTTTGAAGGACGTTTTGCGAGGGCAAATTAAAGATATACAAACTTTTGAACAGATTTGAAACTTTTTTAGTGATACACGAGGTGCAGAGAATTAACTTTACGTTAGTAAGGTTACGCAAATACAAAGCTTACAACGAATATTAAACTGATCTTAACATTTACACAACAAGAGGTTATCAAACTTAAAACTATTGTTTAGATTACAATCATGTAATAATAATACTCATTCAGACAAGCTTTACGTTAATAGTGACGTCATGTTACGTTATAAAAAATCCATACTCGTTTATAGCACCGATATTATTTCATAGTAATAACATTAAAAAATCAATAAACTCACACGCACATAAACTTTATCCGATTGGTTGTTGTAGAGAATAATACAAGCCACCCCGGTTATAAAAGGGCCGTGCCTACCAATCGGGGGTGGTTTCACCACTCGTCTCTCTATCCGTGTTCGAAATCGGCAATTTATAAACAAGGGTGACTTGTAACGATTGTTATGATGGCGTCTATTTTTTTTTAAATTACAAATATAATCAAATACATTTTCATATATGGTAATTACAAGCTTTTTAGTAAATAAGAAAAATGAGACGCGTTGAAGTCTTTTAATAGACAGTTTATTTGTTGTTTTTTTTTTATTCTTTTGTTTGACGTTTTGATTATTGATTTCTATATATTACAATAGTTATTTATACATAAAAGAACTTTATCTTAATAACTTGGCACTCAGGGATAGCATATATATCAATTTTACGTACATTTTGACATTTTTGTGATGTCCGGGAGCAAAAGGGTTACAGAATTATTATACATTGGTAATTTACAGGGCATGTGGTTCAAGACAACTTTTTTTTCTAATAAGTCAATATATATTATTTTGAAGTAGTTTTAAGTGTGGTTTGTCGAGATGCTTTTTTATACTACAAAGGTGGCAATCAAGCATACGGCCCGCCTGATGATAAGCGGCTACCGTAGCCTATGGACGTTTGTAACCCCATAGGTATCACTAGCGCGTTGCTGACCTTGATCCCCGAAAGAGCTCTGGAAACCCTACTCATCACAGGACCACAACACAAAGTTATATGGCTGCCCCAAGTAGAGAGAAATTAAAAAAAGAAATTTCTCATTGCTCTACCTCCCTTCCCCAAGGAGCTTTAGAAACCCTACTCACCGCAGAAACACAAGCTTATTTGACTGCAATCTGCTGTAGGGTTGAGGTATTTCACCAGTCGGACTGCCCGAGTATAGAGAAATCTACAAAGAAATATCTCGTTAAGGTAGATGGTATTTTATGTATAGAATTGATTTTACTAGAATTTCAGTTATAACAGTTATGAAATTACTTCAGTGCCTTATATAATTTGAAATGTATTTCATACTTAGTATTAATTTTAAAGTCAGTTATCATGACAACTTATAGAAATAACACTTAACTCTGTATATTTATTGGAAGATGGCGTCACGTTTTCTGATTGGAGTTTCTAATCAAGTGACTCACAGACAAAAAAATAATCTTAATTTTCTCAAGGGAAAATTAAATAATTTAACAAATATTATTCCCTATCAATATTTTTAGGCTTTTTATCGGTAGACCAATGTGGTTAAATAATGAACTTTAATTTTTATACATTTTTTTTATAACACGCATTTTAAATTATTATTAAGTAGTTATAAATCAAACTAACACGTATGTGGCGAGATAACATAGAATTTATTCAAAACGCTCGCAGCTTGTAGACGAACTGCTGTACGTGGTCCGAGAGCCACTTGAAAAAAAGATCCGGGAATGCGCCGAGTGTGCACTGTGCACTGTGTGTCTGGTTATAAGAAGACTATCGCCAGTCACCGCTTGAACTGACTATAACTGTTAGGCTTATGGACCCTGGAGCCATTAAAGACTTTGACCGCTTCGCCGGGCTTGGGGGTTAGTGCGGAAGGCACTTAGCCGCGACTCTACTTGGGCAGCCCGACTGGTGGAATACCTCCACCCTACAGAAGATCGCATCCAAATGACCTAATGTTGTGTTTCTGCGGTGAGTAGGGTTTCCAGAACTCTTTGGGGTAGGGGGGTGCAAGATCGGCAACGCGCTTGTGATACCTATGGTATTGCAGGCGTTCATAGGCTACGGTAGCCGCTTAACATCAGGCGGGCCGTATGGCTGTTTTCCACCTATGTAGCATAAAACAAAAGCGGGGCAACTAGCTCAAGGGTGCCAAACTAGTTGAACTTCGGCCTAGGCTGTCGCGGTACATGCAAATAATTTGCAATCTGACTAATTCCATATCCGTAGAAAATTTGATCTAACTATACATATATACATGTTTCTGTCTTCTAGGAGGAAGGGAGAAACATCGGTATATGCAATTAGTAATCTGGCAATTTGGTGAAATGCGACGCGCATAAGCGAATCACTATGACAGGCTATTCACAGTACAGCTATACCACCGCGTTATCGCCACGTGTAAAGTGAGGTTGTCTTCGATGTATAAAGTCTCAATAGGTTACTTGGCAAAAAAAAAAAACATCTCAGGCATATTACAAGATTCGAAGCCAGATCCTTCGACGCGGCATCCGACGGCAGTTACCTGTACCTGTACCTATTATTTAAAAGCCATGTTAAAAATACTATACTACATATATGAATACCTTTACGATATAAAAGCTTTCAAGGCCAAAAGTTAATAGTATCTGTAAAGAAAAAAAAAACTAGCGCCACTGTCAATCTTGTGAGAGAATAGAACTAAATTTAGTCCGATAACTGGTCGATAGAGGCGCCGTCGTCGATTTTTTTCTTTCCCGACGTGTTAATATCGAGACGAAATTAACCTGTGTGACGTCATTCTCGTATGTAGCGCGCCGTTCGCGCCGCGTCGTGGTTCATTAAATTCGACGTCAGTTTTTTTTTTAAATCATAAATTGTATTTTTTTTATCTTATAACATATTATTATTAGGTGCGTACTCGACAGCGAGATGCGAACAGGGTTAACTCTTGATTATACTGAGTAAAGTTTAAGACGGTATCAGGGTTAGCACGTGTTAGCAAAAGTTCATTCTCAGCTTACATTTTATAAATATATTTCTACTTGTTGCTCAACCGCTTTATGGGTGCGTTTTTTAAAAGGTGTTATAAAAAAGTTTCCTATTATGATACGTATGGAGATCTGGGCGACGAGACGACACTTAGGAACAGTGTTTATTGACCACTATCGTAAGTTCCCTGAAGCCTTACAAATCTTTTACAATTTCACCGCGCTTGTGGGCGAGGGCGGATAGCACTCTACCACGGAAGGATGTCAAAGTGACCGAACCTAGACTTGTTTGCCGAACATGCAAAAAAATCGCGATTAATTCCCAACCATGTCTTCAAGCCGATCGTTACCTGCATATACATATATTTCTAGAAGGATCGGCTTCCCCTGCCAACACGTCATATTAAATAAGATACTTTTTAATATAAGTCGGAGAATCGTGTTGATGTGATTATGGGATCCGTACTAACGACTTAGTATTCGAACTATTGATCTATACTATTGACTGGGCGCGATAACAACAGGTGTGATCTGTAAACCGTACCTTATGAAGCAAGCAACGACCAGTTTGAAGGATTCAAATCACTAAATACATATACACAAGTTCCTTTCTTCCTCCCAGAAGGCAGGAACATGTATATACCATATGTATAGTTAGTTAGCTCGAATTTCTATGGATAGGGACTTAGTCAGATTACGACTTTTTCGCATGATCGGCAACAGCCCAAGCGCCGAGGTTCGGCCAATGTGGTACACTTGGAGCTTGTTGCCTAGCTTTCACGGCTGAGTTCCTTCAGCGCTCGCCCCCAAGCCCGGTGAAATTGTAAAACCCTTGTGAAGCTTCTGGAACCTTACGGCTAAGTGTAGTTAGTTAATAAAAAAAGCTTGAAGAAATTCTCGCTAGAGCTGTGGAATAGTTTACAACAATAAACTTATAATGAAATTTAAAAAACGCACCCAGCGAGGCGGTTGAGTAATTAATCATATTTCAAGGATTCCGAAGTAAAAATAATACTCTTACTAAAAATCAAAATAAAATTAATTTAATCAATTTAGGCCCCAAGAAGTCACTTGTGAATGTCAACACACTACTACCGGTTCGGAAAACATCCCAGTCATCGAGAAGAACCGGCAAGAAATTCAAAAGGTTTATCAATATATATTTTTTAATGTGTAATAATTGTTTATATTTATTGGATGTACAGAGAGAGAGTCATTTCCAGACATCGCTATCATTCACGTAACGATCCGCTCTATAATAACATTTTCACAGTAATAATAATATTGTTCTTAATAAGTCTAAAAACACGGAACGATTAATTCCTGTTTATTTCTATATTATTTTTCATAAATAAATTATTCAATGAGACACTTCAACGAGCCCAAATACGATACCTCTGGGTACTGTAAGTTTGTGAGGAGTGAGATTCCAGATGACGATGTAGCATCAGGTCAAAGCTCTTCTAATTTCATTGAAGTAACAAACAATCAAGTTTTGACTTGATCAGATCTGTTAGAAATGCTCACAACCATTTATCAAGTAGAAAATGGCTGAGCGTGTTTTCTTGAATCATAGCTAAGAACAATCTCGATCAAGTCACCTTTGAAACAAAAGAAACTAGGTCAAAATCGGTTCAGCCTATGCCACAGACAGACACTAAAGATACACAAACACACAGATACAGATAATCTAGATTGTAGTTTTTGCTAACATACATAGATACGTAAATTATACACATTAGTGTCCTGTGCCACGATCGAACTCGCTATCTCTCAGTTTAATAGCCTTACCACTGCGCTTAATAGCATATCAATTAAATAACGTTTAAAATTAATCTGCCCCCGGATATGTTTTGTTGCTTTTGCTTAACTTGAAAGCGATTGAAAAAAAACCACGGAACCCGAACCTTTCAAATGCGTTTCTTACTTTTTTTTTAACTCCCCGAAGTGAATCAGCGAAAATGATTACACGGTGGGCCGAAAGCCGGTCCGACAGCTACCGAGCTACGCGGTGTGCATGTGTGCGTGCGTGTACCTGCCGATCGACTGACGCGTGCGCTTGTGTGATCGATGCGCGTGACCAATGTTCGATACGACACGTTACCTTCATACGTCTAAAATAAACGTATAAATGTTAACTTATTTGTTTTTTTACTAAAATTTATATATAATTACATACATAAGTGTTTATAAAAGACATAAATTAGTTATTACTTAACGACACTCCAGATCGTGCAAGAAATTAATTTTGTACGTTTTTTACTGTTGAGATTCTCTCTCTTTCTTACAGTTTTGATACTGTTGTTTACAGACTACTATTCTGCTTATTCTGCCGCCGTTTCTTATAACAATCCTGTCTGCTACAGTTATAATATTAAAAAAATAAAAATGAACATTTTATTATATTTTCTAAGAAAATGTATTAATGTTAATATTTCGTAATTTTACTTTTAACCCTCGAAATAACAGAGGGTGTTATAAGGATAATATCAGTATTTGTAGATCGTAGCTCCCAAACGGTTGAACCAATTTGGATTTAGTTTTTATATTTTGTTTGAAAATGGGCTAAATAGACGGTGTTTTTAGCTACGATTCAAGGAAATATATTCATCCGTTTGAAGACTATCAGCTCTTTTCTAGTTGATGAATGGATGCGAACATCTTTCACAGGTGTGATCAAATCGAAATTTGGTATTCTGTTACTTCAATGATATTACAACTTGGTAACTTTGACTTGATGCTGCATTCTGCATCTGAAATCTGATAACTCCTCACCAACTTACAGTACAGGTAACGTATTTGAGCTCATTGGAATGGTCTCAATGAAAGAGTTGTGCCGGGGATTGAAAATAAAATTCATATGTAGGTACCTTGTGTAATAGGAGAGTTATGCCAAAAATATTCCGTATAAATTAACATTTTATCCTACTTTAATAGTTTTCCTAATAGAAAATTACTCCTCAGATACTAAGATGACTAATATCCTTTACATAGAGAGATGAGTTCATAAATATCCATAATTTTATAAGCAGTAGAAGGTTTTCATGATTTAATTGTGGAAGCAGCAGCGCAAAAGCAACAGAGTGCGAAATTCCTTTAACTAAAATGTGGTTGTTGGCAACACGACTTGCATAGCATGAAAACTTCGATCGTATTAAGAGTATCACCCAATCAATGACCTCGAATTACTCTGCGGTCCGGTTTAATATTGTCCTGAGAGGGATATGAATTGCAGTGTCCACTTTAGATACACTTTATACGGGCGAGGTAGGGTTCTACAGGCCGACTGGGTTGTAATTATCATGCATATCGTAAAAAGCTATGGTAATCCAATTTTGCGACTCGTATTTCGGGATCCGACGATACTTACCCAGTTTCTATTTATGCATAACAACATGACAGCGGCGACTGAAGACGGATTATAGATCTTTCGGTGGTAGGCACTATTTTGGATTTTTCTGTGCTTACTAACAGTAAGAGGCCACCTGCACAACCGCATCAATACCTCAATGTTCACTTTTTTTTTTAAATATCTAGGAGAAAATAATTAGTTGGATAATTAAATAGACAAAATAATTATTTGCTGTGAGAAATATCTATGAAAGTACAATATCGTCGTAGATAAAATCGGATGTATAAAAATCCCGTATCGTATCAATCATGTTTATGGAAATACGTACACAAGGCAATGACACTTCGACTTCGTCTCGCTCTCGAATCTAGATCTCAATATAAACGTTAGGCGCAAACTGCTTAGTCGAGTGATTCGCAAACTGCCCTACGAGTGTCCTCGTACACGCTACAATCAACAAGTGTCAGTTTGTATTGAGTTTATTTCAAAAGGTACGAGTAACCAGTGAATGAAACCAATTGGCAAATGATAATAGAAGCAGGGTAAACTTAAAAAAGTTGATATATATCACAAATTTGGCTGTCGGATCAATACTATTAGAAGTTTGTGGACAGTTTTCCACGCGTTTACGCGAAAACGAAACGCACAAAATAAAACTTCATAATATAAGCTAAAATCGAGTTTTGAAGTATTGATTGTTCCAATTTTTTAATGTAAGTTTTTCTCATTGTGTAAGCTGTGTTCATTTTTATAAAGCACACACAATTTATCTTTTTCTTATTGCCTAAATATATATATGTTAATCGGTGTGGTCTTTCTTGTGAACCAAATGAAAAAATAAAAAATTGCTTCCAAAACTTTTATTTTCATGACCCTATGTCTCTTGAACACTTAAATGTCAAGTTATTAAGTCATTTTTAAACGCCGACGAAAAAAGAGAGGTGTTATAAGTTTTGTATGCTACCAAACGGCTGAACCGAATGTGATCTAGTTTTCTTTTTTTGTAAGGTAACTTGATCGAGAGTGTTCTTTGCTATTTGAAGATTATCAGCTCTTTTCTACTTGATAAATTGATGTGAGGATCTTCCACAGGTCTTATTGGGTCGAAATTTGGTATTTTGATACTTCAATGATATTAGAAGAACATGGTAGCATTGAGCTGATGCTGCAGCATCATCTGGATTCCTAACTCTTCACCAAACTTACAGCAGAAATATCGTGTTTGGGCTCATTGGAATTGTCTCAATGAATAGGTTACTTGTATTAGGGGTTTATTAAATTTTATAACTTACCTACTTTATAATTTACATTAATTCTTCTACTCGTATTGTATTATTCTTTTCACGATTCCCAAACTGTTGACTGTATCGTAAAATATTTAGCAGACAAAGATTGAAGGCATTTTTTTTTATGTTCTTTTATGTTCTAAAAGGTTACGGTTTTATTTTAATTATTTTACTGGAAAATGTTGGTATCTATATCAAATTATAAATTTCAAAAGAGCATAATTTAAATAATACTGAACCGACCAACACCAAGGTGAACAGACGACCTAAAGAAACTTGCAGAAACTCACTGGATGTAAACAACGCAGGACCGCTCATTGTGGTGATTATAGAGGAGAGGCTCATCCAGCAGTTGACGTCTTTCAGTTCAGATCATGATGATCATAATAATTATCAACTCGAACTTGATCGTAGTTTTTAGATTATTATAGAACTGAACTCGAGAATTGCGCTAGGTTAAGTATAATGACGCTTTTCCATAGAGAGATAAACGACAATGGTAAAATTTCAATAAAACTTTTAATTATCACGTGGAACATCTCATATTCACTGAACGAAGTTGAGGACGCAAGCTAGTCTATACATATAATCTGTGTCTGTTTGTGATGTCAAAATAACAGCTTTTTACTAAATGCATATGAAAGTACAAACGGTGCCTTATAGTATTTTTTTTGCCTGTCTGTTTTTTTTTTCGGGTAATCTCCGAAACGGTTGGACCGATTTTGACGGGACTTTCACTGGAGATAGCTAATGTTATAAAGCATAACTTAAGCTACTTTTATTATAGAAAAATAATTAGGGTTCCACATAAAAACTAAAAAACCTTTTTTAATAGTCGACGCGAGCGGAGCCGCAGGCACAGCTAGTCATTACATAAATAAAGCTACAGTTAAAGGTAGGTATTACTCGTATGTGCAATGTTGACTTTAGTAGAATTTCAGTCATTAATTTGAATTGAATTATTTTATTATAATTATTCAATATTAATTTGATTTGAATTGCGTCGGTCGAGCGCACGCGCGATTCGTGCTGGTCCAGCTCAAAAATCCATGGACAAAAATGCTGACTGTGGGTGATCCTTAGAAGATAGGTCGCAGACTTTTTGTAAGTCTATTTAAGATCTACAATTATGTAGAACATTAATTTGATATATGTTTATGGTTTACTTAGCGTAAGTCATTTAAGCGCCACAAATGTGTCTTATTTGCCGATTTGATTCACCGTTATCATCACTACTTATTTCGTATGTTACTTTATCTTGCAAAATATATCCTATAACTTGGCCAGATAATATAGTTATAAAATAATATAATTATAAATTATATTTATAATTTAAAATAAAATAACATGTAAATTAGATAAGTGGTTTTCGCGTGAAAAGAACACAAACTGACAGACAGACAGAGAGACGTTGAGTTTTATAATATGTATAGATAGAAGATGACGTCACGCCAAGTTTTTCCGGATTTTTTTACATTAAAAATATGTTGATGTTACTTTCAAAGGTGTGATAACGAATAAATATTAATTCACTGGTATTATTTTAGACATGTAAAGTGTTTAATATAATTTTACATAAGTTGTGTACTCCCGGATTGTCGTGTTCTACTATCACCCAGAAAAATATCCTGTTTTCTTTTTTTTTATCGTTATTGGTTTGGCGTATTTACCACAATCTCACCTGATTTTAAGTGACTAGTTGAAGACTGGCTCTCAAGTGCAGCTACCGGAACACACCTATTGGTGCTTGGCGACAGATTTTCAACTTAAGGGTGGTAGCTAGCCAGGCCGGCATCAGAAAAAGCCCTACAACCATGCTATGGCTTCTTCGCGATGTTTTCCGTTAACGAAAGCTCAGGCTCATTGCAGGGATTCGAACTCATGTCAATCGACGCGAAGTCGTACACGCTACCACTGAGTCATCATTGCTTCAACATACATACGAGTACATTGTATACAACGTTTACATGTACTTAAATCAGTGACACACACTTGACAACCAGTCAACCAGTAGACGACAAAAAGTCAAAACAATGTCCAAAAACAAATGTTTGGTACCTACATACCCCAATCAAAATTTAATTGAATCAATTTTGAAAACGTATTTAATGTAATTTATAATTTGGTGTATTTGATGAAACTTTTAATATAATACATTACTAGTTTTTAGGGTTCCGAAGTAAAGAAGGAACCCTTATAGTTTCGCTATGTCCATCTCTCTGTCCGCAGCTTAGCTCAGAGATTATTAGTACTAGAAAGGTGTCAGTTGTTCAAGCCGACAGAGTGGTAAAACTAAAACCTTAAAAAAAAAGGTGTGTGTGCGATTCACACACGATAGAAGTGAAACTTCATTTTAAAAGATATTTTATATTTTATTTAAACAGTGCAATATACATACACACCGACATTTGCTCTCTCGCTCTGGCTCACACAAAGAGGAGAGACCGATAATGTACGTTAAACGTTTAACGTATTGGAAGACACATAAGAAGTTTCACTTCAAAAAAGATTGTGTAGGGTCCCCTACATAATAAGTGGCAATGATTTTTTTTCTCATCTATCCCATGGTGTGGTGTGTCAGTGGAGAGGTCGTTCAAAAATATTGCGGGCGTGTAAAAACCATTTGCGATTTGGATCAGTTTGCGAAATAATAAGCTTTAAAGTGCTAATTTTTGTTAGAGCCAAGTGTTGTCAACCCCTGCTAGCTAAACGGTTGTTTTTGGATATGTGAAAAAATTAATAGCATAAGTAGTAGTAATGAAATTAAAAGAAAAATCAGTGGGAAGTAGACTTCACATGAGTCAATCAACTTATAAAATGTACTTGGAGAAGTAATTTCGTAAAAATTAAATTTAAAATTACTTAAAGCTCTCTTTCTAAGTCTGTTTATTGTGACGGGCAACTACGGAACACTACACATCACGTGACAGCACACGCAGTTAACAAAAAAAATTTTTTTAGTTTTCACGCTAATTGCTAATTTTATTTACATTTTTTTTCTAATTTTGTTATACAATTAGTTACCTATGTCTTTAGGGTTCAGTGTCATAGGTTTAATGACATTGAATATGGCCAAGGATATGTTTTTAAACGGATAATTTTAGTAACTCTAAGAATCCACAAGGGGCTACTACAGAACCTGAGTCACCTACGTCATCTGACAGCTCCAATAGGAGGGTATTTTTATGTAAATTTATTATGTATATCTATACACGCTCTGTTGCCTAAAGGGTTTGATATGTTTAACATAATATGATGTGTCATTAGATTCTTCCTTATTGTAGGAGTGACATAGACTATATTAAATATGACGTAGACGAATCATAAAAGAGAGGGGGAATAAAACAAATACTTAAGTGTTTCTGCAGCCAGGTTTTTTGTTGTTATTGGTTTTTTTTAAGTAATTACTCGATTATTTTATTTAGGAATATGATTAAAACCGTTTTTTTTTTGATAAAATAATTAAAAAAAAATATTTAAAAATCGAACGAAGAACTATAATGTGGATGGAGAAAATGGTGTCTAGTTTGCTTGTAAGTTGGATATTAAAGGGTCAAATAACATCTATACTATTTGTATAACAAATAAATTAAATTGTTTGTTTGTAATGTCAAAATAACAGCTTTATACTAAATGCATATGCAATAACATAAACCAAATTTTAAAATGTTTATCTGTCTGTTTGTTCCGCGTGGTTACGAAACGGTTGGACCGATATTGATGGGAATTTCACTGCCAGATAGCTGATGTTATAAGGAGTAACTTAAGCTACTTTTAGAAAAATATTTAGAGTTCCGCGCAAATAAAAATAATTCGAAAAAACGAGCACGAATCACGCATGCCCCCGATCGACGGCATTCTGTAGTTCCCGCGGGCGCATCCGCGGGCACAACTAGTTTTTAATAAAATTACCTTCATCTGATAAAATAAATATTGAACTGTGTACTTAGCTTTAGCTTAAAAACCGACATAACGGTTAATCATGTAAAATTGCAGTAGTGATCTTCGAACAAAAAGTTCTGTTTTTGAATACAAAAAAAATATGTAGAGAATAAAAATTGCTACAAAATAATAGTACATACTAAATCAACAGAAGCTTTGAATATAGTGTCAAAAGATGGCGCTAGTAGTAGTTATGAAAGTATATAATAATTTAATGTACGCAGTCGTATGAATCAAACCGTCTTATAAAGCTTTCGTAGTTAAGTAAAACCCTATTTTATATCTTTTAAGACGAGAAGAAAAACGTGTTAGACCAATATTGTTACCTTAAATAAAATAAAAAAATATATTAATTTTAACGACTTACGTAATATTACTTAATGTAATGTCTATTCGATCATGTTAAATTATTGAAATTATATAAAATTAATGACAAATAATAAGAAAATAATTATACTTAGTGTTTGTACTTAGTGTTGTACTTAGAGTGTTTCAACTTGAAAAATAATCTCGAAAACCAAAACAAAAATGAGCAATATATATAAAGAATATTTGAAATTCTTAAAATAATTTTAATCATTTTGTAATCTGTATTATATTTTATCTGCATGCTATTTAGTAATGTTTACAACAATATATTCATATAAATATTTATATGTGCCACATTACTCACGTCGAGAATAAAATATTAAAACTATATAATAATAAATACCAGCTTAACGTTCAAAGGATATAGCAGTTTACGCAATAAACATATAGATGGTGTTAGTAGTATATAGGTAATAATTATTGCTAACATATTTTTTTTCTTCTTAGTTCATAACGACCTAGCCCATGTCGAGGTAAGCAGACATACCATAATTTATTTGAATAAAAACAAATTTTAAATAAAATAATTATATTTATATACCATTTTTTTCTTTCATATTTTTTAAACTGTTGACATTAGATGATTTTTTCTTTTTTATATTATATAGTTAATTGATATAATTTCTAATAATCTGTTATAATTAACATTTTTAATGTTTTATATATTTCTGTCATCAAGTGCCATAGTATGATTGCTTTAAAAGGGCTAGTGAATTTTGTCATCAAGTTAGGTTTTTTTTTTTTTATTTTATTAAGAGCACAGACCACTGGCGATACAAATAAAAAAAACTGATTTATTAATTCGCGTTTAATGCTAACCGTAGGGGCCTATGTTCTTGAAATTTTGGACGAAGGTTATATATGAAACCTAATCTGTGTTCAAGAAATATATTTTAGAAATACTATATCTTTTAGATTTAACAGAGTGTGAGATTTTTAAACGGAAATTCAAGTCCGCTGCAATTAATTACGTAAAAATTATATTTCGATTTATATTCCTTTTAACTATCTATTAGCGAGGAGAAATAGACAACGAAGGTCTGCTAGTAGTACTGCTGAGTCTCTGATAGTAGTATCTATTTTGAAAGTGGCATACAATTAAATTTATAATAATATTAAAAAATATAGGAGACGCATAGAGCAGACTGACAACCTCCAAGAATCAGAGACAATAAACGAAAATTGAAATATCTTTATGGCAACGTATTTTTAAAAAGAGTAGAACAAAGAGAAATCTCTTTGGAGATTTTTCTTTACTGTTTTGTATTGGCTGGTGGCAACAATCTCACCTGATGTTAAGTGACGATGTGTCCCAAGATGGTAACACGTTAAGCCTAGTGGAAGGTTCTGGTCTTCAAGTGCAGCTGCGGGAACACACCTATAGGTGCTTGGCAATTTAAAGACTGTAGCTAACCACGTGAGCATTAGAAAAAACTATACCACCATGCTATCGTTTCATCACGATGTTTTCCTTCACCGAAAGCTCAGGCTCATTGTAGAGATTCGAACTCACGTCGTACTTGGGGTAGACCGACTGGTGAAATACTAGAGGCCAATTATCCTTGTGTTGTATTCCTGCGGTAAGTAGGGTTTCTAGAATTCTCTTTGGGGAAGGGGGGTTCAAGGTCGGCAACATACTAGTGATATCTATGGTGACACAATCGTCCATCTGCCACGGTAGCCACTTACCATCAGGCGGGTCGTACGTTTTTTTGCCACCGTAGTTCTATTAAAAAAAGAATTTTGTTTGTCCTCCCGCGATCGTATGGTCAAGGATTATGATAATCTATTTTTTTTTTAATAAGTATACTGAAATATATAAAGGTCAGATGTCCAATACGGATACGTATTGATTTATATTATTCTTCCGCAAGACCAAAAAAATCATAGATATTTCATCAAATTGGGGGCACGAATCAGGTGGTATGAGATCTGGATCACTGGTGGTAGATTTATGATTATAGCGCTAAAAACTCTGGAATTATGATTTTTTATCGGGAGTTTTGGAATTTTCCTGTTATATTTTGATAATTTTAATAATGCACTCGAATTAAATATAATTATAATAGTGGACACAAAACAATTTTATAAGAGTGATAAATTGTGGTAGGATATGACAAAAAAAAATTAGACATAGTCTATTGTCATTAGTCAGTGCTTTGTAATAACAACAGATAAAATTTAATATATGTATCTTGCCGATTTCAATACTTCAATAATATTCAGATTTCGGTTAAAGTCAAAATGGCGATGTAACTAGATATGCTCACGTGGGTGGGTATCAACCACCCTCGAATTTAAAATTTTTTTGATCATTTTTTTTAATCGTTACATGTTTTGGCGTTGTGTCTACAATCTCAGCTGATCTTAAGTGACGATGTGGCCCAAGATGGTAGTACGCTAAGCCTAGTGGAAGGCTGGCTCTCAAGTGCAGCTGCCGGAACACACTTATTGGTGCTTGGCGATAGATTTCCATCTTGAGGGTAGTAGCTCAGACTCATTGCAGGGATTCCAACTCATGTCGATTCACGCAATGTCCGTCGTACACGCTACCACTGAGCCATCATTGCAAATTAGAATTCAGTCACTGGGTTTCAAACTCACGTTCTTAACTTTATGCGAGTTCACTAACACTGAGAAGTTAACCCATCGCTGGCCGTTTAAAAATTTGATGTCATTATCCTTGATACAAATTTTAAAATTATTTTTAGATTATTAATATTTTTTTAAGAGTCTAATTTTTTTAAATTTATTGTAGGTAACAGTACAAAAAGATAGAGGTTAAGACCGAAGCTCAAGGATCTTTTTCTGTTCATGGTGTTTTTTGGCCTATTGTGATATCAACTGGATAATCATAACCGAGGAATATGAGATTTAAACTGACATTTGTTTTAAGTCCGTAACACCTTACTGGCCCTTTCATGGTTACTGGCGTAAAAAAATAATATTAAAGGTGTTAAATGATTATGTAAACAGATATAGGGGTGGAGGGGTTAATTTCGTCTTTTGCTGACATATGGAGCGGGGGAACATTATGATGATAATTAATAAAATAATGGGAAATTTGTTGAAAACTATAAATTAATAATACTATTTTTATTATGGTGAGTATACCGAATTTATTTTCGTATTTCTTATTTGAAATTACGAGTGTTTCAAGAATTTTGACTTAACTCTTCACAGAATGAAATATAAAGAATATTTTCAATTTTAAAATTAAATTTAAAAAAATCTTGATAGTTGGGAGAGTTCATTGTTTTCTTATTTTAACTTGTACATGGAGGGTCTAAAATAATTGAAAGTTTCCTTACGTAATAATAATAAGTACTTGTAATGTCAGGGAGAGAATTATTATAGATGCTATTTTTGGAAGAATATGTACAGGAACCGGTCTTTTTTTCCTTAATAATTTTGGGAAATACGATTTTAAAAAGCAAAAATATTTTTAATTTCCTGCCTATATCCCCAGTCGTGTAGATAACGATTTCTTAACATGTAGGCGTTTGTTTGTAAATGATATGTAATGGTCTATATGACTTACAGGTATCTAAAACCGACATAAAGAAAGTGTCACCCTGAAAACCTAATTAGACTGTCTCGTGAATCAGTGAATGTTACCAGGCAAACCTCTCAGTTGGAAATGACGAATCTACTTATATAGGTAATACAAAAAAAAGTTTATTATTAATTTTAGTAATCAGAAAATATATATATATATATATATATATATATATCCAATAAGAAAATCATTAAAGGAGTTATTGTGGTGTTGCAAGAATTAAAAAATAAATCCTACCAAAAAAAAAATCGTTATAAGTATTAGCCTACATTTTTTTTATCGGGATTAGGTATAGCTTTTAATAAGACATAATTTACATAGACACATTCCTCATGAATATACCTTTTCTTCTGCACCGCACGAGTGCTTAAGTTGCTGTGTTTCAGTCCGAAGGGTCTGGTTGGTACACGAGCCGTTCAAATTCAACCCTAAGGGGTAACAAACTATTTGTGACTGACCTCAGACAAAACTGGACTCCCATTTATGTTGCAGGGGCCACTTAACGTCACGTGTACCGCGTATCTGTTTGCCATATATTTTACAGTGAAATTTAAAAAATGATATAAAACCAATAGCTCTCGTAATTCGAGGAATTTCGTATGGAACTAAAACGAATTTGTAAGATAATATGAGAAAATAAATTCAAAAGCACATTTCTGGGATAACCTAATTAGTTTTTTTTTAAACTGTATAGAATGGTATTTAAAACAGAAATAGTAAAATAATTATATATTTGACTTTTCAGCATTCTAAAGATCCCACTACTGGGCAAGACTTCTTAATTTTGAAAACAAAAAAGAGATGCTTATTCGCCATGTGCTCGTAACGTTTTTATAGATACGGTTCCCAATTTATCAGTATCCATAATAAACCGTTTTGAAACTACGAAAAACTAAATTTAAATGAATTGTTATTATTAAAAAGAAATTAAAATATATTTTTTCTACGCACCACTGTGGTTTAGCCGATGCGAGCTGGACAATATCTTGATGTTCTAGGCCCATAGATAATCACCAAATTTCACTCGATATAAATAAAAATCTATATATATTACCAAAAATTGTTCACAGCACTGCACTTAAAAAAGGTATTTTTCGAAACGTCGTCCGGAGAAATGTCACAACCGTCTGACAAGGACAAAACTATTATACAAAATCTTAAAAAGAGCGGATCGTTTTGTGGGTCAGAGAGGCGTTACGCCATTTCGGTTCTGAGGGAGCGAGACGGCTTGCATTTTCAATGTACAGCCTCGAACTTTCAGAGTACATTGAACCGTCCTCCTGACGTGGGCGCGGGCGACGACTGTCCCCATCTCTTTCGTCGACGGTACAACGGAGCGGATGCGAGCGAGAGGGGCGGTCGCGGTCCACTTTTTGTTCCAAACATGAATTTCGATCGATATAGCGCGACGCAAGCAATCTTGGTACTTTTTTAAATTTTAGTATTTCATATATATTACTTTCAATACACTGTTCAAATTGCTATACCACTTACTGTAATTTATACATTCAGTCAAAAAAGTATCGGGAAGGGATGATTTGTTTATGGTTCCAATTTTTTTTTTTTATTGTTAGATTAAACATATCATAACATTTAGATTAAACACAGTGCCGTTTTTAGTTAGATAATATCTAGTGTGTATTGCGAATTTCATCATGGACAAAAACATCGAACAAAGAGTGTCTTAAATTTTGCATCCCCAATGGAATTTCGTGTTGGGAGACACTGAAAATGTCACAGAAGGCTTAAGGTGAATCGACTTTATCAAAAACACGTGCTTATGAGTGGTACAAAGCGTTCAAAAGCGGTTAAGATATGCTGTAAGATTTGCCTCGCCCTGTCAGGCCATTGACGTCTTCAACTAAAGTTAACATCGCAAAAGTGAAGGAAATAGTGACTTAATATCCTCATTCAAATTTGAGAGAGATAGCCGCTGAACTTTCTGTGCCTCACGAGTCGATACGTATCATTTTAAATAACCACTTGGGTATACTTGGAAACATGTTGCCGCTTAGCTAGTCCCAAAAGTCCTGAATTTTCTGCAACAACTCATTCGCATAAGAGTCGCTGAGGACAGGCTAGAACGAGTCAATTCCAACCCAACATTCATAAAACGCATTGTTACTGGTGAAGAGACATGGGTTTATGCGGTTGACATGCAAACTAGTCAACAAGCTACGGAGTGGTGCATTTCAACTGAACCGAAACAACTACGCCAAAGTCGATCACAATTTTTGGATTTTGCTCCAAGATATACCTTCGCACAAGGCCACCGTTATGAACGAATTTTTGACCAAAAACTCAAACTTTCTAAACACTCAATTCCGGAAAAAGCGTTTAAAAAATGTTTGGATTATTCGTAGGCGTAAGTGTATCGTTTCTGAAGGAGCATACTTTGAAGGCGATAAAATAAAATTTGATGTAAAACTAACATTTTCTGTATTATTGATCTTTTTTCGGTACTTTTTTGACAGAGTAGTATTTCTCCTTACAATCATTTTTCCAAGATAAGCAGATATGTGTTAGTGTCAAAATATTTGCATTTGTGCCCGTGACACAGTATTATCATCACAGCGTTAACATACTTTGTAACGTTTTTCTTCGATACTTTGCGTTTAGAAAGTCTGTAAATACTTTAGACAATTATTATTGGAGTAAGATTTATTGTTCTTTCATTAAACATAAAATGTTTTTACTATACTTATGTAATATCCCATTATTAATTACTCGGCTCTCTATGCATACCAACAGACGAGTCAAATATTGTTTTCAGTTCTCTTACTAAAAAGAGTATGAACGATTCTATGTGAGTTTGTACATATTGGTGTGATTATAGGGAACACGTAATTAACTGAGTATAATATTACCAACTGGACGTGCGTACTACTGAGCTATCTTAAAGGGTGATCGACGGTTAAGGCACAGCTATTCACCTTGTTATCGCTGAGCTACAAATATTCTGTAACTTCATTAAAAATTAAATCAGGTAAAGCCTGCTAACATAACTTATCCTCAATTGGTATTTGTCAACTAAAAAACTACTGATAAAGATGGCATACTTTCAAACTGACCCGTTTACATTCTTCGGCGTACATATTTTACGAAATGTAGGCATAATAAAGTAGTGTAGTTTTTAGTGTTTATTTCTTTTCATGATTATTTTAAATATTTGTATTATTTATTTTAACATAAGATAAAAACATTAAAAGTACACCTATTAAATTATCACTCACATTAACAAAAGGAGATTAACAACTATTGTTTCGAACTAAAAATTCTCGTCGCTCAATAAAATACGATCAAAATCAGCTACTAACATGTCATCACTTTATATATTTTCAATTTGCTGAAAACTTAGCTGACAATGTTTTCATAGTAATTAGTTGTTTTTTTTTTTTTCAAATAGGTTTAGCGTTATGACCACACTCTTAAGGGACGATGTGGCCCAACATGGTAACACGATAGCCTTAGTGTGAGAACTGGCTCTTAAGTGCAATTGCAGGAACACACCTGTAGGTGCTTGGCGAATATTACAAAAAACCGTACCACAATGCTATGGCTTCATCATGATGTTTTCCTTCACCGAAAGCTCAGGTAAAATGCAGTGATCGGAACTACCGTCGATCAAAGTCATGTCCGTATACGCTACCACTGCTTTATTCAATATACATATATCTGAAACAACAATAGGCATATTACTTAATTTTACATATAAAAACAATAATATGTGGCATTCATATCATATTACGCATGTACGATGCATTATATCGGAGTTATATAATACGAACTTTCACATGGCACCATCAACTTCTATTTCATCTAATACTCAGAAAGTAATGTCTTAATACATTGAAAATTGTACTTCATTATAACTCCCCTTCCCCTTCCCTGCAGGACTACACTCTTTTTTTGGATACCACTCTTCCCTTCTGCAGGTTGCTATCAACAGTACAGACAATAGACCAATTTACAATGTCTTTACAACATCTATTCTATAATCATGAACTTATTTATAGAACGTAAATTAGCCAATTAGCGGTCTAGACTACACAGTCGGAGTAAAACAATCTACTCATAAAATAAATAGGTATGTCATCTTGTCATGTCATCATCAAAATAATTTTACTGTAGCACACAAAGGTGATTATAAAAACCGTAATAATAACCCGTTTTCTTTATTGGCAGCCAGTTGAGGTAATCCTAAGATTTTTGTAAATATAATAATTTTAACTGACGGATTTCCTATTAAAAAATAGATTCATCAATCTGAATAAGATTCATTAAAATAAAACTGAATACATTGAAAAAAAAATCCAAATCTACTGAAAATTTGTACTTTAATTATATTATCATAGCTATAAAAATTTTTGAACTGATATTTACACTTTGCCATTTTATTCTACACAATATAACGTTACCAAATGAAAACTAATTATAATCTAATATTATTAATATTAAGTAAGCATATTATATATAGTAAGTATATTTTAATCAATTTTACGGAGACGACTCTCATGATTAGGATGAAATTTTCTATTTATATCATGTTTTTTATCTACCTTTATAACTCTAACTACATACTTGATTTTTTTGTTCGGTCACTCAAATATTTTTGATTTATTACTAGCTGTGCCCACGACTCCACTCGTGTAGAATGCAGAATGCTGTCAGTTGAGCGTACGCGCGATTTGTTATGCCTCAAAAATGCTTATTGTGGGTTATCCTTAGAAGATAGACATATGCTAATAGCTGATATTTTGATATGTATCTTATAGTTTATTCAGCGTAAGCCATATAATCACTCCAAAAGCGTCTTTTTCCGAATTATTTCATCATTTCTATGAATTAAAGCAAAAACCATGTAGATCGGATTAATGGTCATCGCGTGAAAAGAACATAAACGGATAGCCAGACAGAGAGACGTTGAGTTTCATAATATGTATAGATAAAATGTATAAACAATTTTCTATCTTCCTATAATTGAATTTTATCGTGCAACGTGGTACGTTATTAAATGAACATTATTGTCAATAGCCGTCAATAGTTACATTAGCCATGAAATAAAGTACTTAATTTATAAAATATCTGCCATCTCAGTAGAGAGCGTCAAGAAGTTAAACGTAATAAATATTGTCCAAGATATGACATACAATATAATTAAATTATTTAAAAAACTGTTCCACACTTTCCAATATATGTTTCGCATAGCTCATGCAATGCACAACTTGTTTAACAGTGCAACGAGCATGAAAAAGTAAAACCACATTGCCTATATCATTAAACTGGTTTTTAAATGGTCAAGGTTGTCTGTGTCATTTCATTAAAGTTACATATATGTGAAGACTTGTTTTTATTTAAAACATACTTCATTATTTCTTAACACTGGTAACAATATATAAAAATATAATCAGATATTTTATATATATTATGGAAAAGGTTATATTGTAAAATTTTGAATGGTTTAGGGAAAATACACATACTTGGTACATAAGGAGTACAGAAAAGTGGTGTCCCGTTCTTTCTGCCTAATCCAGTAGAGACATAGGGTGATGATAGTTAGAGGTTATACTAGAAACTTTGCTTTCACTACCACCACAACAAATGTTATTTCATAATATAAATGTGATTACGTAATTATTAGCACTGTGCAAGCTCCTTGCCGTCATATTCGATATCTACCCTATCATCATCATTTCAGCCGAAAGACGTCCACTGCTGGACATAGACCTACCCCAACGATTACCACAAGGACCAGTCCTGTGGTGCTCGCATCCAGAGGCTTCCCGAAACCTTTACCAGGTCGTCGGACAACTTTGTGGCAAGCCTGCCCACGCTGAGTCTTCTGGTATATGGCCGCCATTCGAAAACACTTTGGTCTCATCGACCATTCGTTCTACGAGCTAAGTGGCCCGCCCAATGCCATTTAAGTCTAGTTATTCTTAGGACTATGTCAGTAACTTTAGTTCTCCTGCAAATTGCGTATTTTTTGATTCGGTCACGCTGTCAGTGTGTCATATTTCATCTAAATCCATTTAGTCGTGTTTGCGTGATGGAGTAACAAACAAATAAACTCACTTTCGCATGTATAATATTATAGTAAGAATGAATTTTCATCTATGGTCAATAATCTTTTAAATATATTTAGTAAAAATAAAAGGTAAGAAATAGTTTTATCTTAAAACATCTAATTACAGTAACGAAATATTCACATTCCTTATCATATCACGTGTGAAAAAACAAGATAACACATTTAAAATCATTAACGCTGTCAATATGAACAATTATCGACCGTATTACTTATTCTTAAGAAACACGTTCAGAACACTACAAGCAAAAATATCGAATTAATAAAATCACGAAGCCAGACACAGTATCAAAATTCAGTGTCAGTGTCGTCTTTAGGCTGTCGCAGGGGGAGTATTATGGTAGGCGGCAACGTGTGAATGAGACAGATATAGACACAAACATTCCGTCTGTGAGGCGTAACGGTGAGCTGCGCGGGCGCCGTTCGACCTCATAGTTTTTTGATTCGACCGCTTTTTTCCACTGATTTAATTTGATTTTCGTTGAAAATTGTATGTTTTTGATCGAAGAAACGTACACCCTGAACATCTGTTCAGCTTTTTATTTTCTTATCTCATCCTCGGAGGAACTATACCAAGTGGAAGATTGGCATCGAACGCGGTTATTTTTAGAACGGTATTCTTTCTTGGAATTTCGTGGATTTTTCTCGAAAAAGGTTTTTAAATGGTCAAGTGAGGTCATTTATTCCTTTGCTACGTATATAATTTGTACTGTTATACAATCACCGTTATGTAATGACATAGTAAAATCAATCTCGAACCACTGGACCCGTTTGAAATTTTGTATCCTATTTTAAGGGAGCACGTATTTAAAAAATATACAAAAAATGTTTCATTTTTCATATAATAAGGGCTTATTAATATTATACACGGAATTTAATTTAATTTTAAAATTTATAACTAATTTTAATAGAGGCCTAAAGATAATGTTCAATTTTACTATAAATTTTTTTCAATAAACTGAAACAGAGATTTTTCATTGAAAATGGCATTTTTACTGGAAACCGATGTCACTTAAAGGGCGTAAGTATATCTTGACAAGGACGACAACTTACGATACAAATTAGTTAGATTTTACATGAAATTCAAACATAAATAAATATTTTAATATGTACCATAAAAAAAATACATCTAGATAAAACACCCGGTAGTTAACCCTGCACCAGTACCGCCTTTACAGCAAATATCTCCCTATAAATAGTGTTAACATTTTTTTGTGCGTTATCGGCAATATTTAACAGAATCCTTACCCTTTCAATGTTAAATACTCACACCTTAGAAATAATAGCACCTCAGGATGTCGCGCTATTATTATTCATTTGTACTGCCGCCAACAACGTATCCGCGCGTATACTAGGTACTTACTATTTTTTTCGTAAAAAACCTTAGCCGACGTTTCGGTATTTCTTTTGATTTAACATAATTATTAATATGCTAAACCTAGTGGAAGACTGGCTCTCAAGTGCTGCTGCCGGAACACACCTACTGGTGCTTAGCGACAGATTTTCAACTTGAGTTTGGTAGCTAGCCAGACTGGCATTAGAAATTGCCCTACTATCATGCTATGGTTTCCTCACGATATTTTCCTTCACCGAAAGCTCAGGCTCATTGCAGAGATTCAAACTCACGTCTATCGACGCGAAGTCGTACAAGATACCAATGAGCCATCGTTGCTTTTTAAAGTTTAATAAGTTTTTTATTTATATAATAAGTTATAATTCAAGTCGGCAATTTGCGGCTGACTACTGGTTTTATTGTAGTTTTCTGATATTTGATTGAAATTAACATAGAAGCTAGTTCTTGTAATGCTCATACGGCAAACGTAACTCTTTGTACACTATAAGTTCATTTTACCAGTAGTCGGCTGCGTTCAAGCATACACGGCCGGCTATAAATAGTCAGCCGTGAGTTCTGTTGTAGAAAATTGTACCGTAATAACTTTACATAAGGACTTTATTTTTGTAGTTGTTATTGTATATATATTGCCTTTAAGGATTTCATCATGTCGAAAAAGAAGTGAAATGAAGAAGTGAAGGGCGATGGAGGCGATTAGAAATTGCATGAATAAATGTAACTGGTCAAGTATTTAGAGTCCCACGAGGAACTTTACAAAACCAAATAATGCGTTTTAAAAATTTCGAAATGAGACAAAATATACCCAATTACAAACAATGAGCTGAATAAGTATGGGTACAGTGAAGTACAATCAAGCTGCAAAAGTGGAAATAATTAAGTACTTACCAAAAAAATACGAGTTGATGATAATAAATAGAATATAATCGAAATTAGATGATCGTAAGAGCAGTAAAAAGCCATCTTGTCCAATATAATAATAAAGTCCGTAAACTTATCGCCCGTTTTAGAAGACATTTTATCTTACCCATCAACTCTCAAACGACTAAGAAGTTAGGAGCAACTTCTTCAGAAGAGTAGAGATAGTTTGAGAAACAGTAAAGAAATTTGAGAGCAGAAAAGGAATGATATCCTGATGAAAAACTAAAGGGATTATAAGTTAAAGAAAAGAAAAAAGAACAGTTAAAAAAAAGAAAATCTGAATGATCGTTGACAGCCACAAATTATATTCAAACAAGTAATAAAAATACAAATTGTACAGTAAATAAAATAAAATACAATAATTATGACGAAGAATATATAGTGACACCGAAATAAATGACAAAGAATATGGGATGTGAAATATACCCTGCAGGGTACCATTTGAAAAGTACTCATTTTGCTGGAAACCTTTATGAAAATATATTTAATAAACAATGTACGTGTGAAATGTTCAAGACTAGAGAAAAAGAGGCTGAATCAGGCTGACTAACTATAGGGTCGAAGAAGACTAACTTCAGGGCAAATGAGGCTGACTAATGGTAAAAAGTACCATATTTAATTTATGGTGGTATGATAATGAATGTTTTTAATGAATGTTGTTAATGAAATTTTTAGAAAACTATAAATAACCTGTCGAATAACAACTTGTGATTTCATTATATAAATAAACATTGAAACTGTTATCATACGAAGTTTATTACCTACGCGCGAAAAGGCTGACTACTGGGTGTTTTACCCTACATGATATTATAAAATATGGATTTTTTGCACCTGATACTAGTAACGATGTGTCAAGAATACTAAAGGGCATAAAAAGGGTGTTGTCTCAAAATTGTTCACATGACGGTTTGTGATGGACAGATGTTCAAACAAGCTATAAAAAATATCCTAATACCAAACAAAACGCATAGATATAGGTATAGGTACGTATGTGTACTCCGATAATATATTTTTGTGTAAAAACCAGGGATGTTATGGATATCCGTATCCGTAACCGAAACTATCGGATATCCGAAATAAAAAGTTATCCGTAAGCGTATCTGATATAGATGTTTCGGATAATTTCGAATAGGGCAAAGTCGAATGAGCCATTGGCAAAAACCAACACACATACACAACCACAGTTTCGGACGTCTGTAATCAAACAATTTTAACGATAAGCGGAACATTTTGTTTTTTCGTGATACATTTTAAACTAATACTCTCAAAATGATTACATAAATATTACTGAATCTTGTTATAGGAATAACACTTTTACGAATCGAACAGGTTTTGTCTATTGTAAAATTCTTTGAATAATGTAATATCCATAACCGAAATTATCCGAAATAATCGGATATTTGAAATAATTTCATATCCGCAAATCGGAAGAAATAGCGCACCCTTACTGCTTTTTCCGCGTGCGCTGGCGTAATGGTTAGTGATACGTAAATACAATGTTCTATAAAAATATTGCTCCTTAGTAAATTTAAAAAAGTCCGTGTTTCCATATTCCTATCTCCATAAGCAACAATAAGGTATTTTGTAACAGTTTTATTGAAAATTAAAAAGTGATTTATTTTCAATATGATTATGCATCACATATGAATCCTTACGAACGAACTTTACCTCATCATCTAGACAATTTTATGTAGACAAACTTTGCCCTTTATAGCATGTTATTTGTACGCATAGTTTGAGAGATAATAGAAAATTAAAATAATCCAACACTCGGCTCGGGTCTATGACTATAGGTGTAGAGGCGGGAACGAGCCGTGTGAGTTATGACGTATATAAGCCTGGCCGCCCGATAAAAATATTGTCTATGGTGAAGTATTATAAATCATCAATCAACAATTACTTTTAAATTATACGCGGGTAAAACCACGGGGCAAAGCTAGATATGAAATATAACTTGCTCAACATTAATTTTTGAATGTACAATCATTTAACTCAAACTGTCAAACCACGTTGTCCCAAAAACCTTCATAACTACTTTTCAATTTAAAAAATGTAATATAAAAATACCAAAATTTTAATTCTTCTAAATCTTATGATTTCTGCTGTCAAAGCGAATTGAAATCATGGTTTGATGCTCGTTTAATTTAGCCTTATTTTTCCTTTCAAGTGACGTCACAGAAACATTTGCATGTGTCACTATTTTACTTTCGTTGTACGAATAATTCGAGTTCATTTCGACAACATTCTTGTGCTTTTGTGAATAAGCTATTACCCAAGTATATTCAAGGTGATCAACTCTCATTATAATGTAGTAATAATAATACTAAACCTTTATAAGGAGATTTTGAAGCAATTATAAATTCTTCTTCAGTGCCAGTATTTTAAATTTAATAATTAATTTATATGTATATGTAATAATGTAATTTTATGATTTAAAAACAATAATACTAATTATCCAATCCACATTCCTATAAAATTAGCTTGAATAAAAAATAAATGTTGCTTATCCGGTTATGATTTTTTTAAGGATGACTTTGAAAAAAAATGTAGATGGCTCTGTGGTGCTTGTTCGGTAACCGCGTCGATAGACGTAGGTTCGAATCCTATAATAAAGTTGTGCTTTCGGTGAAGGAAAACATTGTGATGAAACCATAAGCATAGAACATCAGTTGAGATTGTAGTTATCTATACAAATGAATATCAAATTCTTTAAATTTTACTATAGTATCTGCTTGAGCTGCGATTATTGAAGCGATTGTCAATTGCTGTCAAGATAGAACAAAGGTTAATGAGCAAACTATACCTTTATCAAATGCCTATCAAAAGGCTATCAATTATTTCCATATACATATATAAAAAAAATCTAATTAAATTGGCGGACTTGGGTTTTATTAAAAAAATACCCTTTTCAATAAATGTAACTACCAGGATTTTTTTTCAATAACAAAGTATAATAACATTAACTTATATAATATTATTATTTTACAGTAAGTATATCTACTCTATGAGATGGTAGATGTAGCCAATAATTGAAAGGCTTGTTAATCGTCTCTAAAAAAATAAAAATTACATTCAGAAATGTACCTTTTTACAAAATGAGTATGTAGACGTAACTATTTCGTTTTATGTGGAAAAGTAATATTATTTTTTGTAGCTTATACAAAGTTTAATTTTTTTTTG
Source organism: Saturnia pavonia (assembly GCA_947532125.1). Classification (NCBI taxonomy): domain Eukaryota; kingdom Metazoa; phylum Arthropoda; class Insecta; order Lepidoptera; family Saturniidae; genus Saturnia; species Saturnia pavonia. Next base: position 2,146,664 of record OX383922.1, read on the forward strand.
AAGATTTTGAATTTTCGAGTTAACTTACTTTTCTATTTGTAGATCAATGTTTATGTTTCTGTAAAACATTTCGTTAAACTTGAGAGGATACTTTTCATAGACAGGACTAATTTATTTTAAAATTAAAAAAAAATCCTACCACAAAAAAATGCTATAATTTAAGGCAAACAAACGCACGCAAAAAGATATAAAAAAATAAACTGAAAATTAAAAAAAATAAAGTCACTAAAATACAACAGTCTAATCTGGAAGAGTAATATTATATCAAATTTGAATATGACTCCTATGAATGACTTGACACTAGTAGAATTCGTATTTACGAGATAATTTGCAAGTGCGTGTCGGGCCTCGCGCAGTGTCGGGTTCCGTCGTTGCCTGTCACAATATGCAGAGTGGGGGCTTTAAGTAATTTTCAATAGAATTTGTATGAAATTACTTCTCCAAGTAGATTTTATAAGTTTATTGATTATTACTCGTTTATAAAGCTAACTTACCTCTGATAGTTTTCTTTTTAATTTAATTATATATACTACTACCATAAATTTTGTCACACATCCAACATTCAAAGTCCAACAACCATTTAGCTGGCAGCTGTAAACACTTGACTCTAGCAAAAATTAGCACTTTTAAGCTTCATATTTCGCAAACGGATCCCTGAATCGAAGAATGGTGTTCACAGACCTGCAATATTTTTGAGCGACCTATCCAATCACACCTTACACGATGGGATAGACGAAAAAAAAATCATTCCCACTTTACGTGAAGGGGAGGTACATAACATTTTATTTTACCACTATGTCGGCGTGATTAATATGTATATTTATACCAAATTACAGCTTTTTAGTACTAAGAATCTCTGAGCTAAGTTGCGAACAGACAGCTGGACATACCGAAACTATAAGGGTTCCTTTTGACTCTGGAACCATAAAACATTGAAGTTAAAAAACACAAAATAGACAAGCACATAAAGCCAGCTCCATACAACGAGCGATAACGACGCACGCACTTTTTTTTCGAATTGACCTTACTGTTAGCCTTAGGGGCCCTGAAGCCTTTACGGCTTTTAGAGCTTTACCGGGCTTGGACGGACGCACGCACAAATAAACGCTTACGTACGAGGATCTCGGATCAAGACGAGTGAACGCCAGGCGCGTGTGTCCGCCCGATCACGATATACGTATTTATTGTGTTGTGATAGGTTTGTGTGTGACACTAGGGTTTAAAGTAACAATTAATTAACGATCTTATCGTATTCCCAGTGAATTTTTGCTTGTACAAATACTATATAAAAACCGATATGAAATCAATGTTAACCAAAATTTTGAAGTAACCAATGTATAGATTTTTATTATTAAAATAACAGGTTTTTACTAAATCCATATGTAAGTATACACTGCTAATATAATAAAACTAATTTTTAAAAATTTTGTTTGTCTGTTTGTTCCGGGTAGTCTCCGAAACGGTTGGACCGATTTTGACGGGACTTTCACTGGCAGATAGCTGATGTTTATTTTAGAAAAATAATTAGGGTTCCGCTAAAAAAATAAAAAAGCTTTTTTAGTTGTCCACGCGATCGGAGCCGCGGTCACACCTAGTTATAAATAAATGCACTTAAATAATTTAAAAGCGGGTGGCGCCCACAAAATGTGTACCATAACGCATTACAAAAGATAACACACAGAGTCACACAAAACGAAAAAGTATAGTTATTTTTTTAAACTAGAACTTTTTAATAGTGGGTTTACATTGTGCCAGAATTTATTAAAAATTCTTAACATATTTACGAATAATAATATCTAAGTAACCGGTTATTTTTCATATTCATTCTAAAATTAGCATTGTTTTTAGATTGCAAATATGCCATTTCTAAACTTAAATTAAATACTTAACTTAAATAAATTTATTATTAGCTTTTATGTTTCGATGTGAAATATTAATATTTATAAGATTATGATAAAATATTCTTTAAACTAACCTCCCGTATTAAAAAAAGAAGGTAAATATAAATTATAATTACAGCATTTCTTGTTATAATTACAGGATTGTCTGTCTATTGTCTGTCTGTTGTCTGTCTGTCAGGATTGTCGGACTGAACTGGAGACGCTTTAGTTTTGTAGGGAACAAAAAACACTAAGTTTCGTTACCAAAAATATTGTTTAAATTGAATATTGGTGAATTTTATTACAATCCATTATTAATGTTTTCATTTTAGTGCAATTAAATAATTAAAAAATATAAAGCATACCAAAATTATCTTCTGCTTTCTTCTTCCCCCTTTATTGAGCCCAACAATATTTTTTTTAAATTAAAACTTCTAATTTACATTTTTCACAGGACGTCGTAGACGCAAGCCCTAGTGCTACAGTCGAGAGTAGATAACTAAATCCAAGGTCAGCCAGTGTCGTCTTTCTGCACCAATCTACTTATACTTTTTTTTTTTTTTTCGAACTGACTACACTGTTAGCCTGAGGGGCCCTGGAGCCTTTACGGCTTTTACAGCTTTACCGGGCTTGGGGGCGAGCGCTTAGGGCACTCAGCCACGAAAGCTAAGCAACAACATCCGAGGGTGCCAAAGTGGCCGGACCTCGGCTCGGACTGTTGCGCGTATGCAATTAAGTCGCGATCTGACTAACAGGTGTGTACTGAAAAAATGTTCACTAAGGAACAGATTGTTTTAAACTTCAAAAAGTCAGTAGCATTTAAGCATCAAAAGAATTTATAATGAATTTTTGTTCTAAATCACAATCCACGTAGTGTATAATATATAAGCCACTCAACACGTAAGCATATTCAACTTATTTGCATAACGCGCAACAGTCCGAGCCGGGTTTCGGCCACTTTGGCACCCTCGGATGTTGTTGCAAAACTTTCGTGGCTGAGTGCCTTAAGCGCTCGCCCCCAAGTCCGGTGAAGCTGTAAAAGCCGTTCGAGGCTCCTGAGCCCTTATGGCTAACAGTATAGTCAGATCGAAAAAAAAAATAAGCATATTCACTTTTTACGCAATTATTGTAATTTATATTAAAAATAAATATAATACGTACTTTAACTAAGTAACTTTCATAACTTGTGATAACCAGATGCGATAATAAAACGCAATTATTGTAATTTACGTTACAAATATACATTAAATAAAAAACGTATTTTAACCAAATAATTATCTTAAGTAGTGTGCAATAATAAGATGAGAAATCGCAAAGCTAGTAAATGTACAAAACATGACGTAAAATTTAAAAATATGTCGTCGCAATGTTTTTGGTTATACTGCGTTAAATTGTCCGGTATTACGTAAACATTCGAACATTTATTCACCATACTTGTATCAACTACTCAATTTCATACAACTCCATTTATTATCTTACTATTTAGACTTCAGACCAAACTTTTTTGCAACAATAGCACCATTTTTTTAACTCTTGATGGACACCGTTTTAGTTAAAATCCTATATAAATCGGTACCCTTACCTCTAAACTCAGTAGGCGTTACTAATAATAACCTAAAAGGTTTTTAATATATAAAAAATGTAAAATCTAAGAATTAAATGTAATAGGAAGTTTTAAGACTCCTTTTTTCTGAATCTACCACAAGGAATTCGATACTTAAAGAGACACACGCATAGGCTATGAGTCATCACTAGCAATGGCTGAACAAATACAACTAAAGTAATAATTATATTATGAGGTAATAACCACCATCCAAAGAACTCGGATAATAAGTATATTATTTTCTAAGTTCAAGGACCATGTCACGCAGGTTTTACTGACGAATGTTTATTATAGAGTAGAGTGTCTAAGAATGACTCGGTCTGTACAGCAACCTAATTAATATAATTATTAACTGTAAACATTACTTATACAGATAAAAATTAAAGAAATGAAAATGATAAACCCTACGGAGTTTCTTGCTTGATCTTCTAGGGAATCTTAGGACCTAAACTGAATAAAGATTTTTTTCTTTTTTTTTAATTTATTACCGTGCACTGTTTTTACTAGGGTAGAGAGAATTGAACATGATATTTACCATATAATATACGTAAATAATTTTAATAATGTCTAATAATAAAACAAGATGCAACTAGATTTTTTTTTATTAAAAAGTATTTTGTCAAATTTCGTGGTACAGCCACTATTGCATCATAGGTCGCAGGTCCGATTAACTTAAGGGGCTACCTACATAAAATATTGGAAATCATTATTATCCCATATATTTTCCACCTTTTTGTATCAATTTATTACAGTAATTTGTCTGTATATTTAACTAGCTGTGCCCGCAGCTCCGCTCGCGGGGACTACAGAATGCGGTTCGTCGAGCGCACGCGCGAATCGTCCTGCCCTCGCTCAAAAGACGGAAGACAAAAATGCTTATTGGGAATAATTCTTAGAAGATAGATTTACGTTGTCCTAGACTTTTTGTAGGTATTTTTAAGGTCTACAATTATGTAGAATATTAATTTGATATATCTCTTATAGTTTACTCAGCGTAAGCCATTTAAGCGCCCCAAATGCGTATTTTTTACGAATTGATTCACCATTATCGTCACTGCCTATTTCGTATGTTACTTAATCTTACAAAAAAAAACATATAAGCTGGCCAGATAACATATCTATGAATTAAAATAAAACCATGTAAATCGGTTAAGTGGTTTTCGCGTGAAAAAAACATAAACGGACAGACAGAAAGAGAGGCGTTAAGTTTTATAATATCTATACTATATAATATAATATAATAAAACTGAAGAATTTTGTTTGTTTGTTAGTTTAAACACGATAATCTGGATCTACCAGTTTATATGTGATAGCCAGATTCATGAGGAATACTTTAAGCTATCTAGCATTAGGCTACACCTCTCAGGTAGCGTTAAATATTGATTTTTGTTAAGTAAGTCGGAAGAAATAGCGACCCTAAACTGCCTTATCAGCGTGCACTGGCGTAACGGTTAGTGATACGCAAATAATGGGTTCAGCAAAAATATTGATCCTTAGTACATCTAAAAAAATCCAGCGATACCATATGCATATCTCTCGTACATAAGTTTTTTACCATAAACTATTTTGTGACAAAAATTTATAGATAATTGAAAAGATATTTATGAGCATTATTATTAGGCATAGCATATTAATCCTTACGAACGAAAATTACTTCATCATCATCATAATTTATGAAGATAATCTTTGCCATTTATAGCATCTTAATTGGACGAATAGTTTGGGAGATAATGTAAAATGAAAATAATTTAACACTCGGCTCCGGTCTATGACTATAGGTGTAGTGGTGCGAACAGCCGTGTCAGTGACGAATAGCCTTTGCCGCCCGATAAAACTATTGTCTTAGATACTGAAGTATTACAAATCATCAGTAAGTAATTTCCTTTTAATTATATGCGAGTGAAACCGCGGGGCACAGCTAGTGTATAGATATACAGCATTTTTTTGTTATTATAGGCAAATAAACAGGCCGTCCTCGAGTTACGTCAACATTTTGAAACCATTCCTCAAACATATTTCCCCTTTTTTGATTTACGTCATAGGCGAATTAACTTGCCTCGCGGTCGACCGACCGATCGAACTCCAATTGATACATTCTTTAAGCCAGGGTTTAATATTTTGTTTCTCTTTTTCTCATTGTGAAAATCAATATCACTAAAATAGTTAGCCAATAAGTAGGTACCTACCTAAATAATTACTAATTCTATGAATAAGTATTTCAAGAAACTGCTTTGAGTAATAAAGCATATGTTTTATATAATAAATGCAGTTTAATGTCCTTATAGAACCTTACCCTACGGTTTTGTATGAAAATGTATGGAAAAAATACTCAACTAACGTCGATTCGATTTACGACGCGCATTTCGAGAACCTAACATGCCATGAGTACGATTACTACTTGTACTTGGAAACTAAAGAACCTAGTGAAACAAACAAACGGACACACACGGTCACATACGTTTTATAAAAAAAGTGTTTTTTTTTTCCAAAAATACCAACACGGTACTACATATTTAATAATAAATAAATCTAATAATAAATGTTATTAAAAATATACGTAATATTTTTGAAAAACTTACTATTTCCAAAATGTATTTTTCAGGATACCTGTTAACATAGAAAAAATTATATAGGTACGTCATATAAAAATATTGTTGTTTGTATATATATATTAGTTTTTTTTTTCTTTCTAACTTGGCTATCGATCCTCTTTATTGAAGACCATTACTGCCACTATCGAGTGTATATAGTTTCCAGTGTTATGATGATTTCAGGATCCTAACAAGATGGTGGCTCCCTTGTTAGAACTTTCTAGGGAGTTTTTGTGGCATCTCAAAATTCATGGTCCATGTTAACCAAACTTTATTATGCAAAACGCCGTCTGTATTACACAATATAGGGTCAAATAACACAAATTTATGAATAAGAAACAACAAAAATCATGACAGTTTCTACGACTGGTGTTGTCTGACAGATTTTTTTAAATTGAATTAATTAGTATCCTTTGCCACGATATAATCTATAGGTAATTTTTATCAGGTATATTGTATATGGCCGCGTACTAGGGCGTATACTACTTCCGGTATGCCCTTATCGTCAAAATTTAGAATATGATGTCAAAAATGAGTACTTCTAAAACAATAAATATATCTACAATATATTATTATTAGGTATTTTTTACTCCTTAGATATATGGTCCTTATAAAAATATATCATGATATATTTATTAAATAAAGAGTTATTAAGGTTTTAAGAAACTACGATTTTTAAAAGCACTACGCGTTTTTCTGTCGAGCGAAATATTGCAAAATTGTTGATCATTCTTCAATTTTCTTACGACTAATATTTACATATAGTTAGTTCAGTTCTACATATAGTTTTTTATAAACAGCTTTGTAAAAGTGTTTATTATTTTTATTAATCAAGTGATCAATAACTGAATGATCGTATTTTAGTATAAATTAATCAAATTATATTAAGTATTGAAAATATTTAGTTTTAGTATTACTAGTTGGCGTCATCGATAATGTTTCCTTTAAAAATAAGAAGCTTCCGTACCTATAATATTTAAATTTATTAGACAAGCTACATGACTTCCTTACGATCTCGTATAATAATATAATCTTACATTATTCTGTGCATGTTACTAGGATTATTCTAATTTCAATCTTGATACAAAAAATAAATGTAGAATTATTGTAACTGTTTTAATTAATAATATGAATATTTTATTAAAGATCCTTTTCGCTACTTTTGTAATGATTCCCGGACAGTAGCTACGCCATTTACCTATATACTAGTATATCAGGAGGACAATAAAATTCTTACAAATAATAACGCATATAATTCTCAAAACACTTTCTAATTTAAAATCACATTTTTGGCAAACTGGACGACAGCGGGCGGCGATGCTGCCGCGGCTGTAGTGGCGTAAGGTTTTTGTTCAATTTGTTTTTTTCTCCCTCAATATGAAATAATCAATCTATTTTTATGGTTATTATGTTTGCTGTTCCATATTGCTGGTCTTTTAAACCGCTGAAATGATTTCCTATAATGACATATCTTAACTATGTCGATCAAAAAATAGGTGTAGGTCAGTAATGGGACATCACTATGACTATTCGAATGCGCATGCACCGCTCGATTGGAGCGTGACGTTCGTGTTCCGCCGCTTGCGTCACCGTCGTCGATAACAGCTTCATACAAACCTATGTATTTTATTAAGTCGTGTGTGCCGCCGCTCTCGCCGTCGTCTAGTTCTTTTTTTATCGTTATAGTTTTGGCGTAGTTGCCACAATCTCACCTGATGTTAACTGACGATGTGGCACAAGATGGTAACACGCTAAACCTAGTGGAAGACTGGCTCTTAAGTGCAGCTGCCGTAACACACCTATTGGTGCTTGGCGACATATTTTGTAATTGACGGTGGTAGCTAGCCAGGCTGGCATTAGAAAATGCCCTACCACCATGTTATGGTTTCCTCACGATGTTTTCCTTCACCGAAAGTTCAGGCTCATTGCAAGGATTCGAACTCACGTCAATCGACGCGAAATCGTACACAATACCTCTGTGCCAAAATTGCTTCAAAATTGCGATCTCGGCTTCAAAGACATTCAATTGACTTTCCTCAACGATGACGCTTCGTATGTCACGTGACATCGTACGATAGCACGTGGTACGGTAGCGACGCAATGGCGCGCAGTGCGGTGACGTGCTCCTATAATGCGGAGGGAGCTGAGTGATGAGGAGCATTCTAGTTCTGTCAAATATTAACGTTACTCACTCAGTGTGATTATGTGAAGTTCTTGTTAATAAATTTTTCGTTCAATTTGTCTCCACTGTTCACAGTGTTTATATTTTATGTTTTTTTTTTTAATCATAAATGAATAGGGACTCTAGTCATTCGTATGGTTTCACGACTTTTTTTAATAAGTACCTACTTTATATGTTTGACCACAATATAGGTGATAATAAATTACGATGTGGCCTAGGATGGTAACAAGCTAAGCCTAGAAGGACTCTTAAGTGCAACGACTGCAACACGCCTATAGGTGCTTGACGATAGATTGTCAACTTGAGGATGGTAGCAAACCAGACGGGCATTAGGAAATAGTGATAAGCCTGCATCGAAACCGCCAACCGACTCCGTAATCTGCCTGCAGTCAACGTGCAATTATAACGGCTACACGGAGTTAGAACCAGCTATCAACCATGATAGTGACAATTAATGTTGGTACAGATGGCGCTCAAGTTCGTTTTTTAAAAAAAAAGCTAGTATCCTCAAGGAAATACCAAATACCAAGGGCTTAGTACTTTCGTCCTTCGTCGCCAGGAGAACTTTTTTTTAACTCGTCGGTGCACAAAATTATCAACCGCCAGGGGTCTTATTCTGTCTTCTTTTCCGGACGACGATACGTCGACCTTTTATTAGTTCCTAGATGCACAAACACATAGGACCTTGATTGATATTAAAAGTTGGTATTATTGTGTACCATGTACTTGTACCAGGAACCTGGTATGTCTATCATCCTGGTTATTCCAACTGCGTTGGAACCGCATCTAAACTTTGTGCAAATATGCAGCTGCATTGAAGCCCGTATGCACATCGTCGGTATTGAACCCTACAGAATATTTTTCAAGACGTTCAAGAAATGACTAATCATGTTTTCGAGATACGTTGAGATAATTTCTATTTAACGACTGTAATAACTTAAATACAGTTCACAATTGCATAAAACATATTTTTCTCATCTTTGTTTTCCAAGGTTATGTTACGTTTTGCAAAAGTTCCACCAAGATGTTTAAATACAGCTTAAGTTGGGTTCGTTTGTTTAATTATATATTAGGTAGGGGTAAATAGGGCAGATTGATTCAAAAAAGTACAATCTCATATTTTATGCATAAAAACTTAATATTTTTGTATCCTATGGGGTATATATACGGGTATAGGTATATATATATATATATATATATATATGATGCAACTGTAAAATCAACGCTTCCTTTATCTTTCACAATGGAAACACAAACTTATTGGATCCAGTTTTTTTTGCAAATATAGGGTCGGTTTCATTTGCAAATATATCATTTTCACAATTTTCAGCAGTATCATTAATCGCACTAGTATCAGTGTCTACAAAGACTATTGCGTTTGCTTTTAACACATGTCGTCTTCTAAAGATCAACCATAAGAAGTATTATTCTATTTAAAATAACAGGGAGCGGAATAGCACGGATTGCGCGTGCGATCGAAAGCATTCTGTAGTCTACGCGAGCGCAGCCGCGGGCACAGCTAGTTCAACAATAAAGTTCTACCATAGATATCGTGTCAATAGATTTATAAAATTTTTTAGAAGACGTTTGTACAAATGCAAGTTAAATTAATTGTAGTAAGAAGCGAACTCTAACAAAAGCTTTATCAAACGTGTACATAAATATCTTAATCACATTAAAATGTATCCTACCAATCACGAAAACTACAAGCTTTAATGAATCCATAAACAAAGCAACACGCTGAACCCTAAACACAATACATAGATACAATATCAAATATAACTAAACACGGAGTTGAGATAGATAAATCAGAGAGAGATCGCGACACGTGTTAAAGGGAGATAGAGCATACCATATGAACTTGCGACGTTGCCGCTTCTTTGTACTAGGGCGAAGAACTAAGGAGTTAGTGGGACATTATTTATAACTAACTTTCGTTACGTGGTCCAACCGTAAACCTTTGCTATTTATTTCATTTTTAATGGATATTGTACATCTTGGCTGTATAAATATTTACAGAGGAAGTGTGCAACATGGATGTAGAATGTTGATTCACAGTATAAAAGGAAATGGTGCGCTGGATATATAGTTTTTTTTAACCGAAACTTAAGTGCCCTGGATCCATTAGAGGCTTTGACAGCTTCACCGAACATGGTCATTACAGAGAATAAAATATATCCAAAAAACATATTGAAGTTTATGTCGAGATCTTAGTTTTCCATGTAACAGTTTAAATTTTTTATTTATAAATTAGTTTTATTTGACCTTATAGTATGTATTATATGTGACATTTTGGATAACAAAGCTTGGTTAGCAAGTAAAGTGGATTAGAAATAATGACACGGACCATGAATTTCGAGTTGTCCACAAAAACTTTCTAGAAAGTTCTAACGAGGGGGTCCCCATTTTGTTAGAACAATTGATTCATCATTACTAGACACTTTGTCAAACGAAATAGTTGTCTACTTGATAATGGCAGTAATGTACTTCAAAGGCAAGCATTGGTTTTCAGGTTATGAAAAATATTAAAAAGAAAACACGTTTATCAGAGTATTGGGCGACACTCGAAAAACGGTAATAAAGCTTGAGCATGACGCAAGTAGTAAGTTGTTGAATGCTATATACCTATTTATATTACGATCTCGTGGATCCATACATGTACTTATAATAGTAGGTTGAGTTAAGAATGAATAAATGAATAGAATGGGTGATCTGAAAAAGAGTGAGAGAGAGTAATTAGGTTCCTCGGAAACGATTCTAACGATTCGGATGAAAATGTGTGTGGTTTAATTCTTGAGTTCACCTAATATGCAACCAATTTTTTAAAAGTGCTTCGAATTAGACCTTAACAACTTTCGCACTATCGCTGTAAAGCCAGTGCTGAAGTCAAGGATAAAGACACAGCTTATTCGCTACCCAAAGCACCACTAATTATTCAGTGATCGTAAATATAGCTTTCGCACGAATCAATCAACACGTGACCTACACGCGTACGTGCTACGTGTGACAGTTTTTCATTACAGACCAGCTGTATTTTCTCTAGAAGGCTTAAGTCCAGCCATACATAGAACACTGTTTGCATCTTTGGGATGTTTTCACACATCACCTCTTTGATGACCTGAACAGGTTGCAGCGACGGGCTGTCTGCGTTGTTTATGATGCAGATGTCACGAGGAGGAACCTTAAACCGCTTAAGCTACGGATGGACATTCGTCTCCCTGAACATTTATTGCCATTTGTACTCTGTACCATGGTGAGTTGTTTGATCTTATGCCAACGTATACCTTCCATTACAGAAACACGCAAGCTAGTCTACAAACAAAGATATTTGCTAATTTTATCTTTGCCGTACCTTGAAGATGTGGAATCGGCTCCAGAGTAACGTGTTCCCTCCTTCCTATGATATTGGGTTCTTTATAATGTAAGTTAACATTCAGTAATCAACTTTATTATTAGACAGTGCTCTATTTTAGACAATTTTGGGAGTTAATGTAAATAAAAATCGCGCAAGTAGCGAGTAGAACTCGCGCCCTTAGGGTTTCGTACTGATTATATTACATAGTTAATTATGACTTTATATACCTTATGCTGTTTTCGAGCGAGAAATCCCAATAAAAACATACCTAAATGTGAAAAAGGGGCCAACTCCGGTAGAAACGACATTCGGAGTAGTCGTTGTCACCGATAAAAGAGCTGAAATCTAAAGAGTGTTTTTTAATTATAGCTTTGGAATGTACGTTGTTCAATTCATTTACAAAACAATTTGTTACTTTCTTTCTTGCGAGGTACACACCCCTAAAAAACCCCCAAAAGGATATTTAAGTAGATAAATTTTCAAAGTCTGCCTCTAAAAATGTGTTTTTTTCGGGATCTTGAACTGTCACGTTGTGGTTTTTATTTTAATGCATTAATTTAGGTTCTTTTACTTTATATTATATAATATTGGTGGCGTTTTGCGTGATATAATTTGGTTATTGTGCGTCATCATCATCATTTCAGCCGAAAGACGGACCGGTTCTTTGCTGCTCACATCCAGCGGCTTCCCGTAACTGTACCAGATCGTTGGACCACCTTGTGGCGGGTCTGACCACGTTGCCTCTTCCGATATGCGGCCACCACTCGAGAACTCTTTGGCCCCATCGAACATCCGTTCAACTAGTTACGTGGCCCGCCCACTGCCACTTAAATCTAGCTATTCTTACGGCTATGTCAGTGAATCTAGCTCTCCTGCGGATCTCCTCATATCTGATTCGATCACGCAGAGAAACTCCGAGCATAGCTCCTTACAATTAGTCTCTGAGTGACCTTGAGCTTTCTTATGAGGCCCATAGTTAGCGACCACGTCTCAGCACCAAATGTAATTACTGGCAACATACACTGGTCAAAGACTTGGTTATTGTGCATACATAAAATGTATCTATATCTTCTAAATCATCAATACATATTATAAAACTCAATGTCTCTCTGTCTGTCTGTTCGTTTATGTTCTTTTCACGTAAAAACCACTTATCCGATTTAGATGTTTTTTTTATTTTAATTCGTAGCTAATGGTTAATCAATTTGGAAAAAATACGCATTTGGAGTACTTCAATTGCTTACACCAAGTAAACCATAAGAGATCTATCAAATTAATGGTCTACATAATTATAGATCTTAAAAAGACCTATAAAAAGTCAACGATAACACATTTCTATCTTTCAAGGATCACCCACAATCAGTATTTTTCCGGTTTCTGAGCAGGGGCAGCACGATATGTGCGTGCGCTCGACCGTCGGCATTCTGTAGTCCACGCGAGCAGAGTCTCGGGCACAGCTAGTTATACATATAAACTAGAAACATGCATTTTGAGATGTCACAAAATCTCACTAGATAGTTGTAACAAGGGAACCACCATCTTGTTGGAGCTTTGCGACGGTTTTACATGCCCGGTCAACTGTATCTTCTACAGGACAGGACTATTTCTATCTGGACAGGTGGCAGAGACAGGCTGTTCGCAGTGTTAATGATGCAGACGTTACCACATACATCGAGCCGCTTCTGCTGCGCAGGAACATCACCTCGCTGAGCGTGTTCTACCGTTTATATCATTGTGAGTGTTCAAAGAGCTGTTCAATATAATTCCCTCCTCTCCTTTCCACAACAGAACCACACGCGCTGGGCTTCAAAATTATAATTTTACGTTAACCTCATTATCGGCACGAACTAAAAAGTTATCTACGTCTCTTATCTCTGTTGTACCGTGAAACTGTGGAACCATCTCCCGTCCAATGTGTTACGACATCGAGTCCTTCAAGCGTTAAAGTAAAGGGATATTTATGCAGGCCGGCATGACAGCGGCGACCGTCGATGGATTTCGATCTCTCGGCCGTTGTCGTCGTTGTGTGATTGTACTGTGCTTACTATCAGGAACAGTACAGTCAATTTGCCGAGCAACTATAAAAAAATCTACCAACTACGTCTTGTTTTCTTTTGACATTATTTTATTTGTACCTATAGTATTTTAACAACGGTACGACGCTATAATAAATATATATAATATAAAATAATCAACACTGACCTAAGTTAATTATACGATATTCATGTAAGGCTCTCTTAGTCATCATGTTTGTTGCCTTAAATAGAGTGCGTGTGACGTAAACTGTACGAATATAGTGTATTAAGTGCTTACCTACCAGTCATAATGATCGTATGTAGAGCGTTTTGTCTAAATGGTTACTAATTAAAACTGTGAATTAATTAGTATTGGGAAATCCGTGAGTTAAAATGATGTTTAAAAATTCAAATTAATTATACAACAATATTGCTCTATTGATAAAAATCCTAAAACAATAGAAATCTGAAAAAATAATAATTGCTTATTTATTTAATTTTAAATTTAAAGGTCTTATCGTGGCTTTATCGTGGAGTAATAATGGTGAAGACCGACTGACGAGTCGGGGATGTTTTTCTGCGAGTGTCGCCATGATTTTTATTGCTTGATCGGATTTGAGGAAGCTGTAGTAAATTACGCCCTGAAGTGACCACCAAATAGTTACCATCACTTTTCCGTGGATAAGCTTCGCTTTAGGTCCATTCATTTGACGTTTTAATTTGGGGTCAGCCATTGCGTCTGTCGCTTGCGATTATCGTAAAGGATCCACTTTTCGTCACATGTCACAATTCGGTCCAAAATCCCTTCATTTATGTACTATCTGTGGTGGAACAGAACCCTCGCTACGACGATTCATACTTGATCGATTTTTTATTAAGTTGTTTGAAATTTTTTTTGTACAACGGTTGTAGGTACCCGGTGTAGATGGATACTAAATAGCATATATAAATTTGATCGACAATCAACATGGAACTATAGAAATGAGGACAAATCCTTTTTTATTTCGTTACAGGATATTGCAGGAGTTCTCAAAGTGGGCATTGTGGCAACCTGGCGTGACGTAAGGAAGTAGGTATGCAGAGGCACCGAGGTTTTTTTATCTTTATAGGTTTGGCGTAGGGGCCACAATCTCACCTGATGTTAAGTGACGATGTGGCCCAAAATGATATATGAAGATGGTAACACGTTAAACCTAGTGGAAGACTGGCTCTCGAGTGCAGCTGCCGGAACACACCTATTGTTGCTTGGCGACACATTTTCAGCTTGAGGGTGGTAGCTAGCCAGGGGGGCATTAGAAAGAGTCCTACCACCATGCTATGGTTTCCTCACGATTTTATCCTTCACCGAAAGCTCAAGCTCATTACAGGGATTTGAACTCACGTCAATCGACGCGAAGTACGTACACGCTACCACTGAGCTATGATTGCTTCATTCATTTAAGCTCAGAAAGGAAATGAGGGTAATACTTCGCAAGGCAGGTATTAGAAAATATCTTAACAGGTGCCATGAAAACAGCGTCATGAACTTTTCCTCAAATACAGGTAGTTATGGTGTGGATTCGAACTCACTCCCTCCAATGTGACGTACGAACGCGCTAACACTGATCCATATTCGGTAAATGCAGTGAATTAAGTCTACGCTAATGTTCTTTCTCATTTGATAACAATTGAAATATCCATAGAAAGACAAAGCTGAATTGAAAAATTAAGAAACCCCCGTCACAAGTAACTTATTCATTAAAACCATTTCAATGAGCCCAAATGCGATATCTCTGCTGTTAAGTTGGTGAGGAGTTAGGCATCCAGTATATGCTGCAGCATCAGCTCAATATTGCCATGTTCTTTTAATACAATTGAAGTTACAGAATTCGACTCGTTCAGACCTGTGAAAGACGCACATATCCATTTATCAACTAGAAAAGAGTTGATAATCTTAAAACGGCTAAACAGATTTTCTTGTATCATTGCTAAAAACTAGTCAGTAGAAGACACACTTCAAAGAAAATCGGTTCAGCCGTTTAGGAGCTACAATGCTACAGACACACAGATACACACTTTAAACTTATAACACTTCAGTTTGCGTCGGGGGTTAATAAAACGTAAGTAAGGAAATTCGTTTGCTGGTCCCCTTTTTAATGTGAGATACTGCGTCTCTAACCCTAATTAATGAGTTACTTCACCGTCCGATTCGCATGTCGCACACACACGTAGTGCTACGGAACTTGGTACTGAATTCGTGTGCCTCGAGTAGGGTTGCCACTCGTACTTTATTTTAAAGTATTGAATGATATTTCGGATAACTATACTCATTAGAGCAATAAAGTACGTGAATATACTTCATTTCACATAATTTGTTTTTTTTAAGTGTTACCAAAAAAGTTGATCGTAATTTTACGTAATTATAACTGATCGGCTGAGCAAATGAACTGAACATTCGAATCTGTATTCCTGGCCGGAGCGGTGATAGATTTACACGATTAATAACTTAACAAGTGTCTATAAAAGATTGATTAAATAAGAAGGCGTTTTAGAACGTATTCTAAATTAAAATATTTTTAGATTACTAAATAAAACAAAAAAAAAAGTTGACGACACAATTATTAACATATCTATATATTAATACATGAAGAGAAAACTTCAGAGTTCTTCAGAGTTCAGACTTCAGAGTTCTTCAGAGTTGTCAAACACATAATAGTCTGTGTCAAACAGTCGCACAGAGTTAGAGATTGTCACCAAAGAATTTTAAAATGTTGCCAACAAACTTTGTATGCATAACTGGCAGGTTGACTGAATGTTTTTCGGGCTGTGAATTTTGTGAAATTTCATTGTTGGTATGACATTGGTCATACTCTCTGACAAAAGAACCTCAACAACGTTAAAAATTAACAAATTCAATGTATTGTGGTCAAATTATTCATCATTTGGTGACTAGTAGTTAGAATAATCAGTTGTTAAATAAATATTATATTCTTTACGTTTTTTATATTTGTTCCTGTGCGTAATAAAAAAAAAATTACAATAAAGTTCTTCCGAATCTTCTGTCTCCACTGCTATCTAATGACATTCTTTATTTGTATACTGAACTTTTTTATCTTTAACCATACACATACATTGACAATCACACATCCAAACACACACACACAAGAACTTAAATATTTATAAAATGTTTTTTATATACTATTTTTTGTCATATTTTTGTGTTATCATTTAGAATGGAAATCGTTTACGACTGTGGTGTAGATTATAATATTACTGTGGTCAACATAATGGTACATAAAAAATCTATTATATTTATTTTCTGAAATAAGAGGTGACAAGCCTAGTCGTGACTGGTCGATGGCCACAAGTATGGATGGTCATTTACGAAGTTCGAGGTGAGGCAACCCTACCCTTTGATACACACATGCACATATACAATCGTGTCTAACCAGAATAAGGTAATTGTAACACGTTCGTCGAAAATAGTATCCGGAGCGCGATCATAGTTAGTTCAGATAACAGATATTTAATCTTCTCTGCTTAACATGCAGCGTTTCAGGTGTGAATTTTAATGTATAACAGTACAGTCACGTCAAGGCCGCAATTTCAAAAAGGCGGCAGTACAAATGATGCGATCCGAACCGTGCGGGGCAATTGTAGCCTAGCGGCATAACACAGCTAGTGTACAGTATAGTGACGTAACAACTATTATAAAAAACTTTTACTTACATGTTTACTCAAGCGATATTTTGAAGCAATAATGGCTTAGTGGTAGCCTCTACGGATATCGCGTCGAGCGATGTAGGTTAGAATCCTTACAATGGGCTCGAGCTTTCGGTGAAAAAAATACATCGTGATGAAACCACAGCATGGTGGTAGGGCAGTTTCCAATGTCTACCTGGTTAGCTAGCACTTGCAAGTTGAAAATGTGTCGCCAAATAACCATAGGTGTATTCCGGCAGCTACAATTGAGAGCCAATCCCCCTATTGTGTACCATCTTGGACCACATCGTCAGGTAATATCAGGTGAGATTATTAAATTATTTTTTTCTGAGTACTTTTGAACTTTTACTCTCAGAGGTGCGACGGCAAGGTTGTACCTACCTAGACACATATCTCTTCAACTTTATCGATTTTTCACAATAACTCGAATCGTTTATTCATCACATAGCCCGGAACTCTAACTATGGGCGACAAAAATTTAATTTCTGGACATTTCCACATCAGCTAAGCACGGTGCATACAGAATGTTCATCTTTTATCGTTCTATACCAAATTTATTTTGCTTTCGAGCGAAGGTCGCTGCAGTTTTGCCATTTTCAAAAGATAAATGTTTATATTTTGGTAAATTTCCGTATAATGGGGTAAAGAACAACAATTTGTTTTATCAATGCTAACTTAGCTAAACGGTCAGCCTACGCAATATCGTATATTATGTCAATGTGTGAAGGCATCTTCGATCAATAATATTGATCCATTGCACTTTCAAATCCAAACTTATATGCCATACTATTTATGTAATAGCATTAGCATATCCTGAATACTTAAATATAAAAATTATACATATTGACTAAGCACATTACCATAATTTTTCAACAAGAAATTACATATAATTAAAACCTGTAACATTAAAAGTAATTTATAACCGAATTAAAATCAACTTAGTGAAGTAAGCATTAGATTTTTATCATAACTACACTCCGTAGATGGTATCCGACAAAAGCAATCAACCACCTCTAAATTGCTCGCCATTTATTTGTAGATGCCGCAACAGCTGTAGGAAATACTCATTTATCAGAACTATACAGACATTATATAATTATAATTTATATATACTATATAATGTAATGAAGCAGAATAGTTTTTTGTTTGATTGTTTGTTTAAACACTCTAATATCTGGCATTACCAGTCTGGGATTCAAAAAAATTTTTTTGTACATGATAGCCAGATTCATCAGAATCATTCCAGGGGGATAGTATCTACATCTATCTGAGGAATACTATCTAGCTTTAGGCTACACCTCTCAGCTAGCCTTAAATATTGTTTTTTGTTAAGTAAGTAGGAAGAAACTGCTTTATTCGCGTGCGCTGGCGTAATGGTTAGTGATACGTAAATACAATGCTCTAAAAAAACATTGCTCCTTAGTGCATTTAAAATGGTTCGCGATATCATAATCCTATCTCTTATATATGAGCCACAAAAGGTATTTTGTTACAAAAAATATTGAAAAGTGGTTTATGAGCATTATTATTAGGTATGGCATATTAATCCTTACGAACGAAAGTTACTTTAAGACAATTTTATAAAGATTATCTTTGCCTTTTATAGCACGCTATTTGGACGCATAGTTTGCGAGATAATGAAAAATTAAAATAATTCAACACTCTGCTTGGGTCTATGACTATAGTTATAGTAGCGTGAACGGGCCGTCTGAGTGGGACGCATAACCATGAGCACCCGATAAAAATGTAGTCTATACTGAAGTATTACAATTAATCAGTGATTTCTTTTAAATTATACGCTGATAAAACCGCAGGACATAGCTAGTAGCTCATGTAGTAGTAAATAAATGACAAAAAGTACTAAATAGTTTGATTTTATCTGTAAATATGTTATAACTGTAAAACAAGCTGCAAAATGAAGCGCCTTATAAGCATATAATAAATATTATTTTCTGGGAAACTTAATCAGTTAATATCTAAAGACCGTGAAGTAATTTTTATGTAAATGAGTACCGACCAAACTATTTAACAGAAACTGGTTACACGTATCTATGATTAAAAAAACATTTAACAATTAAACAGTCCTTAAATTGTATATGGCTGAAAAAATTAAGTTTAGAGAAAGCACATCAAAATTATATTATTAGAACATTACATATTAGTATAAATAGAGTTGTTTTCTTTTTTTATTAAGTATTTACTACCTGTGGATTAAAACCAAAAAGAATAGCATCTCGGTAAACTGTGTGAGCAGAAGCGATTTTTGCTTGCGTGTTGTTTCTGATACAAACTTTGTTTGAAGTAGCTGTGTACTAGTATCTCACTACGATATACTTCAATTATTTTAAATTATCCAATAAATTTTAAAGGATTATCTATAAAATATTAGTACAACGTAACATAATTTTGATTTTATTGTTAACAATATATGGATTACAGAAAATCATACTTTTTAACGTAGCTAGTGCCTCACAAAGATTCTTGATTTAACTAGTACAATTGACAACATCCGTACTATTGATCATGCAACTATACTATTAACCATCAATGGTCCTATTGACCAGGCAACTGTACTACTGACTGGAAGCCACCTAAAAATATAAATCTATATAAATACAGGTAACAACATTGAGACAGTAATTCTCACTGTGATTGTTGTACCGTTGACGTATCTATTGATATTCCGTTATTGTATTCAAAGTAATATTGATGTACCTATGTATTGATTAAGCGTAGGATAAAATATTAATTTGGACATAGTCAAGCAAATTACTGAAGATAAAGATCACTTCATCTCTATTTACTTTATACTTTTAATTGTGTCCCAGTTACCCCGACATACAATGTAAATATAACTAAACCTCGTATATAATATAGTTTTTCACGAACATTCCGATAGCAACAATAACCGTTCTGATAAAAAAAAAACAAACGTCCCATACAATATTGTTTTAGCGTGACGAAAATCTAGATAAGGGCTATATTAATAATGATTTGTCATAATAACAAAGTTAGACCTTGATTCATATCAAAACAATCAACAATGATTGCTCAGTATTTTGTTTACATTTTCATTTTATGTCTAAGCTATTCATTGTAGCAAGCTCATAACTATCGATTTGTTCTGTTTAGTTGGATAATGATGAGCTAAACACATACAATGTTGACTTTTAGTATCTTATCAGGGTTAAATAAGGATAAACAAAACGGTAATCTTACCGCCAAGCCGTCGCGCCGTGCTGGCCGGGCACTTGTTAGATATATTCCTAAAGCATATTCATTGGTAATGAGAAAAAAAAATCGTATTTCTCTAATAGCTTCATATTACTATATCGGGCTGACTACTGTTTTTCGCTTCTCCATTAATCAACAATTTCTGAGATCCAAATAGGTCAGGTTTGATTGCGCTTTTTTACAATCTGGTATTTTTTAAAGTGTACAACATTAAATTAAAGTAAAGTGAGCGAACAATGATCCACCACAATGTAAATTAGCTGATTCCATACCTACGTGTTGACATACTAAACATTTATTGTGTTGAGTAGTCTCGTTGCCAAAGCGTTGGCAACAAGGCCACATGACGTGACCAAGATGGCCGCCAGAGTTCGTTCATCCTTTAACTCGACACTATCAACCGAGTGCGCCGCTATGGGGAATACGCATATCATCACACTAAAAAATGACGGAGTACAGGCAGATTAGGTAACCACAGATTTTTTTAATATTTGTACTAGCTGTGCCCGTGGCTCCGGTCGTGTGGATTACAGAATTATTGTTTATTAAGATATCGTGATAATTTTTCTTTTTGATAAGGACCAAGTAACCAAGTAACTAAATAAAATTAATTATAATCTATCCAGTATCTATTGCGTTATGCGCGCACAACGGCATACCTCAGTCATTTTATTTAAAATGACAAAAAGACATTGTAGGACATAAAGTTTAAAATGGATTTTATTGATAATCTCATTATTGACAAATAATAAGAAAATAAAACTATTATAAAACCCGTCGCAATTGATCTAACGCCTCATTAAAAAACACATCGACGAATTTTTATATTTGCCGGATCGTGATTTGCGATGATTCGCCTAGTTTTGTTCATAGTAACTTAGTATTGTCACGTGTCACCAAACGTGACCAATCACGAATACGTCCTGAAATTACGAAACCGTCTTGACCTCTTGACGAATTGTAACGATCTATCGTCTGAAGGATTATTCGTTTTCCACGGATCGTTTTTAGGGATACGAAGTCAACATGGAACCCTTATAATTTCGCTATGTCCGTCTGTCTGCCCGCGGCTTAGCTTAGAGATTCTTAGTACAAAAAAACTGAAATCTGTTATGAGTATACATATTAATCATGCCGACAAATTGGTAAAATAAAACCTCTCCTACACGTAAAGTGGGAATGAATTTTTTCTCGTCTATCCCATGTGGGTGTCGTTAAAATTAAACTATATTTCGATTCAGGGATATCACTTTGCGAAATATTAAGCTTTAAAGTGCTAACTTTTATTAGAGTCAAGGGTCCCATCCCCCTGGCAGCTAAATGGTTGTTATGGGATATGTGAAAAAAATCTAGGTAGTAGTATATTATATAATAAAGTTAAACGGAAACGTACGCAGGCTTCACAAGTTAAGGAGTCAATCAACTTATAAAATGTATTTGGAGAAGTAATTTCTTACAAATTCCAATGTAAACTACTCAAAGACCTCTCTCTCTCTAAGTCTGCATATTATGACGTGCAACTACGGAATCCTATAATTCGCGTGACCCGCCACGTAATTGGCAAATTTTTATTTAATAAATGAGTACAGTCTATTAGTCTTTAACGAAACGTCATAATCCCAATCTAATGGACTTGTCAAAAGAAATCATATGAGCCTAAATTCGAGGGGTTTGCTAATAACCACTGAAGAGTTCCGCTATCCATCACCAGACCCTCGTTACCTAGCCCAATCTATTGGACTAGTCAAAACAAATCATATGAGCCCAACTCGAGGGGTTTACTAGTAGCCACTGAAACTACTATTCACCTCCTGGCTCCATCATCAGATCAGCTCCAAGATACCAAATTATAGTGTTGTCATCCGAACTACATATACATACAAAGTTCCATTTCGATACGACAATTAGAACTAGGTCAAAAATGACTTCTAAAATTTTATGACATTGTGTGTTAGTTACAAGTGAAGCTAATATTATAAGCTTGTTAAACAGCTGTTATTTTGCCATTACAAACAGACACTTCAATTTTATTATATGTGTATGTAGATCAAAGATTATTATTTTTTTCGATCTAAGTATACTGTAAGCCTTAAGGGCTCTTCTACAGCTTCAACGGGCTTGGGAGTTTATTATAGGGATCCACCCTTGGATTACGTGAATGATACTGATGTCTGGAAATGGATAAACCCAATCGACCGTTCTTCATCATCTGATTAAGACGATCCGGGGATCCTGTCCCCGGAGTATGCCAAAAACTGCTGCAGCAGCACCAATCCTGCTGTTGATTTCCGGTTAAAGGTCACTTTTATATGTTATACTGCTTCTCCGGTATTTGAATTTATCTATTTGTTCTAAATTCTGCTCATCGAGTCGCACTTCTGTTTTGCTGTGGGTCACTTTGTCGATAGCCATAACCTCAGTTTTGGTGATATTAACTTTTACTTTTACCTTTAAACTATATTTCTGACATGACTCAGACGACGAAGACGACCCTTTCTTACCGGCCCTTCTCGGTGGCTGGAATGTTCTCCGAACCAGTAAGGTAACACCACCAGTAATTGACACTGCACCAATAGTTGACACTCTGACGAAGAAAATTAAATATTTGATACTAAATTGATTTGAAGTCTTGAGTTTGTTAATTTATATAACCGACTGTACCTATATGTATTTATAACATTAAAAATATATCAGTAATCAGTGATTTTGGCCATTTCGATCTTTCGCTTCCTTTTTTTCTTAATATTTAATTTTCTTCGTCAGAGTGTCAACTACTGGTGCAGTGTCAATTACTGGTGGTTTTACCTTAGTAGTGTTTTAACGTGCCTTCTTAGGGCCCAAAATTGAATAAAATATTTCTAATTTTGATTTTAAATAGGTCGCAGTGAAAATTATTATTCATATTATTATTTATAAATAATACGTATTTGATGTTTTCATTATGTTTTGCTTTTCAGTTTCGTATTTATGCAGTAATTAATGTTTAGGTTATTAAAAAACATCTAAAAATATTGATAATATCGAGTTAAAAGTTTTTTTATTTGCATCCCTATCCTTGACATTTTAAAATGGCTCGTTCGTACGAACATTGCTGCTCTCCGTCACATGTCACCTACATGTTGGTGATGGTATCGCAATCGAACATTACAAGGGTTCAATCACCTTTCACCACCAGACAAAAGATCCGGCCGACTTTGAAATTCATGATCCTTGAGTTACAAAGAAGGAAAAAATCTACAACGTCTGTAACACAATTGTCGAATGATTTTGAAGAAGAGTAAATGTGGGTCATCTTAGATTCGAGATATATATAAGACTTGTTTGAACGCTTTCATCTCTGGATGTACCAGTCAGTTTTTAAAGTGAAACTTTTATTCATTGGCCGTAAATTTTTCGCTACTATCGCATGTTGCATTACAGCTGGCCATAGAGCAAGGAACTGTAAGACTCGAGGCGAAGATGAAGTTATTATTATTATTTTTTAATTTTCACTTGCATCGTGGTTTCATAAAACCAAACAATAATTATTTTGTTAGGGTATTTTATAGCCAATTTATTGAGGAAGGTCATAGGCTAAATACAACTTCATGCTGCGACCATAAGGAGCAATAACCATGAACGTTAAGCAATCTGGCTATTTGTAGACAAGTACAGGAAGATATAACAACAGGTTACACGGGTGCGTTGGCGGCGCGATTGATTGTTGATCGACTAAAAATCATGGAGCAAAACTAGTAAAAAGATGTGTGTGTTTAATTAATTTGGTTAACAGACAGCGAGATGAGAACTCTCTAGCAGCTGCGCGACGCTTGCGACCGGGCATCGGACGCGAAACCGTTGTGACGCCAAACTTTAACTATCTCTTACATAAACTTATTGTCCCATGAGAAGCTTTACTATAAAACTGATATCGAACAATTTATGACAGTTTATTTTTGTTTAATGGGACAGTACAGTTAATATTAATACGTTATTAATCAATAATTACTAATATGTAAAAATTAGTTGTCAAATTAAATAAAAAATATTAAAATAATAAAATATTTTATATTGCGTGACAACAACATAATGAAATTAGCCATCAATTATAAATAATAATATAAATGTTCCGTAAGCCCAAGACCAATGAATTTAGGTATTATTTTAAACTTTGAACAACTTGGAAGAAACGGATAGGAAAGTTAGGTATAAAACTTACCTCGGCCTTTGACCTATGTCGCCTCGATCCTTTGATTAAGTTGCAGTATCCGACTGTTGTTTTAAAGTTCCATATTGTACAATCACTTAATTAAACACTTGGGATGCTAATATGGGGCCACGTGAATAGTATAAGGCTTATCTATATAAGGCTTCTAATTTATTTGCCCGGAGCACAGCAGGCCGCTCGCAAACTCCTATTACACCGGTGATAAGTAGCGCCACCGCACGCGGCGTAACATACTGGTTTTTTTATTGTTAAAATGGCGTCACTATATTCTTGCATTTGCCGAGGTGAGAATAAAGGAAATATAGCAAGCTTTAACACATTTGGAAAAATTCAGAAAAGAAATACTTTTTATTTGGTTTTTTTATAGACTTACAAGCATGCTTTTTTCACGGTACTCCTGTATCACAGGACTCAAATTTAAATACGGTCGAAAGTTTAGTTTTCTATTCTATCAGTTTTAGTTCCTCCCCGTTTCCGATTGTGGTGCTATTGATAGATGTAGCAAATTACATTATATCTCATACTAAGGTCTACGATTTATTTACAGTCTATAGTATATAGCTTATAGTTAACTTTAACTTTATCCGATCCAGTAGCGATAAGCTGCGCCGGCGCAACCATCAGTCAACGTACCGTCGTGGAATTAATCGGAACCCGTTTATGGCACACTTTCTTATTTGTGAATTTATAATTACGCCAGCAGCAGCGTCGTCGGTGCCTATGGTAAAGCTAATTGACCTCTCCTAATAGAAGAGGTATGGTTTTGTGAATATAAGATGGTTTTAAATTATTTAACAGTAGATCGTCCGGAGCTTAATGGTAGCCATCTCGGTTTCCGTCTCGAACTATGTGAGTTCGAATATTACATGAGAACGATCTTTTAAAGAATATAAATATCTTTATGAAATTGTGGTATGGTCGTGGTGGGTATTTTCTGATACTCCCTTGATTTGTTACGACTAGGGTTGCCGTACTACAATGTACAATATATTGTACTGTATTTTGGGTCTAAGTACTGTAAATTGTTAAAGAAATTGCTATGTATATTTCCATTGAGTTATAAAAATAATAATACCAGCCTGAAAGTGTCCCATTGCTGGGCAATGAGGCCTCTTCCCAAGGGAAAAAGCACAGGCTTGATCACGATATTATCGGTGATTTCAAACGCAGAGTAATAAACAGTTCTATATTTTTCCCACATACAGTGGTACTGCAGAAACGTTTTTTAAGTGTTCAGGTTTCATCACGATGTTTTCCTTCACCGTAGTGTTACCAATTTGAATTAAAAAAATTACGCGAATTCTAAAAAAATGATATTCCGCCCGATGTAAACCTCGCGACCACAATGACTTGTGAGTTATATTACACTTTTATTCTGAAAAAAGAAAAACTTTTTACGTAAATAAGTAAGTAAGTATGTAGGTAGGTAAGAAACTTAACATAATCGTTTTTATTCGTTACTTAAAACACTATATTTTCTCAAGTGTACCGATTTTTTTATATCTTAGGTATTCGAAAAATATCATCTGCCGAGAAAATATTGCCTAGCTTAGTTACGCCACTTAAGTTGAAATATTATAGTCACTTACATATTAGTTTTTTTTTAATAACTCCTGCCTCGGCCTAGTGGGTTACCATGTTTGTTTGTCCTGTGATCCATGTAATGCAACTTCTATTTGTCACTAAAAAACAAACATATTTTCGTCAAAAATTATAAAATTCAAAGTGGTATAAATAACAATTGAACGGTTTACATCTGCTTGCGTAAGATATAGTTATTAAATATTCATAGTAAGTTCGGAAAAAAATTCAAAATGGCGTCGGCTTTTGGTTGCCTCCCGCTTACAGAACGTGTCGCCTTGAAATGATTATTGAATGTTGCAATTTCTACATTGAGAGCTGAATAAAGCTTTTATATTAATACTTGTAACTGCAGGTGGAATTTTTGGATTCGAATTAAAACCAATGAATTCTTTTTTATCATATATTAGTTGTTGGTATTTTCAAATCTTATCTAGGCCTAATAAACATGTAGTGCAATTTGGTGATTTTGAATCCGCCGTTTTAGCAGTTTGGAATCTCGATGAAAAAACATTTAAATATAATTATGTTACATTATAAAATTTAAATTCTCAAATATAAATCATTGTTTATGGTTAAGGTAAATTACCCTGATAACAATAATTGAAATTTGATGTGTGACATTTGCTGTTCCAAATATTTCTCACCATTTGACGCCAAATTGTATTGCAAATTGACATCACTCTGCTGTCGCAAATGGACGACAAATTAACACAATAAGTTGGAAAGCAAACTTTCTTTTTAATGATAAATTGAAAAATTTCGTGATGACCAGATCAGCAAACAAAAAAAATAGAGTTTGAAAAATGAATGTAAATTGCAATAATTAATAAAATAGTACCCTAGATTAAAATTTCATTTAAAATGTAACCTACCTAACATTGTATAGGTATTATTCGGTTACAATGAGATCAAACGGTAATCGCTGCTTCCATATTGACTGCAATTTGGTTGCAACTGTTGCTCTACAACTTTTTGTAAAGATGTACATTTCTAAATTGCAATATTTAATAAAATTGTACCCTAGAGTACCTGCATAACGTTGTACAGATCTATTAGTTTACGATGAGACCGAACGGCAATCACTGTAACCATTTTGACCGCAATTTGGTTGCAACTGTTGTTCTCCAAATTTTGGTGTCAATTAGCTACCAAATAGTTATTGTGGTTTAATCAAATTATATAAACATCTAAAAAACCTTTAACGATTTTTAATTACTCTGGAAACAGCATGAATTTCTATCCTTAAAAAGTATTTTTATATAGAAAGTATAGAAAGCACTCTAACGGTGTTTATTTCTGTAAGCTTAATAAAAAACAAACAGTTTTAAGTCCAGAGAACTCGCCAACGCAAGCCCCCCCACTCCAAAGGGCCCGTGTCCCTACGCGGCGTTGCCTGATCTTACAAAAGGGCCAAAGGGCGGGAATAACTCGCACCTCATTGGCCGTTTCAAAATTCCGAAACGCATCTGTTGCATCAGTTCATAGACCCGCACTATTGGTCTATTCAAATTTAGAACACAATACACGATTGGTCGTTTTAACGTCAACTTTTAAATTTGGAAGGAGCGAATGATGATGACGGTTGGGTGCAGTTGTTTTTTTTTATAAACTAGGAGTCAAGGCGTTTGGTTGGTCAGCTGCGGGAATTATTTTTTGTGTGGTTAGAATAGGTACCTGGGTATGTTTTTTATACGTTCAGTATTTAGTAACATGGACTATAATAATTGTTTATGTTATTTACCTTTACAGCTTTGCAGTTGGTCCCTTTTATATATTATATATCACGGGTTTCTATTAAAGTTATACCAAATTAAAAAAAATATTGCACACAAACGAAATTTTATTGTGACATTTTTTTTAATCGTTTATTAGTTTAGTGTTATGGCCATAATCTCACCTGATGGTAAGTAATGGTGTGGCCCAAGATGGTAACACGCTAAGCCTACTGGGCAAAATGGGTCACAAGTGCAGCTGCCGAAACACACCTAACTATAGGTGCTTGACGACAGTTTTTCAACTAGCCAGACGGGGATTAGACAATACAATGGTAGTAACCATGCTATGGTTTCATCACGATGTTTTGTTCACCGTAAGCTCAGGCTTATTGTAGGGCTGAAACGAACGTTGATCCGGTATAGTTTGAGTTTGTACATTTTTAAAGTTATTTTTCATTTGCGCGTTATGAAAAAATGATGAGAGTGAATAATTACAATCTAAGTCTAAACTTTTTTATATACGACGATGGTGGCAAAAATGCATGCGGTCCGCCTGATGATAATCGGTCACCATAGCCTATGGACGCTTGCAACACCAGAAGCATCACATGCGCGTTGCCCAGACTTTAAAAACCTGTTCACTCACTTTTGAAGAATCCCATACTGTAGTCCCATGGGAAAACCTCAGCAGAGCTCATTCCACATACGTAGCGTTCATATGAAGTTTCTTGTTTTATTGTGGTGAAGGTTTGATTTAATTTAACCGCAGAATTAGTAGCTTCAAGCAAGTAAAACCTCTGTTATGAGATAGTGTTATAGTTATATGAGTATACGGTAGTTCGGACGAAAACACTCCGCTTAAGGTCACCGCCCTTGATAACAGACACTCGTATTATCGCTTGTACATTATTTATACACAATTAACTACATCAAAATATATGATAATATTCCAGTGGCCTTTTGTTCACACCCACTGATAGGTATATTTAGAGGTTATGTAGGTCATAATGTACACCGGTTCAGTTCAAAGTCCCAGGGACTGACACGACAAGTTCAAACTTTTGTATATTTTGAGATCGGTTTATTGGTAAAAAAAATGAGCATCATTTCAGCTGTATTACTTGCCAGCAAGGCGCGGTGGCTCGCTTTTTGCGAGAATCCCGCTGGATTAGATGGCCAGCAGTCGTAGTGTGGAAGACCTATTTATATCAAACTCGATTCTGATCTAACATTGTTTAACCCCGACGCAAACAAGAGAGCTTTAGCGCGCTGTGGCGTTGTAGCTCCCAAACGGCTAAACCGATTTTGATCTAGTTGTTTTGTTTGAAAGGTTACTTGATCAAGAGTAGTGTTACCTATGACTCGAGGAAAACTCTTCGGCCGTTTGAAGATTATCAGCTCTTTTATAGTTGATGAATGGATGTGAGCAGCTCCCACAGGTCTGATCGAGACGAAAGTTTTTATGTATCTATTATATTACTTCAATGATATTAGAAGGACATATAAACCTTTACCTGACGCTGCACCTGCAATCTGCATGATACCTAACTCCGCATCAACTTAAAGAGATATCGTGTTTGGGCGCTCATTGGAATGATCTCGAAGAATATATTAGATGTCGAGGGTTTTTTAAATTTTCCATTTACCTTGTAATCATAATCTCACCTATCACCATGTTAAGTGACCATGTGTCCCAATATGGTAACACGCTAAACCCAGAGAGACTGCCTCTCAAGTGCCGCTACCGGAACACAGCTATAAGTGCTTGGTGACATATTTTACACTTGAGAGTGGTAGCTAGCTAGGCGGGCATTAGAAAAAGCCCCACTACCATGCTATAGTTTCCTCACGATGTTTTCCTTCAATGGAAGCTCAAGTCATTGCAGGGCTTCAAACTCACTTCGATCGACGCGGTATCCGTACACCCTATAAATGTGCCAACATTACTTCATGACCGAACAAACATCACTGTGGTAAATATGGGTAAGTGAAAAACAGTACAAAGTTATATTAACGAAATAAGTTATATTATTATGTACTTCTTGGGCATAAAAAAAATTCCAAAAATGATATCCCGCGTGCCACCAATTTGATGAAGTTAGCCATCAATGATAATAATGTGAATTCATTTTAAATAGCAACTAACTCGTATAAATTAACATTATTTTAATCAACATAAGTTAATGTTTATTTATACAATTTTAAATTATTTTTACACAGTAAAATGAATTCACGTTATTATCATTGATGGCTAAATTCATCATGTTGCACTTCCATGACGTTATGCGCGCAGTTCTTCATTTTAACCTCTACTAAACGCGTTAAGAGAAATATACTTAACTTCAAAAATGTTATCCCGTGTGCCATCAATTTGATGAAGTTAGCCATCAATGATAATAATGTGAATACATTTTAGATAGCAACTGACTTCTATTTTTGAATTGTATAAAAAATTCAACGTCGTATAAATAAACATTATTTTAATCAACCTAAATTAATGTTTATTTATACAAATATAAATTATTTTAACACAGTAAAGTGAATTCACTTTATTATCATTGATGGCAAAATTCATCATGTTGCACTTACTTGACGAGTGCGCGCGCAGTTCTTCATTTTAACCTCTACTAAAAGCGTCAAGAGAAATATAAGTTCGAAATTTTAATGTAATTGCAAGGAAATTGGCAAACGACTTTAAAGTTTTAATATATTTATGTCGTTTAAATTGCGTTCGCAGTGCCAATTAACCTAGCATACTTTACACATATTTTAAAACGATTTATTTTTATTCGTGCATAGGTAGGTACACACCATTACAAATTATTATCTGTGATAATTGTTTTTTATTTTTATTTATGCCAGTGTCTCAAAAACATGTTATGTGGCTTTATTTGATTATTTAAAATTATATGTACTGAAGAAATTTCATAACTGAAATCACAGTGAACTCAACTATGTACATAATAAATACCTTTTACCTTAGTTTTATTTATTGAATGAGGACGTCACGCCACGTTTTTTATTTAGATTAAAAATATTTCTATATATAATTTTTAAATGTGTAAAAATGAATAAATATTAATTTACGCGTATTATTATGCAATATGTACAACTTTCCAAACGTTTTCTACTATCATATGATGAAATGACATGCGCTTCCCGCCTACAAAATATAATCAAAATTGGTTGAGGATACCAATTTTATTTCCTGTAGTTATTTTTTCTACCACCTCTAAAAGTAATATTAACAATTCTTATAACCTATCAATTATGGAATTGCATAAGCTACTCGTTTAAAAAATGTCTATAAAATCGGTAAAGAATTAATTAAAAAAAAATGTACGTTTTTAAATAGTATTACTGAAAATTCTTATAGCCTATCAATTGATCAATGACATAAGCTCGAACACATCACGAACATTATTTAGGACATCATCAAAATGTCAACTTCTCTGCTGATAGAATAAAGGATGCGCGGTATGACATACCTACATGTGAATAGTACAGCAAATAAGCGAGTGTTAGAGGGGTACTTCTATGTGACGTAGGTCCGATACTCCGTCATGTAGTTCTCGAGCCCGCTGCTTGCGCGATACACTGCCTTACCATTCACTAATTCAACATACCATCCAGTTGGTTTTATAATACTTTGAAAAGCGTCCGCGCGTTCGGGAAATTTTGACTCTATGTATCCCATGAAAATGGGATTAAGAGATTTGCAAAAAAAATCATCAAATTTTATTTAAAAGTTTAGGCTAGCCTAATGAGATCACTAATATGTTATCATTACACTTTAATTAATTTTACTTTCAAAAGAAAAGTGTTCCTAGTTACTTTTTTACTAGACTACAGACGCTCACAAGATCTATGATTACGTAACGACTATCTTAAAGAAAATCCAGGTGTTTCTGATACTCTATTATGATGTCACTCTTTGACATATGTATAGTTAGTTTAGATCTAGCTACTATGGCATCAAGGATACCATTTCGCCTGAGTGCCTTCTGCGCCCACAACAAAGCTTGGTGAAGCTGTAAAGGCCCTTCAAACAAAATAACGTAGGTTAGTTCGAAAAAACTATGAAAATGTGTTTCCATTGTAATCCTGTTTGAGATTATATATATGCCCTTTATGTGTCTTTTTTGGAGAAACATGGAGAAACCCGTCATGGGTATACACTCGCTCAGGTGTGTTATGTGAGACTCCTACTCACTAAAACTCCATTGTATACCATCCGCCGCCGTAAACGCCGCTGTAGCTATAGGCTACAAGGACCATTTTATATAACTTATCCTATATATATATATATATGCTACTGAATTTTTATACATCCAACGGCCAGCGCAGATTAGGAAGAGGAATGGTTTAGATTTTCGAAAATATATTTCGACTGTTTATGACTACGTGGTTGGTTCCCAGTTCATAGTGATTTTGTGTTTTTTTTTTTTGTTATACAATGTAACCTCGTAAACGTTACGGCATTGCGTTTGATGGTAACCAAAATACAATCAAAATAACAACGGCGACCACCTTTCGGTGGTCTCGATCGGGAATGCATCGTCGGTCGTCACTGTCTTGCCAACTGATCTCAAAACGTGACAGACCCAAAGAGATTAACTGGGAAGAGTTTGTTACGTATTGTTACAAGAACTGGCTTCCTGTACACCTACACGTCATATCAAATAACATACTATTTAATATAATATGTCTGAGAATCGTCGATGAAGTTATGGGAACAGTACTAATGACTTAGTATCCGTACTATTGACTTTATTACTATTGGCTGAGTGCGATAGCAACAGGTGTGCTCTGTGATCGCACACGCTACGATCGACTTAAAGGCATTGTTGCTTCAGCCGTGGAATAGTATCATTCTAGTACGAGTTGTTGGGTAGTAAAGACCTGCCGTTACTAAGTCAATTACAAATAAACACAGTTCCTGAGTGACGTCACGCTGCTTGTCTCGGCCACGTTATACCTATATCGTTACACTATCTTATGCATGGCGGTTAGACCCTACCACCTCGCTTGGTTACTGGATATGCAACAAATTATCCAAGAACGCGACACGCCTAAGCATGCCAGTAAGGCGGGTGTTATACCAGGTTTATGATGGTCGCGCTGCAGTCGGGAACAATTGACGTTCAAGGTAGCATCGGGTGGATTGGTTCTTCCACTTTCTTTTGTATTTACATGTAAAAATTTTAACTATTTCCTTCATATTAATGGAACTTATAGACATAATTAATATTATTTTAACGTATCTCATTATATTTATTTATTGGATGCAAACAGCGAAGGACCGCTCATTGTGGCCAATATTGGGGGAGGCCTATGTCCAGCAGTGAACGTCTTTCGGCTGCGATGAGGATGATGATTATTATATTTCATATACACATATACACATCTATATTTATGAATATGATATCTAGGAGAACGAGTTAAGCACGGTACTTGATAAAAAAAACAATCTAGATACACTTGAAAAGTAAAATTGTAAATAACAAAAATCAGTACTACCAATAATTTATAACCAGTTGTCATATTTTTAATAAAGTTTCGCGGTTTTCATATCCTTTACACCTTACCTCTATCCTCGTTATGGGGCTTAATTTTCCATCAGATCAGTCTTTGGCAAGTTTTTTTATCTTACTATACTGTTAGCCTTATGGGCACTGAAGGCTCAGAAGGATTTTACAGCTTACCGGGTTTGAGGACGAGCTGAGAAGGCACTCAGCCGCGAAAGCGTGACAAGCTCAAGAGTGTCAAAATGGCCGAACTTGGGCGTTACCTTGGTTGCGAATAAGTCGATATCCGTAGAAAATTCATTGTTTCTGCCTACCTCCCAGAAGGCAGAAACATGCGTATATGCCTTTAGTAACCTGGCAATTTGGTCTACAACTAACTAGCCAAAAAAGAAAGAAAATGTCCCTTAGTGTTGTGCATGTATGAAGTGCAGTTTCATGTTTGTATGTTGGTAGCTAGTGAATAAAGTGTCAGAGTATCGCGCGAGCGGCTGCTGGCTCAAGGGCTCCATGCCGGTGGAACGGACCTAGGCTTGAGTTGCCGCAGGAGGGGGCGGGTGTGCGGGAAGAAAATTAACCGCCCATCCCCTGCGGAGGGAATGGTCGTTTCGCGGTATTTATATAGGTAAGTTTGGTTTTATAAATTACAATTAGGTAGCCAATATCAATACATTAATATTTATACAAAATTTAAAAAAATATAAGTATTTCGCTTGGTAAACCAATAATTAAATTACTAAAATTAACACATCGCATTGTAAAAGAAGAAAAAAGTTATCAAAGCATTTGTAAACTAACGTACGCTGAATACAGCTATAACCAGTGAAAATTTCAACAAAAGATAACCTATTTCTGGTGGGGGAAGACATTTTCAAAATGGCGCACCTATGACGTAACATCTCATTTTATATCACCGTTTTAATAAATTTATAACAATTTAAAGTGGATATAACTTCGAATATCTGTAATTTTTAATAACAAAGGGAAATGTAGAGTATATTTATGTGACGACATCAGAACATTAAAACTGAAGATGTTCCATATAACACACGTAGATTGTTATTGAGGCGTTATACATGGAAACTAATTAATTTCTTAATAAACCACATTCAATGAAATTTAATTTAAAAAAAATACCAGACTTATACTCGGCAGTCAACGTCAAAACCGTTGCAAAAAAATTGTAAAAAAAAATAACGAAAAATTCACATAAAGTGTCAGCATTTGAAATTCGAATAAACAACAGAAATAAAAAGTGACACTCACCGTTTGTTCGTTGCATCTTGTTAATCGAATCCAATATGGCCGACAACAAAGGAACGTTTTTAACGGAATTACTATTAAAATTTCGTATAATTTTGTAAAGAGGATTTTTAAGTATATACACTTGATACAAAATAAAGAGAAATGTACAATTTTTCATTTGTGGTGTTGAAACGCGTGACAGATGCATTCGGTCGGGTGCATCGGGCGTTACTGCCAGGGCTGTGCAAGCCGGGCGCAGGGCGAGCACACAGCGACAATGCACTAACACACACACGCGGTCCTGTATTGGCGAAAGTTAAAACCTGGCATCGCACCTTTTTACATGGCAACGGAATTAATTTTACTTTATACCTATACACGTAAAACTTAATTATCGCCAGAAGAAATTGCCGATGAGAATATGGTAGAGATTTTCGTCAGTGAATCTAATAATTTTGCAAATTATTAAGTATTACATTTTGTTAGTATCTAACAAAAAAAATAGATATGTCGATCATTACTAACATCGGTTCATTTCAGTCCATTGCTAGGGATAAGTTCTAGAAAGAAATAAAGAAAATATTCACACACAATATATACACACACATTCGTGTTATAATATATATCTCCTAACTATCTTCTGCATATCATTACGCGTCTCTCTGAACGTGGCAAACTCACAAACTACCGAACGGTTTTTCATAAGGTTCTCATCAACGGACGGAGTGATTCGTGATGAAAGTTTACGTATATAATTGATGAACGTTGAATATGACGATGATTATTGAAAATGTCGGAAAAAATCATGCCCACTGGGAACTTTACTGGCGTGTGCCACGTAAACCAATCGATACAATATAATAATATATAAATATAATAATTTTACTAAATACATGTGAATATATACTATATATTATAATTTTTTTACGTTATAGGTTTGGCGTTGTGGCCACAATCTCATCTGATCTTAAGTGATAATGTGCCCCAAAATGGTGGCACGCTAAACATTAGTGGAAGTCTGGCTCTCAAGTGCGACTGCCGGAACACACCTATTGGGGCTTGGCGACAGATTTTCAATCGACAGATTCTATCGACGCGATGTTCATAGCTATCATTATTACTAATAACAAAAAAACATTTTTTTAAGATTTTTGTCTGTCTGTTTCTTCCGGCTAATCTCCGAAACGGTTTAACCGAGTTTGACGGGACTTTCACTGGCAAATAGCTGATGTTATAAGAAGTAACTTAGTCTACTTTTTATTTATAAGATTGGTAAAAATCATTAGCCACCACAAATCTTTAATCGGTAAATGTCTCTATCTAATGATAAGCTTGGTAAAAATCATTAGCCACCACAAATCTTTAATTGGTAAATGTCTCTATCTAACGATAAGCTTGGTAAAAATCGTTAGCTACCACTGATTGATGTTCATAATTATATTAAAATTCATCTAATGGCATCAATAAATTCAATGGTATCTCTTAGCGCTTTATTGCGGCTCGTTTTAACGATATACTTATGCGTTATTTGTAATTAATCGTATAATTATATATAGGTATACTTAGAGCTTTTAGAAGTATTTGTAATACAAGCGATCCGGGAGTAAACTTCTGTAAAATTGTTTTAAACACTTTGTGTTAAACTAATATCCGTAAATTACTACTTGTGCCCGCGGCTTCGCTAGCTTAGACTAAAAAAGAAGTTTTTTAATTTTGTCTAAAATAAAAGTAGCCTATTTTTTTCCTTGTCACATCAGCTATCTGCCAGTGGAAGTCCCGTCAAAATCAGTCCAACAGTTTCGGAGATTAGCTGAAACAACAAGCTGCACATTGACTGTACTGTCCCTGATGGTAAGCACAGCACAATCCAAATACAACGGCGACCACCGAGAGATCGAAATCCATCGGCTGTCGCCGCTGTCATGCCGGCCTGCTCAAATATCTCTTCACCTTATAAGCTGTTGCTCCAAAGCGCGTGTGATTATAAAAGGGAGAAGAGGGAATAAAGTTAAACAGCTCTTCAAAACACTCACCATGATACAGACGGTAGAACACGCCCAGCAAGGCAATGTCCCTGCGCAGCTGAAGCGGCTTGATGAACTTAGTAACGTCTGCATCATTTACAATGCGGACAGGCCGTCTCTGCAACCTGTCCAGGGCTTCGAGGAGGTATTTAGCGGATCCGTACCAAGGGTGCGAACAGTATTCCATACAAGGCTGAACTTGTGCCTTGTAAAGCATATACGTATAGCTGTTGGGACGTGAAAAACCGTCGCTTTCTTTTTCAGGATTCCGAGTCTCTGCATGTGGCGGAGATGACACTCCCAATGTATCTCTGGAGTTAAGGTCGCTGCGAATATTCATACCTAGGATACTGAGGCTGTCACGCTTTGCTAGCGAGACGTTCTGAAGAGTGGGGAGAGGGGAAAACTAGTATACTTCTGTTATAACGGGTCGGTTATAGGCACCGTGTATACTTTAATATGCATTTAGTAAAAAGCTGTTGTTTTATCATTACAAACAGACACTGCAATTTTATTATATATGTATACAGATCAGCTGGCCCCGCATACATTAAAAAAAGAATTAGCCAAATTGGTCCAATCGTTCTCAAGTGAAACGCTTACAAACGAACAGCATTTAATGTTTATTTACATATATAACATTTTTAAAAGTTAGCTACATATTTTTTATATAAATAAAATACGTGTCGTGACGTCATCATTCAATAAATAAAACTAACGTTAAAGGTATTACGAGCTAAGTTGACTTTACTAAACCCACTGTTTCAACTTTTAATAAAAATTGTAGAAACGATGACGTCACATTTTCTGTCTGGCAATTCCAATCACTAATACAAAACCAAATATGACAGGAATAATTAAAAAAAATAAACTTTTTTTTGTTTTTTAGGTAAGATTAGTTGTGTGCCCGATGGGATTTATCATACTATTTTCAATCACCTTTAGGGTGAATTTAAAAAAATATTTTTTATTTCTCATCATTGTTATATAAAGATTTTGTATTATCTGTTAGTCAGTCTCAATAGTTATAATAAGTAGAGTAGATTTGCTCCCGTGTTCAACTATACACTGCGCCGGCGCCAACGCACCCGTGTAGCCTAGCATTATTCTCACCTTCCAACATGCCTACAGCTAGCCTAGTATAGAGACGCGAACGAGCCGTTCGAATAGTAGCCGCCTGATAAAAATATTGTCTGTGCTGAAGTATATTATAAATCATCAATCAGTGATTTCGCGAATGAAACCGCTGGTCACAGCTGAGTATGCTAGTATGCTATATAATATGACTCGTAGTTCCAGAGATTAACGCGATAAAGAAGATGTTATAGGCTTTTTTTTAAATGTTTTTACTCCCTTAATGTTTTGTATAGAGTATATCATATATGTCGATGAAGCCAACCATCCACATTTCTTCACGTAAATATGAACCCACTAAAACGTGATAATACTCGTATAATGGGCGTCACTCTATAAAACAGTGTAAACCTTCTTAAAATTCATATCTTCTATATCTATCTATACATATTATAAAACTGAACGTCTGTCTGTCTGTCTGTCCGTTTATGTTCTTTTCACACGAAAATCAAATAATCCGATTTACATAGTTTTTCCTTTAATACATAGATATTTTATCTGGCCAGGTTATAAAATATATTTTGTTACATAAACTAACATACGAAATAAGCAGTGACAATAATGGAATAAAATAATAATAAAAATAAAATAATTTGGAAATAAAATACGTTTTTGAGACGCTTAAATGGCTTATGCTAAGTAAAGTATAACAGATATATCAAATTAATTTTCTTCATAATTTAGATCTTAAAAAGACCTACAAAAACGCAAACCGATATCAGGTCTATTTTCTAAGGATCCCCCACAATAAACATTTTAAAGGCTGCACAATTCGCGCGTGTGCTCAGCCGACGGCATTCTGTAGTGCATGCGAGCGAAGCCGAGAGCACAGCTAGTTATTAATAATTAATATAATGCGTTAGAAGTTATAAGTATATTCGTTTTTTGGATCGTTTAGTAGACGGTTAAATTTCGAGTTGCGCGTCAGTACTTATTCTAGGCTACGTATTTAAGCAGTTTCAATCATACCGCATTTGAAATCTGGTTTGGACGTGATCTATCGTACATTAAGAAATGTATGTAATTAAGAAATGTATTAATAAGAAATGTTTTTTAAAGAGCGCTTTATTCAAACCAAAAATGACAAAATGTATATATTTTACAATATTCAAAATATTGCCTAATGCCTAATTTATGGATCATCAGTAAATTAGTTTAACTAAATATAACTTCAAGAAATTGTTCAGTTGTTACGTTCTTTTGATAAATAACTTTTAGGTATTGACTGCAGTGTTTAATATTTAACTGTTGCTAACTGCGCCTCGATGTGTTGGTTATCACGATATTATAATACAGCCTATAAACCTTTCTTAATGAACGCGATATGTTATTCAAATATATTTTTCCAATCGGACTCCCGTATTTTTTTTAAATAGTTATTCGACAAATTAACGGTACTGTCCCTGATGGTAAGCACAGTACAATCCAAACACTACGGCGACCACAGAGAGATCGGTCATCTATCGGCGGTCGCCGCTGTCATGCCGGCCTGCATAAATATCTCTTCACGTTACGCTTTAAGGTCCCGATGTTATAAGAAGGAGGGAACAGATTGGCCGGGAGATGGTTCCACAGTTTCACGGTACGACAAAGATAACTTTTTAGTACGTGCCGAGATTGAGGTTACCGTAAAATCTTATCCACAGTCCTGAGATTAGCGCGTTCAAACATATAAACTCCAGCTAAACTTCAAAATAGTAATCTTCAAACTCTTCAGAGTATCTAACCAATAAATTATCTACACATATGTATGTATAATAGGAAATAAAGAAAAAAGGAATTGCTCCATGATCACTTTGTTCTTTTTTCGTTTATCGAACAATTGGTCTATAATTTATGTAACCTTATTTTAGCAAATAGTGAAGTCAGGGGCAATTATTAAAAACTAGCCGTTTCCGCGGATCCACTCGCGTGGATTAGAGAATACTGTCGCGTCGGTCGAACACACGCACGAATCGTCCTGCCCCCGCTCCCACCGACGGCGGTCGCCCGCCGGTTATTTTAAAGACAAAAATTCTTATTGTGGGTAATCCTTAGAAGATAGACACATGCTATTGCTGACTTTTTTGTGGGTCTTTTTAAGATCTACAATTACGTAGTACATTAATCTAAATTAATCTACTATTATCGTCACTGCTTATTTCGTATGTCACTTCATGTCACAAAATATAGCCTGGCCTGGCCAGATAACATATATATGAATTAAATGAATAAACATGTAAATCGGATTAGTCATTTTCGCGTGAAAACAACATAAACGGACAAACATACAGAGTTACGTTGAGCTTTATAATATGTGTGAATAGATATAGAATAATATAAATTGGTAACAAGAAGTCATCAGTGATGATTATGATGTCCTCGTTGACGTATCCGTCAATGGTCTTCGGGAATACGACTCGCGAAACCAAATTTCGTATTGATTACAAGGTGTAGAGTGTACCTGAACAGAGGAATTAAAAATGTAAACGTAGGAAGGCTTTTAGGAACAAATTCCTAGTATATTTCTGAAAACTTATCTTGCCTATAGTCGCGTACCTAAGTTTGATTGCTGTCAGTAGCCTTTGAATAAAGATCTTAGTGTGCAATGTTATATATCACTCCCACGTTGATATTTATACATAAACACATGTAAAGATAGGATTGTTGTGAACGTTTCGATCCCTGGACGCATCGGCTACAGGTCTGTGAACTTACCTGGGTACCCCCTTAGGAATGTAACCTAATTATTCCTTAACTATTTCGGATAATGTTAAAAGTTAGAAGAAATCATAATAAAATTCTTGAGTGATGATGATTTTTAGTTTTCATTTTACATCTAGGTGGGAAAATAGTATTGATTGCAGTCGAGCTCTGTCTAGGCTTTAGGCAGGCGCACTACGAGGAAGTATTTCGCTGTGGTCCCTGGGAACTGCGGCGCTACATCCGCATACGCCCTTTATCATCTATAGAAACATCGGTTTCATCTATCAATATAGCCGTGATATTCCAGGGTTTTTTAGTAACTGGGCGATAAATGGTACCTTTATATTAACAATTATATTAATGACTAGCTGAGGCCGCGTCTCCGCTCGCGTGGACTACTAAAAAATATTTTTTATTTTTTGCAAGGAACCTTAATTATTTTTCTAAAATAAAAGTAGCCTAAGTTTGTCCTTATAACATCAGCTATCTGCCAGTGAAAGCCCCGGCAAAATCGGTCCAACAGTTCCGGAGACGACCCGGAAAAAACAGACAGCCAAAAATTAAAAAAAATGTGTTTTTTGTTATAGGTACCGTGTATACTTTCATATGCATTTTGACATTACAAACGGACACTACAATTTTATTATGTGTAATAGATATAAATTGACATTGTATATTTCCTGTAAGTTTTCAAATTTTGTATAAGATTTCCACTTTCTTAGGGATCGTTTTTCTTGATGTGCAACCTGAACAAAAAAAAAAACTAATTATACCGTCGCGTTAGTCCCATTATCACTTTCTTGATTCTGCAACTATATGCCTAAATACAAATTTTCTAATCCATAGGTTTAATAATACAGGATTCCCATACATATTTTCCAACTTTCATTATATTTACTAACCTCTCGGGGAAATATTTTATTCTCAAGCGGCTTACTAACTGCATGCCATTTCATAAAGGCTGGTTTCAGTAGTCTAAGCTCTACATCGATGAGTAAAAGACGTCTTTTTTACAACAATACTAGCTGGTCCCACAGACGTTATTCTAGCCTTTCCGATAGGGATATCTTCTAGCGTTTGTATTGCACCGCTGGGCAGAGGCGATTGATAAACATGGCGAAGCCTTGGCGATTAGTCTCGACATAGCCAAAGCTTTTCATAGGGTTTGGGACCGTGACTTACCTCCAAACTTACAATGTACGGACTCCCTAATAACAACTTGTGAATGTGGATCTCTGGCTTCTTACATGAGCGCAGAATTCGTTTCCTTGACGATGGATCTAATTCAACTGATGTCAGTAATTCTGGAGTTCCGCAAGGCTCTGTACTTTCGCCTACTTTATTTCTTCTGCATATCAATGATATGTGTTAACTTTGGGTCATATTCATTGCTATGCAGACGACTGCACTATGGATGTTATTACAACAAGCCCGCTAACAGTCGGGTAGAAACAGAAAAGAGTCGAAAGAGAGTTGTCATTAAACTTAGCCAATCCTTGCACTGCATATCTACATGGGGGTTTGATATATAAGAACTATCCAGTACGTTCAACATAAGTGAACTTCATCATGATTTTACTATACTGGCTGTTAGTACTTTCAAGACGCCATTATGAAAAAGAGTAATCTGATATTCCCCTGTGATATAATTATGACAAGCAAGTTAATTTTAGATACGAGGTTGAGAAAATAAGACGATTAAATATTACGTAAATATCAAATGAAGAAGCCACTAGACATGACCATCTTTAACTAACTCAAATAGAACTGCAAACATTCGAGGTCAACAAAACAAGCCTAAAACTCTTAAACGCTAAATTTGAGAGGTTCGTGTGTCATTGCGTATTGTCACACTGCCTTCAAACTAAAACTTAACAATGCAACAAAGTATTGTTGTTTTATTGCAGGAAAAGTGCAAATTCTTGTAAGGTATAATCTGAAGCAAAGAACTAAAACTATGGTGCTCCATCTTTTTGACTACTCCAGTAAAGACATAACGACTGACATATAAATAATCAATTAATTTATCAAATACAATGAGCCACTAAAGGAAAATATTAGTTGG
Organism: Saturnia pavonia; assembly: GCA_947532125.1. Taxonomy (NCBI): domain Eukaryota; kingdom Metazoa; phylum Arthropoda; class Insecta; order Lepidoptera; family Saturniidae; genus Saturnia; species Saturnia pavonia. Next base: position 2,189,410 of record OX383922.1, read on the forward strand.
TGATTTTTTTTCCATCTATTACTCAGCCTATTATACTATTTGTAGAGTTGTTGACCACATCATTTGTCTTATTGAAAAACTTAACCATTGGTCGTGGTCCCTGAACTAAAGAATATCATACTTTATGTTCAGCAACATTATGAACCAATCATCAACTATTCATTATCATTCAACATCAATCACTTCATGAGATACAGTCGCAGATAATAATTGTATTGAATCGCAAACATATACGCGACTGTACAACACCATTTTTATGCCTGTTATTGCTTCATATTTTAACCATAACATCTTATAAATAACAAAAATAATTTTTGAAAATAAACACTTTAAAAAAAAATGAAAAAGATTCTTGGTTGCACTGTGGATTCAAATATTTTAGTCTGACTCACATAAGTAAAAAATGAAGAACACTTAAGAAGAGACTAGAAGCATAATTTAATAAACTGGTTGCCTACTCCGTGACTGATACGACCATATTGTAATGTTTGTTTTAAATAAAATCGTTTTAACGATCAATAAAGAATACCTAATTCAATTGACACGCTACACGCAACCCCAGATATAGTAATATGAAGGTCATTGAGCGATCCGGGCCCAGTACAGAGCCTTGAGGAACTCTCGACGGAAAAAAAGCAAACAAAATCGAGACTTGCTTTTATCAATTATTCTCGAGCCGGTTCCATGTTTTCAAGTAACGTCTGTCATGCGATACAACTATTTTCAATCTTATTCGGTTGTATTTAAAGTGCGAAATTGAGTAGGAAGCTTTGTCAAAGGCCTTGGTAAGACAAAAGTGGGGTGTGGCAACATTACGCTGTTACTAAGTGCGTCGATACGAAAGCGCTTTTAATAGCTTCGAATAATATTTGTTCGTTATACTTTTCGATACTGTTTCGAGTACGTTCGAGAATTCTTTTGATTAATTATTAAATAATGAGTTATCATCGTTTCGCAAACTAGTATGGCTTGCACTAAATACAATTATTAGTTACAACGTTAATACAAAACTTGTTGTGAATGCACCTCTATAATTTATTGGTATTAATAAAAAGCGTATAAAAAAGAACTAATCTGTATGCTAATAAAATATTACAATTTCTGACAAAAAGTAACTGTTTTTAGTCAACTAGTAGACATGTTACTTTAAATCATCATTACCTATATTAACGTTTAATTTAATGTCTTCTATTCTTCTAAGTATGTCTTCTTCTATATATACATACATTATCTTATATATATATTATAAAACTCAACGTGTCTCTGTTTATTTGTTCGTTTATGTTCTTTTCACGCGAATACTAGTTATCCGATTTACATGTGTTTTTATTTTAATTCATAACTATGTTCTCTGGCCAGGTTATAGGATATATTCTATAAGATAAAGTAACATACGAAATAAGCAGTGACGATTTGGGTGAATCAATCCGGAAAAAAGACTCATTCGGGGCGCTTAAATGGCTTACGCTGGGTAAACCATACGAGATACATCAAATTAATATTCTACATAATTGTAGATATTAAAAAGACCTACAAAAAAGGCAGCAATAACATAATCTATCTTCTAAGGATCACCTACAATAAGCATTTTTATCTTCCATCTTTTGAGCGGTGGCAGCACGATTCCTGCGTGCGTTTGACCGACGGCATTCTTTAGCCACGCGAGCGGAGCTGGGAGCACAACAAGTTATAAATAAAACAAAACGTAGCAAATATTATAAACCAGCTAGCTGGCAATAACTAGACCAAATCGACGCCTATCTCTTTCATGGATAACATAAAAACCTTCTACATGGAAAAATACTTAGATCTACTCATTTTCATGGTGATCGGCCAAACCATTTTGGAGATTATCAATCTCATATAAGCCAACATCGATTTTTAAATATAAATTAGCTGACCCTTAAGAGTATTTCGCATATTAACGTATGTAAAAAACTTATTAACAGCCGTCATGTTTGTTGAACAGATTGTTAAAAGATAGTGCCTTGAATATATTTCATTAGCATCAACAGATGACATTCCAAATGGAAAAGGTTTTAATTATTTTATTAAAGAAAACTTTAAATTCAAAGTTTTTTATACAACTAAAGTACTAAACAAGAATACTACTGACCAAGAACACGCCTACTTCAAGGAGCTATGGTCTTCTTTAGGTCTTTGGTGTTATGTAGGGCGCATGTATTTCACCAGTCGGACTGCCTAACTAGAGAGAATATCCAAAGACATTTCTCTGTGCCCTATCTATCTTTGAACCCCTCGTTCCCCAAGGAGCTCTGGAAGCCCTACTCACCGCAGGAACACAACACAGTTATTTGGCTGCGATCTTCTGTAGGGTGGAGGTATACCAAGTAGAAAGAAATCTCCAAAGACATTTATCTGTGCCCTATCTGTCTTAAATGTCTCTATTTGTCAAAAGCGGGGAACATAAACTTTAAAATGATGCTTGAATCATTCATTTTGTTGAAAAAATAATGGAGATATGGTGTTACCAGGAAAAAAACACCTCTGAGAAATAATGATAAAACATAGAATAAAACACGACATCTATTAACAAACAGTCACATGCGACAACTATCTTAGTATATTCCCTTAACGAGAGACATTATACAAATTAGACGTTTATATTTAGTAGATACAATTTATTTTAAAGTGACATATAAAATATGTTATTAAAAATAGAATTTCAATAAGAAAAATGAATTATAAAGAACATTCTAGAAGCAATCAACGCCTTGCAAATGAAATTTTAGCCTGTACAGTTATCATAATACAATAAGGTAGGATAGATTAAAGTAATTAAACTAATAAATAAGTTTTTAAACAAAATTAAAGGGGTTTAGTACAAAATAGGCGGTAAAAGAAAATCATCTTAAGGCCATTCAAAAAGAATTCAAAGGGCGATAGTTTAATCTATGCTATCACTTTGCAGTACTACAACAATGGTTATCCTCTAGAATGTAATCTCTCACAGGACATACGGAGACTAAAGATCGAATATGGCATGATAAACTATAGCTAAGAATCATCGTATACGTTGCATAGCTCAATTCTAATAATTGTTTGGCTTGGCGCCAAACTCTGCCGGATGTGACAATCTAAATAAATTTAAAGACTGCACGATTGTTTATCGTTTCCTGTAACGATCTGTAAGGTATTTGCTCTCGTTGGTTCCACTACGTTAACTGCTAGAATGAACAGTCATCAAATATGGTAATTACTTCTCATTTATTACGAATTAAAAATCCAACGATTTTTAATTTTTGCTGGTTAGCAACAAGATTTTGGGTGATTCTCGCATTAGAAAGGTTAAGGCAGAAGAACATTTGGTAATATAGGCATTTGCATAAAGCGGAACTCGATACCATAATATTTAATCAAGATAAGCATATATTTAATGCGGGTCTAGAACGCGTCTTAATTTTTAGGGTTCCAAAATCAACAAGGAACCTTTACAGTTTCTGTCCTCTGCTGTCAGCTGTAATTTGATATGGGTATACATATTGATCAGTTCGACAAAGTAGAAAAAAAAAATGGTACCTCCACCCACCTACACGTAAAGTGGGGATGTTTTTTTTTTCGTCTATACCATAGTGTGGGGTGTCGTTGAATAGGTCGTTCCAAAAATATTGAGGGTCTCTGAAAACCATTTTTCGACTCAGGGAACCGTTTGCAAAATATTAAGCTTTAAAATGCTAATTCTTGTTAGACTCGTGTCCCCCCTCCCCGCCAGCTAAATGGTTGTTATTGGATATGTGGAAAAAAATCATGGTGGTATTACTTATATATAATGAACTCAAAAGGAAAACTATCAGAGGTAAGTAAGCTTCACATGTTAATAAGTAATTGTCAATTAATATCAATAAAATGTACCTACTTCGAGAATTTCCTACAAATTCCATTGAAAATTACTTAAATCCCCCCTCTCTAAGTCTGCATATTGTCACGGGCAACTACGGAACCCTACACAACACTGAGCCCGACACGCACTTGGCACATTTTTATTTAAATAAATATAGAGTCAATATTAGAGATTGAATACGAGCCAGTTTTGTATCGACCTAGCATTGGTGCTGATAAAAAGGAGAAAGAAACGCTGCAGAGCTAGTACGAGAGTAAGGGCTTGAAAAGTGTTCATTAACCGCTATTAAACAAGCATATAAATATTATATAACAGAAAAAATACTCATTACAATGATAACATAATGGTCAATTAATATTACACTGGTACAACCCAAACCATGACGCGTTTGAGCACTTACTACAAATCACTAGACGCATACGTTCTGATGTTCGCTCTATTTTGTTATCCATAGGACCGATTCTACCAAACCATTATATATATGTATAGTAATATAATAAAGGGAAAGAGTTTGTTTATTTGTTTGTTTAAACATCCTAATCTCTGGAATTACCAGTCAAAAACGAAAATTTTTTTTTGGATATGATAGCCTGATTCAAGAGGAATAGTATAGGCTATATAGCATTAGGCTACACATCTCACTCAGCCTGACCTGAAATATTGATTTTTGTTAAGTTAGCTGGAAGAAATGGCGCACCCTAACTGCTTTATCCGCGTACGCTGGCGTAATGGTTAGTGATACGTAAATACAATGTTCTACAAAAATATTACTCCTTAATACATCTAAAAAAAAGTCCATGATACTTCCTATCTCTTATACATTAGCCACAATACCTACCTTCTGACAAAGTTTTATTGAAAATTGAAAAATGATTTATGAGCATTATTATTAGGCATGGCATATTAATCCTTACGAACGAAAGTTACTTCATAATCAGGTCAATTTTATGTAGATAAACTTAGCCCTTTATAGCATGTTATTTGGACGAATAGTTTGGGAGATAATGTAAAATTAAAATAATTCAACACTCTGCACGGGTCTATGACTATACGAGTACGTGTGGTTTAATTATACGCGGGTGAAACCGCGAGGTATGGCTAGTATTTTATTATAACATTAGACACACTAAACGAGCTGTTAGCTGTTACCCGCGATTTTGCTCAAACGCTTACTGCGATTTGTTTAAATAAACGGTGTCAATCCTAGCCTCATACCTTAGCCTTGTTTAAAAATCTAATAGTATCGATTGTTTGTTAGTACTGTGCCTAAAATGCAGGAGAATGAGCGACGACAGAAAAAATTGCTGCAGTCTCAGAATTCAGCGCCATATTACTGTAATACGTAGCGAAATGGGAATCGAGACTACACTCAGGAACAGCCTACTTGTTAACTGAGTACGCCAATATCGAAAAAAAAAAAATATGTCCAACAGCTCAAGCGAGAATGTCTCCAAACCGGTCGTTGTCTGCTTATAAAGTGTGTGCGGTCACAAAGCACTCTTGTTGCTATCGCGTCCAGTCAATAGTGTGGGGCAATAGTAAAGTCATTAGTATGGATACAAAGTCATTAGTACGGACTCCATCATTACTTAGACACAATTCTCCGACTTATATTCAATAGTATCTTATTAAATATGACGTGTTTGTAGAGAAAACCGGCTCTTGTAATATTATGTATACGTTCCTTTTCAAAAATAGGAAATTTGTTCTATTGATGGTTATTCGATGTGTAATGAACACTACATGACCCTATTTGTATCTTACGATCGTTGCCCATATAGTTCAGGGAAAAATTTGCCGTATTCAGCTGTTTCTGATGCTTAACAAGTACCAGAAAATATTATATAGTTCACTTCACTAAGAACGGGACATTCCATTACGGAACGTATAGTGTTTTGTCCGATTACGAAATAACAAGTCAACAAGTCGGAATGTAAAAGTTTGCTTTAAAAATTACCGAGTGCGGTGTGAATTTGGACCTCAGCTACATCAAGCCAGGGCTTCGTTTACTTACGTAGAACAAATAGACAAATTTATTAACTATACCTATATTGCTCAATAATCTAATCAATTAAACGTGCACAGGATTTTATAAAAATGTTAAATATTAATATTTTACAAAAAAATATCAACATTTTAACTACAAATCATACCTAATGTCAAATGAATACTACGTTACTTAATGTAACAAAATATATCACATAATTTTAATTTGCTTTAAGGTTTGAGATAATACGAACTACACTTAATGGAGTATCAAATGGACGAGCGTGATCAACCCTTCTAGAGGCTATTTTCTTATGTCTTCTTACCATTATCACACCTGAGTATGTTCGACACGACTATATATTTATTTTACTCTTCTCTATCAGTGGTTCTCAGCATTCACCTTCTATATAAGTTCCTTAAATAATCCATCCATAACTTCTTGAGTCTCTCTTTACTCCTACAAACATCCACCTTCATTTTTAACACTCTTCTAGTTATTTGATTAACGAAGGCGTTACTTTGCGGTAACATCGTAAATAATTATCCTAAATTTATTTGCTACTTTCGCCTGCAAAGCAAGCAGGACAGGCTGGCAGGCAGGTGCTTGCATGCCAAAGTAGCAAAGATCTTTTCTGATAATTATTTACTCTTTTAGTTATATGTATATAGGTTGGAAAAAACGAATGGGAGATGAAGGAAAAGTACATTAAATATTGAAGAAAATAAAAAATTGAAATGTTGTTTATTTTTTTTAAAGTAAATAGTAGATTAGGGGTAATGTTAGATAAAGTTAAATTTCATGGTCTTATTGAATTTTGAGTTACAAATTGCTTATTCCAGATATTTTATCTTTGTCATAGACTCTATCGACTGGCACAATAACGTAGCGAATGTCGGCTTTTTGCATTGTTAGTTGGTTCGATTGCCGGTATCACAGGTAAGCTTTTTTTAATCTGTCAATGCAATTATACTTATTTTAAAAACAAAAGAATGTTTCCTTTAAATAAAATGCTGTCTTAAACATTTAATGTACTTTTCCTCCACTTTCCATTCGTTTTTTCCACTGTTCCATTCGTTTTGTCTTTTACCCCTCCTCATGACAACTTGATAACTCACTAACATATTAATTCACAACTGCTACTTACAAACTTGCTTATTTCGTATATTACTTTATGTAACAAAATATATCCTGGCCAGATAACATAGCCATGAATTAAAATTAAAAACATGTAAATCGGATAATTTATTTTCGCGTGCTAAGAACATAAACAGACAGACAGACAGAGACACTTTAAGTTTTATAATATGTATAGATGTCTATCGAGTTTTTGGAGGCATGAGCTGCCATGTTGTGGTTTTTATTTTTAATTAATTAACTTAGGTTCTTTGACCCTATATTATGTAATATTGGTGTCATTTTTTCGTGATATACTTTGGTTATTGTACATTCGTGAAGTTGATTGTCCATATTAACTAGAAACATGAATTTTGAGATGTCACAAAAACTCCCTAGAAAGTTCTAACAAGACTGTCACCATCTTGTTGGACCAACTTTGTATATAAAAATACTAGGAATACAAACACATTGACACTGGCAAGTGCTTTTTGCGGCGCCAAAACAAGAAGTAGAAGTAGGATGTGTATCGGGAAATTTGGAAAGAATTACAGATTTATTCATATGTTGTAATAAATAATTCTAACTGATCCGTGTGAATGTTTCGCATATTATAAAATGTAAACAATCGCACAAGTGTCATGTTAGTAAAACAGATTGTTAATAGATGGCGCCTCTCACAAGTTAGTTGAATATAATTTCATTAGACATGCAAACTGTTTTAATGAAAAAGTTTCCTAATAATTGTTATGAAAACATTAATTTTAAACTATTTCGCTATTTTTCGTTATTAGCGGGACATATAAACTTTAAAATGATGTTCGAAGCATTAATTTTAATAAAAAATTAAAAGAAATACAATGTCCTTAAATAATATTATAGGATATCTTAACTTAAGATTCCGGTGAGCAGAAGCCTATGTCTACATGAACAGTAAAATGATATGCATAGTTTTAGAAATGACACTTTTTTTATAAGGTGTAAAATGCTAAATATTCTTCAGACACGTCTACCTGTCTAGAAAGTCAATAAGGTTATAAAAATATGTTTATATATTTCAAAGCGTTGATACGAGGCTAATGTTTTTTGATGTGGTAATTTGAAAATCACATACAGACGCTTTGATTTATTTGTCATGATTTGGTTTGCAAAATTATGACTATCGGTCATAACAATATCGATCAACTTACTTTATCAAAAGAATAACAATGTAGCTTGGGACAATGCCCTAGACAAGTGGACGATTTTGTAGATTGCAAAATTTGGCCTACTTGTCTGCCATCCCCTGGAAGTATTTCAGAATTGTTTTCAGACATTTTTGTATAACTGGTCAACTGTTCAAGTATCAACATGATAATTGTGTTTTTAATTTTGTAATTGGGTTTGTGTTGTGTTAATTGTGGACTGGACAACGAGCACCGTACACCAGATGTAACACCCTACTTACGTATGTCGCGTTAGAGGATCAGTTCAAAATCAAAATCAAAAAATACTTTAGTAGACTTAAGACTTTTTGACTTTTTATTTTATTTAGACTTTTTTGGAAGTCTTTTTAAGATCTACAATTATGTAGTAAATTAATTTGATATGTGTCTTATAGTTTACACAGCCGTAAGCCATTTAATCGTCCCAAAAGTATCTTTTTTTCGAATTGATTCAATATCATCATCACTGCTTATTTCGTATGTTACTTTATGTAACAAAATATATTCTATAACCTGGTCAGATAACATATCTATGAATTAAATGAATAGCCATGTAAATCGGATTAGCGGCTTTCGTGTGAAAAGAACATAAACGGACAGACAGACAGAGAGACGTTGAGTTTCATAATATATGTATAGATTTATTTAGAAGAGTTATTAGCTATAAAACTTCACGCTACAACTCTAAGGGCGGGAAGTGAAAACCCGGCACCCTGCGTTTGGCGGCGACACGATGGAGAGTTGGTTGAATTATTTTATCACAAGTGAAACCGTGGGGCACAACTACAAGGCCAATATACGAACTAAACCAATTCACCAAGTAGGATAATTGGCACGTTGGTGTTTAGAAATAAGGTGACGGTGGACTGTGGAGGCAGACCAGACACCCTTAGGTCGGCACACGGAAGTCGAGGCCGGCCGGTCAACGAACCCAATGGCTCGCATAAGCTTTACCGACCTCGGCGTCCGAGACGTGCTCTCACTGACAGCGGGAATTCATTAATTGTCAGAGATGCAGCATTTACCTTGATATGTTTATTATAAGCGTTCACCTGTTAAATGTAAGCAAACGGCAAATTATTCTCTTATATTTACGAAATATCTGTAGAGATGTTCGCTACATAGTACAAGGTAAATAAAAAAAATTAAAAACCTCCAACACAAATAACCTATTTATTGAGACTATTCCAACGAGCCCAAACTCGATACCTCTGCTGTAAGGTGGTGAGGAGTTAGGTATCCTGCAGATTACAGATGATGCTGGAGCATCCGGTCACGGTTACCATGTTATTTCAATATTATTGAAGTAACAGTTTAACAAATTTAGATTCGATCAAACCTGTGGATGTTGTTCTCATGCTTTCATTAACTATCTGCAAATGGAGGAATAGATTTTTTTAAATCATAGCTAAGAACGCTTTGAACAAGAAACCTTTAAAAAAAGAACTAAATCAAAATTGGTTCATCTGTATGAGAGCTACGAAGCCACAGACAGACATGTTAAACTTATACCAAAGGGCTGATTGCGTCGGGTGTTAAAAAATGTGTGTGCGAGTTTGAGAGAGGGAATATAAGAAACCTATATTTTCAAAAAAAAAGGTGAAAATGAATAGGATTAGATCTGAGAATTTACGTGAATTCTTCAAATTTCGTGGGAAAATCGTGACGAACGAAATTTACGATATAAGATTGTAGGCACTTATCCTTCTCCTTCCCGCTCCTACATAATATTCCACATACACTACAAAAATCCTTCTAATCGCTTACTGCCTATAGCGTACGCGTCGCGCCGTCCGAACCGGTTTGTAACTCCCGACCCGCGCCCGCGCGCCCACGCAAAGCAGCGCGAGCACACGACACAACACTCTCCTTGTCGACCGCGTTCCGAACGCACCAAAAATAATTGTAATACCTTGTCTGTATTTAATAAGTGTCGTTCGTCAATAAAGTGGCTAATAAACCTAACAATAAATACCCTCAGTGTATATATTAACCACCACCAACACAGGACCTTGCTATAAGATAGATATGCCACTGGTCTAATAATCATTCGGCCATTACCACTTTTTGTACCATCATAATATGTATTTTTTTTACTTTTTGAAGATTAAGCTTTTCTATATACAACTAAAATAGCAAAAAAGTATACATTCATAGATATCAATAGCGCGTTGCCAACCTTGCACCCCTCTTCCCCAAGGAGCTATGGAAACCCTACTCAACACAGTAACACAACACAAGGTTATTTGGCTGCGACTTTCTGTAGGGTGGAGGTATTCCACCAGTCGGACTGCTCCAAGTAGAGAGGAAATTCCAATAAAATGTATCTGTTCCTTACCTCTCTTTGGCCACTTACTACGCCGCTGTGTACCAGTGTAGTAACACTGTACCAACACGTCATTCTTAGCTATCCACTCGACCCTAGTAGATCAGTACAACGGCACTTAAAACTTTTCATATAAAAAACTTTGTAAAATCAAAATCGTACAAAGTAATTTAAAGAATAAAATATAAATTAATCTTGATCCTCGCTAAAACTCTGACCGCGTCCTAAGCAGACACTCGCTTACATCGACGAGCGCAAAGCGTTCTCTTTCGTTACCGCACACGTATATATCCTGTCCCTTTCGCTCACGCTGTAAAACAGAAAAAGCTAAATCTACAATTTAAATACGTTTTTAGTAACTGAAACAAAATAAATTTTAAGTACCATATTGCCCTTTCATTCCAACAATTTCAAATACGGATCATTATTTCTATTAAACCTATGTCATACGTACCGACAAAATATATATCTGTAATTTAAAAAATGTGTTAATTCTTGTTCCCGGTCCTAAAAATATCTGCGATAGATCATTCGATTCGGATGGACGCCTAGAAAAAGGTGTCTCGAGCATTTATTAGCACATAAAAAAATCGCAATTGTTATTAAAAAAATAAGATGAAAAAAATATATATATTTAGTTTTTCGTTAATAACTCAAAAACTATTAATATTTAAGAATTTTTGAAAAAATATCCTTCAAGAGGAGCAAATTTTTAATAAAAAAGTCAATTACAATTATTTATGTGCTAATAAATGCTCGAGATACCTTTTTCTAGACATCATTCCGAATCGAATGAGCTATCGCAGATATTTTTAGGACCGGGAACAAGAATTAACAGGTTTTTTAAATTGTTGACTGGACTATATTAAAAGTAATTCTTATTGGTAAGACATAGGTAGGGGACAGATACATTTCTTTGGAGATTTCTCTCTACTTAGGGCAGTCCGACTGGTGGAATACTTCCACCCTACAGAAGAACGCAGCCAAATAACCTAGTGTTGTGTTCCTATAGCGTTCATAGGCTAGGGTAACCAGTTATCATCAGGCGGCCCGAATGCTTGTTTGCCAGCTTTGTAGTGTAAAAGAAAAAAAAATGTTATGGGTTGCTAGAAACGGCTCTAATGATTTGGATGTTTGGTATTTATATAATGTTTTATCAAGATTACATGCCAAAAGGTTTACATGCCGGCATGAGTGCGGTGACCGACGATGGATTGCCGATCTCTCAGTTGTCACGGCTGTTGTTGAATGTGCTCAATATGAGGTATAGTGACGTCATTTGACCGTACTTCTATAAAAAAAAACAATTTGTATATCACAATTGTGGTTAATCACAATGACTTCGATTTAAAAAAAATATAATTTAAACTACACTGCGATACTAAAACACGTTCTCGACTAAAACGACTAATTGCAAAATAAACGTAATACTATATTACGTATGTAGGCTGAAGGGTAATATTTTTTCTTATTTTGTTGACAAAAGAACCGGGGGATTATTAAAAATTTAACGTAATACTAAAAAAAATGAAAATATTTTCAAAACAATATTAATAATTAAAATTAATAATACTATTTTTATTACTGGGGTTATGGCGATACCGAATTTATTTTCATATTTCTTAAGATATATAAATGGGTGTTCTGAAAAACCACTTTACACTAATAAGTATAGAGTTCTTTTAAATGTACCGATGTTCAATTCAGCGAATTCCTGATGGACTTAGGGCAGCTTGAAACAAATAAACCATTTGCTTTATAAAAAAATAAAAATAAAATATTATTGCGTATCATTCGGTACGTAATTCTTTGAATTATTATTCTTCATATACAATTATTATTCTCCATAAAGCAATTTTTCTATATACATCTAATCACAGCTGTTCATAGACGACTTTGTCCCGGAATAGCCGCACTCATAAATATATGTTTATAAATCAAACATTGTCGGCACTCAGGAATTCATAGCGTTTGGCACAAACACAAAAATGCAATGGTATTAAAAAATTAGAGCATTCTTTATTATCTTTCGTTTCTGCTAATGTGTTTTTGTTATCAGTATGTGCTGGCGTCGCGTTACTCATTGGCGGCGTTGTGATCAGAACTCCAACCTCAACTGAAAACATACTTTTGTACGCGGCTCTCTCCACACATAAGTAGTTCATTCTTAATTTTTTTAGCACACAGGCCGTACAAACCTCTTCTTAAGGAACAGATTTTAATTAACTGTTGAATTATACTACCCAAAAGTGGTTTTATATCAATAAAAATAACATTTTTTATATAACTAAGGTGTCAAACAAGCTTTACGGCTCGTCTAATGGTATGCGGTGACCGACCTTCAACCGTCCCCCCAAGTTCAAGAGTTCCCCAAGGAACTCTGGAAACCCTACTTATCGCAGGAAACAACACAAGGTTATTTGGCTGCGATCTCTTGTAGGGTAGAGATATTTCACCAGTAGAGAGAAATCTCCAAAGAGATTTCTGAACACGGAAGTGTTTTTGGACACCGCGTTGCTAGACTTATGTTCTAATGAATGGGCGAGAGCTTTCATTAAAATAAAACATTGTGACGAAACCATAACATTGTGGTAAACATTTTCCAATGCCCGACTGTCTAGCTACCACTGTCCAGCATCTGCAGGTGTTTCGATACGCTTAACCTGTTATTAATTATAAAAATATATAATCTATCGATATTTTAGGCTCAAGTGATTGATTTTTATAATATGTATAGATGAGTTATGTTACAAAATTCAAGCATATGCTATACACCTAACGGACGTGCGACAAATCATAAACGGGTCTGTGTTCACAACCCTTGGTCTCGCTCCATAACACTTAGACATAGCAATTTATAAACATACTGTTTAATGACTTCATCTTGACCTTGAAATCCGACCGGCATTGAAGACAAAAACTAGCTGTGCCACACGGTTTCTCCCATAGATTTTGTAGAGGGTATAGATGGCGAAATATAGATAGGTTGAATAAGACGAGACCTAAATGGAATGCGCTAGTGTGCTTATTATTTTGTCGATTTTCATTGTTATACGAGTTACATCCAATTACAGGTAACCAAAATAAAACACGTCTACTAAACTCTGAACTACACATTAAAACTTTAGAAGGTTAGCAAAAATAAACGGGATTTGTTTTGATAACGATTTACGTAGTTCGATAGCACATACGACAATGGTCTTGTATCCCTATCTCGTTCTATCAAAAGCGTATAATATGTTCTTTCTCTTTCTAATTGCCGAACTATATATATATATTCAATATATGGTTTCATATTTATTAAATATATTCGTCCAACTCTCCACCGCGCCATCGCGCCACCGTCAACGCAACCCTTTAGCTTATAGTTAGGGTTTAAATTACAAGAAGAATTTATCTAATTTGACTGGTAGTACTAAAGATTAGCAAGTCCAAATAAACAAACAAAAGACAATTTCTTGAGCTTTATAATATTATAGCCTGACCGCCATAAGCACGACCCTCCAACGGGTTTGCGGGACGCGGGAGGGGAACAAGACCAACCAATAAGCTAGTCTGTTGCCAACCGCCGGCAGCAATAGACGATTGACATATTTTTAAAAACTATACATTCAATCAAAAGTAACGCTTTAATGCATTTTTATTCAATTATATTGTCAATATATTATATTAAAATCATAGAAGCTTGACTTTAAGTTACAACCTTACCTTGTAACCTTTACACGCACAATTTTATTATAGCAGTTTTTGATTAGCTTTTTAATAAAGACAACAATATTATGTGTATTAAATGAATTATTTATCATAACATATCTGTTCCAGTTTCAATAACATGCATAAACTATCGATCTTAAGATATATGGTATCATCGCAATACCGTGTGGATGCACAACCACCGCCCCGCGTCCCGAAAACTATCATGAAGGTCGCGTTTACAGCGGTCGGCCTGTAATAATTATAGATAAAGTTGCAATCGAGTTGAGTACGGGAATCACAACCCCGCACAAATTTACAATCTCTTTTTATAATATTACCAGCTTCTGCCCGCGACTACGTCTGCGTGAACTTCAGAATTGGGTCTTTATTGGGATAAAAAACCCTATGTGTTAATCCAGGTCACGAAGTATCTGTATGGCAAATTTCATCCAAATCCGTTCAGCCGTGTTCGCGTAATTGAGTAACAAACCAAAGATACAAACTTTTACACTCATAATATTTGTAGGAGATCTATCTCTCGGGCAAATATCGAGAAGCTGCCAAAGGCTTAGTATAGATTATAAATACAAAAAAATTATATGAAATCAACCCGCCGAATCAAACCGCCATGAGGGATGATGTTTCAAAAACGCGATACTCCCTTTATTTCTTACCTAAAGCATAAATATGAATTTTCATATCCCTAGTTTCAGAAATTATAGGTTCTCCATAAAACCTTCTATCTCTTATTTCACCACTTCAAGTTTTTTTTTTCGCTACCCTAAGTCCTTCTCCATGGTTCAACCTATGTCTATACCAAAATTCATCGAAATTGCTTTATCGGTTTAGGTCTGAAAACGTACAGACAGGCACAGAGAAATTTATTTGAAATTTGAGTGAATTAAATTGAACAGGTCTTCAGAACACTTGCCCTGATACGGACGGTAGAACACGCTCAGCGAGGCAATATCCCTGCGAAGCTGAAGCTGAACGTCTGCGCCATTCACAATGCGAACAACCTTTCTCTGCAAACTGTCCAAGACGTTGAAGCACATCTTATTGCTCACCTACGTCATATAAGGAACTTCAGTTCAAAATTTTCATGCTTTTAGACTTCCCGTTAAGCTGTGCGTTATCAACCAGTCTTGATAACTTTATTGATAGAAGATTGTTATACAAAACCTTTTGTATTTGCTAGTGTCCCAGTGCTGGCTCATTTGCTTCTGCATAAAGAATCTTTCTAATGACGTATACGCCAATGCTGATTAAAGTATTTATTTTACTCCGACGACTTTTAAGTCATTAGGCAATAATGAGCAGATGAGCTAAAAATAAGCAGACTCGTCCATTCAGTAACGTAACAATGTAGGTACTACAAAATGATATTAGAATACCTGCTGACGTCACGAAACAAGATAAGATTCAGTTATTCCCGCAGAACGAATTACAAGCTTATCGATATGCCAAACCATCGGCCTTGTGTCCAATTACCGTCATTATGGAGGACACCACTTGTTAGTAGGCGCACATATCTATATAAATAAAATGATTGCAGTGTGCCGTTGTGCGCCCATCACGCAAAAACTACTCGATAGATTTTGAACCCTTTTTTTTTTATTTTATTCCAATGATACTTGGTCCTTATATTAAAACATTCAGATATCTTCATTCAATTAAAAGTTATTAAAGTTATAAGAAACGACGCGAGTGTTGCCGCGGGCACAGCTAATATAAAATTAA
The DNA here is from genome assembly GCA_947532125.1 of Saturnia pavonia. NCBI lineage: Eukaryota > Metazoa > Arthropoda > Insecta > Lepidoptera > Saturniidae > Saturnia > Saturnia pavonia. Next base: position 2,205,342 of record OX383922.1, read on the forward strand.
TAATTTGTAACATTTCATTTTTGTGACCTGCTATAAAGAGCAAAGTTAATCTACATAAAATTGTCTTGATGATGAAGTAACTTTCGTTCGTAAGGATTCATATGCCATGCCTGATAATAATAATGCTCACAAAGCACATATCAATTTTCAAAATAAAAAATCACAAAATACCTCATTGTGGCTTATATATAAGAGATAGGCATACGGTATGGTGGACTTTTTTTAGATGTATTAAGGAGCAATATTTTTGTAGAACATTGTATTTACGTATCACTAACAATTACGTCAGCGCACGCGGATAAAACTGTTCGGGTTAAACTGTATTTCATAACAACTTAAAATATAATTTCTTCTTATAACTTAGGATAATATATTGAAGCCTAAGGTCTGTCTTGGCAGTCTTGGCTAGTTCGAATATATTATTTTATGTTGTTATAAATAAATTTCAGGACTGATCATTGAACTTGGCACCCATTTAGACCTCACTTTTGCCATTGAAGTCAACAACCAAGGCATATATCATAATATTGAACTTGGCTCTCATTTCACATTTATATTTTAATGGGATATCATTACTTTTTGTACAGTAATTATTAGTAGGTACTTCTTAATAATAAAATTAATACAAAAATAATATAACCACAAATATTCCAAATATTTTTTTAAGAAAATCTATAAATTTCAAAGCATAAATCGCAACCTTATAGGTCAGGTATCGAGAAACAACCGGACAGCAAGACATCGCTCGTGCTTATGAGCACGGCTGCCGCTCTCTCGGGCACGTTCGTGTCAATCAAGTTAGAGTTTTGATCTATAGGTCAGTCAGTGATAAAATGACGACTTTTGGACGATAATATCTAAATAACTGTTTGAGGTGTGTTTATAAAATTTGGAGCACATGTGTATCTCGCAAGTCTCAATATATGAGCCAAATTTGACATGTTTATGTGAAATAGTTTTTGAGTTATGAGGGAGTCAAAAATAGCTCCAATTGGTTCGTGCAATATTAAACACGGTACTGCGCGCCATTCTTTTAGCTTGAACTTGGCTTGACACGCTACCGCGTGTCTAGATGGCCGATAGGGCTGAGGAGTTTTTAAGTTGTGAAAACGCACTGGAAGACGTAGTGGAACGAACTGTTAAAGGTTGTAAGAAAAGGTTGCGAACAACGCAAAATCGGTTGTGGCGAACTTTGGAATGAGGCCGATATCCAACAGTAAACGTCTTTCAGCTGAATGGATAGATCGACGTGTATGTTTAAGTAGTTTTGGTCATTTTTTTTTCGATCTGACTACACTGTTAACCTAAAGGTCCCTGAAGCCGCAGACGACTTTTACAGCTTCAACGGGCTTGGGGTTTGAAGTTTATCTATGATATTACATGAGTCCATAGGCAATGGTAGCCGCTTACCATCAGGCGAGTCCTACGTGTTTGCTACATTATTTGGAAAAAAAATCTGAAAAAGGCAAAAGAACGAATGCGGGGGTACCTAGTCTATATCTATATACTATACATATTATAAAACTCAACGTTTCTCTGTCTGTCTGTCCGTTTATGTTCTTTTCACGCAAAAGCCACATGCGATTTAATTCATAGCTATGGTATCTGGCCAGGTTATAGGACATATTTTGTAAGATAAATTAACATACGAAATAAGCAGTGACGATAATTGTGAACCAATTCGGAAAAAAGACGCATTTGGCAAAAGGCGCTTAAGTGGCTTACGCCGAGTAAACCATAAGAGACATACCAAATTAATCTTATACATAATTGTAGATCTTAAAAAGATCCACAAAAAAGTCAGTGATAGGATATATCTATCTTCTAAGGATCACCCACAATAAGCGTTTTTATCTACCGTCTTTTAATCGAGTGCAGCGCGATTGGCGCATTAAAAATAATGTTAACATAATTAGTTAACTTTTCCATTAGGAATGCCATATGTTGATGCTAATGAAAATAGGTATATTCATGGCGCCATCTATTAAAAATATGTTTAACTATCATGATAGCTGTTAGATGTTTAACATTATATATATGTATATATATATATAATATGCGAAATATTGACACATTTCAGCTCGTGATATTACTAAATTAATGAATTGTATTGAAGTGATGTTTTAATATCCCAGTTACTTGATGGTGATTCTGGGATAAGTAGTGCATAATTCTTATCGATATACCAAATCCAGCGACCTTGTATTATCGACAGATATGCGACATGGTTATTTCGACCGATAGTGCCGGGTTATATCAGAGTTATCGATTTTGATAAAATTATGCGGGGGCCAGAGAAAGGTTGACTTTCTTTTAATTTACATATTAACGCTTTTACGTACATAGAAGTGAACAAAATAATTTATATTCGCATACTTATTTATGTAATTTGTTACACAAGGTGGCAAACAGGCATACGGCTCGTCTGATGGTAAGCGGCTACCGTAGCCTATGGACGCTTGTAACATCATAGGTATCGACTAGCGCGTTGCCGACCACAAACCCCTCTACCCCAAGAAGCTCTGGAAATCCTACTCACCACAGGAACACAACACAAACTTGCCAAACTGAATTACATTATCCAAACATTGATTATAAAATATCATTACGGGTTTCAAGGTCGCTAATTAGATTCTCGGTAGGAACAACGACATCTTGTTGATTCGGTCCGGTTAAGTTGCCGCTTAGTATTAACTTACAAGCCAGTAGATAATAAAAATAAAATGGATTCACATAGTAAATAATAAATAAGATGCTACCATTCAGCATGAGAGCGAAGGTCTATAACCATAGAATTAATTAGTGAACACAAAAAAACCTTTCGAATATTAAATGACGTCAACATTTATGAACATAATTTTTTTTTTGCTATGTAACTGGGTTGTTGCAAAATAGTCTTAAAATCATAGAGGGGACGGATCCTCGAAAAGCCCAAACTAAACCACATAAATGCAATCTACATTGAAAACAAGACGTATCGATATCACCTATATAGAAAAAAATGCATAAAACATTTGTTCATCAAACAAAACTATATAATCTATATATATTTGTACGCATACCTGCTTGGGAACGGTCGAAATAAGTACAAACACATTTTAACTCGATTGGTCGGTAGAAATAGAAAAAAAAAACATACGGCCCTTTTCCAACCGGTCCTATTTACTATCCTAGAGCGGGCCGGATGTGATAAAATGTGTTCTATACGATTTTTGTGTACGACCGGTACGTCTGTGTGTTGTGTGCCCGTGCCTCGGTCCCCCACTAGAAAAAAAAGCTGCGGCCAATCACAGCGTTCCGTTGCACATTTCGAACGACGCAAATTTGATTTATTTTTGACAGACTACGCTTTTAAAAAAGGGACTATTTTTTTTTATTCGTTTTGTTATTTCATTATAGCAAAGGACAGTGGTAATTGCGTTTTATATGTACAACAGTATACTGTCTTCAATAGACAATTCTTTAATAGTAATGCAGCGTTTAAAAGAAAATATATATTATCCAGACTTTGTTGAATATTTGTATTAGAACATACATAAAGACATGGACACGCACGCACACACACACACATCCACACACGCAATCGCACAAAGTACTATTGTTAAGTTTTTTTTTGCGAAAAATAATTATTGGTTTCGTTAGGGTATAGGATTCGTATTATTATTTATGTAAAACAACGGAAATCATCTTGGTTTATAAACCAAAAAGGTAAATTTAGTATGTATGATATCTGAGTTTAAAAGCTGTAGAATTATTTATATAAATAAATTAATTAACCGTTTTCTTTTTTTATAACTTTTTGAATGTGTACGTAGGTACTTCCTATGGCGTGTTTATTAAAATGTTAAATTGAGAGCTATGCTAACTTTGCCATCAATGATAATAATGTGAACTAATTTTACTTACTTTTTTAGGGTTCCACGTTTTCACGCCGATGAAGTAGTACCTAAAATTAAATCTTGAAAGTAAATCGTTTAGGGCGAATGAAATATTTTTTTATCCTCTATCCCATCCTATGGGGTGTCGTTGGGTAGATCGTTCAAAAATATTGCGGGTGTGTAAAGACCATTTTTTTAAATTCAGGGAACCTTTTGAGAAATATTAAGTTTTAAAGTACTAAATTTTGTTAGAGTCGTGTCTCCTCTGTCAGATAAATAGTTGTTTTTGAATATGTAAAAATATTCATGGTAGTAGTATATAGTGAAGTTAAAAGAAAAACTATCAGAGGTAAGTAAGCTTAAAATGTTAACGAGAAATAGTCAATCAACCTATAAAATGTACTCGCAGAAGCCATTTCGTACATTTCCTATGAAAACTACTTAAAGCCCTCCTTTAAGTCTGCATATTGTGACGGACAGCTACGGAAACCGACATTGCGCGTTTATTATTTAAAAAGTTAGTAAAATGAATTCACATTAATTATCATTGATGGCTTTCATTCATTGATGGCATTCATCATGTTGTTGGCACACGGGATAATATTGTTGACGATATGCTTGTTTTGTTACGACAAAGAAGTATTACTTATTACGTGCTTGCATAAGTACACATATTCTTTAACACACAAAAACACCACACGAATAATTAGGTTCCCGCCGAATACTATGAATAATTACAGTATCGCTTAACAAACGTTCATCTTAAACCTATTTATTAAAGAGGTCAAAATACAATATAATATATTCTGTTAGACTCAACGGCGCCCTAAAATGATACGGTTGCTATTTCGATACGATATATGAAACCTTATCAACTAGCGACCGTCAGAAATTGATACAGATGAAAAATGTAATTCGTTATTATGCTGTTTTATTTTAAATCGCCACAACGTTTTACGCACTGTCACCAACTAATTATGGTTAGTGATTTGTTTAAAAAGAGGAGCGAAAGGATGAGTTTGACAGAAGGCTTTTTGATAATTTACAAGCTAATATTAAAGTGTTTTGGAAATCGATTAAATTGGCCCGAGGAAAAACAGCTAACTTGGAGCTATCTAAAATCAGAAGCAAAGATGGAAGTATAATAAAAGAAGAAGAATGTGTGTTGAAAAGATGGAAAGAGTATTTTGAAAGTCTGTTTGAAAGAGAAGAGGTACCAGCACAAATGCAGGCAACTCCTGATGATCTGAACGTAAGGGAATCTGAAAGCGATAACAGTTTGAAAGAGATTATGAAAGCACTGAAAAGTGTGAAATCAGGTAAAGCTGCGGAATATGACAGAGTGTGGTAGCAGTCAGTTGGTCAGCCGGTCGGGTACCAGGAGACTGGCGCAAGGCTGTGATAGTGCCGTTGTACAAGGAAAAACGGTCAAAACAAGACTGTAAAAAGTACCGTGGAATTAGCCTTCTCCGTGTTGTCGGCAAACAGTATGCTATAGTAATAGATGAAAGAATTACCTTAGAAACAGATGAAAGAATATAGGATGTACGGATCATGCCTTCTCCATACGGTGAATTACTAGAAACCAAAAAGTCTATTGTGCATTCGTAAATCTGGAAAAGGCCTATGACAAAGTGGTGAGGAATGTGTTGTGGTCAGCATTACCTTTGCATGGAGTGAACAGTAATATGATACAAGCATTGAAATCCCTCTATGTTCCTCTTATGTCAAAATAAACGCAGCGTACACTGAATAGTTTAATATCTAAAAAGGGTGTTTGTTAGACAGGGATGTGTAGCATCTCCATGGCTGTTCAACTTATGACGATGGTGAATTGTGACTTGAAAGAGAGTGATTGTGAACTGACAATGAATGAGCTACTCGTCAAATGTCTTCTTTACGCCGATGAACAAGTATTACTTGCGTCGTCGGCTAAAGATTTACAAGCGATGGTGACTATCATGAATGAAGCTTTGAAAAGAAAGGGACTGAAAGTGAGAGCAAAGAAGACTAAAGTTATGGTTTTTGAAAAGGAAGAGAGAATGACAGAAGTATGTATTCGAGAAGTATGTGGCGACATACTGGAGCATGTGAGTGAATTTTTATATTTGGGATCGATGTTTACTAGTGATGGAAAGTGTGAAAGTGATATTGAAAGGAGAGTTAATACTACCAGTGAATGGTGCGTTACACACCTTTATGAACAGTCAGAAGTAAGAAGTATATTAGGAGTGAAATTGAGTGACAGGATAAGAAATAGTGTGCTAAGAGAACTTTGTGGTTTAAAAGAAAATATAGTGACATGGATTGAGAAAAGCATGCTTAGATGGTTTGGGCATGTAGAGAGGATGAATGAAAGAAGAATCACTAGATTGATTTATAAGATGAATGTGAATGGGAACGTTTGAAGAGGAAGGCCTAGGAGAACGTCGAATCGGGGACGTTCTCAAGAAAGATCAGGTCAAGAGTACTCTAAACCGACGAGAAATGCAATTCTCATTTCATGGGAAAAGATTGATGAATGTTGAAGGATCGAAAGATATATGTCAGGATCGTAGCAAGTGAAAGGACGTTGTCTCTGCCTACCCGTTGGCAAAAAGGCGTGATTTATGTATGTATGTATGATTTATTTTAACTAGCTGTATGACCATGGAAATTTCCATGGTCCGATGCGGTTCAATTCCGCCTAGTGTGGTTTCACCTTAAGAGGGTTTATGATTGTATACACGAGTACCTATCTAATATAATTAATGTTTGCAGGTTATTATAGGACTGAATGTGAGGCAAGATCTACAGTATACAGTAAGTCTACATATTATTACGATTTTATAAGCAGTAATAAAATAATACAAGCCGCGAGTTGACAGTATATTTATAAATTAAAGTTAATAATTTGATAATATTAGTCTATTGATAAAAAGACTAAAACAATACAAATCGGGTAAATATAATTGCTTATTTATTAAATGTTTCCTTCGAAAAGATTTCTTTTTGGTAATCACGCGATTGGAAACGCGAAATAGAAAAAGTGATGTCATCGTTCAATGATGACGTATGATGTATTCACAGTTGACTGTTGTTATCTTGTGATAAATGACTCTACAATTATTACTAAGCGTTGAAACACTGGCTTTAAAATAATGATATGTGCTAAAGAAATTTCATAACTAAAATTCTACTAAAGTCAACTTTGCAAATAACACCTTTAACATTATTTATTGTATGATGACGTCACGCCGCGTTTTTGCTTAATTTAATTTAAAAAATATTTTTCATATATATTCACAGGTATTATTTTCAATATACAAAGCGTTTAAAACAATTTTCCAGAAGGTAAATTGAAAATTTAAGAAACCCCCGACATAGGCTTCTTATTGAGACCATTCCAATGAACCCAAACACGATATCGCTGCTGTAAGATGGTGAAGAGTTAGGTATCCTGCAGATTCCAAATGATGTTGCCGCATCAGCTCAATATTGCCAGGTTCTGCTAATATAATTGAAGTAACTGATTACTAAATTTCGTCTCGATCAGGTATGGAAGATGCACCATTTATCAACTAGAAAATAGCTGATAATCTTCTAATGGCTTAACAGATTTTCTTGAAGAACACTCTCGATCAAGTCATCTTTCAAACAAAAAACTAGATCAAAATCGGTTGAACCGTTTAGAAGCTACGATGCCACAGATAGACACAGAGATACACACGTTAATCTAATAACATCTCTCTTTTTGCGTCGAGGGTTAAAAGGTTGTCTACTACTGAATTAAAAATAATACATGACAGCCCAGATATGACAACACTTTGTTCCCGTGAGATATTACTAGCATTTTCACAAGAAAAGAGTCGCATCTTGTACACATTAAAATATGCGTACATAAGTAAACTAATATTACATAATATTTATAGGAAATTAATAACTATTTTTAGTTTAAATAGGGTTTCAGTGTGTGCGTGTTCCGCTACGTTTTCTCCTACTTACTTTTGAAACAATTCTAGACTATTCTTTAATATTTGAGAATAATGACTTTTTTTACAGATAGTAATGTAAGCCTTTAAGATTAATTTCATGTCGTTACTGTAGTTAGCAGAGAACGTTTGTGGAATCTGAAATCGCACTAATGCAGACGTAGCCCTTTGATATAGATATCTTTCAAAAGTTCAAACACATCGTGTAACTTATCCGGCTAAGTTAAACAAACAATTCAACACAGAGACATGCTTATCAATGGCAGACTTTGAAAAAACTGTCTATGATGAAAAATATTTGCTAAGTCAGTGTATCATATATCAGCGGATGATACACGGACTTGAGACTGGACACCGCTTATTAGTATTAATTCATGTGAAACACATAATGCATAATTGGCAAGTTTAAACGACACTGCCTTCGCTATTCCACAAAATGGATTAGAACAGCCAAGCCCGGTGAAGTTGTAAAAGCCGTCTCAGACTTCAGGGTCATTTCGGCTAACAGTGTACTCAAATCGAAAAAAATAATATAGATGTATGTATATATGTATGTATGTATGTAATAATATAGGTAGTACAGAAAGATAGCTCCGGCCGACCTTGAATTTAGTTACCTAAACTCGACTGTAGCGCTAGGGCTGGCATCTACAGTATTCTATGAATATTTCGATGCAGGCAGTTAAACTTTCAATTATTATATTACATTTATTTCTAATAAATAAATCTATATACATTGGTTACCGAAAACGTTAGTTAAAATCATAAAATGTAGTATTTAAAACTTAAATTTAACTTATTATAGTATTTGAACAGCCGCTGAAAGAAGCCGAAACAAAAACCACTACTTACTTGACAGTTTGAGATCCCGCCAAAAAATTCAACATTTCCACTTTAAATGACGTAACGTTTCAACTACGGTGAACATACACAATGGCTTAGACTTAGACAGTGAAGTACGTTAGAACCACGTGACATTGAACTAAATTCTAACCTTATTTATTACTTTCATGAAGTTAATACACTGACAATGGCAAATGATACTTTGACACCAATATAAAAAAAAGACTTTTCAGAAAAAAAAAACGTTATTATTAGTATGACGATCACATCGGCTTTACAGTTCGATTATTCGATTGTGAATGCAATACAAATTCCAGTATTCGAAGTCGGACCACCTTTTTATCTTTGAAGTTATCAGCGTGTCTACTGAAATCTGTCTGGGTTTTTAAATAAAAATATCGTTTTCTTAATATGGTAATGGCGGGCAGTCGACGTCGGTGTGCGACAAGAATATAAACGAAATCGATGCTACTATTTGTCTTTACCTAGTGTACTATAGACTGTAACGTTATAATTTACTATAGTAAATTTCAAGTGTTTATTTTATTTTTTAAATACGTTTTTGTACCTCGTGACGCAGTTGTGCAGAGAGGTCGCAGGTTCGATCCCCGCACACGATTGACTTTTGTGTTTTGCCTGGGTGTTAAATTACTATATATGTATGTACATATATCAGCTGTTTAGTAACCACAATACAAGCTTTGCTTAGTTATGGAATTATATGACCGTGTATGAAATTGTGTTCTAGTATTTATTTATTTTTATTCTTTATAGATTAAGCATTTGGCCACAATCTCACCTGATATTAAGTTTTGATGTGGCCCAACATGGTGACACGCTAAGCCTAAAGAAGAGACTGGCTTTTAAGTGAACACACCTATATGTTCTTGACGACAGATTTCCAACTTAAGGGTGGTAGGTAACCAAGCGGTCATTAGAAAATGCCGTACCTACTGCTAAAAACATAGACTTGATAACGTACTTTATTGAGGTTATATGTAAAACTAGCCATATCCTGATCCTTAGAGATCACGAGATTTATATGTTCATGATTTTTTTAATGGTCCGGAGCAATCAGCCGTAGTCGCACGTGTTGCGAAATCAGACGTTGTATGTCCAGTAATCAGCTGAGTGATAAGGTTTCTGTACCCAAGCTACCTCCATGCACATGGTCATAAATCCTTCTCAGTACTCTCTTTTCATTTTTCGCGTTTCAGAATCAGCCAGTGTATTCGCAGCTGCTGAGAACTTGCATAACAGTAACGATCGGCGATAAATTACACCTCTCAGTGGTCACCGTTGTTTTTGTATTGTACTATTCTTAATATTAGGCAGAGTGCCAAAATTTTGTCATACTATTATAAAAAAGAATAATTACAAAAAAAAACACTATTAAAAGTGGTTTTAAATAATAAGGTTATATCAAATTAATGATATTGACGTCAAATGTTTTTTTTAAATGTACGTATATTAACTAAATAAAATTTAATTATTCACGGTGATGGAAAACATCTTGAGAGTTCGTGAATTGTTTTTGCTGTACCACTGTGTTTTGGAGGAAAATGAAGAACTATAGAGTTCTCTGCGTCTGAACTCGTCAATACAACGCGAGCTGGCTTGAAGAATAATCTTCAAGCTAGCTCAAGTTGTATTGGCATAAGCTCATGAACTCTCATGGGTAGAGGCCTTTGTCCAGCAGTAGGATATTTACGTCCTGGGATCCTACTAATATTATAAATGTGAGAGCTTGTATATTTGGATGTTTGTTACACAAACAAACAAAATCGGCTGAACGAGTTTGGATGAAATGTGGCACATTAACTCATAGGATACTTTTTATGTAGGGCAATGACATATTTTTTATTTCTCTTGGACCCAATTCTGCAGACGAAGTAACGAGCAGAAGCTAGTTGATAATATATAATCCGAAACAACGTGTAATAAATAATTAAATACACAATTCTACCAACGTCATGCGGATAGAATATTTTTCGAATTTTTTCAAACAACGGTATTGCAAAATGATGACACCCCTGCTAGAACTTTCCAGAAAGTTTTTGTCGTTACTCAACATTCCTATTAAATGTTATTATTTTAATTCACTTCAACTGTACACAATAACTAAACTATATTACGCAAAATGCCACCAATATTACAAAATATAGAGTCAAATAACGCAAGTTTATGAATTAAAATAATAATCACTAAATTACAGATTCAAATCCCGCCAAAAACTTCTAGATAAGAGTGGTCGTTAACAATAGTAAAATTCGAAAACAATTGGTAGCGGTTATAGATAAAATTCGCAGGTGACGCCTCAAAGTCTAGCGGTTTTGGCGGTCAGGGTCAAATTTTCAATTGTGACTAGTCGCGACTTGTCTACACAAGAACAATTGACAGCCCAACCCAGAATAAAGCTTAATACTTGAATTTATAGATAATTCCTCCTTCTGTTAACTTATAGGTAGATTACAATTATGGCTACCTTTTTTGGTATCTTGTTTAGAAGAGTTTTTTTTTATACAACACTTTGAATAAAATATTCCATTTGCGTAACCAATTCATATCAGATTGTTGAATCGTATGACCGTGCGCTACTTCCATTACAAAAAAAATGTACATCATCATAACATATAATGGCCTAATTCGCAATGCAAAATTCCTGGAAAAATTCGATTAAAAAATCCTTTTTAACATTATATCTTTATTACTTAAAATAACCTACTTTCAAATTTAACCTACTTAACGGTAAACTGAAAACGGGTTGGACACAAAAAATACATCACATGGTACAACTAGTTACAACCAGTACCTAATATTATCATAATCAAAGACGTCCGTGGTATCATCAGGGTAAGAGAAAAAAAACCGGGAATCTTCAAATACTTCAATTTCTGATAAATATCTCATTTTATCCCGAATATTTGGAGTTATACATTTTGGAGAAAAATCTAGAGAATTTCCATGTTTAAGGAGTCTTCATTTCCTGCTAGGTTCTCTTCACAATTGTTTTCGGTTTTCTAATGAGGTTTCATAACAGATTATGTCACAATCTCCAAGGAGAAAAAAACCGGTTTCATTAATGACGTAATACCAATTTTAATTTTGAATATACCATTTAATTCTACTTCTGAAACGAGCTCTACATTAAAAAATATATAATCAAATTGGTATATGATGTCATAGAAACTAGTTATCTCATTAGTTTAATTCAAAAGACAAAAACATTTGTATGATACATCCAATGCACGAAAAAACAAAGAAAAGTAAATATACACAAGAAAAACAGCGCGTTTGGTATCTTCTTTACTTTGTGACGTAACGGATTAAATTGCTGAAGTAGTACTAGATAAACTATATAAATTGTAGAATAAATGACCAATCGGATATTGGATTATGGATGTTTTTTATTCCGGATATCTGATAGTTTCGGTTCCTGCTGATACGGATATCCATAACATCCCTGTTTATAATAATTATTATATACTATTATTTTTAGCTATAAATTCATGTTAATCATTACATATTTTAATATCATGTATATCATTCATCATTAACATCAATTTATACCATCCTTTCACAGTGATTTATCAGGTGTAACCACAGATGACAACATGTATCAAATAGCACATGTCATCACGGTCGAACAACAGCTAACTTACATTTAAATCACTCCATATATACATATAAGAAACTTTATGTTAAATAATTAAAACAACGAGAATAACTTATGAAAAAAATATGAAAAAATCAGCCAGTCATACAAACTTCCACATTTATAATTTTAGTAAGATTAACTATTCAGTTAAAATTTAGTTTTCAGAAAAGCAATCCCAATGCTTTAATTAATTGGCCTTGAACAAAAAAGTTGATTAACCCTTAGATATCTTCTTCTTACCCTTAACCCACTTAAGTACATTCGGCATAACATGTTTTCCATTTTCATTCTTATCTTTCAGCTGTCATCTCAGTATTCACACCTTTTATACACATATCATTCCTCACACAATTAGTCCATATCTTATTCAATCTTGTTCTACTCATGTATCCGTCCACCTGTATACTTACCATTCTTCTAGTTATATGACTTTCATCCCTCCTCATGACATGTCCATTCCACGCTAAACGGCTACAATCCATCGACTTCCCTGTCACTAGTGCTATTTTCATACTTCCTCTGATAGACTCATCGCTTTATCCATTCTAGTTACACCACAATCATTCATCTCAAAATTCGCATATATTTAATATTTATAAATTATTGTTTCTTTATTTGTTCCTTATGCAATCCTAAAGCATTCAATCGACTGCGAAAATTGTTTTTCGCATGAATGAGTTGTATAGAGGCACGTGAAGGTTCCGTATTTAGTACAATGACTTTCCAATAGGTGGAGCGCGAGTCTTTTCATTTAGAACACAACGGGAAGTAAGGATAAAAGTTGGTTAATAACAAAATCGAGAATTAAATCATAAGAAGATCGAGAGAGATGACGACTGGATAATTTTGTATAACGTTAGGTTTTATTCAGTCAGTACTAACGTAGTTCTTTATACGAAATGAACTAGCTGGTTCAACTGAACTGTGTATAACGGTTTGCATCGTTTGCTGTGACCGTAGTAGCAGTGGAGGGGACCGATTACTGGTTTTTTTTATCGTTTTTGGGTCTTTGAAAAAAAAAATATAAATGGATAGATCATATATAAATTGTATAACAAAACTATTTTTAGTTTATTATTTTCGCTATAATTAAAAAGTGATTTCATATTAATAATAAATTTTTGAATCCAGTGCCGAAAACACGCCGATAGTTTCCGAACAAACGCGAACGCGTGTGACGTCACAATGTTAATTTCTACTCATTGTAACACACAGTGTTTTGACTTTTAATCGATAAAATTATGTTATTATCGTCAATGTATTGATAAAATATCAAAAATGTCGAACCTTAAAAGTTATCGTGCTTGCTTCATACCATTATGAACTATTATTGCAAAAAAACTCCTGAAAAAAAAATGTTTTAAATGTTTTAAACGTAGAAATAAATAGTTTCAAGCATTGCGGAGACCTAATCCCAAAACAACATCATTTTTTTTTTGTTAGTAAGATAATTTTGATGTATATTTAATAATAATATAGGTAGTAATTAATAATTAATTGTGTAATCGAACAAAAATAATAAATAGTATACGATAAAAAAATTTTTTACTAATCTCCAAAGTATATAACTAACATTGAACTTCTTGACTTTTTTCAACCTTTCGTTAATAGCGTAAGTGAGTAAGCTTTATTCCTAACTCGATGTTCTGGACATATACGCCCTTTTACTAAGCAAATGCTATTCTTACGGTTCAGTTGGATATAACCTATAGCGTTATCACCATAACTCTCACGGGATACTATAAAACAAATTAATTCTATTTAATGAAAAATAGATCATTTAATATTTTTATTTACAATATTATTTTGTTACAAACTTACCTTGATGCTTTAGCACCTCGAACTTCAGCTGAATTAAACCGAATATCATTTTTTAGGTCAATTCACGTATAGAAGCCGTTGACAATGTATAGTTGTGAAATTTCTTTAACATTATGACGTCACAAACATGGCTACCAATCGTGGCGCGTTCGTAGTCATGTGATTGTTTTTAAAACTTAAAGATTTTTCCAATTGTCTATTAATATTATAAATTATAAAGCTTTAAAATACATTAAAAAAACAATTGTCCTTGATCTAGCTGCTAGTGTCTGACTTAAGCCGCTCTTGATTCGGGTTAAATTACCGCTGGGTTCAGTAAAATTTCTATGTATTTCGAGGCCTTCGAAAAATATTTGATACTACGTGCTTATTTTATTAACCATTATTCCTCTCGCTCTCTTTGGCGAAATTGTCATGTATATACTTGGAAACCCTAATTCGCAAGTTTACTTAAAAATAAAAGTTTATTATTTAATTTTATTGGTTTATTGATAAAAAGCCGAAAAATTATATATTCATTTATTTAACTTTGAGATTTGGAAATTTTAGTTTATTTTATCTTTTTTTTATACTATAAAGATGGCAAACAAGCATACGGCCCGCCTGATGGTAAGCGGTCACAGTAGCCTATGGACGCTTGTAATACCATAGGTATCACTAGCGCGTTGCTGACCTTGAACCCGCCTACCCCAAGGAGCTCTGGAAACCCTACTCACCGCAATAATTCAACACAAGGTTATTTGGCTGCGATCTTCTCTAGGATGGAAGTATTCCACCAGTCGGGCTTCCCCAAGTAGAGAGAAATCTCCAAAGAAATTTCTCTGTGCCCTGTCTCTCTTTCTCTCTGGGAGTCACGTTGTATGGACGTTGTATGGTTGTATGTACGGAGTAATGGAAACGCCAATCCGAAAACGTCATCGTACAATATGTTTCATTTATTGAATCATGACGTCACGCGCGATTACATTAACATCACTTTTTTAAAATGTGTGTAATCTATATATATATATATATATATATATATTGGAAAATTCAATCTCTAAGGGTGTAAAATAGGGTTGAAAGTTTTTATGGGGCTGGTGAAAAATATTATCTAACGAATTTTCTGTCATGACCTACGATCAGAACGGTGATAATCTGTCTGTCTGTCTGTTTGTTTTATGTCCGGATTTAACTCAAAAACGGCTTACCCGATTTTGATGAAACTTTGTATTTGGGAAGTATATGTAATCCTAAGTTGATAGGTTAAAAATTAATAACGTTAATCATTACTGCGTAATTAACGCGTGTGGAACCGCGGGGCACCGCTAGTAATTAATAAAGCTGTAATGAATAGTTGATAAATATTTCATTTACAGATACTATTTTGACATATAAAGTGTTTAAAACAATTTTTTCAATAGTTGTTTACTCCTGGATTGCTTGCTGAATATTATACAGGGCTGATTTCTTTTCACCTAGGTACTCCTGTTCAAATATCATCACATGATGTATATAACCTTGCTTATATAAAAAAATATCTTCTTGGTAGGAATTGTATTATCACAGTAGCTGTGATAATAAAAATTCACCACGATTTCACCCGTTTCAATAATTTTACAGACTGCACCCGTCAAGCATACCGTTGTTGTCACTTCCCTTACATGCCTACTGCTCTGCTCCTTAGAGTCGGAACGTGGATTCACGTAGTCTCAATAACTTAAGCCATAAAATGTAAAAACAATTTAGAATCTATATATGAATACGTGAAGCAAAAACTTTGAACTCCTTTTCATGAAATTTGCGCGGACGGAGGAGTATGAAATTTCCCACACTTATAGCTTATATAGAGTAGGAGTGCAGAATGCTAATACTTTTTAAAAATTAGGCATAAAAAACATTAAATCAATAAAAAAACATTACACACACTACCATGTATTTAACACACACGCATATATACTCTTTTGTTCATTGTTAAAGTCTGTGGTCAAATTGAGAATTGATTAATATTGTTTGTCTTTAATATTATTTGTCTATAGTCATATTGAATGTCAAACATAACCATAATAAATTCATTTATCATTACAATATAATATATATGTATATGTAGCAATATCATATAGGTATATATATATATATGTTATTGCTGTTAAATTATCGAAATATGTATGTCAAGTTCAATGGAGAGCATTTTCTTTATCACATGTTTTTTGTTTCAATAAAAAAGGGTATTATTTATTCTAATCAGTTATTGTGTTAGTTGTCAGTTAGGCAAATTAACAGTGTAGCCTTGGCGAAATCGGTGATTATGGAAGTATAGTCTTTCCCAATAGAACCTTAATAATGTTCAATCTTATAATTTAAATTAATTATGGTCGAATTTCGACCACTGGGCGACCACTAGTATACATAATTATAGATACAAGTCGCAATCGAGGTTGAGTGCGGGAACCAACCGCTTAACCCTAATTTTTTTTTCTAATAACGTCTTCTGTTACCATGTTCAGTAAGAACGTAAAGCTTGCCCTTGACGCTATCCCTAATTATGTTAATCGAGACAGGTCCCTGTCTCAGCCCTGCACACCCCAAGAACCAAGGACGCTCCCATACATTCATGAACCAGTTCGAACTAGTCTCAATGCAAAACAAGTTTCTTCTATTTATTCATATAATTGGGGTGCATTTATTATAAAACAGAATCATTATGAATTCAAAGTTGTAAATTTTCGATTCTTCTATTGGACTAGAGTTTGAATTTAAATGTGTTCTACGATATCATTTATTAAACTATTGTGCTCTAGGTGCACAATATGTGAGGTACCTATACCCTACTTATTATTTACTTTCTATGAATTTTAATCTATCTAAGATTTATACACGCTTATCTCTGGAACTACCAGTCAAATTTCAAAAATTATTTGTTTTTTATAGCTTCTTTATTGGGGAAGATTATAAGTGGTATAATTGCAATCTACGACCCTTAAGAGCGGAGAATTAGCCATGAACGTCGAGCAATCTGGCAAGTTGTACGCAAGTAAAGGAAGAAAGAACAAGGATTGGACACGGGTGTGTTGGTAGCGGCGCGGCGAGGCGCAGCGCGGTTGAGAATTGGTTTGGTTTGGTAGGCTTAAATGATACCTACAATAGAAAATCAATACCTCCTTAAATTTCACATTTTTATGCTTAGTAGTCTGGGCTGGCCGATTATGAGTCATACATATTATAAAACTCAACGTCTCTCCTGTTTGTCGTCCGTTTATGTTCTTTTCACGAGAAAACCACTGATTCGATTTTAATGTTTTTTTTATTTGCATTCAAAGCTATGTAATCTGGTCAGGTTATAGGATATATTGTGTTATATAAAGTTATATACGAATAAGAAACAATTCGGAAATAAGACGCTTTTGTGGCGCTCAAATGGCTTATGCTAAGTAAAACAATACAAGATATATCAAATTATTGTTCTACATAATTGTAGACCTTAAAAGGACCTACAAAAAGACAACGTATATATATCTTCTAAGGATCACCCACAATAAGCATTTTTGTCTTCCGTCTTTTGAACGGGGGCAGCACGATTTGCGAGTGCGCTCGACCGACGGTATTCTGTAGTCCACGTGAGCGGAGCCGCGGGCACAGCTAGTATACATATATTGCAACATTAAGATATATATTTTTCTCTTTAGATTATCAAAATAAAACAAACGCTGTCTCTTTCGTTCTGCCACACGTTAAAAAGAGATGCTATTTGTGAGTGGCGCATATTATGTTGTGATTTCCTAATATGTATTAATTTAATTTAAAGCACTGCCCCAAGGTTTATAAGTATAAAATGTCATTGACCACTCTAAAAGACTTTATTAATATACAGTTCTACATTTTCTCAGTAAGTACACAAGTACACTAGAATATTTCCCAAGCGTTCAGGTTTATTCATGATGTTTGGCTTCTTCGTCAGTCAATAGTGTTATTATTTGAATTCGGATTAGTGAAATGTACAATGTCATTGCTACATGCTGAGGTTTGAACCTTCGAACACCGGCTCAGTATTCCACCAGGTTTAACTATTCGACCAGGACGACCACTGAAACACAATATTTCATTACGAAATGTGTCATATATTTATTAAGGTAGTTATTTTTTTTCAAGTCAATCATAGTACCTATTTGAAAAAAAAGTAGTATCAATATTAATGCGGAAGTCTAACGGGATGGTGGCTACTTTGTTAAAAGGGAGTCAGAGTCTTGTTAAACGAATTTAGGGAGATTTTGTGGCAACTCAAAATGCATGTTTCTAGTTTATATATATAACGCACTTCACATTTCCAGTCTTCCACTAGGTTTAGCGTGTTAGCATCTTGGGCCACATCATCACTTAACATCAGGTGTGATTGTGGCAACTACGCCAAACCTATAACGATAAAAAAAACTATATCACACAACATACCACTAATATTACATAATAAAGAGTCAATGAACCTACGTTAATGAATTAAAATAATAACCACAACATGGTAGCTCAAGATCACGCCAATAACTCCGACTTCCCATGTTACGAAATCTACAGAAACTGTCAGTTTTGTAGGAAATAAATTATTAGCATATTTGGTAAGAGTGATTACATCGAGATATATCCGTTTCATTTACACATATTTCTTAATATCCTATAGACGGGTTTAAATTGTATGTAATCACTTGCAACGCCCGCGACATCGTTCGCGTCAATCTATACTTACAATAAAACAATAAATAGTCGAAATCTGTACATTAAAAATATTTGAGAAAAAAATACGAGGGGATTTAGAATCATGGACAGAAAAACTTTAGTCAGTTTTTGAAACTACTGAACCAATTTTGATGAAGTTAGATATGATTGTAGATTTTAGTCTGTAGGTGCATTTTTACACGTATGGAAATTTGTACGGTCTAGGAATTGCATTTAATTTGTGTATATATAAGAAAGGAATATATATTTGTAATACTGTAATATATTCTAATATATAGAAAAATAAAGTGAGATGATACAAAATAATTCAAATTATTTTATCATCAAGTATTTGTCAATAGAATTAATAGACAAAAATATGTATTTTTCAGGAATATTCATAGATGGCGTTATATGGATTGGTTTATTAGTTTAAATGTTCTGAGACATCACAAGGAAACGCGTTGGTATTAGTAACACTATACAATTACGAAATAAGTTTTATGTATTGGATTATCCCGCATTAAAATTATCACGAATATGGCTCGATTTCTTTTTGTCACCCTTAAGTATATTTAATGTAAGCGTGTGTATTAATATAGTAATTTGAGGCTGGTATTATTAATTAGATATCTAGATATTAATATTGTTTCCGAATTTGTAAAATTATTAGGAACGTTCCCGTTATTTATTCATTTTACTGTTCGGCCGATTTCGTCCTAATATTTTACGATAGATGTCGTTGTTTGGTTTTTATCGCAATCGATATTCTTATTAAATTATATACTAAACAAACAGACTATAATGTGTCATCATATACTGGATATTAACGGTTAATCAAAATAAAATTATTATATCAACTTAGCTTTTCGTAAAGGATTGAAAAGCATTATTTTTTTATATTGAACTACTCAGCCCTTATGTCTTCTGGACAATATCGGTTAACATTTTAAGTGATTTTACTTGGGTAATCACAAAGGGCTTTTGATTCACTGCGTTACGATTTACATTAAATTTTGCAATTGAACTTACTACTCACTTTAACTTTCAGATTCTATTGCACTGTGGTTTACATTTGGGTAAAATGCCTGGTAGAAAGTGGACAGGATTTTCTCAGTATTTCATTGCCTCTAAAAAGACAGAGCTATTCATTCACAGGAAACAGGGGAATACCGTCAGGTGAGACTCGCTGCTGAACGAGATACTAAGAAAAAATACGCGCCTCAGAAATCTGTAGGATAGGATAAATTCACAGCGGAGTCGTATGGTAGAATATCGATCGATCGAAAGTAGTGAAGAACGTGAAGCACGGCTGACTGCTAACCGTGAGTACCAAGGTTGCGTTTGGTACGCAACCAACGTACGAAACGTTGCGTCTCAAGAATCCGAGACATTTACAAAGCACGAAACACGGTTAAACTGCAGTACACCATAAGTCTTTTTGTTAATTGCTGTTTTTCATACACGAAATATCACGTAGACGAAGTCGCAGACACAGCTAGTTATAAAATAAATGTAATAATAATAAAAACATAGAATATATTACTCAGAAATAATGAAGCTTTCTATTAGTGCAAGAAATTTAGATTCGTATCAGTAGTTCAAGAAATAACTTTCTAGAAACATGTAAATTTTACCTATTTATTAGTATATAGGTATTATTACTAAGTAACATAGTACCTTTAGATAAGTACTGTGAACAACAAACTATGACCACGTTTTCTTGGAATATATATGATGCAGTTACACCACTTTTCCTTAGAACTTCATCACTATCGTCTTACGAGGAAACTCTTGGATAAAATCGAATAATGGATAAAAATAATAATAATTTTGAAAAATTGTTATAATTATTTTACTAGGCCTAGAAAACTGCATGACATATTATGTACAAAATATGAATAGATTTAATATAATACATAATATAACAGCCTTAACTATTCGACCAGGACGACAACAATATTGAATTACGAATTGTGTCATGTTTTTATTATGGTTGGTATTTTTTTAAGTCAGTCAGTCATAGTGTTTATAAAAAGGTGTATTAATTCTAAAAATAAAATATTGAAATAATATAACTAGCTTAATATATTTCTCGGAAACGGCTCTAACGATTTAAATGAAATATTGTATTTAAATAGGTAGATAATGTTTTTCTTTGCAAGTCTATCTAGGTAGATGTCATCCCTGAGATTTCTTTTTTCCGGCAAACGCCAAGTGAAATTCGTTCGGTTAGGTGCTTATTGTAATGTTATAAAGTAAAATCTCAATATAGTTTTGCCTTAAAAAACATCTCCTATACGCTAAATCTAAATCTATTGAAAGAATAACTCTACAACATACTTCACAAAAAAGCCATTATTGGCAAGATTTACAATTTTTTTTTACATTCTGCATTTACTCTCATAATGTTCCTCTGCGAGATATAAGCATATTTAAAATAGGCCTAATGTACTTTTTCGATTGTAGGCACATAAATTGGTTTGTAAAACTGATATACAGTCTTCAGTAAATTTCCCAGAGCAATTACTATTATATATCTACGTAAGTTTGAGGTCTTCTTCACCATAGTTCATAGCATTGGGCCTAGCATCTTTAGATCGTAAAATAGCAGTGCGAACACCGCTCGTTTTGGCGGAAATAGATGTGAAGCGTCCTTGCACTGATTTTAACTAAATCAAAATATAAATGTACCAACGATGGTCACTAAAGACCTAGCGAATTGGACTAGAGTTACGTGAGAAGCCGTATCTTGGTCGAAGTGGAAGTAACATCGAGTATACGATAAGTTTCAGGGTTTTTGACATATTTCTCTACAAGTTTTTATCCTTTTTCTATAATAGGGTTTTTTTTTATTTACCCCTAGTGTTTTTTTTTTCAAACTAATTTTGTAATGTTTATTGGCATTATTGAAGCAGCATGTAATATATTATTTTTCATTTCATTAACAGCCAGTACAAAATTTTAAAAATCTACATTTTCTTAAATACATATTATTGTACACTTGAAAAATTAAAATATAATATTAGTGAATGTTTTATCAGTGGCAACCCTAATTATATAACATGTTTTCGTGTCAAAGTGACGGTAAGAGACAGAAAGTATTTGAGTCTCGTATATACCTAGGATTTTTTATTTAATTTATTTATTTAACGGTAGGTAGTCAATGTCGTATAAAGGAAAATAATACTTTTGTATTTGTTTCAGTACTATTCAATGCGTAACAAATAATAGTTATAAGAATTTCCAAAGTATTTTAAATAACATATTAGATTTGAAAAATAATTATTAAAAAAAAAGTATAGGACAATCGTTATCAGTGGATATCAGAGCGCGTTGTTGAAACGCAGAGCGCTGAAGTAAATCACTATGTCGAATTTTTACAAGCTTTTATTTAACTAGCCATATTAGTATGTAAGGATCAAATCTTGCAAACAAATTTTTCAATACTTCCATTTAACCGTTTGAGCTGAAATTTATAACGTTTAAGTAACACGATGACAATGCAATAATATCGTATTATAGAGCTGATCTGGTGATGGACCCGGATGCTGGTGAAAATATCCAAATATCCTCGTCCTGTTCAGGTTTGTTGTATTCGTCTCGATAAGAACTAGGTACAGTCCTAAGTCGTGATGAGAGTCAATTAAAGTTTGCTTAAAAAATATATAGGTTATTCATAGTATGCACGATATATCCTGATAAGTAGCAGATATAATAATTCGGTCATCAATTTTGGTATTGTGGTCTTTATATTGATCTCACTACAAACAATATAATCAATACAATAAAGATTATGACGAGACTTGTATACACATTCGGTTATTAAAAAAAAACTTGATAGGAACTGCTCCAGAACATCCTATATTTATTAAGTCCAGTAGAAAACTCGAATAGGAAATTAAGTCTCAAATATCTTTAATTTTTAAAATGTATATTTAAGGTAATATTAATACCGATAAAACTTTATATATTATAAAAATACTGTAATGATTGATTTTCTGTAATCCATAAGTTTTATTTATTGAAAGTTTGGTTCAAACTGTTGACAAAAAATCTATATGTTTCGGCGGGAAACTAGCACATTTCTACCAATAATGATTCAAAGAAATCCTTAATTTATTTATCTCCAAATACGTTAATTATCGACTACAGAGTATCTAAACATTTGTATAATCTACAAATTGTCATTTTTTGTGAAACAGAAATAATTGCGTGTTAAAAACGGTAAAATGTATTTTTATTGTCTACGTACCTAAGTGTATAATATATAGGTAAATAAATTTATTTATAATATAAAATTTGGAAAAATCTTTTTATTAACTTGACAACAGCTATGGCTAGAAATTAATAAACGCTTTTATAAGATGAAATATAATATTTCCTTACATGACACAACCGTAATTGTTTTTTTTAAGATACGTTAATAAAGAAGCAAAAAATGGGATTCAAACATATGAAGATGCTTCATATAAAGTTTTAACATAAAATTATGTTTTGCACAGTACCTACCTAGTGGTGAGTAGGTACCTAATACCCATATTAATATCATGGTGTACCTTTATGAATTATGATATATCAAACTCTATACAAAGGGATAACTATTATAATGATTGTAATTAATATTAATAATACATATATAACCCGTATATTTAATTTAAAATAAAAATATATTTTATAAAGTAAATTACACAATGTCGAGTTAATGATATATATAGACCATTGTTGCCATTTTTAATAGGTAGATATACCATATAAAATTTAGGTACTTTATGTATTGAATTTTACCTATATTTGGTTGCTTTTACTTACAAATACTATAGATAATTATTTAACTGAATAATTTTTTTAAAACAAATTACGTATATCTGTACACAAATTTTAATATATAGGTACATATGACTACATTTATATAACAACTAAAAAACCGTAATTTACAAACTATATTTTACATAGGCCTAAACTCTAAAATAAGAAAAAATATTGTTTTTCGTTTACGAAACAGTAACTAAACAATTAAGATGATAATTTTTATATAATATTAGAACATAACTCATTTTAAAGTATTTGTATTAGATACCTATAAGTAGTTTAAAATTAAAAATTGCCCACGAATATAATATTTATATATATTTAAAAAAATTCGTACCTAATGTTAACAATAATATACCTAATTTTTAAGGTATATTTATTTGAACATAATTATTGTTTTACGTGATTTAAATACTACTTTGTTATTATTAATTGATAGAAGTCTACAACATGATATTCATTGTTTTTTATTCAATAATTAGTTTATTTTTCTTGTATTTCTCTATAAAACAGCGAATCTTTTTGATAAAGTACCGATATATAATTTTAAGTGTAATAATTCTAACTAGTTCTATTATTAGAAAATTAATAAATATTCGTCAAAAATACACTTCGTTTTATATTACTGGTTAATAATATAATTATAAATGAGCGATATTTCTGTGTTACATAGTAAATAACAAAATCTGTATATGGCCCATTTGGAACATGACAAAAATTGCTAATATACATATTATTTTCATTTAAAATTAACGTTGTAATATCTGCAATATATTAAATGATATATAATAAAAACTTTTTATTTCTTTCAAGCTACCTTTTGATCGTAATTAATTATTTTCTAAGATCCGTGTCACGCGGTCACATGTTACCCAAATTCTCTAAAATATTATTAAATAATAAAAACTTAATAATGTTTTTCTTATTTTTATAAATGAAGAATTAATTTTACTTACGTTTATGTCGATAATTTGTCCAATTAATCCATTATCTTATGAAGTAAAAGCACAGTTCGTGTCCAGCCGCGGTCCATTCACAATCACTTCACAAAATCGTCAAAAAAACCAGTTCAAATGTCGTAATTAGTTAAAAATCCTTTTTAAATATAAAATACAATGTCCACACAGCAGTTATTAAGATTTTTCTAAATAGGCCTATAAGAATCTTATTGGATATATTTACTCGCTATTTGTGCAAAAATTTCGCACGAGTCCGCGTCTGCCGTACATTTAGGCCTAACATGCAGCGCTAGAGAGGCGCGCGCGCGCCACCTACCAAAAACCAACACTTTTTAAACACAATACCGATAAATTATACAACTGATAATATTGGATAAAGCCCTGATAAGGGCGAGGAATACGACAAACGTACTGATAATAAATCGCTACATTTTTTCGCAAACTTAGCACACGCGTTTCAAGAAAACGACTTGTAAATACGACGCGCCTTTACTATTTTTGTATTGCAACGTCACTGGAAGGTGGGTGAAGGGTTTCTCTGGAATGGTGGTAATTTTTAGGTCAAGATTTTAGGGACAGAGCGATAGTAAAGGAGGCTGTTTGGATAGTGGAGATGTCGGAAATAAATGAAGGGTGCGTTTGTAGGAGAGGGTGACTTTGTAGAGGGATGTAAAGGGCAAGGGCGACACGGAAGTGTGGTTTGCTTCGTTTGGACGACGGGAGGTGGCGCGCGCGCGGCTAACGTTGCCCAAATGGCGGACTCAGCTGGGCCTCGCGCGCTATTCAATTTAACCTTGTAGTAACGACCTGCTGGTCGCAGTTATGCCTAAAAGAGGCATCCAGAACTGTAGGTATACTTATTACTACCTACTGTTCAATTTTTTCTAACCCCTACATAAAAGGATTGGAATGTACTTATGATATAAAAATTCGTTAAAATTTACATGAAAACATTGTATTAATTATTTTTAAAAAAGGTAAATTATGTTAATTACTGTATTTTAATATAATAATGCGTTATTTATGTTAATATTATATTTTAATTTGTTTCTAACTTTTATATTCTAAAATAGTGTTGCTTAGATTATATTACATATATTATTATGGATACCAACAAAGGGTTATATTATGTAAGTGTTATTTATATACATCATACAGATGACTTTAATAAAACTACTTAAGTGAATATGTAATAGAAAACATATATTTAAATATAACAGCAAGGAAAAAGTATAAGGCCGACATTATGCCATGATGTATCTTCGAAGCTTTCAAATCAGCGGCCGTCATAGACAACGAGCCGGGCCTCATTCTATCTTAATAGGATTTCCGTAATAACCTTTTTCCTATTACTAATATGTTGAACAGCGCAAATTTCTATTTAACAACCTGTGTCCAACAAACGGCTAGATGTAAATTTATATAATACACGTTTCATATATTATAACGGTTTGTAAAAGAGTTTATTTTAATTATATATTATTTTTAAATATTTTTGTTTTATATTATTTTAGAATACCTCTCTAACTCTAACTACTAACTAACCTCTCAGAACTTCAATTACTGGATTTGACATAGAATAATTAAGCTTGTAAAAGTATAGATAAACTTACTTAGCTTTTTTGTATACCATCATTGTTTGACTCCGTCTTTTTATACCGATAATAATTCTTATGGTCATAATTTACCATGAAGGCCCAATGTTTGTTAGTAAGCTTTTGGGACATTATATTTTTTTTTATCAAGTTTTATCATATGATCACAATCTCGACTGATGTCAAGTGACGATGTGGCCGAAGATCTCACGCTAAATCTGAAGAAACTGACTCTCGAGTCAGTAGCCGTGTGACTGCACATGATGCTAAAGAATTTATCCATGGTTAATTTTGGGAAAGCACGAAATACGAGTATTTGGCGGGACCTTGACTTGTCATGTGGTGGTTTTTATTTTAATTCATAAACTTATGTTATTTGGCCCTATATTATGTAATTTCGGCGGCATTTTACGTGATGTAGTTTAGATATTGTGCACACGTAAAGTGGATTGTAAATAATAACTAGGCACATGTATTTTAAGTTGTCACAAAAACTCCCTGGACGTCTTTAATAAGAGGGCCGCCATTTTGTTAGAGTTATGTTTGAGGATTACAAGAATAACTACAAAAATATTATATTTTCTTGACGTTGGCAAAACTGTGGATGAACACAGTTGCCACTAAATAAAAAGAAGAAGAAGCATAATATTCATTAGTACAACAGTAATTTTATTATGTGACCAATTTTAGATGATACTGATTAGTCAATTAAAAGACTACAGCGTCACATGTCGCATTCAGAGATAACCATCTTCTCCATGGAAAAACACTTAAAACTACGAACTTTCATGGTGATTGGTCAAACGGTGTTGGAGACACTAACACCCATTTTTATAATTATATATAGTATATAGGTAAAGAGAAATGTATTTAAATAAACGTATCTGATGTTTTATCACTTAATTCATATTTTATTCATATTATATTAGATATATAATAATATTATAGATATATAATATAATATATAGGTACATATTATTCAAAATTATTGTAACCATACGACTCATGGAGTGAAATCGTACGGGAGAAACTGATGCAGCGGGGGAGTCTCGACCCTCAGTAATGAGGAAAACGATTCGAGGAGGAGGAGGAGGACAACTCTGCGTTATTTTTATATTCATTGATGTGTTCCCAACAGTCAAAAAGCTCTTTACAGTTATATGTTAAAGAGCGTTTAAAAGTTTTTTTTTTTTTGGTAATTTATAAAACTGTTTATATTTGTATACTACTAAACAATAAAATTAAAACAAGCCCTAAAAACAAAGAGCAACGCAGAGTCAAAACTTGTGAAACGACAAGCAAGCTTCTTTTGTGACGTAGAGGCAAACGATATTGAATGATAACTTTTAACGTGACAATTTTAAAGTGACATTAAAATTGTTATAAAGACTCATAGTTGTAAAAAAACGTAATGAATATTTTATAGATATACACATCTTTAATAAGGTGAAAACGGAATACAAAAGCAAGGCCGCCAACACAAGTTTGTTGGTAACCCAAAAAAAAATTAATTTCCTAATATTTATGTTGATAACACTTTCTTTTGGCTAACGTCACAAAAGGTGAGCATGTTTTGTAGTGCTTACAAATAAATAAACTAAAAGATTTATTCTTTTAATTAAAAAACTAGCAACAAAACAGCTTAGTCAAAGAGCTGCACAAAGCTTATACCAAGACAATATCTATGCTACTCTCTCCTCTCCCACCAATTACCGTTTTGGCCTCACTATTCACAAGTCGCTATAACAATGTCATTTGATGGATCCGTCTAATTACATTGCTGTTATATTCTTACCACTAACGATGTAACGGTCACTTATGGCCTTAATAACACTCCATAGTTTTTGCTCCAGTGTTTCGGGCTAAAGGAATACGTCACTATTAAAATAGAAAATAAATATGGGGACTGATAATAGCTTATTAAAATAGTATTCTTTTTTCTACATACAATTAAGTTTTCGGAGTTTTTGACCGGAACTTAATCTATCGTGTTGTGGTTTTTATTTGTAATTCTATATGGCCCTATATTATGTAATAATATTGGCATTTTGCGTGATATAGTTTAGTTGTTGTGCACAACAGCACAAGTGAAGTGAATTAAAAATAATATCTAAAAGCATGAATTTTAAGATGCCACAAAAATTGCCTGGACCAGTCAAGAGAGACACCATATTGTTAGAGCGTTGTTTGAACTCTGAAGTAATAGAAAAGTACATCCACGTGACAATGGCATACACACATGGCCATTAAATAATAAAAATAATAACTAAAGTTTCGTGAAGATTCTTAACATGTCGTCCCTTAAATAGAGAAGTATCGTAAATAAACAAATTACACAATTATTATTAATTTTAAAATAGAAAGTGTACCTGCTTTAATTTGGAAAGTGTCGGATGTGTTGTTTACACTTATTTAGAGACGCGTAGACTCTGTTTTATATGTAAAACTACTTATAAGAAAGTTTTATTTAATGAGAAAATATAGAATATATAGTTTTTTATATGTCACTTTCCTATTAAATAATTAATAATAATAATGATTTATTGGCAAAAAAGTTTACAAAATAGATTTTAAAGATTAAGCTTACATATACAATTTGGCAGTGGGACTGACTCAGTTGATGCTATTTGGCGTGGTGTTATCTTACCACACAGCGCTGGTTTTCAGTCTGCCCCATACTTTCATTAATATTCAACATTACGCGCAATCAGCAGCTCGGCTAGACACATCATAATTATTATGTTTAATTAATTAAAAGTGTCACTGTAAGATAGTTAAAAAGTCATTATTTCAAATTTATGTCTATGATTATATTTTTTATTATTTTATACTACTAAGGTGGCAAATAAGCATACAGCGTGCCTGATGGTAAGCGGCTACCGTAGCCTATGGACGCTTATATTACGTTGTGAACCTTGAACCCCGCTGCCCCAAGGAGCTCTAGAAACCTTACTCACCATAGGAACACAACTCAAGGTTATTTGGCTGCGATCTTTTGTAGAGTGGAGGTATTCTACCAGAGTTGCCCAAAGTAGACAAACATGGGAATTAATTAATTATTTGCGAAAAGAGTAACATAATACCTATAAAAACTGTGGAAATATGATATTGACTTGGTCCATAAATATACAGAAATATTAAACAAACTGTTTATTGCACTAACATTTTATATAATGACTACGAAGCAAAGCAAAGCAAAGCACTAATCAAACAAAAATCCGGCAGCTTAACGTCAAAATACAAAACCAGTAGTATGTATGTAATGTAATGTATATAATGTATTATGCTCTGCATATTTTTTTTTTCGTACTCATTACACTGTTAGCTATAAGAGCCCTGAGCCTCAGACGGCTTTTACATTATCAGCAGGCTTGGGGGCGAGCGCTGAAAGCATTCAACCGCGAAAGCAGGGCAACAAGCTCTAAGGGGACCAAAGTGGCCGAACTACGGCTTAGGTTGTTGCCGATCATGCGAAAAAGTCGCGATCTGATTAAATCCCTATCCATATAAATTCCACTGGGAGGAAGGCATTCCTACTCCTACAAAACGCAGGGAGCTGAGACACACACATGCACATCACTCAGGTACATAGGTTCTGTAAGGGACCTTTTTTTGTATTTTTTTGGCTAGTTAAAGTAAGACCAAAATTGCCAGATTACTAAATACATATACCTAAGCATGTTTCTTTCATCCTCATGTATATATGTTTAGTTAGCTTAGATCGAATTACGCATAGGGAAATTAGCCAGTTCGTGACTTATTTGCAACTACGGCAACAGTCCAAGCCAAGGTTCGGCCACTTTGGCACCCTTAGAGCTTGTTGCAACGCTTTCGCGGCTGTGCCTTCAGCGCTCGCCCCGAGACCCAGTGAAGCTGCAAAAGCCAACTGAGGCTTCAGGGCCCTTATGGGTAACTGTGAAGTCAAATCGAAAAAAAAGTGTCATAGAGTCAATTGAGAGTTTTCTAATGTATGATATTACAATAATGATAATTATCAAATCCTCTGCATGTATTTATTGAGGTTGCTAAATTTTAGTATGTTTTATTTGTTTTTCTAAAAGAGCTTTATGTATAAATTCTTAAATGTTTGATGGGAATAAGCATAATTATTATTATTCCAAAATGGGCCTATGCAGGCTTATACTGTCCTGTATGAATATACAGGGCTCTGTATCAATTCGAAAAATAAGATCTATTGTAATCGCCCTACTTTACTAAAGCTCACTATCGACTCCTATAGCCTTAAAGTACTGCAGAATTTTGCTCTGATTAAATGCCCCGATAAGCTTGTCCTATCAGATTATACCATAACTCTATAGCCCTGGAACGGTTCCTCATGGACAAACGAGCTAGGTTTTTAGGGATACCACAGAATTATTCTAGGCCAATCTGCATTCCCTCAGCTCTAGCTCTAGCAAGCTCATCGGCTGCTTCCAGGAATGAATATATTAGAGGAAGTATGAAAACAGCAAAGGAGAGAAGTTGAGGACTAATAGGTTAGTGTGGTATGGAAATATCATGAGGAAGGATGAAACTCGTATAAATAAAAGTTTTTTTATAGTATCACGGTTTTGTGAAGGATATGTGTATAATGGAAAGCTCAGCACATTCTAAAAACAATGGTGAAGACTAAGAGAATAGCAATCCATCCTATGTCGTCGCTGTCCTACTTGCCTACGTAAAGAAAGTGGATATTATGTGAATAAGCGATTTACTATGTTGGGCTTTTCAACATATGTATACGCTGCGGGCTGTGTTAAGTTTGAGGTTAGACGGATATAAGAGAAGAGGGAAACCGAAGAAGGAGTGGGGAATGATATGCGTAAAGGTGTGAATACTGAGATGACAGTTGGGAGAGGAAAATATGATGTGCTGACCCTACTTAACGTAGGAAAAGGATAAGATGATTATAATAAGTTAGGTTAAGGTTAGTGCGTTAGGTGGATAGGTCACGACAAATGTGTCCGACTGTCCCGCTACTACCATACACCAGGTGTAACAGCCACTATAGATACACGTTTTTTTTATATAGCTCGGCACATTGACTGTAATGTCCCTGATGGTAAGCACAGTACAATCCAAATACAACGGCGACAACCGAGAGATCGAAATCCATCGACGGTCGCCGCTGTCATGCCCGCCTGGAAAGCGTTTAAGCGTTTCGTGTATCCAGTGTATATACAGCTGGTAATGGGCTTACAGGCTAGCATAGCAGCTACGACCAACGATGGATCTCGTTGGTGGTGGATATCTCGTTGGTGGTGGATATCTCGTTGGTGGTGGATATCTCGTTGGTGGTAGATATCTCGTTGGTCACCGTTGTTTTTGAATTGTGCTGTGCTTACTATAGAAACAAAATCAAATAATTATTAATCAAGGTTAAAGGTTTTCTCGGGTTACGCCATTCAATGGTTCTATTTAAAACTAGGTCTGCCCTGCGGTTTCACCCGCGTATAATTTAAAAGAAATCGCTGATTGATGATTTATAATACAAAAATATAGACAGTATTTTTATCGGGCAGCCAAGGTTATACGTCACAGCTCAAACGGCTCGTTCGCACGACTACACCTATAGACATAGACCCGAGCCGAATGTTGAATTATTTTAATTTTACAGTATCTCCCAAACTATTCGTCCAAATAATATGCTATGAAAGGCAAATATTATCTACATATAATTGTCTTGATTATGAAGTAACTTTTGTTCGTAAGGGTTAATATGCTCATAAAACATTTTTCAATTTTATATATTTTTTGCCATACAATACTTTATTGTGGTTTATGTATAAGAGATAGACATACGGTATCGCGGTCTTTTTTAGATGTACTAAAGAGAAATATTATCAGCTAGCCTAAAATATAGAAGTTTGTTAAGTCCGAATAAATAGCCCAATGAATAACTGCTTTATCCGCGTGCGCGTAATGGTTAGTGATACGTAAATACAATGTTCCACAAAAACATTGCACTTTAGTACATCTAGAAAAAGGCTGCAATACCATTCGCCTCTTATACAAAGTCACAATAAGGTATTTAGTTAGTGACATAGTTTTATTGAAAATTGAAATTTCATTTATGAGCATTATTATAAGGCATGGTATATTAATCCTTCCGAACGAAAGTTACTTCATCATCAAGACAATTTCATGTAGATAAGCTTTGCCCTTTATAGCATGTTATTTGGACTAATACTTTGAATATATGTAAAATTGAAATAATTCAACACTCGGCTCGGGTCTGTGACTATGTCTATGTGGCGCCAACGAGTCCTGTGATTTGTGAGCTTATTAACATGTGCTTAACACTGTGTGTACTGTGGTAACCCTGGTCGCCTGATAAACATATTGTATATATGTATATATATATTGTATATATATTATAAATCATCAATCAGCAATTTCTTTTAAATTATACGCGGGTGAAACCGCGTTTCACAGCTAGTATATGATATATTTATATTGTGTATAACTTTTGAACGATTTGACCGATTGAGCTTATATTCACATATGTTTATAAAACCATTTTCAAAAACTAAATTCAGTTCAAAATGACACAAAATTTAAGAACGGTCTCTTAAGAAAGTGTTCCTGGGCCTACGCTTATTAAGGTACTAGGCCTGGTGCACCGTCCAAAAAACCATTCTGTATTTATCTTTGTTTAGAAGAATACAGTTTTTTTTTTTTTTTTTTCGAACTGATTATACTGTTAGGAAGGACTGTTAAGGAACATGTGTATGTGTATTTAGTGGTCTGAAAATATTTGTCTAATCTAACTAGGCAAAAAAAGAAAAACCTTACAGAACTACAGAACCTATGTACCTGTGTGTTGTGCATGTGTGTATAATGCAGTGTCATGTATGGCTGTGAAAGCTAATGAATGTAGAGTCACTGTATCGCGCGAACGGCTGCTTGACTCAAGGGTTCCATGCCGATGGATCGGACCTAGGCTTGAGTTGCCGCAGAGGAGGGCGGTCGTGGCGGGTAAGAATATAGTGCGTCATGACTTATGGGTGGTAGAACCTATACAAAATTCGATTACGTTAGCATCACTATTCCACAGCATTATTCGCTTTACTGTTGCTATCTGAGGGCTATGGCTGGCAACACGCACTGGTGTGAGGCGTTTAAAACCAATCCTATGGGGTAGCACCCATGAGGGATTGTAATATTTTAATGTCAAAAAAAAAGGAAAAAATGTTTCTTAATTTTCCTAATTGCTATACACACCGGATTTTTTTGCTTATATGATATTATATTTATGCTTAGTAAGTATATAAACAATAAGTATATGTGGTCAATTTAACATTTTTATCCTCTATTTTTTAGTTATAAAAAATCTCTAATACAGTATAAAAATTTCAACACGAGAATACTCTTCCATTTATTTCAGTAAAACCTTTTTATTCGTTTGCTTATTTAATTTTTAAATTTGGAATACCTACGTTTAAATTTGAAGTTTCACAAAACATTACCATTCCACATACTTGTATTGTATGTTCGCTGATTAATTATAGATAGCTATAATTCTATACTTATTTATTTTTTACGTATTTATCCTTTTTATTATTAATGACAAATGAAACCAATAGCGATGGCGTTTGAATTTGAACTTATATGTCATACTACCGGCCTCCGGGCACCGGGCTCCGCTCGCGTGGTTTACAAAATCGAAAACCTCTATGTAAGAGTAGCCTAATTTACTCCCTATAACATCAGCTATCTCCCAGTGAAAGTCCCGTCAAAATCAGTCTAACCGATTCGGAGATTAGCCGGAACAGATAGACAGACAGACAAAAAAATATAACGTTATAAGTACAGTATATGCATTTAATAAAAAGCTGTTAACCTCAATTTTATTATTTGTATATAGATAAAAGATTATGTATAATGATTTTTCATACGTTCTTAATATCAAATTGCTGTCAAAAAGTTTGTGACTATAATAACCAATTAAAAAATAATCTTGATCAAATGAGAATACTCACTATATCAAATAAATCGGAAAAAAGGTTAGTGCATACCATAATTACGAGTATTATGAATGTAGGTAAAAACATTTTTTAAATCACACATTGAATTTTGTTTAGAGACGATTCATTAAGATTACCTTAAGGTAATCAAATATTTGATAACTATATCTATACTAATATCATAAAGAGGTCATATTTTATGTGTTACATATGATATCGGGTCCTTCAAATGAATCATGAAGAGGCTTTTCTGAAGGTAGGCAAGATGGTGACGACTGCCGATGGAAAATGTCACCGGCGGACGCTGTTATTTCTGGATTAATTAATTTGGTCGAGCTATAATTAAATAAAATTGGTTGTATAATCTCCGGAACTATTGGACTGATTCTAAAAATTCATTCACTAATAGAAAGCTACATTATCCTTGATTGTTAAGCTATATTATTATATTGTAAATTGCCGGTAGTTATTGGTATAAACATATACAAATATTTAACACAACTGACACAAATTAATAAAACGGTTAGTTATTAACAATCTATGATTAAACAGACTAGTAGCGCTCCTAGTGGAAACATGGAAAAACTAAAATTGACAGTATTACATCATTCTATCATCCTAAACGAAACAATTTAAATTCATGGAAACCCATTCATCTTTATTACTGTCTACATAACGTATATACTTAAGTTTAGTAATTAAAAAATATTTCAACATTTCTGTTGGTCCCGTTCAATGAATTTTGAAGTACCTATTCCCCCGCACCTAAAAGTCAATTTTATTGTTTTTGGTTAACGTTTACATTGTAGGTAAAAATAATGTTTGTTATGTATACTCCAGCCATGTTTCGTCTATTTTTTATGATTATATTTTGTTTACTCTACTGGTACGTTATTAAGTTATTGTGCCCAATATGAGCCCAATTTGTAAGACTTAAAAATATGATTCACACTATACAACACATTCTCAACCCAACCTCCATTATGAAGTAGTCCAGTAATTAGTAAAAGTAAAAGAAAGACAATTTCCTTTTAAAAAAATATTAAATTAACCATATTATTCAAATAATTAAACGTAGGCTTTCTCTTTGAGATAAATAAGCAGTCAGTCATGCATTGCTACCACTATATTAAAATATGACAGCAGAGTCAAATTTATTGAGTTAATTTAACCTACAGACAGATCTGCAAGTAAACCATGGTGTTAGCTTAAGTAATAGGTACCTAGGGTTCCTATGCGAACAATTAGAAATTAAATTATTGCCATAGATAACAAAGAAAAGCTATATGAAAAATAAAAAGCAATAAATCCTTAAACTAGGTATAAGGCTGTTATTGAATTATTAAAGCTTAACTCAGGTTATATTATCAGTTATAATAGTAGCACAGTATGTAATAATCTTTCCAAGTTTAGTTTATACTTCAGGTGACATCTAGTAGTAATTTACATTACTATTTACAACGCCATCTAGTATCGGATAGTTAGATATTTTTTAATTTTATTAAATTAAAAGTTAAAAAAGTGATATTAAGAATATACATGTAAAATAAAATAAAAAAATTAATTTCATAACATTAATTTGATAATTGTGTTATGTACAATATTAAATATTAAATAAAGTTAAAAAATATTATTTTAATTTGGCAGCACTGTATAATTGTCAGAATACATTATTCAGTTATGAGTACTAATCCATTGGATTAAAGTTCGAATTTGTAGATATGACATTCAATAAGACATTACGTCCTTTGAGTAGGAAGTGGCATATAAATAGGATTGCCAACAATTTGCGTGACGTCACTCGAATGGAGTCATGGTATCTTCTAAAATTACATAGTAGAAGAAAAAATATTTTCCTATACGTATACTCTGCATTTTCGTAATAAATATTTGAAAGTGATTTGAACTGTGCACGGTGCGAGTGTTTAACAAATAATTAATAGTGTAGTAAGTTTTAAAGATTAAACACAACTGCATAGTTACGAGGATATTTTGTTAGCTTCGTGAGTATTCCAGCGTATTTTCCGTTTGAAAACATTAAAAACAGATCGATTGTGATCATTTCAATACGACACACGTGATATTACGTGAGGGAAAAAAATATTAAATTAGTGTTTATTAGAACGTGTAGCTGTGTCATGCATACACTGACTTCTTATATCTAAAAATACGTTTCAGGAGTGTATTTTGGGATTTATATTTGGAGATTTTGCGAGTGCGAGGCTGGGTAAGTCGTGTGAAAGTGTTAAATACGCCTTTTGTGTGTTAAAAAGGTATAGTTTACTCTGGCCTTGAATATCCCAATCAATTTTTGCACACGGTATCGTGTTACCAAATTCTGTTTACATTGCGGTACGAACTTGTCCAAATTATGAATTATCATTATGGACTTAGACGGTATGTTTCATTATTATCACAGAGCTTAAATAATTAGTATATTTCTTATTAGATTATTCTGCACTACGTGACCTTGAAATAGGCATGCCTCATATAAATAAAATATATCTGGACAATAAAATAGTGCCTTGTGACACACATATTTGTTTTTTAGAGGTTAATAATATTTAGCTGAAATATTTTTTAAATAATTGTCTGTTATATATTAAAATTAAAATTAATATTAAATGCAAAGGTTACACTTTCTTTATTGATTTGTCTCACAAAAAATTAGTTAGTACATGGTTTCTTACATAAAAAAATTCCTTCTCTATTTTGGTTTCATATATTTAAAAGAAACCAGTGTGAGGACACTGTAAAAACAATCTCAACATTACCAATTTTTTTCATGCCCGAGTGTAAATAATAAAACCCTATCATAAATAAAACTTACAAATTGTAGGTACTTAATTGGCATTTTTTATACTTACTTGAAACCTTTGACAAGCTACTATAGACTTTATGTATAACCTGGAAATATAAATAATATTGATACTTGCCAAAATTGTTTATGGGGGACCATATTATCTTATTTGGTACAACTTAGTAACTTCCGATTAATAAATAATAATGATCATATTAGATTCCAGGCATTAGCAACCATTAGGTCAAGAGCAACCTTTTTTACATTTATAAGTTTATGTAATTGATGTTAAAACTGAATCTATGTTGGTTAAATAAGTCTGTGCTAATTATGTCAACAGTAATGTGTTTTTGCTCTTTAAATGCCAGACCAGGGTTTGTATTTTATTTGGCAAACTTTTTAAACTGAGTGAAAAATCTATTAAATAATTTTATTTTAATATATAGTCAAGCAGGGCAATTGTAAAGTCAAGACTTTTTTAGTTTTAAACTTTTAACATAAAAAGGTATTTTAACCCTACATCCTAGCTATATTTTACTGTAATTATTATTTGAATTAGTTTACAATTACCTATGAAATTTTTTCAATTTTTTGTCTATATAGCAAGATTTAAATGGAATCTATTAGGGTGTATTAATTCTGCCTACTCTATTTTTTTTATGTAACTATGGTGACAAACAAATAGTTATCACTAGCACGTTGCTGACCTTGGACCCCCTTACCCAAGGAGCTCTGTTAACCCTACTCACCGCAGGAACACAACACTAAATTATTTGGCTGTGATCTTCTGTTGGGTGGTGGTATTCCACGAGTCGCCCCAAGTAGAGAGAAATCTCCAAAGAAAATGACTCTGTGCCCTACTTTTCTGTAAAATACAAAATATTTCACATGTAACTAAATTTTACTCAATAACTTATGAATCCTAAAAATATCATGCTTAATGTCATGTAGGTGTTCTCATAAAAATTGTTCATTTATTTTTTATATTGTAGGCCTCTTATTTAGGCCTATCCTTGAAGTAAAAGTAACAAAAGAGAAATAAGGGAGAATGGTTTATAAAA
The DNA here is from genome assembly GCA_947532125.1 of Saturnia pavonia. Taxonomy (NCBI): domain Eukaryota; kingdom Metazoa; phylum Arthropoda; class Insecta; order Lepidoptera; family Saturniidae; genus Saturnia; species Saturnia pavonia. The sequence goes on from OX383922.1 coordinate 2,243,390, forward strand.
TAGTCTTACAATACAAACACTCTATCAATTTCTGATTTTAATTATTCAAGTTTTTTATTCATTTATTAGCTGTGGTCGCGCTCCGTTCGCGTGGACTACAAAATTATTGTTTTTTACATCTTTTTTACTTTCTTACTGTATTGCTAAATACCAATTTTGATGTATATCTTCAAAAATGACGGATTTTCATACAAACTATCACACCCATTTTCACCACCTTAGGGGGTTGAATTTCCTAAAATCCTTTCTCATTGTGTTCAACTACAGTGTAAATGGAACCCGCATGCAAATTTTCATGGTCCTAGCCCCAGTAGTTTGGGCTGTGCTTTAATCGATCAGTCAGCCAGCCAGCCAGTTTCTTAATTTTTATATATATAGATGAAGATTTGTGATTTTTTTTTAAATATTGATTAAGTACTTATTTGAAGAGTAACACAAGAAAAAATGATCCAAATCTATCCAATAGTTTATTGTTTCATTAAGCCCACAAGGGCAAATCTCAATAATTTTATTTATATAGATATAAGACTTTAGAGATTGGCCACAACCTCACCTGATGTTAAATGATAATATGACTCAAGACAGTAACAGACAAAGCGTAGTGGTGAGCGAAGCTCTCAGAGAATGTCTATACGTAGGTGCTTTGTGATAGATTTTTCAACTTGAGGGTGACTCTACCACCATGCTATAGTTTCATTACAATGTTTTCCTACACAAAAAATTCTGGCTCTTTGCAGGGATATGAACCCTCATTGATTGACATATAAGCTACGTAAAAAAGCTAGCTGAGCCATCATTGCTTTAACATGTTAAAATGTCAAGAAATAAATTGATGCATTCAGAATATAAATTATCCTAACACTCACTTAACATCCTCAGATAGGATTTCAATTAAATTTTCTACAAAGGACATTAATTTTCCCATTTTTCATGTCACACCTGTATAACTCATTGTTACCTATGTAATTAATGTTTTTATTACAAACATTATATATATATATTTGCCTTTCATTATTACTTGAAACAATGATGGCCCAGTGGTATCATGTATAGACACCACATTGATCAACTTTAGTTTGAATCCCTGCAATGAGACCGAGGTTTTGTGTGAAGAAAAACATGGTGGCAGGACATTTTCTAATGCCACCCTCAAGTTATTGTCAAGAACCTATACATGTGTACTTGAAATCCAGTCTTCCCACTAGTCTTACCATGTTACCATATTGGGCCACATCGTCACTTAACATCAGGTCAGATTGTGGCAAACACTAAACATATAATAGAATAAAAGAATTATGGCTTGATTGAAGATTTCAGTTTACAACCAAATAAAATTTCTATTTTGGAACTGTACCCATTCCTTAGTTCTCATTCTGATACTTATCTCTCTAAATTTCCTATATTTTTTTCAGGATTCGTAAATATCCGATATTTATTGATATATTTTTGATATTACCAAAATCTGTATAGGTATTTTTATAAAAAGACAAGTCCGGACTCAATCACTGGCTAAAAATGAATACAAATCAAAGACCATCAACAATACGTACTTTTGACTCTCAAACTTAGTCTTAAATCCTTAATATTATTTTTATTTATTATCAATCTTTGTAATGAAAAATAATCAACACTTTAATATAAGTAAAGAGGAAAGAAAGTGATTTAAACTTAACATAAGTCCAAAATAGGGACATCATCTTCAGAATCCCACTCCAGAGATTCTGCATCAGCACTGCCCTCAGTGATTTCTTCAGCATCCGTGTTCCAAATCCACACTGATTTTTTTGGTGGTAATAGATACATTTTCTTGGTGGACAGATTCAACGTCTTAAACTGTTGTGTACACCAATTTGTGGGCTTTTTTGGTTCCCAACTCATTCCGCAATGTCGAATACACAAGACTGGAATAAGAGAAAATTCTTTCGAGGTCATCTGTCGATGCCACTGTAGTCGGTAATTGCTCGCATAGAGTCAGAAATTTCTTTTTGTCCTCCCAGTTAACCCATTGAGGTTTTTTCGTGTTCATGTCGAGGAGCGTCCACCATTCCAGTGGTGGTTGAATTATTGTCCAAATAAATAAATTAGAAACAGAGTTGAGATCGTAATGACTGCTGAGACGATAGGCATGTAAGCTGGATTAAATTCGGCGTACGCCCCTATCTCTTTGGTGTTCAAGTTCCTTCCCAGGAATCTGTGATCCAATATATTTGCTAGGTAAAGCACCGATCCTAGTGTATTATCACTTGTCATCTGGAAATCGTTTTTAACGCCAATTGTTTGGCTTTCTAGGCCTTCTCTAATTGATGCTATATTTCTACAGCCACTGATATAGTTTTTTCCATCTTTTGAGCTCTGTCCAAGCATTTGGCAATTAGATCTAGCCGAGACAGTAGCTTCATTACATTATTTCTTATTTTGGCATGATTGACAATCCGGTAAACTTATTTGTCGACTCGAACTTTTTTGGAACATTTGTTTTTCGTAACAAGTAAGTTTATCTGTCGAATGTCATATAAATATTGATATATATCATGCGAACCCTGTTTTTTTGCTGTAATGTCTAGTTGTATTGTTATTATAACATTCTAGAAATCGTCCACGAATTCTTTCGCGATAATTATAATATTATATGTAAGAAAAAATATGTCCTATGGCTCTCGGGGATAATGGAGCTTCTTAGTAGTTTAATAATTTGCAGAATCTGATCATTATTAGTTCCAGAGATTACCTTCTACATACTTAGTCACAATCTTTACCTCTTTATAACAGTAGTATAAATGAAATATTTAAATTCCGATAAAAAAAATGCATAAAATTTTATTACAAGCGTAGTCACCATGTTCACCTACAAAAAAATAAATAATGATAATTAAACAATATTTTTCTTTGTTAGAGGTATATGAAATCTGTATTATGAGGTATTGCCCAAAATACATAAACGTATGTATAAAAATCTCGTGAGCGTTTGTTGGTGTTTCTATGACTTCTGAACGATTTGACCGATTGAGCTCATCATATTCACATAATATATTTGTTTTATTAGGACGATGGTACATAGCAATGTTTTTTTTTACGTTATATGTTTGGCGTTGTGACCACAATCTCACCTGATATGGCCCAAGATGGTAGTACGCTATGCCTAGTGGAACACTGGCTCTCAAGTACAGCTGCCGGAACACACCTATTGGTGCTTGGCTCAGACTAACACATGTTAGGATCCGATAGGCCGCGCTGTGGTCGAGATATTAGTTAACGGAAAGAGCAGAACTACGGGCCAGCATATAAATGTTGAAAGTACATGTGAAAGCTATAGGTAACTGGGTTGATCAAGTCACATTTCTTAAAACTGAAAAATAAAATTGGCAATTATTTAAACGGATTAAGTAGTATGAATGATAGTGATCAGGATTCGGATCCAAACTCCATGTAATGTAAACCATGTCAAAATTATTGAGTTGTTAGTGAGTGAAATATAGATACAAAAACATCTAAGGAATGGAAGGATGATAATGGACGAATCACGACTGACGTTGTCTGTATTAACATGATAAAAATTACGTAATCCCACATGACGTAACTGTTCAGTTGGTCGTAAATTGTCATAAAAAGCGTTACCCTTGATGATGGTCCATTCGGTTGAATTAAAAATTATTTAAAAAAGTAAAATCTTTTTACTTTTATGATGTTTTTTTAGAAAAAGCATTTTAATTTCGCAACTTAAATTATTCATATATAAATGTAGCTTTAATTATAAGTGAAGATGTTGTTCTGTTGTTTGTCGTGGACTCGTTTGTCAATTCTTGTCCTTAAAATAGGATGGCTCCAGGAGTAGCGTGTACAGACACTACGCCGATAGAAATAGTTTCCAATCATACAATGTGCTTGAGCGAAAACATCTTGGTGAAGCCATAACATAATGGTAGGGCATTTTTAATTACCCACCTGGCTAGCTACTACCTTCAAGTTGGTAGTATGTCGCCAAGCTTAGCTTATCGTGATGATGTTTGTAGAGAAATAAAACGCTAGTTTGGTATGACGTAAAATGTTTTTATTCTTATTCAATATGTTTTACCCTAAGTAATTCCATTATTACATCATGATAAGTATTTAGAATACTAGTCTAAAACGAAAGGCAGCCAAATCCAAATAAAACGTTCCTAAGTGTTTGATTGTTTCTGGACCCTTATAGATTTTTATATAATTATCAAATGTTTTGTTTCAGATACGAAGTGAAGTAACTGATGAAGAAAATGCTTAGAACACATCGACCGCCCAGAATAAAACTATACATTAAATTCTAAGTTTAAACTTAGTACTAAGCGTACTATGATATTAACTTAAACAATATACAATAAAGTGTTTGAAAATAGTCAAAATGCCTGTCGTATCCCCCTCAAGATATGAGTCTTCATCGAGCAATCTATCAGGGTCTTACAGATCCGGTCTGACTTCAACAGCAAATCTGGATAAGCCTTACTGTAGATCGCGTAGTGGTACGTGTGAGACTATGACATTACGAACCTCGTTCGGAGATGTTACGAGGGAATATCGATCAAAGTATAGCGACATCGATGGAAAAAGGGAAAGGAAGACGTCGCTAGTAGAATATTCTAGAAGTTCACGCGCACCTAGCGTCACAGATTCTGATAGCGGTATATCGAGTAGATATAGATCGGAGAGAAGCGAATCACGATCTAGGGACATATCAACAACGCGGAGCGAAAGCAGTAAAACCGCCAGTGAACCGTTGCCGAGGACTAAAAGAAACTTCGGTTCCATTTCATTAGGGATGACGCAAGCCGAGTTTTACAACAAATATTCACCAGCGAATTACATACCGTTAACACAGAGGGTACAACAGCAATTACAGAATCAAAATTACGAAGAGATTTCCAGATCGAAGTCTATATCGAACGATATAGGTAGACCTCCGGCCGCTGATCCTTCGCGTGCTGCTCGAAAAGCTAGGAACGCTGTCGCCTCAACTATATCTGAGGTATTTTATTTTGTTTTCTTCTCCCGACAATACAATAATTGGGTGTCTGCGAAATTTAAGGATTATTTATTTAATATTTAAATCTAGTTTTAATGACTCATTAAATTATTGCGTATGCACCAGCTGGTGTGTCTACAGTCGTAATAAGAAATGAGACTTAAAGTGGAGGAGTATTTTATATTCTCATTTATTCCTGAATTTCTAACTGGTTGATTTATTTATTTCTTCTTCCTATTGCTTAAAAATGTGCCCGTCAGCTCTCTTTATTAATGGAAGAGTTAATTTTACGAGGTAAGGTAATCACATAAAATGTGATATTTAAAGAAATTATTGCTTATGAACTGTGCCTTCTTTTGATGCAGCTATCCCTGTATTCATTTCATTTGTATCGGCGGCTTGACATGATGATATTGTAGACACTTAAAAAATACGTGCAGAAAACAGATGTTCTATTAGTAGTACAGAATTTATTGACACTAATAAACCAAGAACATAATATCGCAAACATAAAACAAGTATTTTAAACAGTCACAGAATGTACTTTAACACAAACTGCTAAAATCGTGCCTAATGTCTTGTTCTCTTTTTCTTGTTAGACTATTGTTTGAGTATGAAAGTTTACGTGAAAAAACATCTTTATGTATACTGTTTTCAATATATTTAAGTTTGTGTTTCATAGTAATAATATTTTCATTGACTTGCATATCGTTTTACATAAAATCATTTAAATCATCTTTGTTATCTTCAGTCTAATGTTGTCATGGTTCTTCCTCGGGTGCCGTCTCTTAAGGCTTCATTTCATTTTGATAATCATCAATTTTATAATATTTATCACAATGTGAATCACAGTAAAATGTATGTTACCTAGCCACTAGAACTGGTAAATGTTAAGAAATTTCGCAGGCACACCAAGTGTTGTGTGCGCCGTGTGTGTGTGTGTGGTTGTTCATTAACAATATATTCGCACTAAATACAGAGCCATACATTGTTTTAGCTTTAAAACGTTTGATTCACTGTACCGTTTGAGAGACAGATTTGATTCGTGCCTCTCAGTTGGTTCGAGTGTATCCGTAGTCGCATAGAAAAGTATTTGCTAGTAATACTCAATATTTCAGAATGATTTACTCTACACGTATATTAAATTCTGCTCGTGTCAGATGTCGGTTCTAGTTAAATTATTTTCATAATTTCAGACCTAATTTGTAACAACGACCTATAAATATGTCTTCTATAATATTCGACATACCCATCTCGTATTATAGGCTCGCGTTCTGCCAAATTGCTCACAGTATTGTGTTCCGTCTGACCTAGTTGATATTTTGTTTTCTTATACAACGTTGGAAATATTTGAAGAAATTTACTTTGGTAAGCCGCACGCATATAATAATATAGAAGTGATTTTGAATAATAGATGTAGCGTAAATCATAATAAGTATTACAGCAAAGCATGATTTATAAATGTTGAACTAACACACACAATCACATGTCGCAAAAATCATTTTTATTATCACAAAAATAAAAATATAAGCGTAAACTTTCAAACCAGAGAGCGGAAAGCCGACGATACAAGGATATTTCACCAACACCAAGTTACAGTAAACGAAGCTCGTTAACAAATGGCGTCAGGGATAGTAACGGCAATGATTTGCCATCAGTACCTGAAATACGAAAGAGATTCGATCAGAAAATGACAGTCACAAAGCTGCCAGCAAACGATACTAGATATTCGGCTAAACATTCTGTTGAACAATATTTGAGTCAGCTTAAAAATTGCGAAAACGGTACAGTCGGTTACACAAAAATACTACAGAAAGATGACAAACCGGTTCCCGTCCACTTACCTTATGTCGATAAAAATGGACAATCGAAGTGGGATATAGGTTCTTCGAATTCACGATCAAATTCTAACTCTGACATATCAATAAGCAAGACAATATCTGAACCGATCTGTTTATCAAAACCTGTACTAGACAAAGCCACAGCTTTGTCCACGTCCTATACTTCAAAAATGCCTTCCGATCGCGTAGCAAGTATTAAAAGCCAGTTAGATCCCAACAATCCTATAGGAAAAATTCTAGAAAAGTCCACTGTCATTCAAGTAGAAAACGGTGATTTGAGTTACAGTGATCGCAAACAACTACGTAACAGTTCTGAAGTAACGTTCAAGGAAAAGGATACTCTGCAAAACGATATAGAAAAGCAGGTGAAAACGCCAAAGCATACTTCTAATTTTGCTTCGTATATACAAATTTCGCAGCCTATCGCCTCCGGAACAACCATCTCTAAAAAGGTAGATGTTAATAATGATGTAAACGAAGAATTAAAAAATGATATTAAATCTACGGAAACAAGGAAATCTAGAATTAATTTGAAATATATAGATTCTGAACACGATAATGCTCTGCTTAACAATGAAGTTGAATCTCCGAGTGGCACAGGATTTGAAAATAAAACATTTGAGCATGAGAATTATTTGAAGAAACGTTCAGAGAAAAGTGAAACTGATGAGAAAGAAGACGATGGAATAAAATCAATGGAAACTAGCACGGAGAGTACGTTAAGTGAGCCAACGGAAGATTCCAGTCCTGAAACGCCGTCTTGTAGAAGAAAAATTCTCGAAAAAGATTATGAAGAAATTAAGGCGGTAAGTATGCATTCTCACAGATTTCACTCGACACCGCTGAGTTATTTCGATTTTTATAATATTTTATTGATTTCTTTACATTTTGTAGCTTAAACTACGAAACATTGAGTAAGATAATTCATTAGCATAGGAAATGACTAGACTAAGTATTTGTAAGTCGGGAGTGTTCCTTCTACAATCAAAAATGTACACAATCAGAAATATAAGTTTCTATTTTAATGGACTATTAGCTTCTATGAAAAAGACATTGAAAATAAAGTTCTTTTTATTTAATGGTAACTGCCTTCATCCACAATTCTGCCAACATCACGCGTATATAATATTTTTCTAATTATTCTTGTAATCTTCACAACATAGTTCTATCAAGACGACGGCCTCTTTTTAATACTGTCCAGGTTTTTGTGGCAACTCAGGATTCATATTCCAGGTTATTATTTACTAGCTGTGCCCGCGGCTCCGCTCGCGTGGACTACAAAATACCGTCGGTCGAGCACACGCGCGAATCTTGATATATCTCTTATGGTTTACTCAGCGTAAGCCATTTAAGCGCCACAAGAGCGTCTTTTTTCCGAATTAATTCAACGTTATTGTCACTGCTTATTTCGTACGTTACTTTGATGTTTGAGTTCAATGTCTCTCTCTCCGTCTCTCCGTTTATGTGCTTTTCATAGAAGAACCACTTATCCAATTTACATGTTTTATTCATAGCTATGTTATCTGGCCAGGTTATAAGATATATTTTGTATTATACATACTATAATATGTATAGAAGATAATCCACTTTCATTGTACACAATAACCAAACTATATCACATAATATGCCACCAATATTAAGTAATAATATAGGACCCAATGACTTAAGTTAATGAACTACATTTAGATTAAGATCCCGACAATAATCTCGACGTAATTCTTTATAGGCGACAGTAAAAGGATACCAAATAGACGATAAAAATTTGATCGTATTTTGAACATGCATTTTGAGTTGCTACAAAAACTAACTCTCCTTTAGGTGTCCCCTTTCGAACGAGAAAAGAACCATCTAACTCGGTTCATGAATAAACCAGTTATGGCAGAAACTCGATAAAAAAAAACATTTGAATTGAGAACCTCCTCTTTTTTTTTAAATCGGTTAAAACTATCTTTACAAGAAGGGACCCACCATCTTGAGTTGTTTGAACTTTCATGATTTGTAAAATATTCTATACATTCTGGTAAATTGTATATAACACGTTGCCAGTTTATGAAAAGAGAAAAAAAATACTACAACACATTATAATTTGATCTTTTGCTTCATGAATTAATCGTATGTTGAGACTTGTAGGCGGATAAATCATATTAGAAAATTTTATTCTTATTGTAAAACTTACCCTATGTGTAATCTGATTTTGTTATTATTGAAATAAATCGAAATAGCTTAGCCGTGTCTTCAACATATTTTTTAAACTTCATTGTGGTCGAATCGGAAGACGCTAATTTGAACATACGAGACCAAAATTGGTGAGATATTTTATATTTGTGTCTTCCGATGCGATCCTATTTGGCTCTTTTCATGCACTACTGTTGTTGTATTTTTCGTAAGCTCCATTATGTTAATTACTTTGAACGTTATAATTGCGCGATAAAATTGTCTAAAGTTATGATGGTAGATGAGGATGTTAGATAATCCCAATAATCCTGGTATAGAAGTCGTAAAAAGTTGGTATTTGAATAAAACAGCTGGTCAAGCAAATACCAGGGGCTTAGTACCGTCGTCCGCGCCCTGGAGGTCCTTTTTTTGCACAAAATTTGAATACGACAGGACTTACGCCGCGTGGAGGATCTATTTGTTTTTTTTTTTTAGTTCTTAGGTGAACAAAACAACAGGGTCAAGGACAATAGTTGGTATTATTGCGTATCGGCATAATCTTTACCTGGTAGATGGTACAAGACCCTGGAACTTGGTACGTCGTATCATCTCTGGAACATCAATAGGTGACACGGATGCGTTAATGACGACGCGGTGGATAGTTTGTCGGATAAGTTGAACACGGGTGAAACCGTGGGGCACAGCTAGTTGGTTCATAACTATTCACTTCCCTATTCATCGTTCTCATAGGACACTATAGTTAGTTATTAACGCGTGGTGGTAACCTTCGGTGATTCATTGTCAGCAGTGTGGTAAACCACGACTTTGAGCGAAACCCAGAGGGGCAAACAAAGGAAAATTCCTACCGAGTCACCAAAGACCGATATTGCTATTTGTGACTAACTTAACAATATCTTAACAGGTATCATACGTACGAAAGATTATTTGACACACGTCAGAAACAGTAATATACAGGACGGAGTAGGCATAACGGTAGGGGCGTATTATGATTCCTAGTAGCGCCATTTAGGGCGGTCGTGAACTATGGCGGCCGATGAACTTGGGCAAGGCAATGACGGCACATGGATCTGGGCGGCGCCTGGGCTTCGGTGGCACCTGAACTTGGGCGGTACTTGGATCAGGGCCGCTTCATATTAATTATTCTTCTGAGCTTCTGAGTAATCATAGGATACCATAATAACTGAGATCTTCTCTATCAGACAGCTCGAGGGAGAATGTCACTCACCTTTTTTTTTCTCTATCTGATAGACTGATCTATAGGAGCCCTGAGCCTCAGACGGCTTTTACAGTTTCACTGGGCTTGGGGGCGAGCGCTGAAGGCACTCAGCCGCTCTCTTGCCGCAAATGTCGGTCTATTTATACCGATTTCTACGATAGAGTCGAGTGTTTCCGAAACAAGCCGAAAACGATATCCATACATGTTTTTGACTGTTCGCGCCGACATACATATACTAGGTGTGCCCCACGGTTTCACCCGTCTTAAATTTAATCTACAAACTCTTAACTACGCTGCTGCCAACGCACCTGCGTAAGTAAGCCCTATCGTTGTTCCACTTCCCGTAATTGCCCGATTGCCTATTGTTCATATTTACTGCTCCGCTCCTGAGTGCCGTAGCGTAAAGTTATAACACCTATAACCTTCTTCAATAAATACGCTATAATATGTTTTTTTTTTCAAATCTAACGTGTACTTCCAGAGATTAGCGCTTTTAAACAAACATACAATCTCTTAAGCTTTTTATTATATTAGTATGGATACCACCTATACAGGATGATATAAACAAATGTGACGTGAAGAAAAGTATATTAAATAATGAAGATAGCAAATTTTACTTAAAGGGTAACTATTTTTTTGTTTTTAAAAATAAGAATAACCGCATTTACAGATTTTTTTTAAATTTACCAGTGCCGGGAATCGAACCAACTAAAAATGCAAAAAACCAACATTCACTATGTTATTGTGCCAATCGATAGGGTCTATGATAAGGAGGATTACTATGTGGTATTTCTCCTTTTGTCTGAAGGTTAGTAGCATGAAGTCTCGTTCCACTACCGTCTACCTACCTTTATTCACTCCTTTACGAGTGAATAGGTACCTTCTAGGCAAGCGTGCTCCATCGTAGACACATCATCACTTACAATCAGGTGAGGTACTGGTAAAACGCAAGCCTATTTTTAATATAAAAAAGGATATCTCCCGAATAACATTCTATCTCACAATTCAAGAATACGATGAAGTTTAACGTTAATTAACATTACCTAACCTAGACAAACAGTTAAATGCCATTTCAATTTTCTTAGAACTTTACGACGGGAATACCAAAATAAAAGAAAAGATTATGTATGAAGAATAATGTTCAGCTAAAATATTTTTACATAAGATAGAATAAAAGTTTCAGTTAATAACTTGAAAAGTTCTATGAGACAGTAGAAGAGTTAAGGATTGAACTTCTAGACGTTATTATGAACATTCATCCTAACATATTACAGAAGGTTACACATGACGAATATCTGAAAAGACTAAATCTGTATACTATACAAGAAAATAGATCTCATTTTGAGTTCAGCTTATCAGTTAATTTATTGTTATGTTTGTTTAATGTTAATGTTGTATGAAAACAATAATTTTAATTAATATCATCTTTCAGTAATAACTTGCATATTCAATGGACATGTATCCAGGTATATCCTTCATGTTATTACGATATGTACGAATTGTTAAATTTCATGGTCTTCTTGAATTGTGAGATACAATGTTTATTCCGGAGATTTTATCTTTGTAATGGTCTCTATCGATTGGCACAATAACATCGTGAATGTCGGTTTTTTGCATTTTTAGTTGGTTCGATACCCGGTACAGGTAACCTTTTTTTAAAAATCTGTGGTGAATTTAATTATTCTTATTTTTTTAAATAATATAATTTTTCCTTTAAGTAAAATCTTCAATATTTAATGTAAAGTAATTTGTTTTTTCCACCCTGTATAATAACCTGTATAATAATACGTAAGGCCTACATTAACAAAAAAGACCACGAGTTCATTGGCATTTGATTATTCAGGTCATTTATTTGTGTGAGTGTTCCACTTGTGTAAAAACGATTGTATCCAAGGGGATGTTGTGTGTGTGTGCGTTTGGGTCAATAGTTCTGAAATGAAACTAGACTTTTATGCTGTCATGTTTTCCTGGTACTTGGTCATAATGATGCCGGGGTCATGTGTCAGTGCGGCTTTGTGTTTTGAGCTGTTTTCGTGTGACCTTGACATCGTCTGCCCCGGTGAACCAGGCAGACAATGATAAACGATAAAGTTGCGAGGCCGTAAACTTGTACAATCTAAGAATAGGATAGGATATTTGTAAGTAGTTGTACTCGCGACTTCATTGTGGTTATTCTAAAACAAACTATATAGATAACAGTCGTTAAGCCATATTATTAACCGGGATGAAAAAGTATCCTGTGTTTTAATCCAGATTATAAGCTATCTGTGTGCCAAATTTCATCCAAGTACGTTCAGCCGTTTAAGCGTGATTCGAGTAACAAACATACAAACTTTCACATAATACTAGTACAATGATATACACAGTTATACAATACCTCTTCATTTTAATAATATTTTTACTAGCTGTGCCCGCGACTTTTCTCGCGTGGATCACACGCAGCGCCGTCTACTGGGTACCCACACAAACACACGCAAAAAATGACATAAAAATAGTTTAGTAGGAGTTCAGTCACTTTCACTGGCAGATAGCTGAATTTATAAGGCATAACTTAGTCTACTTTGATTTTAAAAAAATAATTAGGGTTCCGCACAAAAAATAAAGAAACCTTTTATAGTAGTCCACGCGAGCGTAGCGGTGGGCACAGCTAGTAGGATATATTTTGTCAGATAAAGTAACATACGAAATAAATAGTGACGATAATGGTGAATCGATTCGGAAAAAATACGCTTTTGGGGCTTACGCTGAGTAAGCCATAAGAAACATATCAAAATAATGTACTACATAATTGTAGATCTTAAAAAGACCTACAAAAAATTCAGCGATAGCATATATTTATCTTCTAAGGAACATCGATAATATAGCAATATTAAGCATTTTTTCTTCCAAAAGAACGGCGCGTGTCTGTTCGACTCACGGTATTTTCTGGTCCACGTGAGCGGAGCCGCGGGCAGAGCTAGTATATAATATAGGAAGTATCAATTTCTTGGTGGTAGGATACGATTACAATCTCTGACTGGAACCCGACCACCATACACTGGGTGAACCCCCGCTTATAGTGTAACGCATTGGCGTGTCATGTTCTCAAATCAGCCGGTGTATATACAGTAATCTTGCGGAGTGATATGGTATCTGTACTCGACAGGGTCGCGGCCACTATACACACATGGTGAAAAACCTTGATAAATCTTCCTGTCGGACTCTAAAATATCTAAAAATCACCGTCTTTATAAAACAAATATATATTATGTGGAAATGACCTCTTGTTTTTCGAACTGACCATACTGTTAGGCTTAGGGGCTTGGGGGCGAGCGCTTAAGGCACTCGCCACGAAAGCGTTGCAACAACATTCGAGGGTGCCAAAGTGGCCGAACGTCGGCTCGGACTGTTGCAGCGATTGCAATTAAGTCGCGATCTGGCTAATTCGCTAACATTCGATCTAAACTAACTACACATATATACATGTTTCTTCCCCCTGGGTGGAGGGAAGGAACATGTGTATGTGTATTTAGTAATATGAACATTTTTGTCTAACTAGGCAAAAAAAGGAAAAAAAGGTCCCTTACAGAACCTATGTACCTATGTGGTGTGCATGTATGTATGATGCAGTGTCATGTGTGTCTGTGATAGCTAGTGAACGTAGAGTCAGTGTATCGCGCGAGTGGCTGCTTGGCTCAAGGGCTCCATACCGATGGATCGGACCTATAAAATGACCTCAATCTGTCAAGTCGTTCTGAAGTTATAAAGTCACTAACAGACGCAAACAAATATTACAACTAGCTTTACCCGCGGCTCTGCCTGAAATACAGAATGCCGTCGGTCGAGCGCACTCGCGAATCGTGCTGCCCCCGCTCCCACCCACAGCGCTCGTCCGCCGGTTATTTTAAAGACAAAAATGCTTATTGTGGGTGATCCTTAGAAGATAGACAAATGCTATATAGTTAACTTTTTTATAGTTCTGTATAAGGTCGCCAATTATATAGTACATTAATTTGATGTATTTTTTATGGTTTACTCAGCGTCTTTTTTCCGAATTGATTCATCGTTATCGACACTGCTTATTTTTTACGTTACTTTATGTAAGAAAATATATCTTATAACCTGGACAGATAACGTAGCTGTGAATAAAGAAGAAATCATGTAAATCGGAAAAGTGGGTTTCGCGTGAAAAGATCATAAACGGACAGATAGACAGAGAGACGTTGAGATTTATATATAATATGTGTAGATTTATATTGGTTTAGTGCCATAAAATAAAATCTAAACTCGATAGGCGGCGCTGTAATCGAGTTTTTAAATACTGGAAACGACAGAAAAACGTCGTCCGGGCCATTTAATGTTATAAACATATAATATTGATGGGAGTCTCTATAAGTTCATAACCTTTTAATGAAGGAAGCGAAAAGCTTAACAATAATATATCTATGATCATACTAATTGAAAACCTTTTGCACGTAGTTATCATGGAACAATGCGAGACGTCTCGCGTCCCCTTGCCGAATAGAGGATCATCCATTCCTAAATATAACTACGCGAAATGTAACGTCCAGAAATAAAATACGGGAAATAAACTGACTACGCGACGCGTCCGTACGACCACGTTTTTTTCCTGTGCACGTGTTAGTGTGTGAATATTAAAAAGGTAGCCGCCATTTGCTTGAAATGCCCGCGCTTTTTCTTATTTAAATTGACCATTATTGTAAGTGTAAAAACTATAGATTTATTACTATAGGTTGAATAAGACGATACTAAAAACGGAATACACTAGTGTGCGTATTATTTTCTTTGTTAAACGAGTTACATCCAGTCACAGTACATGTGACCACAATTATACACGTCTCCTAAACATTAAATTACATTTTAAAACCTTAGATTTTGCAAAAAGACCCGGGATTTGTTTTGATAACGATTTATGTACATAGGTCGATAGCACATACGAAAATGGTCTCGCATCTCTATCTCGTTCTAACACGAGCATATACTATGTGCTCTTTCTCTTTTGAGTTGCCGATCTATATATTAAATCTATAGTTTAGTATTTTTTTAGCTTGTTATTCGTGTTTAGATTAAATTTAAGTAAATCGTACCTTTTCTAATTATTATATGCGACATTTTTCGAAACTCTCTTAAAGTCATTTTTTTTAATAATTGAACGTTATCCTTTTTGCGATTAACCTACTTATAACAGTACGTTATAATAACGTTATTTCTGAAAGCGTTTATATCATTAAGTTGCATGTTAAAAAAATCATATATCCATATTAATAATAATGTTTTACGTCTGTGGTATTAAAAAAATATTTTTTTTTTAATCTTTCTCTACTTAAAGTCCGTAAACAGCTGGCCGATAACTTATGACTTGAGCAGTCATTCAAACACCGGAACATGTCAAACGCAAACAAAAAGGCTATTTTCGAAACGAATTTTATATACCTTATGTGGTCTCATTTTTTTATAAGATATACAGAAAATATACGTGTTTTGATTTTGTGATAAAAAGAAGCTGTTTGTCTACGTCTGTCTACAAGTGTTGTGGGTAACAGATTAATTCAGTGTGTGTTATAATTCAAAATAACAGTAATACTATACTTGGCTACAATACGGAATATTAGCGCGGTGATAGGCCTTTTAATATTACCAGCCTAGATAGTTATAATCTCTTGTCAAGTATCTATATGTGTTCGGGCAGTTGCACATGGGAGCCAGTTTCCTCACTAGGCTTAGAGTGTCCATCATCTTGGTCCACATCGTCGTTTATCATCAGGTGAGATTGTTGCCGCAACGCTACAACCTATCCCCCCCATCCATCCATTCAGCCAAATGACGTCCACTGCTGGACATAGGCCTCTCCCAAAGATCGCCACAACGACCGCTACTGCGCTGTTTGCATCCAGCGGCTTCCCGCAACCTTTGCCCACGCTGCGTCTTCCGATACGTGGCCAGCACTCGAGAACTCTCAATTCTAAACATATAAAAAGTAAAAAAAATGGTTTATAATGTCCCGGAGTATATATTTTTGCTGGTTTGAAATGTGCATTCCTTCTCTATTGTAATCGTAAGTTGAATATTTCTTTCTTATACTTTTATAAGTTACTAGCTGCGCCCAGCGGTTTCACTCGCGTTAACGCCGACGGATTGCCAATCTCTCGGTGATCGTCGGTGTGTTCGGATTGCACTGTGCAACAGGTACAGGGCCTAAAAAATGAACTTAGTCAATTTTGCGATTCCACTTTTATTACTGCACTAGCTGTATCCCGCGGTTTCGAATTTAAAAGAATTCGCTGATTGATGTTTTATAGTACTTCAGTATAGACAATATTTTTACCGGGCGTCCAGGGTTATGTGTCACAACTCACATGGCTAGTTCGCGCCACTACACCTATAGTCATAGACCCGAGCCGAGTTTTGAGTTTTTTAATTTTACATTATCTATTACTATATACTATGAACTATTCTTCCAAATAACAAGCTATAAAGGGGCAAAGTTTATCTACATAAAATTGTCTTGATGATGAAGTAACTTTGGTTCGTAAGGATTAATATGCCATGTCTAATAATAATGCTCATAAATTATTTTTCTTTTTTTCAATAAAACTTTGTCACAAAATTCCTTATTGTGGGTTATGTATAAGATATAGGCCTATGGTATCGTGGACTTTTTTTTAGATGTATTAAATAGCAATATTTTTGTAGAACATTGTATTTACGTATCACTAACCATTACGCGAGCGCACTTGGATAAAGCAGTTACGGTGTGCTATTTACTGAACTACTTACTTACTGAACAATATTTAAGACTAGCTGAGAGGTGTAGCTTAATTCTAGATGGCATATAATATTCCTTGTGAATCTGGCTATTATATACAAAAATAATTTATCGTATCCGACCGGTAGTTTCAGGGATTAATGTGTTTAAATAAAAAACGAAATTTCTCACGACCCTATCTCTCTTACTGATTAATTAGGGAATATTTTACACTGGATAGGTTTCCCTTGGTGTCCACGTCTTCTTTGAAATTCAGTTAAATTCTTTGTTTTTTTTCCCATATCAAAACACGACTAAATATGGAAATAAATTTTCTCCAAAATCTTTACAATATATTTAAGTACCCGCAATATTTAGAAACGGAGTCAATTTGGGAACTACACATCTTATGTACTTATTTAAATAATGATATTTGACTTCTGTGGCAATAATCCTGACTTTCAGATTTCTAAGAACATTGTTCTTACATTTCTCTGACACTAAAATGAGATTTTTAGCTCTTGGAGAAGCTATTCTGTAGTCTAACAAAGAAATGGCCGACGTTATCCCATGTTATTCAAGTTCATACACGAATATGTAATTGGTGTCACCGAAAAGACCTATCGCAAAATGCTGAGAATTTCAGTACTGCGCTTTTTTTGGGTGAGAGCCAAACGTAGTTGGAGAATGTCATTTGTTACTCTATTTTAACGAAACGTTGGATCTTTTATAGAATTATATATTCATTATCTAGGACATCTATATAGTCATTTTAATTTTGTATAAGTTTAGCGTTTGACGACAGATTTTCAGCTTGACGTTGGTAGCTAACCAGCTTCAGATACCTTAACATGTTATGGTTAGTCACGATGTTTTCCTACACGGAAAGCACAGACTCATTGTAGGGATTCGAACTCACGTCGATCGACGCGGTTTCTGTTAACGCTGGTAGCGTTAACTATGCCATCATTGCTTCAAAAATAACCTTTTACATGAATAGTGAATATTAAGAACGCAATCGGTCAAGGCGTTCCAAAGTTATACGATCAGAAACAGACGCACAAAAGATTTTTATAAATAAGACTAGCTGTGCCCGCAGCTCTGCTTGCGTAGACTACAGAATGCCGTCGGTCAAGCGCACGCGCGAATCGTGCTGCCCCCGCTCAAAAAGCGGAAGACAAATGCTTATTGTGAGTGATCCTTAGAAGATAGATATATGCTATCGCTACCTTTTTGTAAGATGTACAATTATGTGGAGCATGAATTTGATATATGTCGCAATGGTTTACTCAGCGTAAGCCATTTAAGCGCCTCAAATGCGTCTTTTTTTCTAATGAATAACCATTATCGTCACTGTTTATTTCGTATATTACCTTATCATACAAAATATATCCTATAACCTGGCCAGATAACATAGTTATGAATTATAATAAAAACCATGTAAGTCGGATAAGTGGTTTTCACGTGAAAAGAACATAAAAGACAGACAGAAAGACATTGAGTTTTATAATATGTATAGGTAATACTAGCATTCTGCCAGGGGCTACGCTCACTTAAATAACTACTATGTAGTATTTTTTTTTAAATATTGAATTCATATATTGATGTGTATCTAAATTAAGAAATTATACAAAAATGCGGACAAAAAGTTAGAATTCAAAAGAACACTTCCTTGTATACCACGTTGGTAGGTGTACTTTCTGTTGCTAAAGTCGTCAGGCTGCTGTTGGACAATTAAAATCTAAAATATTCTTTTCAATTTAGACATTTAGAAGGCAATTATGAATGTCATCACACTACTAACCTGTTCGGAAAACATCCTTAGCACCGAGAAGAATCGGCAAGAAACTCGATCTGGTTTATCAACATTTTTATTCTATCGCCCCCAAAAGTTTTTGTTCATATATATCGCATGTCGCATTACAGCTGGCCGTAGAGTAGGAAACTGTGAGACTCGAGGCGAAACGTAGAGTAGGGAACTGTGAGACTCGAGGCGAATATGAAGTTATTATTTTTATTTTTTTAAGTTTCACTTGCATCGTGGTTTCATAAAACCACAGTATTTTTAATCTTTATAATTATTATCATTTTTAATTGATGTACAGAGAGAGAATCACTTCCAAACATCACCATCATTCAAGTAACGATCCACACTCTATAATATCATTTGGACAATAAAACTGGCTTAACATGATTCTTGAACTTATTATACGGCAAATCGGTAATATGCTTAGGAAGTTTGTTGTAGAACCTAACAAAAGACTTATAAGTGTTACTAAGTTTAAAAGGATGGAATGACTATTTTATATTTATTTTTAAAATTCTGCCTGTCATGTACAAGTTCAAAGAATCCGCATTTTTTCGAACATACATTATATTATCCAAGATGTATTGGGGGACAAAGTAAAGATACAACATTTTTGAAATTTGTTCAGTTATTCGTGAGTTCCCATGTCATGTTACTCTGGTACAGGCAACGCAGTAAATTTGACCCGAAAAATATTTCGCGGCTGAATGCCTTCAGCGCTCACCTCCTAGCCCGGTGAAGCAGTAAAAGCTTTCTGAGGCATCAGGGCCCTTTAGTCTAAAAGTATAATCGGATCGAAAAAAAAAGATCCAAGGTCGTAATGCGTTATGTTACCTAACCTAACAGAGATTACGATGAGTACGACTATGAGGAAGTCAGATAAAATTATGTATATCAGCGATAACTGAACGAACTGATTTGATTAATAACTCAAATGGTACATAATTCAGTTTAGCGAAATTCGTACATTATGTTCACGCGGAGAATGTTATTCTCGTTTAAAGTTTTTCTCAGTTTAGCTGTGGATTTGTTTACTAGTATTGTCCTGTGAAATAATAAAATCAATACTAATATGAAACAATACAAAATTTATAGTGGTGGTGAATTGTTTACTTTTAAAAGGAGTGCCGTAGTGTTCCTCAAACATCGATTCCATCTATCCATTAGTTGTTCCTAATACGGGTCTGCATTTTGTGACTACAACAAAGATTTTCGCGGATAACCTTTCTTTTTGGCTCGTCGATTAACAACATTAGCAAACGCCGTGGGCCTTGTCACGTCTTCCGCCCTAAGCATCTTTTTTTTAAGAGCAATACCCACTCGCTATAATTTAAAATACAGTACAACTCGTAGAATACTCGAATGAACTTTTTTCGCCGTCATCGCTTGGTCGCCTGGATGTTATATGCAGTCCATCCATCCATACATTCAGCCAAAAGTCGTCCTATGCTGGGCGTAGGCCTTCCCCAAAGATCGGTACAACGACCAGAATCAGATCTTCGGTTCACGTTGAGGCGGGTCTGCCACACCTTCCAATACGTGGCGACCATTCGAGAACTCTACGCCCCCATCGGCCATCCGTTCTACGAGCGATGTATAGCCAACTGCCACTTAAGAATAGCAATTTAGAGAGCTATGTGGGGTGAGTTTAGTCCTTCTATAGTTAGAATGAAGTATCTAGAATTCTAGGAAGCAATCAATGTTTCATGAACACTTATATCCCTTAACGCCTGTAAATTAAACACAAGGGAAGCGTGTTATAGTAAAACGTGAGACTGTAGCGAGTTTAAAAAACAATTTAAACTAACAACAGTGATTAAATAACTTTTGGAATG
The DNA here is from genome assembly GCA_947532125.1 of Saturnia pavonia. Lineage (NCBI taxonomy): Eukaryota > Metazoa > Arthropoda > Insecta > Lepidoptera > Saturniidae > Saturnia > Saturnia pavonia. The sequence continues at coordinate 2,264,002 of OX383922.1, forward strand.
TACCAGTGTCATTTATCTCTCGTGTCTTAATGTTATGTGATGTGGACTATGAAGCTGATGGCTATGTTTTTATTGCAAATTGTATTGGTATGTTTCTATTTTCGTTTTCAATGTATATGTAACTAGCTGTGCCTAACGGCAAATTCACCTGTGTTAAATTTATTTGATTCTACTCTCCACGCTGCCGCGCCGCGCCGCCCGGTGGCTTTTCGTTCTCACATGCCGTACTTGCTTACAACTTGTCAGATTGCTTGACGTTAATGGTTACTGCTCCGCTTGTTAGGGTCCTAGCGTGAAGTTATATTGCTTATATGCTTCCTCAATAAAATGCAAAATGGAATTGCAAAGAGAGGTAGGGTATAGCGAAATATATTTGGAGATTTCTCTCTACTTGGGGCAGTCCGAGTAGTGGAATATCTCCACCGTACAGAATATCGTAGTCAAATAACTTTGTGTTGTTATCCAGCGGTGTGTAGGGTTTCCAGAGCTGCTTGGGGTAAGGAGGTTCAAGGTCGGCAACGCGCTCGTCATACTTATGGTATTACAAGCGTCCTTAAGTTACGGTAGCCGCTTAACCTCAGACGGGCAGTATACTTAATTGTCACTTTAGTTGTATATAAAAAAATATCCTGGGATCGCGTTTAAAAAGAAAACAGTTTTTTCATTATGTTATTAATTAAACTATTAATCATCGTGCGACTACTGAACGACTTGACCGATTAACTTCATATTCGTAAAATATACCTATTAGGTTTATCGAGACGATCATAGCTATGTTAGGATCCGATAGGTGGCGCTTTAGTCGTTATTAACAAATTCTAGATTTATGGAGCAAAATTATTTATATTCACAATATAATATATCGGTTTAGTGCCATAGAAGAAAATCACAAATCCTAACAATATAGGTGGTGTTGTAGTCGAGTGATTAAGTTTCGGTAAGGGTTGAACAAGCTCTGCCGGCCCATCTAGTAATTAGTATAGATAGATTGTGTTATTTCGTTATGCATTTTTGCTGTATCGATTCTACTTTGGTTCTTTTCATCAATGACACTCTCCGAGTGTGATTACGAGACGTGTCTTTCTAAATGAACGTATCGTCTTCTCGGTACTAGTGTATGATTGCGGTATACTATTGTGAAATTTGGCAATCGTTTTTGGCTTAAGGAATGTCTATCGGCGTACGCTCATTACACTCGACGCCGGCCAGTAAATCTTTTAGACTCGCGCGATGATTTTCCCTGCTGGAATAACTTGATCCCTTCGCTGACATATTAGATTCCCGCGTTGCTACGTGACAAATTTGTCAACCAGCTTCTTTTTAAAAAGTCTGAATATTCTGTGTACATTATAGTGTGTTTTTCTAAGTGCTGTGATCTTTAAACTCTTTCGTGTACTTTTGTAATAGATAATTGAAGAAATGTATAAATGACGTGAATTTTGTCCGCGTTGAAAAGTAGATTGGATCATGTATGTAAAAAATTAATAATTCAAGCTGAGTAATACACATTAAAAACACCACAAAATTTGTGTGCAAAGTGAAATTCAAAATTTTTTCAATAATAATTTTAATCTGTGGCGGTACAGATAACTGTACCATAAGTATTTTTTTCTGAACAGCGTCTAAATACCTTCAAGAGTCATACAAAAACCAAGATAAGTTTTTTTTTAAATACAGTTTTATACTTGGAGCAAAAGTATTGTTACGAATAAGGTTTATTTAATAGTTGAATGTGCAGTGAACTACAAGTTGATCAGATAAATATTAGTGGAACTAGAATCGTGCTTAATTTATTTAGTAGAAACTCCAAAGCGATTGATTTTCTTGAGAATAAGACTTTTGTGTCAAGTGTTTACTGGCATAAACTTTTTCAATCGAACTAATCGAACCGTTGAGTTCCCGGAGGAAGGTTACCAACGTCACCGGTCTTACATGCTCAGTTACTACGAAGCCCTGGTGATTGTAGTATGCGTTACGACAACCCTGCTTGCCGCCATCAAAAATGAGGTGTGGCTGCCGGCATTGCTTCGAACCGCGCCCGCGCACCGTCGCGCCGCTCACCCCCCGGCCCTCGCCGCACCAACGTTCGAGGCACCTCCTCGACAGGACCTATGGAGTCAGTACCTATCAGGTCATTACTACCCATTTGTCATATATATAAAACTTAGTTTTCGGCAAATCATGCAATTCATGTCGTTGAGTTTCTAAAGATCTCAAAAAAAGATAGCTCTGATATTTTTTTATTGAATTTTCGGTAGCGACGTTATAAATTGAAGATGAAACTGAACGGAGTTTATTAAATTTATATCACGAGAGAAGGAATTTATGAAATTCAAAGTTACAATCGAAAATAAGCTCGGACTATTTTGATAACATTTCAAATTAACTTTATTCCGATTTCGGCTCTAAAGGCTACTTAAAACGACTAAGCTACCACCAGTTTGGAAAACATCATTGTCTGATATGACATTATAATTCTTTGTTTTTTTTTTTTATAATATGTTATCCGTTTCATATGAGAAGATAATGGCGTTCACGCCAACTTCACTACTTACTACTTGTTAAAATTGTACTGTCGGCAACGAAAACGTACACCATAAAAATCTTTCTATTTTAAGTGGCTTTACGAATCAAGCCCCCTATATGTGTGTTCCGGCAGCTGCACTTGAGAGCCCGTTCCCGCACTAAGCTTAGCGTGCCACCATCTTTGGCCACGTCGTCACTTAACATCAGATGAGATTGTGGCCATAACGCTAAACTTATAAACGGTAAAAAAACAATACCGTTTGCCGAATATCTTTTTCTTTCAAACGCATAGTACAGATTAAAATTGGTTAATGTGTAAATACGCGTCGAGAAATTTTTACTTCGTTTATTTCATTTGATAAACGATTGAGTAAATTGTACGTAACTTCATTATTTTTTACTATTTTTAAAATTAAATAAATTTACGAAAGGTATAAAAAGCATTTAATTTTTTTTTGTATTTAATTAAAAATAAAGATAGTCATAAGGGCATTCATTCACGTACATATTTTGCTTAAATTTTACCTTTTGGTAAATAGTAAAGTAAATTTAGTAATAAATTAATTATTATTTTTAGTAATCTATTAACTTCAATTGTAAGTTTGTATGATTATGTGGCATTGGATTTGAGAATTAGCTCGTATATTTAAAATAAGTATTTAGATTTTCATTAAAAGTGATAAAAGATACATTTGTGAAAATTATATATTCAGCTAATATGTTATTTCATTTCGGAAAAAAAAAACTGGCAACAATAGACGGAACGACAAAACAAAAAGAGCGACAGAGACAGAGCGTCTGTAACGGTCGCATGTCGCACCGCGTGGTCGTCTCTAATCGTGAGCACAGTAATCGTGAGCACAGTAGTCACGTTCGCGCGGATGGTATGCGGATTTGCGATTAAAAAGTCGCACGTTTGGTTTTCATTTTGGTATGCCAGATTTGTATGGTTTTCCACGTATGCTAATAATTTTTCAAACTTGTAACAATGTTTGTATAGAATTTTGATGTTATATTTTAATTATTATTTAGTTTTAGAATTAATAAAGTAGCTTATTTTAAAGCAAATACCAACGTGTCCAAAATATTATTTATATTAAAATTTCAGTAAATAACATACTCCACAATCTGTTCACATCTGAAGGTTCTTATGTCCACGTTATGGACTTTTTGTATGGTCCCTACCATCATCCTCAATTCTGTAGGCAAACACTGTTCTGGCAGCTGCTAAGAAACAGTCCTCTTTCTTGGTTATTTAACGTCAAGTGTGATTGCGTATGACGTAAGATTATAAAACAATAAAAAAAAAACAGTATACTGATATATACAGTTATAATTCTCAAAATACCTTCCTATAGAATTATATGTATGAGGGAAAGGAAGAATGCATTTTTAAAACATAAAGGCAGTGGAATTTCTATTGATATGATTACTATGGACTCCTGAGGAACATGCACGTAAAGAAGGCTCTTTATCAGGTTATTACATGATAAATAACCTTAACATAAGCTGAACATCTTGAGCTGGTCTATATTTCTTTGGCTGTAATATAACGATACATACTAGTAAGTATATGAATATTATTTAAACAGACTGGAGACAATTTTATCGCGAAATTAAAACCCCCATTTAATTTCGCATGGTTTGTGTGCTTTTTGTATTTTTTAATTATTTTACTTTAAAAAACATGCATGCGTTTTCTGAGTGTTTTGTATTTGATGAGAATTACGCGACTATTTGTCGAATTTTTTTATCTTCATTTTTGATTATGTTCATAAATGTGATTATAATTTGCGACGGAAAATCGCATGTGATGTTTTTTATCGTAGCTGTTTAAAAAAAATCGAATCTACATTTTGCAGGAATTAGCTGGTGGTAAAAGCGGTCCGAGCGGCCTCAGAAGAAACAGCGAAAGATCTGATTCAATATCCGAAGCACGGTCTGAGAAACAATCTAGCCATACAAGCGGTGAGTTCTTTCAACCATATACCAAACCCGGTGAAGCTGTAAAAGCCGCAAAGGCTCCAGAGCCACTAAGGCTAAGAGTATAGTCAGTTCGAAAAAAAAAAAAATTCAACCATATTGCATAACGCTATTTCAGGATCGAATGGTAGAAGACATCAATCACATCTATATCTTCCATACAAATAATAAAATTGAACTGAAGTTGAACACATTTTAGTAAATACATATGAAAAGTAGTGTATACTTTTTCAAGTTTTTGAATCGTTATATCTCAAAAACGGTGGCTCTTAGGAAAAAAGTATTGAGATATTTTTTTATAGATAATTATCTGATCTACAATTTTTGTCTGAGCTAATTTTATGATAAAACTTACCGTTTTGCTGAAAATCACGAAAAAACCCGTTATTGTGACCTTTGACCTCGAGTAAATTTTTTTGCACGTGCCGGATCGATGAGGACTTTTCACATTTCCTTTATAATAGTGTATTGAACAATCCTACTAATTTTCAGCCTAGTCGGAATTTTTGTAACCTTGGATGTCTAAATTGACCAGACTAAATTATTAAAATATAGATTTTTATTTGAAATTAAATAACTGCTAATCTGTTAACGGCCTTTACTTATAAACGTTGAATGCTTATCTATAGCTCTGTTTCTTCTAATATTATGGATTAGACAAAGTGGGAAATACTTTAATCGTTGTTTATATTTTGAGATATTTTTATAATTAGTAATTTCGTAAATAGTTCGGCTTATTGTTTCTTTCTTTGGGTCCAGTTTATTTTTAAGAACCATAATAGGTAACGCTGCACGTGGTAAGAAAAATAAAATTAAAATGATCAAAACTGTATGGAGGCACTTCCTAAATTTAGGTATTAATCATGCAAAATGTTGTTTATAATGTTTATACGTAGCATTATTTGCCAGTGTCAATGTTTCTATTCTTTTGTTATCTAAGGTGGCTCTAAAGAGATGGTGGATCTGTTGTTAAAACTGTCCGGGGAGTTTTTGTAGCAACTTAAAATGCAAGTTTTTAGTATATTTATAATCCAGTTCTCGTATGCACATTAACCAAATTACATCACGTTAAATGCCGCCAATATTACATAATATAGGATTAAATAATCTAAATGAATGTATTAAAAACCACCACATGATAGATCAAAATCCCGCGAAAAATTACATATTTTTTTAAAATAATGATAACTGATAGTCGATATGCATATTTTTGGATAATGTTAAAAATTGCACGACGTTTTTATAGACATGACTTACAATTTTTCTTATTTTGAACATAGTATAGTAAACAAAGATATCGAATGCTGGCGAAACATAACATTCGAGAAATAAACATTATCTAAAAAAACAATGGCGACACACTTCTAAAGCACGTACTAATTTTATTCAAGGTACTTACATATAAGAAATAATATGATTTCTATAAAATTTAATATAGTATTCTTATCATAAAGTTATGTACATGGATCGTGAAATTATATTACAATGATCACGTACAGTACTGTGTTGGGATCGTTTTTGGATCCAGTGCCGGATTTAGTAATAGGCAACAGATGCTTCAGCTGTTAAAATTAATACAGAGTAAACTCCATATAGCAAAATTAAAGGGACCGGGTATTTTATTACGTTATAGTTTTCATTCTATGGAGAATAATAAAAAAATACTTATATGCAACTTTACAAATACATAAGTACAGCCTCAAAATAAGCTTGGAGACGCTTTTGCGTAGTGTACGGTCAGCAGATAAATAAATAACTATTATTTTTTATATTTTTATTTTTATTGGTAAGTATGTACATACTAATCGCAATTTTTAATCATGAATTTCTACAACTCTAGACATTTCGTAGTAGTCTTCATCTTTGATTTCATCCGATAATCCATTTATGTTAATGATAATTCGTTATGATATTGTATGTAAAGCCTCGTCTAACACTAAAATTTATTTTCCTCTTCAATAGCATGTAGACAAATATTTCTCCTTTCCTTTAAAGTTATAGCATTACATTTTTCCACAGCTAATGTCATTATAGCATTCATGTTCATTGTGACATGTTTTTTGCGACGTAAGTTTTCACTATCTAACATATATTTTTAACAATAACAATATTCAATAATAACAGTAATAACAAATAAAATCAATGAACTATTTAGTATGAAAAGAGTAAGAAACAAAATGGCATGACACTTCTAACGCTACTTATAAGCGACTGATACGAGAGCGCGAGGCACGTGGTAGCTAGCGCAAACTGGTTTATTCCGGTTTTACAGTGTTGTATTACACTACTACAAACGCCAAAACTTCTTAACATGTGTACATGTTTTTAATTTTGACTAAATTAAAAAGGTTGAAAGCAATAATTTAAAGTCAATAAGACGATAGTAGATAAGTACAGTAAACAGACACGTGCTCGGCAATTACAACAAACAAATGAACACATTTCTTAGAATCACATTATACTTACACAATATTTACGACTCTGTGTCTATAACAATATAAACCGAATAAACATCGTTTTAAGGAGTTTTTCGTTTTTTTTTAATGGCCCTACGACACCCCTAACACGTATCAGGGAACTTATGTCTCTTAAATAAGGCTTAAAATTACACCCATCCTTCTGCGAGGAGTTAGCCCCAATAACCCCAAGCTATATTTTTTAACAAATTTAAGATCTAATACTAATACTTAAATCTAGCCAAAGCTGACCTTCTCTTTTTCCTATCTTACTCTAATATTTTGTAATTCTAACATGCCACAATAGTGAGTTATAGCATCTTATTCTAACAATACATGTTACAACTCAGGGTTAGTCGCACGACTGGTCGGTTGTTTAAAAATATAATAATAATTTAGAATGTAATAAAACATTTGTAAAATTTAATAAATAATAAATGATTAAAAACCAATCAACGTTATGGTCAAATTTAAAATGGAATAATTTATAATAATAACTAAAGTCTAATAAATCATTTGTAAAGTTGTATGTCCTCAGCTAATTTTTTGAATAACTATTAGCCACTAAACTATTGAACTGAGGTTGAATTTAAACATTAAATAAATCTAATAAATTTTGATCGAAAATTAAAGCTGTAAATTGAGATTTTCCGTATGTTGTAACAGTAGTTAGAATTTTGTTATTTTTCTGTGCTATGTCTTTGTGCCTATTTATTCCTAGGAGTTTTTCGTTATATAGAGTTTAAAATGTAGCTTATTAACTCCCGATGTAAAAAGAGGGGTGTTATAAGTTTAACGTGTGTAATCTCAGTCTATCTGTGGCATCGTAGCACCCAAAAGGCTTAACCGATTTTAATCTTTTTTGTTTTGTTTGGAAGGCGACTTAATCGAGAATATCCAAGAAATTCTGTTCTACCGTTTGAAGATTATCAGCTCTCTCTTCTAATTGAGAAATGAATGTGTGCATCTTCCACAGGTCTGATCGAGTCGATATTTGGTATTCTGATACTTCAATGATATTAGAAGGACATGGCAACATTGAGCTGATGCCTGGAATCTGCAGAATACCTAACTCCTTTCTATCTTATAGTAGAGGTGTCGTGTTTGCGCTCATTGGAATGGTCTCAATAAATACGTTACTTGTGTCGGGGATTTCTTAAATTGACAATTTACCTTGTTTTACTTCATGGCCGTCGCGCAGTAATTTCTCGAAAACCGAGTTAGTATTCATAGGGTACATTTTATATTTGATCAAATGTATAGACACATGTTCAAATCAGTTACTGCTCATTGTAAGAATTACGTTTGTAAGAACCATATTGCTGGGTCTACGCTATCCATCTATACTATAAAAACGGCTGTATCTTTTCAATTGTAATAGCTGCTAAAATCACAGAATGTGTAATTATGACGATATTCTAACAAATAATAATAATTAAAAGAGCTATTAAAGGGCGTCCCTATAAAAGAAACTTGTCTTTAACGTTTTTGAAGTTATATCTATTTATTTATTAGTAGTGGGTAAAGTTGGGAGTCGCGTACGCGTCATGCGAGTGACGTAAGTGCAACATGATGAAGTTATCCAGCCCTCTATGATAATAATGTGAATACATTTTACTGACTTTTTTATTGTGTATAAATAATTTATATTTGTAAAACATTAATTTAAGCTGATTATGATTAATAGTAGTCAGTACCTACATAGTTAACTAAAAAGAATTCATATTGTTATCATGGATGACTAACTTAATCATGTTGTTGGCACGCGGGATACAATTATTTGTAGTTATTTTTGTTTTCTTACGCCAAAGAAGTATAACTACTTATATCCGTACGTAGTTAAGTATCTGGTTCAATCAACTAGTTTACCCACACTTTGCTGTCCCTGACTCCCGCCACGATCATCCTCACCAGCGGCACCTCAAGTAGGCTACGGTCTCTAGGAGTCCGTTCCTCCGATATGGAGACCTTGAGCCAGCAGCCGCTCGCGCGGTACAGTAACACTTCATTCACTAGCTATCGACACACACAGATGACACTGCACTTCACACATGCACACCACTCAGGTACATAGGTTCTTTAAAGGACCTTTTTTTTACTAGTTAGTTTAGACCAAAATTTACAGATTATTAAATACATATACGCATGTCTTTCCCTTCCTCACAGGGGACAGGGAATGAGACAGTTCGCGGCTTAATTGCAACTAAATCGATACTCCAAGCAGAGGTTTGGCCACTTTGAGCTTGTTGCCCTGCTTTCGCGGCTGAGTGCCTTCAGCGCTCGTCCGCAAACCCGGTGAAGCTGTAAAAGCCTTCTGAGGCTTCAGGGCCCTTAAGGCTAACAGTAAAGTCTGATCGAAAAAAAAAAACTGTTCCTGACATTTTATTATAGATATGTACTAATTGGTAATAGAAACAAAAGTAATATTACAATTATTGTATCTTAGATTATTAGGGACAACGGAAAACTTGACTAAGTTCTCAAAAATCGTTAGTCTCTGTGAAATTTCATGGTCACTTAGGATACTAAATATCCTTTCCATACGAAATATTCCTGTCCGAAGACCACATTAACTTGTGAACTTTCATTAAAAATGAACTTTTACTTGTCACACGCGGTAAATTTTTATTATAGAATAAGAGGTCATGATATAGTTTATCGTGTGTAATACAAAACAGCAATAAGGCAAAATACTTTTACAACAAAAATTATTCGTGTACCTTACAGAATGGGTATGACCAAATTGTGGTTTTTTCGCCGTAAGTAAGTACCATCCGTTGTGTTTGCTTTCACTCGCACGGGCGCAACGTAGTCCTTTGACAGGGCCTTTGATAACAATAAACGAAAAGTTTTTTTTTTCCTAACTTCCCTAAAATGGTGGCTATATTGGTTGGTTGACCCAAATATTGTAACACGCAATGAAATTGTGCGGTGGGCCGAAACCAATCTCTATCTGACTTAATACGTTATAACACTATTTATTTGACCGATTTTTTTTCTTGATAACCTTGAAAGCAATGATGGCTCTGTGGTAGCGTGTACTTTTGGTGAAGGAACACATCGTGAGGAAACCATAGCATAGTTTTCTAAGAGCCAATCTGGCTAGCTACCACCCACAAGTTAAAAATCTGTCGCCAAGCACCAATAGGGGTGTTCCGGCAGCTGCACTTGAGAGCTAGTCCTCCCACTAGCCTTAGCGTGTTACCAACTTGGGCCACATTGTCACTTAAGATCAGGAAAGATTGTGGCCACAACGCTAAACCTAACGATAAAAAAAAAAGGAAATTTGGTGTATTTAAAAAGTGGGGACCCGTGTACTATGTTACGCACGTTAAGACGTTATACTTCGAAAACTTAGACAGTTGGAAGTTATACGTCACATAATATCGGGTATGACTATCTTCACCATCTATCTCCTTGAGTAAGAGACGTAGAGCACAGATAAATTTCTTTGGAGATTTCTCTCTACTTGGGGCAGTCCGACTGATGAAATACCTCCGCCCTACAGAAGATCGCAGCCAAATAACCTTGTGTTGTGTTCCTGCGGTGAGTAGGGTATCGTCCTGGGGGTAGGGGGTTCAAGTTCGGCAACACGTTAGTTGCTATGGTATTATAAGCGTGTATAGGCTACGGTAGCCGCTTGCCATCAGGCGCTTACCATATGCTTGTTTGCTACCTTAGTAGTATAAAATAGAAATACGACAATAAATGGAGAGGTATATAGTATAGAGTTTTTATTACAATGTGTGGACGCATCGCAATAACTCACTATGATCATTTTTATATAACACGTCTAAAGAAGCATAATTTTTTCAAGAGTTATGATTTAAAATAACGGTTACAGGCTTGAACGGCCTGCGTAACATCGGCAACACTTGCTTCATGAATAGCGTACTCCAGTGTTTGTCCAACACTCGCCCACTGCTGGAGTACGTGACCGAGGATAAATACAGCAGCGAGGTCAACACCACACTGTCCTGCATGAAGGGAGCTCTTATGAAAGGTAATTAATTTCGTATATTTTTTATCAATTCATTTCCGCCTCTAACTAAATTTCCCATTCATAATTCATCTGCTCGCCCCCGCCCCTGCACCCTTTACCGCCACCTCTTGCCGCTAGTCGCGAATTAATATCAAGCGTTCAAATTTGCAAAGTGTCCGGCTTCTAGGACAAAATGCCGATCACAGTGCAATTCGTCCGAGCATTGGTACAATTGGGTCCTATTTTACATTTTGTATATTAATTATTAAAAGTGTATTTTATTAAAATTGTATATTAAAACTTAAAGTTTAAAAAAAAAAACATTTTTAATTTTTGTACTTCTACTAGTTTGGGCGTGGAAGTTCAAAATCATCCGAATATTGGGACGTACCTTATAGATATAGAAGATATCGATTTTACAAATACATTATCACTGTTAAATATTCAGTTATATTCGAGTAGGAAATAGCAAAATTATATCAAATAGAGTATTTAGTCGATAGCTAGGAAAAATAAATTTATAATTTTCGGGCAGCGTTCGCGAGCGTCATCAAGGAGCTTTGGAGAAGCGGGGAGCGTGACTCAGTGGTGAACACGACGTCGCTCAAGTCTCAAGTCCAGAGGTTCGCTCCGCGCTTCATGGGCTACAGTCAACAAGACGCTCAGGTGAATTATTGACGTTAAAATTACAACACCCCCTTCTCTGTTTCAATATTATCCTTTAAACCTGTAGTAGGCTGTTTTAATTAGTTTTAGGTGTGCCAAGCCAGAAGAAAGAAAGATATTTTCAGCAATGAAACAGTGCATGCGTGCGACTTTTTTTTTAAACCATGGTAATACCATGCAGCAAGCCATAATGGTAAGCAGTTACCGTAACCTATGGACACTTGCAACACGAGAAGCATCACATGCGCTTCACCATAATAAAACAAGATGTGTATCCAATTAAGATGAGCTAACCCGAGATGTCGGAATTAAATATGACCTTGGGAACGTTCGCAGGAGTTCCTGCGCTATTTACTCGAAGGTCTCCACGAGGACCTGAACAGGGTGACGGTGAAGCCGAAACCGATTCTCACTGAAATAGACGACAACCTTAGGTGAGTTGAATCCATTGGCGAAATGTTTTTCAAAAGAATAATATGGAAGTGGACTGTCGAATAGCATCTTTGTTGGGTGTTTGGACACCGCTTTGATCGACGTGGGTTCCATCCTACAACAAACCTCGGCTTTTGGTGATGGGAAGGGAATTAAAACATGATGGTAGTAGGTGGGCCTTTTCTAATTGGAAAATCCATCTTCCATCTGTCGCCAAGCGCCTATAGGTATGTTCTAGGCCAGTTCACTTTAGGGATAATCACTCGAGGCTTAAGGTAAAACCACCAGTCTATGACACTGCACCAATAGTTGACACTTACACGAAGAAAATTAAATATTAAGAAAAAAAGAAAGCCAAAGATCGAGATGGCTAAAATCACTGATTACTAATATATTTTTAAGGTCATAAATACATATAGGTATAGTCAGTTACAAAAGTCGGTTAACAAACTCAAGACTTCAAATCAATTTAGTATTAAAAGAAGTCTTGGTACAAAACGCTGGATTAGGTACAGGGAAGAGTGGTGGTCCGAGTAGTAATCCGAGTGGACTCAGTCAGAGTAGTAATCTGAGTGGACTCAATCCGAGTAGTAATCCGAGTGGACTCAGTCCGAGTAGTAATCCGAGTGGACTCAGTCCGAGTAGTAATCCGAGTGGACTCAGTCCGAGTAGTAATCCGAGGGAACAAGATCGATCGTCTAATGAAAAAGCCAACAGTATAAAATGCTCATTCTAGGCATACGAATTCACGTCGATCGATGCCGAGTCCGTACAAGTAAACGCACGTAAACCAATAAGGCATTTCAAAATGTGCCAACCCTGTCTGCCGATCTAAATTCCTCATGGCATAGTTATCGTTCAACCGGTTCAGTGACTCTGCGAAAGCGGCTGAGGCCTGGAGCCGGTACCTGAGGATGGAGGACAGCCGAGTCGGTGACATCTTCGTGGGTCAGCTGAAGTCTACGCTCCGCTGCACGCACTGCAACCACGACAGCGTCACCTTCGACCCGTTTTGGGACCTAAGGTCAGCTATTGCGAATTATTTCTCCAACAAATTTCGAATATCTTGTGTCTTAAGATTTCATATAGGCCATGCTGTCCGTCTATCATACATTCTGTCTTTTTAAGTGAAAACTTCTTTAGCACCGTTGTGATTTGAAACTGGATTAAACGAAAAAGCGACAGCAAAAAGAGACAACAATTAGCCTACGAGAGAATGAGATAGAATAAATTTACATTATTCATTGTTCATGCAAGTCCTGATTTTCGTGATTGTGATTATGTAGAACATTAATTTGATATATCTTGTTCGGTTTACTCAGCGTAAGCGTTTTAAGCGCCTCAAATGCTTCTTTTGTCCACATTGATTCACCATTATCGTCACTGCTTATATCGTATGTTACTTTATCTTACAAAATATATCCTATAATGTGGCCAGATAACAAAGCTATGAAAAAAAAACAATTACTAGCTACTACTACTTTCATCCCCTTTTTCACCACCTTGGGGTTGAATTTTCAAATATCATTCCTTAGTGTTTACCTACAGTGTAAAAGGAACCCGCATGCAAATTTTCAGGTTACTAGCCCCAGTAGTTTGGGCTGTGCGTTGATCGATCGATCAGTCAGTCAGTGAATCGGTCAGCTAGTCAGTTTCTTTTTTATATATATATATATATAGACAATAAAAACTATAAGATTTAAACAGCAAGATTCCGCCAAAAACAACTTTGCCATCTATGATGTATGAATTTGCAGTTTGCCGATACCGTCCCGGACGGGCAATCTGAAGCTGCAGCAGTGTCTCCAGCACTTCACGAAGGAGGAGGAACTCGACGGCGACGAGAAGCCGGTGAGTCAACATTATCAAACTCGCAAAAATAATGATTTTTTTCGCATTATCCTGAAGCGCGTCACAGACGGCGTAGATGCATCTATGATGCATATAGATGCATTTATGATGCATATAGATGCATCTATGATGCATATAGATGCATCTTAAGATAAAGTATCACTCGCCATTCAAACCAATGGATTATCACACACGGCGAAGATAATGTATCTCATATTACAGTATCTTTAGATAACTAGATATATGGTTATTTCATCTTAAGATTTTGTGACATGTCTCGGTGCGGACGAGAGGTGTCGATGATGATGCGCCTCTCGCGAGTGCATCGCTATGCCTAGTGCTGATTAAAAACCTCGATTGTATGCAAAGCCGAATATTATTATTTGCCGAATGTTTATTGGACTTAATATATTTATGCTCGAAAGGGTAATCCTGAATTTTACATATTTACACGTTTTAGTCCTGAGGCTGACAGATATAACAAACACCACTCACTCTATAGAAGACCACAATCTGTTTTACAACTAAGTGAAAAGGTAGACAAACGATGGCGTCCTATTTTATTGGCGAATTGGGACGACGTGACTATTCATATATTTTCCCTCTGTTGGTTCAAAACATATTGTCTATCGATGTCAGTTATCAACTAGACACTGTTGATAGTTAGATACTTGTTAGATATTACTTTTTAATTACAAATATGTAGATAATTTTGTTATCAATTCAATATCTGCAGTATTATTTACATTGTATTTTTATCATTTAATGTTTAAATGGAGTAGAAATACTTGTTACCATTGGTTTACACCGGCATGATAAGGCGGGAAGTACTTTTGAGGTGTATGTCGTGTACGTCTAATATTTTATGTGCTTACATAATAATTATTATCTAATGTTAACGAATACTTTTATTGACAGAAATTATTAATTTCTCATTATTTTATTCTAGTAATTAGACATTGTAAGGCATATGGGTAATACCACTTTCGTACACACTAGCGCCCACTAGCGGTCATTACAATTAAATATAAATTGTACAGCGGCAAAAATAAAATATTTTAACCTTCCTGTCGCATACGCTAGGGTTGTGGAATATGTTGCCCAGCTCGGTTCTCCCCCAGGGCTTCTGACATGGGGCTCTTCAAAAAGAGATTGAAATACAGTCTCCAAAGTCAGCAACATAGCTGTAACACCCCTGGTGTTGCAGTTGTCCATAGGCGACGGTGACCATTTACCATCAGGTGGACCGTCTGCCTGTTTGCGCCCTTTGAGAAAAGGAATAATAAAACAAATTTAACAAAATACAAATGAATAAATAAATGTTCATAGTCGTAATATAATATGTACATACATATTATAATACCAATAACAATTATTTTGTAATACGGAATGTAAGTCGTACTGTCGAAAAAAAGGTTATTCGCGTGTTCCGCAGCTTGCCTAGTTTGCTTATTAAGCTTGTTAAGCTTATTCACACAAATCTTTGTTATCGATGTTTTACCAATATTATCTACGTCTTCATCTACGTCACGACGACCACATCTTTTAGAATGTGTTAATGTAATATTATTCCTTCATTGCATATCGAAGTCTAAATAAGAATCATCGTGTGATAAACTGTTTAATAAATCCAATGGTAAAGCCGTGTTACTCATATTTAATTATTCTGTAAATAGATTTCTGACAAAAAAATATGTGTGATACCTAAGCAGACAGTCAAGAGACTGAAATGATTTCATATATTAACGTATCTTAGTCGTCTGTGATACCTTAAGATGAAATTATAATTTATGTTGAGATACCGTAACATAAAATATTATAGTACCTTCACCGTGCGTGACGTGATTAAAGTATTCGAGTTATGCAACCGCAGAATTATACTTTTTCGAAATCTAAATGCCATGGAAACTATAACATGTATTTTCCTTTAAGGGGCGTTCAAGGATTGCGTAGGCAAAGTTTCAGTGTTTTTAGATACCACCCTTCACCCCCTGTGTTAACAAAAATAAGAAAATTGAAAATTCTACCCGGTCCCCCCCAAATGATAAGAGAAGAAATTTTTGTTTGAAACTGCCCTAGTGCGTCGGGAATTCGCCTAATTGAACATCGGTATATCGCTATAAACTTATTGCTTAGCAAATTGTGTTGCCCCATAAATGTGTGTGAGTGATCCTTAGAAGTTAGATCTTTGCTATCGGTAACTTCTAATGTAGATCTTTTTAAGATCTACAATTATAATTATGTACTACATTAATTTGATATCTCGTATGGTTTACTCAGCGTAAGCCATTTAAGCGCCCCAAATGCATATTTTTCTAAATAAGTTCCTCATTATCATCTAATGGGTACAGTTTATTTAGTATGTTACTTTATCTAACAAAATATATCATATAATCTGGCTAGAATGAATTAAAGGGAAAACCATGTAAATCGGATAAATGATTTTCACTTGAAAACGGACGGACAGACAGACAGAGAGACGTTAAAGTTTTATAATATGTAAATATGTATAGATGATCTCCGAGAGACGACAATAATAATAAAAAAAAAACAATAAAAATGGGGGAATTACTAATTTTTTTAAATATTTTTTTTTTTATAGTAGCTCGGCGAATTGACTGCACTGTCCCTGATGGTAAGCACAGCACAATCCAAATACAACGGCGACCACCGAGAGATCGAAATCCATCGGAGGTCGCCGCTGTCATGCCGGCCTGCATAAATATCTATTAACGTTACGCTTGAAGGACCCGATGTCATAAGAAGGAGGGAACACATTGGCCGGGAGATGGTTCCACAGCTTCATAATATTAGAAACACATTCAAAAAAATTACTCGAGTGAATACTTAAATGCCCCTGCACATTGTAACAAATAGCCTATACACTATGAAGTCGCTTGTTAAACCTCATTGTTTTATTGTAGTGACAATAGTCATACTCGATATTATGCATTCACTTTTTCATTGCATGCGTCCTTATTTTTTTTTGTTATGTGTCTATTTTTTTTTAGGCAATACATAAATTTTTGATTATTGAAATATCATAATAATAATAATAATGTTTTTATAGACATGCTCCAAGTGCGGTGTGAGACGAAAGTGCTTGAAATGGTTCACGGTTCAAAAATTCCCGCAGGTTTTGGTGATACATCTCAAAAGGTAAGTCAATTAATAAATAATCTGGTAAAATAATTTCACAAATACTCAACAGAATTCATTATAACTGAATAAATGATATAGTTTCCGGTGTCTTTCTTGTTAGAAATTTCTGGGGAGTTTTTGCGACATCTTAAAATGCATGTTTCCAGTTAATACTGTCCAAGTCCGGTAAAGCTGTAAAAGCCGTAAAGGCTCCAGGCTAACAATATACTCAGAACGAAAAAAAAAAAAAAAAAAAAAAAACATTGATACTGGCAAGATCTCTTTGCGGCGCCAAAACAAGAAGAAGCCACATTTAAAAAAAAACGGTGTTAATACCTTTTCTATAATGAAATTGTATGGTGTTCGAAGGTTTTCACCGACGGAGCGGTTCCGTGGCAAGCTGAACGTCGTGGTGGAGTTCCCGCTGACCGGGCTGGACATGTCCCCGTACGCCGCAGCCGGCGGACCGGCGCCTGTCTACAACCTGTACGCCGTCAGCAACCATTCTGGTCATTGTTTCTCTATTACTTCTTTCAGCTTGTTGTAGATACATCTGTGGGGGATTTTCGTATATGCCCGCCTGACTAGCTACCACCCTCAAGTTGAAAATCGGTCGCTATGTTCCGGCAGCTGCACTTGAGAGCCAGTCTTTCAGAGAGCCTGAGCTTTCGGTGAAGGAAAACATCGTGAGGAAACCATAGCATGGTGGTAGGGCTTTTTCTAATGCCCGCCTGACTAGCTACCACCCTCGAGTTGCTAATCCGTCGCCAAGTACCAATAGGTGTGTTCCGGCAGCTGCACTTGAGAGCCAGTCTTCCACTAGGTTTAGCGTGTTACCATCTTGGGCAACATGGGCACTTAACAACAGGTGAGAATGTGGCCACTACGCCATAAACTATAACGATGAAAAAAAAAAACTAATATTATAGACACTGAGTGAGAACGGCAGGTGATTGATTAAAAAAAAGGGGTCGCCGGTTAACAATTCGAGGGATTGGAGCTATAACGGGACTTTGTCTATCCACACTAGTCCGCTCAGTGTTCACGTACATATTTTACAGTTACAAACAAACCTTAACAAATATACCATGCCATATCAGGTTACGACGGATCATCATTTGACGGATGCGCGACATGATGAAGTTACCCAGCACTGATAATAACGTGAATTTATTTTACTGAATTTACACTAAGCCGAAAAAAAAACACTTTAGGTTTTTCATTGCTGATGCCTCGATCCATTTTATTGTATAAGCGTGTCGATAGACGTAGGTTCGAATCCATAACGAGCTATCGGTGAAGGAAAACATCGTGATGGAACCAATGGTGGTAGGATATTTACTAACTAGCTACCAACCCTGAACTTGAAAATCGTGTCAGCTTATCATCTTGGGTCTAATAATCAGTTAACATCAGGTGAGATTGATAAAACACCAAAATCTTTAAAGAATTAAAAAAAAAAACGATATTTTCATACCTGGTATCTTATTGAAGGAAGAAATAAGGAGCACTATCTTATATGGGTGACAAGGTGAAAAGTGTCCATATGTAAGCAGTGAATTATAATTCAAAAACTCACCACAATGGCGCTAGCGTAGCAATAGAGTATGATACTTTATCATGATTTTATATTTTTACTGTTGCAAAACCTTAAAACAATAATTGGAAGTCTGTGGAGTAGGGCTCCGTACGCGTTTATTTATTTTCTACAGAATTATTTAAGAAAGTATGAAAATTACTTTTGGCCCCATCTTAGAAATTTACCCTGTTCCTACCGTGGCGCCACCCTAATTTCACGGCTTTTCGACGAAAAATTTCCATAAATAGAGGTAGTCCTCCCTATCTTTACCCTTCATACAACAGATGACTGTTTTTGCGTCTCAAAATGGCGGCCGGTCACGCCATTTGGTGTTGCCATTTTTTACCTGAAATATAAAAGCGTTAATAATGTTAATTTAAAAAAGATAAATACTGTTCATATTTCTAAAATATTATTTATTTTCCTTCTCCGACCTTGTTGAGCCGTCATTTTGTGTTGCCAAAACAGTCATCTGTTATGACAGACGTCAGGAATGCATTCTCTTGGCGGCCGAACTATAATAATTGATATCAAATATTGTTGAAATTAGTAGATTTTTTCAAATTTTTAAAACTTTATGTATTATTTACTTGTTTACTGTTACAGGTACGACATATTCCGGTCACTACACAGCTTACTGCAAACACCCCTACACAGGGGAATGGCATGAATATAACGATTCTAGGTAAACGACACATTTTAATAAATTAAGTCATCGTTATAAATACAATTATGTGTAGGATTTGTTGAAGTATAGATTACCTGATATATTACATCATCCTGCAAGCGGCAGGTGGATATATCTACATTGGCTGATCCCGAAAGCAAAAGAGAGTCAATGTGACGAGATTATCGCCATGTGTATGGTGGTCGCGATCCAGCCAGGTAAAGGTCTCTACCACCCCACTTGGTTACTGGATGTGATCTCGGTACGCGATACGCCTAAGCCTTTCTTACATCACGATACATGTACGCGATACCACTAGGATACGAGTTCGCGACTCGATGTTCCTACATTAACATTTTCATAATGAACAAAATTTCATTATTTATCATTAGACACTTATGCGTTAGGACGATATAAATAGGGGAAATTTGTTGAGTGAGAAAGAGGCACTACAGTATTTTTATATTTTTTATATATATTTAAACGTGTTGTCTTCCAAAGCTCCCTCCTTCGCACCTTTCCTCGTGCATTATTCAAGCAATATGGCACACACCTTTCCAATGCAGTATAGACAATATTTATATCGGTGCGGTCAGGGTTATGCGTCACAACTCACACGACCCGTTCGCGCCACTACACCTATACTCATAGACCGGAATCGAGTGTTTAATTATTTTAATTTTACATTATCTCACAAACTATTCGTCCAGATGACATGCTATAAAGGGCAAAGTTTATCTACATAAAATTGTCTTGATGATGAAGTAACTTTCGTTCGTAAGGATAAATATGCCATGCCTAATAATAATGCTAATATATCAATTTTCAATAAAACTGACACAAAATTAACTAAGGAGCAATATTTTTGTTCAAACATTGCATTTACGTATCACTAACCATTACGCCAGCGCACGCGAATAATGCAGTAGCGCGCCCTGCGCTATTTATTCTGACTTACTTAACAAAAATCAAAAATTAAGGCTAGCTGAGAGTTGTAGCCTAATGCTAGACAGTCTATATTATTCCTCGTGAATCTGGCTATCATATACAAAAATAATCTTTGGAATCCGACATGGAGTTTCAGTGATTAGCGCATTTAGAGAAATAATCAAAAAACTCTTCCGCTGTATTATATTAACTATAGATTGAAATTAGTATAAGCATGGATGTTTTTTCTATAATTTCTTGCTCAAATTGAATATCCTATGTTTCTCGCGCACCATTTTGATAAGACTCGTGAGAGACGCGACTCGGCGGCGAACAGCATGGCGGGTATCGCGATACATATTGCGAACACGTAGGGTAGTGTGAGAATCTCCATACAAATTT
Organism: Saturnia pavonia; assembly: GCA_947532125.1. NCBI lineage: Eukaryota > Metazoa > Arthropoda > Insecta > Lepidoptera > Saturniidae > Saturnia > Saturnia pavonia. The sequence continues at coordinate 2,284,614 of OX383922.1, forward strand.
ATGTGCGATACTCGAGTCCCCGAGATTCGTGTAGGGTACTTTGTCGCCTGTGTGTATCGTAATTTAAGAAGGGGCCTAAGCGTTACACCTTGTGTATGATGGTCGCGATACAGCAATCGACGAAAACACTGATCTCAGACGTGAAAATTTATCGATAAATAAATGCGATCGACTCCAGTCAAAGGTGGAACCCTAGGTCTCTGTATTCTTTTTATGGGTATTAAGTAGGGAACAAGCATGGAGTTCACCTGATATTATGTGGTCAATACAGCCTATACTGAGGCCAGTTGTTAATAGTTTGCTTCACCTGAGGAGTAAATTGAAATGGATCGTGTCTCCTCCTATAACGGGGAAGTCAAATATTTAACCGATTCTATACTCTATTTAACGAGCAGAGTTAATAAAGCGTTCTCTCTTTTGCACGTTTGTATGCAAATGATAGGGACACAGTAGGCGTATATTATTATCAAACAATGTAAAGATGCGTTTACATGGCCTGCTTAACGGGGAGTAAGATTAATTTAAAAGTGAATCTATTAAAAATATAAATTATAGTGTTAAGAGACGTTATTATGAAATTAACATCAATATTATTATATTTAGGTATCTGTGAGGATTGTTTAATTAAAAAAATATTAGATACTAGCTTTGCCCAACGGTTTCATACGTATTAAATTTATTTGATAAACTCCACGGTGCCGACACCAACGCGCCCATGTAGCACTACCGTTGTTCCCCTTCTCGTACTTGCCTAAAGCTTGCGAGTTTTCTTTATGTTCATAGTTACTGCTCCGCTCTTAAGTTCGTAGCGTGAAGAAAGAAAAACCTTTTAGCTTTATTATATTACTAGCTGTGCCCGCGGCTTAGCTCACGTTGACTACTCAAAACCGTCTTTTAATTTTTGTGCGGAACCCTAATTATTTTGCTCAAATAAACGTAGCCTAAGTTATGACTTATAACATCACCTATCTCCCAGTGAAAGTCCCATCAAAATTGGTTCAACTGTTTCGAAGATTACCCTGAACAAACAGACAGACAAAAATTTAAAAAATGTTTTTTTAGGTACCTTGTATATTTTCATATGCATTTAGAAAAAACCTGTCATTTTAATATTACAAAGAAACACTTCAATTTTTATTATATGTGTAGATTTATAGTATAGATTAGATATACAAAATATATATGTATTAAGTTATCAATCCAAGAAACACGCCCGAGTCGTAGGGTGAACAGGAACTATGAACATAGAGAACAAGAGACGCGTCCGCAGCGTGCAAGCGTCAGATGTAGACTGATATTTTGTTGCTATGTGAATGCTTCTTTAGCACGTTATCTCCGACCAATCCCGTACGTTGTGACTTTTCTGTTATTAACTGAATAGAGTATAGTGGCTAACATATGAATTAATGTCTCCAGGGTGATCCCCATCAACCCCCGGAACGTGGTGTCCTCTGAGGCGTACGTGTTGTTCTACGAGCTGAACCGGCAGGGCGGGCACACGTAGCGGAGGCCGCGCGCTCCGCCTCTCAGCAGCCTCTCGTGCTTCACAAGCGTCATCCGCCTCTCGCGCCTCTCCCGCTTCATGCTCAGGTTATAGCGGCTCCGGGTTCCTCGAACCTTACTCGATTATCGATATTAGCTAAATACCGATTTTGAGAATCGAAATTTTATATCGATACAAGGATTTCCCGTATAGATAATTTGACAACGATATCGACGTTTCAATAGTAAGACCTATTAAATATTTCTAAATAATTATGACATTTTTTTTATCGAATAATTTCTTGGCTATTGTGATTTTTTTTTACCTTTTCCAATTAAAGTCTAAGGTACTTAGTAGATGCTACTTTTCTCACATGACAATAATTGATGTAATGATGCTAAAAGTTTCACTTGGTCAGTTTACCCTTATCGATAATATCGATTTTTTGTCTACTGAAACTAAGGATGTATCCATTCTCCTCTGTTATCGATAAAGTGTTAAAATGTTTTGTAATACCTGTTACGTCGATATCGGATGCCCATGCGTTCTCGAATATTTAAATCGATATTACGCTAATATCTTAGGTCACTATAAACGACATAGTAAAACGAAGAAAAAAAAAATGTGTATAATTAAAAATTGTCAAGTACAAAATCTAGAAAATTAAAAACGCTTCTCTGACCAATTTTTTGGGGGATTATTTAGGTTTAATAATCACGTTACCCGGTTAAATGCTGCAATGAGGCAACCCTTTACAACCTGTTATTAATTAGATTAAATTATTAAAAAAAAAACTGTTGTGAATAATCGACTTGTTTTTTTTTCTCTCTTAGTGAGCCATTATGCCTGTGTTATAGATTAAATAAGCCACGCAAGAGATTAAAAATAAACGTGTTACCAGGTATTAATTAAAAATTAAGTGTTGCCAGTTGTAAAAGTATAGGCGACGTTCCTAATGAATCGTCCATCATTGTAAATAGGGTGTAAAGCTTGTAATAATATTAATATTTTAATATGTTGTTTGTTGAATCTACAGATATTATGTACAAAAAAACATTATTTACATCACATATAGTATTTATTGTTTAAATGTATTCAATTTAACATTAATCATGGATAATCGTGGGTGTAAACCGAAGGGAGTGGCTCGGTCGCCAGGGATGGTAGATAATGGCCAAATAATCCTGGAACAGATGTCGCTAGAAGTTGGTATTTATAAGAAAAAAACTAGAGGGTTTCTTGCAAATAAAAAATACTAGGGGTTTAGTACTTTCGTCCACAGCCTGAAGGACCTTTTTTGGTGCACAAAATCAGCAAACGTCATTGAATTGAACCTCGATATTGAAATATGGTATTATTGCGTACCGGCATACACACCTGACCTTGAAACCTGGTACTTATACCAGGGACCTGGTACGGCTACCATCCCTCTCGGTCGCTTTCACTTTTGAAGCGTCGGCTTTGTTTGTACGCTCTGTAGTTAAATTAATCTTTGTACCAGAATACATTCAGGCCGCATATTCTACGAAATATTTACAATTTATAATACATTTTTTTTTGTATAAAATATGGCGTTGTGAAATGTATAATAATTATTAATAAAATTAGTAACATTCGGAAATAGTTTGTTTCATATTTACTTTACTGCTTCCGTCTGGATACGATTGTCAGAAACGGAAAGTATTTGATGTTGATAACAACGTTAAACCTGAAACTAATAAGAGAAAGTCAACTGTTATTAACTGAAGCGATAAGATCGAAACCGTAGGACCCGATCGTACTGAAAATCTAAAGAAAAAAAACATTGTCTGTCAATCTGTTTCCGACGGAAGGAGTAAAGTGACACTAACATGAAACGAAGTATTTCCGATGGATTTCTGTAAAGTATCGCATAAATAAATACATTCGTAATAATTAAGACCGGGCCGGAAAGTATTCGCCTTACATCGAACACTTTCAGCAAAGAGTAGATAGGACAGATTGTTCACTTTACTTATAAACAACGATAGGTATAACTGTTTTTTTTAATAGTAGCTTGGCAAATTGACCGCTCTGTCTCTGATGGTAATCACAGGTAAATCCAAACAACGGCGACCACCGAGAGATCGTTATCCGTTGACGGTCACCGCTGTCATGCCTGCCTGCATTAATTTAACTGGCTGGTCCCGAAACGCAAAAGCGACTCACTATGACTGAGTTTTCACCACGTGCATGGTGGTCGAGACTAGTCGGGCTGTACAACCAACCACCACGCTATCCCCATATCCTCGTTCGTTAATCAGCAGGGTGCACCACGTGCTGCGGGTGAGGGTTGACTTGGGTGTCTCAGTTCTGAAAATGTAATTCGGCACCCCTTACACCACAAATTAATTAAAATTTCCATTGTGATAAAATCAAAAATAGTAACCAATAAGTACAAAAAACAATCCAATTCGATAAATAGGTATTTTAAGAAACTTGCTTTGAGTATTAAAGGATGTCTTTTTAATTAATAACAGTAGTTTAAAGTCCTTTTAGAACCTAACCCATACATACCTTCCATACCTTTTGTATGGGAATGCATGAAAAAAAGAGAGTCTAGTTACGTCGTTTCGTACTATATTTCAAGAGCCTAACATGTTGTAAGTACGAGTACTGACTGTATGCATGCATGGACGATGTTACAAACATACGTCAAACACACGTCATACAGTAATTTGATTGGTCCGTGGCAACGTCTTGGTCGTTGATTGGTCGGCCACGCGCTTGCGCAGTACCCATAACACCGCAGCTGATACCGCCGTTTGTGTATAGTTAACTGCCAGCTCTCATTCTATTTTTAAACAAAAACAAAATTGAAATTTGAACCAATTCAAATATAAGGGATAGTGTTAAAAGTTCATAAACTATTTCTATTTTGAGATATAAAAATGATGAGTGTCAGATCCCGGGTACACTCGGCTAGCGACACGTGATGTCATCAAAGAGGCGGCATTTTAAAGGTTTAACAAATTATAATTAAAAGCGTATTAACGGTTGTGATTTAGAATAATAAATAATCTAACTGACATATGTCAGGTTAGTTACACAGTTAACAGATGGCGCCTCGTACGTGACGGTTGAATGTATGCGCATATTTCGAGATTCAACAATTGGGTGTTTGAAAAAAAAAAGAATATCGATTTTTTTATATATTTTAAAGCTTCATCATAATTATGATAATAGTCAATTGGAAAAACTCTTAAAACATATTTTTTTATTAATAATAAACAATTGAAAATTGTAATATTTTAAAAAGAATCACATGACTACGAACGCGCCACGATTGATCGCTAGGTTTGTGACGTCATAATGTTAAAGGAATTTCATCGATTAAGTGTCAAAGCACTGTAACAGCTGTGTGTTACAATGAGTAGAAATTAACATTGTGACGTCACACGCGCTCGGATTTATTCGGGAACGATCGGCGTGTATTCGGTACTGAATTCAAAAAATAATTTTTAATTTGAAATAACTTAGAAGTAATGCGAAAAATAATATAAAACTTATATATGATCTTTCCATTTATCACAAAAAAAATATATATTCAAATACCCAATTGGCATTCCTAATGAAAGAATTTTCTCAACAATATTTTTTTAACGAAAGCATCATTTTAAACTAAGTATTTGGTTACTTTTTTGTCAAAACATAAGCTATAAAATTATGTTCGATGTTTTGATGAACAATTATGGACTAGCTGTGCAACATGGTTTCCTCCGTATTAAATTCATTCGACAAACAGTCCACGGCCCCACCGCCAACGCGTTCCACTTCCCACACACAAAATGGTGACGAGTGTCCGGGATCAGATTTCTCTAAGGTAGCTTAATAAATCCGTCGGCGATGATACGCTATAAAAAAATAATTTTGCCTCCAAATTCGGCACATATACCGAATAAGATCGCGGACGGGTTAATATCAAAAAATATATTATTATTACCAACGATAGTTTTTTGAAATTGTTATCGAGTTAAAAAAGTATGCGAGGGTAAAGATAAGATACCGATTCTGTATATTAAAAAAACGTTCATATTTAATACGCAATTCTGCCAGTGTCACGTGGCACTAATTTGCACCCTTGTTAAACAAATAAGGGAATTTTTGCGACACACAAAATGCTTTTTTGACTATCCATTTGACTTGTCCGCAATAACCGAACTACATCACGTCAAATTCCGCCAATATTACTTATTTATAGGGTCAACGAACATAAGTTTATGACTTAAAAAAAACACACACACAATATGACAAATAAAGATCCCACCGATAACTCGAATTAATACCAGTTTGGTCATTATATGTTTAACTTGAGACATAAGTACATTAGCGCCATTTTCGTCATGTGCTGTTGTTAACTTCGGGTCATATATTTATCGTACAATTCTAGCAGACGTCTCTTAATTTAAAGTTCGGTTGTAGTCACATTAATATGGCGTCACTTTCGCTAAGATACTATTTTGGTCATTGTACTTTTAACATCAGACCATAGTTTTTTTATACATTAGCACCACTTTTGTCGATTTGGAACCCTTATACGTCGCATTTTGACGGACGACACTTCTTATCTCTACCCTCAAAGGTAAAAAACACAAATTAGCAATTTTTTTATTATTATAAGTCGCGTTATATTTTGTGTATTAGCTTTTCAGATATTTTTATTAATATTTTAAATTATTTCAATAATGGTGGTGTGTTGATCGAATTAGTTCAATGTATAATGCAGTTTTTGTGATTGGTGCAAACGTTTGATCCAACATTTTACCTTAGTTACCATTTGTTATAGTATGTTCTCCATTATTTCTTAGTATCAAATATATCAAGATTTTGACACCTCGTAAGTATATATTGGATTTTAATGAGGTAATTTAAATATCGATATTTTTTTTATTAATTAAATTTTCGCTTTATAAAATTTTGTATTTTTAACGGTAATATAATATTACTAGACGTAGTAATAATTGAATTTACCAATTTAATAGGAAGGTTAACATTTATTGCATTATGGATGTACATAACGCATACGTTGTAGAAAGTCGCACGTCCCCGAGTGGAGCAGTGTCTAAAGTGTTACTTTACAATTATTGTTAATTATTATACATTCATATTATTAAAACGAAACCTACGACAAATAGATTACAGTTAAAAAAAGCACCATAATGTTATCAGCGGCAACTATTAGCGATCGTGTATCGTACAAATAGAAAATTTTATATTTTAAAGAAAATGGCGGTACCAAAACTTTTTCAATATTGGCGCCAAAAGAAATTTCAAATAATACTGATCTATACAAAATAGTATGAGTGGGCGTTCAGGTATTAAGTAAGCAGGCTTAGGGGAGGATACACTTTTTTTACTTTTGCTGACAAAGGGAGCGGGGGTGGGGGAATATTATATATCTTACGTAAGATTAAAAAGATTATTATAATGTTTTTAAAACAATATTTATAATTTAAATTAATAATACTATTTTTATTATGTTATTATGGTATACCAAATTTTACTTTCATATTTCTTACCAGATATAAGTGGATGTTCCGAAAAATGACTACACTAATAAGTATAGAGATTTCTAATGTATCGAAGTTAATTCGTCGAATTCCTAACGTACTAAGAACGGCTTGAAACAAAGAAATATATAATGTTTTGAAAAAAAAAAAAACTTTTTTTTGGGGGAGGGGGCAGTTCACAAGTTTCTTATTTTTGTTAACGCGCGGGTGGGAGGAGGTCTAAAATCATTGAAAGTTTGCCTACGTAATACTTTAACGCCTTCTAAAAGGAAATACAAGCGTATAATTTCCATGTCATTTAGATTTCCAAGAAGAATTCGGTCACAGCGACGTTAAGGAACAGGCTTTAACGTATATAGGGAGGTTTTTATTAGCTGTCAACGCTACAATTGGGCTTCTGTTTCATCGGCCACCGCTTTTAAAGAGCCAGGTCCCACTGCAAAATAACCCTCTGTACTAGGGATGATCGATATTCATCGATGTCTTTACATCGATATTAGATTCCTTAAAACATCGAATATAGATAGATGTTTTCATATTTGTGTTTTTGTAAATAGACTTCAAAGATCCATATGTAAGTAAAATCTAAAACAGAAACACAAATTTTCTTTAAAAAAATCTTCTTTTGTAACAGTAAATTATCGATGTTTTTATTATAATATCGTTCATTCCTATTAGATACGCCAATTGAAACAGGAAATATGAAATCAGCCACGATATAGTATTATATAGGTACAATTTTTTAAATGAATACAAATATATACTCGCAGATTGAATTGATGCAGTGCCTTGATAATATTTTTAGCGTATGTTAATTTTAATATATGTGTGGTTTGAAACTGTATTGCACATATGATACGGTACATCGTACCTTGATCCGATTTTTTGTGAGATACTTATCGGATATCTCATTCGTATTCTAATCCCACAGATTAGAGACATTTCACGTGTTGCCAGTTAATTTGATTTTAAAAATTGTGTTATCCACAAGTCCCTAACTAATCATCAAAACGTACACAAACATTAATAGTACCAAAGATGAACCGAATGTTTGTTTTTATGTACTACGCCATATGTACATTTTATAATTTCCTGAATATGCAATGATAATAGTAAATTATCGAGATATTGAATAATACAATATATTAAATAAATAAATAACATGTCTCTATTGAGTATTGAAACGATTAAAAATGAATGTGGCACCAAAGTTATATAGTGATTGTCAGTTTACTCCGTGGGATTAAAAAACGCAATATAGTTTGAATTTAACACTTGTCGTACTAACCGATCAGTTAAACATCACCTTATTTATTTGTTGTAATAACCGATCAGTTAAACATCACATTATTTATTTGTTGTATTAACCGATCAGTTAAACACAACATTATTTATTTGTTGTATTAACCGATCAGTTAAACATCACATTATTTATTTGTTGTATTAACTGATCAGTTAAACACAACATTATTTATTTGTTGTATTAACCGATCAGTTAAACACAACATTATTTATTTGTTGTATTAACCGTTCAGTTAAACACAACATTATTTATTTGTTGTATTAACCGCTCAGTTAAACATCACCTCATTTATCTCAACGGGTCTTTTCACCACTCCCATACTTGTTAAATTCAATTTTATTATTTCGACGACTACACTGAATAATCATAGGGTATGCCTCGTCAAGAGTGGTTGTTTTTTTTAAATTATTTAATTTTATTAATTGTTGTTAATTATATTTATTTTTTCGTTTAATTATGATTAATAAAGATATTTTCCTCATCACTTATCGAATCTTGTTTTAACCAAAGATATTTGCTAAAAATGGTGTGTCATATTGTTTAATGTTAACGGAAGAAAGACCTTCATTACGCTTGTGTTGTTTCGTACGCGTCAGTGATATGACATTTTAAATATTTATTATCTGTTTACAACGTAACAAACATCGTATTCCCGTTGATAAAATACAATTAAAAAAAAAAAACAAAGTGACGATTTGAAATTTGAATGTTTTTATGTTACATAACGGTCTAAAGGAATTCACGGGTTAAAAAAGCCGATACTGTTTTTTTTTGTTATGAACATTTATATTCATCGATGTTATTTTATATATACAAAACCTAATATATCTGTGCTGTAGCAAATGTTAACATAATTATAGTTTTAATTGTCATAATGAAGGTCTTTTTATTTATTAAAGAGATATATACTAATTGTATTTAATAATCACGAGAACGCTCCGCGGGGAGATACGCATTGTTTTCAATATATTTATTGTAAAAAAAATTAATACGTAACAGATTTCTATCATAGAAATATATATTTAAAAAAGTAAATTATTATAAAGTTGTTTTATTTGTATATATTTACAGTACATTTATGTCGTTTACAGTATAATAAAATGGCGCCAGCCAAGAGATCGGCAATACATTAACAGTCGATACTGTCATGCCGACTTGTCAGGTCTCACGGCAGCTATACATTAGCTGGTAGCGAAACGTGATAACTCAGACGAGAGCCACTATAATGAGCTCACACCATGTGTATGGGGGTCACATTCCAGTCGGACAGGTTTGATTCAGTGGCTAAGTATTTTTGAATTGGTTTTTTGAATGGTTGACTACAGTGGGACTGTTGCGGGTGTAGAAAAAATAACAACTGATTTGGTTTAGCAGAGACAGACACGAACGCAACGTCCGTGCGCAAGTAATTACCGAGACGACTGACTTGCTATTTTTTCTTCGCGAGCACTTCCGCCCCTCCGGTGTCGATTGCTGTTGTGTACCTCCATTTATTTATTCATTAAAATACAAATATAATTATAGCGCGTCGCTTACAGGGACTTTCATGATATTTCATTGACGAAGGAGTTACTTTGCTGAAATCCATCGTAAATAATAATTCGAAAATTTGTTTGCTACTTTATCCTTTTTTATCGTTGTAGGTTTGGCGTTGTGGCCACAATCTCACCTGATCTTGAGTGACGATGTGGTTCAAAATGGTAACATGCTAAGCCTAGTGGGAGGACTAGCTCTCAAGTGCAGCTGCCGGAACACATCTATAGGTGCTTGGCGACAGATTTTCCAACTTGAGGGTGGTAGCTAGCCAGGCGGGCGTTAGTAAAAGCCCTACCACCATGCTATAGTTTAATCGGGATGTTTTCTTTCACCGAAGAAAGCTTGGGCTCATTGCAGGGATTCGAAGTCGTCCATCGACGCGAAGTCCGTACACACGACTACTGAGCCATCATTGCTTCAAACATATAACAAACATTTGTTAATAATAGTTTATGTCTAGCTGAAAATGCTATACTTAAAACTAATAATAGAAAATAAGAAAAAGATAAAGTGACAATTTAAAACCCTTCGAAACAAGTAACCTATTTCATTAAAATCATTCCAATGAACCCAAACACGATATCTCTGCTGGCGAAGAGTTAGGTATCCTGCAGATTGCACATGATGCTACAGCTTCAGGTCAAGGTTGCCATCTTCTACTAATGTCATTGAAGTAAAAGTAGCCAGATTTTGACTATGATGCTTACGTATGAACAGATCTTCTTGAATCATAGATAAAAATACTCTCGATGAAGTCTCCTTTCAAAAAACTAAATCAAAATCGGTTCATCTGTTTGGTAACTACATTGTTACAGACACATGTTAAACTTATAACATCCCTCTGCGTCAGGGGTTACAAAGAGATACAGTTTAGGCCGGCTATAATAGAAATCGCTAAACAATTTGCTCCAAAATGCGAAAAGCTGAATGAAACTGAATTGATTGAAGTAGAGCTACAACACAGAGAAATGTCTTTGGAGATTTATCTCTACTCGGGGCAGCCAGACTGTTGGAATACTCCACCCTACAGAGGATCAAAACCAAATAACCTTGTTTGAGTTCCTGCAGTGAGTAAAGTTTCCTTCAGAGCTCTTAGGGGAATGGGGTTTCAAGTCCGGCAACGCACTACTGATACCTATGGTGTTAAAAGCGTTCAAAGGCTACGGTAGCCACTTACCATCAGGCAGGCCGTAAGCTTATTCGCCACCTTAGTTGTATAAAAAATGTTTACTTTGTGGCTAGTTAATATAAATTTTCCATTTCGAAGCAAATAGCAATGTCTGCTATCGCTTCGCTATTGTTAAATACGTTGGCCGATCGTTATTAATCTATAAGAAATAATAATGATGAATTATGTATCGCTCTCGGCGTGACCATGCCAATATGTAGTGTTCCAATTCAATATTAATCCAAAAGAAATACCTAATTTTCGACTAAAGTTATCAATTATTACCCACCTTTACATCTACTATTTTTCGAAACGAGGCAAAATTTTTTTGGCATTCTTTCACTGGAATATTTTTTGAAATTATTACATTTTAGGGGTTTATATGAGTGTCGCACATTTCAACCACATTATGTATCCTTAGTACACATAATAATTATTACTAAAAAAAAACGTGTGCGTCTCGGGACGCCCCACAGAAGTGATAACTTAAACTAATCTAAGTTGAACTATTTAATATTGAAATTGTTTAACTTGAGAAAAGCTTAGGTTATTACTAAAATTTTACGTTTAATAATATGATAATGTAGGGAAATGTCATTTATCAATAAAATCTTTTATTGATTATAAAATATATTGTATATATTAAATATATATTATATATATATACATATATATAGCACATGGCCGTGTTTGTGTTGATTGTATATTTCGTTGCGAATGTTGTTGCGTCTGTTCCTGATAATCATCTGCAATGACTTCTTCCATTTAAGTAGCGCTAAAATAATGATTTGTAAATAAATATTGAACGTTTAAATACGTGTGAGAGAGAGACAAAAGTGCTTGCTGGTTAGTTTTTTTTTATACTACATACTGTTTGTGTTTTTACACTGTGGTATTATTATACAATTTTAAAAGCAATTGATGTCGCTATGTATACAAAGATGGCGCTGTACTGATACTATTAAATATAATCAATAAAAGTTACTATAATAAAAATGAATGAACGGTCAATGGAACATTGAATAATAGTCGTAGCCAAAGAAACAAATATATATATATATATATATATATATATATATATATATATATATATATATATATCAATTACATCTTGTATCCGTCTGTGAGTTGGCGATATTTTTGAGTAGTGCTGCTAATTTATTCAATTTCCTTAAAAGAAAGTAAAATAAAATTTACATGCGTAAATGTATCATACTATAATAATCATCAATGAACAATTATATATATCGTATATGTTTGTAAGATAAAATACACCTTAATTCTTGCTGAAAAATAATTTTCACTCTATATCTATCAAGGGTGATGCTCTAATAATTAATAAGTATGTACTTGATATTGTTATATCCTTCGATCAATAATACATTGTAATACATTGTAATACAGTGTATTATTGATCGAAGGTTATATCACATCCAGTCACTTCTAACGTTATTTCTTGTTTTCTTTCTCTATGACGACTTGAAACAGATGACACGACTTTCATGCTTTTTTTTAAATTCTTCATAGTTTTAGCGTTTATATATAACGTTGTAATATAATGTTCAGTGACGATATGGCCCAAGATAATAACACGCTAAGTCTATTAGGCAACTGGCTCTCAAGTATAGCTGGCGGAACACACCTATTGGTGCTTGGCGATAGATTTCGATTAACTAAATTAAATGTACTACTCGCGCCAAACTTTATGGCCGGTATAGTCACAGCGACGAGTCGGAACATGCGCATGATACAGTAGAAATATAAAACTTAGAACGCCTTAATAATCTTGCATTAAGAGAAATCATTAACTTCTATAATTGTTATTATATATAATTTATTGATATATCTGTAATGATTATAACTAAACTTGTGTTCTGCGAAAATTAACGCGCTTATGTTTACAGCGATCATAAAGTGTGGTGCGAGTTATCGTTAAGTAATTGATAGTCACTTGAAGTGATATAGGGCACAGATAAAAAGGTTGGAGATTTATCTCTACTTGAGGCAGTCCGACTGGTGGAATACCTACACCCTACAGAAGATTCCAACTAAATAACCTTTTGTTGTATACCTGCAGTGAGTAGGGTTTCCTCCAGAGCTCTTTGGGGAACAGGGATTCCAGGTGAGCAACGCGCTAGTGATACCTATAGTGCTACAAGCGTCCAAAGGCTACGGTAGCCACTTAGCATCAGGCGGGCCGTACGCTCGCTTGCCACCTTTGTTGTATATATAGTAATAATAATATAGATACTAAACAAAGGTTTACAACAAACCATCATTCTCATCACACCAAAAGTTGGTCTTTTTCAGGCATCGAAGTATTCAACAGTAGAGCTGCCATCACTACACCTCAAGACCTATGTTTAAAATGGATAGAATAGTTTTACTTTTTATTGCAATTTGACAGCACTGTCCCTGATGGTAAGCACATTACAAACCAAACACAACGGCGCCCACCGAGAGATTTGCAATCCCGAAACACGACACGCAAAACCGAGTCACTATGACGAACTTTTCACCACGTGCATGTAATTTGACACCCCCTACATCCCAAATTTTTCGTTAAATAAATTCCTATTAAATTTAATTCCTATCTGTACATTTGAGTCGTAGAAAATCAAAGGTGGCAAATACACAGAAATAGACCTGACCGTTAATTTGGTAATTCAATTGTTTCCATAGTCATTTATATATTTGCGAATATTTGACTTTTAGTTTTGTGTGAACATAGGCGGACTAGCAGTCTTGGTCGCCCTAGGCCGTTTAGCACTAGCCGCCCCTTCTCAGTTCATTATTTAATAAAACATATGAAATTTTATGGTATTAAAGTACAGCTTTACGATGTCAATATTGTAATTCAAGCTGGATTTTTATCCATGTCTTGAATCTTAATATATACTTTATATTATGCTTTTGTGTACTGTTATTTATTGTCATCACAATTTTTGCATTATGTATTATATTTTTTGCTACGATTAGCCGCCCCTAATATCTGGCCTCCCTAGGCCTGGGCCTAGTTGGCCTCAAGGGAAATCCGCCACTGTGTGTGAAGCTAACAGTAAAATATTCGCCATGGATACAATTGGAATTTATTAGTTTTATATAAATTACCAAGTTACCGGTTAGACCTAGATACTTTTTCCTTTAATTTTATACAACTCATTTATTTCTCGTTTCTTTCCATAATTTATTTCCTAATAAAAAAAGTTATCTGTGCGATTCACACACGATAGAAGTGAAACTTCATTTTAAAAGACATGTTCTATTTTATTTAAACAGTGTGCAATATACATACACACCGATATTTACTCTCTCGCTCTGGCTCACACAAAGAGGAGAAACCGATAATGTGCGTTAAACGTTTAACGTTTAACGCTTGGAAGTCGCATAAGAAGTTTAACTTCAAAAAACAACTAACATGTACGAGGCGCCATCTATTAACAATGTATTTAAATAACATGACAGCTGATAGACTGTTTACATTCTTAATGTGCGAATTATTTGCACAGTAAGCTAGTCTATTAACAATAATACTATATTAAGCCTAGAAAAGAGATGACTCTCTAGTGCAGCATCGAATGCAGTCAGTTGCTTATCGATAGATTTTCAATTTTAGGCCAGCATAGCGACCTTTACGGGCCTCTTTACGTTGGCCTGGTTTTGACGAAGAGGTAAACATGAACGTATAGAATGCCTATTTGCCTGCATACGTAGGTATTTACTTCTATCCGTCGTTTATCTGTTTTTAAGCACGAATCAAAGGTGTCCGACAAACATTTGTGACACTCTCTACACGTTTGAGTAACAACTGTGTAAATATGATGTTGAGTTGGTCGATAAATTATACATAAATATTAAAGAAACAGTGTATCGCGAATACACAAGTAGAATGACACACCACAGTTTTGTTCTTTAATCTTACTATACTGTTAGCCCTAAGGACCCTGAAGTCTCAGAAGGCTTTTACAGTTTAACCGGGCTTGGGGGCGAGTACCTTAGGCACTCAGCCGCGAAAGCGAGGCAACATGCTCAAGTCTGCCAAAGTTATCGAGTCTCTGCTTGGGCTGTTGCCGAACATGCAAATTAGTCGCGATCTGTTTAATTCCCTATCCATAGTTCTATCTAACTAACTCTACATATATACAGTGTAATGATTGTTTTATCAATCATCTTTTATCTCTTATTTCAAATTATTTGATTTCTCATTTATTCATTTATTGTGTTTATGCTCCTTTCCGAAGGCATCTCATCTATAGGTAATTTATTATTTTAAATATTGTATTACAAAGTTATTTTACATTCGTATAAATATATATGTATATATATAATAAGTAGGTCATATACTAATATTGTATTTTTGAATGAAGAACTTTTTAAATTTAAAATATGAACAAGACGGTAAAATAATTGAAACATGACGGATGGATTCTGACAGATAGAGGCAGATGGATCTCTAAAGAAAAACGTACAATCTTAAATGAGATTTGTATAAGTTTATTTATATCTACTATTATATTTATTGTTTTGACTCGCACATATTTATCTGGAGTCTATAAAACTTATTTTGTTACAACAAGAGACCTCTCGAATTATAACCGGTATTCGAAGGAGTTGAAACCTTTTACTCGAAATTATAAATCGAATAAAAAAACCTGGCGGACGTATTCATTCATGCTGACTTGAGACTGCAGTTATAAAAATTGGAACAGAATGGAGTTTTACTTAAACACAAGCTTCTCACAACGGAATTTTACTAGCAGATCTTTTACGGATATATTCAAAACTTGGACATTTCTTACTAGTGAAGGTGTTACTATCATTAATAGACTTTAATAAGGTACTCTGTTTTTTATATCTCATTTAATGTTAATGCCTTCGGAATACACTTATTTATCTATTTTGCATTTTCATTCCATAACCATTAAATATTTATTTTCTGCTACTTATAACTATTTTAATTGTCCACGTGACAACAGGTTTCTGTCTTCTGGGAGGAAGAAATATGTGTATATGTATTTATTAATCTGTCAATTATGCTGTAAACTAACTAGCCAAAAAAAGAAAAAAGGACCCTTACATAACTTATATACCTACCTACCACCTATGTACCTTTTATAAGAGAACCCTCGTCGCTGCACATCAGGCGATCGTACGATGTCGCGTGAAATTCGATGGTGGCGCTGACACCGAGGAAAGACAGTAGAGTGTCCTTTAAATGTAGCGTTACAATAACTTTTTATTTGTTTTATTACTTAATATCTTTTATATATGATTCTAATACTCGTAGTGCAGAAACCAAATCAAATATATTTTATTCAATTTAGGCTCTTAGAAGGCACTTATGAATGTTAACACTTTACTAACGGTTCGGAGAAAATCCCAGTCATCGAGAAGAACCGGCAAGAAAAACAAAACAAAGGACGAACAAACAAACAAAGAAGAATTTGATAAACTGTTTTTACAGTATTTTTATTGTTTACAATTATTTTCATTTTAATGGATGTACAGAGAGATAATCACTTCCACTCATCACCGTCATTCACGTAATGATCCACCCTATAATATGATATGATGGTGATGAACATGATTCTTGAACTTATTATCCAACAATTTTATTTTTTATAGTATGTCTGCACATTGACTGTACTGCCCCTTGTGGTAAGCACATCACAATCCAAATACAACGGCGACCACTGAAAGCTTGAAATCCATCGGCGGTCATCCCTGTCATGCTTTTGTTTGATGTCACACTGGCTGAGAGATGGTTCCACCGCTTCACGGTACGAAAAAGAGAACTTTTTAGTTCGTGCCGAGATGGAAGTTACCGTAAAACTGTGATTCCGAAGCCCAGCGCGTATGGTTCTGTTGTGGAAAGGAGAGAAGGGAATTAGATTGAACAGCTCTTGAGAACACTCATCATGATACAGACGGTAGTACACGCTCAGCGAGTCGATATTCCTGCGCAGCTGAAGTGGCTCGATACATCATAGTGATTCGCGAGGTCTCATATCATAAGTTCAAAATTATACTTCTGGTAACTGTAACATAACAAAAAATATAACAATTTTTAATTTAAAGTTTTTTTATTTCTTTGTAGGTTTAACATTTGGCCATAATCTCACCTGATGTTATGATGATGTGGCCCAAGATGATAACACGCTATGCCTAGTTGGAGAACTGGCGGTCAAGTGTACCTGCCGAAACACACCTATAGGCTCTTGGCAACAGATTTTCAACTTGAGGGTGGTAGCTAGCTGTGTGGGCATTAGAAAAGGCCCTATTTGCTGTGATTTCATCACGATGTTTTTCTTCACTTAAAACTCAGACTCGTGGCGATTCGAACTCATATCGATCGACACGATGCTCGTAGGCACTACAACTAAGCCTTCAATGCTTCAAACTAAACTTCAAGTAACTTCTGTATATTAATATTTAATTTGTAGCTCTTACAAATACTGTCTCTTCAGTAAAATATCAGATCTGCGCTCTAAAATATTGTAGTTAAGAGAATAACAAAACAAAACAGCCTTACACAATAGATTAGTATTAATAGTTAATAAGTCAATATAATTTAACCTCGCGAGGCTTTCGAGTCCTGTACATCACTAAATAGCGCATTTAAATTTAATTTTACCTTATTGATTAAATCTAACAATGAAATTTCTTGGTCACTTGATTTTTAAAAACGTCTGTTAGCTAAAAAGAAAAACCTAAAGAATATATTTTTTTAACATTAATAAAGTACAGATTTAAAACGTGCTATCTCATTAAAACCTTCTTTAAACAAGAAATACACAGATATTTTTCCTTTTTACATCACTATACTTGAAAAGGTCGCGCGTCGCGTTCTAGACAGAAAAATCGATATTCCAGCCTTACGTACGCTCGCCGCTCTAGCTCGATTTGAAATTGCCGCGAGTGACGTCAGTGTATCTTCTGACGTCATCCAGTCAGCCGCTACTCGCACATAATCACATTCTATCCGATTCACTCTAACATTCCACAAATGAATGAACACGAGTGAGACGGTGAACGGTGCGTAAACGTTGTGAATCGAGTTACTTTTTTACAGGCGAGTGAAGTTCAAATGAATCTTCGTGTACTGTTATCAGTTTCACTGATAAACGTAGCTACGGTGATAATTTTGATATATCTCTTGTAGTTGAAGTTAGTACAGGAACTGTTTGATTCTACTTTATACATTTAAAGTAAGTTTAAATTCGAACTTATGTAGTTGGAAAACAGTGTTTGCTTAATGAAACATTGGAGGACGTACTTGGCCCTCCCCAGCCAGCCGAATGACGTGAACGACACCAGCGCTGCCGTGGCTGACTGTCGAAATCAACTTCAGTAGACGAAAATCGCTTGACGGACTATTAAGTCTGAGTGATAATTAACGCGATTTAAACGAAAAATGGCCAGCAATATTAACCCTGTACACAAAAGCAAGCATTTCCCGATAGACCAACTAGTGTGCGTCGGTAATTATGAGCTAGAGAAAACGATTGGTACAGGCAATTTCGCCGTCGTAAAACTGGCTACACATGTTATTACTAAATGTAAGGTGCGTACATATGATAGTTTATCCGTGTAATGAAGTGATTTTTGTGTTTTATATGCGTTTTATCGTATAATTTTGTGTTAATATGCATAATTTTGCAGCTTCTACATTTTTATGTGATTGTTTATCGTGTTGTGTTGTTTCGGTTATTTTCCATTCAAAGGTTTTGAACTCCATTCAGGTTTGCCAAAAACATTACATACTAAGTAAAGGATTAGAATTAATTTATGGCTTGAGTAAAGAAGGCTAAGAGAACGCATTTATTGAAAAAAAAAAACATGTAAACCTATCAATCAGATTATACATTGTCACATTACCTTGAGCCTATGGTGACTACCAACACTATTTTGCCGGTTTATAACAAAGTAGTTTTTTGTGTTTTAAATTTCGTACGTAGTTTTTGTACCTCTTTTACATTGAAAGTGGGAACTGCTCTCTGATAATAGTGTTTTTGCGACAGTTGTTTTCAATTGACGATTTCATTCACACTTCTATGTAATCAATTATGGTGCTCCTTGCTAATGGTTTGCACGAGTTTATCTCGTGCAGATGACAATTAAATACATAAGTACTTCCGACAGATAATACATAATTTCAATATATGTTGTCCTTTTCTTAAAAAAACTATATAGTTGTATATGTGTGTGACCACAATAAAAAAAATTCAAACTTGTTTTTATGTAAATTTATTCATAACATCAATATTGTCTTTATGTTATTTAGATTTTTGTACATAAATAGTTTCATTCAAATTACCTATTATTTTTTCTTAGCATATTGGAATAGTTTTCAGTGTCATATTTGATTATCTTTAAAATGAGATAACACAGAATGTAGAATTTAAACAATATACAAAGATACAATACCTATTGCTATAAAGATTTACTACATTGTCACAAATTCAACTTAAGATTTTTATAACCAGTATTAAGATTACATATTAAATTATTTTAACTACACTGATTTCTATATTTGAAGAATAATAGGCATTCCTATAAGGGGAATAGGCTTGTAACAAATAAGATTAGGTAAAAATTTGTATTTTTTCTTTTTTTTTAAATTATAACATAATTAAAATTATGTTTGAAGTTTGAATTATTTACAATGTAATGTATGTAATAATTACTATTTTAACATTGTTTTAAACGGGACATATTTATGATTATAATTATTAACCCAATTATCCTGTAAAACAAATTTATAACATAAAACCCATACATTAATTATTAGTTTCCGCATCGCTTCAGCTAGATACAATCTCTGTACTATAAAATAGTGGCAACCAAAACTCGCTGATTTGGTGTACTTGAGTCAGTGTCATACCGATAATACTGACGCATTGACAAGATTCATTTCAAATAGTCACTACACACTGATATTCAGTTGCCTTATTCTAGGAGCTATTGTTTGTAGACAGCTTATAGTAGAAGTGCAATGGAGACCAATCATTAATCTATGCTAAAACCGTATAAGGTTTATTATTGTATTTTCCCTTAAATCACATTTAAAGTTTAAACAGAACTGAAAAGTTTCAACTACATACCGCACTACCTACAAACAATAACTCCTAGAATACGGAAATTTGTATTGTAATGTGTAGAAACTATTTGAACTTAAGCTTGTCAACGTGACAGTATTGTCTGTATGGCACTGACTCGTGTACGACAATTCTGCGTAGTTCTGATTGCTGCTTTTTCATAGTACGCTGACAGTATCTAGTTGAAGCAGGGTGGAAACTAGTATTTAATCTATACATCTATACACTTTTTTAAGGATTAATAGTTTTAATCATAAAAATTACTGATAAAATATTCAATAATTCCTGTTTAAATAGTTATTATTACATATATTACATTGTAAATAATTCAAACTTTAAACTTAGTTTTATTCCACAATAGGCGAATATGGGCAATGCCTTATATGACATACTAGCTGTGCCCCACGGTTCCACCCGTGCTAAATGTATTCGACCAACTCTCCACGTTGCCGACGCCAATGCGCCCGTGTAGCCCTATCTATGTTCCACTTCTCGTATTTGCCTACAGCTTGCCAGATTGCTTGTCATTCATAGTTACTACTCCGCTCCTTAGGGTCGTGCGTGAAGTTATTCGGCCTATATTATTCCTCATGATTCAGGCTATCATATACGATAATAATTTATCAAATTTGAATGTTAGTTCCAGAGATTAGCGCGTTTAAACTAACAAAAATCTTTTAGCTTTATTATATTTATGACGTATGTATCCTAAACACCAAAATTGAGTCACTAATTGGTCAGAGTAACATTATATCATAATGAAACAACTGACTGATCAATATCCGTAAAGGAGGAAATTTGAAAGCTGGTTGGTTGCCTTTCAATGTCTGTTCAGAGACATGTCAAGGACTTGATAAAATATACAAACAAACGTAAGTCCAAACTAGTCTCAGATACGTAAGAAAGAGGAACATGAATCCTAAAAATTTTTTATTGTAGTATTCTGATGTACAATTTGATTGTTTGAATATAAATTGAATCTTGATATATAGTAAACTAGCAACTCGCCCCGGCTCCGCTCAGGTAGCGGAATCACTACATCACTACATAGTATAAAACAAAGTCGTTGTCGTTCTGTCCGTCCCTATGTATGCTTAAATCTTTGAAACTACGTAACGGATTTTGAATCGGTTTTTTTAGTAGATATAGTGATTCAAGAGGAAGGTTTATATGTATAATACATGCATAATATTGTAGAGAAACACTGATAAATTTAGAGGTTTCTAATGTGATGCCGTAAATAAACACATTTTTTGCGCTTACATTGCAAACGCTGACTGAACCCCACGAGATAAATCAAAATAATGTACTACAGTATTGTACACCTTAAAAAGGTCAACATAAAAGTCCGCGATGGTATATGTCTATCTCTTAAGGATAACCCACAATAACCATTTTTTATCCTTTAAATTTTACGGGAAAAAATGGCTTATTTACGAAGTGATTTTAAGCAATACAGCATTAATCCTTATACAATTAAGTACCTTTCCGAAGATATTACAGATATAAAATGCAGGGACATAGGGGTGCGGCGGTACCGGCCCTATATACCATGGTCATATGTCGCTCTTTGAAGAGTAACCTCTAAACAAAACATGTTTGTATTGTCTAATGAAAAAAAAACTGTAAACGTTGTTTATAAGGACATTCTGTAGTAGGTAGGTATATTTAGAATCAGCATTGCACCCATTCGAAGCCGGGGCTGGTCGCTAGTAATACATATAACTCTCCTCTCTACTTTAACGAGATCATCAGTCCATCTCATCGACGGCCTACCTTTACATAGTTTTCCCTTTAATTCATAGATATGTTATCTGGTCAGGTTATATAGGATATATTTTGTTATGTTAAGTAACATACGAAATAAGCAGTGACGATAATTATGTATCAGTTCGGAAATAAGATGCTTTTCGGGCCATTAAATGGCTTACGCTGAGTAAACCATAAGAGATATAACAAATTAATGTATAAGATTATTGTAGATTTAAAAAATAAACTACAAAAAAGTTAGCGATAGCATATGTCTATCTTCTAACGATCACACACAATAAGCATTTTTGGCAATAAATTCCCGGTTGACGACATTCTGTAGTTCACAGGAGCGGAGCCGCGGGCATAGCTATTTGTCTATAAAATGCAAAATTAATTATTCAAATCTGACTGGTAGTTCCAGAGATTAGCGTGTTTAAACAAAAAAAAACATCAATTGAACTTTATAATATTGGTCTAAATATAATAATTAGGAAATTGAGGTTAATAACAAGTAAAGTTATTTTTATTAAATCCGCTTCCATTATAAAAATAACATCCCTTCACCACTGCAGTGCAGTATGAATACTACTTTCACAATGACTCGATCGAAGTGAGATCGAATCCTTGCAAGGAGTCTGAGCTTTAGGTGAAGGAATTACGTCATTATGAAACCATCACTTCTTACATTACAGTTGAATATCTGTCAGCCATCATTTATAGGTGATTTCTGGTCGCTGCATTTAAGAACTAGTTCCCCGACTAGGTTTAACGTGAAAAAAAAACTTTTTTGGAACTGTTCTAGTGATGCAACATCGTTCATAAAACATCGATGTTAGAACACCGAATTAGATCGATACATCGATGTTTTTGAATGTTCGAGAAAATTGTAGAAGAAATTAAATAAGACACGTAAATTATAATCTATTTCAAAAAAGCAGGAGGTTATCATTTCGACTATATATTTAAAGCAATGATGGCTATGTGGTAGTGTGTACGACTTCACGTCGATTGACGTGAGTTTGAATCCCTGCAATGAGCCTGAGCTTTCGGTGAAGGAAACATCGTGATGAAAAAATAGCATGGTGGTAGGGCATTTTGTAATGCTCGCCAGGCTAGCTACCACCCTCAAGTTGAAAATCTGTCGCCAAGCACCATTAGGTGTGTTCCGGCAGCTGCACTTGAGAGTCAGTCTTTCACTAGGTTTAGCGTGTTATCAACTTGGGCCACATCGTCACTTAACATCAGTTGAAACTGTGGCCACTACGCCAAATCTCTATAATGATAAAAAACATTTTTTTTTGTATTTTTATTACGCGATTACTCCGCCAATTATGTGTTAATTTTGATGTTATGTGTCGATTCTTTTTTTATTTGGTAGGTCATACTTCAGAGGTGGTCCCATATAAATTATCTATGATAATTATATTATATTATATATATATTAATTATATTATATATAGCATATCGAAATAGAATGAGCGCTTTTTGAAAAAAGAAATGTATATACGATGGGCGTTAAATGTTCTCGATATTGGGATAATTAAGTAATGAAGTGAACATAGTACTAAAACACTCAGAACATCGAACGTGTCGCACGTATAGTGAAGCCATTTCAAGTTAACCTTTAAAGACTACGTACTGTTATATCCCTGGGACCCATAACAGTACGTAGGTCAGCTCGTCAGTGTTAAAAATCAAAATAAAAAAATACTTTATTTAATGTAGGCCCTAAGAAGGCACTTATGAATATCAAACACTACTACCGGTTCCGAAAACATCTCAGTCATCGAGAAAAACCGGCAAGAAACTGGATCGGACAGATCTTATCAAGTCTAAAACACGGTACGACAAATTTGAATATATTGGGAATATATTAAAGTTAGGATATTAAATTCCTACTCCAAAAATAACTGATTATAAATTGTAAATACGTATGTACTCGTAAGTATAAATAATTCCGTTGACTGTCCTTTAATGTCCTTTGTAGTAATAAAAATATTTTCTTCTACTTTTCACTTTAAGTTTGTACATTATAGTCTTGAAGTCTGTATTTGTTTACCTTTTTTTTTCTAAAAAATAACTTTTTCACTCGAAAGTATCTATAACCTAGCTTGTATTTATTAATTAAACAAAAATTAGAAATAGCTTTAATTTGGATTACCTGATGCCAAGTAAGCGGTTTTTCACTCGAGTGATCGTTGGTCCCGCATAGCAGAACGATCGCTCACTTGGTACCGAGGTTGCCACAATCAGCAAATATTTCATTCCGATTTGAACAATTATGGGAATAAAGTTCGGAACATCCGAACTTATTATCGCATCTTCTTTGATAGGAGTTGGTAACGCCATCTTGTAACTTGTTTATAACTTATCATCTTCCACCGCCTCCCCGTCGTGTACGATTTGTACGACACTTGCGATCTCGCGGCGGTCGAGTTTTTAATGTTCGTACGCACCCCGCACTCCCGCTGAAATTTTGCGAATTTACCTTCGAAGGTTCTTGGGGGGCTGTACGTGACACTCTGGACCAGAGGATTTGGTGTTTGCTGAAGATAGGGAACCAGATCAGTGCACGACGTCCTTTTTTACCTTATCTTCGCATCTCCGCGCCTTTGTGGGATATACTTCGGACACTTCACGTGTCCAGGAGTAAGTCCTGAAGACAATTACGAGTACGTATGTAATTTCGACTATAGTGACGCAGGGCTTGAGTTAGTCCTTATTAAATTTCGATTGTCTATCGATTAATCGGTAGTCATTTGCATTACTGAACGATTGATCGTCAGGTTTAAACAATCAATAGTAAGCGTGGAAATGATTGCTATTTGTGAAATTTGCTGTATTTTAACAGGAAGGTAGGTATATAATATGTGGCTGCATTTGTCTGACTGCGACAAATCCCAAGAGATCATCTTTTTTTCAAGACTTTCAGTGCTAAGAAATGATCGATATTTATCGAGCAATCGATAGTTAAGTGATAATCTATAGTTTTTTTACAAAACATGAATACTAGTGGGCGTGAATAACAAAAATTGTGTAGACAATTCAGGGCACTGTAGTACCGTGTCCGCGACTAGACAACTTCTGATATGTCGAGAGGCCCTACAACCGTATTTATGCCACGGTTTACTTGTCAAAATGGCTTGTCATTATTGGGAGGGCGCATTATTCAATAATTACACAACTGTACCGGAAGTTATTTTACAAATCTAAATAAATTAAAATAATACTATTCTCCCACATACTATTGGATTTTCAAACAGTCGTTGCTTAATTAATACTAATTTGAGTTGGTTTACTGCCATTTGAACAACAGAGCGGGATATCAGATAGAAACATGTGTATCTGAGTATGCGAATTGAATTGAAAGCGAAGCGAATGTTCATTGCTTATCTATGGGTTTCTGCAAACAATATTTGATAGTGCTATTCTAAAAATTAATCATCGTCGTTGTTAATATATCGTACATAATGAACGATATATCGATGTTTTACGAGTTTTAATATTGATGGTACAACATCGATATATCTTTTGCATTCCTAGTCTGAACGATCATTTAAATTTTGTTTAGTTTGGCATCGCTTATCGCCTATATGTCTGATCGGTTTTTTGGCCTAAACGTCTTCCGGGATAATCGCACACAATCAGCCAAAACTATATTGATTAATGCATATAGTTAATAATTATTATCATTTTATACAAGTAGATCCATATCGAAGTGGTTCTTTATTTGAACTGGTATTATTTACATATTTATATTTATGTAAATTACTAGTGTTTATATTTTTTCAACGATTATTAGGCACAACGAGAAACTTGATAACGTTCTTAAAAATATTTCGTTTCTTTAAAATTTCATGGTAACTTTGGATACGAATGTCCGTTTCATCAGGTATTATTTACACGAAGACGACATTCATTAGAAATGAACTTTTACTTATCACATGCGGTGAATTTTTATTATACAACTAGCTGTGCCCGCGGCTTCGCAGGCGTCGACTACAGAATTCTATCGGTTAAAAATGTTTATTATTTTATTTGTGCGGAACCCTAATTCTTTTTCTAAAATAAAAGTAGCCCAAGTTACTCCTTATAAAATCAGCTATCTGCCAGTGATAGTCCCGTCAAAATAGCTACGACCGTTTCAGAGTTTACCCTAGACGGACAAACAAAAAATTTTTTTAAATTGGTTTTTATGTTATACTTACCGTATATACTTTCATATGCATTTAGTAAAAAGCTGTTATTTTGACATTACAAACAGATACTTTAATTTTATTACAGTGTATTACATTTATAAGGACCGTGGTTGTAACGACTTTTTTGTTATAGCGACGTAACACTTAAGACCTTTGAATTTAAAGTCTAGTTTTAGAGGAAAACAATTTGGCTATAGCGACTTCGTAGCTAATGCCGATTTCGTGTATAGCGACTAGTTTGAATGAACTATTTTTAACAAGTTCTTAAAAATCCCTTGAAGATATTACGACAGAGTCTATACAGAAAGATCGAGTCAACAAGCAAGCACACAAAGGTTCATTCATAGAATCATAAAGCTTTCTTTTCTTATATTTTGTTTCATTCACAGATGTCAGCATTTGTACCCAAATAGTACAATTTTGTTTATGAATGTTCAGGTAGTTAATTAGTAAGAATTTAGGCGATACATGCGCATCGCACGGCTGTATTGTATGTCGATAAATATTGTTTTCTTTCTACCTATGTATATAACGACATCCGGATATAGTTACGGACTTATAGTGTTCCCTTCACCGTCTTTATAACCGAAATTCACCGTATATGGTTAGAACAAGACGGCATGATATAGATTATATAGCATAGATAAGAGAGATAGGGCACAGAGGAATTTCTTTGGGGCTATCTCTGTCTACTTGGGGCAGCCTGACTGGGGGAATACCTCCACCTACAGAACTTCGCAGTCAAATAAGCTTGCGTTGTGTTCGAGTAGGCTTTTCAGAGCTACTTGGGAAGGGGGTCCAAGGTCCGCAACGCACTAGTTAAACCTCTGGTTTTACAAGCGTCGATAAACTACGGTAACATTTTACAATCAGGCTGGCCGTATGCTCATTAGCCACCTTGTATTGTAATTAAAAAATATTAAAAGACCAAAACTGATGATCGTAATATTGCATTACTTAGGTATTGAAGCAATGATGGCTCGGTGGTAGCGTGTACGACTTCGCGTCGATTGACGTGAGTTCGAATCCCTGCAATGAGCCTGAGCTTTCGGTGAAGAAAAACATAGTGACGAAACCATAGCATGGTGGTAGGGCATTTTCTAATGCCCGCCTGGCTAGCTACCACCCTCAAGTTGAAATTCTGCCGCCAAGCACCAATAGGTGTGTTCCGGCAGCTGCGCTTGAGATCCTGTCTTCCGCTAGGTTTAGCGTGTTCTCATCTTGGGCCACATCGTCACTTAACACCAGGTGAGATTGTGGCCAGAACGCCAAACGAATAACGATAAAAAAAATGGTTAGGAGGTATTAGGGTTCCACAGTACACAATAATAGGTAACAGTAGTAGAATATAGGCAAATCTACGTCTCTTAATTAACGACATTAATAGCTAAGCGAAATGACATTAATAGCTAACGAAAAAAAAATATGCGTTAATTATAGCGCTCATTATAAGAATTAGGTATGCCTATTAATTAGTTGAGTTCTATGAACTTATCGACCATTTGTAAATTTATATTAACCATATCGTGCCTTTAATAATAAATTGATCTAACTCAAAGATTGGTTTTTGGAGATTTTATAATTATAATAATAAAAATATGTCGCCAAGCACCAATAGGTGTGTTCCGGCATCTGCGATTGAGAGCCAGTCTTCTACTAGGTTTAACGTGTTACCATGCTGGGCCACATCGTCACTTAAGATCAGGTGAGATTGTGGCCACAACGCTAAACCTGTCATGATAAATAAAACAGAATGTAAGTGTCCCACTGCTGGGCAAACCGTCTATCCAACGGAATGTACCGGCTTAATTACCACGCAAGCCCACGATGTTTTAAACACCGAGAAATCAGCAGTTTTATATATTTTCCTTCTCCGTAAGCGGATTATGTTACCAATTTGAATTAGTTTATGTAAGCGAATTCTGAAAACATTTGAAACATTGTTAGTACATGAAGAAAAAATGCTTTGTTATTGAACTCCGTATCCATAACACCCAATCCCAACAATAATTATTTTTTGCGTTAATTCAGTTTATTATTAAAGGAGCTATATATGTATTGTAATACGTAGCGAGACTCGGGAACAGTGTTTATAGTAGTCAACTTGTTAACTGGAACCTAAATTGTCGCGGACAGTCCGATTCTAGAGGAATTTCCTTCCGCGAACGCTCCGGATTTGGAATGAGCTCCCCTGCTGAGATTTTCTCATGGGACTACAGTATGGGGTTCTTCAAAAAGGGTGTAAATAGGTTTTAATATAGTCGGCAAGGCGCATGTGATTCTTTTAGTGTTGCAAGCGTCCATAGGCTGCGGTGACCGCTTACCATCAGGCTTGTTTGCCACCGACGTGGAAAAAAAACGGAGATCTTCACTATCTAACAACTAGAGTTTTTTTTTCAAACTGATCAGGAGACCAGGAGTCTTTTACAACATCAACGGCCTGTGCACGGGCGCAGAAAGCACTCAGCCTCAGGGAATAAGCTCAAGGGTGCCAAAATGGCTGAACCTCGGCTTGAGCTGTTGCCGTATATGCAAATATCGCGAACTAACTAATTTCCTATCCGTAATTGGATCTATGCACTTGAGTGAAGTGCAAGCGTGAAGTGCAGTGTAATGAGTGTGTGTTGAAAACTAGTGAACGCGGTGTCAATATATCGCCAAGCCGGTCGTTGACTACTTATAAAGTGCGTGCGATTACACAGCACAACTTTTTGCTATCGCGCTCAGTCAATAGTAAGGGTCAATAGTAAAGTAAATAGTAAATAAAACTAATACTAAGTCATTAGATCTGATTCCAAAATCTTGTCGTCACAATTCTCCGACTTATAATAAATAGTATCTTATTTAATATGACGTGTTTGTAGAGGAAGCCGGCCTTTGTAACAGTAGTATCTATTCTATTACTTCATCAAAGTTTATGTAAAAATACCTATTCCGATACATGATAATAAAATGTTTGAGACTGTTGTGGTGTATGTATTTAGTGTTAATTGTCAAGGTAAATGTTATGAAACCCACGTGCATATACCGAAAATCGGCTGTTTATACGTAAGAGACAATTTTACGGCCCGCGAAATGGGAAATTTATAAAGATGTGTAGGTGTTTTATTTTTTAACACTTAAATACACGATATGATTTCGTCACTATTTTTAAATGCATGATTATTTATTTTCGTTAAGAAAATATTGAAAGGAATGGAAAAAATTAAAAAAAACTTATTTATATTGTGGTTTGTATTATAATTCATAAGCTTTTGTTGTATTGCTATATATTATGTAATATTGTCGGTATTTTGCGTGATATAAGTTCAGTAATTACTTAAAGTGAAGTGGATAAAAAACTATAAGTAGAAGCGTTAATTTTAAGTTATCACAAAAATCCCTGAGCTGTTTAAGAAGAGAGACACCGTCTTGTTAAGGCGTTGTTTAAACTCTTAAAGTTTGGAAAAATATTCTATCCACGTGACATTGGTATAATTGCGTATACATACACTTGCCTAATATTAGTGTATTATCTATGCACATTGCCATTAAAGGAGATAGAAGGCAATAATACGAACTCGGCTCTAGTCTTCAAACGTCATATTTATTTTGAGTTTTAAAAAAGCTTGTGTGTCGGGTTTTTTAACAAGACTATTATCTCTGTCAAGTAAACTTACGTTATTTCATCTGTATTCTTGTGCACAAGTCTAGTTAATCTATACATATAAATAAAATTGAAGTGTCTTTTTGTAATGTCAAAATAACACCCTTTTACTAAATGCATATGAAAGTATATAAGGTACCGATAACAAAAAAAAGAATAATAATAATTTTGGCTACTTAACGGATGACCGCCTTGATTGGAAGCGGGGTCACTTTAGACCAAAACAGACAGATTACTAAAGACATACACATATGTTTCTTCCCTCTTCCCAAGGGGAATATGTATAGTTAGTATAGATCGAATTACGGATAGGGTATTAGTCAGATCGCGACTTCATCGCATACGCGGCAACAATCCAAGCCGAGGTTCGGCCACTTTGGCACCCTTGGATCTTGTAGCCTTACTTTCGCGGCTGAGTGCCTTAAGCTATCGCCCTCAAGTCCGGTGAAGCTGTAAAAACCGTAAGGCTCCAGAACCCCTAAGGCTAACAGTATAGTCAGATATAAAAAAAACGGGGTCACCACAATACCGATGGCACTCTGTAGTGCATGCGAGCGGAGCCGCGGGCACAGCTAGTTGATAATACATGGAACGTGAATTTTGAGATGTCACAAAAACCTTATAGAAAGTTTTAAAAAGATATCATCAGAAGACAGTAAGTTTATGAAACGAAATAAATACCCACTGGCAGTAATGATCTTCAATAGCCAGGATTAGTTACCAAAATATTGTAAGAAGGCTATGTTTACTGAGATTTTAATGATTTTTGATTTACCGGTGAATTTCCTCACAATTATTTTCACTGATAATAGGAAATTTACGATTAAGATCCAAAATATGATTGACGTAGTTCAAGAAATGATTTCCTGCAAAAACCAAATACAAAACTGTAAATTTTGAGAGGACAATATTTTATCCGGTCCATTGAATAACAACATAATATTTGTATTGGCTTCGAGACTGTCGGTCGTCTGTTTGTTTGTATTTGAAACTTCATTGGGATTAACCTTTTGATGGACGACAAATTGCAAATTTATCTTGGAGTTATTTCAAAATCATCTATACTAATATTATAAAGGGATTGTTTGTCTGGTTTGAGAGCGCTAAACTCTGGAATTACCAGTTCCAATTATGAAGTATCAATTATATTTATATATTAAAGTTTATTTAATGAGGAAAGTAGACAGGAGTTTATAACTTCATGCTACGACCCTAAGGAGAGGAGCAGTAACCATTAAAGTTAAGCAATCTGGTAAGCTATAGGCAAGTAAGTAAGTGAGAATAAGGATAAGCTGCAAGTTGCACGGCGCGGTGGAGAGTTGGTCGAATACATTTAACATAGGTGGAAATCGCGGGGCATAGCTAGTTGATGAATATTTCATAAGGAATCCGGATCCAAGTAATTCTCCCTTTATCCCTTTAGTTTATCTAGTACATTTTATGAGGGTTTCGTATCTTATAATGAAAAAACGATAACCTTATAAGAGATTACTTTGTGGTCCGTTTGTCAAGACCTTTTTCCACGAAAAGAATAAGGTATAAAGTTGATCATATAGTGTTGAGTAGGACATGATCTGAAATGAGATCGTAAGTGTAGCCTCTTTTTTGTACTGAGACAGTACAATGTTCTACTTCGAATGAGGTGAGGCGTTTTTAAGCTCGGTGGTACACATGAAGTAACACGTAAGGCGAGGCATTTTTAAACTCGGTGGTACATATGAAGTAACACTTGAGGCAAGGCGTTTTGAAGACGGTCGTACATATGAAGAAACACATGGCATGTAGTTGTAACTGTGTTTGTATTGACAAACTTTTAAAATACTGTTAAAGTAATATTTGCTATGGAATATTAAAAAAATAAGTATTAGTAAAGAAGCGATTGACAATGATCGCAAGATTGAACATTTTATTTAAGTAATATGTGAATTACAATAATAATATGTAATGTTATGAATGGTCTGGCCCAAGGTGATGAAACGCTAAGCCTAGTGCGGAGACTATCTCCCTCGTGCTGCTGCCGAAACACACCGAAACTAAAACTTTGACATTGAATATAGAAAAAATTGGTATTGAAGTTCGATTTATAAACAAAATCGGTGATAGGGTGAGAATGATAACGTTATTTTGTATCTCTCGGTCAAGTAAAATCATTTGGCATTAACAAGACGTACTATTGAAGTGAAGCGTGTGACTCTCTTGTGCATCCTACAGATCGATTTATGTGAAGAGTAAAGAGTACTTCGGCATAAAGTTTGAAGAGATACATTTCAAAATATTGAGGTACTATTACATTATTTCGTTTTTACGGGACAAATGTACTACTTCATGTATGTCCTACTGACCATTAATATCATTTAGTAAAGCCGTATAATGCTGTAAGAATGAAGTTTCTAGGTTAACGAATTAAAGTACCTACTATAGTGTTAAAATCTCACTCACTGGGGCACGTACGGTCTTAAAGTTTATCACGGAGGGAGATAGGTTTTTTGGCATCAATTAAGAAATGAATTCGGCATAGTAAATGAGTGAGACAGTCACTCGGACCCAACTCTACTTACTAGGTAGCGTAATCTCAATGTCTCTCTGTCTGTCCGGTTATGTTTTTTTCACGCAAAAACCTCTAATTCGATTTACATGGTTTTTCATTTAATTCATAGTTATGTTATCTTGCCAGGTAATAGGATTTATTTTGTTACATAAAGTAATTACCAGATAAATAGTGACGATAATGGCGAATGAATTCGGAAAAAGACACTTTTTCGGCGCTGAAATGGTTAGCAAAGTTACCAAAAACCGTATAAACACTCTCTCGACCTAGTAGTATTTTGCTGTCCCGCCATTGTACTCGGCATCTGCGTCGGCATTTAAACATCTACCGGCACACGTTTGAAAACCAGAAAAACAAACTTTGAATACTTTATGATGATTATTAAACTGAATTAATATTTATAGTTTTGATCAGAAAAAAAATCTAGAGCACAGGAAGTGATTATGTTAATTATCATGATTCTGATAACGTCTAGGGTTGCCAACTTTAGTGCATGGATTTGCGGGACATTAGCAATAATAAGGCAGGACGTGGCAAAAAAAAAACCGGAACTCAACTGTCTAATTATAGAAATGCGATAATACAATGAATAAATTAGATTCTGTTTTAATAAAAATAAACGAAAATTGTCTATCTTCTTATTTTGACATGAAATTAAATTACTTCAATCTATACTATCATATATACGAGTACTTAATAAAGCTGAAGAGTTTTTTGTTTGTTTGTTTAAACGCGCTAATCTCTGGAACTATCAGTCGGATTAGAAAAAATATTTTTGTGCATGATAGCCAGTTTAATGAGGAATAGTATAACTTTACGCTATAGCCTTAAAGAGCGAACTAACTAACAGTAACTATGAACTTCAAGCAATCTGGCAAACCATAGTCGCAAGTAAGGGAAGTGGAACAACGATTGGGCTACACGGGCGCGTTGGAAGCCGCGCCATGGAGAGTTTGTTGAATAAATTTAACACGGGTGAAACCGTGGGGTACAGCTAGTTATACTATATTTGAAAATGGAAATTGAAGAAGTGAATACATCACTTCTACTTATATCAGAAAATTTAACCGTACCATAAAACGGGACAGTTATAGCGTTCCGCACACATCTTTCGCGGGACGCATTCTGTAAGGAGGGTCTATATTCTATTCACCGAACAGAGTTAATACCAGAAAAATGACAACATACGGGATAGGTTGGAAATAGGGAGCTAAAAAAGCGTTCATATAGCAGAAAAATATCAGTCTACATCTGGCGCTTGCACGGCGCGGATGCGTCTCTTGTTCTATATGTTAATTATTTCTGTTAACCTACAACAACTCGTGAATATTTCGGATTGAAAACTTAATATAACTTTTTTTCTAACAATCTTCATAGATTTTTACATATAATAATAATGTTATTAATTTAATAGTAATAATAATCTTTCTTACAAATACAATTTTTATTTTTAATATATTTACATATTTGCTTGCATTGATACAACTACTAAAAAACGTAGGTGTTAACGACAGATGAGCGTAGGTCGCCTCACAGTAAAATCACATAGGGTTTTTAATATTTACTAGTTGTGAGGCATAGTTTGTGTGAATGCACCAATATCTTTTATTTTCATATTTTTTTATTATAACTCTTATATAAGTCTTATATACGACGTTTTAGTGTACATGGTTCGAGATATCACAACCTGATATGTTGAGAAATGCTTACTATCACTTATAAGTTTTATACTTCGTGTCGATGTAATTTAATGGTAGAATAGAGAACCTATATTACAATTTATGGTTGAGTTTTGTGTATTTCTGTGTTAGTATGCGATTTATATGTCTTTACTTGATATATATGAGGTAATGTACTGATTATAGGATGGTTTTTACGATATGCTTATGTACAGGCATAAGCGCCCTATATACATAGCACTAGGAAGTACAGTAAATAATTTTATGTGTTGTGTTTTAGTATATGGAAAGTACTTACTCATATATTGACTATTTCATGTTTTTTTTTTGTGTATAATTTGTCAGGTACGATACCTACGGGTTACGAAACTGTACTTAGGTTTTTTGAAGGAATTTTTTGAGATTATTATTATTTTTACATAACCTGATACTCGAATTTAAGGCCTACGATAGGCAAACTGTATGTGTTTTTTCATGGCTGACCATGTAATAGTTCTTTGTACCGGGATGGTTTAAATGTGGTGCCAAATTGTATGGACGGCACGGTTCGAAATTAACAGTTCAGTATCGGACTACGGTCCAATTGTATTGTAAAGCACTTTGCTTCTGTATACCTATATATATTTTGAAATACAGTCCACATTGAAGAAGTTTTGAAGGTGTTGTTATTGACCTCAACAATACGAATAATATTAAGTAAAGTAAGCTATGTAAACGCATCTTTACACATTTTTTGGTAATAGTTTACGCCCTACCTTAAATGCAATCGTCTGTCCCTGTTACTTGCATACAAGTGAGCAAAAGAGATAGAAACTGGACGTCCAGCGCGTCCCGGCTCTCGCGGGACTGTTGGCAACCCTACTATCGACATAACTTAATCATGACCTACTGGCCGTTTAGAAACGACAAATATAAAAAGAATTCAATATAGAAAACATCATTCGGGTTTTAATTGTGCACAAGAAAATATGGTAAATTTACTTTGATTTATTCCGTGTCATAAAAATGTTAAATATATTAAACCACTAGCTGTGCCCCGTGGTTTCATCCGCGTATAATTTAAAAGAAATCGCTGTTTGATGATTTGTAATACTACAGTATAGACAATATTTTTATCGGGCGGCCAGGGTTATGCGTCACACGTCACGCGGCTCGTTCACGCCACTGCTGCTATAGTCATAGAACCGATCCGAGTGTTGAATTATTTTAAATTTATATTATCTTCCAAACTATTTGTTAAAACAACATGCTATAAAGGGTAAAGTTTACATAAAATTGTCTTGATGATGAAGTAACTTCATTCGTAAGGGTTAATATGCCATGCCTTATAATAATGCTCATAAATCACTTTTCAATGAGACTTTGCCACAAATTACCTTATTGTGGCTTATGTATAAAAAATAAGCATATGGTATTGTGGACTTTTTTTTAGATGTACTAAGGAGCAATATTATTTTATGTACGTATAACTAACCTAGGCTAGCTGAAAGGTGTAGCCTAGTGCTACATATCCTATACTATTCCTCGTGATTCTGGCTATCATATACAAAAAGAATTTTTCGAATCCGACTGATAGTTTCAGAGATTAGCGTGTTTAAACAAACAAAGAAAAAACTTCTGCTTTATTAAGTATATATTATGTATATACCAAGTAAGTTAAATAATACAGTGATCATAAGCCAAGCTGCCGATTTATTTATTAACGAAGTTATCTCAGCAAATGGTGGATCTGTCCCAGTAAGTACACCACGACCGATCTTTGATTATATACACGTCTAGATTCCTAGTCCGAACAGCTGTTAGTACATTTAGCGAGCCATAGAGTATAAACGTAAATACGTGTTTAAACGTAGTTTCGTGTAATTACACTTTGTAAAAACTACTTCCTAAAAAAAGGATAAAAATATAACATTCCATCAGTAAGTACTGTGACTCCATATATATAAGTCACTTCAATTAATTTATTATTTCATAAAAATGAAGACGTAATTTCTTGTCAGTGTTGCTGGTATAGGATTCCCCCTGAATGTTGTTAAAATTATAACAATATACTTAATATAATAATTATAATCTAAATACTATTCAACTATACATATCTACTGTATAGGTTGAAATAACATGGATATTTTTTTTTAGTAGTTGGTTATATCGGTAGGGGATAATAGTAACTCCACACTGTCTTAACGTAAAACCATTGAGTTTGTGCTCGTTCATCTCGATGAGTAGTTGGCTGATAGTAACTGAATGGAAAATTTTTTTTTGGATATCTATATAATTTTTAAATTTATTATTTTAAGATTTCCCAGAGATCCTGTACTTGCTAATAGTTGGACAGAAATAGTACGGCAGAGTAGAAATGAACCTAGGTGGAAATCGAAATCTATATCGCATATTTGATCAACTCATTTCTGTAAAAATGATCGGTGATCGGACGAGAACCGGTGTTTTCAACGTGGTATGGACGTTGGCAAACACTAAACAACAAATTATACTCTGCATGATATGTATGACGTCACTATGTATATTATATATAACAATAAATAACAAAAAGCCGACGTCACGCAGTGTTCCCAGGCGGTCACCCATCCAAGTACTGACCGCGCCCGACGTTGCTTAACTTCAGTGATCGGACGAGAGGACGACAGTAAATAACAATAGGGTCAATGCCTAGTAAGGTATTACCAATTTCAATACATTACATAATCTAAATTTCGATATGATCTGATCAAGCTTCTTGCTGGTTCTTTCGATGACGGGGATGTTTTCCGAACCGGTGTTTGTATAGGGTCATAAGGTCTGAATTTAATGAATTATTTTTGATTTTGATTAGCGGTTTGTAAACTGTCTTTTGTAGTAGCTGGTTTTTAGCCACGTGATTGGTCGTTATAGTGTTTACATAGAATTTTATAGTTTTAATCTGAATATACACTGACCGATTCCGAAACGTAACAACCCTAAGAAAATCACTATTGCAGTTTATTACCATGTGTATGGTTGTCGCGATCCCTACCACCGCACTTGATTACTGGATATACATCGGCTGATCCCGTATTTCGACATACAAAGTGTATATCCACCTAAGGATGCCATTATGGCTGGTATATAATGGTCAAGATACACTGACATAGTCATATCACCCAGAACATTTTCCTTGCATTTCTTAAATTATTAAAAAAAAAATTACAATTAATGTTTCATCCAAAAACATATTTATCTTTAAGCTGAACGCACGCGCTACGGTGTACCAGAGACCTCACAGATGGACCTGCACAATTAGACCGAAATGTGTATTGGAATAGACCTATGTAGTTTTTTTAAACCTGCGCAGGCGACCGTTGTGAAATCGATAGTTAACTTTTTTGAGTGACACTGAAGACTGTAGCGGGTATAGCGGCATAAAAATAAAAAAGTCATTGCTCTAATTTTCAGTCTATGGGAACGAGACAACGAAGCTTATTCTCGGTAACCAAAACCGCGGGTCAACAGACGACAACTCAACATTTGTTCATCGCATGGCAAAAACGATTTCTTTTTCAAGATTTTATTTTACCACTTTGTCAGTGTGATTAATATGTATACCCATATCAAATTACGGTTTTCTAGTAAGTACTAAGAAACTTTGAGCTAAACCGCGGGCAGACAGACGGACATAGCGAAATTAAGCGAATTATAAGGATTCCTTTTGACTTCGGAACCCTAAAAATGCTTTCTTTAAACTTCTTTGAACTTTTATATATTATCTATATTAATATAAGGACTTCGGAACGTCTCTGGGATTTATTCAAATAAACAATGTGACCGAATCGTTGGTACAATAGAGAACAATAATGACCACAATTGGAAAAAAAAAACATGTCACAGTGCGAGCGGAGCCATCGTCAAATGTCAGTAATGCAAATTAACTGGCGCAAGCGTTGTGTTCAACATACCGTGACTTATTAAGGCTTTCCAGAAAAAAGTTTTGTAAACAAAATCAATAGTAAACAATTAACAACCTGGTTAGGTAAATTTTACCCGAACTAGTTTTTGTTACGTATTAACTTTGTATGGATTCGCCATTATCAAATTTAAGAAAAAAAAAAACTTGTTGGCGAATTGGTGGACTCCGTTAATAATTTTATTTTCGCCTAACTTCTTTACAAATCTTTGTCCAAAGTAATTTTCCTTACGGTGCATTACTAGAAAAATTTTGCCCACAAACCAAGAAGTCTATTGTGCATTCGTAGATTTGGAAAAGACCTATGACAAAGTGTTGATGAATGAGTTGTGGTCCCTCAAAGATTCCAGTGCTTGTGTCAGAATAAACGGAGCTTACACTGAATGGTTTAATATCCAAAAGGGTGTTAGACATGGATGTGTAGCGTCTCCGTGACTGTTCAACCTATTCATGGATAATTGTCTTTACGCCGATGATTAAGTACTTCTTGTATCGTCGGCTAAAGATTTACAAACGATGTTTTGACTATTATGAATGAAGCTGTGGAAAAAAGGGAATGATAGTGAACGTAAAGAAGACTTAAGTCATGGTGTTTGAAAATGAAGAGTGCATGACAGAAGTATGTATCCGGATTGGTGGCGACAAACTAGAGCGAGTGAATTAATTTGCATATTTGGGATCGTTGTTTACTAGTGATGGAAATTGTGAAAGTGATATTGAAAGGGGAGTTAATTCTGGTAACTTGTTGAATGGAGCTTTACGCACCTTTATGAACAGCCAGAAAATCTCTAGAAAAGCACGTCTGGCTGTACATAGAGAGCAGTATTAGCTCCAACATTCATGTACGGAAGTGAAAGCTAGATGTGGCAGAAAAAACATGAAAGTAGAATAAATGCAGTAGAAATGAGAGCGCTAATAAGTATGTTAGGAGTGAAATTGAGTGACAAGATAAGAAATAGTGTAGTAAGAGAACGTTGTGGTGTGAAAGAAGATATAGTGAGACAGATTGAGAAAGGGATGCTTAGATGGTTTGGGCATTTAGAGAGGATGAATGAAAGAAGAATCAGTAGACAGATTTATAAAATGAGTGTGAATGGGAACGTTGGAAGAGAAAGGCCTAGACGAACGTTCCACGATCAAATAGGGGACTTTCTGAAGAAAGGTCAGGTCAAGAGTACATGAAAAGAATGATGAATGTTGAGGAAGCGAACGAATGTCAGGATCGTAGCAAGTGGAAGGACGTGGTCTCTGCCTACCCTAAAGAGCAATTTCCAGGAATTTAAACTTTGCCCTCCCAATATATTCTTGATAATTTAATGTATATTCTTAAAAACTTTGACGCGCTTGATTTTGTCAAAGACTAGCACAGTTTTAATACTAGAAATAGACAGAAATTTTTCGTACTGTGTTTGTTAGGTAATATTGTTAGGTACAATAAGATCCTGACGCACATTACTCATTTGCCAGACAATGAGTTCAAGGACCATGTCAAGCAGGTTTTACTGTCAAAAGGTTATTATAGGGTGGATCATTATGTGAATGATAGTGATGCCTGGAAGTGACTCTCTCTCTCTTTCTTTGTGCATCCACTAAATTATTAATATGATTATTTACAATAAATATTATTTATACAGATATAAAAAAGGAAAATAAAAAAAGATGAGCCCGAGTGAGTTTCTTGCTGGTTCTTCGTTGACTGGTATTTTTTTGGAGGGTTCGGGGTGAACTATTTTTTTTATTATGATGAGCTGGACGCCTTTTTTTAATGGCGGCACATGCAGCTTGACCATTATTCTTCTTTATTGTATTTATTTTATTTTTGTGTATGTAGATATTAGTTATATTTATCTGCACAGTTTCCTGCTTGTCTTCACGTTTAATCTGCATATATTGTTTATCGTCGTGTCTTGTTATTGGGTCTTTTTCTTTCAGATACATATCTATTGATACATCCAAAATTTTATAACACCACACGATAGTTAAAGAATCATAAAATTCGTTAAGTAGAGTAAGGACTATGAAATATCGCGCGCGGGAGAGATGGACGCTTTTTCGAGGTCGTTTCGACGCATAACATAATTCCCATTTTGTATAAACCATAACTTGGAGAAACAACTAGATCATTTTAGTTTCAGTCGATAGTTCTCGTCAAGATTTATCGATTGCGTATACAAAACGTTAGTTGGAATAGTTATTGTGAATATACATTGTGTTATTTAAAAATCAATAAAACTTTATACAAGTATGACCTATACTTGTCAAATCGCATACGTCAGTCCATACGTCAATAGAAATCGTATACCTATGGTTCAAAAGATCTTCTGAATAGTAATCCAGTGACACCCATAAAACACCATATGTTTTAATTTCATTATCATCCGCATCATTACTTTTAATACTCATAGCTAAGAACAAGGTTTATTAATTGACTTTCGCCTTTTTAGAAGAATTTGACTATTAGAGTTTTAAATTATTGCTTGGATTTAGTTACAATTAGGTATCAACGATGTTTTGAGAATTTGTAGTTGTTATGCAGTAGATTATTAAGCATTAATAAAAAATGCCTCATATGGGGAGATTTCATGGATTTACACGTGTATTTTTAAAATAACTAACGTTTTTTTTTGGAATAATAGTTGTTCAACCCCGATTTTTTTATTAGTACACAAATTTTGGTTCATAACGTTAGTTTAAATAAATGTTTAAAAAAAGTTTAAATGACTCATAAAGTTATTAGAAATAACAAACAGATCGAAATTGAGACAATATGATCGGAGATATGGCCAAAAATGTAGAGTTAGGTCTCTAACGCTACTCAAAAAAATAAAAATGTAATAAACAATACTTTACAAATTCTCTTAGCACTTGCCTCGTGTGCTTATTTTTTAACCAACAACTGGTTTTGTAGAAAGAAAATTCCATACATTTAAATTGTATAAAAAAAAAACAATTTTTTAAATGAAAATATGTAGCCATCTTACACATAATATTTGAAATCGATAAATATTGGTTTCTTATGTCAAATACTACAATAAATATACAACTAAATATTTATTTATTGCGCCAAATTTGATATGAGGCAAGTAGCCTATTCTTCTTCTTGTTTCTTATTAAAATTAAACATTGAAGTTCAATTACATAATACAGTTTACCATTTTTTGTTTACTTTTTTATCTGACTATATACTGTTACCTATAAGGGCTGCGAAGCCTCTCAGGGGACTTTTACAGCTTCACCGGGCTTGGGGGCGGTTTAACATCAAAACATTTATAAAGGTTCGATCATAATAAAATTTACATCGAAATATTATAGTACAATTTTTCTCTATTTTCTCAAATCTCTTCCCATCCTAACCTAGATACGTTTTCTTCTGTACTTGCGGCCAGGTATTAATCAAGATTTCACACATCGAATGATGTAATTCTTTCCCTTTATCAGCATTTTTTATAGTGAATAACGGCAAAGTGACAACACTATGCCTTGTGATAAGCACAGTACAATCCAACATTAAACATTCCTTCGCTGAGCGTGTTCTACCGTCTGTATCATGGTGAGTGTTCTGAAGAGCTGTTCAATCGAATTCCCTTCTCTACTTTCCACAAATAGAACCACACGCGTTGAGCTTCGAAGTCACAGTGTCACGAACTAAAAATTTATCTGTGTCTTATCTTTGCTGTACCGTGAAACTGTGGTACCATCTCGTGGCCAATGTGTCCTCTCCTTCTTACGACATCGGGTCCTTCAAACGTAATTTTCAGTAACGTCAATTTGCAGAGCTATAATAAAAAATTCCTACAGCGGTGACCTTCGAGTGGTGGACAATCCATCGTCAGTGGCCGCTGTTATGCCGCCTTGAGTAAACTTGTGACTGTTCACGCTTTCTATTTACGAAGTAAAAACTGTATGTTATACGTATTTTTTCGTTCATCAAAGCCAAAGTCAAGGTAGGTCATTAACTCGAGCGTTACAAGTTCCACTTCCCGGTATTTTATAGAATAAAAATGATAGAAATAAAAAATTGGCTTAGAATTGGTAACTGATTCTGCATACAAGTATGTGAAAGGTTTACACAGCAGTAATGAGTAGGTGTGAATTATCCGGCAACCGCAAGATGTCAAGCAAATATTATATCCATAATAGAAAATTATATAACACTACAGTAGAGGCACGCTATGATGGCCGTTTTGACACATTACAATAGTAACATGAAATGACAATTTATTTTCGATAAAAAAAAACAAATGCGAGGCGTATCTAAGTTTTTGAGCACTGAGCATTGACGCGAGTTTGCCAGAGGTGGTGTGACGATTGTATTAGATATCTTTTTTATTTCGAATTTTGTAAAACATAAATACCGAGTTGTGTGGTAAATAAGTACACTAATAATTATAATCCATTAATGATTCTGTCAAATGGAGCTGTTTTTTTTGTTAGTAAAAACGTGAAAAGATTTGTTCGCGGGTCCATATTATATAGTTAGACCATAATATACTTGTATGTAAGAGGCTCTTTAATTATAGGCGTAATTATTTTTCAACTCTTAATTCTTTGTATTTTTGCGAAAATTACCTTTTTCATATATCACCGTTCGACTTCGTTTTAATTATTATTACGTCTTATCGTATCGACTTCCGTGGATGAATGCCTGACTGATTGAGTGACATTAACACTTGTCGAATCAATGTTCTGTTTAGAAACTTAACCCTACATATGTATATTTTAGAAATCCGTGTAATAAATTAATTTTCTGCCATAAAATTTTAAGCTAATTAAAGCTAGTATTTAATATGACGTGTTGGGGAAGGAAAGCGGCCTTTGTAACAAACAATATACGAGTTTCGCAGAGTGTCATTGTCAACTGACAATGCCTTTGTCTAATCTAATCATATATCTATACTTATTACTATAAAGAGGTAAAGTTTGTATGTTTATAGGAGATAATCCCTGAAACTACCGATAAGATTATAAAAATATTTTCATTAATATGAGACTACGTTATCCTTGAGTGATATATATTAGATTTTATATTGTGCCCACGGCGCCGATCGCGTGGACTACAGAATGCTGTCGGTCGAGCGCACGCGCCAATTGTGCTGCCTCAGACATGGTTATTGTGGATGATCTAGAAGATGTCTATCTTAGTAATCGTGTAACTTATGAAGGACTTGACTTGAAGGCCATATTCATATAATATACTGGCTGTGCCCGCGGCTCCGCTCGCGTGGTTTACAGAATGCTGTCGGTCGAGCGCACGCGCGAATCGTGCTGCTCCCGTTCAAAAGACGGAAGACAAAAATACTTATTATATATAATCCTTAGAAGATAGATATATACTAACTTTGACTTTTT
This sequence comes from Saturnia pavonia, assembly GCA_947532125.1. NCBI lineage: Eukaryota > Metazoa > Arthropoda > Insecta > Lepidoptera > Saturniidae > Saturnia > Saturnia pavonia. Next base: position 2,327,840 of record OX383922.1, read on the forward strand.
TGTAGGTCTTTTTAAGATCTATAATTATTTATACTACAATTAATTTGATACATCTCTTATGCTTAACTCAGCGTAAGTCAATTAAGCGCCCCAAAAGCGTATTTATCCTAATTGATTCACCGTTATCGTTACTGTTTATTTCGTATGTTACTTTATGTAACAAAAGATATCCTATAACCTGGCCTGATAACCTATCTATGATTTAAAGAAAAAGCCATGTAAATCGGATTAGTGAATTTCGCGTGAAAAGAACATAAAAGGACAGACAGACAGATGTCAATATATATATATATATATAATATGTATATAGACTAGCTGTGCCCGCGGCTCCGCTCGCGTGAACTACAAAATCATAATGCTGCCGGTCGAGCGCACGCGCGAATCGTGCTGCTCCCGCTCATAAAACGATAGACAAAAATGCTTATTGTGGGAGATTCTTACAAGATGATATATCTTTTTAAGATCTACAATTATGTAGGATATTAATTTGATATATCTCGTATGGTTTACTCAGCGTAGGCCATTAAGTGTCCCAAAATGCGCCTTTTCCCGAATTGATGCACCATTATCGTCACTGCTTATTTCGTATGTCACTTTGTCTCACAAAATATATCCTATAACCTGGCCAGGTAACATAGCTAACAATTAAAATAAAAAAAAAACATGTAAATCGGATAAGTGGATTCCGCGTGAAAAAAACAGACAGACAGAGAGACTTTGAATTTTATATGTATAGATAAACGCGAACGAACACGCGAGCGGTTACTAGTATAATATATATACTGCGACTTGGTCTGTCTGGATTTTGGAATTGGGTATTTACCGGGGTAAAAAGTATCCTTTGTGTTAATCCCGGTTATAAACTATCTGTGTGCTAAATTTCATACAAATCTGTTCAACCGTTATTCCGTGATTGAATAGCAAACTTCCAAAAATAATTTATTTGACATTTGTAATATTAATAAGATTGTATGTCAAATAACAACGGTTAACTTTGATAACGATCCTAGTTAATGGTATAACGGTTATTAGTTTGTTTGCTATGAAAATTAATACTTTCATTTATGGAATCCGATTATAAATATTCGTTCACAAAAAAAAGTGTATAAATATGTTGCTGCGTGGTAAGACATGGCAACTGTGTCCGATTGAATTGCGACCACCATGCTTACATGCGACATGCTTAAGCGTGCCGCATTCCAGTGTATATCCATTAAACAAGCGGTATCTGTACCCGACTCGGTCGCGAACACCATGCACATGGTGGATAAATCCATAACAGTGACCAGAGGAAGGTCGTGAATATTTTTCATGGTTCTTCACAATAAAAGGAAAAAATGTCTTACCCTCGTAAAGAAAATTAATTCGTTAGTTTTTTTAACATCGAAACTATTTATCACTACTATGGCAGTAGCGCAGGAGCGCCGCTCCAGATTTGGTTAATTTCTCATACAAAATCTTGTGTTTCACGTGTCGGGCCGTGTAGAATGCTCCCTTTCGCACTCATTGAATCCGTGCTTGTCGTTGTACTGAACTTTGCTACATAGGAGCGCATTTGGCGCTTCACTCAATACAACTTTTCAATTCTTTATATTGTACGTAATTGTTTTTAGTGAAATGCTATGTTTAGTTCAAAGTATAATAGGTTAATCTATACACGATACCTACCAAAAATACCAATAATGCAAATAAAAAAAACATGTTTCATTCAGGAATTTTTCTGACCGTGCACTGTTCCAGCGCTCCTTAGGACGAGCCGCCTCTGATAGGCGTGAGTTTGTCATATTTGAAGATCAACCAGTGTATGTCCAGCTGCGAAGAGGCTTGTAGGCCGGTAAAACAGCAATGATTAGCGATGGATGACTGATCTCTTTGTTTTCTTCCTCACTTTTCCTGAATAGCTAAGTGCCGCAAGCAAACTCGCTCCGTGTATCGAGATAACCTTAACATTTCAAATAAGCCTCTAGTCGAATGAGTATTTAATAAAGTTGTAGCTTCAGTTTGGACTAGGGTTGCAACTTTTTTTATATCAAATATAGTATTTTCGACGCTATTACTTGAAAAAGACAGTAGATGGGATAAAAAAGAGATAGTAGATTTCAAATAAATATTTTATATTTCAAAGGAATATTTTTTACTGCTCGCCAGACCAATAATAATGGTATTGATATATAATCAAATTGACAATGACATACCAAGTCTGGGTCAGAAAGAGATAAAGCTCAGATTAAGGATATATTATACTTACTCCAAGAGATAAAGGCTGCGGCCTGCTTTCCCTTTTTCACGCTTAAACATTTCGGAATAAATAATATTGCCTAATTTGTTTATCCAATAAAAATATACTACTTTCGACTACTATATACATTTTTTAGAAATATAGTAGTCGGACGCTTAATATTGTTTTATTGCCGATGGATTTTGATATCTCGGTGGTGGCCGTTGTATTTAGAATGTACTGTGCTTACCATGAGGGACAGTACAGTCAATGTGACGAGCTACAATAAAAAAAAATTAGGATACTATACTATATAGTAAGGTTGGTAACCCTAGATCGGTCTATTGGAACATGGGGAATATACGTGTGAGTAATACTGGACAATCTCATATTAGCAAAAGCAAGTTTTTTCGCATAGTAATTGAAATAACGGAGTTTTTTGCCACTTTTAACAAAAAAACAACAAAATATTAAGAGATTGTGCGAATGGTGTTCGAATAGAATCGAACTGAATAATGATAATTGAATAATAATTAACTTCGAATTACGATTAGATTTTTTTTATCTGTTCATTAATGAATATTAGTTTAATAATAATTGATTGTTTGAAATATATTTTAAATATTCTAGTTATTATGGTTGTTCGAATGATTCGCAATGTTTGAATTTTTAACTCGACTTTTGAGTATTCGACTCAATTCTATTCAATTCGTCGACAAAAAAAAAAACATATAATCATTCTGCTGCCCTTATCCCAATGTATTTGGTATCGGCGCAACATGTATTCTTCTTCCATACTTCTCTATTAGCCGTCATCTCGGTAGTCACTCACTGTCTAATCATATCATCATTCACACAGTCCATCCATCGTTTCTTTGGTCTTCCCCTACTGTTATAGCCATCGACATTCCTACCTAAAACCCTCCTCACGACATTTTCCTCATTCATTCTCATCACGTGCCCATACCATGACAACCGATTTTCACACAATTTCAGTTTTGCCGGTGCCACTTTCAGACTTCCTCTTATGTACTCATTTCTTGTTATATCCATTCGTGTAACACCACACATCATATAAGCCTAATTTTAAATTAATACTTTATTTTTTTATTCGTAAATATTACGGTCCCAGTTTGTGTATGACCCATCTAAACCTTCCTCGTAAGAAGGTGTTTTTCAGGTAGTGCTATATCTCCCTTAATTAATTTCATTACATACGAAACAGATAGTTTAAAATTAACTTTTTCCTTAAACAAAACGGATTTAAAGACTTTTTCATTAGGAATGCCATCTGTTGATGCGTATTCAAGGTTCCATCTATCAAATATTCGCACGGGTCAGCCAGTATATATTTATTTGGCAATTAATATATTTATACGAATTATATTAAATGTTAAATTATTTGCAATATTATATTGTAAATTATTATAATATATTATTTACTGTGAGTAATGTCGCGATGCTATATGACCCGCCAGTCATATTTCCTCATTATCGTTGTAAACACAGATTTGAGCTCATATCTGTGGTTATAAATTGATATTTAAAATTTCAAAATTTACATGTGCCCCTCTAAAGTATACTTATACTAGCGACCGCCCGTGACTTCGTTCAATTAATTACAATGTAAAACTTGATAAGCATGCTAGACAGATGTTAAGGTGTAACACAATGAGGACCGGTGTGTCTTCAAGCCGTTCGTTGTCAGCTTGTAAGGTGCGCTTGGTTATAAATCACCCTAGTCAATAGTACGAATACGAAGTCATTAGTATTATTTAATATGTTATGTTAGTAGAGGAAGCACCGGCTTCCTCACGTTACGTGTTTCAAGGACCGCCTTGTAACGTTATACCTCTGTAATTTGGTAATGATTATTAATGAATCTTGTTATTATTGAATGAATTTTTAAAATCGGTAATGGTATAGTATAGGTAATGCTCACCTGCGTTACTTATATAAAGAAAACGTGTGCTAAATTTCATGTTTCTAGACCCTGCGTTGTCTTTTAGTCAGTCTTAGCAATTTTATTAAATAGATCCCCAAATGTCCAAGAAATTTATAGTGTATATTATGTATTTGAGTGCTGGGCAACGAAAGAGACAGATGAAAGAAGATTACATATAACAGAAATGCAGATGTTAAGATAAATGTATGGAATGAGTATATCACGGGAGGTAAGAAAATAGCACTAGTCACAAGAAGTTGAGGGGTTATAGGTAAGCGTGGTATGGGTATATCTTAAGGGATGAAAGCCATATAAATAGAAGAGTGCTAAGTATGACAATGAACGGATATAGGAGTAGATGAAGACAGGAAAAGGTATGAGTGAATTGCGTGAGAAAGGCAAACATGTTGTGGCGAGCCTACTTAGGTGGGATAATGGTGAGAAAGAGATCATAGATATTTATAGTATTTTCAGTCGTATGTTCATTACAGCATAAATTACAAGTGTTCGCTCCGTCTTGACGTATGTAACAGGAAAATAATTTATTTTATGTAGAGTGATAATCGAAGAGGAAATTGTACGAAGTGGCCCGTGGTAAATTTGTAACTGCGTAGCAACAAATTTGTAGTATCTACATTTTATAAGACGTGGGCGCTTACTGTTAATGGTATCTCCGCTACATCCAGGAGACTAAGCGTCCTGAACAGAGTGTGACGCTTTTTCACACCCAGACAACTGTACCTTCTTTATAAAGCTGAGGTTCGGCCGTGCATGGAATATTTCTCTAATCTATGAGACGGTTTCGCTCAAAATCTTCTCGATTCCGTGGATAAGTTGCAGCAACGGGCTGTCCTCATTTTGAATGATACAAACGTCACTAAGTATTTAGAACCGCTTCAGCTGCGAACAGACATTGCTTCACTGAGCGTGTTTAATCGTCTTTATATTGATGACTGTTCTGGAGAATTGTTTGACTTTATCACATCACCTCGCTTCCACTACAGAACCGTGCGGTCTGGTCTACGGAGCCACAACTACACGGTAACGCCCATTATGACACGAACAAACAAGTTTGTTAATTCCTAATTTTGTCGTACTGTTTAAATGTGGACTAGTCTCCCAGCCAACGTGCTCCCATCTTCTTATGATATTGAATCAACGAGCCGTGAAGAGGCATTTCAGTAAACCTGTATGATACAAACGACTGCTGATGTTTGTGTTACCAACAGTTGCGGTTGTTTGTGAGTTGTACCGTAGTTACCATCAGATGCTCTAGTCCTTTAGCCGAGATAGTATAAAAAAATCTGTCCATCTCCTCATTAAGTTTATTACTAGCTGTGCTCTACGGACTCACCAGTGTTTAAGTTATTCCACCAATTTCCTTCGCGCCCGCAACTCACCCGTGTATAATACAGTTTCCTTGTTCAAAATAGGAGGAACCGGAGACTTGAAATGATCAAGGATTTGTGCCATTAATACTATCAGCAAACCCCTTTTAGTTACAAGTCACTGAGACTCGAATCCGGGAGTAAATATTAATTGTAAAATTGTTTTATACAATTTATATGTTGAAAATAATACCAATGAATTAATATTTATTAATTACTAGCGACCCGCCCCGGCTTCGCACGGGTGCAATACTGATACTAAATTTACCTACCTACCACAGAATGTCCTTATAAACAACATTTACAGCTTTTTTGTCATTAGATAATACAAACATGTTTTGTTTAGAGGTTACTCTTGAAAGGGCGACATATAATTGACCATGGTATATAGGCCGGTACCGCCGCACTTCCCTACATTTTAAATCTGTAATATCTTCGGGAATATTCATTTAAATTACATGCTGTAAAGGGCTATATTGATCTATATTAAATGGACAATGTATTTAAGGTACTTAATTGGATAAGGATTAATGCTGTATTGCTTAAAATCACTTCGTAAGTAAACCATATTTTCCCGTAAAATGTAAAGGATAAAAAATGATTATTGTGGGTTATCCTTAAGAGATAGACATATACCATCGTGGACTTTTTTGTGGACCTTTTTAAGGTGTACAATACTGTAGTACATTATTTTGATTTATCTCGTGGCCAGCGTTCGCCAGCGTTTGCAATGTAAGCGCAAAAAGTGTGTATTTACGACATCACTTAGAAACCTCTAAATTTACCAGTGTTTCTCTACAATATTATGTATGTATTATACATTTAAACCTTCCTCTTGAATCACTCTATCTACTACAAAAAAAACGCTTCAAAATCCGTTACGTAGTTTTAAAGATTTAAGTATACATAGGGACGGACAGATTATAGCGACTTTGTTTTATACTATGTAATGATTACACGTTTAAAAGTAACATAAAAATATGTTTAGCCCCATTTTAAGCAAGCCCCAAAAACACGAAGTGGCGATATCATTCAATACATCATACATACATACGTGTTTATTGTTGTCGACTTATTAACTGAGATCTTCATGATCAACGTTGCTCGAGCGACAGTGTCTTCAAACCGCTTGTTTGTTACCTGTTTAAAGAGCCCAGTCAATAGTGCGGGTCAATAGAACGAATACTAAGTCATTAGTACGGATTCTATAATCACATCGACACGATTCTCCGACATATTATATTAATTGTATCTTATTTAATATAACGTGCTGGTAGAGGAAGCCGGTTCTTGTAACAACTGCTTCAAAATCTCACTTACCTGGATCGTTTGAAAGCCCTTGGAGATAAAATAGTTCACGGGCGCCCTTACGCAACAAGCTCGCCCTACATTTCGCCGTCTGACACAAAGGTCATATCTTCAAGGGCCTTTTGTTTTTATGTTTGCATTTCGAATTGTTTACAAACCTCATCGTTTCTTTATTTAAATCCCTTTGATGGTTTTAATACGCGGAACGCAGATTTCGTACTTTTTAGGGTTCCACAGTTGACAAGTCCTTCCGCGGCTTAGCTCAGAGTTTCTTAGTACTTCAAAGCTGTAGGTAATTTGATATGGATATACATTATTAATCACGCGAGACAAAGTGGTAAAATAAAATCATGGACAAAATACATGGGTACCTCCCCTACACGTAAAGTGGGGACGATTTTTTTTCTCGTCAAACCTATGGTGTGAGGCGGTATTCCTTTGCGAAATATTATTTTAAATTTCGAATTACATAAATGTTTATTTATATGTAAAACATTAAATTATTTTTACACAATTAGAAAAAGAAGTCCTGAGTTTTTGGCGGGATCTTGGAACTGCCATTTTGTGGTTTTTATTATTAATTCATTAGGTTTACTTAGGTAGAAGAGCTTAGGTAGAACTTAGGTTCTTTGACCTCATATTATGTAATATTGGTGACATTTTGCGTGATATAGTATGGTTATTGTGCATTCGCGATGTGGATTATAAATAATAACTGGAAGCATACATTTTGAGATGTCACCAAAACTCCCTAGATAGTTCTAACAAGGAAGCCACCATCGTTGGACCAACTTTGAAAATAAATAATACTACGAATACAAACACATTGACACTGGCAATTGCTTTTTGCAGCGCCATAACAAGAAGAAGACAAGAAGTCGGTATAATGAATTTATATTATTATCATTGATGACTGAATTCATCGCATAGCACTTCCGTAGCACATGACAGGCGCGCAGCTCTCTTTTTTACCCCCTACTAAATGCGCCAAAAGAATTATAACCTCAAAAATATAAATGAGTCGTTAGTAACAAAACACTTTCCTTTTCAGGGCACCGTTCCTAGAAATGAAACTTATTACTAAACTGACACCGACCTTTCTGCGTTTATAGGACTGTATCTTTCGAACCATAACGGATACCCTTGTAAAAATTAACATTTTTCTTCGGTTCAGTTGGAAGGCGCCACTCCGAAGCTTGTTGACTAGTTTGCATGTCCAACTCGTAAACCCACATCACGTAGTAACGACGCATTTCATAAATGTTGAGTCGGAATTGACTCGTTCTAGCATGTCCTCAGCGACTCTTATGCGATTGAGTTTTTGGAGAAAATTCAGGTCTTTTGGGACTAGCCGAGCGGCAACATGTTTCAGTACCCAAGTGATTATTTATAATAATACGGATCGACTCGTGAGATACACAAAGTTCAGCGGCTATCTCTCTCCAAACTTGAATGAGGTTTTCAGTCACTGTTTCCTTCACTTTTGCGATGTTAACTTCAGTTGAAGACGTTGATGGCCTACCAGGGCGAGGCAAATCTTCCAGCATATCTCGACCGCTTTTGAACGCCTTTTACCGCTCATAAGAACGTGTTTCTGATAAAGTCGTTTCACCTTAAGCCTTCTGTAACATTTTCAGTATCTCCGAACACGAAATTCCATTGGTGATGCAAAATTTAAGACAAACTCTTTGTTCGATGTTTTTGTCCATTATGAAATTCGCAATGCACACTAGATATGATCTAACTAAAAACAGCACTATATTTAATCTAAATGACAGATGCATCTCAAATTCCGCGCAAAAATGAAGAACAGTTGTGCCAAAGTAACAACAAATAAAAAAATTGGAACCATAAACAAATCATTCATTCCCGATATTTTTTTACCGAATGTATATATCAAATTGAAATATAATAGTAGATCTTAAAAAGACTATCTAAAGATCATCCACAATAAGCATTGTTGTCTACTGCTTTTTGAGTGGGGACAGCACAATTCGCGCGTGCGCTCTACTGACGACATTCTGTAGTCCACACGAACGGAGACGCGGACACAGCTAGTTTGTAATGTGACAGGATCTAAACGTAAAGTACATCTTAAACCTACTATAAAAACTAAGGTTTTCTTTTACAAGTTTGACGTATTTATTTTGTAATTAATGAGGGATGTATGTACCAATAGTAAGCGGCACTATTACGAGGAGGGATCAAAAAGTAGTGAGAATGAGATAGAATATAATGACTATTGATAATATAATAATTTATTTTTCTATATAGTTTCCGAGTCTCTCTACACACCGAGTCCAACGCTTTTCCAAGGCTTCAATCCTTTTCACAAAAAAAGTTTTGCCTTGGTCTTGCAAAAAAGCTCTCCACGGCATCCATCACCTCGTTATCGTCTTCGTACCTGTTTCCCCTTAAGTATTTTTTCAATTTGAGGAACAGATAAAAATCGCTAGCCGCCAGATCTGGTGAATAAGGCAGGTGGTCAATCAATTCGAAGCCAGCTTGCTGAATGGCAGCCATCGCAATTGCCGACCTGTGCGCGGGTGCGTTGTCGTGATGAAACAGCACGCCCCTTCGAAGTTTCCCTCTTCTTTTCTCTTTGATGGCATTCCTCAACTTGGGAATTAAAGCTGCATAATATTGGCCTGTAATAGTGGTTCCACGCTCCGGGTAATCAATCAACAATATCCCTTGAGTCCCAAAATGTTGAGGCCATAACCTTGCCAGCCGATGCCACGACACGAAACTTCTTCGGGGTCGGTGATGATGGCCATTTCCATTGCAAAGATTGCTGTTTTGTCTCAGGATCAAAATGATGGACCCATGTTTCGTCTATTGTTACGAAACGAGATAAAAAGTTTTCAGAATCTTCTTGAAACTTGTCCAACAATATCTTCGAAATGTCAAGTCGATTTTGTTTCTGACTGTCGGTTAACATACTCTGCACCCATCTTGCGGAGACTTTTCTCATATTCAAAGATTGTTTCAATATGGATTGAATACTTCCATATGAAATGCCCGTTTCTTGAATTAAGTATCGGATGGTAACTCTTCGATCGCTCAATACAATTTTCTCGACTTTCGCAACATTTTCTTGGGTGACTGACGTCGATGGACGGCCGCAACGATGTTCGTCTTCCGTGCTCGTTCTCCCTACTCGAAATTGAGAAGCCCACCTTGCGACGGTGGAATAAGGCGGAGCAGACTCTCCTTATGTTGCCTCCAAATCGCAATGAATCTCTTGCGTCGTTAACTTTTTTAAACAGAGGTATTTAATAACGGCTTGCACTTTGTTTTTCTCCATTTTCGAGCACACGTTCCGACACGAAGCAAACAAATGACTACATACAGAAAAAAACAAAAGAGAATCGAAGATTTTTCTTGACAAGGAGTATGTCGTTTCTACTACTTTTTGATCCCTCCTAGTATAAGTAAAATTATAACTTTTCGAACATGCTGTAATCGATGGAAGTATTTCTCAGTAATCAATTTATAGTATTTCCTAGGCTTATCATCAGGTACAGTCTATATGCCGTGATGAGGAAGACGAAAAAAAATTCGAAATAAGATTTACCGACTCCATTTCTTTTATTATGCTACTAAGGTGTCAAACAAGCATACGGCCCGCCCTATGGTTAGTGGCTTCCGTAGTTATGGACGCCTATAATACTATAGGTATCAATAGCGCGTTGCCGACCTTCAGCCCCCTTCCTCAAGGAGCTCTGGAAACCCTACTCACCGCAGGAACTCAACACACATTTTTATTTTAACGCACACCATCTCTGCTGGCTAAATGATCCTTTGAAGCAATGATAGCTCAGTGGCAGAGTGTACGGATACCGCGACGGACTTGGGTTCGAATTCACCATGTTGGTGATGAAACCATAGTATGGTGGTAGGGCATTTTCTAATGCCCATCTGGCTAGCTATCACCCTCAAAGTCGAAAATCTTCGCCAAGCAACTATAGGTGTGTTCCGGCAGCTGCACTTGTGATCCAGTCCCTAACTAGGTTTATTGTATTACCATTTTGGGTTACATTGTCACTTACATCAGGTGAGATTGTAGCCGAAACGCTAAACCTATAAAAAAGCAGTACGGTTGTAAATATACCTGTTTAATACTCAAATCGGTCAGGTGCGTATCTAAGCGCTTTGCAAAAAATGTCTAGGGATCATGAACCACTTATATTTTTTTATAATAACAGAAAATTGATTTTTTTTGACATAATGTGTTCCATAATTAATTACAAAAACTTTCTCCTAACTTAAATTTCTTTGCTTTCGGTATATAGTTTTTCTATTATTAAATATTTTTGATAAACCATGAAGTGTGAAGCTACAGCTATATAAGCTACGCGGTAGGAATCGTTATCTACCGAATTGTTTCCGGTAACTTATGATACGGTCGGTTTAAATATTTTTTATGTAATTCTTTTTTCTCTTTATTTTTGCAGGTTGCCATAAAAATTATAGACAAATCAAGACTGGATGAGGACAATTTAAAGAAAACATTTAGGGAAATTGCTATTATGAAGAAACTGAGGCATCCACATATAGTCAGACTGTACCAGGTAATAACTAAATAATACATACTTATAATAAATAATGATAATGCCAGCCTGTAAGGGGCACTTACACTGCTGGGCAAACGCCTCTTCACGAAGGAAGGCTTGGGCATAATCGCCACGCCAGCCCCACGACGTTTTGGCGATTTTAAAAACCGAGAAATCAACCGTTTTAACTTTTTTAAATTTCATATTATTTAGATTTCCTTTATGAAGAAAGGAACCCTATTTCAAAATCTCCGCCGCGCACTATTCATTCTATCTATAAAGGGCTCTGTACCTTCGTAGCCGGTTGATATTTACAGACAAATAATAAATAATATTCAGAGGTTCCTATACAAGGAACGTGTTAATTCTTTTTAGTGTTATATTTGATTTAAAAAGTAAAGATCGTTGGAAGGTTCGCCTGATGATTTTACAATATAAAAAACTAGCGCCATCTATTAGAACTAGTCTTAACTACGATGTGATGGGTATGAGCTGACAAACAGACGTAACTTTGTAAGAGCGTGATATTTTTCAAGGGTATTAAAAAAGAATAACTTTTATATTCCAGAAGTTAAATTTATTGTAGTGCATATAAATTGAAATGCAATTCAAAAAAATAATAAACACGTAATATGATTCAATACATTGCTATCTTATATTACGTCAACATGCTTCATTTCGCATGGGAATCTGCAAATGAAATACGTATTTTACTGCATTTATAGATTTCCTAACGTACTGGACGTTACAACATTTTATTGGCGTTAATAAATAATTAGAATTTTGTGTGTAATTTTTTGAAGTTATACTTTTTTTGCGCTGTTAGTAGAGGCAAAAATAGCTGCGCGCGCATTATGTGACGGAATTGCAACATGATGAAATTAGCCATCAATGACAATAATGTTAATACATTTTACTGAATTTTTTAAACGTTTAAAAATAATTGAAAGTTTTATAAATAAACTTGATTTTAATTTGGTTATTGTTTAATATGCTTTACACAATTTAAAACACTGTTTTCTAATATTACAAAGGTAAATGGCTACCGTAGCCTATGGACGCTTGTAATATCATAGGTATCACTAGTGCGTTGCCAACCTTGAATCCTCCTGCCCCATTAAGCTTTTTTTTATTTCGAACGACTATACTGTTAGCCTTAGGGGCTCTGGAGCCTTTGCGGCTTTTACAGCTTTACCGGGCTTGGGGGCGAGCGCTTAAGGCACTCAGCCACGAAAGCTAAGCAACAACATCCGAGGGTGCCAAAGTCGCCGAACCTCTGCTCGGACTGTTGCGCGTATGCAAATAAGTCGCGATCTGAAGCTCCCAAGAAGCTCTAGAAACCCTACTTACCGCAGGAACACAACACAGCGTTATTTGGCTATAGGCTAGATGGAGGTATTCCACCAGTAGGGCTGCCCCAAGTAGAGAGGAATCTTCAAAGATATATCTCTGTGCCCTGCCTCTCTTTGAACCCACCCTTCCCCAAAGAGTTTTGGAAACCCTAGTCACCGCAGGAACGCAAGACAAGGCATAAAGTATTAATTTACATTGTTATCATTGATTGCTAACTTCGTCCTGTGTTTGATACGCGGTATTTTTTTCTGTATTTTTATTTTGTTACACTTCTTACGTGCGTTCACAAGTACACACATTTTTTAATAATAACTCTTTTTACTAATTTACTTTTCACTGTACAACCTTTACCTATATAACGCGCGCCGCTACGAAGTTACATCACACAGTCGTATGATACGCATACACATGATTCATCTTTGCAAAACAAAGTACAATTGGGAAACAAAATTATTTTAATAATGTTAACAAGGTTTATTTTATTAGATACTAGCTGAGCCCGCGGCTTCGCTTGCGTGGACTACAGAATGCCGTCGGTTGAGCGAACGCGTGAATCTTGCTCCCGCTCAAAAGACGAAAGACAAAAATGCTTATTGTGGGTGATCCTTAGAAGATGTATATATGCTATCGGTCTTTTTAAGATCTACTATTATGCAGTACATTAAGTTGGTATATCTCTTATGGTCTACCTAGCGTAAGCCATTTATTCACCCCAAAAGAGTATTTTTTCTGAATTGATTCAACATTATCGTCACTGTTTATTTCGTATGTTACTTTATGTAACAAAATATATTCTATAACCTAGCCAGATATCTATTAAAAAAAAGATGTAAATCGGACTAGGTTTTTTCGTGTGAAAAGAACATAAACGGACAGACAGACAGAGAGACGTTGAGTTTTATGATATGTATTGGATAATAAAGCGGAAGAGTTTTTGTTTGTTTGTTTAAACACGCTAATCTCTGAAACTACCAGTCGGATAAGAAAAAATATTTTTGTATATGATAGCAAGATTCACGAGAAGGCTAGGCTACATTAGGCTACACCTTTCAGCTAGCTTTAAATATTGATTTTTTTTAAGTGAGTTCGGATAAATAGCGCACCCTAACTGTTATATTCGAGTTGCGCTGTCGTAATGGTTAGTGATACGTAAATATAATGTTAAACAAAAATATTTCTCTGTATTATAAATATATAGAAAAAATTTCGCGATACCATATGCCTGTCTCTTATACGTAAGACATAATAAGGTATTTTGTGACAAAGTTTTATTAAAAATTTAAAAGTAATTTATGAGCATTATTATTAGGGAAGAACATATTAATCCTTACGAACGAAAGCTACTTCATCATCATGATAATTTTATGTAGATAAACTTTGTCCTTTATAGCATGTCATTAGGATGAATCGTTTGGGGGAAAATGTAGTAAAAATAATTCAACTGTCGGCTTGGGTTTATGACTATAGGTGTAGTGACGCGAACGAGCCGCGTGAGTTGTGACGTATAATCCTGGCCGCTCAATAAAAATATTGTCTATAATGAACTATTATAAATCACCAATCAGCGATTTCTTTTAAATTATACGCGGGTGAAACTCTGCAGCACAGCTAGTGTGTTTAATATTATTAAAAGAATATCTCTGCCTTCATAAGATTGTAGAGCTATACTACCTGTCTCGTTTTCTTGCCTTATCAAACAATGTGTATTGAAAATAAATGGCATAAGGACGTACAAGACGTGGCAGATTGTTTTCACTCAGTTTTTTTATCATTACGGTTTGGCGTAGTGTCCACAATCTCACCTGATGTTAAGTGACGATGTGGCCCAAGATGATAATACGCTAAACCTAGTGGAGGACTGGCTCTCAAGTGCAGCTGCAGGAACACACCTATTGGTGATTGGCGACAGATTTTCAACTTGAGGGTGGTAGCTAGCCAGGCGGATATTAGAAAATACCCCACCACCATGCTATGGTTTCCTCACGATGTTTTCCTTCACCGAAAGCTCAGGCTCATTGCAGGGATTCGAACTCACGTCAATCGACGCGAAGTCGTACACGCTACCACTGAGCCATCATTGCTTCAAATGTATTATTCAACTGTGTACATTTATTCTGATGCATCTATTACAGGTGATGGAAAGCACCCACACGATTTACCTAGTCACAGAATACGCGCCCAACGGTGAAATATTCGGTAAGTTTCTTATACATATTTATTCTATAAGCTCTTTGCTTCGCTGAGCGTGTTCTACCGTCTGTACCATGGTGCCAGTGTTGCCGTTTTAGTGACTTTGTCACTAGACCTAGTGAGTTTTCAATGTCTATGGTGACATTTTTTTATGATTTAGTGACAAAAATATATCTGGTGACTTTTAGTGACTTACAGGTAACTTACTTTTAGATAACAAAGAATACAGGTATTCTCTACCGAAAGCTTCTTCGTGACAACACAGGAGTTATGTGATGTTTAACTTGTTATTAATATCTACTTCTGACTAGCCAGTTTTTTAGTAACGTATACTGGCAACATGAAATGTTGATATTACTTTCGGATTACGGACCGGGGATTTCCCTACAATTAACGTTCCACGTTACAGTATTTCGTCCAATTATACGCATGATTACGCATCTCAAACTGTCAGGAGTAATAATAATATTGCTATCTCATCTTACAATGTTTAGAGTAATACATAATATATAATGTACAATGTATGTTTATTAGTTGTATTAGTAGTATTTCATTAGTTTATTCTTTGCGATAAACGTAGTTTTTTCGTTTAGTTTTCAAGTTTGATTATAGTAAAGTTATTTTCTTTTAATTGTCACTTTAATACGTGAATTTATTTAGTGACTTCTAGTGACTTTTTGAATTAATTTTTTCTCAAAATCTAGTGACATTTTAGTAACAGTTTGGTGAGTTTATTTTTTCTTAAGCGGCAACACTGCATGGTGTGTTCTGAACAGCTGTTCAATCTAATTCCCTCCTCTCCTTTCCACAACAGAAACTACACTACAGCGCGTGTGGTTCTACTGTGGAAACGAGAGAAGGGAATTAGATTGAACAGCTCTTTAGAACACTCACCATGATACTATATGATCTAACTTATTTATCGATACACATAAGTCGAAGTGATCTAAATTGTACTTGGTCTCTGATTTCATCTTTCCTTTCCTGGTGATACATGTTTTGTAGTGGTTGTCTCTTCACATCAACCTTCAGAGACGATCATGTGATCGGAGCTTCCAGAAACACCTTAAATTAATAATGTATTAAAACCATTTCGTTCACGTTTCACAAAACGGATGCACTTGGATAACTGTCATTCAAGAACCACTTTCGGCATGATTTTAATACAATAATTTTGCAATAATACCAACCTGAACTAATTTCTTTTGAGATTCCTCTCTACTTGGGGCAGTCTGACTAATGGAATACCTCCACCCTATAGAAGATCGCAGCCAAATAACCCTGTGTTGTATTCCTGCAGTGAGTATGGTTTACAGAGCTCCTTGGGGAAGGAGGTTTAAGGTCGATAACGCGCGAGTCATATCTATAGTATTGCGAGCATTTATAAGATACGGGAACCGCATACCATCAGGCGGGCCGTATGCTCCCTTATGCCCCGTATTTGCCACCTTAGTTCCACTCTCGACTGCTAAACTGACACTTCAAGATGGCGGTTTTAGTTTCAGAAATCGCCATTGTCATCTCATACTTGTCGCACTGTACTTCCAAGTTTCAGATCACCTGTGTTGAACGTATACCAACAACAATCTGCCTATTGTTGTTCTCATTTTCCGTACTTGCCAACAGATTGCCAGATTGCTTTACTTTCATGGTTACTGCTTCGCTTCTTAGGCTTAGCGTATTCAAAGAAAAAACTCTTGACTTTAAATAATTAGTACAGGTTATATTCAGCGTA
Source organism: Saturnia pavonia (assembly GCA_947532125.1). Lineage (NCBI taxonomy): Eukaryota > Metazoa > Arthropoda > Insecta > Lepidoptera > Saturniidae > Saturnia > Saturnia pavonia. Next base: position 2,344,533 of record OX383922.1, read on the forward strand.
GTCTCAAAAATGCAATAATTAATCAATAACAGCTATGCGTTAATTAATGTAAATTATGCCCATCAAAAATGGTAATTTATTAATGTAGAATTTTAACATTTAATTGATTTTTTTTTTATGTGTATTTGTGTGACTTTATGTGTCCACTAATAGTTATTATAATTTGTATCATAAATGCGTGCAAATAAATCAGTAGCCGGATTGGCTATACATGCTTTAAAAAAACGCAATGAATTAGTTAATAGTTTTTTATGCATATTTGAATACTCCGTAGCCAGGTTACAATATAGGTTCTATTATATTTAATTATATTTTTAATTTGAGATAACTATATATTTTGGCTTGGTGATCTAAAAGGGTATTGGCCTCAGAAACGAGAGCATGCCACTTGTCCCGATCCTGCGCAGTTTCTTGCCAATTGTCAGTTTGAAGCAGATTCACCTCTTATCACGCCAGCGATACCTGGGCCAACCAACTGGACGACGACCAGTTAACCGTCCCAAACATGTTCTCCTCGATCCTCCTCCATTCTTTGTAGGTGACGGAGCCAGCGAAGTCTATGAGATTATATTTCAAAGATGATGTCGGGCTCGGTAACCAACTCCTCAATCTCAGCATTCTTTCCAATCCTCCATGTACCATCGTCTATCTTGACAAGTCCCAGGATTATATTTTGAGATAATTATTGTTAATATCTATATTAATACATCTGTAGTTTTGTCTGTCGTCTAATTTTTTTCCAAATTCCCGATAGAAATTCTACCTAAATGAAAAAAAAAAAAAAACTTTTTTTTTATTCTATTTAAGTCCCAATTAGGCACTTATGAATGTCAAACACATCGGTTCGGAAATCATCCCAGTCATCGAGAAGAACCGGCAAAAACTACATCGCGCTTATCTTTTTTTTTAATTCCCAACTGTATAAATAATATTTACAGTTAATAATTTAGTGGATGCACAGAGAGGGAGTCACTTCCAGACAATCACTATCATTCACATAATGATTCACCCTATAATAATATTTGGACGTTAAAACCGGCTTGACACGGTCAAAGTTTTTACGAATACAGTCAAACCTGGATAAGCGAGAGTTCAAGGGAGCACAATCTCATTCTCGCTTATAGAGGTTTCTCACTAACCCGAGTTTCTCGCTAATGCAGGTACATGGGTAGCGTTTCTCTCTTATAGAGGTACGCAGCAATAACAAGTCACAGCAACTTTATAGGGGTAGGTATAAAGATGCCTACGAAAATAAAACAAAAATTCATGCACTATGTAATTTTATTTTATTTAGAACTTATTTACACTTAAAAAAATCCGTCAATTTCGTTTGGGTTTCTGTTTTTGTATTTTGAATGCTTTTTCTAACTCATAAATTTTGTCGAATATTGCTTGATCAACAACCGCCGCGTATTCAAAGTACTGATGGACCGTCTCCAACGCATTTAAAGCTAGCTTCATTGAAATGATCTTTATTTCTGTCTGTGCCTCGTCTTCATTGTCATTTCCAGAAGTACAGGTGTTCACACAATTCTTAACGATATCGTCGTCGGTTTGTTCTCCAGCGGTAGTTAAATTTGTAATTTGTTTTGTCATTTGTTCCTCCTAAATAATATAATTAAATAAAGCTCGACTGTCGCTTATAGAGGTATAGATAAGTAGCAGTCTCACTTACGGAGGGCCATGAGGGAAAAACGACTCTCTCTTACAAAGGTTTCTGTTTCTCGCTAATAGAGGTTTTGGGAGCTTAAAATGACGGGCCCTGGCTATTACTCTCACTTATAGAGTTTTCTCACTTATCCAGTTCTCACTTACCCAGGTTTCACTGTATACATTAAATTATCAATAACATATACGGTGCGCAAAGTTAAATATTAAATTCCTGGAATTTGTTCTTTAGTGATTCGCGAGGTCTCATGTTGTATATTGCTCGAATTGCCCACTTTTGTAATATAAATATGGTATCTACCTCAGCTGCTGACCCCCTCAGCTAACTGCCGTAAGACATTAAGCTATGGAAGTAAGCGAAGTAGACTAACCTAGCAGTGGCAATATTTGTTAACTGGCGAATCTTACGTACAGCAATGCAGCAGAACTTAATCTTTTCGCCAAAGTTTTAATGTGCGGATCCGACTGTAATTTTGAATCAAGTCAAGAAGATAGTATTATCAATGAAACTTACTAAATTCCCTCAATGCAAAAATAACCATCACTGTTCTGAACCACTAGTGGTAGATCATTTATATACACAGACAAAAACATTCCCAGAATCGAGCCCTGTGGAACGCCGATTCTGGCTAAGGATCCCGAGAAGGTTGCCCCATTTATACTTATTTTCTGACAGCGGTCTTTTCAATAAGAGATTAGCAGGTCAAGAGAAGTTCCACACACACTAGCTTAAAATAAGTGTTTCAGCTTAAGTATAAGCATATTGTGGTCAACGCAGTCGAAGGCCTTCGAAAGATCACAGAATACACCGAATGCGTTCTGCGCGTCCACCCAGGCCCCTAAATATATGACTTAGCAGCTTTGCACCACCGTCAGTTGTTGATTTTGATTTCGTGAATCTTGAAAATGAAATGCTGTCGACCATCCAAAATTTATTATTAAATTCAAAATTTATTTTGAAATATTTTTAATATAATATTAATTTAAATTAATATAATATAATATAATAATTAAATATAATTTTCTCGAAAATTTTTCTAATCGAAGGAAGTACAAAAATTAATCTATAATTTCCAAGATTAGTTCTACAACTTGATTTAAACAGAGGAGATACTTTATTTATTTTCATTAGATAAGGGAAAGTTTCTGTTTCTTTACACTGATTAAATATATGACAGATATGGTGAAATATTGACAATTAAGAACTGGACTACTTTTACTGAAATTTCCCAAATGTCTTCAGTGTGTTTTAAATTTAATTGTTTAAGTCCTTATTATTTCAACGGCATTAACGGATGTAAATTAAAATTTTGAATTAATAGTTGTAATCAGATTTCCCAAAAGTGATGCGGTATTATGGGGTGATGGTATTATATTTTTTGGTTACTTCTAAAGGTGTACCTGTACATATTTGTGAAATAATCCGTTTCGGAGCTACGATGCCACAGACAGATATACACGTAACATATCAACTTTATTTTTATTTCTAAGGTTTTAATAAATTATGGTAATAAGAAATAAAATGTGAACATTTTTGGAACCGGTAGTATTGTTCAAAAGTTAATAAATGAATTATTATTTTTTGATTTTGAATGAAATTTAAATACATTTCGATTTTTTGCAGACCATCTGGTATCCAGAGGAAGAATGTCAGAATCAGAAGCGGCGAGAGCGTTCGCCCAGATGGTAGCCGCCGTCGGCTACTGTCACGCGAACGGAGTTGTCCACAGAGACTTGAAAGCTGAAAATTTACTTCTAGACAAAGATATGAACATAAAGGTAGGAAAGATATCACTATTTAATTTTGGTAGAACTTTTAATGACATACGAATTTGTCATAATCCAGGAAAAACTAAGAGGGGCCATTCGCAGAAACTGTCGATGAAACCGTCGCAAAGAACGTTCGATTATCACACATGTACGATTTGACTTGATCTTACAGACTGTCCTATGAAAATACAGCACACTCTTCGGATGCCTAGTGCGCATAAGAGTGCTTTTGCCTTGATATAGCAATATGAATAATATTATGAGGAAAAAAAAACAAAAGCTGATCTTGTTGTAGCATTATAAGATTACATGGATGAAAGAAAAATGAAATAGGTTCCGTAGTCAACAAGGAACTCTTATAGTTTCGCCATATCCGTCCGTGGCTTAGCTTAGAGATTCTTATTACTAGAAAGCTGTAATTAACGACTGTATATAATATTAACGACGCCGAAAAAGTGGTAAAAAAATCTTGAAGAAAAATTTTTAGGGCACCTCCCCTACTCCTAAAGTTGTTATTAATTATTTTTTCTCGTCTGTCCCATGGTGTAAGATGTCGTTGGATAGATCGTTCAAAAATATTTCGGGTGTGTGAAAAGTATTTTTCGATTCAGGTATCCGTTTGCGAAATATTAAGCTTTAAAATACCAATTTTTGTTAGAGTCAAGTCCGTCCTCGTCCGACCCCGTCCTCTGCCAGCTAAATGGTTGTATTTGGATATTTGAAAAAAATCACGGTAGTAGTGTGTGTATAACGAAGTTGAAAGGAAAATAAAACGGAAGATTTTGTACAAATTCCATTGAAAATTACTTAAAGTGTCCTTCTAAGTCGGCATATTATGAAAAGCAATTACGGAACCCCACACTGCGCGTGGCCCGAAATGCACTTGGTCGGTTTTTAAAGGCAGAATTTTGAACAGAACACAATCACGAATGCAGTTCGTATACTGACAGAAACTTCGTCTATCCATAGTTACATATAGTTTGGGAGTCTTTAAGCGAATGGTGAATAGACATCTGTCAGGTAACCGCGATCCATCGTCGATTTCATGGGTCGCCGACCTCATTTTCATTTACCATCCCAGTGACTATGACAATTAATATCTTTTTCACTCCTTTTTTAATATGACATATGACAATCGCATGACTACGAACGCGCCACGATTGGTCGCCAGGCTTGTGATGTCATAATGTTAAAGGAATTCCATCGATTTTGAGTCAAAACACTGTATCAGCTGTGTGCTGCAATAAGTAGAAGTTAACATTGTGACGTCACACGCGCTCAGGTTTGTTCAGGAACGAACGGTTCGTTTTCGGTACTGGATTGAAAAAAATATTTTTAATTTCATATAACTTTTTAATTATATTAAAATTTCTTTTTTCAAAAACCCAAATATACAAAAAGCCATTTAAAATAAATATTGTCTGTACTTTATGTACGCGTAAGAAGTTCTTTGGCGAAACAAAACAAATATATTTTTACCATCTGAGTAAAAACAGTTTTTTTGTTCTCTATTTTCGTAGTATCTGTAGTTATCTAGATTCTAGAATGTACTCGAAACACAAAGGTACTAAAAGCACAATAGTTCACTCAACATTCAAAGCTTATTGCGTAATCCAACAAATAATAGACTAAAAATAGAACACTTCCCCTTCTAAATTATGACGTATAGTTCCAGGCATTTCTAGTGATTTTTGTCAGTTGGAAAAAAAAACCAAGGATAATTCTGTTTTTAACAACGAAGTGGCAACAACAAGCGATAAAAAAGGAAGACGAGAGGACCATAGATAGAGATACTATAAATACAACCACAGTATAGGTAAAAACAGTATGGGTTTGTTGTCCGTTTATGTTCTTCTTCTCACGTGAAAACCTCGAATGCTATTTACATAGTTTTTCCTTTAATTCATAGATATGTTATCTGATCAGATTATAGGATATATTTTGTTACGTAACAACAATAAGTAACATACGAAATAAGCAGTGACGATAATGATGAATCAATTCGGAAAAAATAAGCTTTTGGGGCGCCTAAATAGCCTCCGCTGAGTAAACCATACGAGATATATCAAATCAATGTTCTACATCTTAAAAACACCTGTAAAATAATCAGTGGGTAGCATTATTTATCTTCTAAGGATCAACCACAATAAGCATTTTTGAGCAGCATAATTCGCGCGTGCGTTCAGCCGAGAGCATTCTGTAGTACTAGGAAACAATTTTTTAATTAAATTATCACTAATGGCTGTAGGTTACCTCCATCTTTTTGGTGGTAAACACATTTTTTTTACGACGTTAGTATTTGATCGAAGTCGTGTGCCGCTAGCTGGCGGACTTTGGTTTCAGCAACGAGTACAGAACCGGTTCCCCGCTGTCTACGTGGTGCGGTAGTCCACCATACGCGGCGCCTGAACTCTTCGAAGGGCGGCACTACGACGGACCTAAGGCCGATATATGGGTAAGTAGCTTACTAACTTCTACGTATTGTAAAATACGAACGTCTAACAATATGTTCCTTAGTGCCAGAGATAATTTGGGATTATAAAAGAATCTCTAGGACATAATGAGTTGTGGTAATCACCTGTGCATGGTGATCGAGGCCCAATTGGGTATAATTCCCTACCACGCCGCTTGAGCACTGGATATGCAATGGCTTATCCCCAAGCGTTCCACTGTGACGACTGTTACACTGTATGTTGTCTGCGTCCCGAAGAGAGGTAGGGCACAGACAAATTTCTTTGGAGATTTCTCTCTACTTATGCATGCTATTAATGCTTATTCGCTACCTTTGTAGAATAAGAAAAGTCTGAAATGAATTTCAGAATCTCACTTCTTTTCGCTGTCCGCTTCACGTGAAATAACCCCACCCCCACTCGTTAGAACTTGGCTCATTTACTGGTACTAACGTTTACCACGAACGTAATTTTTTCCGAACTTGATTCATTTTTCACAGTTATGTTTTTGATGGGATATTTGTGAAATCATTCTTTTGTTGGGATATTTGTGAACACAGTGTACACAAACCCAAAAAGAAACTACAATTAAAACCTATACTTAATAAAATAAAGCTCAATAGATTGTTTGTTTGTTAATTTGTTTGAACGAGCTAATTTCTGGAATTACCTACCAGTCTGATTTGTAAATTTATTTATTGAGAAATGCTTACAATTTATCTATACATACTTACATACAAACAAATAAGATTAAAGTGTCTGTTTGTAATGTCAAAATAACACTTTTTTATGAAAGTATACATACTACCTATAATAAAAAAACATTTTTTTTGTCTGTCTGTTTGTGCGTTTCGGGTAATCTTCGAAACGGTTGGACTGATTTAGACGGGACTTTCACTGGAAGGTAGCTGATGTTATAAGGAGTAACTTACTTACTTACGTACTTTTATTTTAGAAAAATAATTATGGTTCCGCGGAAAACAGCCTTTACAGTTATCCATGGACGGACACAACTATTAGTCTATATATTTTAACGCTACAACCCTAAGGAGCGAAACAGTGACCATGAGCGTCAAGCAATCTGGCGAGCTGTAGGCAAAGTACGGGAAGACATAGGTGCATTGGCAGCGACACAGTGGAGAGTTAGACGAATAAATTTAACACGTTTTATGCTTTAAATCGAAATTAAATATTTAGAAAAAAATATGCAGAACACTGAAAAAAAAGTTTTGTTAAGTATAGCTCAAATTTTACCTATTATTTACAAAATTCGGGGGACTACTAAACTGAGGCCTACTAGTAACCAAACTCTTAACTAGTTTGGGAAGTGCAGCAAAACCAGTTTAGCTATTTTAACAAAAGTTTGGTTACTAAGAAGTAAATTTAAGCTATTTTCTGATTAGTCAAACAGTTCAGCTATTCATTTTTTTCAGTGAACTTGAAATAAAAAAGGTTATGATTTTACAGTCTCTAGGCGTGGTGTTGTACGTGTTGGTTTGCGGAGCACTGCCGTTCGACGGCAGCACCCTGCATGAGCTAAGAAACGTAGTACTCAGCGGCAAGTTTCGGATACCTTACTTCATGTCTAGAGGTAAGTAGATTACGTTAAACGTAAGAATTAGAATATCGTTGGAAATATCATGAAATTCTAACCATTTATCGTAAGAACCATTGAAGTTCGGTAATTGCATTGTAGGTAACTTAACGAGTTTACGATTACCACTCACATGAGTAGCATTATCATTATCAGTTAAGACACCTGATACCTTAATAATATCGTTAAAATTATCCAAAAGGCCCTGTGCTCTGGCCGACAATGCATAATATTTGGAATCAAATGTTGTCCGTTCAGCATATTTCACGTCGACATTATCAATAATACATTCTAACCGTAACTGTACTTCATCATATTGGTCATACAATAAAATAATCTTACCCAAAACAACTAACTCCCTTGCATCTGCTGATGTAAAAGTCTTCTCACTCAACAAATCTTCAATAATTTAAAAAAGCTGTCAAACACCCTTTGTAACTAACTCGTTTTCCAATTAACACCATTTCTTCAAGCATTTTTGAAGACGAGTCATGTGTAAACATCATTGCTTAGTGATCCGTAGTTTTATAGTAACTTCGATTGATTTTGCTTGTTATTTCATCCGGTTCGATTAGGACCATGTATAAATTTGTTTTAATGGGATCACTAATAAGCCATATCTGAGTTAAATATATGTGTTCACGGATTACATTTGCAATGAATCGAACTTTGATTACATACACGTCTAGATTCCTACTCCGGCATGTCAAAATAGTACTTTTGAAACTATTTAAATATGAATAGTATACTCCGAACAGCTTTCAGTACATATCACTTACACACAATGACCAAAGTATATGTATAGAAGTAAAATTCCGCCACAATTACATAGTATGGAGCAGAAAAAAAGCTTTTTACATTAAAATAAAAACCACCACATGCATAATCCTGGCTAAAACTCCTCCTACTTATGGTAAGCTTTTTATTCCCACGAAGTAAAAGGACATGTGCACATGTCATGTGTTGCTAGTTAATTGAATTTTGTCTATCAATCCGAACTAAAACCATACGAGATATTTTTGATATTATAAAGTTCTTCTGAAGAAACATTGAAGCCTCTAGTGGTGAAGGCCGTATAAGTTAGACAAAATCGCGTCTGTCGTGGTCCAACCGAAGCTCTTTTTTTTGTACCATATGCACTTTTATAGTTTCCTGAATTGGGTTATTGGATTTTTTTTTTTGTGATAAATGGAAAGATCACATATAAGTTTTATAACAAAACTTTTTTTTTCGCAATATTTCAAAAGTTATATCAATATTCAATTGTTTATTATAAATAAATAAAAAATGTTTTAAGAGTTTTCCCAATTGACTATTATCATAATTATGATGAAGCTTTAAAATACGTAAAAAAAACCGTTTTTTTTTTTCAAATACCCAATTATGTAATGATAATAGTAAATTATCGATAAGTTGAATAATACAACAATATTTCATTTAATTATTATTATATTAATTATATATTACACATGGTGTATGCTTAACGCGATCCAGACGTACAAAGTCGTCTTGTCCCAGTTATAATGACGAAATACGTATTTTATTCGACAGAATGCGAGAGCTTGATCCGTCATATGCTGGTAGTCGAGCCAGAGAAGCGGTTGTCTTTACGAGGAGTGGCTCGACACAGGTGGCTTGCTGCACATCAGCCAGGACCGGGTCCTGGCATGCCAGGTAACTAAAACTAAACAACACTCAATATATTCAAGTTTCATTGTTAAACACGCACGATCGAACAGTGACTGTAAAAGGGAAAATAATTTTTCATGTACATAACGTTACAAGGAACTTGCCTTACAGTACTCGCATATGATGTGTAACATCTGACATGTTCTCCTACTATGAATTTGAGATGAGATATATGTGAAGTGAATTTATTCGTCATATTATTGGTCGAATATATTCTAAGCATGGAAATATATGTAATACTATATTAAGGGGCGCGCTTGCTCGCGCAAGTTAGTTCTAGTCGTGGTAAATACGCAATAGTAACTTAATTCTGAAAATAAAAAGATCTGCACCAAAATATTTATTTGAATAATTCCATATTACTTACTCATATTTTTTTAAGAATTATGAACTTTGTCGGAATAGTAAATATAATTATAAATATAGTTTACACATATAAATATAACCTCAAATTCTATACCCAATCCTGTATAACTGTAGATGAGTGCACGGCTGATGCGTTCTCCTTCTCTATTTCCCTTTCTCTTTCTCATCACACACTCGTATACACTATATTGGTCGACAGTACGTCGTGGTACCAACCTCACGCAAAATGGGTTGGCACCATCTCACAGCCATGACAGCGCCACCGCGCGCGCTCATTGGTCAAATCAAATAGCGCGCGCTTCCCCACTTTCCTGTAACACATTTCCGTCCGTTTTCCAAAAATCACTCCCACAAAAAATATACAGCAACCGAGAGGAAAAATGTTACACATCAAAAATCTAAGTTTGAGCAACCATCGAGGATTTACAATTCACCTGCAGCCATCGCTGTCGTAGCGACCTGCTTAAATGTCTCTGCGTAACATGTTTGAAAGACTCGCATGCTGTAGGTAGAAGGGAACACGGTAGCCGGAAGATAATCTCCACCGACAGTTTCACAGTACGGCAAAGTACGTAACGAACTTTATTGTTCGTGCCGAGATGGGGACTACTGAGCATAGCGCGTGTGTGCCTCTATTGTTTGTACAATGGGTAGTTTGTTTCGAGGAATTGTTCGATATGATGCCAGCGGCCACCTCCCACCATCGCATATCACGCCTCCGCAGGGAGTTCATCCTCATAACTTGGAGCTTTAATGGTCGCGGATAGTCCAGTTTCAGAAGTTTAAAAAATCACTCATAATATTTTCATTGCGTGCCTAAAGAAGTTATAACTTTATAAACAATTAATTTTCATTCGGGGCAGCCCGGCGCCTCTCAGAAGGTGCTATAAAAATTATATTTTTCGCTCGAAATAGTTTTTCGCATTTGACATTATGGGCTTAGAGCGACCGCACTTCTGGCTCTAACCCCGGACCGCCGCTGACTATTTATTCCCCGAATATCGTCTGAAGTTGGTTACCGTACTTATCACTTGCAAGGACATTTTTTTTTTTCCAGATGCATCGAGTGGTGCATGTTCATGCCACAGCAGGGATAGCGGCACTCCCTCTGAGGAGTCCGCGCCTGCTTCGGAAACCGTCATCGCGCATATGCTAGCCCTTCCAGACCTCACGCCACATCACATACAGCAGGTATGGAACTCGACAAACTGATGAAGATAGTGTTGGGAGGCTCAGAGTACACGCTGAACGACATTGCTTCGAATCTGATATCATTGTACTCCTGCAACGTTCTTAAGAGCCAGCATCTTTAAGCGTTCTAAAGCTCTAGTCTACAACGTCAATATTCAATTTTTTATCATTGCACCAAAAAGTCACTAAACGTGACGTCAACAATTTGCCGGTCTTCGCTGTCAAGCAATCTCTATACACTGGTTGATCCCCAAATGTGGCAAACCAAAAAAGAAGGGTCACTTTAAAAGGTTTATCATGTGTATGGGGTCCGACTCGGATACTGATCCCGGAACACTATGGCTTGTGTTACACTTGGTGTATGGTCATCGCGATCCAATTAGACAATTAATTAACCCAGCTTAATAGACTGTAATATCATGGATATTCTTAGTACAATAAAAGTACTGGTGACCAGGAAGTAAATAGAATAATGTAGGAAATAGTGACAGATAACATATTATTATAGTCAAAAAAGATGTGATTAAATTTAAAGCTCTCTACCCACTATCATATCATGACCGTAGTAACCGTACCGACATCCAGAAAAATATAGTTTGTATGAGACTATGCCCACTAGACCGTTACGTCACCGAACAAGATTGTAGCGCGCCACGACCGTACCGGCAGCGAGTGCCCGACGAGAATATTCTGCACCTGCCGGTACGGTCCGTACCTGGCACGTGACGTCACCGAACCGAAGTGCACCGACGATGCGGCGACTCACCGCGGTGTCTTTGTTGGTTTCACGTCTATTTTTGGTTTTCTTTCTCGTCCGTAATCATAGAACTATTACTAATTATCTAACAGTTAATTTTGCAATAGCTGTACAAATTTGATTATTAAAAAAATATTTAAAACAATTACATAAACGATACACCGATATGTATGCGAACATGGCATTTTTGATTTTACAGTTGGCATAATAGTGCGTGTCCTGTTTCTTTACGTGCCTGATACGTTCATAGAACGTTAATGCTATGCTCCGGTTATGTGGGCAGATTCATTAAGAGTAAATACAAATATTAACTTTGGGTCCTTTATATTATTTCTTCTTCTTCTTCTCAATTATGGCTTCGCACTATTTGTGCATTGAGCCAGTGTCAAGTATTTTATATTTGTAACCAAAGTGAGAGAAATGTTCCAGTCTTATGTCGAATTCAGGGCCCTAACAAGATGGCGGCTCCCTTGTTAGAACCTTCCAGGGAGTTTTTGTGGCATATCAGAATTCATTTTCTATGTTATTATTTTCAATTCACTTCACTTGTGCACAATAACCAAGCTTTATTATGCAAAATGCCACCTGTTTGACACAATATAGGGTCTAAAAACAGAAATTTATGAATTAAAAACAAAAACCACTACATGACAGTCTGAGATCCCGCCAAAAACTCTATTATTTCTCACTGATGCTTTTTTCCTGGTATCATAATATCTCCTTAAATTCTTCATCAAAATTATTGATGGAAACATCATTTTAAAGCTTATGATCGCGGCTACTGACAAAAAAGATTTTTTTTTTAATTTAGAATGCCATCTGTTGATCCTCGTGAAACTATGTGCAAAGCGCCATCTATTAATACTATGTATAACTAACATGACAGCTGTTAGATACTGTTAACAACATTATATAATAAGCGAAATATTCGCAAGGGGCAACTAGTTTAACCTTAAATTAAAATCAGGTCACATAAATAAAATATCGGGAATAATATGTAACACTTTTTATTATATTCTTTAGTCTGTCCAAGAGGAGAGATTCGATCACATATCAGCCATATATCACTTGCTAATGGATAAACTTCAACAGAGGCACAGTGCGAGGAATAGTTTGCAACATAGAGGTAAGTTACTCGTGTAACTTTTTTTTTTCTTTTGCGTCTCATTTCTTTGTAATTTTTAGTTTCGAAAATGGGCCATATGTTAAGTTTTAATTTCTATATTATTGTTTTTTTTTTTCATTTGTTATTTAAAAAGTAGGTACAACACATATTACATGGTTCTCTAAATCTGCATAGTTTAAATCTGTATTGGTAAATTCGTTTTTAGGATTCCGTCGCCAACAAGATACTCTTATAGTTTCGCAATGTTCGTCCGCGGCTTAGCTCTGATATTCTTAGTATTAGAAATCTTTCATTTGGTATTGCTATACATATTAATTACGCCGACAAAGTGGTGAAATAAAATTTGAAAAAATAAATTAAAATTTATCCCACATTTTATTGTGGGGATGATTTTTTTTCTCGTCTATCCATGGTGTGGGGTGTCGTTGAATAGGTTTTTCTAAAATATTGCGGGTCTGTGAAAAACATTTTTCGATTAAAGAATTCATTTCCGAAATATAAAATTTTTTTTTAGAGTCAAGTTCTCCCGCTATCAAATGAATGTTTGTTTTAAAAAAATCACGGCAGTAGTGTATATAACGAAGTTAAAAGGACAACTATCACAGCTAAAAGTATAAATAATCATCCAACTTTTAGAATGTACTTGGAGAAGTAAATAAAAAAAAATGTCGTATAAATTCCAAGCAAAATTACTTAAAGCCTCCCTCCAAGTCTGCATTTTGTGACAGGCAACTATGGCAACCCTACACTGCTCGTGGTCCAACACGAACTTGGCCGTTTTTTTTTTTTGTTTTACTGATGAACCTATTTACATTACCTACAGTAGCTTATTATATGTATAGCAGCATTAAAAATTGTTTCCAAGATAGTGTCTGCTAAAAAGAAATAATTTAACGTTATGTCGACGAACTTGAAATAAATTTATCGTTAAATTTTCAGATTCGTTGGATTCGACGACGGGACAGCCTTTAGATCTCACTAGTTCTAAGGTAAAAAAGACATTTTGTCCGTTCTAAACATATTTCTAGAATATACGAATGCTCTAACGTACGATTTTTATAAAACAAGTTCTATCGTTTTTAATATAATGTATTGGCGTGAATTTAATTTCGGGGGATACTTCGTCCCGTGTCACGTGATATGCCATGGTGACGTAAAAATAATACCAATCGACTGGCGTGGGCATTTTCATTCAATTATATATCGATCGTCACATAGTTGGTGAGAAACGTTTGTTTAAATACGCCGTAGTCGTTTTAAACCAGTATTTATGCTGCTACAGAGCGACTTTCATCGTGGTATGTTCACGGAAAATGACTGTCGGTAAAGCTCATAGATTTAATATATCTAGATCGGTAACTCGAAAGAGAAAGAGCATAGTATACGCTTATGTTAGAATAAGATAGGAATATGATTTTCGTATGTGCTATCGACTTGTATCGGCCTACATAAATTGTTATTAAAACAAATCCCAATTATTATTGGTTTTAAAGTGTAATTTAATGTTTAGTCGTGGTTACGTGTACTGTATCTGGATTTAACTTGTATAAAAACAATATATACACTATACTAAATCTATGGTAAAGCGTCATCCCATTAGTTACCATTACTTAATAGTCGTAAAAAACTACTAAAATTGTTAACGTTATTTTTTTCGGCTTTTAGAGTATGGAGGAAGAACAAATGGACGCAGAAGATTCCACTTCCCAGGACTGCTTGGTCTCGATCCCAACTCCGGGTGTATCGGTGGACTATCTCACCGACCAACATGATAACTTGGAGAAGGTAATGTACTTCTATTTCGATGTCTATATTCTATTTCCATATCTAGACGACCTTATTATGTGTTGTCAAGATATTAACTGCCATAAGATACTTTAGATCTTTAGTAATAGATTACAATTTATATATATATATATATATATATATCTGGTAAGATCTTTGCCAAGAAATTTGATTCCACTAAGTGCTTATATATTCTATATATGGCTGATATTTCAGACCTTTTTTCCAATTCTTGTATATCAGTGTGATGAATGGATACCGTGAGAAGAGAAAGGTGGTTTAATAAAAAAACATAGTAAGACTGTTAATGGGTTGCGATTAACAATAACACTGAGCCCCAGCGGGGTATAGCGATGACTGTAAGTGAAATAATTTCTCACATTTACAAATTTATTTTAGAGCTATAAAAAAAACAATCAAATCAAAGCTTAATAGTGTTGAGAATAAGATTCAGTTTGACTTAAACAAATTCTCACTTCTAGCTGGCGTGTCGCTACAATGTTTTTTTGTCTCTTTTCTACGCGTAGCTTTTCTATGGCACAATGTATTTACGCGAATTGTAATGAACCTTTACTTGCGTGACACGCATCGGGCATTTCCTATGTATGTAACTGACGTGAATCTTGATTATTTAATATAACGTTATAATTTAATCACGCGTCTTTTTGATTCGAAATTGCCTTGTCTAATTTAACTTATAAATATAAATTTATAATCTAGCGTCATCCACATTATTTTTCTGTTCTTTTCTCTCTTCTGCTTATGTAATTTGTCAGAATGCTCCTTATTATAATAATATACCTTATATGAAACAATACAGCAGGTATTGCGAAATTAAAGTTTAGTTTTGACGAGTTTCGCACCAATGTGTTCTGTCTCTGTCTAATCGGAGTTAAACTTATTTCCTAAACTATGTGTTTAGTTCGGCGAGGGCTCAGTTGAGGTCACCGCGGTGCAAGAGCGTTCACAGGCAAACGCTTCGGGGGCTGCGGAGACACATGCTACGAGGAGACACACCGTCGGACCTGGGGATTGTCGACATTCGCAGGTATACAACCTACCCTCTATTATATCTATACTGATATAATAAATCAGAAAAGTTTTTTGTTTGGTTGTTTGTTTGTTTAAACTTGTTAAACTTTTAAACTACCAGTCGGGTTCGAAAAATATTTTTGTATATGCTAGCCAAATTCACGAGGAATAGTATAGGCTATCTAGTATTATGCTACACCTCTCAGCTAGCCTTAAATATTGATTTTTGTTAAGTAAGTCGGAAGAAATACCGTACCCTAACTGCTTTATCCGCGTGCGCTGACGTATTGGTTAGTGATACGTAAATACAATGCTGTACAAAAATATTGCTCCTTAGTACATCTAAAGAAAAGTCCACAATCCATATACCTATCTCTTATACGTAAGTCACAATAAGGTATTTTGTGATAAATAGGTTATAGTAGACTGTATAACTTCACGCTACGATTCTAAGGAGCGGAGCAGTGACCATGAATGTCAAGAAATCTTACAAGCTGTTGGCATTCGAACTCACTTTTAACGACGTTAAGCCTCAAATGCTACTTGCAAGCCTTTCGGCAGCTGGATATATGCAACAATTCAAAAGAGAGTCACTGTTATGGGTTTATCACTATGTGTATGGTGGTCGCGACCAGTTGGGTACAGGTACCTATCACCCCACTCATTAACTTGTTATTCAAGTACTAATCCCGAAACGTAAGGCGCCTCAGTACGCCACTAAGCTGGTGTAACGCCTAGTGTATGGTAGTCGCAATCCAGTCGATAAAAATACGCCCTGTCCTATTGCTCTTTGTGATCAGGTTGTATTACCCAACAGAGTCATAGTGTCTACTTTGTTTCCAGGGTGTCGAGCTCGGTGTTTGCGGAGTCGCGGTCTCTGCTGACCTCCGACCTGCACCGCTTTACGGTTCAGCACACTTTAACGTACGTATAACCTATATGGAGATCACTATTGATTAGCGATATTCTTGTATATATATATATATATATATATATATCAGTAATGGGGCGTTCAAGTTTTAAGTAGGCAGGCTTAGAGGGGAGGAGTAAAACTTACTTTTGCTGACAAAGGAACGGGGGAGAATAAAATTATGTCCATATTTCTTGCTAGAGATAAAAGGGTTTTCCAAAAATGACTTAACTCTATAAAAAAGGAATCTTACTTCTTATCATGTGCGAGGTGAGGAGTTTAGTAACGTCAACGTCTGTTTTTTTAATTATCTTCATTTAACTTGGCAACCGGTTTTCTTTATTGAAGACCATTACTTATATTATCGAATATATATAGTTTCCAGTGTTGTGATGATTTCAGGATCCCAACAAGATGGTGGCTCCGTTGTTAAAACTTTCTAGGGAGTTTTTGTGGCATCTCAGAATTCATGGTCCATGTTAACCAAACTTTATTATGCAAAACGCCATCTGTATTACACAATATAGGGTCAAATAACACAAATTTATGAATAAAGAATAGAAACCACTGACAGTTTGAGATCCCGTTAAAAAAACCTTTTTAATTCTCGTTGAGTACAGTAACATTAGTCTTCTTCTTATTTTGTCGCCGCAGAAGCACTTGCCAGTGTCAATGTTTTTTAAACCTTGGTAGTATTTTCTTATCTTCATACTGAGGTTTGTCAATACGGTGACTTCCTTGATAGAACTATCTAGAGGAGTTTTTATGGCAACTCAAAATGCATGTTCTCAGTTTGTATTTTTATAGACCACGTTTGCACAATAACCAAACTATACAACTCTAAATGCCACCAATATTACATAATATAGGGTCAAATAACGTTCAAGGTCCCACTAAAAACTCCAAATGATATTTCATGTGGTACTAGTTAATTGGGTTTTAATAATTGTGTTGTCCATTAATTCGGATTAATGTTACGACATAGCCTAAGATGGTAACACACTAAACCTAGTGGAAAAGTGGGTCTTAAGTGCTGCTGCCGGAACACACCTATTGGTGCTTGGCGACAGATTTACAACTTGAGGGTCCCTACCATCATGCTATGGTTTCATCACAATGTTTTCCTTCACCGAAAGCTTAGGCTCGTTGCAGGAATTCGAACTCAAGTCGTCAAACGCCATGTATTATTATTAAATATTTAAAAAAAAGCATTAAATTCCCTGAAAGTGAAGGGCTGAATATGGTAGACAAAATCGTGAATGTCATACGCCAATCGAAGCGTTTCTTTTTTGTATTTTCTTTGTAGTTTGTCATATGTACATTTTCTAGTTCCCTTAATTATATAAAAAAGGTATGTGTGCGATTTACACACGATAGAAGTGAAACTTCATTTTAAAAGACATTTTATTTAAACAGTGTGCAATATACATACACACCGACATTTGCTCTCTCGCTCTGGCTCACACAAAGAGGAGATACCGATAATGTGCGTTAAACGTTTAACATTTAACGCTTGGAAGTCGCGTAAGAAGTTTCACTTCAATAAAATAATAATAATAATATCAGCCTGTATGTGCCCTACTACTGGGCAAGGGCCTCTTCCCAAGGGAAGGTATGGGCTTTCATCACGTCAGACCACGACGTATTTTCGATATCGAACGCCGAGAAATCAAGAGTTCTATATTTTCCTCACATACAGTGGTACTACTAGAAAAATCATCATGCGTCCCGCGGTTTCCTCACGATGTTTTCCTTCTCCATCAGTCTATAGTCAGGATAGTCCTACCAATTTGAATTTAGTATATGTACGCGAATTTCGAAAACTTAGTTACATGTTCAGGTTTGAACCCGCGGACATCGCATCGTTATTCCGCCGATCTAAACTACTTGATCACCGCGACTATATCTCGACTAAATTATGTAATGATAATAGAAAATTATCAAGTATGTTGAATAATATAAATTATTCTAATTACTAAAGAAAAACATCTGTATAAAGTTCATATTCTAAAGGATGAACGATGCGGAAACGTTAAAAACACGAACACACAGACATTACGTTTGCAAACAAGATTACATACCAGGTCACGTAGATATACCTGTTTACCTAAATTATAAATATTCAACAAATTATTAAGGGTTTACTAAACTATCTTTCGTATTGGTAATTCTCTTTAGGTATCTTATTAAGGTTAAATGCGTACGAAGTCGTGAGCGGTTGCTAGTTAATAAATGAAAACCCTAAATTGATTATTTAAAATATTACGATTAACGTAAAACAACGTAGCAACGTAAAATAAACTGTAAATACTATAAAAATTAATATGGTAACATTATTTTTAAGTTTGACATTAGTCATTGTCCTTAGTCCAGACCTTAAAACCTAAGTAAATAGCAAGAAATCTTAACATCAATCAAGTCATTGTCGACAGCAGCAAGCGTCGCCAAACGTATCGATGTTGCCAAACACTAACCTGGCAGCGAAACTACCCGCGGTACAGCATCAGCCACCGAGATACTTCAGCGTGAAGGACCACCATCTTCTGAAACCTCCGCATGCTATGCAGACGCAAGGTGAGACATCGATACATCTATCCGTCTCTCTCAGACTAGTGTACTATGACGTACTATCATAAATCATACTGTCCAAGAATATGCCGTCAATCTACACCAATATAATAAATCTGAGAGTTTTTTTTGTTTGAATACGCTAATTTCTGAAACTACCTGTAAGATACGAAAAACTTTTTTATATATGATAGCCAGATTCACGTGGAATAGTATACGCTATCTAGCATTAAGCTAAACCTCTCAGCTAGCCTTAAATATTGATTTTTGTTAGGTAAGTCAGAAAAAATAGCGCACCCGAACTGCTTTATCCGCGTGCGTTGACGTAATGGTTAGTGATACGTAAATACTATGTTTTCCAAAAATATTGTTCCTTAGTATATCTTAAAAACGTCCGCGATACCATATGCCATCTCTTATAGATAAGCCACAATAAGATGTTTTGTGACTAAGTTTTATTGAAAATTGATATGTGATTTCTGAACATTATTACTAGTTATGGCATATTAATCCTTACGAACGAAAGTTTCTTGATCATCAAGACAATTTTACATAGATAATCTTTCTCATTTATTGCATGATATTCGGACGCATAGTCTGGGAGATAATGTAAAATTAAAATAATTCAACACTCGGCTCGGGTCTATGACTATAGTGTAGTGACGCGAACGAGCCGTGTGAGTTGTGACGCATAACCCTGGCCCCCGATAAAAATATTATCTATACTGAAGTATTATAAATCATAAATTAGATTTGTCTTTTAAATTATACGCGGGTGAAACCGCGGGGCACAGCTAGTATGTGACATAATATTAAAGTTTACATATTAGGATTAAGGTACCGCCATAAATTATCCTGGGTGAAGTGTTGAAGTTGTATTTGGTGGTACAGGGTCCACGTTCGGGCGGCGCGCGTCCGACGGCGGAGCGCACGTCCCGCGCGCGGGCGCCGCCGCGTGCTGTCGCTCCGCCCCCGACCATCACGTACGTACTTCAAATCAATAAAGAGACGTTTGTTTGAAGGAATTGTGTCCTCAGTAAAGATATCACGAAAACGTGGCATCAAGTTCACGTGTTCGCGAGTGACGTCATCATTAAAAAAAAAACTAAGGTAAAAGGTATTTGTTGGTAAAGTTGAGTTTACTAGAATTTCAGATGAAACTTGTGAAATGTCTGCAGCACCTACTACTCTGTTAAAAAAGTACCGGGAAAAGATCAATAATACATAAAATGTTAATCATTCAACCAAATTTATTTTATCGCCTTCAAAGAATGCTCGTTCAGAAACGATACACTTACGGCAACGAATAATCTAATCATCAAAACATTTTTTTAATGCTATTTCCAAAATTGAGTTTTGTTCTCGTCGCGAATTCTCCTTTATGTCTTCTGCCGAATAAAAACGGGTGCCACGAAGTGGTAATTTGAGTTTAGGAAAAAGAAAGAAGTCGGCTGGTGCCATATCTGGTGAATAAGGTGGTTCCTCGATGGTATTTGTTGAGTTTTTGATCAGACATTCGTTCACAATGTTGGCCTTGTGCAAAGGCGCAATATCGTAGTGTAAAATCCAAGATCTTTTTTTGTTACTAATCTGGCCTTTATGTCGAATTTGCTCTCTTAAGAGCCGCATAACGCTGAAATAATATACTTTATTTACCGTTTCCCGGTAAGAATGCCGAGTGCACAACACTGCTATAGTTAAAGAAAACAGTCAACATGACTTTGACTATTGATCGACTTTGGCGTGGAAGGCCCCACTCCGAAACTTGACTAGTTTGCATGTCAAACTCGTAAACCCACGTCTCGTCATTGACGAGTCGTCACCAGTAACGATAAAGTTTTTGACAAAGTCGATTCACCGTAAGCCTTCTGTAACATTTTCAGTGTCTCCGAACACGAAATTCCATTGGCGATGCAAAATTTTAGGCAAACTCTTCGTTCGATGTATTTGTCCATTACGAAATTAGCAATACACACTAGATATGATTTAACTAAAAACAGCACTGTATTTAATCTAAATGACAGATGCAACTCAAACTCCGCGCCAGAATGAAAAACATTTGTGCCAATATAACAACAAAAATTTGAATTTGAAACCATAAATAAATCATCCGTTTTCGATACTTTTTTGACTGAATGTATAGAATTTTAAAGGTACTATCTACACTTAGTAATAATTTTAGCGTCACTTATTATAAGATAATATAATTATAATAACAACTCAGTTATGTATAGAAATATTGTACGATGACGTCACGTTTTCTATTTGGCACCTCTTATAAGGGACTCCCGAACACAAAAAATCTTCAATCTTCACAAGAGAAAATTAAATAAATGAACAAGATTTGTACTTTTAGACTTTTTATCAATAAACTAAACATGTTATTAACTCGCGGGTTATAAGCGAATTATTGAAAAACGTTATAGTATCACGCTATGACCCTTGTGAGCGGAGCAGTAACCATGAATATCAAGTTATAAGTAAGTTATAAGCATAGTTAGTCGGATATATTATTAATTGTATGAGGGTATAATTTAAATGGATGTTGTTACACAGGCGTCTCACAGCGGATCCCCGAACCGACCCGAAGACTCAGAACAGATCGAAGAACAATCCAGCGATTCTGCTTACAACGCGAACCTCTGCAGGTATGATGCTTTAGTTAATTTTAACTGACTTCGAAGAAGGAGGTTATCAATTCGACTCTATTTTTTTTACGTGATTACTCCGCCAATTATGACTTGATTTTGATCCTTTTTGTTTGGTAGGTCATACTCTAAAGGTGGTCCCATATAAATTTTATCGAAATTGCTTTAGCGTTATTTGAGAAAAATAAATATATATATATACCATGGGCGTTCAGTGTATTCTCGGTATCGGGATAATTAAGTAATGAAGTGAATAATTAAACTAACTGAAATTATAAATATAAAAAAACACACTATTTATTTTATGGATGTTTAGCCGTAACATCTTTGTTTATGAACCGATTTATGAGTTTTTTGTGTAGGAAAAGGGATACCTCAAAGCCATACCCATTTAAATGTCATTGGCACCGGGCCTTCGACTTCGAAGATACACGAGGGACCTCCTCAAAATAATACAAGATTTTCTTTTTGTAAAAAATTGTGTTATCTAAATAAGACTGCTGTCATACATGGTCATACATGTCATACATAAACTACGACTAGGTTCGTATATGGTAACGATTCTTGTGCGGGCGCGTGTTGCCAACCTTCAGAGCAAAACCCCAAATTGTTCCTTTTGATGACGGAAAACGCTTCTCGAATCCTGGGTTAGAAAAGTAGATGGATATATTACAATGCACAACCACCCTTTCTATTCTTGTCTCCTCGTATCTGTTTGTCTCTTTCTCCCCCTTTTTCTCTCATCGCTACGATTCAGCCGAGCGTTGGTACAGGCGGTTGGGAATGGGTGCGACTCAAATACTTAAATTCAACTTGTTTTTCGTGGCACGGTTAAGTGACTGCATTGTGCCTGATCGTAAGCACAGTACAATCCAAATACAATGACCACCGAGAAATTGATAATCCCTCGTTCGTAAGCTTCTGGACCATCATCGGGATCGCGCAATACTTAAAGGCCAAAGCCAAGGCTTATAATCATAAGCATGACGGTGAGACCCTACCACCTTGATTCCTGGATGTACACCGTCTGATCCCGAAATATGACACGCCTAAGCATGCCGCTGGTGTTTGGTGGTCCAGCGACCCAGTCAGACATAAGAGTGTCGTGTAATTTCCAGAACAATCTATATACGTATAATAGTGGACTACTAAGAAACCTTTTTTTATTTTTTGTGCGGAACCCTCTAAGTATTTTTCCAAAATAAAAGTAGCCTAAGTTATACCTTATAATATCAGTTATGTGCCAGTTAAAGTCCCGTCAAAATCGGTCCAACCGTTTCGGAGAGATTACCCGCAACAAAAAACAGACAGACAGACAACAATTTCAAATATAAGTTTTTTGTTATAGGTACCGTGTATACTTTCATATGCATGTTATTTTGACATTACAAACAGACATTTCAATTTTATTATATATTTAGATTGGAGCGTCTGTTTGTAATGTAAAAATAAAAGATTTATACTAAATGCATATGAAAGTTTACACGATAACTATACAAAAACCCATTTTTACAATTTTTGTTTGTCTGTCTGTCTGTATGTTCAGGCAATCTCCGAAACGGTTGAAGCGATTTTGACAGAATTTTCACAGGCAGATAGCTGATATTTATTAAAAGGAATAACTTGGGCTACTTTTATTTTAGAAAAATAATTAGGATACCGCACAAAAAAAACCAGCTTTTTTAGTTGTCCAGCACATCTAGTACCAAATATAAGTTAACTAGCTGTGCCCGCGGCTCCGCTCGCGTTGTCTACAAAATGCTATCAGCCAAGCGCGCGGGCGAATTGGGCTGCTTCAAAAATGCTTATTATGGGTGATCCTTAGAGGATAGACATGCACTTCTAATGTAGGTCTTTATAATATCTGCATTTTGTAATACATCAATTTGATATATCTCTTATGGTTTACTCAACCTATTTAATTGCCCAAAAGCGTTTGTTTTCCGAATGTATTCACCATTATCGTCACTGCCTATTTCGTATGTTACTTTATCTTACAAAATATATCCTATAACCCGGCCAGATAACATAGCTATGAATTAAAATAAAAAAAAACATCTAAATCGGATGAGCGGTTTTCGCATGAAAAAAACATAAACGGACTGACAGACAGAAAAACGTTGAGTTTTATAATATGGACAGAAGATATAAATATGGACGGCGTTAACAATACAGGTATATGGTGAGTCGCGGCAGTAAGCAGCGGCACACGATGGCCACTCCGGAAGAAGCGGCCACCGTCGCCAGCGCAGCGCAACCGCTCACTTCTCAAGGGGTAATTACAAAGTTACTTTCAAATTGTAATTACGCTCATAATTTTGCCCAGGCGGTGGGGGAAAGGGGCAGCCGAGGGGACATTGAGTTATTTTTTTTAATATACTAACATGGCAATATGACTGTATAGCATCTGTAACCCTTGGCAACATATTCCATTTACGCAGTCATGCCGGCCGGCTGTAATGCCTCTTCGTGCTTCGTCTGAAAGACCCAATGCCATAGGATGGAGCGAATACGTTGACTGGAAGATCGCTCCTCATCCGTACGGTTAGCGTGTGCTTACCAAACCTTACTAGGGTATAGTGGGGGGGGGGGCAGCTGTCCCCTGCCTAACCTGGCTACGCCCATGGTAATTATAGTGCTGATATGTTCAAAAAATGTATATACATCGTTAGTAGCGCCATCACTCGCAAATGAGCCAAAAACCCTTTCAAGTTACATTACACTCTGTTATGAGGAGATTATCGCGTTCACGCCAACTTCACTCACTAATTGTCAAAATTGTACTGTCAGCAAAAATATTACATAAGATAAAAAAAATGTTTAAATGTTTAAACTGCCTCTACCTTGAATAAAATATTTGCTAAGGCAAAAAAGACGAATTATGGACAATCATTAAGGTTATGAATTTAGAAATTATGGTACTAATTCTAAATTTTAACATCTGTACCGCACAATTTATCTTTGATTGACAAAAACAATTCAATATATTTATTTTATTTACATTAATTGTAATAAGAATATAAGAAGCCTTTGTATTTTATAAATTTATGTCCTGTCTCACGTGACGTACTACATAAATTGTACATGTTGTTGTTTTTCCGATCGTACATTTTTACATGAACTTGCATGCGAAATGCGAAGCAAGATAGTGGTCTAACGGTTGTCTTCTTATTTGAAAGGCATAGTACGATTTCGTATCGTAAATATTTATCGTGAAGTCACTACTTCGCATGTAGCTATTATGCAACTCATCGACTATACTATATGAAGTTTATCGAAATTGAACAGTGATTTTTTTAATCCCAGTCTAGCACATCTCCATCTTCCACCAGCAGCATAAGAGTGAGAAAGACCGGTCTGCTGACAGTCACAGAGAGGCCGCCCGGTAAGTTCTGACAAACGGACAGTCGGCGTGTGGCGTGTTCGATGTTTATTCGCTTGACTTTTTTTGGAAATGTTGAGTACCTGTTAAGAGCAAAATTATAGTTTCATGGGCCGATTTTTGAAATAGTTAAGTTCTGTATAAAATGAAAAATATTTGAAACGGACAGATTTGATTGCAGGATTTTGGTTGCCAGCCATTTTGGTACCCTTTTTGCAGACAATCCCTTCATCTTTACGTATCTTTTCTGACTCGCGTTCACCGGTACGATCACCTGCCAACATAAGATTCGTTATATAATCGAAAATTGAATCTGGTGGTTTTACGATAACTCCAAATTTAGTGAGTTATATTCTGTCCAAAAAATCTGGTCCTTCGAACCGGATTTGTTAAATATGTTTATCATACTACCTGTGGGTTCAACCGGTAGATAAGTCTAGCTTCCCATTTCACTTCCCTTCAGCAATACTTAAGTGGTAATGAATTTCGCCATATAGCAGTGTGTAATATTTCAACTTCTGGATTAGTGTTTCTTCTCAAGGGAAGACACTGGCTTAATCATTGCAACGTATTCGTGATTTCAAGATTTCATAGATTGATTCTGTTTTCCCACTATTTAGTGTTACCATATAAATATTTCTCCATTGTTCTGGTTTTCTCATGATATCATCGTCTCAAGCTTAGTTGCAAGCTATATAGTAAAAAATAATTATATATTGGATTAAGGCTTCATAAAATTCTAGTAGTATATTTAATGAGATAAAATTTACCATGTTGTGTTCATTCTTATTAAAGGTCGATTGAGAAATTACACCAAGTGTATTGTCTATTTCTCGTAAAAACTTTGACCCGTTCTATTTCTTGGGGTTCTTACGTATGAAGGATACACTCTTTCAATAAACTATTGCATTCTGTTACTTAACATTTCCAATTTCAATGTTTTACTTATTTTTATATTTCACTAAGTAGTTTTGTTGCATGTCGCCCAAATTAATTTTTACGCGTATTTGATTTTTATGTTGCTGATTTTTTTATTTTGTTTTCTTTTTATCTATTTTTTTTAGTTATAAGTCCCGAATTAGTGATGGAGGTTGAAGCTAGAATGAAGAGAAACTACCTACCGCCCTCAATACAATACCAAGGGTATCAAGGCCCACCGACACCGACTGGTCCACAGGCACAAAGCGTTCCGCAAAGTCCGACGCAAGGCTCCATAACCGCTGGTCTCCCTAATTATAATCAGCAGAACCAAAAATCAATGAAACCCCTTTTGGAAACTATACCTCAAGGGAGCATTATGGGCACAAAGGGGTCGATAATGTCCGGCAGTCCGATAACTCAGGCGGTTTCTCCTTATACACCCGCGATGGGGCAGTTTTCACCAAGTCATGGTGCTGTTGCCAACCAATCAGCATCTATAAACACCGGGACGTCAGCACAAAACCAGGGGTCGATAATGTCTGGGACACCGATCACCAATTTCGACCCGAACAGAAATTACCCTGCAAATTATAACGTGCAAGGTAACTTTGGATCGATGACGAGCGGTACCCCGGTGAATAATAATATAGGAAACGTGAACGCCGGAAATTTCAATCAAAATTCAGGCAACGGTACAAATTATGGTAATTTCGGACAAGTCTCTACCGGTGCAACAAATAATTATCCTGGTAACTCAAATGCGTTCGTATTTGGCGTAACAAATGCTACGAATAACTTTGGATCGTTACCTTCCGCGACGCCGAATTTAACTAACATGAACCAATCTAATTACGCAACGAGTAGTTTTGGGTCGGTCACAAGCGATACGCCAATGAACCAAGAGGTACAAAGTGCGGTTATTCAAACCGGATCCACGGGTAACTTTGGTTCGATAACCAGTGGCACGCCCATGAACCAAGGGATACAGAGTGGTGGTATACAAACCGGATCCACGGGTAACTTTGGATCGCCTAGTAACTTGGGATCAATAACTAGTGGCACGCCCATAAACCAAGGGGTTCAAAGTGCGGGCGTAACCGGATCCACGGGTAACTTTGGATCGATAACCAGCGGTACTCCCATAAATCAAGGAGTACAAAGTACGGGTGTACAAAGCGGATCCACGGGTAACTTTGGATCGCCCGGTAACTTTGGATCGATAACTAGCGGTACTCCTATAAACCAGAATCCGTTGCCTAGTGGGTCGATAACAGCTGGAACGCCTCTTCAGACGCCTGTGACAACTGCGAACTACCAGAACAACAATTATAATAGACAACGAAAGTACTCTGGACCGCAACGTGTGAAATTGCAAATGTTAGCGACCGTGCAGGAAATGGGTAAATTGTTTGTTTTTATTTTGGGTTGGGTGGTGGGTAAAATGATCATACGGAAAAGTTAGCATAATTTCATAATCTATAAACTGAATTGTCACAGTTTGGGAATCATAACATATTACTCGTCATTCTTCCTTAGCAGGCTTAGTGGTAAATGGTTTTCATGGTAGAGCTATTTAAGTGTCTCACATATTGTCGATATACGCTTAGTAATGAAAAAATCGTTGCTTAATGTCCTCGTAATCAATTTATCGTTTGACTATAATTTCTTATTCTTCCCTCCTATTGTCGATTTAGGTAAAAATTAAAATACATGTAAATATCAAACCAATAAGCTAATTAACTATTTATTATTGTAATTAAGCTTATCATAGGCTACTATATTATTAAAAAAAGAAACTACTTCCGGATTAAACACATCGACATCCTAAATCGATTCATTCCTTCCATTCATCCTTTCATTAATCACGCTAACTTATCGTCAATGCGCATCTTATTTTTATAGTCCTGTCCCAAAAAGGAAGACAAGGAGGTCCTAATGGAAGTGTTTTGTCAAATTAAGAAAGCAAACTGCACTATGTGTTGTTAAGCCAGAGTAGGGAGTATCGGGGATTTATATCTACATTTTTTATACGGGGATTTTATATCTACAGTTTTTTTATCGTTGTAGGTTTAGAGTCATGGCCACAATCTCATCTGATCTTAAGTGACGATGTGGCCGAAGATGGTAGCACTCTAGCACGAAGATTGGTTCTCAAGTGCAGCGGCCGAAACACACTTATTGGTACTTGGCGACAGATTTTCAACTTGAGGGTGGTAGCTAGCCAGACGGGCATTAGAAAAAGCCCTACCACTATGTTTCATTACGGAGTTTATATCTACAATTTTAGTATACAGGTCCTTTATTACTACAATTTTAGTATACGGGGACTTTATACCTACAACTTTTGTGTACGGGGCCTTTATCTCTACAATTTTAGTATATGGGATCTTTATATCTATAATTTTAGTATACGGGGACTTTATGTCTACCATTTCAGTATATGGGGACTTTATATCTACATTTTTTAATACTATATGGAAATTTAATTTTATTACACCTGATGGTATGTATTGTCCAAGAACAATTACCATAGATGGAAGACGTATTATCGACAATTATATATTATGCACTTCATGTAGACTCGACAGTATCTGATTTTGAAACGCGACAGACCTTACTCAGTAATTATATTGAATAATGTTTTATACTTTTGTTTAAATATACCTGATTTGTTTATATGCATGTTTGTGTTCGCCTGTTTTATGTTTGCGTGTGTGTGTGTGTCGATATATTATAGTTTTTTCGTTTGTGATTGCTGTGAAGTTTTGTGAATTAATTTTGATACACGGTTGTAGCTGCCTTCCTATTTTAAAGCGCTTGTTTTTTAAGGAATAAGTATATTTTAAATAGCTATATTAAAATTAAGGCTTACGTTTGATCATAATCGAACATGATGTTAAAGGACGTTGGACGCCAATATGATAATACGCTAAACCAGGAAAGGAATGGATCTCCAGGTTTGCAATTGAGGTCAGCCATAGATTATGTACAAAAGATTTTGAACTTGAGAGTGGCTATACAGGTTAGATAAAGTATCGCCTAGAGTAACTACCGTATAATGGTTTTAGAATCTAGGTATTGTGGGAAAAAAAATGGCGCGTGTCGGACTGGAGTTTACTTTTTAAGAACGATTGTCTTAGTATACCATAGGCAAAGTTACATTATTAATAAATTACATATTTATTTAGTTCATTTATATAGTTTCATATGCTAAATTATGTAAAGTAACTTAATGGCGGAGTTTTCTAGTGTTATATCACTTCCAAGAGTTCCAAGGCCTTGTGAAACATTGCGTTTATAGTCCATATTGAAGCTAACCCCAGCTGATGACGCTACCAACGTTCTCGTATACTTTACGTAGTGAAAGCTAGTATGAAAAACAATGTTCGTCTGATCTAACTCGAAAGAGGTTACTAGAATTATACAAATATAAAAATATGGATCCTGTGTCCTATTTCCACCACGAAATCGGCAGCAAGGGAAATATCATTATAAATAATCTAGCCTTTAATGCATAATCGATGAGCAAATATTCAAACAAACATACTTTCGTATTTAATACATATTAGACTAGCAACCGCCCGCGACTTTCTTTCGCATTAATTACAATATCAACTTAAAAAGGAAAAAATAAAGCTGCAAGTCCTTCAAGGTAAACATCGCTTTCTATGACGAAATTCTAACGAACTTCACCTATTTATCATATTAGTATAGATGATATTAGATTTATAGATTTGATCACATTGCGTATAGGAATTGTATTAAGCTTTGTATATGTGACATACAGCTCGCGAACACGCCGAACGGTATTCCCCGGTCCGTCGCGCGGAATGCTCACCGCCGAGGGCCACGCATGACATAGCATCAGCAAGGCTGGAGTACAAACAATTACAGGTAACACGTAGTCTTAGCTGATAAATAATCTCTACTGGTATAGAGAAACGAAAAATTAAGGTCAATTTACCTGTAATGAAATTAAATACAAGGAGTCCAATGAGCTTTTTTTTTTCAACGTTATACATAACATAACAAATATGTTATTTAATAAGTGCAAACTTTATATTTATATTTTTACCCATAACTTCTTTGCTTATGAACCAATTTAGATGATTATATTTTCGTTGAAAAGGGGACATCCCAAGAATTGTCTCAAAATATTTGAAGATGTTTTCTTTTTTGTTAAAAATTGCGTTGGTATTTCAGTGTACTTATTTCATATATATTTAATTTTGTACTCAATTTGTTTACAATTACCATGATAAAATAGCGTCAAAAGTTTTTTTTATTTTCAATTATATTCTTAACTTTTCACTCCACAAACTTCTCCCATTATTGTTCGATTATTATTCTTTTAAGTTTTACGACAGTAAAAACAATAAAATCACGAAAAATTTTAATTCCCTCTTACTACGCTAGCGCCATTTTGGTGTGTTTTTTAATTGTAATTTGTAACTGGACAATTTTTCAACTTGTCCACTCACATAAGATTATTCTCGTTACTTCGAACCGCCGTACATGAATAATATCTCAATATTTTTGTTTTATAAACATACCCAGGCATTTAATTGACAAATATTTTATGTATTAAAATGTACCATTTATACTACGCTAAATGTATTTATTATTTGGCAACATCAATCAAGCAGGTTATAGAGAACATGTATCGCCAATGACGCGGCGGCGTCGACGCCATTTTGTGTCACTCGCAACAAGACGCCCGTACTAGTTACTGCATTTTCGTTCGCTGAGTGTTTATTCTAATTTTTCATATGTCAAGTTGAGTATTCACATTCCTCAGTATTAATTTACTTGTGAATTCTTAGGTTTGGTTGAGTTGAGCATATCATTCCTCCTCGTAAGATTTGTACTTGTAAAATGCCGAAAGGTATGGTGCTTAAAGGACAATCAAAAGAACTCGTATTGCGGCTACGTGACTGTTTTGAAAAGGAAATTCATAGTGGTGGACCTCTTATACCAATGACGCAAGTTAATGACCGTGTTGCAGCAGCGTTAGGTATTAGTGCTCTAACAGTGGCGAAAATAACTAAAGAAGCCTACGGCAGCAGTGGTATGGAACAGAACAAGCTATCGACACCTAAGAAAAAACGTCAACCCCGTAAAGTGACAGCGGTTGACAGTTTTAATGATGATGCTATTCGTCGTCATTTATACAGTTATTAACAAAGAAAAGAAATTCAAACAAATTAGTAATAGTACAATCTTTACTGTGAAGTATCTGTTATATCTTTGATACAAACTCCTTTGTGTTCTTTTCTATAACTAAAGTTGTTGCTTAGTAACATAGAATTATTATTGTGAATTTTGAAAGGCTGTCAATTATAAATGAAAAACCACTATTATAATATTGTATTTATTTCTACATTAATAAATCTCTCCGAAATTTAACATGGTAGCAGAGCGGAAAATTAAAATATAGTGTGTTTTTTTATTTTTTCCAAAATGTCTCTAACAAAAATTGAATCATTAACCCGAGAAAATTACGAAACTTGGAAGATTCATGCCGAAGCTGTACTTATTAAACAAAAACAATGGAAATACGTTGAGACTCAGTTGTCCGCAGATTCAAGTTTAGCAGATAAAGAAGGTGATAAACTGGCTAAAGCCGAATTAATATTACTTATAGCTCCTTCTGAGTTAAAATTAATTAAAAATTGCTATACTGCGAAAGATGTATGGGACAAATTGAAATCAACGTATGCAAGTAAAGGACCGGCTAGAAAGGCATCTCTATTAAAACAACTGATTTTATTGAAATTAAATGGAAATGATGTTCGATCTCATTTGGATAATTTCATGGACAAAGTTGAAAAATTAGCTGACATGGATGTAAACATAAACGAAGAGCTGTTAACTATTATGATGTTATACAGTCTTTCACCTAAATTTGAGAACTTCAGAGTAGCTATAGAATCTAGAGACACTCTTCCAAAGCCAGGCGAGCTTAAGATCAAAATAATTGAAGAAAGTGACGCACGTCATGGTCAAAGGATATCTACTAGCGACGAACCTGAATCCTCATTACAAGAAGAAGCATACTATGCTTCTTGTAAAATTTGCAAACAAAGAGGTAACATCTTTAAACGCAAAAATCATAAAATTTGTACAAACTGCTGGAAGAATAACAATGAGAAATTTAATAAACACAAGAGATCTCATAAAAACCATTTTTCTACACAGTGCTTAATCACACGAAACGTGAAGCTTGAAAACAGTATTTGGGTATTAGATAGCGGTTGTACGTCTCACGTGACACATCAAAGAGATTTGTTTACGGCTATAGAGAGTACATCTAGAAAATTAAATTTTGCAACAGAAGATCATACAGCCGAGATAAAAGGAATCGGGACAGTCTCCATTCTAACAACGGTAGGTGATGATACAACTCTCACTCATTTAAAAGATACGCTGTATGTGCCTAGTCTATGCACCAATCTTTTATCCGTCAGCAAGATGACAGATGCTGGATGCTCTGTACATTTTAGTAAAAGAAAAGCGACTGTAACTAATCCTAAGAGCGGTACAACTCTCACTGCATTTAAACAATCTGATGGCCTTTATTACATAAAAACGAAAAGATACAAATCTCATAATTCTAATAACCTTGCCAATGATAATGATGACACAGTTAAAACTAAAACAAAGAAAACAAACTCATCAAATATCAACGACTGGCATAGAAAACTCGGTCACATGAATGTCAAAGACATACGTATAGCACTGAAGAACGAGAACTTACTTGGCTTAGACTTCGATGCTTCTGAAACATTTACTGAATGTGAAACATGCGTTCAAGCAAAAATGCATCAAGTACCTGTTCCTCGTGAGAAAACAACTCAAAGAACAACGCACTGCTTAGAAATCGTATATAGCGATGTTTGTGGACCTATACAAACGCCCACAATAAGCGGAAATAGATACTTCGTCACTTTTATAGACGACTACAGTCGTTACAGTCATGTATACCTCATCAAAAACAAAGTCGAAGTATTAAACAAATTTAAAGAGTTCAAAGAGTTATCTGAAAAACAAACTGGGAATAAAATCAAGTTCTTAAAATCAGACAATGGCACTGAATATGTTAACAAAGAGTTTGACGCTTATTTAAAACTCAATGGAATACAAAGAAGACTTACGGCACCTTACACCCCGAGCCAAAACGGAGTTGCTGAACGGAAAAACCGTACCCTCGTGGAGAAAGCGAGAGCAATAATGATTGAAGCAAAGGTACCACTGAAATTTTGGGGCGAAGCAGTCTTTACTGCTAACTATTTATCTAATAGGAGTATAAATAGTGCTATTCAGAATCAAACACCATTTGAAAGATGGGTCGGTAGAAAGCCATGCATTAATCATTTGTACGTGTTCGGTAGTAAGACGTATGTTCTTAAAAAAGGTACTAATGGTCATAAATTTGCACCGAAAGCTATTCCAGGCGTGTTTGTGGGATACTCTGAAACATCCAAAGCGTTCAGAATTTTCATACCTTCGAGAAATAAAAATATTATCTCTAAAGATATTCGAGTTATGAAAACTATGTATTATGATGCACAAAACGCAAATGATCTCTCCACTTTGTTCAATACCGTGACACAAATTGAACAACCTAGACAAACAAAATCTCAACACATACCACGCAAGCAGGTAGTTGTGACGTTTGATAAAAGAGACGATCAACTTCAAGACAGCGATACTGATACAAATCAAGGTACATGCTTTCAACATGGTTTAATCGAGAGCACAAATGAACCAATAGACATAGAAAGTGAGAGTGAGTCACTCTCTGGTGATAATGAAGAAGGAACCATCACTCAAACGAGGTCTTTGAGAGATAGATCAACAATCACAGCACCTAAACGCTTTGATGATTTTATTTTAGCTGCTGCTGAAGAAATTGAAAATCTCAATAAACCCAAAATACGAATACCATAAGCGCACTAAGCACATCAAGCTAAAACACTTCTTTGTGAGAGAATGTGTTAATAATGGAGAGTTTAATGTCAGACACGTCACCTCGGAACTGCAGTTAGCCGACATGCTGACTAAACCGCTATTTGGTCCGAGGTTGCTTGATTTAAGTTCTAGAATAGGACTAAAGAATTTATAGATATAAATTCTTCAAATTTCCGAGGATGTGAAGTATCTGTTATATCTTTGATACAAACTCCTTTGTGTTCTTTTCTATAACTAAAGTTGTTGCTTAGTAACATAGAATTATTATTGTGAATTTTGAAAGGCTGTCAATTATAAATGAAAAACCACTATTATAATATTGTATTTATTTCTACATTAATAAATCTCTCCGAAATTTAACATTTACGCTTTGGCAAAGGTGTTGTAACAGGTGGGTTCCTATATGAAAAATGTGACAAAAGAAAAATATTAATGGAACGCCATGATATTGCCTTGTCTCGATGCGAATTTTTAAGACAAGCGAAAAAATATAGATGACTGGTGGAATGTTATTTTCACGGACGAAACTTGACTATCATTCTCGTCAAATTAATAAAATGCTAACGCATGCCAACAGAAAACGTGAAATCATAAACTGACTCCGTGGCAATGAGGAGAATGTGGACGAATCCCTACTAAAGAAATAAAAATATTAAAAACAAAGAAGTAGCCAAAACAATACGTAATTGACGAAATGGCAGCAGAACATGGGCATATCGTCCTCAGAATTTCCAATACCATTGGACAAATAACACAAATCGTCTTTTCACCGCAAAGAAAATGCTAGGTTTACTAAAAAATGCGTGTGCTAATGTGACGCCTGACAATGGGCGAGTGTTGTCAAACGAGCAAAAAATATTATATTGTCTGATTGGGATCGTTATATTGCGTTTGACAATTTGCTTACGCAAGAATTATGTTACTGAGGATTTAATAATAAGTAGTTCATTGGCGTGCTTATGTCAAAAATAAAATAAATTGTTGGAAGGGATATAAATAGTCTGTGTACATTAGTGTGACCTATAAAAGCAAACAGTATTTTTATGCACCGCATTCTTTAATGAAGCATTGTGAATATTAAAAAGATCTTGTTTACAGCGGGGATTGGAAAGGCGTTGTGCGGTGGGCGCGGGCGCTTCACCGCCCTTACCCGACGCCCGACTTCATACACCCACTGGTACAGGTATGATCCTTTTTAGCTAGTGTAATGATATTGTATACAAACAAATCACGTGAACAATTCCATAGACGCGTTGACCAAATTTAGTAATGAGGTTCATTATGCAAGGTTGCCAACTTTTATGAAAAATGCCTCTAAAGACCTTACCTCCAAAAATATAAAAATTAAAATGTTATGCTCTAAACAATTTTTGTTATCTGCTTTAAATGCAATAATGTTATTTAAGTAACGCACAAAAGTTTTTCATTAGTTGTGCATGCATTACCTGCTTAGTTAATTCGAGATTATCCTTGTCATTAAAAAAAAAAGTATTTCTCGTTAGGTATTCTAGATTGACTGACTAATTCGTCCATTTAGCAGAAAGACGTCCACTGCTGAGATTAGGCCTCCCCCCAAAAATCACCTCAACGACCGGCCCTGCGCTGCTCGGGTTCGCTTCGGGTTCTCGGGTTCCCGCAATCTTCACCAGGTCGTCCGTCCACCTTGTAGAGGGTCTGCACACGCTACGTGTTCCGATACGTAGTCGCCACTCAAAAACTTCGGCCTCATCGGCCATCCGTTCCATTAACAATGTGTCCCGCCCACTGTTACTTAAGTCTTGGAATTCTTAGAGCTTTGTCTGTGACTTCGGTTCTATTCCGGATCTCCTCATTTCATATTCGTTCACGCAGAGATACTATGAGCATAGCCCTCTCCAGTGACCTTGAGGTTTCTTATGAGGCCCATAGTTAGCGACCATGTCTCAGTGCCAAATGTCTGGCAACACTGGTCAAATACTTTCGTCATAAAGACACTGCGGTATCTTGGACAAGTAGATGTTGCGTTTTGGATGGTTTCGATGACAAAATCCTGCCGCCCTTGGTCTTTAGCTTTGTTAACTGTCTTTGTCCAATATGTGAACATTTTGGAATTTTGCTTCGTTTTATTACTTCTTTAATACGATTGGTATAAAAATGGCGTGTGTCGCCTTTCAATGACTTAGAAATCCGTCTATTGAGCTGCTTATACGCACACGTATAACCTAAAGATTGTAGAATCATCTCACGCCTCTCCTTCTTGAGCTTAAGAGAGTATTTTCGTTCAGTTTGTACGGTAGATCTTAAAACACTTAGACCCGATCGTATGGACAGTTTCCACGAGTCCTCATTATAATCATCCACGCAGCCCCCTAGGCAATCGCAACGATTTTGGAGTTTCAACTGAAAGTTCCCGGGGTTTGGGAGCTGGATCGGAGATTATCAGAGGAGATCTTCCCAGCTTAATATTAAAATTCAATTTGCCTCGTACCATACGGTGATCGCTTTCGGTTTTGATAGCGTTAATCACAGAAACATCATTGAATATTTGCCTTTTCGTTGACATGATGAAATCTGTCAGGGCTCATCCAAGTCCACTACCTGCGCTCTCATTTCCTTTCCCATGAAGCCAGCTAGTAGTTTTTCTCGGTGATTCAAACTTCCATCTCCAAATTGTTTCGCTGGTAGCTCTTCATGTTCTCGTTTGGTCAGTTTTGCGTGTTCAAGTCCCCCATGAAAACTGTAAAGTGGGTTTTGGAGCTAGGCATGGCTTTAGAAATAACTTGATCGTCGCGTGTGTCAAGGTCGGGGCATATTCCTGTATGGCCTTCATCGAATACTTGGTTATTCTAAGCACAAGGCACGCTACCCTAGTTGACACACTCGGATCTTCATTATGTTGCTCACAATTACCGGATTTAAGGACTATCGTGTCGTCCCCCTCTCTTCGGACTTCTGATAAACCTATGATATCCTACCGTAAGCTGCTCGATTCTTTCTCGAGTTTAGTAATCTTCTCGTCGGTCCGCAAAGTGCACGTGTTTTAATTCATAACTTAATTAAATAAATGTGGCCGGGAGAGGTAAGTTTAATCTCCGTGTGACAGACGGAATCTTGTTTGTAATCTTTTTCGAAACTAACAACTATTTCTTTTTCATAAATAAATTTCGATAGTATAATGTTACTTCCGTATAACATATTTTAAGAAGCCTTCACTGCTCTTTGCTGAAATATTTCCGATATGAGGAATAACTTTTTTTTTTTGTTTGTATTTGAATATATCAGTCCCATTGTACCCCATCCTTTATATCATCACATCAAGAGAGTCGCTGATGAGTTAGCACTACAAGGTCGTACAACATCTTGGCACCATTTGAATAAGGTTCTGCCAAAATGCTGTGGAAAACACCTATATCTTGACAGTTTAAATTCATGCTGTTCACTAGCGACTCCCTTTCGGTCTTGTTCTTGGCACACTCCATCAGTAGGTGATGCACATCATCAATCTTTCCACATATATTACAATTGGGTGACTCTGCTTTCCTCATGAGATATGCAAATTTCCCCGATGGATAGTGCCCTGAACGAAGTTTTAATGCTATCTTTATATATTGTCGGTTTAAATAACAAATAACTAACCTATGGAGGAATAACTTGTTAAATAAATGTTGAGGTTTTAAATGCTGTCCATAGTAACTTATAAAAGGAATATATTTGTAGGATCGCCGTTGGAAGGTCGTATGGGTAGCGGAGCGGTGTCTGGTGGCGCCAGCCCAGTGCTGGGCATGGGCGTGGGCATCAGCTCCGTGGACCTGAGCCGTGTGTCCCCGGAGGCGGGTCGCGTGGTCCTCGCAGCCGCAAGAGCAGCGCTGCCGGAGCACGCGCCGGCCTTGCAGGAGTTGCGCAGGACGCTTGTGCTCACGCAGGTACATACAGAGATAGGCAGACATACACGCATACGCAAACAAATTTTCATAGTATTAAACCACAGATAAAAAATACATTATTGACCAGTATTATGATATCCATTAATCTAAGAAACTTGACTCGAGATCAAAAATGTAAACAGAGGTGTCTCCAATTTAAATAAGGGACTGTTCATAAACTACATAACTGCAAAAATTTCTATTTTAGACCCCCTCCTCCCATTCGTCACGCTATGCTAAGTTTTCTGAGACCCCCCTATCAATATTGCATCATGAATGATAGATCAACCACTACTTTTTTAATTTTAGTAAAATTTTTAGGGTTCCACATAAAAAATAAAAGACCTTTTTCTGTAGTCCACGCGAGCGGAGCCGCGGGTACTGCTAGTAATATAATAAAAGAAGTGAATAATATGTGTGAGCGAGCTCGACCACTTTATTGGTACAGTGACAGTTCAAATTATAATACCTGTAACTGATTCTGATTCTTCATCAAGCTGGTCAAATCCCAAATAACACAGATTATAAAAGTATAGTATATGTTATATATTAATAATATATATTACTATTATATTATATAACATATTAAAATTATAAATTATTAAAATATAAATAATTTGAATCAAGTTAATAATTAAACTGTCTAGGAAAATGTTGATTACCACTAAAACGTCACTTTAACAGTGACATTTCTTTGTTTACATTTATGATCTCGAATTCCATTTCGTATTATATGCGTTTATATCCAATGTAACAATCAATACCAATCATTGGCATTATTGGATCCCTGCAGATGTTTTTAGACTTTAAGCTTCCTCGCCTTTTTTTTTCACTATCAAACATGTGCAAGTCTACACTTCCTAATACAGTTATTACTACGATCAAATAAGTGACACTTTTAAGAAAAGTATAAATTTAAAGTACTGACAAAGGGCTATGTAAATGTAACCGAACTATATTTTTCTTCCAGGACGTGGCACTAAAAATCGGTGTGAACCTCCTCACACTCTCTCCACATATGAACATATCCCAAGAACTAATCAAAAGTATACATAGTTATACTAGTTACAATCTATTGTCAGGGCATACGTCACCAGTCAGCCCTGGTTCACCCTTGCACCAAATCACTGAAGGTCTCAGCTACCTCCATACCGGCTCCATAACCAGAGGCACGCCCCAAGCTTCAGCCACCCCTCTAGACCTCAGGAGTAACGTGGAAATGGACACAGGGCAGTATCCTCAATTACATCCCATGGTTCACCCGCAAATCCACATGGTGACCCATAGATCTCTTAACAACTCTCCAATCTCAAACCCTGGCTCGCCTTTAGATATGATCCAGGAAGAAATAGGCAACGGCACAGAGAAATTTCTCGAAAGAACTTTCCAACCCTTCGTTCCAACCCATCCGCAAATCAGCGTGACTGATTGCTTGGGATCTGAAGTTACTTTGGTGGCTTCCTCATCAGAGGACAGTATGGATAGCTTAGAAAACACGAAATATCCTTTACCTCAGTTCGTGATCTCTGAACCATCAGATTTAGATGACCGACCATCTATAACTAAAGGTATTGGGAGAAAAGTTAGTCAGGAAACTGAAGCGGAAAGGCACGTGGAACCTATCGAAATAAAAGACACCGAGATGCAGTCTCCTAAGGAAGAAGAAGTTAAATTCTTGACCGAAGAACAGACTTACCTCAGGCGGGGTAGTGACAAATCTTTGGGATTTAGTGATGATTCCTTAAGTAATGATTCGGCCAACGTATCGCCAAACTGTGAACAGAACATTCAATCTATCTACTCAAATATAGTCTCTGCCAGTTCCGGCTTCAGTGAAAACAGGGGGAGCTTCTCTGAACATAGAGAGTCGTTTTCTTTCTCTGACAGGGGCAGTTTCTCAGAGAGAGGCGATTTCGGAAGATCTTCTTTTTCTGAGCGGAGCGATTTTGGCCGCAGCAGTTTCTCTGAAAGGGGAGAAACTCCTCGATCGTCGTTCTCAGCTCAGGGCACGTTAGGTGAAGTGAAAGAGTTCTGCGAAGATATGTATCTCCCGAGGGACAATAGCCGCCATTGCTTGGAGAAGTGTGATGAGGAAACCACACCTCCTGGTGAAGAGATAGAGAAGCTGCGGCGGTCGACAATGGATCTGCGTTTATCGGAAATCTGCAGGCCTGACAATCAGATACCGATACTGCTGAATCCTGAGAACGTGTCCTGTGCTCAGGAGTATTACGAAGTGGCATTATCAACTGTCTGTTCAAAGTTGGACTCGACTCGCATAGTGGAGTTGTTAAAGGAAGCCATTAATACAAGGGTCCCACCGCAGAATATATTCGTAGAAACGAATGACACTCGCGACGGCGATGAAGAACTGGCCGGTTACCTGAACCTTGAGTATTCTGGAGGAATCCAAATCGAGCTAGTCGTTTGCGAGAACAAAGCCATGGAGAAGAAGGGGTTGAAGATGCGCAGGATCTCCGGCGATCAGAGGGAGTACGGCAAACTGTGCGAGCAGTTGATCACTAGTTTGACGGTTTAACTATGACAGCTGTCAGATTTGACGTGTGTCATCGTCGATAGGTAATGTCAGTTTTTGCTGCGTCCGCTACTTGTCAGGGTGACAAGTGTCAAAATTCCACAAGGGCTTGGTAATAAGCCTATGGTAAGGCCGGACTATGTATGGACTGTAAAATTTCCCCATAGTTTAGGGAAACCGCATTATGCATTTATATATTATAACTTTAATATTTTATTTTTATTTTTAATAATATAGGCAAAAGAAACATGCTTTTCATTCCTTTTAATATGTGAACGTTTTGTATTTATAAATATTTATTGATTGAAACGTATACCCGAAAGTTGCTGAACCAATAACGATTGGATTGACGTGAAAACAAAAATTAGTGATAACTTAATGTGCAATATTTTAATGTTAGTTTTGTTGACGAATTTGTAAATTTTTAATTCCGAAATATGTATAATTGAATTTATTTCTTGTATATTTTTTTTTACAAATAATAAATATTTATATGTGTCTGTCTATATGTTAAGGATTATGTTTTATACTTTATGCTAGTAATGTTGTCTCCATTATTAATATTGATAGATTTTTTTATCAATTTTATAACCCTAAAATTGAGTTATAATCGAAGTCTATGTTCAAGTTAAGCATTGCCACAATATACTGCTAAAATAAAACTTTCTACATCTGAATATTGTAAATAGAAGGGAAATTTTTCATCGACACAAATTTCAACGGGTTGCCAGCTTTGAATATTTAACTCATTTTCGGGTGATCGTTTGCCATGGTGATACCATTATCGTAACGATATACAGATTTTTTTCATCTGAATTTAGTTTAAATAATAAATTCTTATTAAATTTGTTTTTTTATTTTAAGCAGGCTACATCGTTGTAAGTACTGTTATAATGAATGTATGTGCAGATTAAATATTTAATATTCATATATTAAATAATTTTAAGGAAGTTTTAGATTACTAATACATTTTTTTTATTATAGTAACATATACGTGAAAAAGTACCAAGACTCGTTTTAACAAGGAATCTAGTATAGATGTATATAAAAATGTGATTACTTTAACAAATATTTCTAAAATTGAACAATTATCCCCATATATATAAAAAACAAACCTTAATAGATGGTGAACCTTATTAATAGGGAATTTAAAATGTTATTTGATTATGTTTTTTATTATAACGCGAAACGACTTCGACTTTAAAAGTCGCACAAAAAGTCGTTTCGCGTATAAATTTGTTGTGAACAAAAATAAAAATGTAAATTTAGTAACATTTTTATATCGAAGAATCGCACGTACATGAATAGAAGGTATTTATTCCAAATATTTTGTTTTTAAGAATAATAATTGTACACACCGATTTACAATTTAAGTATTAAATTGAACTTCGTTTTAATTAATAAGTTATTATTTAAATAAGAAATCAACCCGCAGAGTGAAGAGTATAGAAAAAAAAAATGGACATATTTAAAAATAGTCTCGTAATAGTTACTGGAAATAATAAAGAACTTGGAAGGCCGTTTATGAGTTAACAAAAACGTATTCAAATAATTTTCTCTTTACCATTTAGCAGTAATTAAATCTTAAGTAAGCAAGTAATTAATATTATTGTTTTCCATAATATGAATTTATATATTTTCCTTTGTATTCCAAATGAAACGACTCGTGCGCCACCTGTTATAAACTGCTTGTACTAATAATTTCATCGCAATCGGATGAACGGTTTAAGAACACATTGAGGGCAAACAAACAATATCTGAAACTACCAGTCGGATTCGAAGGATTCTTTTTGCATATGATGTCCAGATTTACGAGGAATAGTATAGGCTATCTAGTATTAGGTTACAAGATAGCTTTAAATATTGGTTTTTGTTAAGTCGGAAGAAATAGCGCATTCTAACTACTTTATCGGCGTTCGTATGTACTACAAAAATATTGCTCCATAGTACATCTAAAAAAAAGTCCGCGATACCATACGCCTATCTCTTATACATAACCCACGATAATAATTTAATTTTAGCGGAATTTTACGTGATGTAGTCGGGTTATTGTGCGACAGTGAAGTGAATTTTAAATAATAAATAGGTATATTTTGCATTATAAGTAGCCACAAAACTCCCTGGACAATTTTAACAATGAAGGCGCCATTTTGTTCTTAGATTAAAGTTTTAGGATTACAAGATTAATTAAAAAAATATTCCAAACACGTGACGTTGGAATATAGAATATAGATTTTTTCCTCAGCAGTGAAGGAAAACAGCAATGGCACGTGCATTTGTTTAATAAAATCACCCTTAAACTTTAGGGGTATTTGAGGTTAACGTTTTTGTATTAGATATGTATACATAAATATAGAGATGTATGCATACGTATACATAACTGGTAGTAAACTTAAATCGGAGTTTAATTTTATTGAAACTTTTAATATTTATCACTGCGCTATGTAAAATACTCAACATAAGTAAGGTTTTCCGATCGAATGCAACTTTAAATGTTTTAGAAGAACGCTAATCTGTATTTTATTACACTAGATAGTCGGCTGGTAATCAATATTTGATTTCACTTGATCTCCGCTGTTTTGGCGCTGTAGTCTTTAACGAGAGTAGGGCGAACTAGATCAAAAACTTCATGGATACACGCTTCATAATAATTAAAATATTATGACAAAATAAAAAATTACAAATTAAAAGAAAAAAAAGATAACACACAACTTAAAAAAAAACAATCTTACACGTAAACAGTTTTCAATTATTGTAGATAAATTTATTTCGTTTTTGTTGTTTAAAATGACTTCGATATTGAATCTCCGAGACATCCTACAAACTTAAACTTGCTTCGTAAATGCGAACTGTTTTCTTCTGCCTGTACGGGTGTAATGAATTAAAAAAGAAAATCGATAAAAATTTAATTTATATTATTATCAATAATATCTAACTTCAAGTCGCTTACTTTTTTTACCCTTTACGCGCCAAAATGTAATAAAAAATATATGTAATAAAAGAATTATCGATAACAAATCGATATGCGAAAATTCGCGTATGACTGCTAGTATTATTTCAGATGTCTCTGTTTTGTCAGTTTGTTTGAAAGATTTTAAGCCTCGTTTAATGTGGACAATCATTGCCAGTGTAATGTCCTTGAACAAGCAACAAACATCACAATATTATTACCTAGTCGATAGGCGATTCTATACTCTATTCAACGAGTAGACTTAATATAGTGTTCTCTTGTACTTTTGTATGCAAGTGACAAGGACAGAAAACTGTATTTCAAGGTCAGTGAGCGTACACTTTTGCAAAAATGTCTTTACATGAATTACTTTACGGAGAGTAATATTATGAAATTAATATATATATATATATAAGGAGTGTTTAAATAAAAAATAGTAGGTACATAAATAAATATTAAGTTATCTATCCGATAAATACGTCCGAGTCAGAGAACAAGAGACGCGTCCGCGCCGTGCAACCGACAGATGTAGACTGATGATATTTCGCTGATATGTGAACACTTAATTAACTCGTTATTTCAAATACCAGTCGTTGTTACTTTTGTGGTAATAACTCTGTTCGATGAATTATAGTAACTCTGGTACCGGATTTACAGCTCAGGATTTTGAAAAACAGCTTTACATCTGTAATTAAGCATATAAGAGGAAATGCGGGTTACGTTCAGTCCATATAAACGTATTCCTTTGTTTCTTGGATAATAATACCAGAGGAAATATGTTTATACCGTACAATCTATATCTACTACTACCATGTTTTTTTATTATATCCATAAATTAATTATTACAATAACTAGGCGCTTTATAAAATTACTAAAATTGTCCAATTACACCGCCGTTATTCGACAAACAGCAAACTATTGAAACAAAAAAAAACGTATAAGCATTGCGAAGTCCTTATTGTGTTATTCTTAGAAAAAAAGTCGTTTCAGTTTTGGAAGAGGAAACGAAGGATTATGTCATGGTTTCGGCTATCTCACATGTATAACCAATCCGAGATCTAGTTGTCTCTTTCGCACTCTCTCTATTTGGTTGTTAGGGCACAGCGCGATAGCAATA
The DNA here is from genome assembly GCA_947532125.1 of Saturnia pavonia. Lineage (NCBI taxonomy): Eukaryota > Metazoa > Arthropoda > Insecta > Lepidoptera > Saturniidae > Saturnia > Saturnia pavonia. The sequence goes on from OX383922.1 coordinate 2,388,866, forward strand.
GATTTATGTTAAAACGTATTCTTAAAATATCTTGCAGACCACGTTTCCTCTTAAGAAAATATGTTTTAACATATTTGTATTCTAGTGCTGTAATGCATTGAACATCAATATATTTAAATAAAAAATAGTAGCTTTTTAACACAGTGTGAAATGCGCGTATGGGGGTATAAGATACGCTTCTTGCACAAATTAAGAAGGCTTTAGAAGTACCATTGCTTTTACTATCATCTACAGCGTAAAACCTGTCTGCCTGAGCTATCGTTGAAGGAAAACATGATATAATCATAATCTAGTGGAAGGCACTTTATATTACTTGAGAACAGCAGTTGAAGATTACCAATAAAACGCCTACCAATGTTCCTCCAGCTAAATTTTAGAGCCAGTAATTGTGGACTAGTATATATTTGAAAACTAGGTCACTGAACAAAAACACTCTTGTAAGGTTTGTATTTCATATTTCAATATGAATATGTTATAAATATTTTTAAATCACCTTTATCAGTCTTGCGCTTACTTAGCCGAGACATAATACCCGTGTAAAATGAAGTAAAAAAAATAAATAAAATGCTATGTATAAAAACTGTCTCCTTCACAATTTTAGTCTAAGCATAAGAAACGCCATATAATTAAGTTCGCGCCATGTTATCCTACTTGAAATTTAATGTAATTGTAAATATTAATAATAAATTCCGAAATCTTATGTTAAGTTTTGTTTTTATTATCATGCCCTCGAGAAAAGTTACATTCTACCTTAGTATTAAAAAAAAAACTAAAATTATAAATAAAGTAACCTCTATCTCGCTACGAACAAAGAAATTCAATGTTTTATCTTTTCCGTACCGTGAAATGGAATTATCTCCCGGCCAATGCCCGCCACGACCGACTCTGCGGCAACTCAAGCCTAGGTCCGATCCATCGGCATGGAGCACTTGAGTCAAGCAGCCGTTCGCGCGATACAGTGACTCTACATTCACTAGTTTTCACAGCCATACATGACACTGCATTATACACACATGCACAACACACAGGTACATAGGTTCTGTAAGGGACCTTTTTTTTTTCTTTTTTGCCTAGTTCGATTAGACAAAAAATTTCAGACCACTAAATACACATACACGTGTTCCTTCCCTCCTCTCAGGGGGCAGAAACATGTATGTATGTATAGTTAGTTTAGATCGAATGATAGGGATTTAGTCAGATCGCGACTTAATTGCATACGCGCAACAATCCGAGCCGAGGTTCGGCCACTTTGGCACCCTCGGATGTTGTTGCTTAGCTTTCGTGGCTGAGTGCCCTAAGCGCTCGCCCCGAAGCCCGGTAAAGCTGTAAAAGCCGTAAAGGCTCCAGGGCCCCTAAGGCTAACAGTATAGTCAGTTCGAAAAAAAGAAAAAAAAAACCGGCCAATGTGTTCCCTCCTTTTGACATCAGGTCCTTCAAGCATAATATGACAGCATGGACGCCGATGGATTGCATGATCTCTTTGTAGTCACTGTTGTGTTTGGATTGAACTGTGCTTACAGTGCGGTCAATTTGCCGAGCTAATATAAAAAAAGTTTAAAACATGTATTGGCATTACCTAGTTTCAAGAGAAAACTAAAAATATGTAGAGCATTATCTTCTGAACTTACCATGAACGAAAAAAGCATATTTTTGGAATTTTTTTAAGGACGTCTAAAGAACATTCTCACAAAGTTTAAACAAAATGTAAAATAGAGCAGCGAATTTTTGATGTTTTAAATAGATTTAAATCGATGTTTTGATATTTTTATTCATTGCGGCTTAAACATGTGCCAAGTACGGGTAGGGGACAGCTGCCCAAAGTATGTGTTGGTAAGAGTTCTGTGAGAGTGCTCCCGAAAAGTAAACAATATTGTCGAGTTATTATAAAAAAAATAATAACAGTACATGTTCCTTGCCTGCCCTTGCTTCAAAAAAAAAAGATTTATTTATTTAATCTCTAATGATTTTGATGAAATTTTGTATACAAAGAATATATCGTCGGTGATACTGCAAAACAGGTTGTCATAATGAACATATTTTACAGGACGGTGAGAGAAAACGTTTTTTTACTATTATCTAGGTGTAGGTATAATATGCATATCGTGGTGTTATATCGTTTGTAAAATATATATATAGATTTATGAAAATCAGTTCTGAATGTAGATGTTGTCGCAAAGTATCGCCAATATGACAATAAGATGGGCGGATAGAAAAGCGCCACGAGATAGCAACAGGAGCCGTGAGGACATCTTCAGTCACCTACCAGGCAGCATGCCGGCCGCGATTAGTCGTGAGTTGACATCATATGACTTAACAGATATTGTTGACCGGACCGACAGTTGACCGGATGATACAGTTGACTAGATGGTTCAGTTGGCCGAATGGTTCAGTTGACCGAATGGTTCAGCTGACCGGATGATTCAGTTGACCAGATGGTACAGTTAACCGGATGATCAGTCGGTTACCAGAAACTACTTCAGATGTTAATCATCGGTGTAGGTTAACTACTTCAGATGTTTAACCATTTCAGTTATCAGTCACTTTCAGGCCGCCTGCGGGGCAGCGAGTTCTAGTACAGTATATCAGAGCCGTTACAAGAATCAGTTAGTTTTACAGATCAGTTACAGTCACTAGGCTGCCTGCGGAGCACCAACAATAAGTGTTTCAGCGCACAATCATATAGAACCCATATCAGATACCTAATTCAGACATTCGTCCAGTATTTGCAAGTTTTCTTTGCGACAGATTGTTCTACCAACAAATCATGCACTACATCAAGATAAGTCTAAAAAACATTAAAGGAACTCATAAGAACAAAATTCTATTCGCGAAAGCGCTAGAACTCATGAAAGAAAGAAGTGAACTACAAAATAAACATAAATTAAACGCAGCTGACAAAGAAAAACTAAAAACTTTATATAAACTTACCAATAAAGAAATAAAAAGTTGCTACGTTACCTACAGAACAACAACTATACAAAAACACCTCAATAATACTAGATCTGCCAAAAAAGCTTATAAAGAGCTAAATCAAGGCAACACATGGGTTCCTTTTCTCAAGTCTGGCAACAACAAATGCAAATCTCGCACAGAAATCATAAGGGCTGCTACTGACTTCTACGCTAATCTATACAGACACTCAGACACACAAAATCAAAACATGGTTTTCTACAGCTATACAGATTCCTCTCCAATACGCCAATTTACAGAAAATGAAATATCGAAACAAATAATGAAACTCAAGCCAGAAAAAAGCCCAGGACCGGATGGAATCACAAACGAATGTATCAAGGTTGCCAAGACTCTACTAATGACACCAATCACTATCCTATGGAACAAAATACTAGGCGAAGAAGCTGTGCCACATCAATGGATGACATCGGAAATTATACTACTGTATAAAAAAGGTGACCCAGCTGATATAGGTAACTACCGTCCTATAAGTCTAATGTCTTGTTTTTATAAACTTTTTGCCTCCTGTTTACTTGAGAGGATTGCCCCAGTCATCGATGCTCACCAACCGATCGAACAAGCCGGTTTCAGAAGCGGTTTCAGCACGATGGATCATATTCAAGTGGTTGACCAGGTGATAGAAAAATATTTAGAATTTAATAAACCCCTGTACTTAGCTTTCATCGACTACAAAAAAGCTTTTGATTCAATTTCACACGAGAGCATCTGGGAATCGTTGAAAGCCCTAAACATAAATGGAAAGTATATAAATATCCTAAAAAATATTTACTCTAATAGCACAAGTAGAGTCAAACTGGATAGAGTAGGCGAAGTAATAAACATAAAGAGAGGCGTCCGGCAAGGAGACCCGATCTCACCAAAATTATTCATAGCCGTCTTACAACAAGTAATGGGAGAGCTGCCATGGTCCAATCAAGGTATTAATATAAATGGGAATTTTTTAAGCCATCTCAGATTTGCCGATGACATAATTTTATTTTCGGAAACCCCTCACCAATTAAACAAAATGGTAAGTGAATTAAACCAGACTAGTATAAAAACTGGTTTGGAAATGAATCTGGAAAAAACAAAAATTATGTCTAACCGCAGTGCAACGCCCATATTAACAAATAACACACCTCTCGAGTTTGTCAACCACTACATTTACTTAGGAAAGCAAATATCTTTTAGTAAGGAAAGAAATACTGAAGAACTTAATCGAAGAGTGGCGATTACCTGGAAGAAGTTCTGGCACCATAAGGAAATACTTAAATCGCAACTTCCGCTATCGACCAAGAAAATAGTTATGGATACAGGACTTCTACCGTGCCTCACCTATGGATGCCAAACTTGGACCTTCGATCTCAAAACCAGGAACAAACTTCAGACTACACAGAGAAGAATGGAAAGAAGTTGCCTAGGTATAAAACTGAAGGATAAGGTAAAGAACGTTGACATTCGAAAGAGGACAAAAGTATGCGATGCCTTATCTTTCGCAATGAAGGCTAAATGGAAATGGGCGGGTCACGTAGGCCGTTATAAGGACGATAGATGGACTTTACGGTCAGTAAAGTGGTCTGGGCCAAAAGGCACCAGATCAAGAGGTCGACCAAGAGCCAGATGGGCAGACGAAATTGTAGCGTGCGCGGGCGGATGTTGGCTAAACAAAGCTAATGACAGAGAAGAATGGCATTCCTTGGGGGAGGCTTTTACCCGAACGGGGTCCATGCATTAAATAATTAGGTAGTTGGTAATCAAAGCAACTAATTAAGCAAAATATAATTTATAATTAGAAACCAAATTCATCTTAGTTTATCAAATGTAATGTAATTTATTTTTCAATACGTACCTATGCATGGAATTAAATAAAGCTTTATTATTATTATTATTTTTATTATTATATTGCAGTAGGTATCACCGACGATATGTGATTTTATCGAACCCAAAAAATACCTAAATAAAGTATGTATAAAAATAAAATTACGAAACGTAAATAATACCTTTGTCATAACGCGGCACAGCTAGTAATCTATATAAGTGGTTTATTAAATAAATCCATTAAATTAACAGGATTTAAGCGGCATTAGTAAAAAGTCGTTAAGTCAGGTCAGAACCACGGAACGACACTCTTCATAATTGCCACACAAAGTTCCCTAATTAGGTGCAGTTATAAAAAAAAATTGTTCCTATAATGTTCCATTTTAACGTGAAATCCCTCCTACAACCAATACAATAAGGTTGAAAATAATATTACTCTAAAATAGACATTTGTTTGGGATGACACGCAACCCCCAAAAAAAAGTTTAATATATTTTTAAATAAGTCGCCGATCACTGCCACGTGCAACGTGCAGCCTGCGTTAAGGCACGACGCCGACACTTTTACAAAAAAAAAAAGGAAGTCATACATTGGAAACATTTTTAAATTATTGCTCCGCAACTAAAAACGTATTATAAAGTTATTTTATTGTATAAATCCATATAATTACCACTTTATTACGAAAAAAAAACAAGTAGCATTCTTCTGTGATCATCGTTTTTTTTATTTTGAACTTAATATATTGTTAGCCTTAGGGGCCCTGGAGCCTGTACGGCTTTTACAGCTTTACCGGGCTTGGGAGCGAGCGCTTAGGGCACTCAGCTACGAAAGCTAAGCAACAACATCCGAGGGTGCCAAAGTGGCCGAACCTCGGCTCGGACTGTTGCGCGTATGCAATTAAGTCGCGATCTGACTAAATCCCTATCATTCGATCTAAACTAACTATACATATGTACAAGTTTCTGCCCCCTGGGAGGAGGGAAGGAACATGTGTATGTGTATTTAGTGGTCTGAAATTTTTTGTCTAATCTAACTAGGCAAAAAAAGAAAAAAAAGGTCCCTTACAGAACCTATGTACCTGTGTGTTGTGCATGTGTGTATAATGCACTGTCATGTATGGCTGTGAAAGCTAGTGAATTTAGAGTCACTGTATCGCGTGAGCGGCTGCTTGATTCAAGGGCTCCATGCCGATGGATCGGACCTAGGCTTGAGTTGGCGGTCGTGGCGGTTGTGCAGGAGCGAAGTTAACCGTACGTCCCCTGCGGAGAGAACGGTGGTTTCGCGGGCGTGGGCGCGAGCACGCATATGTTGCAGGAGAGGACGCGTAGACATTTTTAGCTTTCTCGATGTCATCATCGGGATCTACAAAGAGATTTCGCGGACGGCGTTTATAACGTTTGGCAACGGGGATCGAGTTGTCTGGGACGTAGTTCACGGTGGATTTTACGAGCGGGTTGGATGGCTTGAGACCCTCTAAGAGGTTATCCCACCGGTGACCTCTGAACTCGCCGATGCGAGTTCTGACCTCTCTCTGAAGTCGTCGTAACCTACGGGTGTTATCCCTCGTCGGATAAGAATCGTGTGCACGTGTCGCGGCGTTATTTTCCGTGATTTACGCTCGTAACCCGAGGGGCAATAACTGACTCTATGATCTTCACTGAAAGATGAAAATTTTGCTACCATCCTATCATAAGCTTCTTGCTGTTATCCATCCGAAGAGTGCGTGGAAGTTACTGAGTCAAGAGCATGTATCAAGTAAAGTCCAAATAAATAATAATAATAATGTTAATATTTCTTCTTATATGTTAAAGACGCAATACAAAATTCAGATTAAAAGCTCTTTTAGACCACACAGTCCTACGGATTTTGGTTGACTTAGGACCTATCACAAGTTTCACCATTCGAGAGCTTAAGCTTATATGCAGCTGGGGCCTTGATGGATCTTCCTCACAAAGTAGTTATAAGCAGGTGACCCTGGATCCCGAATTTGATGATTCCTCTGGGGTGATGATCAGTATTGTTCCTCTTCGACTGGTTGACGCGAAAGAGTTAGTCATTTGGGAGAATCCAAGTCCTTGATCAACTTATTACTGTCGACCAGTCAAATTTATTTTACCTCTGAAATAGCCGACTTCATAAAGACAGAACAGTAAATAATGCAGCAGCAAATTGCAGAATTGTTACAAAAGGAATACGGAGAAGCAAAAATAGCATACGAACTATATATGACCATAATTGACAGAAAAGTGGTTAATATAGTCGCAAATGTACCGTTATCAGCGACATGTCCTATATGCTTAGCAAAGCCATGAGAAATGAACAATTTACAGCTCTTGGGCACAATACCGCCTAATTTTGATGTTAATCAATATGGAATTTCACCATTGCATATGAAAATTCGCTGTATGGTCAATTGTCATATAATATGGACTTCAAGAGATGGAGTGCTCGAGGAGAACATGAAGCCCTAAAACAGGCAAAAAAAAACTAATATTCAAAGAGTTTCGCAACCTGACTGGATTGCTTGTTGACATTATTAAACAGGTACTATTATTATTGTGTTCTATTATATCACATAGTTTGACTAATATGTTTACATAATTAGGAAAAAAATACAAGTATTAGTGGATAAATACACAGAGAAAAATTCATAAATTTGAAGGTAAACAACCCGTGCATGGGTTTACGGTTTACGGCATGGTTTTAGTCGGATTTACATGTTTCTTTGTGTGTTTGGTGTTCAGAAAAATTTACTCTCCAATAATGCCCTACTAAAAGTCGTGCAAATAAATAAATTAATTGAAATAAGAAGTCGACAACATGTTAAAGAAAAATTTTTTTTTTCTAAAATATTATAATTAAAAATTTCTATTATAATAAAAATTGTTACATTAATAATTGGTGATTCAAATAATAAAAAACAGATCGAAGTTCCTATTAGTCTTTGTGATACATGTCAAATTACAACCCACAAATTATTATTTTGTTGAACCCAAAAAAATCGGCCGGCGGCAAATGTATGCACACGTGTATTTGTATTTAGGATTCAGAATATATTGCTCTATATTAATATATACATGTTACGTTGCTCAATTGAAACAGTTTTAAGAAAAAAAATAAAAACTACACTTTGTCCAATTGGAGAAAAAAAGAATATTTTTTTTTCTCAAAATATATTGATTTTATCGAAATTTATCAAAACAAAAAAATTTGTTGGACTAGTAATTAGCAATCTAATTAAAAATAAATCAGATAAAAATTCCTTTTATTCTTTGAGAAATACGCTTCGAAAATTTTGGTTATTTTGCACCTACAGAACTCGCGAATTTGATATTCAAAACGCCATTATCTACAATATAATATAAACTAGAAGCTGCTCAATACATAACTTTTCCATAAAACAACAAAACTTGTATTTTTTCCATTAAAATATTTTTTCTTCAAAACTATTCACTTTATCGAAATTTGTCTAAGAATAAAAGTGGTTAGAATTATGATGTTTTACCCCATTAAATAAAAATCTGATCGAAATTCCAACTTTAAATGCCCTATGTCCCTGTTTTTGTAATCCTGAACCACTGTGCGGCGTAGCGGTCACAATCTCACCTGATGTTGACAGACTTTCAACTTGAGGGTGCTAGTTAGCAAGGCGGGCATTAGAAAAAGCCCTACCACCATGCTATGGTTTCCTTCACCGAAAACTCAGGCTCATTGCAGGGATTCGAACTCATGTCAAACGACGCAAAATCCTATACGCTACCACTGAGCCATAATTGCTTCAAAATTTATATAATATAATTATATGTACATCTGCAATGTAGTCACAGCTGAAGAGACGTTAAGCTTTAAAAAGGAACTGGTTTTCTATACTACGGCTGAAGCAAATCGACATTTGCTTGGCGACAGATTTTCATCTGAAAAGTTGAATCTAACGTGTTAGTTAACTAGGAGATATCTAGAGAACGTTCTACCATCATGCTATTGTTTAATTACGATGTTTTCCTTGACCGAAAACTCAAGGTCATATTGGCATTCGATCTTACGCCGACGAACCAGGTGTCCAAGCGAAGCCATCGTAACTTCGAAATAAAAAAATGTTATTCACTCCTGCATTTTTTGCACAACCAACTAACCTGTCAATATTTGACAGCTAACCTAACCTAACCTCGTCGGATGTTACTAATTTCTCATTTTTCCGTTCGAAAATAAGCTGTTTAGCTTAAATCCGGCTTTACGCAAGATTTAAAAGAAAAATAAAATATATTATGTATCGAATCTTTTGTCAAAGGAACAAAGGTTTTTTTTTTACAAAGATTACTTTCCCGCCGCTTCCGCGAGGGTGACATTTCAATTTTTTTTTTTGGAACGTGGGTACGTCATACCTACTTTTCGTGGCGTGGTGTTGCTCTCATTGCATTTGTGAACATTATTATTTTTTTAACCGCAGTGTATCCAATAGCGTGTACGTAAATCTAAAAACAGTCGAGACACTATAGTCGTGGTATACAATGTCTGCCATATAATACCGAGCGAGTAGGAACATATTTGCCGATTCCAGAATATGTTCACCGTCTCGTCAATCTCTACAAGTCTTATTTCATACTAGCTGTGCCCACGGTTCCGATCGCGTGGATTACAGAATCTAATATAAAGCAGCCTAAGTTACGCCTTATTATTATCTATCTGCCAGTAAAAGTCCCGTCAAAATCGGTCAAAACGTTTCGGAGATTCGCTAGAAAAAAAAAAATTAAAAAAAATCTGTTTTTCTTGTAAGTACCGTATATACTTTTCATATGCATTTAGTAAAAAGCTGTTATTTTGACATTACAAAGAGACACTTCAATTTTATTATATATATCAGAGACTAGTAAAACAAGGTATGCATAGATATTTCTAATACGATAGAAAATTTTGTTTCTTTCCTTATAAGTGTTTATAATCTCATGCATTGCGATAGAACTGGTTCTCAAGTGCAGCTGTCTGAATACATTGACCAAAACAACAAAGAAGGTGGCTAATATACCACAGAAGCTACCGGTAGATACACTGTGTTTTTCTGCATAACGTACTTTTTTTTTCGAACTGATCTGGAGCCTTTGCAGCTTTTACAGCTTCACCGGGCTTGGCGAGCAAAATGCACCAAATAACTGTCCTTATATCTTAGAAAATGGGCATGATTTATGACAATAGGTATCGATACTAGGAACATTTTTTTATAAATAGGCTTAGAGTTGTAAACTTCCACCCCTGATGTGACGATGTGGCCTATCTTGGTAACACGCTAAGCTTGAGAGTCTGCCTCTCAAGTGCAGCTACTCGGGACCACCTACAGGATCTTGACGACAAATCTTCAATTATATATTGCTAGCTAGCCAGGCGCGCATTAGAAAATTCTCTACTATTATGCTACAGTTTCAACAAAATGTTTTTCTTCACTGTAGTCTCAAGAACATTGTAGGAATTAGAACTCACGTCGACCGATAAGGTATCCGTAAACGCTACCACTGAACCATTAACGCTTTAAAATTTTACAGCTCCGTGGTAATAATACAGAATGTATAGCTACAACAGTCAAGTTTTTTCTTTGTTAGTTTTATACCCTTTAACCCTTAGGGCTACGTCGGCTTAGTTGATTTAACACGTTTTATTATTTGAAGTAACTGGAAATAAATTGTTATACCGAAAGGACTGAAGTACTGTTAGGTTTGAATAATATAGCATAGAAGGCACCCTGGTCCCACATATTGAGACCAAAGAGCAGGCCTCTTTTTATCTCTCTGTTTTTTTTACCGAACACATATCTGGTACTTTATCGCATTGTTCACAATTAGACTAAGTACCTTATTTCATCAGATAGCAAAATTTATTCAGAGCCATGTGGCCAGAAGACAACCTATGGATAACAATTCGGCTTCTGAACATTTTCACTTTAGCGGACCACGGCTCACTTTGTGACGTTCATATACCCATATACCCAAGAGCTATATAAGCTAATATTGATCATGATCTTACTTAATGTTAAGTGAGTAAAGACTATTGAGATCACAACTTGTGGTGGAATTGAACTGATTAGATCACTTGCCCCTTCCTACTTAAAGACTTCACACGTATACAATGTAAACAGCCGGATGCAAGAATCTGTCACGAGCACTGGAATAACAATCAGCATCACTTACTACGAAGTCATTCCAGCGTCTAACATAGAAATACAATTCAGAAACATTATAGAAAAAAATATATATAAATGTGTTTACACACTACATCCGGCGATTTTGTCCGGACATCCGTCCGTTCGGACAATGCTGAATCCTTTTGTTAATTTCGTTCATTGTCGACGTTCGGTTTTCGGTTTGTCACGTATACGAAATTGGGTTGTTTAGATTTGTACTTTTTTTTCTTCATTTTAAACATCAAGAAACGTCACGTAGGGATTACAGAGTCTTATTGTTAAAAGGACAGGATGTAGTTGTGTGATCGACTGAACAGTGACCGCTTCCGTTTTTTTTTAATTCTATATAGATTTAACGTTTGTCTACAATCTCACCTGACATTGACGTTGGGGCCCAAGATTGTATAACACACTAAGCCTAGTCGGAGGACTGGCTCTCAAGTGCACCTGCTGGAACAGGCGCCTATATATATTCGAAGCGATGATGGCGCAGTGTTAGCGTGTACGACTTCGCGTCGAATGAGACGTGAGTTCGAATCCCTACAATGAGCCTGAGCTTTCGGTGAAGGAAAACATCGTAAGGAAACCATAGCATGGTGGTAGGGCTATTTTCTGATGCCCGCCTGGCTAGCTACCACCCTCAAGTTGAAAATCTGTCGCCAAGCACCAATAGGTGTGTTCCGGCAGCTGCACTTGAGAGCCAGTCTTCCACTAGGTTTAGCGTTTACCATCCTGGGCCATATCGTCACTTAACATCAGGTGAGATTGTGGCCACTAAGCCAAACCTATGACGATAAAAAAAAATAAAAATTGGCGACAGATTTTCAACATGAAAATGACAACTAATCACGATGTTTTCCTTCACCGTAAGCTCAGGCTCATTGTAGGGATTCGAATTAACGCGGTGTTCGTAAACGCTACCACTGAACCATCATTGCTTCAAAATGATAAACAAGACCGCGCCGCCACACCGGTGGGACAGACGACAAAAGTGTTAGCACAATTTATAAAATGGTCAATATATCACACCTCATTATTAAAATTACTTTATTAATTGTTCAAATCGCAGAAACAAAAGGAGCAGCGATATTATTCGCTGGCTGGTATTGTGTCTTTTTTTATTGTTGTAGGTTTTTCCTATATATATATATATATATATATATATATATATATATATATATATATATATATATATATAGGCAAATATATCCTATAACCTGGTCAGTTAACATATTTATGAATTCTAGTAAAAACTATGTGAATCGTAGTAGTGGTTTTCGCGTTAAAAGAACATAAACGACAGACAGACAGAGAGACGTTGAGTTTTATACATACATACATACATATTATAAAACTCAACGTCTTTATATTTTGTAAGATAAAGTAACATATGAAATAAGCAGTGACAATGATGGTGAATTAATTCGGAAAAAGATGCTTTTGGGGCGCTTAAATGGCTTACGCTGAGTAAACCATATGAAATATATCAAATTAATGAATAATTGTAGATCTTAAAAAGACCCAAAAAAAAGTTAGCGATAGATCTATCTTCTAAGGATCAACCATAATAAGTATTTTTGTTTTCCGTCTTTTGATCGGGAGGCAGCACGATTCGCATTCTGTTGTAGTCCACGCGAACGGAGCCGCGGGCACAGCTAGTAGTATAGATAAAACATTAAAAGCATATTAAACGTATTATATACAGTATGTAGGATATTATTAACCAATACAATAACTATTTGTGTCCATTGAAATTAATTATACAATGCAGACAGGATCACTGATCTCGCAAATGGACGCGACAAAAGGTTTTTGTTAATAAATTGAACGCAAGCAGACGAGCGGTCTCTAGTCGATGTTTTTATTACATAAAAGGATCATATTGTCCGTCCGGAAACCGTTGCAGGAGACGGAAGTCGACTGTAAATATTTAAGGTAAATGCAGTTTATATTGACACTATTGTACTACATTGCACTGGTCAGGGAAGCCAACTTTGATGTATTCTTCCTAAAAAGAAAAAAATACATTCAGTTTTTGAGAATATATTTGGAGATTACATTTAATAATTATTTTGTTATAATTTTAACGAAATAGTTACATTTATTAAATAAAAACGTATGTAATAACATAACTTTTTTGATTATATTAAAAAAATTGAGACTATTTTACAGTTAGGAAGTATTTATTAGAATTTAGTAGGTTTTGAACAGTTTTGAAATTGCTTTAGGAGGATTGCTTTTAAGCATTTGTTGACACTGGCAGAAGTGACATACGGTCTTATTACAAAAAAGATAACCACGCGTTGAACACATGTTTAAAAAATTTTGTATTACAAAAGAGTGTTTTGGCGTTGTTTAAAGATAACCACGCTTTAAACGCGTCTAAAATTTAAACACAAAAGAAACGTTGTCTAACGCTTGTCTAAACTGACAATTCTTATTTTATTGTAGTTGTATTTGTTGGCGGTATAATATATTTGGTTATAAATTATGGATATCATAGATTTTCTGGATTTTATTGATTTCGAATATGTCAATTAATTGAATAGTTTCTGTTATTCACAAGTAAATCGTGTTCCTGTTATGCCATTCTAAGCGTATAATGACTTTGTATTTAAAATAAATATGGGTTTAGCCAAGCTTTTGCCTGAATAATAGTAGAATTAGTTAAAACTGGCTGGCTACCAACCTCAAGTTGAAAATCTGTCGCTAAGCACCAATAGGTGTGTTCCGGCATCTGCACTGGAGAGCCAGTTTTCCACTAGGTTTAGCGTGTTATCATCTTCACATCGTCACTTAACATCAGGTGAGATTGTAATAAAAAAAACATGAGCTTACATGTAGTTCTCGTGGGGTTATTTAGCACAGAACACTTTGTCTATAGAGCCAGAAAAATACAAGTAGCATGTGCGCTACAGTGTTGGGTTCGTCAAGAGGTTATTTAAACTGACGTGAGTTCTTATGTATTATTTCATCAATTTTTTTTTAACTTTGATTTCCCTTAATTATATCAATAATTAATAAAACTATTTCGTAATAATTTCATGTATTGCGGTTTGACGACAAATAATAATAAAATAATGTGATGTAGGTAGGTGTACGCACGAACTCAGATTTCACTTTACGAACTTTGTCGTATATTAAATTTATATATTTCGTATTTTAACAATTATACTACCTTCGCTTAGCAGAAAATATCAAAATAATAATAATTAATATCTTCTTTACAATATCATTATTTTTTATGATGATGATCTAAACAAAAATATAATTGTTAAAACAAACTACTTGCAGAATATCTGAATACAATGGAACGCTTTTGAATGGCGAGATCGTATTGAGTGAATGTTATTCAGAGTTGCTTGCATAAAAAATTTAAACCAGATGTTTAGCTAGACATCGGTTAGACACGCTTTTGTAATAAAGCATTTTAAACACACGTTCAACACGGTTTTAAATCTTAGACACTGTTTAGTAAAACTCATGTTCAACACGAGTTTATTTTTGTTTTTGTAATAAGACCGATAGTGTTTTATTTGATTGTAGCACAGCAAATTTTATTACATATTTTATTATGCAAGACCATATTACAAAACACGCGACCCCCAGAAATGCGGTGCCCGTAGCATTTGCTTCCTACTTCTACAGTATAAAACTTTCGAGGCATGAGGTACCTCGGACCGCGAGGCAGTAGACGGAGGCCCACGGAAAAATAAATGTCATCGATACTAATATTATAAGGCTCAATAGATTGTTTGCTTTTTGAAGTGAAACTTCTTATGCGACTTCCAAGCGTTAAACGTTAAATGTTGAACGTTTAACGCACATTATCGGTCTCTCCTCTTTGTGTGAGCCAGAGCGAGAGAGTAAATGTCGGTGTGTATGTATATTGCACACTGTTTAAATAAAACAGTAAAAGTCTTTTAAAATGAAGTTTTACTTCTATCGTGTGTGAATCGCACACACACCTTTTTTTGGTTGTTAATTGAACGCACGAATCTCTGAAACTAAAACTCTAATTAGAAAAAAATATTTTTAAATAAAAATGTTTAGTTTATAGTCTATTCATTGAGGAAGATTATAAGTAGAGGATTTGGGATCTCAGTTATATTTCAGTCCCGTAAAATTTGAGAATTAATTTGGCAAATCCCCGGATATACGGGATTAATAGAAATTTGAAAAATTTATTACTCCACTGTCAACGGCAGTGGCGTTTACCCGACAAAGTGTATTTGTTAAAACGCATTAGTAACATTTATAATAAGGGCTGTAAAACAAGTTTTTATCGCTTCCTCGCCGGTGCTGCTTCCTTCCTTTTGTTTAACATTTACATAATAAATTCAAAGATCCTGCGAGCTTGTTACCTTGGTAGTTGGTTTCTCTTTATCTTTATTTCCGTTAACTTATTTAACAGAACTAATTAAAAGATAAAAGGCTTTGTGTCCGAAAAAAATCTAAACACAAATAAATTAGCGACGCTATTGTTGCCATTTAAAACATTCTGACGATTTTTCGACACCGAACGCAACGGCCGTAAGTTTAACGTGTGTAACATTACATATAATATATATGCGAATGTTTTTTTTTTTTTCGAACTGACTATACTGTTAGCCTTAGGGGCCCTGGAGCCTTTGCGGCTTTTACAGCTTCACCGGGCTTGGAAATATACGTATACAAGACGCGCTAGTGATACCTATGGCATTACTCGTACAAGCGTCCATAGGTAACAGCTCTGAAAAAAAAATAGCTGAACTAGTTTTACTTATCAGAAAATAGCTTAAATTTAAATCGAATCGAAAATCAAAGAGTTTTGTTATCGTCGTTGTTGTTTTGTTATCGTGTATTTTGACGTTTATTTTCGATTTAGAAACTCGATTCGTAGCTGTCAGATTGCGTCAAGAGTACGCACTTTTCGATCGTAACGATTTTAAGACATAAGCTCACACTGTACAAGATGTGCGTACGTCCGATCTTGACATATAGCTGCGCCGCGTTCGCACATATGTCCAAACATAACTTTGCCCGCATGCAAAGAGTCCAAAATCGGTTTCTCCGTCGCCTGCTTGACCCTCCAGCCTTCGTTAGGAACATGGACCTGCACAGGGACATGAGGCTTCCCTCGATAGAAGCCTATGTGAAATATCTCACCAGGAGATACTTCGATAGCGCTTCGAATCATCCCAACCTGCTCGTAAAATCCACCGTGAACTACGTCCCAGACAACTCGATCCCCGTTGCCAAACATTATAAACGTCGTCCGCGAAATCTCTTTGTCGATCCCGATGACGACATCGAGAAAGCTAACAATTTCTACGCGTCCGCTCCCGCAACATATGAGTGCTCGCGCCTACGCCCGCGAAATCACCGTTCCCTCCGCAGGGGACGTACGGTTAACTTCGCTCCCGCACACCCGCCACGACCGCCCTCCTCTGCGGCAACTCAAGCCTAGGTCCGATCCATCGGCATGGAGCCCTTGAGCCAAGCAGCCGTTCGTCCGCAGTGACTCTACATTCACTAGCTTTCACAGTCATACATGACACTGCATTATACACACATGCACAACACACAGGTACATAGGTTCTGTAAGGGACCTTTTTTTTTCTTTTTTTGCCTAGTTAGATTAGACAAAAATTTTCAGACCACTAAATACACATACACATGCTCCTTCCCTCCTCCCAGGGGGCAGAAACATGTATATATGTATAGTTAGTTTATATCGAATTACGGATAGGGAATTAGTCAGATCGCGACTTAATTGCGCAACAGTCCGAGCCGAGGTTCGGCCACTTTGGCACCCTCGGATGTTGTTGCTTAGCTTTCGTGGCTGAGTGCCTTAAGCGCTCGCCCCCAAGCCCGGTAAAGCTGTAAAAGCCGCAAAGGCTCCAGAGCCCCTAAGGCTAACAGTATAGTCAGTTCGAAAAAAAAAAAAATCGTAACGAAAACATTCTTTCGAAGTTAGTTCCGATTCGAACCACAGCACGATCGTGCGCTATTGTTGATCGAATTTTATTCGATTCGATTCAGAACTCGAGCTCGTGAAATGTAAGGCGGATGGTGCTTGGACGGAACAGTTTAATCTGCAAGTGAACACTGACCAGTTAAAGACACAACTGACAACTGCTCATCACGCAAAAGATAGTCATGTGCGGCATTTGAACCCGAGAAATCTCGGCAAAGTAGAGCTCATTACAATTTTGCCACGAGACCAGTGTCCGTTTACGGTAATTAATTATATTACTAGCTGTATCCCAAGGTTTCTCGGTAGCTGTGTGCCACCGTGGTGCAGCGCCGCCAACTCACTGTGTTCTCACTTCCTGCCTACGGTTTACCAGATTGCTTAACCTTCTTAGTTACTGCTTCGCTCCTTAAGGTCGTAGTGTGAAGTTATATAGCCTATAACCTTCCTCAATAAACAGGCTAAAAAATACAATATTTTGAGATCTGACTGGTAGTTCCATAGATTATCGCGTTTAAACAAACAAACAATCTTTTGAGTTTTATAATGCTTCTATCTATACATCTATACATTTTATAAAACTCGACGTCTCTCTGTCTGTCAGTCCGTTTATGTGCTTTTCATCCGAGAACCACTTATCTGATTTATATGGTTCTTTTTTTAATTTACAGTTATATTGTATGGCTAGCTAATAGGATATATTTTGAATGATAAAGTATCATATGAAATAAGCAGAGACGATAATGGTGAATGAATTCGTAAAAAAGACGCATTTGGAGCACTTAAATGGCTTACGCTGAGTAAAACATGTGAGATATATCAAATTAATGACCTACCCACGTAATTGTAGATATTAAAAAGATCTACAATAAAGTTAGCGATAGCATATGTGTATCTTGTAAGGATCACCCACAATAATCATTTTTGTCTTCCGTCTTTTATGCGGGAGCAGGAAGATTTGCGCGTGCGCTCGACAGACGATGGCATTTTGTAGTCCACGCGAGTGGAGACGCGGGCACAGCAAATATATATATAATAAATGTGAAAATTGTATGTCTAGATGTTTGTTATTCAATCACGCAAAAACGGCTGAACGAATTTGGATGAAATTTGACACACCGCCAACCTGGATTAACAACACATAGGATAGTTACTTACTTTTTATCTCGGTTACCACATATTTATGATATGTCGAAGTTTACGCAGACGAAGTCGTGAGCAAAAGCTAGTATTGGTAACTATAAGTCACCATCTTGAATATTTGCCGGCTTGCCGACTGTGATCACCACTCACCACTTTTTGTCGATTATACTATACTTAAAGAAATGCTGCATTTTGTAATGCAGATAACTACAAAAAATAGTTTAACGTGTTTAATGAATTAAAAATAAAATACGCCTCTTAACGACATCGAAATTACCATAAAAAAGGTCATCCAAAAATTGCTCTACCATCCGGCTCGGCGCGGCGCTTACCAAAATACATTCGCGCGGGAAACCGAAATAGCGATGCGGCGGAAACGAACGTCCCTTATTATTTATTTCAAAAATATCACTTATATATTGCGAAAATCATGCAAATAAAAATAAACCTAAAAACAATTGATGTTTAGACTCAATATTACATTTTCAAGTTTAATATTTTCGTCTTTTCGCTTCGTCCCATTTATGCGGAAACGATTAGTTTCTGAACCACATGCTGACAGGCAGGATGCGAGAAATTCATTATCGATTTTTTTACAAGCAAATATGCTATCTCTTTCTAGTTCAGTCATTAACGAATAAGATAGATAAGGACAGAGTTAGACCCGCATCATGAAGTACCCAGCGCAAGTCGAGTGAAGGCGCATGTTAACGTGTTTGGATATTTCCGACATAATAACCAAATATTGGCAACATATATTCGACTTAAACGTAAAGGTATAAAATCTATTATGGCATGCTAACTTGTGAGTTTAAAAGGTTTATTGGTTGGATGCATTCAACTAGGGCTGTTGTAGACATTCGTATACAATATTCATTCATTTTTCAGAAGTAGGTGTGCTTTGGTCGCGTTCATACGTTTTGTGTCAGTCGCGAAAAACGCAAGCTCTCGTGAATACATGAGTTTGCAAGACACAGTAAAAAAAATAGTGTAAAGTGATTGTGATTTTTGTTTAATCGAGGATTGCATCATTTTATTAAATGGTATGTCTTTAATAGTATTAAAAAAAATTAGAGCACCTGAAGGCGCTACAATTTATGTATAAAAATTTAATTTCAATTGATATTATTAAGACAATTTTTAAATATAAATTATAATAGTTAAGTTTTTTAACGGTTCTTAGAGTGACTAATAAAAGAGAAAATGAACATTTGGCAGCAAATAAAAAAATGGATCTTCGATATCGAATACGTTGATTCCTAGTTAACTTAGGAATACAAGATAATACGACCTAATTTATTTTAATTGGCCACCAAAATTGTATTAAGTATTGATTGATAGTATCTGTATCTGTTTATTATTTTAACTACCTATATATATATTGTATGCACGTCGCTGAACGCGTAGTGCTTATAAAAAACGTAGTTTCTTAAAACTTTAATAACTTTTTATCGTATGAAAATATCGGGATATTTTGTTAAGGACCAAGTATCTAAGAAGTTAAACAAAAAACAAATTGATCGAAATCTATCGATAAGGTTCTCGTGATGCGCGCACAACGGCAAATCTCATTAATTTTATTTATACAGATAGAAAAGTAATCATAAATCTGTCGATTTTAAATCCTGCGAATATTAAAAAAAAATGCGCTGAATTTATGTCACATTGCAGCATTTAACTAATTATTTTTTTCTTTCTATTTTTGTCACGCTAAGGCGATCTGCGTAATTTCAATAATATATAAGTAGTTTTCTAAATATAATAAAGTTATTATTTATGCAATACAAATACATATGTATTAGACATAAAATAATAAGTGAAAAATTTTTGTATGAATTTGTTATAATTTTGGGTCCAAGTTTACCTGGGTATCTATATAAGTAGTTGTTTTTTTACACATCAATGCTCCGCTTTCGAGATATGATAGTTAAAAGGGCACACATTAACATCAATTAATCTTTTTAAATTATTATTAATTTTGTAATGTATGTACGTACAAACTTTAGAATCTACCCACCTATATGTTAACTGCTTATGCAGCCTGTAGATATCAGATATTTATAATCAATTCAGGTACACAGGTTCTGTAAGGGACTTTTTTCTTGTTTGTCTAGTTAGCTTAGATTAAAATTGACATATCACTAAATACATATACCTACTCATGTTTAGAGACGGCAGAAACATGTATATATGTATAGTTAGTTTAGATCGAATTATGGTTAGGGAATTAGCCAGTTCGCGATGTTTGCATATAAGGCAACAGCTCAAGCCGAGGTACGGTTCGTGGCTGAGTGCCTTAAGCGCTCGCCCCCAAGTCCGGTGAAGCTGTAAAAGCCGTTCGAGGCTCCTGGGCCCTTATGGCTAACAGTATAGTCAGATCGAAAAAAAAAAAAACAATCTGTAATAGATTACTGAGGACTGTGTTGAAATGCCACGTTTTTTTTGGGTTTTCCATTGTAAGAATGATTGAAGATTAATACATAATATAATTATTCAAAATATCAAAGTCTTAAATTGATTTATTTATTTGTATTATTAAATTAACCAAAATCTCATTTTGGTATTTATGTCCGCGGTTGCGTCATTGTTGCCTTAATGATAAATATCATAGCCTATTCTGAAATCCTAAGAAATATCAAAATCCATCAAATAGATTTTATATTATACTAGCTTTACCCTACGGTTTCACTCGTGTTAAATTTAATTGACAAACTCCAGGCCGACGCGCCCGTGTTGCCTATCGTTTCCACTTCACGTATTTGCCTACAGTTTGCTAGTTTGCTTGACGTTAATAGTTACTGCTCCGCTCCTTAGGGTCGTACCGTGAAGATATATAGCCTATGTAAATCCTGCTGGCAGTTCCAGAGATTAGCGTGTATAAACAAACAAACAAAAAACTCTTCAGCTTTATTATATTGGTATAGATAAGTTAAACCCATACAAATGATTTTACACATTACTGTTAAGGTATACAAAAGATAAACCACTTAAATAATATCTAAATTGATGTATTCCAATTTGTCTTGGGGCCACGTGTGGTCGCCATAAGTCCAGTAATAAAAAATAATTAAAGAATCAATTCTAATTGAATTGCTTAACATGACTATTGATCTTCCAAACTGTATTCTTTTGAAGACGAATTATTAAAAAACCTGACGTGCCTAAATATTATATGAAAAATGTTTGCAAGAAGCTGTGAAGTACCTCTAATCACTAATGGTTCCAGGGCACTTAAGACTAATAGTATAGTCAAAACGAAAACAAAAGAAAAAATGCTATTCACAATACTGACTGGTGCGTTCACGCAGTTAAGTAGAATTGTTAAATCCTCCGAGTTCTATGCTGAATGAAATTATTTATATGGTTAAACTGTTGGATTTTTCTTGGTAACACTGGTCATAGTGGCAAGCTTAGATGTAACCAGTATCAAGCGGGGTGATAGAGACCACCATACATTATTGTGATAAACCAGTCACAGTGACTCTCTTTTTATTTATCGTGTTTCAGGATCAGCTATAGTGTATACTAGTTAATAGTCTAAAATACAAAGTAGCCTAAGTTACTTCTTATAACATCAGCTATCTACCAGTGAAAGTCCCTTCAAAATCGGTTTAACCGTTTCGGAGATAACTCGGAACAAACAGACTGACAAAAATTTTATACCTGTTTTTTTTGTCATAAGTACCGTATATACCTTCATATGCATTTAGGAAAAATCCGTTGTTTTGACATTACAAACAGACACTTCAATTTTATTATTTGTATATATAGATCAGAGTATTCTCCGATAATATCCGAGAGTATTACAGGCTGGCATAACATCGCTAATGTATTGCTGATCTCTTGGTTCATCACATTGCCGTGCATTTTATGTGACTTCAACTGCAAAGGTTTTCTTTTATATACTCGATAATGATCAACATACTCGACGTGGGTCATAAGAAATACATCCTGACCACTTAAACAGAG
This sequence comes from Saturnia pavonia, assembly GCA_947532125.1. Lineage (NCBI taxonomy): Eukaryota > Metazoa > Arthropoda > Insecta > Lepidoptera > Saturniidae > Saturnia > Saturnia pavonia. The sequence goes on from OX383922.1 coordinate 2,410,873, forward strand.
GAAATGATCGCATCTCACGAAATATAACAATTTACGGTAATTATCTATTGTGTGCGTTTCCCGCGTTCCATTCCCGCCATTATTCTTGACGGCTGCTTTCCCGCGATCTTTCGCTTCCGTCGCGAACAATGACGGGAAGACTATACAGACAATAATTGTGCGAATTAGTTGCGTCAACCGCAAAACTACACGTTGACTAATTGTAAAAAAAAAGAATTAGATTTGTTATCGAGAAATATAGCAATGTTGATATTATTTTTTAGTAATTTATTTATATCTTGTAGTAAGTATAGTGTGGCCAGTGTACATGTCACCAGCATTTTAAGGCAAAGTGAATTTGAAAACATTGATAACAGGAGTTTTTGGCGGGATCTCAAAGTGTCACGGTGATTTTATTTTTAATTTATAAATTTGTGTTGTTTGACCCTACATTGTGTAATACAGGTGGCATTTTACATAATAAAGCTTGGTTATTGTGAACAAGTGAAGTGGATTGGAAATATTAACATGGACTATGAATACTGAGATGTTACAAAAACTCCCTGGAAAGTTCTAACAAGGAAGCGACCATCTTGTTAGGATACTGAAATCATCACAAGCCAGGACACACTATATTTACTCGATAATGGCAGTAATGGTCTTTAATAAAGAGAACTAGTTGCCAAGTTAGGATGAAGAACAGCTGTTAAGTTGGAACGTTCATTTTCGATATTTTAATTAAACTATTTTTTTAAACTCTATTCTGATAAAATATGGACATCAGTCAAAACAACTGTTAAAAAGTGTTTTCTCAGGGTTACAGTAGAGGACTGAAAAAAAAAATGGAACATGTCATGTGAACTGAAAAACAGATATATTTATAATTAATGAAGGTGAAGATATTGACGGTAGTGACTCATATTCTCTTTTCGATATTCAGTTTTTGGAGTCGGACTTAGAATTGGAATACTCGTAAAATTCATGAGAGTTTATATTAAATACAAATTTCCTTTTTAATTTTTAAGTTCTAGGTCTTATAATGAAAACTAGTACTGTTGTGGCTTACACTCCTGTTGAATTTTTTTTTTGTATTTGTTGTGTGTCAGTGTGTTGACATTCATAAGTGCCTTTTTAGGGCCTAAATTTAAGTAAATAGTTTTGATATTGATTTTTTTAATTGAAGCTATAGAAACTTATCAAACATTACAACTACTTGATAAAACTAATTGATAAAACTTTTTTACATTCAAGGCATCCACAATACCTTCTTAATTAAAATGATGTTAACTTGTGACTTGATATTTATAGAATGAATTTTTAGACTTTACCATTTTTAGCAATCGGGTATTAGTTTTTTTTCTAAGTTCATCTATATTATTCTTAAGGTAAAGGTAATAGGTAAACTATATTTTAATATTTTGAAAATCCAAAAAATGAATTAAACAGACAGCTGAAACGTTAGATGCTTATTTAAAAAATCGTAAATCACCATAATACGGCAGCCTGGTTATTCTTGATATCGATCTACTTCATACATATTTATAAACTTAGCGTAGATTCAAAACAAACAAGGAGTCAATTAACAGGAAGATGTTATTGTAGGCAGAACAAACGTAATGTCTTCGTCAGGAGCGGATAATAAAAAACCGACAATGCGTTCCTTTTTTGAAACGGGCGGATGTGTCGATTTCGATTATGGCGCGTCCGTCCGTTTGGCGGGAAGACGGTGGCGCGAGCGTTTCCGCTCGAATCGTTTAGTGTTTGTTGTGAGAAAAATTATATCACTTTCCTACACAGCTGCCAAGTATTAAATAATTCATGTTAAAATTAACATTTAAAAATTATGTCTTGTTTCTTTACCTTGGTTGAAAATTCACTCAACTAAATATCATCAATCATAGCAATGTTATTTTTGTAGGACGATAAAGTGAAGGGCATTGTGTCTGACGGTAAACACAGTGCATTCCAAAGACAATGACGAACTGAAATCCTCTTGGGAGCACACTGTCTGATCCTGAAACACGACAAACGAAAAGAGATTCAAATTAACCACGTGTATGGTGATCACGATCCAGTCCGGAACAGCCGTCATACTTAACGCGTTCGAATTCTGAATCATATCGAATGAAATCCGATTTGGTGCGATTTGGCACTCTTGAAATCAACACTAGCGCACGATCGTTTTTTTTTCGCGTTAGGATCGAAAAATACGTACTCTTAACGCAATCTGCTATGCGTCGAGTTGATAATTCGTAAATCAACGTCAAAATACATGATAACAAAACTATATTGATGTTCGATTCGGTTTGGTTCAAGAGTACGCTTGTAGATCGAGTTCGAATCAAAAGTGAAATTGAATCAGAATCAAAATCAAATTCGTATCAATTTCAAGAGTACCCCCTTCGTTTTCCTTCACCGAAAGTTCATGTTTGTTGCAGGATTCGAACTCACGTCGATCGACGCCGTGTCCGTACACGCTACCGCTGGGCCATCATTGCTTAAGTAGAACTGAAAGGGACATAGATTCCTTTGTAGATATTCCCTAGAAGACATTAATATAATAAAATTTAGATTTTATACCCAAGTATGCTGTATTGGAGTTGGAGGGCAGCAAAAGTATAAAATACCCACTGTAACATACGTCAATCACATTCGGCTTTAAGCCAACGTCGATCAATTAAAATGTAGTTCCAAAAGTTCCAAATATACATTAAATATATGTACAAAGCATAACAATTTTAAATGTCTTTAATTAATCTTTATAAGATTTAATTGTAACTTATTTAATAAATATTCATTTACACCTCTTGGGTGCAACTTATGCATAAAACAGTAGGTATATCTACTAATCATATTCGATATCTATGAAAAAATAGTTAAGTTAAATTTAAAACCCTAAACAGCTAAACTATTTCGATATATAATCCGCTTCTGCTTAGCACTAAAGAGTATAAACGTCATGTGATTTGAACAAAAAATCAACCGGAATACACAAACAAATAAACTATACAAAATCCTACATAATACGTCGCTACATAATTGTATAATAGTATGGCAATAGTTGAGCGTAATCCGTCATTAGTACGGACGCGTGACCCACATCCGGTTTCCGTTCAACATGGCGGATTTCGTACAAATGATCGGTTTCCGCAAACGGACGCGACGGGCGGCTGTTTTGTTTATTGTGGCGTTTCCCGATTTTTGTTAACCGTTTCCGCCTTTTTTATATAATTTCCGGGAGTATGGTTATCCTGTAAGCATAATCATTATCTTCATCCTTTCACAAAACCAGACGTAATGAGATTATCCACAAAGGATGAAGCTAATTACAAATTTCTAAATCAAATAATAGTTTTTTTATCAGCATATGTAGGTTTTCAGATAATTAATATAGAGTTGAACCAGAGGAAGATTCTTAACTACGTATCCTTACGATTTTCTGTAGCAATTCTATCAGTAATCATAAAATTATTTACAAAATAGACAGTCGACTTCTAATCAAGAGAAGGTACTTTCCGCGGCATATCAAACTCATTTCACGTTACGAAGTTGCGGTCACCAGCTCGTATATGATCTCAACTACTCAAATTTATGTTGTTGGCGATTTATAACATAACATTTAGTTAGCGAACTTAATTAACTAAATTAATTAATTGCGAGCTACTAAATATTACGACAGAAACATGCAAAATATTTATTAAATGATTTTAGTAATATTACGCGTATATTTAGTAATATTACGTATATTTATTGTCAAAAGGGTTATTTATTATTTAATGGACATTACGTGAATGACGATGATGTCTGGAAGTGATTCTCTGTACATCCACTAAAAATGGTAATCAGTGGTAAACCCGATTGAGTTTTTTGCCGGTTCTTCTCGATGACGAATGTTTCCTGAACCGGTAGTAGTGAATCGACATTCATAAGGACTAATTAGGGCTTTCATTGAATATAATATTTGTAACTTTTGATTTTTTTTTAATACTTTATAATTAAATAGATACAAAGTGATCGTACGAACTCTCACAATTTTTCTCTGGATTATTGATGCATGACACTTGATATTATTCACCTAGGTCCTAGGTGCTTGATTGTGTTCCTTTTTCGTCTCATCTGCAACATAATTGTTTTTAATTTAAAAAAAAATCAATATATATATATATGTATATAATTCTGCTAAATTGCATTCAATTACCTAAACTGTGTCCCTAAATATTTTTTTATATGAAAAAACATCAGGGTAAAACATAGTCGCAGAAATAACTCTTATAGCATTTTAAAATACAGTTTGAAAATAAAACTGTCATAGAACAGACATGGAGTGTCTTTTAAATAGATCATGAGGCTATCTATTGAAGACAGCTTTATTCTGTTACGGTATAAAAGGTGTGTTTAGTAACACATAATGATGCACGAGCTGTTCCACTTACTCTCAAGCGATCGCTAGGTATAGCTTCCGACGTAGTGGCACGCTTCGGCATGTCGTAGTCCGTGATCACACGGGGTATATCCAGATACATGGTGATAAATCTTTCACAATCACTTTCTTTTGGCTTGGTATATTTTGGGTCAGTGAGATTATCGTTATAGGTTTGGCGTAGTGACCACAATCTCATCTGATGTTAACTGACGATGTGGCCCAAGATGATAACACACTAAACCTAGTGCAAGACTGGGTCTAAAGTGCAGCTGCCGGAACACACCTATTGGTGCTTGGCAACAGATTATCGACTCGAGGGTGGTAGCTAGAGAGGCAGGCTATAGCCAAAGTCCTACCACTATGCTATGGTTTCATCACGATGTTTTCCTTCACCGAAAGCTCAGGCTCATTGCAGATATTCGAACTCACGTTAATCGACGCGAGGTCGTTCACGCTACCACTGAACCATCATTGCTTTGCTTGTATACTGGCATGACTACGATGACCGTGGATTATTTGTCGGTATCTTGGTGACCACCTTTGTATTTGGGTTATAGGTACCGTGCTTAACGTCAGGCACAATTCCGTTACTTTGCCATTTAACTTCAGATAGGACTGACACAAACCATTTATCATACACATCATTTACCAGTACACTTTGGCACAATATTAACTTTGGGTTTATCTCATTCCAGACCTATTCCCCGACGTCCTTCTACTACAAAATGCCGACGCAAACCCGCTGTGATCGCGTACCACCAGCGCACGACAAATGGCACCTCATGGACTTGCGAGTACTGCAAGAGGATGATCTGCCTTTAGGTAAGCTATTATCTTATCATCACGCTATGTCGTTTTCGGGTTAATCAAAGCCTACGTACATAACAGAGATACATCATATCTTTATACATTATTTATTTAAGATGTTTTTAAAGCTTACGTCCTCCGTTATTGACATATATATAGACAAATAGTTAAAAATTATTGTTTTCGTTTAAGGGCTGATTTTTCAATCAAAATGTAACTTTATTTGAGAAATAATTTTTAAATATGGACATGTCATTATCTGTTAAAACGTCACAATTATTCCTCAAATAAAGTTATCCGACGATTGAAAAATCGGCTCTAAAAAAATTAAAAAGCATGCCCATTAGAAAGTATATTAAAATATATTCAATTAGCATGTACGAGACGCCATCTATTAACAATCTTCTTTACTAACATGACAACTGTAAGATTGATTAAATTATATAATGTGAAAAATATTCGCTACGATCAGCTAGTTCGTCCTTGGTTTTAGTAAATAGGCAAGATTAGACTTGGACAATCATACCTGATTTTAAATGACGATGTCTTGAAAAAAGTCATACTGTAAGCCTAATGAGGATAGTAACCGAATAACTGAATAATTAATAAGGAAATTATAGTCGATGTGATTTATGAATACGCTACCGCTGATGAGGCCACGTCGCTCCAATTGTTCTGTTGTAAACACGTTTTTTTACAACTTTTATTAGGGTATTAGCCGTGTACCACGGTATCACCCGTGTTAAAACTATCCTACTAACTGTCCACCGCGCCGTGGCCAACGCACCCGTGTAGCCAGCCTATTATTGTTCTCCACTTCCAGTACTTGACTACAGCTTTCCAGATTGCTTGACATTCATAGTTACTGCTCCGCTCCTAAGATTTACTTACCTTACTTATTATATACCTTTCTCAATAAATATGCAATAAAATTTCTTAAGCACCGTTTTGACAAAGTTGATAAAGAGACAACCATATACATCTATAGGATTTAACCTACGAGAGAATGAGATAGAATACATTGCATACACGGTTAATGTAGGCCTTGATTTTTATGTTAGTGTTCGTCGTCGGATTGGCCTTGTGGTGTGAGACGACCAGACTTCATACGCAGTACGCACTAGTGGTCGATAGTTCGAATCCGGCTGATTTAGGATATTTAAAAATAGTTTTTTTAGAACATTTTTTTTTTCTGAAGGTTTCACGTCTGACTCGTGTAAAACTGCTGCACACTTATTTTATTTCAAATCTGGCTGGTAGATCTATAGATTAGTGCTTTTAAACAAACAAACAAACAGAAAACAATCTCTTAAGCTTGAATTTTAGTATAGGTATCCTGTGCTTTTTCAATCTGTTTTCTTTCCAAAATGTAACGTGTCCCGGTATATTTGATCCAGATCCGAGGACTTGGTGCCGAGCTGACGTCGGCACGTGGGTCTCGAGACGCGGAGGGCTACCTGAACGGTTTCCGATGAACGGGAAGGCACTCTGCCTCATGTCTAAAGACATGTTTGCGAGTCGAGTGCCTCACAATGGACTTGCTCTTCATCAGGTTAGGACTTACATATATTTTTATATTTTTTGTTAATTGGTAGAAATGATACCTGATTTACAGTTAAATTTGACATCAAAGCCTTATTTGCAAGCGGTATTTTTTCTCTATGGATTAAAGGAAAACGAAATGATGATAATAAATTTCCTATCACTCTCAGGGATAATTTAGTTATTCCACAATTTTTTGCACAATCCCGAACGTTAGGGTAAAATAGAGTATTTTCCCTGAACTTCACAAAAAAACGTTTTTAAACAAAAAATAAATCACTTAATTTCATTATTTTTTAATTTAAATAACTTTTTTTTATGTTTGCTAATCGAATAACTCCTTTTTTTACAGGACTTTAGACGAAGACTGGCCAAAGCTTTAGCACTGCAAGAACTAATCGAAAAGTTATCAAGAAACTGAAGGCTAGGCAAACTGCTATGATATTTCGAAGATACTTAAAACGCCCATTGTAATGATTTCCTGATGAAATCCAATAAACAAGACTTATCAACTTAGTATCAACGTAGTTTAACGGCATGGAGGAATCAAATCGATAAGTTCTGCGGGAAAAGATTGAGTTACTAATAACCAATAATTTTTAATCAGGTTAAGCTATTTTTAACCATTTTACTTGTTGATTCTAATTCTCGTAAAATTTTCTTTTGAAACTTCACTGAAATTTAAAACGTTTAAATTGAGAAAAAATATATTACATATAATTTTTATTTTTAAAAGTAAAAATAATCACGATAATTTTGTTAGCATTTAATTCCTCCAAAGTTTGTCTTCTGATAAAAATCTTAAGAAATTTGAACTCAACACGCATTAAATCAAACCACTACGTTAATTACTTTATTTATAACTTAGTTAGCCGGACAAGGTATATCAGTTTATTGAATCGTCTCTCCAGGAATCCGAGTTTTCTGCATTGGTAACCTTAGTTATTACCACAGATTAGCAAAACATGTACAAGATAAGGCAGATCCATTTAATATGAACATAACATTATAATGTATATGATAGGAAAAGTATTTAGTATTTTAGAGACAGTGATTGTAAGCGAAGTGTATTCGCTTTTACGCGTCATGTTTCATGATCTGCCGGTGCATATGCAGTTTATATTTATGACAGCGGCGATTGGCGAGCGATTGGCGAGCAATTGGCAAGCGATTGTTGCATCTTTCGGTGGTCGCCACTGTTTTTGTATTGTAGTGTGCTTACCATCAAGCAGGACAGAACTTTGCCGTGATATATAAACAGAATAATTAAATTGGATTTCAAAGTATAATTAACTTTATTCAAATGAGGCTATGAATTTACTAAGTTCATATTATTATAGTTAATAATATGAACTTATTAACTTAACATAATTATTATTAGGTTCTTATTAATGTACATTGGAATATATGTAGGTATAGTGTGGATTTTTATAGGAATCTCACAACCCAGTAAACAGCATTAATATTTCACATTTGTCTGTATTATCGTTTGTTTCTCACGCGTCCTCCGTACGAGGACTGTCTAGTATGGTTAAATAAGGCATTTTGAATTAGGTAGGTACTTGGATATCTCCGACTACCAGCCTTATCTATCGGCAATCTTTTATATGTGTTTTCTTGCAACTACCCTTAACTGTGTTAACATCTTTGAAATAATAATCGTTAGTATGTAATTAAGTAACCTGTCAAAATAAAAATAATATTAACAGCCTGTAATTATCCCACTGCTGGGCAAAGGCCTGTTCCCAAGGGAAACGGTATGGGCTATAATCACTACTCCAGCCCACAACGTATTGGCGATTTAAAACACCGAGAAATCAAAGATGTTCTATATTTTTCAAACATACAGTGGACAAGTTACAAGAACAATTTCTCAAGGGTTGAGGATTCCTCACGATGTTTTCACCGTCAGCTGGTAGTGCTACCAATTTGAATTAGTAAATGTTGAAATTAAAAGCACATAACAATATTAAGTATCAGTATTATTGTAACCAATTATTACTATATTTTAAAGATTTGTAAATAGATGTAGTTATTGTTATATGACCATGTAATTAATATATTTTTATTAAGCAACGATGCCTCTGTGGCATAATACGAACATCGCGTCGATCGACGTGAGTTCGAATCCTTGCAATAGGCCTAAGCTTTCGGTGAACGTCCTGATGCAACCATAGCATAGGTAAGGCGTTTTCCAATATCCGTCTGGCTAGCTACCTACCCTTAAGTTTAAAAATCTGTTCGCCAAGCACTTATAGGTGTTCCGGCAGCTGCACTAGAAGCCAGTTCCTCAACTAGACTTAGCGTGTTACTATCTTGGACTTAATCGTAACTTACATCTGGGGCCCTCAATGTTAAATCACGTGATCAGATCTGTGAAATCCGTAATTTTTTTCGTTTTCTATTAGCGTTAACTATTTCAGAAAGGCAACTTGGCCAGGGCTCCAGGTGATATTGTGGAGAAACGCGAAAAACTTATAGAGAATAATAAAATGAGTTGTTAATATGCACCTATGCATATTTGTAAAGACACTTACCTAACCGTGCAACTGTTGTCCTCATAATGGTTATGTTAAATGCAGGAACTATGCTTTTGTTTGAAGGCTTAACTCTACTGTCAAAAACTCAAAATAAATTAAAGCTTTGCAAATCATAGTAAAGTGCTTTGAAATAACTCTTCTTATTTTTAATTCTTATCCCACCTAAGTAGAGTCAGCACAACATGTTTCTCACTATTCTCCTCTATCAGCTATCTCGGTATTCACAGCTTTTATAAGTGATTAGTTCTGACACAATCTATCAATTTTGTCTTCGGTCTTCCCCTACTCCTATATCCGTTCATCTTCACAGTTCACAGTTGAATATATATATATATATATATATATATTAATTGACTGTCATCTCTCATGACATGTCCATACCACGCTAACTTATTTCCAACTTCTTTGCGACTGGTGCTGTTTTTATTCTCCCTCTAATATACTCATTCCTGATCTTGTCCATACTGCATTCTAAGTCCATATTGACATTCGCGTCTCTGCCACATGTAGGTAATGTTCTTTCATCTGTCTTTTTCTTCGTCCTATACTCAGATCCATACATCACGACAGGTCAACAAAAATATGACCCATTTTTAATTCTCAGTAATGTTTTTTTTTACTTTATGGCTTTTCTTACCTATCTGTACTCGCATAAATATATAATATTGTCTGTGTAATGAAAGCCGAGTAATAAAAGGCACGAATTTTTAAAATTTATTTATTATATATTAAGGTTTAAATTATGAATAAACAAATATGTTTATTCCTATTTCAACTGGGAATACATCACCTAATCTATTTTTATTTTCCTCCAATTCTCACTCTCGATTTTCATTAGACAGACTCTAGCACTCTTAGCTTAAGCACGGTCTAACTTAATTACACTTAGCAGTATATTTTTATGTAGTGTTATGTAATTCTAGTCAAGTAATGTAAATAAATAAGGCAATGTTTCAAAGATAATGTCGTTTCATTTATACTATATATCATTATCCATACATCCATCCATGCATTCAGCCAAAAGTCCTCCACTGCTGAACATAGGCCTTCCTAAAGATCGTCACAACGACCGGTCCTGTGCTGCCCGCATCCAGCGGCTTCCCGCAACCTTTACCAGGTCGTCGGACCACCTTGTGGCGGGTCTCACCACGCTGCGTCTCCCGGTACGTGGCCGCCAATTGTATAGTGTAATAGTAGAGAATAATGGATGATACGAATACCGATATCGAAAGTTTAGCAGACAATAGAAAATAAATAATGAAGTATGTGACCACCTACACATCTAAAGTTATTTAGATGATTGTATATCAGTATCTCTATTACGCACAAACGTGACGATAACAAGTAGCTATTTCATATTTAATTTAATATGAAAATTAATAAAAATAATATCAAATCAAAATTTATAATAAATCAGCGTGAAACAATACAATACTTGATAAAGACGGTAATATTGCCGCTAGAACCACGTACGGCTCTCTCGCCTGCGACAAACGGGCAATATCGTCGCTTCGAACGCATTATTATATTGTTAGATATCGGTTGATAAATAATCGGCGATCCCGATATATCGTATCGGTATCGTTACATCCCTGATATATAATCGATCGATCGATATATAATCGATTTTACACGAGCTAAGTTTCTGCAACTCACCAAAACCAAAACCAGGCACAGTTTTAATACTAGAAATAGACATAAATTAGTCGTACTTAGTAAAACTAATAAAAGTTTTTTAGATGTTTGACGTTCATAACTGATCATACATCATACTGATGTTACGATAATTATCTATATGGTACATTCACCTGATGTAGTATTCATATCAAACACATTGCCGTAGACATAGTAATAAACGCAGAATTTTATATTAAAAATAAGTCATTTTGTTACGTAGGACTTATATAATAGTCAGTCTTATCGTCACATAAAATGAGAAGTCACTTTTTGACATACAGTTGACATATCAATAAAGTCAAATGTTTTCATCGTTACTTTTTTATATTGATACGAGATGGCGCGCTACCACGATTTTGTGCTGCGTATCGTTTTGTTTTATACATTAGGTATAAGGGTTTCTTTTTATGAACAAATTATTAGCTGTGGGGCGTTCCTCTGAACATACTTTTTGATGCGCATAAAACTTACAAAACTTGTATGACACCTATTTTACACATAAAAAGCGACACTTATTGCTTTGACACGTACCTAAACTGTATTAATTTTGACAAGTAAACTTTCCTGCCCTTACTGATGTTTATTTTCATTGTACACTCCAAAGCTGCTTCAAGCTAAAAGACATATATTAAGTCTTATTCTATTTACCATCTGAAGTACCTACATTACCAATAGGTACTCCGAAATACCTGCAGTATTGACTGGTGGTATCAGTGTGAATATTTTTCTTGGTTACTTAAGTATCTTACTACCTTAATTCAGCAGTCACTAGAAGTTTATTTGATATAATGGACCCTCTAACACTAATACCATCTGTCAAAATGGCATCAGAATTAAGTCCGTCAGTCAGTTAAGTTCATTCCCAAGTATTTATTATATAAAATGGATGTAAAATGTACGTTACAGTTATATCATACTTATTACATTAGCATCTATTCTATGCATGTGGGAGCGAATTATAAAACTGTGTAGGTAATTCAGAGCACTGTCGTGTCATGACTATATTGTTAGCCTTCGAGGCCCTAAGGATCTGTCGAGAGGCCCTACAACCGTATTTGTGCCACGGTTTGTTTGTCAAAATGGCTCGTCATTGATGGGAGAGCGCATTAGTCAATTACACAACTGTACCGGAAGTAATTGTACAAAGATAAATCAATTCAAAATCATATTACTCTCCCACATACATATTACTAAACTCAACGTCTCTCTGTCTGTCTGTCCGTTTATGTTCTATTCACGCGAAACCTACTTATCCGATTTAAATGGTATTTTTTCTAATTAATAACTATATTATCTGGCCAGGTTATAGGACATATTTGGTTAGATAAAGTACACAAATATACGAAACAAGCAGTGACGATAATGGTCGGACTAAAGACGCTTTGTAAACCATAAGAGATATATCAAATTAATGTCGTAATATCAAAATAATCGTACAAAAAGGCATTGATTGCAAACTACTATCTTCTATAGATCACAGCCGCATGCGCCCGCCGATAGCATTCTGTAGTCCACGCGAGTGGAGCCGCGAGAAGAGCTTGATTACATAAACATGAGTGAAACAATGAGCCATATTTGACTCACTACTGAGACATTACGTACATAACGAATGACATTGCTCGATGTCATTCGGATACCAGTGTCATAAAATGTTTTCACTGGGGCATAATAAACTAGGTAATCGTCTGCTATAGGACTGCAGTCCTATTTAAAGTGATTACAGACAGTTTTTTTTTATCGTTATAGGTTTGGCATAGTGGCCACCATCTCACCTGATGTTAAGTGACGATGTGGCCCAAGATGATAACACGCTAAAACTAGCGGAAGACTGGCTCTCAAATGCTGCTGGCGGAACACACCTATTGGTGCTTGGCGACAGATTTTCAACTTGAGGGTGGTAGCTAGCCAAGCAGGCATTACAAAATTCCCTAACACCATGCTATGATTTCCTCACGATGTTTTCCTTCACTGAAAACTCAGGCTCATTGCAGGTATTCGAACTCGCGCCAAACGACGCGAAGTCGTACACGCTACCACTGAGCCATCATTGCATCATTGATTTATTAGTCGTAGTATTCGCTTAACTTTAGGTTAGCTAGCTTTTTGTTACTTCTATTAGGTATATAAAAAAAGCTATGAGTAAGTACTTGATAAAACAGATAATGTTTATTTCTTATAAGCATCCTTAAAAGCATCGATCCCTGCTTGTGCAGCTTGGAGAAGTTTCGGTGTCTCCTCGCTGAGCAATCTCTTGAGTTCTTCAACAGACTTCTTCTGCTGCGCTGCGAGCTTGGCCACTGCGTCCATAAGTTTCGTCATCTCAACATTTGTCTTATCTTGAACATCGTCGAAGAGTTTCCGCGCGTTCGCCTCCGATTCCTTGGTTTTCTCGATTACTTTAGCTGTGAAACGGATTTATCTTGCAGGTTGTCATTTGATTTCTTTAATACAGAAACCTGGATAAGAGGGATCTGAAGGTATCTATATTTTTTATCACTTATTGAGGCTTTTCGTTTACCTAGTTTCCCAATTAGGCAGGTTAACATGTCAGTTGTCTTATTTATAGAGGGTTCTGCCACGATGACCCACGATCATAATCAAATAATAACTTTAATTTATCAGCGGCTACAAAAGAATTACACTTTCGTTTCGGCGTTTGATTCACTCGTGTATCGTACAAACTCTTAGATAGTACTGACAAACATACCAAGTATGGAGGGGATTAGAATGTTTGTCAACAAACGCGTCATAACTTATCTCAACCTGATACATTGGGCCACTAATACACACGGGCTATTGAGCTACAATGTCCCAATTGTAGAGGTAAACACCGAAAAGATGTAAGAAATCAATTCTCAGTTACAAAGGTTTGTCAATTCCCAATAACAGAGGTATTTCAATACAAAAGTGTCGGGATCTCATTGTAATTATCAATAACTGAGGTTTATAACATATCCAGGGCTCACTTATCCAGGTCTCATCTTTTTTGTTTTTGGGTTACATACACGTAACAAGTAATTGATACGGGCCGCATGATAAAAAAAATGTGTGCAGCAGTTCATTAGAAACCTTTAAAATTTTTTCTTTAAACATTCTTTTAAATTATCCTAAATCACCGGGATTCAAACTTTCGACCACTCGTGCGTACTGCGTATGAAGTCTGACGAAAATCACGACTTGCATGAACCGTGCATAATGTAAATATATTCTATCTCATTGTCTCGTAGGCTTAATCGTATAGATTTATCTGGTTGTCTCTATTTATTGTCGCTTATTCGTTTTATCGAATTTCGAATCACAACGGTAATAAAGAAGTTTTCGCTTAAAAAATGTTAAGGTGGTATATTTTATGGATTGATTTAAGAAAAAATAAATATGCTGGGTATAGGTTAGGACTAGACAATTGGCACCCTTGGAGCTCGTTGCCTAGCTTTCGCGGCTGAGTGCCTTCAGCGCTCGCCCCCAAGCTCGGTGAAACTGGGCTTATATAGCTAACAGTGTAGTCAGTTTGAAAAAACGTCTCGATAATTGTCAGACTGGATCGTGAACATGTAATGTTGTGTATGTATGTATATATAGATGTATGAGTAAACATCCACCATACTAGCACGCTTAGGCCGTAACTATATCTATAATCAACGCGGTGGTAGGGGTGATGACAAACCCCTCAATATGAGTTTATTTTAGGTTTATCGCGTTTCGGGATCAGCTAGTAAATATCCAGCAGCCGAGACACTTGCAATCCGGCGACCGTCGATAATTTTCCGATCGTTCAGTGTTCCTCGTTGTTTTGTACCGTATACTATCAGCCACCATTTTGACACTACTCATTTTTTTTTTAGATTTTGCTTCTTAGAGTTAGTTTGTTAGATGTTACCCTCGAACTTTTGACTAGGCTATAGGCTTATTATTTTTTACCTACCTTTTTTGGCAGTTCTGGCATATGGCTGCGTCAGTCACAAAAACACAATATAGACGTGTTAGACCAGAATACCACTAGATGCCATGGACAGTATGCTCGAAATAAATAGCTTACTAAGACTTACGCTAGAAAATGCTTTACCACCATGCAAATGGATGAAAAGATAACTCCTGATCTTAACACAGATTGGACCTTATTTGAATCTTGTCAAATACAAAATTATTAATAAACAAATTAATATTCACACTCTTTCATCCATTTAATGATATTGTCGACGCTGTTCTTCCCTTGTTTCCGTAACTTCTCATATTCTTCATCCATTTTGATAACGTAAAATCTCTGATTATAATTATGTAAAATACAATAAACAATGGCAAATATACAAATTTATATTTATGTCAAAATTCGACATAAATCTTTTATCTGTGACATAACAACCTCTAACATGTATAATTCCAAAACATAAATGATAAAACTTATTCAGGATTTTCTTATGAATTACGAATGTCATCCTTGTCTTCGTGGTATTTAGGCCCATTGTGATTTACTTAAGTGAGATTTTATTAAGTGCGCATATTGCATACTTTATTTATTTTTAATATCTAATACATATTAAGCCTTAAGTAGTATTTACTAATAATTATTAAGTATTAAGTATTTACTATTAATTACTAATACTTATTAATTTATTTGTTTAACTTAGTACATTTTATTTATTTAATCTAATTTTGGGCGCACCGTGACTTGCTCTGGGGTTCTGGGCTGAAAATCAGCGCTGAGTGCCCTGTGGCTCTTCAGTATTTATGCTGAGCTGGACGCCTTTACTTAATGACTCGACACGCTGTTGGACTATTTATAGGTAGTATTCTTATTAATGTATTTATTTGTTTTGTTTTTATATGTATGTAGAAATTAGTTTTATTTTGTGTGCACAGTTTCCTCGTTATCTTTACGTTTATCTGTATGTGTTGTGTATTACCGTGTCTTGTCATTGTGAATAAATGTTTTCTTTCTTTCTTTACTTTTTCCACCTGGTGGCGTTGTTTTCGTACTTAAGCGAGCTTATGTGAGTGTTAGGATTTCGGTCCTATTTAAGACTGATTATAGATGCAATGAACACTTAAGATCAGGGGAAGTGCTTGCACGTTTGCTAATTATGTAACATAAAAAATTACATTCAAAATCAAAGACATTTATAAAAAAAATATATTGAATGACCCTAGGGGGATGTATTTGGAAGTAACTCTGTGATGTGAATGAATCGAAAAACGCCTATAGTTGTACGAAAAAACATAACCTTTCTGGAAAGATGTTAAATATTTTTTTTAATTATTTACCCTGTTTTTTTTTTCAATTATTTTACATATTATTTTTTTACCTATTTATTACCCTTTACCCTTTACATAAGGTGTTTAAACTTTTTTTTTTTTATCGTTATAGGTTTTGCGAATTGGCCACAATCTCACCTGATGTTAAGTGACGATGTGGCCCAAGATGGTAACACGCTAAACCTAGTGGAAGACTGGCTCTCAAGTGCAGCTGCCGGAACACACCTATTGGTGCTTGGCGGCAGATTTTCAACTTGAGGGTGGTAGCTAGCCAGGCGGGCATTAGAAAATGCCCTACCACCATGTTGTGGTTTCCTCACGATGTTTTCCTTCACCGAAAGCTCAGGCTCATTGTAGGGATTCGAACTCACGTCATTCGACACGAAGTCGTACACGCTACCACTGCGCCATCATCGCTTCAAATATTGACTATATTATATTACTGTAATATAATGTAGATACTATACTCAAATTAACTGGTCTCAGTTAGAACATCGGGCCTAGTTGTGGTTGGCTACAAATAGCTATAGGCTGTAGGTAGTAACTACTTAATATCCGGCTCTAGAAACTCTACTCACCGCAGGAACACAACACATGGTTATTTGATTGCGATCTTACCATTTTTTTTTTTATCAAACATAGACAATTAAACTTAGGTTGCATTATTTTTAATTTTCATAAAAAACATTATCATATCTTCTTTTTGAAAAAATTTCCTTACGGCGCTACCGAATGATGTGAATTTGCGATATTCGCTTGTATTTCTCCAACTATTACATGATTAATGGTTTCGAATTTCATAACGAACCCTTCCACGCTTTGTCGACTCTTCCTTGATAAGATTCCCAATAACTGTACAAATTGGGTCATACTTAAATCTTCCTTATTCGGGTTTAATCTGTAATTCAAACTATTATTATGAATGCGAAAGTAACTCTGTGTCTGTTACTTTTTAAAACCAGTAATAACTCGTAGCATCTATATAACAAACTCTAGTCAGGATGTATATATTATGCTATTGGGGAAGAACCCTCTTTTCCAAGAGAAAGCACAAGTTTTATCAAGAAACCCCTGAATCTCCTAGCGACAAATTAATTTCTTCCAAGAGTTATAGATGCCATGCCATACCAGTCCCACGAGATCTGCCTAGTCACTATACAATTTTCAATCACTAGGTACTAAAGACTACTCTTCTTTCTTTATCCGCCAGGAACATCTCTAACATAAGTGAGAACAAAACAAGAACAAAACAACATCGGATCAAACAAGCGAAAATTTCAATTGCGTTTCGTGATGTTAAAACAATTTTTGTAAAAAGCCAGCCCTACAATGCTACTGCTAGAACATTGATATTATTAACTTAACGATTATATACAAGATGGACCATTTGAGACTTACCTTTCATAAGATTGTTCATATAAATCATCAACATCATCTCATCATCATCATCAAAATCATCAACAAACCATTTACGTACCACATCGTATTTAGCTCCGTCACTTCTGCTAGCTGCGTATAAAGTCATATAAATCTCTTCTAAATTCATGTATGTTTGGGCATTTTTGTTTACGGCCCTAATCAAGTAGGGTTCTTGTCGTGACCAACGTGATCAACAATGGGCAGTATTAAGATGAAGTTTTGGTGGTCTCAATGTAATCCTTTTTGATCCAGAAGCACAGTACAAACCCAAAAACAACGGCACCACTGAGACCAGAAATCCATCACTGGTCGTTGAGCAAACTGACCAGTTTTCATACTGGCCTGCAAGCCTGCAATCTCGGTAACTGGATATACACTGGCTGACCCCGAAAAGCGACAAAACGAAAGTTATGTCACTGTGACAAGGTCAAATGTGTTCATTACACTGGTGTATGTTGGTTGCGAACCAGTTGGACACAATTGTTAGTAACTAGGTTATAGGTAAAGATTGAAATACTTATTAATCTATAGTATCCAACAGGCTTATAGTCCATTGCGCCCACTGCAGTCTATAGACATTTATAATCAACTTCAAATAGTACTGTAGTCCTAGTTGAACCAATCAGTAAAAGGTTGCTTGCTACTTCCGAGGATAATTTTTGTATAGTCCTTCCACTCACCACTCTACTTATTTAGTTACGAAATTATAGATCATAAATAATTGAAATTCATATTTGTCTATAGTATACCTACAGTATCCAACAGGCTTTTAGTCCATTGCAGTTGCTGCAGTCGTATGTATAGACATTTATAACCAACCTCAAATAGGACCGTAGTCCTAATCGAGCCAATTAATAGAAGGTTACTATTCCTGAGGATAATTTGGAGCAGCTTGTTTGCCAACCTCATCCTTCGAATCGGAACACTGCTTGCCGAGTAACGAGTATGTGAGTACTATTTTCTGATGAATTTTATAATTATAAATATTGACGACAAGCCACAACATATCCGAAGGTTACCAAACTTTTTTATTAAAATACTATTACCATTGCATCAGTTGAGTCTACTAGGTTTATATAAGGTTTAAATTTTTAAATGACTTTTTGAGGCAATAAATCATTATTAATTTATTTACAATTTATTAATTCAGGGAGATAATTAAAAATGTCAATACTCCGGCAGTGTTGCTATATTTTATTTATTTATTTATTATATACAAAAATCACAGCACATTTTTGTCATTTTTAAAATATTAGAATATAATTTTTAAGTGCCCATTAAGAAGTAGTAATGTTACATTTCGTACACCATAAATAATATTGTGTGTGTGTGTGTGTAGGTGAGGCAGTGAATGTGAGTGTGTGATTATTATTTGATTGTATTAGGTTTCTTGTATTAGTTTTGAACTAACCTTGCACAGACCAACTTCAAAAATTGATTTCGACTAAGGTAGAATAAGTAAATATAATTGAAAAGGTTATTGTACTGCGTGGTACATCAATAAATGACGGAGTTTTGAGCATATGTATGTTTTACAGAAGAAATTGCGAACAAACTGGAGTTCCTAGTACGCCTAGTAGGTACTCGAAAATTTAATTTACTTAAGAGTTCTAGGCAATATGTTATTGAGTTAACTAGATCATATAGAAATCGCATTTCGCTTATAATTCTTCGGTATATTAATGATAACATGTTATAGTACTCACTGGGATGATCCTTACTTTTAAAATTAAGAAATTTACAAACTTATTCTGTATGTTTTCTTACCTGTTATTGTGTGTAATGAAAGCTGGTGACTGGATGGAATTTCTTCGAATCGTGAAATGTGTAATCCTACGAGCACTGCTTGATGTCTATTACATACATAAGAAGCAAACCATCTCCATAAGTCACCTTGTATACCGACACTCAAAAGCTTTTCCACCAAAATATTGTTAATAATTCTTAATAATTGAGAACACTGCTAAGTTAGTCTGAATCGATGTTTTTTATAAAAAAAATTGAGCCGCGGGGATTGACATCACCAACAAATTGTATATCTGGTCGTTTTACTGAAAACTGATAGTAATGAAATCGGACGGTAATTTTCTACATTTGATCTAGGCCCAGATTTGTAAATAGGTGTTATAAATGCCTCTTTCCACTTACTTGGAAAATAATCCGATGTTAGTGATTTGTTAAATAATATAGTACGAGGTACGACGAAGACTTCACTACATTGCCTAACAAAAAAAGAAGGGATTTTGTCGGTACCTGCACCTTTATTTAGAGTCAGTTAACTGTAAGTATTTGTGTACTAAACTTGGAGATAAATTTAAAGAGCTCATACTGCTCAAATAATTCGTTTTGGAAGAGTAATTCACATATTGTTGAGCATTATTACCTGTGTAAAAAGTCTAAAAATAAATTACACATGTCCTCGCCATCATTTGCTGATAAAATGCCATAATTTACTTGTACGGGAAATTAATGCGACTTTTTAAAATATTTAACATACCTCCAAAACTCCTTGGGGTTAGTTTGGTTTGCGAGTTCACATTTCTTAATATATATTTGCCAGCAAAGATTTTTCATATTTTTGAAGCGTGTTTCTTAGGAGTGAGAAACTGTGATAACCCGCAAGTTATCCAAACTTTTCCATTTTTGATGGTATTTATATTTTTCCTTAATAATATGTATAAATGGCCGTGAATACCAAATCGGTATATTATCACTGGTTCTAAGATAGCAAGGTACGTATTTATCAATAGCAAACTTTATTCTTTCGTAAAAAATATCAAGAGCATTTTCTACAGATTCAAAAACTAAATCACATTCCCAGTTAAGTTCGAATTTATGCTATTTTAGTGGGCTTATCTGAATTTATAAACGAAATACTGGGGATATTTTAGTGCCTTAAGATTTATATTTGGGAATTATATTTCTAACGCTGGATTATGAAATAAATCTTCTTTTGCAATCGGGGACAATGATCTAGTTACAACTGCATGAGTATTACTAAATACCAAATCTAAAAGTTCCATAACAATTTATGAAGGACTGGTCGTCTGGTGATGGCATCACGCTGCAGGCTGACAAGAACCTTTGAGCCGCAGACTTTCCAGGTGTACTTCCTTGTGAATCTATACAATATACGTTAAAAAAATTGGAAAAAACTCAAAAATATAAATAAAATATAAACTCTCTGTGTAAAATGATTTTTAATATTACTTATAACAGTTATATTTTATTAACAGGTTAACTCAAAATAGACACAAATTTAATAGATCCTTTCGATACCTAACTAGTAATACGCAATTTACATTTTATTCGCAAATAATACCCCAAATCATTGCTTACTTACCCAACAATTATCTACCATAAATTCGAAATGTTTTTCAAACTGGTAACACTAAAGCTTAGCTCAACTATTTGGCTTAAGAAATGTATAATTGGAGCTATCACCAATGAAGGCGAACATAAATAATAAAAAAAGAAAGTGTATTCGTTCAGTCTTCATTTATTAGCCGTTCAAACTGGGCTCTTCCTTCGTGATCGTCTTCGGTATAAAAGAGACGGTCATCAAGTCGTCCTCTTCTTGCAGCAGGCAGCCTTCGTTAGATTTGGTTCGATTGAAAAATCTACAAAACGAAATAGTATTAAATTTACCCCTAAATATAAGAATTCCCTACATATACATTTAACAATATATCTCGTTTAGGATTAATATAATATCGTGTTACCAAAAAAAACTTAATAGTCATTGAAATAAAGTATACTCCAGATTAGTGTTGGTAAAACATCGGTTTAAGGACAATCGATAGTAATTGTTTTTATAAACAATCGATTAATTGTAGTCTATCGATTGTTTTCTACTACGGAATATATGTCAGGCAGTCAAACGACGACAGCGAAAAAAAAGATCATCGCGTGTTCAGAAGGTTGCATAGTTTACTAACTTAACAACGTTATATTAAAAATCGATCAATCGATATTTTACCAACGCTACTCTATATGTCAGAATAATCGGTACTGACAACAAAATGGTTGTTATTAATTTAAATATCTCGTAATAAAAATCGATACGAAAAAATATTGTTATTTTTTATTATTTATTCATTATAATATTATATTTGAGTATTTAATATTCCTTATACATATTATATTCTGTGTCAAAGTGATTCATGGATATTTTAAACTAAAGAAATATATAACTAGCTCAGACATTCAAGCGAGAATGGCGATGGACGATTCCGAAATGTTTATGTGATCGAAAGAATTGTATGTGTCACAACTCACAGACTAGTCTTCAAGGTTGCCAGATATAAAAAGAAAAAAGTAGTATAGATAAGTGCTACTTTACAACAAAAAAAACCGTAAGCAAGCAAGCGACCCGCATGGTGGTAAGTGGTTACGTAGCCTAAGGACTCTTGTAACATCATAGGAATCACAACCGCGTTGCCGACCTTAAGAAATAAGGTCTTTACACACGGGCAAACAAACAGACGGCCAACAAACTGATCCTATAAGCGTTCCGTTTTTTATTATGAGGCATGGAACCCTAAAAAGGAGGACTTCTAAAAGAATCTAGTGACAAAAGATCATAATATCTTTGAAAATGAGAAAATAGGTCAACCGTTCCGAGCAGTGTACGTGGATGTGGGTCAAACTTCACAAGGTATCGTATTACTCAAAAAAAGAAAAAAGGCATGTACCCCATTTGTATACCATATGATAAGCGTACTTAAGGCACTCAGCCATGCGCGGGCGCGATTATCTTCTCATTTTATATGCGTAGTACTCTAGTCTGTAAGTGGCCAGACGTACAGTTCGGAGTTTGTCACAACAGACGGCTGTTTTAGCGACACGAAATGGCGACCCATTGCACCACTTGGGGTTGCCATTTTTTACCAGAAATAAAGTTTTCAAAACTTAAAGAAGATAAAATACTGTTCGTTTTTCATTATTATTTATTTTTCTCCACCAACCCTAATATACTTTATTTCTTGTGAAAAAATTAGGCAACCATAAATATGAGTAGCTACAATATTTTTATATTTTTGATAAAAAATTGCAATCCTAAATGGCGTGACGGATCAATATTTTGTGTCGCTAAACAGCTGTCTGTTGTGACAGACGCCGAACTGTACGTCTGGCCACTTACAGACTAGAGTACTACGCATATAAAATGAGAAGATAATCGCGCCCGCGCATGGCTGAGTGCCTTAAGCGCTCGCCCCCAGGCCCGGGTGAAGCTGTAAAAGCCGTTCGAGGTTCCTGAGCCATTATGGCTAAAAGTATAGTTAGTTCGAAAAAAAAAATGCGCCCGCGCAAACTTCACTCACTACTTGTCAAGATTGTACTGCCCACAAAAAAAAACGTAACAAAAATGTTATTATGTATTTTAATTGCCTCTACGTTGAATAAAATATATGCTAAGGAAAACAGAGATTTAGATTTCCCAGACAGTGCAAATCGATACTACGGCGAATTCTGTCCGATCAATTAGGTTATAAATTTAGAATATACTACGAATTATAAACTAACGCTTGTTACAATTTTTTTAATGATTTTTTTTATAAAATAATTATTCATATTATATATAAACTTTTGTATTTAAAGCCGGTCACGACGCGACGTGACATAAAGCATAATTAGCACGTCATGTTATTGTTTCTCCGGAAAAGAGGATGACCTGTGACTACTAGATGGGCAGACATCACACAAGTAGCATTTAACTCTATCGGAAATTACTAATAAATGAAAGAGATTTTATGGAAATTACTAATTTATGTTAAAGCTATGAAGTGATAAATGACCATAACTAATGTGATAATTCTTTTTACATCACTACCATCAAAATTGTTAAAAAATTGCAATGCATGAAACAAAAGTATTTTTTAATTGTTTTTCCGACCATACATATTTTAAACGCATGGCGGTTTGACAGTTTCTTCTTTATTTGAAAAACATATATCAAACCAGCGACACGTTAAAACAATCGACTTTATCGACTCGACATCGTCCATCGCTAAGCACATTTCATGCAAACAAGAGATCAAAACACAAAAACTCAACGAAGGACGTAGTACGCACACAAACAAAGAGAAAAATAAAAAAATGCCCATATTACACACCGAATTTACTACACCTTTATAAGTCCCGTCATCCAAGAGTCCCGCTTCTTGCTATGCACGAAAGAAAGAGAAGATAACAGTCAGAGAGAGAGAGATAGAGTAACATTATAAAGGTATAAAGAAAACTTGTGATCGTCGAAACCAATGGTATTGTGATACTAATTAATTCTTAAACCGGTTAGTTCGGTGAAGTGAAACATCGTGAGGAAACTTTAACGCTGGAGAAATAGATTCATCGAATTCTTGTTATTAACTTCATCATATATAAAAATTCTAGAGTCATTAGATCTATTGCCAGTTTTATACTGAAATATTATTGATTTGGAGCAAGAAAAACAAAAGTTAAAAACGTACTTCGCTAATGGAGAGGCGCCTCTCTCGCTAGGGTCGACTCTCTCGTCGAGACCTCTGTGCACCGACACGGAGTCCAACTCCTCGAGGTGCACCGACTGCAGGTACTCCGGTGTTCTCAGCTGTTCAGCTGTACGTTTCTTGAAACTGTAAACATTTAAATCCCATAACAAAACATTATTCATTTTGTGTAAGGTTAATTATTCTACACAGTACACCGACCAATTGGCAAATAAACCCTAAAATGTGTATATTTGTCACACTTGATTTTGACAAAATTGCCTACATAGGAAGAAGCCATATTGAAAAAAGAAGATGCTGCATAATGTCTTGCTTCTTAAACTAATACATTGTTTGAGCGCGTCTCGTGTAAAATTCCAATTTCGTATTTTACTACAATATTTTCACGCAAAAAGAGGGCGGAAAATAAGTACTTCGTTACTCGTTAGACAGAGAGAGAGCGAGAAAAAAAAGAACTATGCTATAAATCGAGAGAGATAGATGGGCGCAATACAATAAGACGCACCTTGCGTCAGGGTTGTCGATGACGAGTTTTTTTCTCGTACCATGGCTGTCAAATATCTCGTACTTTCAATACATAATCTCATAAAATTGTAAATTTTCAAAATCTCTTATCGTACTTAATTTACACTACATACTATAACCAGGTAGTTTAGCGGTGTAACTTCCACTACTATTGCGTAAAAATACATTTCCCAATTCATATCCCACACGTTTTTGTTAGTACGAAAGTGATAAGAAATAAGGACAATAACAAAAAACATATCTTAGCGGGGATTCCCCGGTCAACGACATCGTGGTCCTGGAACATTGTGGTGGACATTGAAGTGGTTTTCCTTTTTCTGTTAAAAATTGTCATGTTTGGTGTAATTTTCTAATCCCTGTGGAATATATAGAGGACTAGCTCTCCCGTGTAAATATTTCGCAACATTATAGTACGTAAACAATAGACTACTTGACTCATATCAAATTTAGCGCAATACATAAATATTTTCTGTAGTATTTGACTTAAGAAACCAATATTTATCGATTTCAGATATTAAAGTGTAAGATAGCTGAAAACGCTGTCGGCCATGTTGTGACGTCATATGACTCTAAGCAAATTTCATGTCGGATCTTATAAGTAACATGCACGACGGAAACTCTGCCATCTGGTGGCGCAAATCCAAATCTTTTACGCAAACAATACTTGGCATTGATTTCACGTTATAAAATAATACATTAAACATAAACAATAAATATATCTGTACATTTTATTATAATATTTACATTTATTTTCCTTATTTTACGTGAATAGGTAGCTAGAAAGTTATATGTATCTATGTATTAAAAAAAAATCGGAACACGACTAACAGATGGCGCCACGTTCAACATGTTGGCATTTTAATAAAAAGTATCGAGCTTTACACAACGACGAACGTTTGAAATAACAAATGTTTGTTTTCGACTCGTCTGACGTTACAGCAAAGATAATATGGCTGACAGCGTTTTCGCATAATTAGAAAACGTAAACTAAAAAAAAAAGCCGTTTACTAGGTCCTAAAAAATATGGCATATTTTTTTTCCTCTTATCGGACACTAATTAATTATTTAAGACCTACGTTAAAAAAAAGTCAACTAGTTCATTTAAAAGCTAGTAATGTTAGTTAAACATCTATATTAAGAGATGGCAACTTTTACAATAAGTTAGTTGAATATTTATTAAAAAAAAAAAAACATAATATTATACCATTAGTTTATTTTTCGTCAATAACGGGGTACATAAACATTATGTTCGAGTCATTCATTCTGATAAAGACCTAATGAGGATATGGCGTCGGCACAAAAACAACATTTGTGAAATAACAGATAGATATAAGTATAGGGACATTAATTTTGATACGTGTATGGCAGTCAACGACCAAGGTGAGTAGTTTGTTTCATATGGTCTCATGACACCTGGATTGGGGGTTAAATCAAATCATACCAGTTATTTTTAACACTTACGTTTTGAGCAATAAACTGGAACAGACAACGGACACGGAACTCATCGCCATCGCAGCTGAGGCCATCCATGGCTAGAAAAAAAAACACTGTCCTTGTGATCTTTTAGAAGAAAACATCCCTAAAATTTATTAATATTTGCGAGGGGTGTGAAGAAATACGAAAGCGATTCCCGTATCCTCCAGCAATAAAGGCACTAAGAAGGCTTTGTTAATCGTAACCTTTATATGCGGTTGAAGACAATTTTCCTTACATTGCCCAAAGAAATATAATTTTAAACACGCTTTAATTACGCACTAAACATTATTAACCTTTAACCTTATAAACAACATCTCGTTACCAAGCCCAGTCTATTTGACCTATCAAAACGAATCATATGAGCCCAAACTCGAGGAGTTTACTGTCCACTATCCACCTCCTGGCTCCATCATCAGATCATCTCCAAAATACCAAATTATTGTGTTCTCATCCGAACTACGTATACATACAAAGTTTCATTTCGATATGACAATTAGAAGTAGATTACATTGTTTGTTAGTTAGTTGCAAGGGAAGCTAATAATATAAGCGTGTTAAAAAATAAATGAACGTACCTGCAGTTGGAGCCCTAAGGGGGCGAAGGCTCCGCTGGCGAGCGGGATACCGAGCAAGTTGTACACGGAAGCGAATAGGAAGTTAAGCCTCACGCGCCGCACCGTCGTTCTCGATAACTCCAGACACGCGACCACGTCTAATAGATCATTCTAGAAACATAATGTACTACTCTGTCAATAAAGTACCGGGAAAAGATCAATAAATAATATACAAAATGTTAATCATTCATCCAAATTTATTTTATCGCCTTCAAAGTATGCTCGTTCAGAAACGATACACTTACGGCAACGAATAATACAATCATCAGAACATTTTTAAACGCTTTTTCCGGAATTGAGTTTAGTTCTCGTCGCGAATTCTCCCTTATGTCTTGAATGCCGAATGAAAACGGGTGCCACCGAAGTGGTAAGTTGAGTTTAGGAAAAAGAAAGAAGTTGGTTGGAGCCATATCTGGTGAATAAGGTGGTTGCTCGATGGTATTTGTTGAGTTTTTGGTCAAACATTCGTTCACAATGATGGCCTTGTGCGAAGGCGCATAAAACGTAGTGTAAAATCCAGGCATTTTCTTTCCACAAATCTGGCCTTTTTCGTCGAATTTTCTTTCTTAAAAGCCGAATAACGCTCAAATAATATAGTTTATTTACCGTTTGAAGTTCGGGTTTCCATACTAGCGGTAGATTCTTTGATACACATGATAATAAATAAATAGTAAAACTTTATACATTAGATATAAACCTAGTATTACCACTTACTGGCTGGTCACATAATGAAGAACGCTGAATAGTTTTTTTTTTATTAAAATTTAAATAGAGAACACTCTGTGGCTCTGTGGTTAATTTTGGCGCCATTTAGTGCTGTAAAAGTCTTAAAGAAGATTGCTTCATATAAAAAGGGAAGTAATAATAAAACTTCGCGAGAAGAATTGGGCGTATAAAAAGACAGCCGACCATATGCGATGCTCAAAAACATAGTGAAGTAGTGAAGTATTTTGCCACGTATCAAACTACTCCAAATGTTCCGCGTCATCGCCGCAATCATCGATATGATCGAAATACCTTACGTTTAGCAAAACAAAGTCTTTTTAAAGGGTCTAATGATCTGGAAAAGAAGAAAAAAGCAACCCCAAGTGGCGTCGTGTTGGGCCGCCATTTTGTGTCGCTAAAACAGTCGCCTGCGGTGACAGACGTCAAGAACGCATTCTCTCAGCGGCCGAACTATACATTCTGTAATGTTTCAAAACATTCGCACGGGTGAACTAGTTTGTTATGAATACGCTTGTGGTTGGTATATTACCCGCATGAGTACGAGGTCCGCCGCCTCGACTGCGACGTCGGTGCCGCTCGCGATCGCTATGCCGACGTCGGCCTGCGCAAGCGCCGGGGAGTCGTTCACACCGTCACCCACCTAAATATACCAAAACAAACATATCATATTTCTTAATAAATTATATTTTTAAACAGATGCCCATTTGTAGCTAAAATCACAATTTGGCTTAATTCATTGAGAATTTAAGGATAATTTTCAAGTTCTATTGGAGAAAATAAAATGCACGAGGATGATTTTTTTTATGCAATAATATAAACATAAACTTTGGCCATAGACAACCAATAGATTCATCAAAAACTCGTAATAATATTTTATGCAGATGTTCAATCTGCGAGAATGGTTAATATATTGGTATATTGATAAAAAGCCTAAAACAATAGAAAATTGGAAAAAACAAACCTATATTTATTTAATTTTTGCACCCGTAAAAATTAAAATGTTTTATCTGCGGGTCACGTGATTAGAAACACCATAAAGAAAACGTGACGTCATCGTGGAATGAAAATATACAGTTAAGTGTAATCTTGTGATGAATCTTTACATAGCATAAAATGAAGTCGCTTCCGCCGTCTGTTCGCTGAGATCGTTTAAACTATTCAACAGATTTTAATGCAGTTTTCAGCAATAAATAGAGTGATTCAAAAGGAAAGTTTATATGTATAATACATATATATTATAGTACGGAAAGGCCGAAAAATTCAATTTCAATTCAAACATATTTTTGTGCGCTTAAATCGCAAACGCTGGCTAAACCATACGAGATAGATCAAATTAATGTTATACGGAATTGTATATCTTAAAGAGATCAATAAAAAAGTCCTCGATGGTATATATTTATCTCACACTGCCCCATATTCTACAATCTACAATGCACCAGTGCGAAGCCGGGGCGGGTCACTTAAATTTTACTATACTCAATTTTGCACGATTCAATACCTTTCATCTTAATTTTATTTATTGAACGATGGCGTCACGCTGCGTTATTTTAGCATGTTTATTATTTAGATTAATTTTTTTTTCATATAACGTATAAAGGTATAATAATGAATAAATATTAATTCACGGGTATTATTTTCAACATATCAGGTGATTTTAAAACAAATTTTTCAACACTTCTCTACTATAGGATTCTACATAAGAATACATATTAGCCATTCTATAATTTGAAAACTCTAAAATACAACATAAAAAATTTGTAATGGAAATGGATATTTACGACACGTGATCTTTGAATACTAAGAGCTCAAAATTTTAATTAGATTCATTTTTTAGTATTCTCAACTGAAATTTTGAGGCCAACCGTGGAAAAAATGACTATTTTGTAGCTAATCCACATTTCTCCTATACATATTATAAAATTCAACGTCTCTCTGTCCGTTTATGTTATTTTCATGAGAAAACCACGTATCTGAATTACAGTTTTTTTTTTGAAGTCGCATTTTTTAAACAGTGTGCAATATAATATACATACACACCGACATTTGCTCTCTCGCTCTGGCTCACACAAAGAGGGGAGACCGATAATATATTGCTCTCCCGCTCTGGCTCACTCAAAGAGGAGAGACCGATATTGTGCGTTAAATGTTTAACGTTTAACGTGTTGGAAGTCGCATAAGAATTTTCACTAAAATATAAAATTATCTTTTAAAATGAAGGTTCACTTCTATCGTGTGTGAATCGCAGACACACCTTTTTTTATTTTAATTCATAGCTATGTTATCGGGCTAGATTATAGGGTATATTTTGTTAAATAAAGTAACATGCGAAATAAGCAGTGACGACAATTGGGAATCAATTCGGAAAAAGACGCATTTGGGGCGCTTAAATGGCTTACGCTGAGTGAACCATACGAGATATATCAAATTAATGCTATACATAATTGTAGATCCTAAAGACCTATAAAAAAGTAAACGACAGCATATGTCTATCCTCTAAGGATAATCCACAAGAACCATTTTTGTCTTGTCCTTAGAGCGGGGACAGCGCGAGTCGCGCGGTCGATCAACTACACCCAGTAGTCCACGCAAAAATCAGGTGAATGACACGAAAAGGTTAAATGTTGTTTTTTTTTACTCACCATAGCCACTTTTTGCCCTTGCTCTTGAAGTTTCTGTATTTTCGCCACCTTGTGCGAGGGCAGCACCTCCGCGAACACTTTGTTTATTCCGACCTGTAACGTAGGAGATTACTTATACCCGGCTATTTGAAGTAATGTTGGCTCAGTGGTAGCGTGTGAACCCCTGAAATAAGCCAGTTCTTTCGGTGAAGGAAAACATCGTGAGGAAACCATAGCATGGTGGTAGGGCTTTTTCTAATGCCCGCCTGACTAGCTACCACCCTCAAGTTGTTAATCTGTCACTAAGCACCAATAGGTGTGTTCCGGAAGCTGCACTTGAGAATCAGTCATCCACTAGGTTAGCGTGTTTATAATTAGGCCACATCGTCACTTAATATCAGGTGAGATTGTGGCCAAACGGTATGAGATATCTTGTCAGCTTTTCTCGATGACTGAGATGTTTGTACGAACCTGTAGTAATGTTATGACATTCATAAACACCTTCTTAGAGCCTAAATTGAAAGTAAGTCTAGAAAGTGTTCCCTTTTTAATTACCTGTCTCGCGATAGCCACAGCTGTTTTTCTATTATCACCGGTCAGAAGGCAGACCTGGAGGCCCATCTTCTTGAGGCAGTAGACCGCCAGGTGGGCTTCAGGCTTCACCTCGTCCGCGATACCGAGCGTGCACACCAGCTGGTCTGGGAACATTCGGCTCATTGGCGCATTGGCTCTGTCTTTAAGTATTTGCGACGTTTATCTCGAAAACCCACGCTTCACTCAAGGACAGTTGTATGTCGCCTGCTCCAGCGTTGGGAAACCCTCAGTTTTATTTGTTTACGCGACAAGTAACCAAACAAAAAATATTTTATACCATAAGGCATTAGAATGAATATCATCAAGTTTATAAAGGATTGCACAGTCTACGAAATAGCAAACTTATTTTTGTAAGTAATCGTCGCTTATTGTTGAAACATAAATAACGTGATCACTCGGAAATTTATTTAATTTTCACTATTAACTTTTGACAGAACAAAGACTGTCCGGGCTTTCTGACTGATCGATCAACGCACAACTTGCTCCAAGCACCGTGAAAATTTGCATGCGAGTTCCATTTATACTGTAGGTGAGCACTGAGAAAGGATTTTTAGAAATTCAACCCCTAAGATGGTGAACAAGGGGATGAAAATTTGCATGAAAATCAGCCATTTTTTAAGATAGATCTATGAAAATTGGTATTCAGCAATTCAGTTAGAAAGAAATAAACAGAAATGGGACATGATGATGGTGATGGGGATATGCTCACCATTAATGGCCGCCAGCACGGCGGTCCGCCCCAGTTCCTCGTCCTGCTGCATGGCCTCCTGCACCCGCCGCGGGACGGTCACTCCGTTCCTCGCCATCCATTCCCGGTTGCCTATCAAAACTATCTGTTCCACTTCCTGTAAAAAATTATAATTTGTGCATCAGTTCAAACGAGTCAGAAATGAAAAATTCAGAAAAATAATCTTTAAAACTTCTTTTTAAATAACCTAAATCAACGGGATTCGAACTAATGACCACTCGTGCGTACTGCGTATGAAGTCTGGTCGTCTCACACCACTAGGCCAATCCGACGACGATCACAATCATGAAAACCAAGACTTGGATTAACCGCGCATAATGTAAATGCATTCTTGAACGTGAAAATTTGCTTGCAGGTTCCTATTACACTGCTCATTAAGTGCTCACTAAGGAAGGTTTTATGGAAATTCAACCCCTAAAGATAGCAATGAAAATGAGTCAGTACAGTTCGGCCTCTGAGAGAATGCGTTTCTGACGTTTGTCACAACAGACGACTTTTTTTTTACGTTATAGGATTTGGCCCTATGGCCACAATCCCACCTGATTTTAAGTGACGATGTGACCCAAGACGGTGAATCGCTAAGCCTAGTGCAGGAATGGCTCTCAAGTGCAGCTGCCGGAACACACATATTGGTGCTTGGCGACAGATTTATCAACCAGAAGGTGGTAGTTAGCCAGGCGGTTGTTAGAAAATGCCCTACCACCATACTATGGTTTGATCACGATGTTTTCATTCGCCGAGAGGTCAGGCTTATTGCAGGGATTCGAACTCGAGTATGGACCCGATGGACGTCGATGACGGCGTGACGTCCGTACACGCTACCACTGAGCTATCATTTCTTTATAACTGTTTTTGTGTCACAAAACGGCGACCCATCACGCCATTCAGGGTTGCCGTTTTTCACCAGAAAAATAAAAATATCGTAGATACTCATATTTATTTTAATACAAACATAAAACCATGTCATCTAGTTCCTTATTGGGCCGTGTGTGGCGCTGTTTTCCTTCTTTCTTGTGCTATGTAACAAGAATGAAGCAGCAAGTCTTGCTGGTAACTAAACGTGTATCTTAATGCTTCCGTGGTATAATTTCTACAATATTTATGTTTGCCTAATTTTTTTACCAGAAATAAAGTATATTAAGCTCGGAGAAGGATAATAAATAGTATTTTAGAAAAATGGACAAACAGTATTTATTCCTTTATACTTCTGGTAATAAATGACAGCTCCAAATGGCGTGTTCGTCTGCCATTTTGTGACGCTAAAACAGTCGTCTTTAGTCACATTATTATCATTGATGACTTGATCATGTCGGACTTCCGTCAGCCGTATGAAGCGCGCATAGTTCTCAATTTTACTCTTAATTATTGTTCGTTTTCATTCTAGGTGTTTCTGTTCGCCATAAGGGCCCTGAAGGATCAGCCGGCTTTTCCAGCTTCACTGGATTTGGGGGCGAGCGCTGAAGGCACTCAGCCGCGAAAGCTAGGCAACAAGCTCCAAGGGTGTCAAAGTGGCTGAACCTCAGTTTGGACTGTTACCGAACACGCCAGAACGTCGTGACGTCAGTCGGCTCAATGGGCCGGGGGCAGCGCGCCCTCGCCATAGACAATTTGTCTGTGGTTCGTTCGTCTACCGTGACAGCGCGAGTGCTCGAGTGACAAGTTAAGTTTACAACAGTTTTACGAATATTATTACAGTTATTATAAAAGTTACCCGGCGCCGGCTCAGTGTAATTACATTACAAGTATCACCAGAAAATTGAAGATTTCAATGAGCACATTTACCGTGGACGGAGTTTCGCACCAATATGTCCATACTCCATGAGCTCAGCATTGTACAGCGTCTATCGGCCGTAGTACAGTCGCGCATACTACAGTACTTCGGGCATGTGTCTAGGCGGAATAACGACTCCATAGAACGGCTGGTCGTACAGGGAAGAGTGGAGGGAACTAGAATGCGCGGCAGGCCATCTATGCGCTGGACTGACCAGGTGAAATCCGCAGTAGGAGGCCGTGTGTCTGACTGCGCCCGACAGTCTACAAACAGAGAGAGATGGCGGGAGATCGTGCGGAGAGCTGTGTCCGCCTCTACCACCGACGTGGACGCCTCTATGTGACCACGACCGCTCTGCCAAGAGCGAAACGACAGAGAAGAAGATTTACAAGTGACGTCAACAAGGCGCACCGCTCAGCTCTGTACTCTCAGAAAGTACCTTTCCCATTATTTTTTTCTAACACTTCAATTTTCGGCCCATAATTACATCGATGTGATTAACAGAACCAGTAATTGCAAATAAGTGGCGAGCTGGCTAATTACGTATCCGTAATTCGATCTAAACTGGCTATACATGTTTTCAGAGGAGAAAGGAAGAAGCATGCGTATATGTATTTAGTAATCTAGCAATTTGGTCTAAAATTAACTAGTCAACAAAAGAAAGAAAAGGTCCCTTACAGAACCTATGTACCCGAGTGGTATGCATGTAAGTAGAGATGAAGTTTAATGAGTGTATGTTGGTAGCTAGTGAATGCAGTGTCAGTGTATCGCTGCTGGCTCAAGGGCTCCATGCTGGAGGAACGGACCTAAGGCTTGAGTTGCTACTGGAGAGGGTGGAAGTGGCGAGTACCCTCTACTAAACGCCCTTAAAAAAGTATTACATCAAAAAAGTTACCTCTCCCTGTGCTAGGGGGTCGGTCCGTATGAACGTGTGGAGTCTCGCGGCGGCTTGCGCGGAGCTGAGGGCGGCGTCCCCGGCCCCGGCCACCACCTCCACCGGCACGCCGTGCAGGTGGAACGTGCTGCCGGCCCTGCTCCCAATATATTCACGATATTTAGGTATGAACACATATCCTTAGGGATTTCATTTAAACTATTTTTATAAGCCACTCTATTGCTAAGAGCTTATTTATAGAATATAGACTCCCAGGGGGCAGAAACATGTATATATGTATAGTTAGTTTAGATCGAATTACGGATAGGGAATTAGTCAGATCGCGACTTAATTGCATACGCGCAACAGTCCGAGCCGAGGTCCGGCCACTTTGGCACCCTCGGATGTTGTTGCTTAGCTTTCGTGGCTGAGTGCCCTAAGCGCTCGCCCCCAAGCCCGGTAAAGCTGTAAAAGCCGTAAAGGCTCCAGGGCCCCTCAGGCTAACAGTGTAGTCAGTTCGAAAAAAAAAAAAAAAAAAAAAAAAAAAAAAAAAAAAAATATAGATTTCAAAACAACGGTAAGATTGACCGGGACGCGAGGAATAGGATAAACGCAGGGTGAATGAAATGGTGACAAGTGTCGGGAATCGCATGTGAACCACGAATACCCTTGAGAAGTGTATAAAACCATTACAAGACCTGTCTTGATGTATGGATCTGAGTGCTGGGCAACGAAAAAGACAGATGAAGTAAGATTACACGGGCCAAAGATGTGAATGCTAAGACGGATGTATGGTGTAACTAGAATCGATAAAATCAGGAATGAGTATATCAGAGGAAGTCTTAAAATAGCTCCACTCATAGAGAACTTGAGGAGTTATAGATTAGCGTGGTATGGACATGTCATTACGGATCAATGTCATATAACTAGAAGATGTTAAGTATGAATGTGGATGGGTGTATTAGTAGAGGAAGACCGAAGAAGGTATGGATGGACTGTGTGAGGAATGGATATGCGTACAAAAGGAGTGAATACTGAGATGATAGTTAATAGAGTGGAAGTTGTGCCGACCCTACTTAAGTGGGATAAGGGTAAGAAGAAGAATCCTTTAGTTATAATATATTTAGCTTGAAGCCGGCAGTCATACCAAACTGTGGCACAATACAATTCCACACACATCCGAGTATTCCAACAACTTACACATTCTAGAACAGTACGGTTTCATCTGGGATCATATTTGCCAATTAATTGAAAGATTTATATACTTTTTTTTGTGAAACATGGAATAGGGTTTTGTCAAGGGATATGTTTACCAACGAACGGTATTTCATTTTTATTTATCTAGATATAATCGGCAATAATCAATTTTAGTTGCGACAATGTAACGTAAGGCGACATGCGATAGGTGAACGAAAAAATTCCGGGGCGACAGAATAAAAGTTTCACTTTAAAAATATATAAGCTAGCGGTGCGTTCGCGGCTCCGCATGCGTTTGTTACGCAGTAATTATTTACATCCCGTAATTTAATTTTTACTAATATTATTGACAATTCATACAATCTATTATAATGAGAAATGACATTTACTTTCCGTGTACGTAATTTCATCGAAATCGGTCAAGCATTATTATTATTATTATTGTTTCTAAAAGTATTATTGAACAATAATACTATCAATTGACCAATGACATAAGCTTGCGTAGAAAATTTCATAATGATCGGTCATGACGTTTTTCAGATTAATCCGGGCATACGAACAGACAGATTTTTTTTATGGCATATTCGTGATCATTTTCCTTCATATCAGATATCTAACGGGAAATTTAGAAAAAAAAAACATGTACAGACAGAATAAAAGATAAAGTGTATTTGTTTATTTATCTGCTGACCGTACACTACTACAAACGTAAAAACGTCTCCAAACTGATTTATATCTAACACGCTAAACTTAGTAGTTCCGGAACACACCTATTGGTGCTTGGCGACCGATTTTCAACTTGAGGGTGGTAGCTGGTGATGCTTCTGGGCCTAGTTGGTCAAGGAAGCATTAGAAAATGTCCACCACCATGTTATGGTTTCATCTCGATGATAACCGAAAGCTCCAACTTATTACAAGGATTCGAACTCCGGTGTCTGTATACGCTACCTACCACTGAGCCATCATTGCTTCAAATTGATAAACGTAAGTAATCTAAAATGTGCATAGAAATGTATATAGAATAGTTAAACAAGTACCTGGCCTGGTTGAGTATGTTGGCGAGGCCGGGTATGTGCAGGGCGGAGTTGTCAGTGGCGCGGAGCCGAGCTCGGAGCCCGCAGCCCGGCGCGGCTACGAACCCGCTACACTGGAGCGGACTCGGCCCGCCGAGCACCGCGCTGCACCACTGCACTATCGCTGCGCAACGTCATAAACAACAAAACACATTCAGAACACAAAATCAAACACGTGAATTACATATTTAGCGACATGGATTCGAACGCTTTCGCTAATGAATTGGAATGTTTTTGCTAATTATATTTTTATATTATTTTATTACATTATATTACAAAAATTATTTATTCAGTTTAAACCCTAAGAAGGTACTTTTCAACGTTAAAACACTACCATCGGTTTAGAAAATATCTCAGTTATCAAGAAGAACCGCACAAGAAACTCAATCGATTTCTTATATATATATATGAATACAATGTAATTATACCGATCTAAGCATGTACAACATTTGAATAGTACAAATGCTAATACATATTAATAAGATTGGTTACAATATAAAAATAATACATTACAAATTGAAATTTCGCTGAATAGACATTGTAGTTAAAGTAATGGTTTGGAACGTTTTCGCTATTGGATCGGAACGTTTGTGCTAATGGTTTGGAACGTTTTCGCTATTGGATCGGAACGTTTGTGCTAATGGTTTGGAACGTTTTCGCTATTGGATCGGAACGTTTGTGCTAATGGATTGGAACGTTTTTGCTAACTGATTGGATTGTTTTCTGGTAATGGATTGGAAAGTTGATACTAATGAATTGAAACGTTTTTGACAAACGACATGGAATTCATTTTGCTCTATCACTTAAGTCACAGAATTAAGCAGAAATTCAACAAACAAGGTTATTACCCGAAGCTACAGGGTGTTCAGAGTTGAGTTCGGCCGTGAGCAGGCAGGCGACGATGTCAGGCAGGTTCGAGGGTTCGCCTGTAAGCAGGCACATCTTCGCAACAGTCGTACTGCCTCGGGTTATCGTGCCCGTTTTGTCAAATATCACAGTTTTCACCTGGAAATCAAATAAATTATAAAATTACTAGCTACTGTCCACACCTTCGATCGCGTTAAACACAAATTTTAAAAATTATAAAATTGAAGAACATAGCTTTATATAATAAAAAAAATTCAGAATCGGATCAGTAGTTTCAGAAATTATCCCTTATAAACAAGCAAACTTTATGTGCCTCTTAATATTAGTCATAGAGATTGGGTAAATATATAGTTATCAGTGTTATCAGCTCACTTTCTGAAATGACTACCCCCGAAAGTGATGATAGGTGTTCAGGCGATTTAATCATTCCACATTTGGGTTTTTTCTGAGACACTTAGATGTTAGCCTTCGAAATCGAATTTAATACTGGTTTAGCTCTGACAGTGTAGTGTTTTTGAAGTGAAATTTCTTACGAGACTTCCAGCGCGTTAAACGTTAAACGTTTAACGCACATTATCGGTCTCTCCTCTTTGTGTAAGCCAGAGCGAGAGAGCAAATTTCGGTGTGTATGTATATTGCACACACTGTTTAAATAAAATATAAAATATCTTTTAAAATGAAGTTTCACTTCTAACGTGTGTGAATCGCACACACACCTTTTTTGTGGTATTATTTTGTATTTCACATATAACATTAATTTAAATGGTATGTATGTGTGTGAGTGTGTTGTGTGTGTGGGTGGATGCGTCTGAACTTCAGCGATAAACGTTAGCGGTAGAGCTTTTAAAGACAGTTGGATTAGGGTTATGAATGTTAGTAACATGTGAGTTTGTCCATTGTGACCTTATGTGCGTTCTCGAGTGGCTCGGCGCCCTTGATGAGCAGGCCGAGCTTGGCGCCGACGCCGGTGGCGACCATGACCGCGGTGGGCGTGGCCAGGCCGAGCGCGCACGGGCACGCTATCGCGAGCACCGACAGCGCGAAGTGGAACGCGCTCTGCACGATCAGCTCCCAGTCCGAGTACCCAGCGTTCAAGTACATCTCCTATATACATAAATACAGACAAATCAGCTTGGAGATGTTTATGCGTCTGTAGTACTGTACGGTCGCCAGATAAATTATGTAAACTAATGTTTTTATATTAATTTTATTTTTATACGTAGGTATATTTTTATACGTAGATACTTAACATTATACATTTTAAACGAAGATAATAAATCATTTATGTTAATGATAATTCATTCTGATATACTAACTAGTAAGAAAATAACAAAAATAATGTCATGACACTTCTAACGCTACTTATAAGCGACTGATAGTAAAGTGCGAGGCACCGCGTGGTAACCAGCGCAAACTGGTTTATTCCGGTTTTACTCATAGTGTGTACACTACTACAATCGCAAAAACGTCTCCATGCTAGATTTATATGTACATCATACATTTTCATACAAAATTCAATTATATTAGACGAGATTTTCATCAAAACCATAAATCTAAGTTTTAAATGTAAAAAAAATCAGTAGTTTAAAAGTTGAACCAAGTTAGCGATCGTGTACCTAACTTTTGAACTATTTCAACGGCTGAGAACGTATGTGGATATATATATATTGGCACGTAGATGATTCACAGCTATATGCTAGTACAAGAATGGTGCCACTAATGTTATTATTTAAAGAAAACTATATTTATGGACCAAAGTGGCGTCAAAATCACGAAATCTGAACCAGTTTTCGAAAGAAAGAGCGGCACGACGTCTGCCGGACTATCTATACCTTGTTCAATCATACGAAGGCTTGTATGACATCTCCACAGAACGTAAATTGTTACGTCTTAACTATGACATAATCTAAAAAAATGCAATATGCCAATCAATTATGGTTAAAAAAAATTTGATACTGATAAACGTTGTAAAACATTTTTTTACGATAAATACTATACATATAATAAAATTAAAGAATCTGTAATGTCGAAATAACACATTTTTACTAAATGCATATATGAAAGTATACCTATACCTAAAACTATTTTAAAAATTTTAGTCTGTCTGTTTCGGCTAATTTCCGAAACGGTTGGACTGATTTTGACGGGAAGCTCACTGGCAGATAGCTGATGTTATAAGGAGTAACTAAGGCTACTTTTATTTTAAAAAAAGCATTTTCAATAGTTCACGCGAGCGAAACCGCGGGCACAGCTAATCCTAAATAACTTCCTCTATAAAATGATTTTTGAGAATTTTGTATTTTTTGTTACCACGTGCATCGTTACTTTTTATGTTATTTAAAACTAGAGTAGACCAAAATAATGAAACCAAGGAATCGAAAATTAATCGTAGGAATCGAAAATTAATCGAGTTGACCGATCGCCTTTTTTAATTTCGAATAAAAATATATATTTACGTAATTCTTACATTTTGACTGCAACGAAGAATATTTACTGGAAGAATTAATTTTGTTGTTTGAATCAGCCATTCAATAATTCAAGTCTACCAGACACAGCTTAGACACCCTTTAATTGATTTAAAGCATAATTGTATTATCGATTACATAATCGTAAAATCAACTTCCAATTTAAATTATGATACATCTCTAAAATAAACATTTGCATGTGTCGTGCAAGTCTTCTTACGATGATATAGTAGTTATCTAAATTACATATAATTTAAACTGTTAATTTCAAACCGAGTCATAATAATTATGATAAAATTAAATATATAGATCCGTACCGGTGTGATAGATTTTATCGTGTCGATGTTTATGGCACCGCTGATGATCCAGCAGACGAGGGTAAGCAGCGAGAGGAAGACCACCAGCGGCACGAAGTACCTGTTATCGACAACGTTTAATAAAAATAAAGCGGTTTGTTCTGATGGAACCGAACATCAGCATCAAAGAGTGCCGACAAAGTTTAACAACGCGACAAATAGTCACAGTCACACCTCGACAAGCAGACGGCCGCGCTAAGCACTCTTCCTAATATAACAAATATACGACACATAAAAGTAAAATTAAGTGATTTTCAGAACTTAATATAAGTGGGTATTTTAAAACAAGTTTAAAAAATGTATAACATAAAATTGAAAGTGTGCCTCATTAACATATTGCAGTCCCATCCCTACATTTAATGTGGTCCTTCGAGCCGGATCTGGCACTATCTCCTTTTCGTATTCTATTGTGGGTAATATAATATGACTATTTGAAGATTACGTAACAGGTCCGACAACTATTTTTTCTTTTCTATGTTTTTACACGAAGTTATTAAGGTTAAAATGATATGATGTAATGGCAGACATGAAGAAATGGTATGGTACAGTCGCGAAGACGACTACGATTGATACAATTATCATCTGCGACTGTA
The DNA here is from genome assembly GCA_947532125.1 of Saturnia pavonia. NCBI lineage: Eukaryota > Metazoa > Arthropoda > Insecta > Lepidoptera > Saturniidae > Saturnia > Saturnia pavonia. Next base: position 2,451,494 of record OX383922.1, read on the forward strand.
CCCCGTGAGTGAATGATAATGAATAGCTAATAATCGATTGATGATATCGCGGAACATTAAATATGAGATCAGAACACAATATTGTTACGACTAGAACAAAAAGAAAATAGAAAAAAAAATCATCTTTCTCGAAATTTCTAGGAGCGTCCGTAAAAAAACGTGAATTTATCATAGTGCAGTCGTGTGACGTATAATCTTAGGTTCAACGACACACACATAGAAAGTCTTATCGCTAAAACTGTCAGCAAACAATGGGCCATAAATTAAACGTTCCCCTCGTTTTAAAAAGCGATGACGTAAGTTGTTTACAAGATGTTAGGAGTTCCTGGACCTTCCAGAGATTTCGGGATTGAGTCATTTAGATATATAAGGGAGCTGAGTTGCGAGACGCGGCATATTAGTCAGATCGCGACTTATTTGCAAGACGCGCAACAGTCCGAGCCGAGGTTCGGCCACTTTGGCACCCTCGGATGTTGTTGCAAAACTTTCGTGGCTGAGTGCCTTAAGCGCTCGCCCCCAAGTCCGGTGAAGCTGTAAAAGCCGTTCGAGGCTCCTGGGCCCTTATGGCTAACAGTATAGTCAGATCGAAAAAAAAAAAAAAAAAAAACGAAGCGACAACAAGAAGCGAAATAAGAGAGAAACAAACAGTGTTATTCTGCAAGTATCTACACAGGGTTATTCTGAGAGAATATTCGGTGAACGATTTATGTGTTTTGTTTTGTTATTGTTTTTATTTTATTTTAATTTCTACTAGCTGAGTACGAATAAATTACTTTTGAGTGACACTACGGCATCTTATTACCCACGAACGTAACAATATTATACTTAAAGCTATGGTAGATACATAAAACATGGTAGAAAACTATACTCAACTATACTATGTTCATCATCATAAAGGTTGCATGGTTTCCTTAGAACGTAAATTATTACGTTATGTAAATTTCGACGTAACCTGCTATGAAATAACTTCTTCTATACAATGATTTTTGAGAATATTCCTATTATTTTTCTTACTACGTGTAGCGTTAGTTCCTATGGTACTTAAGACTAAAGTAGATAATAATAAAATCATTAAATCGAAAATGAAGCGTGTAATTTGAACGCAGATTAATTATTTTTTGAATTTCGTATTAAAATATATATTTATCACGTAATTCCTAGATTTTTACTGTAGCAACACGCAACGAAGAATATTGACTGGCAGATTTAATCTTGTATTTGGCATCAGACATTCATTAATTCAAGTGTTCCGGATTGCGATCTCATTATTGTTATAGTTTATTTTTGTTACTTAATTTACACAGCTTTCACACCCCTCAATTGATTTAAATCATAATTGTATTATCGATTATATTTAGCTCTAAAAATAAATCGATAATCGTTAAATCAACTTCCAATTTTAGTTATGCTATATCTCTAAAACAAACATTTGACATGACATGACAACTTTTTGTATGATGAACCAAGTATAATCTGTCAATTTTTCATGGCGATTTATTATATATGTCGCTTGTTATGATCTAGAATGAAATATTGTCGAAGTTGTTCAGTTTTTGTTTTTTTATAAGCTAACTTTTGACAAGAACGTTTTATCAAGATAATTCGCCGAAAACTCAAGCTCTTTGTACGAGTCAAACCCGAGAAGATCTCCGTTAGAAGTTATCGACTGTCCACAATACACCAACCACCTAAATAGATAAAATAACACAAAAAATCCTACAAATTTTTTTTCCTAATTACCCAGCAATGGTGTCGGCGAGTCTCTGAACGGGCGCCTTACTACTCTGCGCTTCTTCCACCAGCCTCACGATTTGCGCCAGCGTGCTGGCCTCTCCCGTATGCGTTGCGCGCATCAGCAGGGCACCGTGTTGATTTATACTACCTCCTATTACTAAAGAATCTATAAAAAAAACATGACTATAAAGAAAGCAGTTTTTGCAGTTTAGCGAAAACGTTCCAATCCAAAACCAATTCAGAATACAGACCTATTATTTTCTCATACATACATACATACAGTTTACACTGTTAGCGATAATTGAACTGGTTTCGTATCACAAGCAACAGTTCACTTTATGTATACAGTATACCTGCCTTGAAAAAACTTTATTCAATTATGGATTGGAACATTTTTGCTCCATTACTTCCGATTAAAACACATCATTATAACAATGTTTTTTATAATTAGATTGTTACATATATAATAGTAACGTTTATAATTTTCAATAGGGATAGTTTCATAAGTATAAAATGAAAATATACTGTTCTCACGGTACTTTAAGTAACAAATGATGTGTGTAATATTTCTATTCGTAGCAATTTTTTTTACATCTACATAAGTTATTTCTTTATGTCTTTTTCTGCACTCTTATTATAAAAAGTCTAATACAAGAATGATGGAGTCATTTTTATTTATTAAACACACAGCGCGTTTGTACAATTGAGATATACTATCCTTATATTATTTTAATTGTAACTGTGAGGGTATAATCCCTTGTTTTTAACCCCCATCATATTTACCCATTACCCATAAATAAATATACCTTATAGGAACACACGATCTGTACTAATGTATACATTATTGTAATCTTAACTATCAGGATATAATCTTATATATTTAAACCTACCTATATTTACCCATTACCCATAAATAAATAGATGTTATAGTAGAGTTACAATGGTAAGAACACTCTATTAGTAATAATGTACATATTATTGTAAACTTAACTATGAGGGTATCATTCCATATATTTAAACCTACCCATATTTACCCTTTACCCATAAATAAATAAAACCTATCGTAGATTAAGAGTAGCGAAACAAACTCGAACAGTAACATTGTAGACATAGACAAACCTTTAGACTTAGGTACCGGCATCGACTCGCCGGTGATAAGAGATTCATCACAAGTACTCTGGCCCGAGACCACCCGCCCGTCCACCGGGATCTTGGCGCCGGGCACCACCTGACCAACCAAACCTAAATATTTATCACACATCTATTCCATGTCGTACGATTACCAATGTTATTAAATTGTTCAATGTTACTTTTAAAATTCAGTTCAATAATTTATTATTTCTATCACTATGCACTGAAATCTAAGAGCTTGTTCACACTAATTACAATAGACAGTTTTGTCGCGACGATAAATTTGTCTGATGCATATTATGCATATCAATAGGACTGTGTCCTTTTTGCTGGATGAAAGCAGATATACGTTCGAGAACGGGATGATTCAGAGATATAGAGTGGAATAGTCTGATAGACTAAACAGGCTAAAGAATCACTGTCCTTCGCTAATCCCAAGGTCTCCAAAGCCTTTTTACATTTGAACAGACGTCAAGCACAAATAATAACTGGAGCCCTTTTTAATCTAGGTGTCGCTGAAAGCCCCATCTGCTGAGGGTGCATAGGAGAAGAAGACACAGTCAAACACGTGCTCGTGAAATGCAGATAGCTGGTCCGGGTTAAATACCTTAGTACACAAAGCACTCTTCCGGAGGTCTTTGAATTGGGCAGCCACAATCACGCGAAATAGACGCATATAGACGTCGAGTTGCGAAAATTAAGTTCGTGAAAACCTGATGATACCTATCACCTGATACTTGATGGCAATGTGCACAGCAATAGCAATGTGAGGGTGGTAGATAGTCAGGCGGGCTTTAGAAAATACCCTACCATCATGCTATACTTTCATCACAAAAATTTTTTTTTCTCTGAAGTATAGGAGTAGGTACCTTTAGGACATCTCCCCGCTCCACGAGGTCAACCGGTATGCTCTTCTCTCCTATGCTGTTCCCGGCTTGGTCGAGGATCACGAGTACAGCCTCCGTCGCTTTCAATGACAGCAGTTTCGACAGAGCTTCTGAGGTTTTACCCTGTAAAACATTAACAGAGAAGATTAAAGCGCATCGCTGTAACGTCACACGGGTTGTAAACAAACATTTGACATTTTATACATTGACAAGTTTATACAAAAAAATCCCAAATCAGCGGACCTCGAACTATCGAAAATTCGTACTATACATACAACAATGCGTACAAGTCTGGTTATGAAATAACATATAGGGAAAGTAGGGTGTGTTCCACGACACCCCTCGAGTTTTTCTAGAAGTAATTAAGGGCGTAGACAGTGTTATTACGGATATAATGAGTAAACGTTCGTTTTACCCACCTTAGCTATATGCTCCAGCCATCGGCCCAGCGACACGAACACGAGCAGCATCGGTGGCGTGTCGAAGAACGTAACCGGGCTGGTCTCCTGGTGTGTGGCCATCGCTGCGATCACCACGCTCAGCGAGTACACGTAACTGGGATCAAAATAATTGATACATTCAATAACGCGAGAAAGAGACAAACATACATGCCGGAACGAGAGGCTCGATTACGTCATCTATCTATCTATACATATTTAAAACTCAACGTCTCTCTCTGGCTTGTTGTGTTCTTTTCACGCGAAAACCACTAATCCGATGTACTTAATTACATAAAGCAGAATACCAAATAAGCAGTGACTATAATGATGAATCAATTCGTTAAAAAAGACGCATTTGGGGCGCTTAAACGGGTTACGCCGAGTAAACCATAAGAGATATATCAAATTAATGTTCTACATAATTGTAGATCTTAAAAAGCCCTACAAAACAGCCTTCGCTAGCATATATTTATCTTCTAAGGATCATACAATAAACATTCTTGAGAGCACAATTCGCGTGTGCTCTCGACCGGTTAGCATTTTGTAGTCCACACGATCGGAGTCACGGGTACAGCTAGTTTATTTATATTTTAGTGATTCTTTACCTTAATGTTGTTAAGTGTAAATGTTTTACCTTATTCCTATTTTGTATTACACAGGATAAACTATGCCGTCTTGTTCTATAATAAAAATTAACTGCAAGTAACAAATAAAAGCTAATTAATTTATAATAACAGTTTACAAGTTAATGTAGTCTTCGGACAGGAATATTTCGTATGGAACAGATATTTAGTATCCTGAGTTACCATGAAATTTTATAGATATAAAATATTTTTGAGAACGTAATCAAGTTTCCCGTTGTGCTTATCACTTAGTAACATATTTATAATTTATAATTTGGGGTTCAAAGAGAGGTAGGGCACAGAGAAATTTATCGTTATTTCTTTGGAGATTTCTCTCTACTCGGGGCAGCCCGACTGGTGGAATACCTCCACCCTACAGAAGATCGCAGCCAAATGACCTAGTGTTGTAGGGTTCCCAGAGGTCCTCGGGGTAAGGGGGTTCAAAGTCGGCAACGCGCTTGTGATACCTATGGTATTGCAGGCGTTCATAGGCTTCGATTGCCGCTTACCATCACGCGCGCCGTATGCATTTTTGCCACCTTTGTAGTATAAAAAAAATGTCTGGGGACAGCAAAGTGTGAGTAAAATAGTTGATTGGCCCTGATGCGTAAAGACGTAACACAACTGGTAATCAGTTCCAGGCGGTAGTTGAACATAAATTTATGAATCAATTATTTACTACCCGTAATCTGAATGGCAAATGCTTTTGCGACGCAAATTGAAGAGTAGGAAAAAACATATTCGTCAATACTCACCTTATAGTGGTTGTCATGGAGATGAGAACATCCATATTGGACGTCCCATGCTTTAAAGCTTTATAAGCCTGTTTGTAAAAATGCCAACCACCTATGAACTGAAACAAATATATCCAATAGTGAATACATCGATATATATATACTACGTACTAGATTTCGCGATCAGAACATTCACTCTGTTCGAGTGAATTGCACGTCAAGCCGTGCATCTTACTTTAGTGTGGCTTCGACATTTATGCAGTGTGGGCGCGTACGGAGCGGCGCTAATAATACGATAATTCGAAATAATTCGTAAATAGCAATTCAGTAGTCAAGTAAGTAAAGTTATTTGTTATTCAAATTAATAAATATAGTAATAACCCAATAGAAAAAAATATTTCTTCATTTAAATTCGACAGGCATATACAATCATAGACTCAGACAAGCAGATGTTACATTACCAAACCGCTTGTAAGTAAAAATATATGACTGAACAAAACCTTGACTATTGTTTTTAATAACTGTTTTCATTTGTATAATTGTTTTATAACCAGGTTGATATTTTTGAAAAGTACTTTAAGTGCCTTCTTTTTAGTATACAACTAGCTGTGCCCGCGACTCCGCTCACGTAGACGCTATTAAAAAAAGTTTTATTTTTTGTGCGGAACCCTAATTATTTTTCTCGAATAAATGTAGCCTAAGTTATGCTTTATAACATCAGCTATGTTTCAGTGAAAGTCCCGTCAAAATCGGTCCAACCGTTTCGGAGAATATACTGAACAAACAGATAGACAGACAAACAGACAATTTTTTTTTTTGTTATAGGTATCGTGTATACTTCCATATGCATTTAGTAAAAACTTGTTATTTTGACATTTCAAACAGACACTTCAATTTTATTATATGTATAGATATCAACTAATATTTGTCAAAGTTAGGAAAAGGCGTGCGTATTTGAGCTTAAATAAACGCATAACAATTCATTTTATTTTGATTATTTTTTATTTTATTTATGAAACTGTTCATAAATTTTGAAATAGAGTATGAATTCTAATGAAAGATTGTAGATACAAAAGCTGTGTCTCTTCTGCGATATAAAATCTATAGGAACGACCACATTGTTGTTTATCAGTATTTGAACAAATTGTTTTGACGAACGTTCTTGTCTATCGGTAGAATATATGTCAATGAGTTAATATAGCAAGTTTAGTGTTTGGCCATCAATCTCACCCTCCTGTTCTTAAGTGACGATGTGGCCCAAGATGCTATAGGTAGACCCCATAACTGCCGTATCGCCTATGGGGCAAGAGGCAGGTGGAAGCGGTTTGATACCCGCCATGTTACACAACATGTTTACTATTGTAAGATAAATCCCAAGATCCAAGTGTTTGCTGAGCACAATATGTGATAATGTAGTTTTTCTTTATATCGCTATAAAAGACTTCATACAGGGTATTTATATGAATGTATGCGATTATGTGCTACAAGGAAGATCTAAAGTACGTGACTTTCGGAACACGCAATGACTTATTCTTTCGCTGTCGTTTTTCCACCGATTAACGTGTATTCCGTAATGGAAAAACAACCGATAGACAATAGATTAATTGATTGTTTTTTCCATTACAATTTATTATCCGAAAAAGAGATATTTAACAACACAACCGTATACACTACCACTGAGCGATCATTGCCTTTAATAATGTTAGTTACCTGAACCGGTGTGGCCAACAGCATCATGATGAGGTTCTCAAGGCTGAGGCCAGGCAGCACGCAGCACATGTCCTTGGCGCTATGCCCGTGTGACATCATCATCATGAAGTAAGCCATCGCCGCCATGCACGGACCACCAAATAGTAAAGATACCAGGAACGCATTCCGCCATTTCCTTATCTCCTCCCTAATTTAATATGAAATTATATGTATACTAGCTGAGCCCCGCGGTTACACCCGTCACAACTCACACAAGTTACTCAAAATTGTCTTGATAATGAAATAACTTTCGTTCGTAAGGATTAATATGCCATGCCTAATAATAATGCTCATAAATCATTTTTCAATTTTCAATTAAACTTTGTCATCTTATTGTGGCTTAGGTATAAGAGATAGGCATATGGTATCGCGGACTTTTTTTAGATGCACTAAAGAGCAATAGTTTTGTAGAACATTGTATTTACGTATCACTAACCATTACGCCAGCGCACGCGGTAAAGCTATTTCTTCCGACTTACTTAACATAAATCAATATTTAACGTTAGCTGAGAGGTGTAACCTTAATGTTAGATAGCCTATACTATTCCTCGTGAATCTGGCTATGAAAAGAATTTTTCGAATCCGAAATGTACTTTCAGAGATTAGCGTGTTTAAACAAACAAACAAAAAACTCTTATGCTTTATTATATTACATTCAGTCAAAAAAGTATCGGGAATGGATGATTTGTTTATGGTTCAAATTCAATAATTTTTTTGTTGTTGTTTTTGTTAGATTGATACAATTATTTTTCATTTAGATTAAATACAGTGCTGTTTTTAGTTAGATCATATCTAGTGTTTATTGCCAATTTCATAATGGAGAAAAACATTGGAATGGAATGGAATTTCGTGTTCGAAGACACTGAAAATGTTACAGAAGGCTTACGGTGAGTCGACTTTATTAAAAACACGTGCTTATGATGGTACAAAACTCATTCTCATTATAGTCGCTGAGGACATGCTAGAACGAGTCAATTCCAACCCAACATTTAATGAAACGAATTGTTACTGGTGACGAGACGTGGGTTTACGAGTTTGACACGCAAACTAGTCAACAAGCTTCGTAGTGCCGCCGCGCAACTGAACCGAAACCGAAAAAACCACACAAAGTCGATCAAAAGTCAAAGTCATGTTGACTGTTTTCTTTAACTGTCGCGGTTTTGTGCGCTCGGAATTCTTACCGGATGTTCAAACGGTAAATAGGGTATATTATTTGAGCGTTATGCGGCGTTTAAGAGAGCAAATTCGACGATAAAGGTTAGGTTTATGGAAAGAAAATTCTTGGATTTTGCATCACGACAATACGCCTTCGCACAAGGCGATCATTGTGAACGAATTTTTGACCAAAAACTCAACAAACACCATCGAGCGACCACCTTAGTCACCAGATACGGCTCCGGCCGACTTCTTTCTTTTCCCTAAACTCAACTTACCACTTCGTGGCACCAGTTTTCATTCGGTAAATGACATAAAAGAAAATTCGCGACGAGACCTAAATTTATTCGTTGGCGTAAATGTATCGTTTCTGAAGGAGCATACTTTGAAGGCGATAAATTAAATTTGGATGAATAACTAACATTTTGTGTATTATTGATCTTTTCCCGGTACTTTTTTGACAGAGTAGTAATATAGATACGCGCCGGCCGATCCCGAATAGTGATGCTCATAATCATGCCACAAAGGCGGATGTTACACTTAGTGTCTGGTGGTCGCGATCAAGTCTGGCTGTGCAGTCCTACCACGTCTACGTCCGCCATTCGGCATTACTCAGCAGGCTGCGCTACGTACAGGTGACGTCGGCTTGGTTCTCTATCAAGTCTTAAAATGTTATCTGACACTGCAAAGTCTTATTCCAAGACATAATCGGATTTTATGGCAAGTTACATGAGACAAAAAATTATTTCATTTTGTCAAAATTGCCAATACACTATGAACTGGCGTGAAGTTTAAGAAAATTACTTCCTTCGACTTCCCTTAGAATATTATAAACAATGACAAAACTAAACGTTTCCGCGAAGTCATAAAAAAAAAAACTCACTTATGTTCCAAATAATTCGATGTGCCCTTATTATGGGGAGTGGCGACAGTGGCCTCGAATCCTAGGTTGTTAATGGCGTCGCATATCGTCCGAGGACCGATCTGTTCAGCGTTGTATTTAATTTTTCCCCTGAAAAGTATTTTTACATATTAATCTATATTGCAATATCATTAGAATTCAAATTACACGTAAATACAATTTAATGTCAAAAAATGTATAATTTACGTACCTCTCAAGTTACCTATATATGCAGTCCCTTTATTTGGTCATAAATGCTACAGAACCAAATTTGGACATTTTTCAATAGTTCCAAGATTATCGCGTCAATATAATGAGCTGGTTAAAAAGATGACACCATTGACATATTTGCTGATTCACCTTCTCAGTTTAAAGTTAAAATTTAAACTCTGTTAGCTTCATGATTTTTTATTATTTTGTTGACTGAGTTTTATTTTTTTAACTTTGTGATTCAATAACATTTCTAATTTAACGTTATGCAAATATATATTTTATGTCATTATCTTATTTTTATTTTATTTTAATCATTTCATTAATTAAAAATAATTCTATTTTAACCATTTATATATTATGTGTCTTTAATATTACGATTTTAATGAAGTTTATGTTTTATCTTTAATTTGACATTATGTTTTCAATGTTTTTACTATATATAATATTCTAGATATATTTTAAATATCAACATTATTTTATTTGATTTTGCGCATGCTGTGACTGGCTGTAATTAGCTTTTTCAATATTATTGTTACCTGTATTTGTTATTATCTAGGCTTTTTTATTTTGAATTACACTTGTCAATCCTTATAAAAAAATAAAGACCTTTGCCCAATAGTGAGAGGGAGAATAATAGTAATAAGAGAAAAGAATAATGACTATTTATTTTATAAAGGTAACGTACTTGCTTGTAGTAAGTGCCACTGAGCAGGTTACAACTCCAGTCAATTTGAGTAGACTCTTCTCTATTTTATTCACGCATGAGGCACAGGTCATCCCTTTAATCTGCCAGAAAAAAAACATTATACCTATTTACGTCCCATATTATAACCTCTTTATATTACCGCATCTTAGTTTAGGATACTAAGAGAACCGCGTCGATTTGACGTTAGTTCGAATGAGCTTTCGGTAAAAAAAATAGTGATGAAGCCATAGAAATGTTGATATGTGTGATTGTTGTATAAATAATAAAAATGCGATAGATAGAGCTCGTGTATATCCATATAATCCAAATACAACGACGATGACTAAGAGATCAGCAAGAGAACAGCGGTTGTCACTGTCATGCCGAACTGCATAAATATCTCGTCATGTCCCACTTGAACCGATGTCATAAGAATGAGGGAACACACTGGCCGGAGTCGTTCCACAGTTTCACGATGCGGCAAAGAATGACATAGAAGACTTGAGTGAAACTAGATTCTAATTCACCAGAGGCATTAAATCCAATAAGACCGAATTAATTCGTTAACAACAAATTTCCTGTGACAACATTATTTAGAACTAACAAGCTAGTACTATTATATAGTGAAAAAAGTTTCATATATAAATATATACTGTGCAAGAATTAATACAATTCGGCTTTGCTAGATACGAACACCTGGTGGACGCTGAGCTTAACATTAAACATATTTATCTTTAAAATAAGACAATAGAAAAAAGTCCATGCAAGACAAGGAAAGGAAATATTTAGAGTGATAAAAATAATGTTTTATTTTCTGCTATATTAAATATTTTTGGCGGAATTTTACGTAATTTAGTTTGGTTATTATGCACTAACTAGTAAAGTGGATTATAGGAATATGCGTTTTAAGTAGCAAAAAAATCACCCTGGACAGTTTTACCCAGGGAGCCGTCATCTTTTTATAGCCATGTTTTAAGATTACAACAATAATTAGACAAACATTATATTCAAATGACGTTGGCAGAATTGTGAACACATTGCCATTAAATAAAAAAAATAAGAAGGCAAACAGGAAAGAGATAGCTTCAACTCACGTAGACTTGTATTTCCCTCTGGCCGCTGCCGTCGCAATCGCTGATGACGTCAGCGGGGAACCCCAGCTCGGTAATAGAGTGCGCCACATCCGCAGCAGATATCTTGCGAGGGTCGTACCGGACCTCGGCTTTGGCAGCCAACAGCGCGATTAGAATCGAATGGACACCTACGATGAAGAATTTTCTTTTAAACATGTCACATGGTGGTCGAGTGATTTCGGCCGGCAGAATATCAATTTGATGTGCGCAGCTTCGGACCGCGAATTTTTCGGAATTCGCGTACATACTTTTACCAATTCAAATAATAATAATAATAGTAAATAATCTTCTTATATATAAAAATTTTGTATGCGTTTGATCGTGATTCTATGCGATTGACCTCATATTCACATATGATATTTGTTTTATCGCGACGATGGTTCATAGATATGTTAGGATCCGATAGGTGACACTGTTGTCGAGCCATTAATTACGGAAAGGGTGGAATAACGTCCTAATACTTACCGTACAATTTTGAGCAGTGTTTCTCTATGGCAGCGACACAGCTGGCGCACGTCATGCCGCGGACTTCCAACGTGCATCTTGATAAGTCACTATCTTCTATAGGTGATACTGTACCCTGGAGAAATAAATTGATTTAGTTCCCCTCGATAAACTCTTTATAACGAACTTATTTAACGAAAAACTCCTTAAAACGTAGAAATTACTGAGGTTTGTTTGGTTTACATTTTTACTTAATACACAGTAACACCCTGAACTTACGCGATAAGTTGGACCATATTGTAACAAATTCATACAAAAGATCTTTAATTGGGACTGGAGCTTAAAGTTTTTTTTTAATATTTAATCATTTCTTAAATAATACAACAAATTACATCTTACGTATGTATTTTAAATATGTTAAAAACGTAAGACGAAATTATTTTTACATAGAAATAGCATAACATTTAACACAGTCGTCCAAGACGGTCTTTTTCCTCTCACGTAAAATATCCTCTTATTATGTTTTTTTTATATTCGCTGTTTTGTAACTAAATACGAACTACGTCAGAAGTTATGTTTTATAATATTTAACACTTTTTTCAATAGATCTGAGTCCTTCTATCAAGATTGCAACAGTCATTTGATTTTGATCGGCAAGTTTCAAAAGTCTCGATCTCTAAGTTGGCGTAAGTAGGAGTACTAGTGTACATTGAAACACTCTATATAGCGTAACAATCACTCGCAATAGCGAAACAATACGTCTCAATTTAGACTCCAATAGACATTGATTTCACTGAACTACAAACATAGTTATAGACACAGAGTCGTAAATATTGCGTAAGTATAATGTGATTCTAAGAAATGTGTTCGCTGACTTTGGTTCTCCTGCGGATCTCTTTATTTCTGATTCGATCACGCAGAGAAACTCCGAGCATAGCCCTCTCCATTGCTCTTTGAGTGACTTTGAGCTTTCTTATGAGGCCCATAGTTAGCGACCACGCTATAGCGTTAGCTAGTTAGCCTATTCAATGCAAAAAAAAAACAATCAAATCTTTCCTCTTTATAATATTAGTTTAGACATATTATAAAACTCAACCTAACTCTGTCTGTCTTTTCGTTCACGTTCTTTTCACGCGCCAATCACTTATCCGATGTACATGTTTTTCTTTTAATTCATAATGTTGTTATCCGGCTAGATTATAGGATATATTTTATAAGATAAAGTAACATAAGAATTAAGCAGTGACGATAACGATGAATCGATTCGGAAAAAAGACGCATTTAGGGTGCTTAAATGGCTCACGCTGTGTTGGCGACGCACTTCGATGTTAGTTTTATACTGATATATTAGAAAACGTGTTAAGATAGTGTAGGTTATGTAATGCGCATAGTAATAATGATTATAATTGAATTGTACGTCATACGATTATGTCGCTAGTACTAAACAATAAGATTTTACTTGTTATATGTGTTTTTTAGCTATAAGACACGATTAATGATACAAGTATCTACAGATAAGATTTATGTTTAGTTTTAAAGAGCAAGGAATTAGAAAATAGAGTAAGGTTACCTGTAACGAATAAATAATTACGATATAGATATGACAGGCACATCATCCGATAGTCCTGTATTCTTACCATTATAACAACAGAGATTGTTATGCTGACGATATGTCGCCGTTCGCCCACACACCGGACATCGTATGATGTGAGATGATAGCTTACGTTTAATCGATAGAGTTTAAGAAAGTTAGTCTGTAATTAGTCGCCTAAGAGTTAAGTTGAATTAAAATTCAATTCGTATTAATTAATTTTGTATTTTTTTAAAAACGCTACGGCGGTTTATCCAAGTTTGACTATATTGTGTCATATTTATTATCCAAAATATATAGAGCGTACGGCGGGTTCGCCCGTACAAAAGTAAGTATGGTTATTGTTTTTTTGTGAATATTTATAAAACTGTCATAAATTTGAATAATTGTTAATGTTTAACGGATAGAGCATAAAATAAGGAATATTTTAATACATAATTCATGTTTATAAATAAAGAAAGTAAATAAACATAGAGCGTGAAACAGGCCGACCAAAGTAAAGAATGACCGAGAACGCTGCACTGAGCCGGGGCTTTGAACTACGCCTTGAACTACTTATAAGATTGAGAGGTTATGCAACCGACTCGGCCGCCACGCAATAGCAGTAGTACGAAGTAATCGCTTCGGGCGGACCGTGCAATGTTGCATCCCCCAAACCCCCCCCCCCCCCCCGCAGGCATCTTAGTAGCGGTAGCACGAAACAGGCATCTGGCACTTATAAATCTCGCTCGACCAACCCGGGATCCCTCAAGCCCGGACAAAGCTGTAAAAGCCGTTCGAGGCTTCAGGGCCCTTAAGGCTAACAGTACAGACTGTTCGAAAAAAGAGAACCCGGTTTCCGTCCCACGGGGTCTTCCCAACTAGGCTTAGCATTAAGCATTATTAGCATTAAGCACTTAACATTAAGTGAGATCGTGGCAAAAAATAATAACTTCCTTGTCTATTACTCAGCAGGGTGCATCACGTACACCTGAGGTTGGCTTGGGTGTGTCAAGTCTTAAGACATTATATGAAAATTTCACCGAGATACCGAGTTACTCACGTTGGCTTGTGATCGACTCTTAACTGGAGATACAGTTTTCACATCACCAGATCCCTCCGGACCACTTCCGTTCACCAATGATGTTTCTGTAACAATTACTTCGGCATCACCATACCAAACTAAACAAAACTGCAAAATTAAGGCCCATTAGTGTGACGCAAAAAAAATTTAGTTCAAACCATCTTCAAACATGAAAATTTGTTAATTTATCACCAAAATTTAACTTTTTTTTATACTACAATGGTGGCAAACAGACATACGGCCCGCCTGATGATAAGCGGCTACCGTAGCCTATGAACGCCTGCAATACCATAGGTATCACAAGCGCGTTGCCGACCTTGAACCCCCTACACCAAGGAGCTCTGAAACCCTACTCACCGCAGAAACACAAAACTAGGTAATTTGGCTGTAAACTTAATAAAAAAAAATTTAAAAGACTTCATAAGATTCTTTTAAATTTGTAAATGACTAAATTTTGTTTCTTTTTACTTTTTTTCTCGTCATGTTGTTGTCATTATGTTCTACGGTTGACATTATAAATATTCTGAAATTTTCAAGTTGATATTCCATTTTACAGAGGTCGCTCACGAATTTCTCCGTACGAACACCCGCGCGGGCAGTTTTTACGTTCTATGCTAAAATGTCAAAGTTATTTGTACTGTATTATGGTCGATACATTATATATATTGGTGTCTTTGTTTTTGATTTCACTAGTACGGTTTGAATATAACTAAGTTTGAATAATAATTTATTTCGTTCCTCTAGACCTCTAGAGCAGGGTAGGCCAAACGATCGTTCGCGATCGACCTGTTGTCGATCGGAAGAGCTTTTCAAATCGATCGCTGGAATTTCCATAAAGTACCTTAAAAGTTTTGTAGCAATTAACCGTTACTGATATAATTAAAAAAACATGCAATTAAAAAAACTAAATTAAAATATATGTAATGTAGTTCGACGGAAAAGTTTCCTGATATCTGCTTGCCATTGGTTGCTAGGCAACGCTTTGTTGGTAACCATACTTAATCCAATTTGACTCGAGTATAAATTTGAGCAGACCTTCTCTACAGTGTATTTAGTGACGCCGAACCGGAAACCCATGGCATGATACGAAGAAAAAATGGAGATGACATAAAGAAAATTGAAGGTACAATATGGCCAAAAAAACCAAACGATAGAATATTATGGACACAACTGGAAGAATTCTAAGTGTATCATTACACGCTGACAATTAAAAACGGGGGATACCTGATGTAAAAGATTAAGATAATTCTAGTTTTTATGTATTTAGTACTAGCAATAGAGGCGTAAAAATAATAATACTCATAATGTACCTATATAGGGTTCTCCATCGACGGAGATAATACTGACATCGAAGCCGAGCGAATAGATCGCATCGGCGATCTGCTGAGGCGATATAGACGGGGTTCGGAGCACGCGGGCGGTCGCCTGCTCCAGATTAACCGTGACACGGATAATACCGTTTACATCGCTCAAAGCACCTGGAAAATAAATTACAAATAAACAAAGAATCTATCAGTGATATCTAGCAACCGCTAATCTTTTTAAACTTTGTATAAATTAAATATAATCAATAGTCTATACAATCCATCCATACCCTTTTCGATCCTTCCTCTTCTCCTATTTCCGTCCACCACTCTTCTAGTGGTATGATTTTCATCCTTCCTGATGACATGTCCATACCACGCTAACCCGTCTTTTTTATATACTACAAAAGTGGCAAACAAACATACGACTTGCCTGATGGTAAGCGGCTACTGTAGCTTATGGACGCTTGTAATACCATAGGCATCACTAGCACGTTGCCGACCTTAAACCCACCTACTCAATATTCCAACAGTCGGGCTGCCCTAAGTAGAAAGAAATCTCCAAAAAAATTCTCTGTGCCCTACCTCTCTTTGAACCCCCTCTACAATAATATATAGAGATATATACATACACACCTTCAATGGTTTTGACGCAGGACTGACACGTCATACCGATGACTGATAGGAGCACTTCGCTCTCCGAGTGTGATTCTGTTCCGGACATGTCTATCAGAAGATCTGTCGGTATTTCTTTTGACAGGAGATTTCTGAAACATTAAATAAGCTTTATTTTATTGTTATTATAGTTCGGTAAAGTAACAACACTGTGCCTAATTCGACTGTTTTTAGGGTTCAGAAGTCAAAAAGGAACCCTTATAGTTTCGCTGTGTCCGCCTGTCTATCCGCAGCTTAGCTGAGAGATTCTTAGTTCTAGAAAGCTGGAATTTGGTATCACGCCGACAAAATAGTAAAATAAACCATGAAAAATAAAATGTTTAGAGGGTACCTATTCTACACGTAAAGTGGGGATGAATTTATTCTCTCGTCTATCCCATCGTGTGGGTTGTCTTTGGATAGGTCATTAAAAATATTCCGGGTGTGTGAAAACCATTTTTCTATTCAGAGATCCGTTTGCGAAATATTAATGTTCAAAGTTATAATTTTTATAGAGCAAGTGTCTCCCCCTACCTGTCAGCTGAATGGTTGTTATTGGATATGTGAAATTATTATTTTTTAGTTTAAAGGTTTAGCGTTAGGCCACAATGACACCTGATGTTAAGTGACGTTCGGCCCAAGATGGTAACACGCTAAGCCGGAAGAGTGGCGTTTCAAGTGCAGCTGCCGGAACACACTTATTGGTTCTTGGCGACAGATTTTCAACTTGAGGGTGGTAGCTAGCCAGGCGGACGTCAGAAAAAGCCCTACCATCATGCTTTGGTTTCCACACGATGGTTTCCTTCCTCGAAAGCTCAGGCTCATTGCAGGGATTTGACATAAAGTCAAGAAGCACGCTGTTTAACTTTTTAGTTTTTTTATTTTATTGTACAACTGAGATGGCAAACAAGCGTACGGCTCGCCTGATGATAAGCAGTTACCGTAGCCCATGGGCGCTTATAACACTAGAGGTATCATAAGCGCAGTCCCGACCTTGAAACCCCCTTCCAAGCCGTACTCATCGGAGGAACACAACAGAAGGTTATTTTTGCAGCGATTTTCTGTAGGGTGGGAGTATTCCTCCAGTTGGTCTGCCCCAATTAGAAAGACATCTTCGTCGTCCATCATGGCTTAAAACCATAAGATGACCTCGAAAACCATTTCCATATAATACATATTTCTTAAGAGCTACTATACCAACTTTGTTTCGTCTTCACCGCCGTCAGCGGGCGCCTCAAACCCCATATCTTCTATATGCGATCTGATGGCCTCCACGGAGCATACACGCGGGTCATATCTAAAGTAACCAGCATGCTCTGATAACTCCACCTTGGAAAATATCATATTAATTACATAACTTTTTTACTCTCTCTTTGATAACACTAAATGGAATTGGGATATATTTAAACGATAAGTTGGTGAGGAGTTAGGCAGATTCTAGATGATACTCCAGCATCAGGTTAGAGTCACCATTTTCTTCTAGTATCTTTGAAGTAACAGAATACTAAATTTCGACTCAACCAGACCAATAGAAGATGCTCACATCCATTAATCAACTAGAAAAGAGTTGATAATCTTCAAGCGGCTGAACAGATGTTTTTTTAATCATGGCTAAGAACACTCTCGGTTAAGTTACTAATCGGTTCAGCCGTTTGGGAGCTACGATGCCATAAACACAGAAACACATGCTAAACTTATAAACACCCCTTTATTTATGTCGGGGGATAAAAATAAAAACCACCACATGACAGAACTCGCCAAAAACTCCAACATGTAAGACATGTACAGTTAATAATGTAGTACGAAGAAAGAGCGGATTAAATGAATTAAATGAAATTAATTAATGACAACATTAGGTGTATCATATCAAACACTTATCACTACTCACCTTCACGTGTTCAATGCCAGGCAGCTCTTTCACCGAGCCTTCTATACTTCTGACGCAGGACTGGCATGTCATGCCATTGATTGGCACACGGACTGCGACCAGATCTTGTCCCGGCTCTCTGCGAAAGATAAATGAGAATAAGCAAGGATATACAACAAACAATAGTTCCTAAGTATAAAGTAAGTTTTTATTGGTTCACTAGCTGGCCCGGCAGAAGTTGTTCTGCCCTATATATAATCCAAGATCTTAATAAACGTAGCTATGAACCATTACCTCGTTAAAAAAAAATATACATACATAAATCACTTCTCTTTCCCAACAGGGTAGGTAAAGACCACGTCCTTCCACTTGCTACGATCCTGACATACAACATTCGCTTCCTCAACATTAATCAATCATTTCATACATGCTCGTCGGTTTAGAGTACTCTTGACCTAACATATAATATTCACATATTGTATTTTTCAAAATATAATAAATATAATTTGAAGTGAAACTTCTTATGCGACTTCCAAGCGTTAAACGTTAAACTTTGACGTTAAACGTTTAACGCAAATTATCGGTCTCTTCTCTTTGTGTGAGCCAGAGCGAGAGCGTAAATATCTGTGTGTATGTATATTGCACACTGTGTAAATAAAATAGAAAATGTCTTTTAAAATGAAGTTTCACTTCTATCGTGTGTGAATCGCACACACACCTTTTTTTATCTTACTGTCTGTTTGTTGGTATATCCCCGGATTTAACTCAAAAACGGCTTGACTGATTTTTATGTTATTTTGCACACGGAATGCTTAGTTTATTACTCAAATGATAGGCTATAAAAATTTGTAATAATACTCTTAGAAAACATTTAAAAAACCTAAAAATGAAAGTTTAAAATCGTAATCGATTTTGATGTAATTTTTATAAGGGAAGTTTATATCATTTCTAGTTTATATCATGTCTGTTTGTAATGTCGAAATATTATTATATGATCAAGCCATTTTTTAAATTATTGTCTGTCTGTTTGTTCCGGGTAATCTCCGAAACGGTTGAAAATAATTAGGGTTCCGCACAAAAAATAGTAAAACCTTTCTTAGTAGTCCACGCGAGCGGAGCCGCGGGCACAGCTAGTTTGCAATATGAGTAAACTTATTACCACGTAAAAGGCCATGAAGAGCCGCGGGGTGTCGTTAGTTTATTGAAAAGTCAAGTTTAACGATGGCCGGTTTCAAAAGTTTTGATAAATAGAAAAAAATATATATGAATGAATATTGCTTTATTATAACATTCTCGCATAACGCGTACATCTCGAAATTTTAATATGACAAATTGTATCGAAACTGTTCGTTCCGCTAATTATTACCGGCAATATGCGTTACCAATTCTATTCTTGTTAACGATTCGTTTACCACGATTGAGCCTGTCATCATTACGGGTAGTAAATAATGTAGGTCTTCGTGTACGTATTATAATTACAATTGGAAAGGTGGTGGAAGAAGATGTCATGTCATGTCCTACAATATGGAGTACGTCAAACAACGTGAAGAGACATTGAGAGACACGGACTGTACATCCCTTGGTGGTCGCCGATGTTATTTTGCTGCTTTCTTTCTACTCGGGTCAGTCAGACTGGTGGAATACCTCAACCCTACAGATGATCGCAAATAAAAAACCTTCTGTTGTGTTCCTGCGGTGAGTAGGGATTCCAGAGCTCCTTGGGGGTTCCATGTCTACAACGCGCTACCTTGTGTGTTAAAAGCGTCCACAGGCTACGGTAACCCGCTTACCGTCAGGCAAAAGTACGTTTATTTGCCATCTTAGTTACTGTTACGGTTTACTCAGCGTAAGCCATTTAATCGACCCAATTTTTTTCCCAAATTAATTCATTATTATCGTCACGACTTATTTCGTATTTTACTTTATGTAACAAAATATATCCTATAACCTGGCCAGATAACATATCTATGAATTAAAGGATAATCCATGTAAATATGATATGTGATTTTCGCGTGAAAAGAACATAAACGGACAGGCAGACAGAGAGACGTTGAGTTTTATAATATATATGTAGTGATATCCCTACATAATATAAAACAAAGTCGCTGTCGCTCTGTCCGTCCCTATGTACTCGTATGCTTAAATCTTTAATACTACGCAACAGATTTTAAAGCGGTTTTTTGAATAGATAGAGTGATTCAAGAGGAAGGGTTATATGTATAATACATGCATAATATTGTTGAAAAACACTGATAAATTCAGAGGTTTCTGAATGTTAATGGTTAAAAGGTTAATGTGATGTCGTAAATAAACACATTTTTTGTGCTTACTTTGCAAACGCTGGCTGAACCCCACGAGATAAATCAAAATAATGTACTACAGTATTGTACAACATAAAAAGGTCAACAAAAAAGTCTACGATGCTATATGTCTATCTCTTAAGGATAACACACAATAACCATTTTTTATCCTTTACATTTTACGGGAAAAAAATGGCTCATTTACGAAGTGATTTTAAGCAATACAGTATTAATCCTTATCCAATTAAGTACCTTAAATACATTGTCCATTTAATATAGATTAATATGGCCCTTTACAGCATGTAATTTAAATGAATATTTCCGAAGGTATTACAGACTTAAAATACAGGGACATAGAGGTGCAGCAGTACCAGCCCTATATACCATGGTCAATTATATGTCGCTCTTTCAAGAGTAACCTCTAAACAAGACATGTTTGTATTGTCTAATGACAAAAAAGCTGTAAACGTTGTTTATAAGGCTATTCTGTAGTAGGTATATTTAGTATCAGCATTAAACCCGTGCGAAGCCGGGGCGGGTCGCCAGTATAGAATATAAGTATAAATAGATAGAATAGATTATATCTAATTTAACCGATTTTAATGAAAATTTGTAAGCGGAAAGTATATGTCATACAATGGTCAATACGAGTATTGCTTTTAAAAATCGTAAAAAATAATAATTTAAAGAAATTTAATTTTCATCATTTCTCAAGCGATTCTGCTCAAAAGTCGACGGAAGGCATACGTCATTCCATAAATAATAGCCTATACGAATCGTCAATAATAAATTTGGTGATCTTAAAAAAAAAGTTCTCAAACGTTGTTGGTGAAATTCCTCTTAATTAATAAAATGTATGAAATGTCAATAATACCATGAACAAATTATAATTTTTGCACTAGAAATGAATATTTACCGGAGGTATAGTTCGCGCCACGTAAAAAGAACGCTGGCTCTGAACCTGCGCACTGAGCGATTTATCGATCCAATTGGTGGTATGAAGGGGGCGGTACGGGGTAAGACCGCGCTGGAATTCCTGTGCGCGCACGCTATTGGATTGTCAGTTGACCCATGCTTCCCGCGTTGAGAACACGTTTCGTTCGCTCCCAAAATACAGTCGCACACACAACTTTCTTTGCACGATAATGGTTTAGAAAATAAAAATGATTTATAGTGTTTATTGTTTTATGAAGCAAGAAGCCTAGAAAGAAACAATTGATAATTTAGGCGTGTCACCCTTAGCTTAAATTTTCTTGTCACAACCTACTTTATATTTTATGATTGAAATAAAAAATTATGCTCAAGTAAACTTTATCTATTTTTAATTCCATCTTATTCCAAAGTACTAAGTAGCTAGTAAAGTACCTACCAAAGATTAATAGCACCTACTACCTAATAAGATTCTACAATTACTCATATATATATATATATATGAGTAAATGGATGAGTAACAATAGCCTAGTACTTTAGGACGCGACTGCACCCCTGGCAGACACATCCCCTCCACTGACGCTCAGCGTTCTTTTTACATGGCGGGCCCTATACTATGGAAGGTGAATAAAAGACTCGTGGTGGTTGGTTGTGGCAGCTAGGAATTTTATTAAACTAAACAAACCCCTAGACCCAGTGTATAAATCTAAACGATACCCAGTACAAAAGCGTGGCAGCGCCATCTCGTTTTGACAATACACATTACATTACATTCAACATTTCAGCCCACCAAGAACGCAATCACACGTTCTTGACATCACCGCCCACCATGAGAACAGTTTGGCACATATATACTAATACTTATTGAAAAACTTAACAAAATTTTGACTTATATATATATATATATATATTATATATATATAAGTGTATATACACATTATAGTGCATGAAAAAAAATCATTCATTTTTCATTTTTTCAACATTCAACAATCAGTTAACATAAAATTACAGGATGAATATAATTACAGCGTAAAACGCGTGCGATGTTGCGGGGCACCGCTAGTTTTATTTCTACTCAAAGAAAATACTTAAGACGCGATCACACTGAGATAAAACGTACCATCGAAAAGTGTTATCAGTGCAGGAAAATGCTATACTTGATACAACACTATTTCTGTGTTCTTCGATAAGATAATTTAAATACACAAGAGCAACTCACAAATACACCACTTGTTTTTATATTAAAAATATTATTTTAAATACTAAAACAACTTCACTGCTTACCAAAAAGAAATTTATCACACTTTTTGATCACAAAGAAAAATCCAGTAAGTACAAAAAAAACGCTTTAACTCTAACTACACTAAACTAAAAAAAATATGAAATGAAATTAGACACACAAAGCATATGAATTATGTAAAATTATAATGGTTTAAAAATATATATATTTATATACATATAAATTATATGCGCGAAAAACATATTATCAATGCGTCACGCCTCGCGACTTGCGGTCAGACAGTATGGCCGCGCGCACAATTCTTTTTACCGCGAGACGCGTGCAAAGTGATAGATAACATTCAGCGCTTCAAGCTAAACCCATCCGTTATTATATGGTCGGGTGCTAAAGTGCTTGAATTGCTTTATCGCGTAAAATAAACTAAACTATAGTGTCGTGTGACACGGCGCGCTGTGACTTCTCGATTACATAGCCTTTCTGACTAACTAATCTATACGAATACTATAACGCTCGAAGAGATTGATTTTTGTTTGTTTGTTTAATCCAGGGATGCAGACTTATTGGAACTAGGGGCCACTCGGACAGATTAAGAGCGAAATGCGGGCCACTACAAATATTAAAAAAATAATATGTGTTCAGCAGTTCAAACGTGTCAGAAGTAAAAACCCACAGAAAAAAAAAAGATATGTGTCCTAAGATGGTAACACGATAAGCCCAGTGGGAGGACGGGCTCTCAAGTGCAGCTACCGGAACACACCTATTGGTGCTTGGCGACAGATTTTCAACTTGAGGATGGTAGCTAGCCAGACGGGGAATAGAAAAAGTCCTACTAGCATGCTATGGTTTCATCACGATGTTTTGCTTCACCGAAAGCTCAGGCTCATTGCAGGGATTCGAACTCACGCCCATCAACGCGATGTCCGTAAACGCTACCACTGAGCCATCATTGTCTTATCATGCCTTATATTTTTTGGAGTTATTTTTGTTACGTCAAAAAAGTATAACTTATTTGGATACTACTGTAGCGAGTCACTGGCTAGTCTACTATTCTAAGTAGCAGGATAGTAGGCTAGTCCACCCAAACGCTTCTTCAATTGATTACGGGTCATTAGAGAACAAAGGCCTAAGATACAGCCACTCATTTACACCTATCGGCGTGGTCATGGCGCTCGCGCCGTATCGAAAACATATAAAATATTAATTGTGAATTATTATTCAAGTCTATGTAATATGTCGTGCGCACACTCGCTGTCAAATAAATCGTTAAGTCAACTTATTTTTGCTTCTAAAATCGAGGAGAGTTTGAAATAAATTAAAAGCGATAGTTGTTTCGGGTTTTAAAATACCACGAACATCTACACTACCATCACATATTTTTTCTACTCAACGTGTGAACTTCTCCGACTGGTGTGTGCGTTATTATCCATCATGAGAGCACACTTTATGAGTTCATATTGATCAAACATGCATATACGAGTATAACCGCTGACCAAAGTAGACCAAATAAAACTGTGTCTTAACGATAGTCAATGCGCGACCTACTTCGTCGTTCTTTTTTACATTGACGGGTAATTCAAGCCGTTTCATAATTACTGTTTCTATTAAGTAATAAAAACAATATTGGCCTTAATTAATATGTAAATTTTCTGACAAAACTTATTCACTTATATTTACTGCATATTAATTTTTACCCGAGTACGGCAAAGCCAAGAGGAAGGGTTATTTATGTTTGTAGCAGTCTATGTATGTTCGTATTCACGTATGTTTCGCCGTAGCGTCTAAACTACTCATCCAATTGTGATGAATGAGGTGTCAATCGATTCGTTATTATGGTCCGAATGGATTAGGGATGTACAGGATTTTTTTTTTTTGTTTTTGTAATAAACGGAGATATCATATATAAGTTTTATAACAAAAAACAATATTTTTCACAATATTTCAAAAGTTATTTCAAAATAAAAAATAATTTTTGAATTCAGTACCGAAAACGCGCCGATCGTTCCCAAATAAATCCGAGCGCATGTGACGTCACAATGGTAATTAATCGACGAAATTCCTTTAACATTATGACGTCACAAACCTGGCGATCAATCGTGGTGCGTTCGTAGTCATGTGATTCTTTTTAAAATATTACAATTTTCAATTCTTAATTCTTAATAAAAAAAATGTTTTAAGAGTTTTTCCAATTGGCTATTATCATAATTATGATGAAGCTTTAAAATACATAAAAAAATCGATATTCTTATTTTTTTTCAAATACCCAATTATCGTAACTAAGGGCCACTCGGAAAGATTATGAGCTAAATACTGGCCGCTATAAATTATGACAACTGTTTTTTTTTGTATGTTATTTACGGCCGATTTATCAATCGTCAGATAACTTAAGCAATGATGGCTCAGTGACACGGATTCCACGTCGATCGACGTGAGTTCGAATCTCTGCAGCCTTTCTTGCAGCTTTAAGTAATTTTCAATGGAATTTGTACGAAATTACTTTCCAGGTACATTTTATACGTTGATTGACTATTACTCGTTAACATGTAAAGCCTACTACTACCTCTGATAGTTTTCCTTTTAACTTAATTATATATACTACTAGCTGTGCCCGCGGCTTCGTTCATGTGGACGACAGAATGCTGTAGGTCGAGCGCACGCGCGACTCGTGTTGCTCCTAATCAAAAGACTGCTTATTGTGGATGATCCTTAGAAGATAGATAAATGCTATTGGCGACTTTTTAGGATCTACAATTATGTTGAGCAATAATTTGATATATCTCGTATGGTTTACTCAGCGTAAGCCATTTAAGCGCCGCAAATGCACCTTTTTTGCAAACTGTTTCACCATTATCGTCACGACTTATTTCATATGTTACCGTTATGTTTCGTATGTTCGTATGTATAATATATTACAAAATATATGTTATAACCTGGCCAGGTAACATAACTATGAATTAAAATTAAAATAAAAAGTAAATCGGATAAGTGGTTTTCACATGAAAAGAACATAAACGGACAGACAGACACAGAGACGTTGAGTTTTATTATATGTATAGACTACCATGATTTTTTCACATTTCCAAAAACAAGCATTTAGCTGGCAGTGGGTGTGGGGGCACTTGCCTCTAACAAAAATTTGCAGTTTAAAGCTTAACATTTCGGAAACGGATCCCTGAATCGAAAAATGGTCTTCACAGACCCGCAATATTTTTGAACGATCTATCCAACGACACCTTACACGATGGGATTAGACGAGAAATTTTACATTCCCATTATACTTGTAGGTGTAGGTACATTAAATAATTTATTTTTCCAGGATTTTATTTATCACTTCGTCAGGGTAGTTAATATGTATACCCATACCAAATTACAGCTTTCTTGTACTAAGGAAACTTTGAGCTAAGCCGCGGACAGACGGACATGACAACGGATTTTAGTTCTTTTTTCTATTTCTAAAATTATTATTGACAATTCTTATAGTCCATCAATTGAGAAATGACAGCAGTTTCAGTCAAGTCAAGTAATTTTTGAGTTAAAGTCGGACAGACAAAAAAAGGCGTATTTGTGTTCAGTGTCCTTTAATGAACGGTGGCGCGGGTATCTGTTATACAGTCTCACGAGTAGTACAACACCAACGTCAATTATGGTCTAAGATCCCGCTGCAGGATTGGTGTACTCATCGACTTTTTGTTTAAAACCAAATTTTTATGTTTATTTATAATTAAGAGAATATATATTTACTCGGGTGCCTATCAAAATTTGGCCGCCATTATTTTTAATTAAATTATTTTTAATTGATTTTTGGTAAAAATTTTCGTTTATTTATTTTTTAAATAAAATAACGTCTACATCACGGTAATTAATATGAAGATTCTAAAAAATCACGGTTGCCGTTGCGCACTTGGCCGCACTTCTTTGCAGCCAGGTGTAAACAGGTATGATTTCGATAAATTTATACGTTTATAGCCTATATTTATTAATTATAGGTCAAATTGAAGCTAATTTTTTTCTATTAATTATCATGTATAGTTGCTTAATTAAATCTGGCCGCAAATAAGGGTTACTGGCTGTTAAAGATAATAAATATTTAAGGTAGAGTGAAAGAGAGTTAACGCGTAACATCATTAGTCAGACGAGGACACCGAATGCCGGCTGTGCGACGCTTTTAAGCCACTGCGCATGCGTCGAACGTTAATTGTAAATAAAATTGTAAATAAATGTTGATTCAATTGTAAATAAAAGGTCATGATATTTATATTTTTTTTTACGACGAAACAATAACATTAGCGAGCACTTTTGGAATGATACATTATTAAAGTTGAGTACATTGCTTTTTTCGTTACACAAAAAACACGACTTCATCTTTATCAATTTTATTTTACGTTAATTAATATAATAATTTTCAGGTGCACAAATAAAATAACAATGTAAATATAAAACGTTGTTTATTACGAACTCCAAAACAGCGTGGTTTTTACGTTAGAATAACAATGCTGCATCTGTTCAGTTGAGAACACTAACATTCGACGCATGCGCAGTGGCTTAAAAGCGTCGCACAGCCGGCATTCGCTGTCCTCGTCTGACTAATGATGTTACGCGCTAACTCTCTTTCACTCTACCTTAAATATTTATTATCTTTAACAGCCAGTAACCCCTATTTGCGGCCAGATTTAATTAAGCAACTATATATAATAATTAATAGAAAAAAATTAGCTTCAATTTGACCTATAATTAATAAATATAGGCTATAAACGTATAAATTTATCGAAATCATACCTGTTTACACCTGGCTGCAAAGAAGTGCGGCCAAGTGCGCAACGGCAACCGTGATTTTTTAGAATCTTCATATTAATTACCGTGATGTAGACGTTATTTTATTTAAATAATAAATAAACGAAATTTTTTACCAAAAATCAATTAAAAATAATTTAATTAAAAATAATGGCGGCCAAATTTTGATAGGCACCCTAGTAAATATATATTCTCTTAATTATAAATAAACATAAAAATTTGGTTTTAAACAAAAAGTCGATGAGTACACCAATCCCGCAGCGGGATCTCGTACTATTATATTATTAAGAAACGTAAAAAAATATATTTAGTCTTTAGTTTCATTTATTGGGTAAAAATAATATAATATTATGAATTTTATAATTGAAATAAATTATTATTATATAGATGTCTATCAACAATTAAATAAAAAAATATTCAGACTGATCTATAGATTTATTAATAGAGATAAAAGTAAAAAAATATATTTTAAAAATCAGAACGCACCTTAAAAGTAATTCCCTTTTCGAATAATGAAAATTGTCCCATGTGTCCACGTGTGACCGGTGTGGCCAATGATGTGTGAGCGCGCGAAATAAAACAAAATGGCCTCCGTACACAGAGGGCTTGTTATTAAAAAATAACAAAGTGCTTAGATTCAATAACGAGCAGTTTGTTGATGATAATAATGGAATGTTTATATTAACGCTAATATAAACACATCGAGTGCATAATAGCGTACATTCACAGAGGTGGGATAACGAAGATGCTATTATACAACCGACTTGTGATAACCTCACGGAAAATGTCGCAAGACAAAAGCGAACAGCTTGCAATAATAATTTAACTGTTATATCTACTGTTGTTTGGATTCCTTACTCAACAAGGAAACCTTTAGTTTCGCCATGTCCGTCGGTCTTCTTGTCCGCGGCTTAGCGCAGAGATTGTTAGTACTAGAAAGCTATAATTTGGAATTGGTATACTACATATTATTCACGCCAGCAAAGTGGTAAAATAAAATCTTGTAAAACATTTTTAAGGTACTTTCCCTACACATAAAGTGGGTTTTTTTTTTCGCGTCTACCTCATTGTGTGACGGAACGTTTGATAGGTCGTCCAATAATTTTGCAGGTCTCTGAAAACCATTATTGTCTTTCTGGTATCCGTTTGCGGAATATTAAGTTTTAATGTGCAAATTTTTGTTAGTCAAGTACCAGCTAAATTGTTCAGTTAAAATGTGAAAAAAAAACACGACTGTAGTTAGTATATATGTTATAGGCAATGTATGAAATGCCGGTATTCTATAGAACGCCTAACTAAGAGTACTAGGCAATGTATGAAATAAAGAGAATTATTATATACTTTGCCTAGGCATTCTATAGAATGCCAAATGCTATTTAGGCAAATTATGAAATACATTTCCGATTCGTAAAAACACATTTTATTGTCCACCAACCTCATACAACCTTTCAATCCCTATTTTACACCATTAGAAATTGAATTTCAAATCAAAATCCGTTCTTAGTGAGCGTCTAAATTGCGATAGGAGTAACTATGCAAAATTTCAAATCAATCGGAACCATATTTTCGGAGATCTCGTGATGAGTGGTATTTAGCTCTTATGTATATATATATAGATAATTATATAATGTAGATGTTTTATTCACACATATTAATGATTTGTATCGAGTGTCATTGTTAGTTATATTAGGTCTTTACATATGAAATTGCCGTTTTGTATGAAAAAATTTAAACGATGTTTTTTCATGTATTTTTTATTTGTAGTAATCGAAGTAATCACCCATGCAATCAATGCATCTTTGCCAACGCATTGGCAGTTTATTGATGCCCTTCTTAAAGAAATCAGCTGGGCGGGAGGCAACAAATTCTTCAAAGGCATTTTGTACTGCCTCTCGGGTATTGAATTTTTTTCCCGCCAAGGAGTTATCCAAATTCTGGAAAAAGTAGTAGTCTGTAGGCGCAAGGTCTGGTGAGTAGGGCGGATGACGGAGAATTTCCAACCCCAGTTCTTGCAACTTGGAGACCGTCTGTTGTGCAGTATGAGGTCGCGCGTTGTCGTGCAGGAGCAGCGGAGACGAGCGATTGACCAATGCTGGTTGGCAGCTGTTGCCAGCTTGCCAGCTTCTCTATCATTGTGTTCAGTTCTTCACAGTACACATCTGCAGTAATTGTCACCCCGTTTGTTAAGAAGCTGTGATGAATCAAACCGGCGCTAGACCACCAAACAGTGACCATCACTTTTCTAGGGGTAAGTTTTCGTTTAGGGCATTGTTATCAAAGAGAATCCATTTTTCATCGCAGGTAACAATGCGGTTCAAAATTCCTTCATTTGTGTGTCTTTTGAGCAGTGCAAGGCACGTCTCGACGCGTTTTTCGCGCTGGCGATCATTGAGTTCGTGGGACACCCATTTGTCAAGCTTTTTTACCTTGCCAATTTGACGCAAATGAACCAATATTGTTTTGACGCTAACGTCGAAAGCTGCTGTTAATTCAGCCGTAGATTGTGTATCATCAGCTTCCACAATCGCCTTTAATTCGTCATTTTCGACCAAAGTCTTCGGCCGACCACGAGGTTCATTTTTCAGGTCGAAATTCCCAGAACGGAAGCGAGCAAACCAATAACAGGTGGTGCGTTGGTTTGTAGTGTTAGCTCCGTAAACGTCGTTGATGTTGCGTGCCGCTTGTGCCGCGTTACTGCCACGACGGTACTCATATTCCATAATTACTCGAATTTTTAACGTATCCATGATGTCAAAAAAGATTGAAATGCGATGAAAATATAACACTTATCAATAAACAAATGACTACT
Organism: Saturnia pavonia; assembly: GCA_947532125.1. Classification (NCBI taxonomy): domain Eukaryota; kingdom Metazoa; phylum Arthropoda; class Insecta; order Lepidoptera; family Saturniidae; genus Saturnia; species Saturnia pavonia. Next base: position 2,481,869 of record OX383922.1, read on the forward strand.
TTTGGAAAAAGAATTCCATGTTTTTAAAATAAAATTAATTTGAAATTAGAATTCTTAGCCAAACTAAAATTATTTTGATTTGAAATGCTGCAGAACGGCAATTTCATAGGTAAAGACCTATTATTATTAGAATGTTAAAAAGTTGCTGTTCTGGTTTTCATATAATTAGGCAATATCATTATTATCGATAGGTTAAAATATAGAAATAGTGTATTAATTTATAAATCATAGTTATTACAGTATCCAAATATTTAAAATGTATGTATTTCTAATGTCCGTTTCCGGTTTGGTTCTTACGCACTTCCGCCACGACGTTAGGTAAACAACTGCCGGAAGTATTGATTTTTATTAGGTAAGTAGGAAGAAATAGTGCATCCTAACTGCTTTATCCGCGTGCGCTGGCGTAATGGTTAGTGATACGTAAATACAATGTTCTACAAGAATTGAAGAAATTGCTCAATAGTACATCTAAAAAAAGTATATATCATATGCCTACCTCTTATACACAAGTAACAATGAAGTATTTTGTGACAAAGTTTTATTGAAATTTGAAAAGTGGTTTATGAGCATTATTATTAGGCATGGCATATTAATTCTTACGAACTAAAGTTACATTATCATCAAGACAATTTTATGTAGATAAACTTTGCCATTTATAGCATGTTATCTGGACGAATAGTTTGGGAGATAATGTAAAATTAAAATAATTCAACACTCGGCCATTGAGGTATTATACGTAGAGAAGACGTCTCAACCAAATTATTTGAAAGAGCGTTCAGATGCATGCACTTGCACCCAATGGCGCGTCACTATGGCAATGAACGGTCGTTTTACGATGAAGTCAAAGGGAAATGACATTTCTATGCGTAGACGCGACACTGTCAATGTGTAACCTATACTTCTATACTAATATTATAAAGAGGTATTTTTATTTATATGTTTATATGTAGAGAGTAATCTCTGGAACTACTGCACAGATTTTAAAAATGTATTCACTCATAGAAATCTATGAGTGAGTATATAGTATATATATAAGTAAATCTACATTACTTTCTTTACTTACTTCTTTTCCTGAATAAGTTTTAAATTCGACACAGTTTTTAAATTCATCAGGAATAGTCAATGTGATCAGGAATAGTGAACTTTAATGTTTTCCGAACCTATAGTAGTATTTTATCGTTCATAAGTGCCTTCCTAGGGTTAAACTGAATAAAGATTACTACTCTTTTTATATATTTACTCTATACACACAGAATCGAGTAACAAGAATAAACACCTAGACAGTATGTCGCTTCTTCGCGCGTTGACTAATCTATGACAACATAAACATTTGCGCTAGAGATGTGAACCGATACGAGGAAAACCTAAACAACCATTTCAGCAACATAGTTGACATATTTTTTTGGAAAATTTCTTCTCTTTAAATAATCGGTTTATTTAATTTTTCAAGCATACACATACAACACATAGTTTTCTAGTAATTTGTAAAAAAAAACTAGACCCCTTTTTTCTTATGGGGCGTTGCGGAGGGGTACCCTAGCTGGCAAAAAACGATGTATGATGGCTATACAGTGTCTAACGTAGACTATTCCAAGTGATGATTGTTATTATTTTATTACATATTATTATAAATCATTGTAAATAAAATAAAGGTGTTAAGATAATTTTGTAAAGTAGTTTATTTTTATTTTTATCGATAAAAAATCATAATAAAAAATGTATAATCGAATAATTATTTTCTTTATACCTCGAATAGAAATTGAAATTAATATTTTTTCATAAGGAACTTCCTATCTGGTGTCTCATGGCACCACACGTTTTTTTAATTGTTTTTAACTGATGGAGTTGTTTAAGTGCTAATTTCAAATTTTCGCACATTTTTGTAAATCTCATTACGAATCCATAGAGGTATTGCACGCATTTTAAACGCAGTAAAAATAATTGACACGTGTTTTAACTTGTTGACTAGCCTGAGTCTCAGCAAGCCACTTCATAGCGTAGAAATTTAGTTACATTGCGCGCGCGCTTCGTAAAAATTCACTCATCATCATTTTTTGATAACGCGCCTAAAGACATATAAATTTAAAAATGGTAAATAATAATATTCAACAATGTGGAATATAAATATGTGAAGGACTGAAAGCACGTGAATTCGTGGTGACTGCTCACAAGGCTGGCCTTTCCATTTTATCACAATGCGTTAAGGTTAGATAATTATACTATTATCTATACAATACATACATATACACATATTATAAAACTAAACGTCTCTGTGTCTATCTGCGCGTGTATGTTCTTTTCACGGAAAACCAATTATACCATTTAAATTTTTAATTCGTAGCTATATTATCTGGCCAGGTTATAGGATATACTTTATTACGTAAAGTAACATACAAAATAAACAGTGACGATAATGGTGAATCAATTTGGAAAATAAACGCTTTTGTGGTACTAAAATGGCTTACATTGAGTAAACTGTAAAAGATATATTAAATTAATGTACTATATAATTGTAGATCTACAAAGACCTACAAAATATTAATGATAGCATATGTCTATGTTCTAAGGATTGTCCACAATAAGCATTTTTGTCTTTAAAATAATCGGCGGGCGACCGCCGTGACTGGGAGCGAGGGCAGCACGATACACGCGAGCGGAGCCGCGGGCACAGCTAGTATATCATACCACAAAAAAATATATAATAAAAACGCAAATCGATTTTTTTTTTCTTCAAATATGCCAGCCATATCGCAACATAACCCTAGTATCCTAGCATCATAACATAAATATGTTTATTATATATTTAATAATAAGATGTAATTAATTTGAACAGACTAGCCGCCTCATCAGTGGACGTATCGACCTATACTAGCGGCACGCTATGATGGCGGTTTTGACGTTTGTCCGCTAATGAAGTTTCGTATAAATCAATAACCACGCTTGAAGAAACAAATTGCTGTTCTTTAATGTCAATAATGACGTGCAGTTAGTCATAAACTTTATCAAATGTATAATTCGATGTCTTTATAATATCATGTGATAAGTGACTCTAAAATGATTATAAAGTTTAGAAATCATTACTTTAAAATTATATTGGTGACGAAGAAAGTGAAATCATAATACCTTTAATCTTAGTTTTATTTATTGAGGTGACGTCACACGTAGCCATAAAGCCACGTTTTTGTGGCATATTATTTATTTAAATTGGAATACATAATTACAGTAGATGTCGGTTGTAACGACGATGAAGGGAACACGGTAATTCCGACGCTATATACGAAAGTTGTTATATAATACATTGGTAAGAAGAAAGAAAGAAAAGCAAAGAAAAACAATATTCATTGACATACAATACAGCCGCGCAATGCGCATATATCGCCTAAACTCTTAGATTTAACTTTACCTATCTGAATATTTATAAACAAAAGCGTATTATTACAACTGCTGACCATCTGTGAATGTAAACAAAAGATTAAAGTAGAAAGATAAAGATTATGTAAACTAAAGATTTGTGTTTGTTCGACGACTCGGTTGTCGCCGGTCGCAATTATCTGCTAGGGATTTCTAGGAACTTGTTACAAATAGTTTATTAAACTAGTCGCTATACCCGAAATCGGTATAACATAAGAAGTCGCTATAGCAAAATTATTTTCCTCTGATAATATACTTTAAATCCAATAGACTTATTGTTACTACGCTATAATCAAAAAATTCGTCACAACCGAGGCCGTTATAAATGAATCCACTGTATAGCACTTTTGAAGGTGAATAAGTATTAATTCTGTGGTATTATTTTCAACATATAAAGTAAATAAAACATTTTTTTAAGTTCTCTACCCCCGGATTGGCCCGCCGCGCCGGCTGTCATGGAATTAAAACAATAGGCCCCAACCGCCTTGGTCTAGTCTGTTCAGTACAAATTTTACAATAGATTTTATACTAACTTCCCGATGAGCCAGAGACTTAAAACTTTAAACGTAGCACAGATGGCATGGATGACAATGCAATATTAACTTGCTTCCTTGTCTGTCTGAACGTTTGTTCTTGCAAATTTTACAATGGATTTTAAACTTAAAATCTCATCAAGATGTTTAAAATCGTCTGCAAAATTTTACATATTCAAGACTAATAAGTAGTATTTTTTTATATACCTTATTTTTAAAACGGACTTAATAGTATACCATAATTTAAGGAGGTCATAACTAAAAACATGGGACCGGGCAATTTTGCCGAAACTGGCCGAAGGCGAAGTTCGATCCGTTTTCGTGAAGTTGAACTGAACCTCCATCGATCGATATCTACTCAGTATTGAGACCACCACATCACTACCGAGAAATCGAAATTCATCGGCGGTCGCCGCAATCATGCCGGCCTAACATAAATATCTCTTCACGTTACGCTTGAAGAACCCGATGTTATAAGTAGGAGGGAACACATTGGCCGGGAGATGGTTTCACAGTTTCACGGTACGACAAAGATAAGACAGAGAACTTTTTAGTTCGTGCCGAGATGGAGGTTGCCGTAAAACTGTGATTCTGAAGTCCAGCGCGTGTGGTTCTGTTATGGAAAGGAGAGGAGGGAATTAGGTTGGACAGCTCTTTAGAACACTCACCATGATACAGATGGTAGAACATACTTAGCTCGCTCCCCAGCCAGGTGAAGTTGTAAAAGCCTTCTGAGGCTTTAGAGGCCTTATAATGCTAATAGTATAAACAGATCGAACAAAAAAACAGCATTTGTCAAGACAAAGCAAAGCTCATGAATTTCTTATTACACACTTGGTATTGGGGCTTCACTCGAGACATCAGTGGATTAAATGAATGGTCTTCCAAAATTGTAAATGGTTGGTTATAGACTTATAACATTGTAACTTCTGCTAAGTTTTCAAGAATTTGCATATAATGCGGGTCATCGATTTTCCACTTGTACAAAAATCTAGAATATGCTGGTAATATGAGGTTACAAGAAAAATGACAATATTTCTTGACACGTTCGTTGCGCCAAAATTTATAAAGAAAGATGCTGCACTCGCGTCGACTACAGAGAGCCGTCAATATTGTGGTGACCCCGCTTCCATCCCCGGTGGTCGCCCTTCGGTTATTTTAAATTTGCGAGAAACCATAATTATTTTTGTAAAATATAAGTAGCCTAAGTTACTCATTATAACATCACCTATCTGCCAGTGAAAGTCCCGTCAAATTCGGTCCAACCGTTGCGAAGATTAGCCGGAACAAACAGACGCCTAGACAGATAAAAGTTTAAAAGTTCCTTATTTTGTTATGGGTACCATATATACATATAGAGGTACTCGTACTTTCATATGCATTTAGTAAAAAGGTGATATTTTGTTATTACAAACAGACAATTCAATTGTATTTATTTATATAGATTAATGTTGTCTAGATTTATTCCAATAATAAAGTTCCTCAAAAGCTTTTCCAGTAAACTATTAACTAGGTGTATTAATGATTACTATGGGTAGTGTCAATCTAAGCGAAAAGATATAACTCAATTATTAATCATCTTGCCCAGAATTTTTCACATAGCCTGCCTTAGTTCTAAGTTTAATGAGATTCTACACATTTTCATGTTGGCGTCGCGTTAACGTGCGTAGGCGAGAGATGATGACGTCATAACTGCGGAGCGAAGTCGGCGGTAATAATACACACCCACGTCTTTCTTGGGGCAAGAACGTCCGGAATGTTTAATATAAGGATGTAGAACCGCCTCCCGGCCAGACGAGTTCCCATTCTCTTACGATATCGGGCCCTTTAAACGAGACGTGATGCCGACATGACAGCGACCACTGCAGATGAAATTCGAAATCTACAGTAGCCGTTGTTTAAGGACTGTATGTTCCATCGGATACTGTATAGTGATTTCTGAATGTATTCGTATTCTGCTGATATATCGATCAATACTTCAAGAACCATGTATTACCATGTGCCTGAGCTTTCGGTAAAGGAAAATATTATAGTGCAAAAAGACAATAGAAAAAAATCACCTTTCTGGAAATTTCAAAAAGCGTCCCGAAAGTAACCGAAAGACCGTGTATTTATCATAGTGTAGTCGTGTGTAGTGTAGTCATAGGTTCAACGACACACACATAGATTTCTATCATTAAAACTGTCAACAAACAATGGGCTATAAATTAAACGTTCCCCTCGTTTTAAAAGCGATGACGTAAGTTGTTTACAACATGTTAAGTGTTCAGGGACCTTCCAGAGATTTCAGGATCGAATCATTTAGATATATAAGAGAGCAGAGTTGCGAGATGCGGCAGTTATAAATTCGAAAGCGAAGTGGCAACAAGAAGCGAAATAAGAGAGAAACATACAGTCTTATTCTGTAAGTACATACAGGCTTATTCTGTGAGAATATTCAGTGGACGATTTATGCGTTTGTTTTGTTTTTGTTTTAATTTTAATTTGTATTATCTGAGTACGAATAAATTACTCTCGTGTCACACGGCATTTCATTACCCACGGTCGTAACAATATTATGATTAAACCAAAGCATAGTTGTAGAGCATTTTCTAATGCCGCCTGCCTAGCTACCACCCTTAGGTTGAAAATCTGTTGCCAAAAACAAATAGGTGTGTTCCGGCGGTTGTACTTGAAAGCCAGTTTCTCCACGAGACTTACGTGTAACAAATATCATGCAGGTTTTACTGTCACAAAGTAAATTGAAAATTTAATAAACCTTCAACACAAAGTTATTGATTGAGACCATACCAATGAGCCCGAACACGATATCTCTGCTATAAGTTGGTGATCAGCTCAATGTTACCATGTTCCTTTTTTTATCGTTATAGGTTTAGTGTAGTGGCCGTAATCTCACCTGATCTTAAGTAACGATGTGGCCCAAGATGATACCACACTAAGCCTAGTAGAAGATTGGCTCTCAAGTACAGCCTTTTGGTGCTTGGCGACAGACAAAACTTGAGGGTGGTAGCTAGCCAGGCGGGCATTGGAAATAGTCCTACCAGCATGCTATGGTTTCCTCACGATGTTTTCCTTCACCGAAAGCTCAGGCACATTGCAGAGATTCGAACTCACGTCCATCGACGCGATGTCCGTACACGCTACTACTGAGCCATCATTGTCTTATTATGCCTTATATTTTTTGGAGTTATTTTTGTTACGTCAAAATGAACCGATTTTGATGAAATTTGGTATAGAGATAGACTAGACATTGGGGAAGGACATAGGCTACCGTTTACCCGAAAAAAGGCTTGAAGGGGTTGAAATAGGGCATGAAATTTTGTATCGAATTTTATCATGATTGAAAATAAAGCCATGAAACTTTGTATTTAGGTACTTGATAAGTTGAAAGTTTGTATGTGTATTATTTGCGAAATAAATATCCTAAAAAAAAAGTTGCCCAAAGTAACTATTCCACGTGGGCGAAGTCGCGAGCAAAAGCTAGTTAACTATAAATGTTATTTGTACAGTAGAAAAAAAAGAAGGTAAACCCCATCGAATTCCTTGCCAGCTCTTCACGATGACTGGTTTTTTCCCGAACCGGTAGTAATGCTTTGATGTAAGTAAGTGTGTTAAATATGTAAGTAATGGCTGTAATGAATAATAAAACTTATATATTTAACGACGATCGAAGTCACGATAAAAAAAATAATAGATTGTGGATTAAATATAAATATATCACGAAATACAATACTCACATTAAATGTTTACAAGCCAATTATTAATATTGATAAACCTAATCGTGTTTCTAGCCTGCTATTTCTTAATGACAGGAGTATATTTCAAATCGGTGATAATATTTTCTGTTCAGCGTGTTATCAGGCTACCTATAAACTGAATTAAGGCAGATAACGACGGCATAGAAGTCGACTATATCGTAAAATAGGGACATCGACTTTTTTTATCGCCCAGCGCAGAGGGCATTTCTTTCAGGGTTTGTATATCAGTCAGGCTCAAACGGCTGTACGGATTCTAATGAAATTCGGCACAGAAGTCGATTATATCGTGGAATAGGACATAGAATTTGTTTTTCATTGTTCATCAGTTAACTAATAAATATTATATTACAAATATTTGCTTGAATATTTTGCATATCAATCACTTTCACACGGCTGGAAGGATTCTAATGACATTCTTGAGTATCCTGGATACTTTAATTTTATCGTACAGCAAATCAGGCCGGGCAAAAACAGGTTGTATAGGTACATTGTTTAAAAAAAAAAGTCAAGTCTCTTACCAACAAAATTTGAACGTTATACTCAATTCGACCTTCTCAAAGGTAGACACACACATAAAAATAAACATTATATCTAAACTAATATTATAAAGAGGAAAGATTTGATTGTTTGTTTGCATTGAATAGGCACTGAAACAACTGGACCGATTTGAAAAATTCTTTCACCATTAGAATCCAACATTATCCCTGATGAACATAGGTGGTAGAATATTTTCAAAAAAGTTAGGGATACGCATGAAAACTTCCATAATGAACGCAACGTGTGAAAAAAAAACCAAAAAAAAATCGTTATATCGCGTACGCTGTGGAAATTATTGACAATAGAGTAAAGTGATGTACTACAATTTTCTAGAGGACATCAATATCTACAAAAAAGTCCCGGGTACCATATGTCTAATTATTACAGTTATGCCACAATAACAACTTTTTATGTTAAAATATGCAATAGTAATGCCGTAGTAGTTTTGTAGATACCTATGACATTTTTTACAAACAAGAAATAAAAATAAAATTAATAAATATAAAAAAATAAACAAAAAATAAAATAAAAAAACATTAAAAATCTTTCTCTATAATGTACTCTTTCTTAGTAATCCCCGACGCAAAAAGAAGGGTGTGTGTGTGTGTTAAAATTTATAATTTTTGAAATTTATTTATTTACCCGTGCGAAGCCGGGGCGGGCCGCTAGTTAATAATAAACCTGTAGTTCTGTCTGTCTGTATATTGCAATTTTGTTTCAAATTATCTGATAGACATTCTCTTATAAAGGACACTGATCACGAATATGACATTAATATTGTTTTTGTCTATCCATTTGTTTATAATTCCGGACTTAACCCAAAAATGACCAGACCGATTTTGATGAAATTTTGTACATGGGAAGTATATGTCATTCTATAATTGATATGCTATAAGAATCGTCAATAACACATTTAGATATAGTAAAAACAATAAAAAATCATTCTATGTTGATAAAATGTATATTTCATTCCTCAATTCATAGGCTACATGAATAATTATTGTCAATAATATGACTAAATTACAATTACGAGATGAAAATAATTAACAGTGAAACAGCCTGCCGAGCATCGTTAATGTAGAATGCAAATAAAAGGTATTGGTATTGGAAAGGGTCTAGCCACACAGACATACAGACAAGACTGACAGACACACAACAAATTGATCCTATAAGGGTTCTGTTTCTTTTCATTACGAGGTACGAAACCCTAAAAAGATATCAGTAAATACTTACCCGAATTCGAAATCATCCAATCGCTGGTACTTGATCCCTGGCGACGGCATTTTGTCCTTTTCACTATCACGTACACTTGTATATCACAAATTTATATATTCACAGTTTCATCGTAGCTGCGTAAACAGACGTACTTGACACTTGACAATCAATTCAAATTACACTTGTCTTCACACTACACCATGAATATAGATTAGATAGCCTTACATGAATACTAGCGATGTTATGGATGTGAGATTTCGGATATGGATATGGACACGGATATCTTCAGACTATTTAATCGGTTTCGGTTATGGATACGGATATGAAATAATTTCATATCCGATTGGTTCGGATAATTTCGGTTGTGGATATTACATTTTTCAAAGAATTTTACTATATGTAAAAAAACATGTTCGTTCGAAACTGTGGTTGTGTATGTGTGTTGGTTTTTGATAATGGCTCATTCGTCTTTGCCCTATCCGAAATTATCCGAAACATTTATATATGATACGGTTACGGTTATGGATATTTTTTTATTTCGGATATCTGATAGTTTCGGTTACGGATATAGATATCCATAACATCCCTGATGAATACTAACATAACAGGAAAATACTATCGTCTAAAATCTAAATCATACCGATTCGTGAAGACGTAAGCTCGTGTTAGTATCCGGTAAAGTTAATGATTGGAGGCACACGGGCTGACACGACCCTAAATTCTCAAACTTGAAATGGGTGAGAATTCCGGATTATTCGAACGATGAAACATAACTGGCGACTAATGAACCAAAAGTATCAAGGAGTCTAAAATCGCTCGTGTGACGTGAGCATTATGGCAAGCGTTGCTGGCATACGACAGCAAAACGGTGGTGATGTACGTTGGAATCCATTAAGGAGTGCACAATAACTCACTTGCCCCAGGATTTTGTTATTTTTTTTATCGTTTGTATATTTTATCGTTACGACCACAATCTCACCTGATATTAAGTGACGATGCGGCCCAAGATGGTAACAGGCTAAGCCAAATGCTAAGTGGAAGACTGGCTCTCAACTACAGCTGCCGGAACACACCTTATAGGATCTTGACGATAGATTTTCAACTTGAGGGTGGTAGCTAGCCATGTGAGCATTAGAAAATGCCCTACCACCATGCTATGATTGCATCACGATGTTTTCCTTCACGATAGCTCAGGCTCATTGCAGGGATTCGTCGATAGCCGCAATGTCCGTACGCGCTACCACTGAATCATAATTGCTTCAAAATATACATGAGTAATTCCATTACTTTTCGAATGATTTTTCATGAGGTCTATTGATTTTGGTCAAAGTTGAGAATTTTGAAGCACCTTATAAAGTAAGTATCCCCACACACTAAATTTCAAAAACACGTTTCTCAAAAACTTCAAGCGCGAATTAAACGATGTATATAAAGTTTCCTTTCTTATATCCTCTTGTATGTTTAAAATTAATATTTTAGACCCCTCGACAATTTGACTCATTTTTTTAAAGGAGTTAAAAATATAAAAAACTTCCGTAAAATGACCATTTTCAAATGGCCACCAAAATTCAATTATCAACAGATTTCTTTTCTATAAAGCTTACTTTTTTTCGTTAATGTATGTCCTTCAAGCTAATAACTCAAAATACTGAAATGTCACATCAAGATCCCGCCAAAAACCCTTTTTAGAACTATGGTAATTTAAATATCAAAATTACAAAGAACATATTCACTTGAATATTGACAGTATTGTAAATGTCTGCTTATTAAAATGAGTGAAAGCGAATTTAGCTTACTGTTACTAAGTATGTCGTTTTTAAAAACACCTACAATATTAATTTATATTCGAAAGTATGGTAGAAATTGTACAAGGTTCGATTTCGGAAGCGCCACCGTGAATATGCCCATGCCTTCCTTCTGGAAGAAGTTTTTTTTTGCAATGGTATATTTGCAAGCTGGTATATAATCATTATATATACATATAAATTTTCACTTTTTAGCAATTTAACTACGGAGATTTATATTTCGGCGTTCAAATTTTTTTAATTAAGTCTAAATACCTCTTCAAAACTGTATTTTCTTGTAATTTCAACAAAAATAACCAATCGAGTGTTCTTTTCACAACGACAATCAACCGTTGAATAAGATTCCAGATAGAAGAATTACGTTTGTAATGGTTTTTTTTTATATTTTACACTAGCTACTGTGATCCAAACATATTCACACACGAAAACCGTTCGCCACGATCGAGAACCGACGTACAACTAAATACATTAATTACTTGATAACACAAGCTGACATAAAGATTTAAGTAAGAATTGAGGAAAATTGTAGGCTTATTATGAACATAATGTCTTACGTGGACAAGCTACGCGATACTAGTATTCTGTGTCGTGGCGATACGAAGCCACAGTTGACAGTTAATGCAACATTGATAATTGAGAATATTAACTTCTAGTATTTCACGGCAAAAACAAGGACTACGATAAAAAGCAAATAATTAAATGTTACTTCTATTTATTTTTAATTATGTCTTTCCATATGTCGGCTCTGTCGAACCGCTCACGTTATGTTTTAAACGCTTATTTTTTAAATTCGCTTGTTGCTTTTGGACGTTATATAGCGCTCAAGTACCTCGCCGAGGCGCGTATGCATTCGCGCGAGATGATTCGCGGCGGAACCGCTCCTTCTGGACAAGGTCTTACGCGTTCACGCGCGAACTTCCAGCGCGTGTCAGTATTTATTAGAGAAATGGAGCGACAAAATGTTTATACTTGAAATGGAAAAATGACCGGCAATATGGGATACGGATTCTTCTGCAAACGGGAATAGAATTTTAAAACGGAGAGCTTGGGAAGAAAGTTTTTTAATATTTTCAAACAAAGTGACCAAGAAGATGAAGCAATAATGGCTCAGTGGTAGCGTGTACGACTTCGCGTCGATTGACGTGAGTTCAAATCCCTACAATGATCCTTAGCTTTCGGAGAAGGAAAACATCGTGAGGAAACCATTGCATGGTGGTAGGGCTTTTTCTAATGGCCGCTTGGCTAGCTACCACCCTCAAGTTGAAAATCTGTCACCAAGCACCAATAGATGAGTTCCGGCAGATGCATTTGAGAGCCAGTCTTCCACTCGGTTTAGCGTGTTATCACCTTGGGCCACATCGTCACTTAACATCAATTGAGATTGTGGCCACTACACCAAACTTATAACGACAAAAAAAAAACTCAGAGGAACAATAAAAGGAATTTGGTAACTTTCTCATGATGTCTTAAATTTGGATACAAAATTACAAACATACTATTTGTTATTTTACGATAAGGAATTGGATGTACTTCATTTTCATCTTTACCTGTGACGGTAAGCTAGTCACAACTCGACCGATTCGTCCAAATCCATGCTCATGCATTAAACGCTCCTTCTGAACGCGACGTACGCGCGAGTTTCTTCGCGGCGAAATCGCTACTTCTGGGTAAGGTCTTACTTAGACAAATAAATGCCTTTGGAACATTCGAACAACAAATATTTTCAACTAAGGACATATATGTAAATATAAAAATATATCACGTTATCGTATCGCAGAACGCACTGTTACACTGCGCAATATTTAAGATAAGATATACCTCTACACAAATCGAATCGACATACATACCACTGACATCACTTTACCGACATAAGCCGCCGTGTGCAACTCATATATTTATGCGTTCAAAAAGATAAATAAGCCACGATCTTTATGTATCGACAATATATATTCATTCTTATCATGACTATACGTTGTTGTACAATCGTAAGCAGAGATATCGCAATGGAAAACAATGTATTACTATTTTTTAATTAACAGTAGGTATTCAGTAGTATTTTTATTTAATTAAAATCTTTTGAGCTGTTATTTTGCATACACGTTAAGTTTGAATGACAATGACATGGTTAGCTAAGTGACGTCATTCTAAATCCAATATGGAGGGCTCGCGAAGATGTCGGAACAGTTATTTTTTATACACCCCCATGATATGGGTATCGAATGACCTTTCTGAGAAGAATACGAAAATGATATTACGTCATACTAAATTCAATATGGCGGACGGTTAAAGCTTGTTTTTTAAAAGATTTCTCGTTAATAATTGTATTCTATAGCAGTATGGTACATTGACGGCACAGTGCCTAATGGTAAACACAGTAAAATATAAAAACACAACCACCGACTGGATACCACAAATTATTAATAGGAAGAAATGCAAGGAGATTGGATTTCAATATACATACAATACAACAAGAGTTCACTTCTGATTTCGGCGAGTACTGCATAATGTATTAACTCGTATTCTATAAGTTTACAGCTTATACTGTGAATGATTTTTTAAAATAGTTTAATAGTAATACAACAAAGAAGATATAAAATTGTACATTTATTTAAGGCATATTTGTTGCAATATAGTGATATACCAAATAAGATGTATTAGTACAGAAAAGAATTAGTTGAGAAAAAAATAAATACGTGTTGTCAATTATTGGTACCTTGATAGTGAACTGTCGGTAGATTGTGAACGTACACAAACATTTACAATGCAACAGTTAGATTTGCACCTATACATAGTATAAGACTCAACGTCTCTCTGTCTGTCTGTCTATGTTCTTTTCACGCGAAAAGCACTAATGCGATTTACATGATTTTTGCTTTAATTCATATATATGTTATCTGGCCTAGTAATAGGATATATTTTGTAAGATAAAGTAACATACGAAATAAGCAGTGACGATAATGATGAATCAATTCGAAAAAAAAAACTATATTGAGACACTTAAATGGCTTACGCCGAGTAAACCATAACAGGTGTATCAAAATAATGTACTACATAATTGTAGATCTTATAAAGACCTATTATAAAGTCAGTGATAGTGTGTGGGTTACTCTCCTAGGGCTTCAAGTCCGTGGCTTTGAATCCGCTTCAGAATAAAAAATGAAACGCAGTCTTCACACTGTTCAAGAGGGCAGCTGGAGGCAAAGCAGGAACTCTTCCGTGGTTACTAGTGGTTACGGTGGCGAATCCTGAAAAGGACTGACGAGCCGCAAATCGGCTCGCCTTTTATAACAATTTCCACGGAAGAGTTTTCGCTTTACCCCCTTTTGCTAATAACTTTATTAAATCCACCGTCTTTTACAATTTCTTATGACTATGCTTACCCCTATACAAACTGTTAAATCTATTACTTAATTAGGTGCTAAAATAAAAGACGTTATCGAACATGGTTTATTTTCTATAGCTATACATGTTCCTATAACAGATTACGAGCTCAACAAGTTGTTTTTTTAACATAAAATTTCCTACGTGTTTACGGGACGGGCATTGGTCGCCGCGTTTAGCCTCCTCGCAAACGTAGTACTACTTGTGAGGACAAGTTGTCGGGGGTCGTCTCTCACTTGGTCGTGTACAGATAGCATATGTCTATCTTCTAAGAATCACTCACAATAAGCATTTTTGGGGCGGCACAAAGCGCGCATGCGCTAGATCGACAGTATTCTGTAGTCCACGCGAGCGGAGCCACGGGTACAGCTAGCAGGTTTATAAAGTAACTGGACCGGTTAGGTTAGGTTGAAACTGTGATCATAACGTTTGAAAACTCCCATTTTTCAAGACCCAGTATCATGATTATGCTTGTTAGAAAGACATTCAAAGTTAACGGTTCAAAAAATTTTCTGTCGTCACATCCATTAGTGATTTCCTTAATCAAGACCTACGAAATTAACGACCGGTGTTGGGAGTCCACGTGATTGAAGTTAACTAGAATAATTAAATCTAATTAAGATTGCACGTTTGTTAATAATAATGAATGCTATTTTATTTTTAAGCAAAACCCTCCCAGATTTCTGTGTGATTGCCATTTTTAAAGTTATAGGTTTAGCGTTGTGGTCACAATCTCACCTGATATTTAAGTGAGGATGTGGCCCAAGATGGTAACATGCTAAGCCTAGTGGAAGACTGGCTCTTAAGTCCAGCTGCGGGAACACAAAAAAGCCCTACCACCATGCTAAACTAGACCTGGAAATGTAAATATAGAATGCCCTACTACTGTTATCTATTTTTTGTGACCATTTTGTAACATAATTGTGACTTTCAGGTAAAATGGTAACTTGGTGGTGGTTACGTAACGTTTTACTAGGGAGGAGAAGGGGTAAAGAAAACGTTACGACGCGTTACATGGATGGAGGGGGGTTCAAAAATCTCCAAAAACTGCGTTACGTAATTCTTGAACGCTCCCTTAGTCAAGATGAGTCCAACGGTAGATCGAGCATGTCTTTCATTTGCCTATTCACTACTCGCTTGAAGACTCCCAAGTTATAAATGAGAAGGGATACCAGACTCCTGGAGTGAAATTCCATTCCTTAGCCTGGACCTATTATTTAAATGGTAATTGCTTTGTTGCTAAGGGTCGTAGCGAGACGTCATAGATCCTATAATCTTCCTATAAAAGCAAAGAGATTTTTTCAAATCTGACTTGTAATTTTAGAAATTAACGCGTTCAAACAAACAATTCAATTAAAGCAACGATGGCTCAGCGGTAGCGTGTACCACTTCGCGTCGATAGACGCGAGTTCGAATCCCTGCAATGAGCCTGAGCTTTCGGTGAAGGTAAACATCGTAAGGAAACCATAGCATGGTGTTAGGGCTTTTTCTAATGGCCGCTTGGCTAGCTACCACCCTCAAGTTGAAAATCTGTCGCCAAGCACATATAGGAGTGTTCCGTCAGCTGCACTTGAGAGCCAGTCTTCCACTAGGTTTAGCGTGATATCATCTTGGGCCACATCGTCACTAAATAATCAGGTGAGAATGTGGCCACTAAGCCAAACCTATAACGATAATATGTATATTATATATATATATATATATATATATTATTCCTCATTGGTAACGCCATCTGTATACACAAGTGTCCTGTAATGAATGGATAATCTTGAAATGGCGTATAGCCGAACTTATGGCAGTTCAGAAAAAACACTCTCTTCATTATCATTACATTAGTATAAAACAAAGTCGCGTCACTCTGTCCGTCCCTATGTATGCTTAAATCTTTAAAACTACGCAACGGATTTTAAAGTGTTTTTTTAATAGATAGAGTGATTCAAGAGGAAGTATAATACATGCATAATATTGTAGAGACACACTGATAAATTTAGAGGTTTCTAATGTGATGTCGTAAATAAACACATTTTTTGCGCTTACATTGCAAACGCTGGCTGAACCCCACGAGATAATCACGAGATAAATATTGTAGTATAGTATTGTACACCTTAAAAAGGTCAACAAAAAAGCGATGGTATATGTCTATCTCTTAAGGATAAACCACAATAACCATTTTTTATCCTTTACATTTTACGGGGAAAAACTGCTTATTTACGAAGTGATTTTAAGCAATACAGCATTAATCCTTATCCAATTAAGTACCTTAAATACATTGTCCATTTAATATAGATCAATATAGCATGTAATTTAAATTAATATTCCCGAAGATATTACAGAATTAAAATGCAGGGACATAGCGGTGCGGCGGTACCGGCCCTATATACCATGGTCAATTATATGTCGCTCTTTCAAGAGTAACCTCTAAAGAAAACATGTTTGTATTGTCTAATGAGAAAAAAGATGTATACGTTGTTTAAGGACATTATGTAGTAGGTACGTATGTTTAGTATCAGCATTGCACCCGTGCGAAGGCGGGGCGGGTCGCTAGTGATCTTTATAAATTACTGTATCCGCGGCTCCACTCGCGTGTACTATAGAATGCCGTCGGTCGAGCGAACGCGCGAATCGTGCTGCCCCACTCAAAAGACTGAAGACAAAAACGCTTATTGTGCGTGATCCTTAGAAGATAGATTTATGCTATCGGTGACTTTTTTGTAGATATTTTTAAGATCTACAATTATCTAGAACATTAATTTGATATATCTAGTATGGTTTACTCGACGCAAGCCATTTGAGCGCCCCAAATGCGTCTTTTTTCCCCGAATTGATTCAACATTATCATCTCTGCTTATTTCGTATGTTACTTTACCTTACAAAATATATCCTATAACCTGCCTAGATAACATAGCTATGAATTAAAATAAAAACCATGTAAATCGGATAAGTGGTTTTCACGTGAAAAGAACATAAACGAACAGACAGAGGGACTTTGAGTTTTATAATATATATAGATATAGAAGATATAGCTATTTCACTGTTCAAGTATTATTATTATTTGTTATTATTTGTAGGCGAAGCCACATGCGTAAGTTAGTTCACAGTATTTTCTATAAAACAACACCACAATTCAATACAACTGCACAAACACATATAATAAACAGTAAGGCTAATTGAATGAAAACAATAGACCAGCAACAACAAGTTGTACAGGTAAAGAAAAATACGTCAAGACACATTCAAATGATACAGATAATAAAGTTTCTTACATATTTCATTTAAATAATATCGTTCGCATTTTAATTATTATTATTTTTTAAGTTTTTATATAACGATATGTTAGTATTATCTTGCATATAAAAGAGAATGCTATATGGATATACACAATCACGTCTCATATTGCATCTAAATCAATCTATGTTTATAATATTATAGAGTTAATGTATTACCACCCGAAAATATTATTTGATAACACAAAAATTTGCCAAGTGCGTGTCGGGCCACGCGCAGTTTAGGGTTCCGTAGTTGCCCGTCGCAATATATAGACGACATAAGGATCTTAAGGACAGCGGGCCGGGGGCCGTGCCGCGCCGACCAGGACACAGTCAAACATGTCTTTTTTTCCCGAATGGATTCACTATTATCGTCCCTGCTTATTTTGTATGTTACTTTATCTTACAAAATATATCTTATAACCTGGCCAGATAAAATAGCTATGAATAAAAATCGCATAAGCGTAAGCAGTCTTAAGGGGTTTAATTTTTTCTTACTATTGCTGATAAAGGGATAGGGGGAATAATTATTATAAATCTTACGTAACATAAAAAAATTATAGAATTATGAAAATGTTTTCAAAACAATATGTAATTTAAATTAATAATACTATTTTTTTATATTATCATGGTATACCAAATTTATTTATATATTTTTACTAGAGAGAAATGGGTGTTCTGAAAAACAAGTTAACTCACGCTAATAAGTATACTTTTCTTAAATATACGGACGATCAATTCGTCAAAATGGACGTCGGACGGCATGAAAAAAATAAATATATGTACCTCCATTTTTTTAATCAAAGTTTTTAAAAAAAATTGGCATTTTATGATTTGCGGGAGGAGAGAGTTCACAATCGCGTTATTTTTTTTTTTACACAGACGGTGTCTAAAATTATTGAAACTCTCCTTTGAACACTCATTTCTCTCTTGGTTGAGATAATCTCACAGTCAGACATATATATGTTTTAGGATTTTGAGAATAAATCCCGACCGCGGATGCATTTGAAAACGTCTCGGTGCGATGCAGTGCGTCTCGCTTTAACACGAGTTGTGTCTCGTTCCGATCGCGGCGAGACTTTCACTTGTTTCCCAAGGTCCGCTCAAGGAAATTACGCTATACAATGATTACGAGTGCATTACAATACAGTACTACTAATTATATTACTTTACTGTTAAACGTAACGGAAATCACATATATACCTGGTCATGATATAATTATTCTATAACTAGCTGGGCCGGTAGAGTTTGTTCTGCCCTTTTCAATAAACCGACCATAGCATCAACTATGCCAAATTATTTTCCTGAAACCTTTTTCGAACAAAACAAAAAACAATTACGCATATACATCGTTCGAAACGCAGACTATGATCTTGAATTCAGAAAAAAGATCCAATAGAAAAAAGTATTTTTTTAACGTCATAAGTTTGTGGGCACAATCTCACCTGATCTTAAGTGAGCCCATGATGATAACACGCTAAGCCTAATGGAAAACTGGCACTCAAATTCAGCTGCCGGAACACACCTATAGGTGCTTGGCGACAGATTTTCAACTTGAGATTGGTAGCTAGATAGGCGGGCATTAGAAAAAGCCCAACCGTTGACTCCATTTACACAGATTTTTGTAAAGTAATTGACCGTTGCAATCTTACTATCATATTGCCAAAAGGCCAAGTATTTATCCATCGGTGGTTGACTTCCTACCTCACAAAAAGTTTTCAGTTAGTTGCAGTGTACGGATTTGAGTGTACGTTCATCGCAACTTCTGTTGTACCGCAAAGATCCAATTTAGGTCCACTGTTGTTTCTGACATATGTTAATAAACTATGTGAACTAATGAAATAAGTTCCCTGCTATTGAAGAACAATAGACAAATCTTAGTCTAAACAAATTATATTTCCATACAAAAAATTGATGGAAGTCCTGATGAAAATTTATTTAAAAAAAAGGTGTGTTGCGATTTACACACGATAGAAGTGAAACTTCATTTTAAAAGACATTTTCTGTTTTATTTAAACAGTGTGCAATATACATAGACACCGACATTTACTCTCTCGCTCTGGCTCACACAAAGAGGAGAGACCGATAATGTGCGTTAAACGTTTAACTTTTAACGTTTAACGCTTCGAAGTCGCATAAGAAGTTTCACTTCAAAAACATGTTTGAAGTGCCATCTATTAATAAACTGTTTAACTATTATGACAGTTCTTAGATTGTTTACATTCTATGAAAGTGTGAAATATTCGCACTAATCATCTGGTATTGTTATAACAGTGATGGTATATATCAACAACAAAAGACAATATGTAGTGTTACAATTAATAAATATTACAATTGTTTATAATATGAGTGACTAGTGTGACCATTCGACGCGACCTGTCCACCCGTCCTGATACATCGTTACATTTTTGACTAACTATAACCTCCCCAACAGCAATTTTGTTAGAGCCAGCGTTATCATTAAATAGTATAAAACAAAGTCGCGTCGTTCTGTCCGTCCCTATGTATGCTTAAATCTTTAAAACTACGCAACGGATTTTGAAGCGCTTTTTTTAATAGATAGAGTGATTCAAGAGGAAGGTTTATATGTATAATATATGCATAATATTGTAGAGAAACACTGATAAATTTAGAGGTTTCTAATGTGATGCCGTAAATAAACACATTTTTTACGCTTACATTGTAAACGCTGGCTGAACCTCACGAGATATATCAAAATAATGTACTACAGTATTGTACACCTTAAAAAGTTCAACAAAAAAGTCCGCGATGGTATATGTCTATCTCTTAAGGATAACCCACAATAACCATTTTTTATCCTTTACATTTTACGGGAAAAAATGGCTTATTTACGAAGTGATTTTAAGCAATACAGCATTATCCAATTATCTATCATTATCCAATTAAGTACCTTAAATACATTGTCCATTTAATATAACCCTTTACAGCATGTAATTTAAATGAATATTTCCGAAGATATTACAGATTTAAAATGTAGGAAAGTGCGGCGGTACCGGCCCTATATACCATGGTCAATTATATGTCGCTCTTTCAAGAGTAACCTCTAAACAAAACATGTTTGTATTGTCTATAAAAAAAAAGCTGTAAGCGTTGTTTAAGGACATACTGTAGTAGGTAGGTATATTTAGTATCAGCATTGCACCCGTGCGAAGCCGGGGCGGGTCGCTAGTAAAGTATATAAGCAATGGTTTCTTATTCAATACACAGTATAAACTTCAGCTTCTCCTCTATCTAGTAGCTTCCTCGGAATCTCTTTCAGCTTCGTAATCGCTCTCTAGCGACCTGATTTCAGACCGGCATTATTTAATAAACTTTTGAATAAATTCGAGTATTAAGAAGTTCGAGTATTTAATTGTCGAATAGAGCCCCGTAACGAACAGTCCGTAATACATAATCGATAAAGTTTCGACATATCACTCATACCAAAAGCGTCAAGTGGGTCTCATACCTTTATCTTTGATTTTATCTACAAAACAAATATCAGTAATACGATTACAGATTACGAGACCACTCGTAAAGCGGTATTTTTATGTGATATTGAGAATAAATTTCATACAATTATACTATAAAACGTAATAAACTGCATAATAAAATATATTTTAAATGGAAAGTCTAATATATTTTTATCTCTCCCCCCGATAAAAAAAAAACTATTTCAATATCTAGCTAATATGGACAATAGATCTTCCGATTCTTTGACTCTCGTATACCAAGTCACCATACTGATTTTCGCGACCGATCTTACGCCGTAACAGCAGCTCAATTATAGAATTCGCTTCCTATCAACACCAAATATTATATAATAGCTAGCTTCTGCCCGCGGCTCTGCTCGCGTGAACTACAAAAATTGTTGGTACCGGAATAAAAAGTATCCTATGTGTCAATCCAGGTTATAAACTATCTGTGTGCCAAATTTTATCCCAATCCGTTCAGCCGTTTTTCCGTGATTGAGTAACAAACAAACTTACTTTCACCTATATAATATTAATTAGGATGATATTAGCCAACTCCCTAAACATTATACACACCTTGCATATACTTTTCTCTTCCCCGCCTGGAAAACTGCAGGTAGAGAATGCTTTTTAGCATTAATTCCCGATTTCTGAGGTACTTTTAACTTTAGCTATCGGTTCAATAACTCATAAATTTCTTTTCTGAACGAACACACTGTCATACGATAAAATCAGTTAAACTTGGTTTATATTAGCCGACCAAAATGGGCGACTTATCTATTCGATAAGTGTTGATTGACGTTTCTTCTATAAAATACAATCTAAAATAATGTGCTTTACATACACATTGTCGGTATTAAAGCAAATTTGTATTTCATTACGCTTTCAAACTACATATACTTTCCAGTAAGTTACTTAAGAAGCATCTTCAATAAAAAAAATATCACGCTGTCCATTTTTTTTTACAATTTACAAAGTAATGGAATACGCACAAAGATGACACTAAAAAGACTAATGACATAAAACTAAACCGAAAAACAAGAACAGCTTTTTAATGTTTGATATTTTGACAAAGACGTCGCTTATAGAGCAGTTGATATATAATTATTGTTTTATAAATAAAATAATATTAGGCCACTTTTTTTTGAATTAGTTTTTGCTAATAATAATGTTAGGACCCATCACAAACTACAATAATAAAATCAATTTCAGATTCGATCTTATAAAAACACCGATCTAGCGACAATATAAGGAACTGGTTATTGATTTGATAGTTATTGAACGGCCACCATGCAATGGTTTCATTGCGATATTTTCCTTCACCGAAAACTCGGGCTCATTGAAGAGATTCGAACTCACGTCGAGCGACGAATTCATCATTGCATCTAGACCGTAAACCGTAGGTATAGGATCTATGACGTAATTAAAACAAAAAAACGAACATAGTCATTACAGCAACAGAGGAAAACAAGTTTTTAAAATAAAAGAGTATATGTAATAATACATATACGTGTAGTATAAAGAACTATACAAGGACAAATTTCCACCAGACAAGTTTTATGGCGCGGTAAAATTTACTAATGAGCGTATTAGCTTTTTTTTAAACGCTTTTATTAGCTTCTCTTGTAAATAACTATGTAATAAAATCTTAGAAGTCAATTTTAACCTACTTCTAATTGTTGTATGTACATATATGTAGTTCGGATGACAACACTATAATTTGGCATCTTGAAGCTGATCTGATAGGAGGTGGATAGTGAAAAACTTCAGTAGCTACTAGTAAGCCCCTCGAGTTCCACTAAGACTCAGTCATGTCTATTCTCCGCTAAACGAAGTCAATTCCAACTGACTCCTACTTGATCTATATCTAACGCAAGTCCGGTCGTGCATCGAGTACTGCCCTCATCTTTGGGACGGCAACTAACTAGAGGCATTGAAGGTAATCGAAGGGTGTGCGAAAAGACTTATTGGCAACGATTTTTCAGTTTAGGCGAGGCTGCAGAGCCTTAAACATCCACGTAAAGTTGTCTGTTTATCGGTTTTTACCGGATACATTTCGGCGAGGGTTTGTTGAAATTGCACAATTTAATTCCCCCATCTCCCTTCCGTCATCAGACGACTAGAGACACGGCGAAGCGTCATAAGTATATCGTTTATATTCCACCAGTGCGCACGAATTGTTTTGCTTGCACATTTATAATGCGCACCGCTAAAGAGTGGGACTCTTTGCCAGGGTATTGTATATCCCGTAATTACAACCTGGGTATCTTCAAGTCACGAATGAATAGATACCTTCTAGGCAAGCGTGCTCCATCGTAGATCACATCATCACTTACGATCAGGTGAGGTAGTGCTCAAACGCACTATAAATAATAATAATGACAAAAAGGTTAAGATATATCAATAATTTCAGTGCCGTAGTAGAGCACATTTTGGAAAAAAATAATTGATAGTGAAGTACCGAAGTAAGCATACATTTTGCATGCGCTCACTGACACGATCGATATTAATATATTTTCAAATGTAAAAAAATCACAGACTTGTTTCGTGGTGCGTTTAACTGTACTAATGAACGAAGGAGTCGAGGGTTCGACTCCAGAATGAACTTTTGGTGTAATGAATATTTCTTAGTTAGTTCTCCATCTGGGCGTAAGCGTGGAATTTCCATGATTTTTCCAAATTAATTTCGATGTTTTTTATACTGTTGTATACTTATAGAATAAACTTTTAAGAATTCCCGCTAATATAATAAGTAATATCGACGCGACGATGGAAACGATAATTGGCTAACGAGTAGTTTTTAAAATGCTTTTTTTTGTCAACATAATAACCATGGCTGGTATAAAACTCGGTATCCGTAAATGAAATTATCGGCTATCCGAGATAACATAATATCCGAAACCGTAAACGTATCCGATATAAATACGAATAATTTCAGATATGGATGAAGTCGAATTAGATATGGTCGAATAACGAAAATTACTTAAAATATAACTAATAATTATCAAAATACAAGTTAATATTTTGTTCATCTATAGATATTCTAATAATACCTATTTACATCTATATAAAATTCTTTGAAAAATGTAATACCCATAACTGAGACCATCCGAAACTTTTGAATAATGGAAATAATTTAATATCCGTATCCATAACCGAGACCGATTAAATACTCTTAAGTATCCAGATTCGAAATCCTTAATAATAATAAGCTACATATACATACTTCGTTAGGAATAAAATTAATGGTGTTATCAGACAAATCGTATTCCAAATACATATCATTAAAATAAACGTGTAATATAAATTAAACAACAACACACATGAAACATATCTAAATAAAAAAGTCAGTCGCTCCGAGTTATAAACAATAACATTTTAACACATAACAATAATAAATAAACGTTGTTACGAAAATAATCCCTTTTTCAATGTTAGAATTCATGAAAAGGATTCCATTACCCTGATAATGATTAAAAAAATACTATGAAGTAATAAACATAAAAAAATATTTAAATTTCAACATAATATAATTAATTTGTCGATTTTTAAGCAATCTACACAATAAATTACTGTACCATAAACACAAATTCGATGGGATAACAAGTCAAAGAGACCACGTAAAATCACAAGAAAAAAAACGTTCTTTAAAAAAACACCGACAACAAAAAAAGAAACTGAGAACACAGTTACACAATCCGATCAACGAGAACACTTTTGCCTCGGAATGAGAGCATTCCGAATTTGGAAAGTGTTCGATAATTTTCAAAGTGCGTTCGTTTGTTACGAAGGCGCGAAACTTTCGCTTTCGGCCTACGAGCGTCGTTCGTGGCGTAATTGCGGACACTGAGACACTCAATTGAGTAAGTAGTGAATGAAGGGGCAATAGTGATGTGAAAAGTCGTTGAGATATCGATAGTAATTTTATTGAAGTGAAACTTATTTTGGGACGGTGTGAATTGGATTTTATGAAACGAAAGAGAGACTACCCAAAATGTATTTGTAGGGTTTAGGCTGTGAGAGAATAAGATAGAACGCGTTTTTATATATTATCCCCACTGTTGTATGCACAATACGAATGGTCGATAATTCGAATCCCACTGATTAAGAATTAAAAAAAATATTTTAAACAAGAAATTTTTATGTTTTCTGTGGGTTTCACTTCTACCACGTGTGAACTGCACGCAAAATTTTATTTTAAAAATGAATATAGGTTTCCCGGGATTATATCGACCCTATAGATTGCGCCGCTTATATTTTGTAACTAGCTGTACCCGCAGCTTCACTCGCGTGGACTACAGAACGCCGTTGGTCGAGCGTACGCGCGAATCGTGCTAAAAGACCACTCGCCCGCTCAAAAGACGGAAGACAAAAATGTTTTTTGTCGGTAATCATTAGAATATAGATATATTCTATTTTTACGATGTTTTCCTTCACCATAAGCTCAGGCTCATTGCAGGGATTCGAACTCACGTTAATCAACGCGATGTCCGTAAACGATACCACTTAGCCATGATTACTATAACGATTATCGATAAAAGTAAAAACAATTCACATCACTAAAACAATTTACCGTCTAGATCAATGGCGCGCAGAGACACTCCTTAATAAATAAGGTAAGTAACTCAATCGTTGCTTTAACACAATGATTATTGGTTACAATTTCCAATGATGATTAATTTATTAGGTCAAAAGATACCTAAAGAGGCCTTTTACGTTATTATTTTTTTATATTTATCTATACGAATATTATAATGAAACATTGCGAGGTTATTCATATGTGAAAGGTAATCTCAGGAATCACTGCGCACCCATTTTAAAAAATCCTTTTAACTCCCGACGCAAAATGAGGGGTATTATATAACGTATATATATATATACGTGTCTGTGTGTCTGTCTGTGGCATCATAGCTCCCAAACGGCTAAACCGATTTTGACCTAGCTTTTTTATTTGAAAGGTGACTTTATCGAGAATGTTCTTAGCTATGATTCTAGAAAATGTTTTCAGCCGGATGTGGGCATCTTTCACAGGTCTGATCGATTCGAAAACTGGTATTCAGTTACTTCAATTATATTAGAAGAACATGGCTACATTGAGCTGATGCTGCATCGTCACCTGGAATCTTCAGGATACCTAACTCTTCACCAACTTACATCAGAGTTATCGTGTTTAGGTTCCTTGGAATGGTCTCAATAAAAGTATTACTTGTGTCGAGGGTTTCTGAAATTTTCACCGATTTTTTTATCGTTATAGCTTTGGGGTAGTGGCCGCACTCTCACCTGATGTTAAGTGACGGTGTGGCACAAGATATAACACATTAAACCTAATGAAAGATACCTAACCTAATGGCTCTCAAGTGCAGCTGCCGGAACACACCTATTGGTGCTTGGCGACAGATTCTTAACTTGAGGTTGGTAGCTAGCCAGACGGGCATTAGAAAAAGCCCTACCACCATGCTATGGTTTTATACCTCGTATTTTAAATTATATTTATTGAGGAATCAGGAAGTTAGGCTATATAACTTCACGCTACAACCCCAAGGAGCGAAACAACAATAGACTACATAGATGCGTTGCCGGGGAGAAATCGCGAGTTGACTTTGTGTTTAAATATTAAGATTTAATTATTTCATAATATTGGTTTATTGATAAAAAGCTTAAAGCAATACGAATCGGGAAAAAACAATTGTTTATTTATTTAATTATTGCTTCCGATTTTTTTTCCTGTAGGTCACGCGATTAGAAATGCCATATAGTAAATGTGACATCATCGTACAATGAATATACAGTTTAGTGATAAATTACTCTAAAATTATTACTATTATTGAAATAGTGGCTTTAAAGTTATTTTCTTCAGCAAATCTGAAATTCTATTAAAGTCAACTTTACACATAATACAATCATTTTATTTACTGAATAATGACGTCACGTCGCGTTTTGTGGCATGTTTTTTATTTAGATTAAAAACATTTTTATATTACTTTTAAAGGTGTAATAATGAGTAAATAATCATTCACGGGTATTATTTAGAACATCAAAAGTGTTTAAAACAATCCTCCAAAAGTTGTTTACTCCCGGATTGGTCGAATATATTTAACACGGGTGAAACCACGCGACACAGCTAGTATTTATATATATCACGTGCTATGTGTGATAAATATCTTTATTGAAATTATTATCCTTTTGAATCCAGTTAATATTAACGGATAGATAAAAATATTTCAATGAAAATGCTAATAAGTTTAAAAATAACGCTTTAACTACGCACTACGCACATCATCAGATCAGCTCTATGATACCAAATTACAGTGTTGTCATTCGAACTACATATAAGGTAAAACCACCAGTAATTGACACTGCACCAATAGTTGACACTCTGACGAAGAAAATTAAATACTGATACTAAATTGATTTGAAGTCTTGAGTTTGTTAACCGACTTTTATAACTGACTGTACCTATATGTATTTATAACATTAAAAATATATCAGTAATCAGTGATTTTGGCCATCTCGATCTTTGGCTTCCTTTTTATTCTTAATATTTAATTTTCTTCGTCAGAGTGTAAACTATTGGTGCAGTGACAATTACTGGTGGTTTTACCTTACATACTAACTTTATTTTCTATACGAGAATTAGAAGAAGGTTAAAATTTACTTCTAAGATTTTATTACATTGTTTGTTATTTAGTTATATACAAGTGAAGCTAATATAAGCGTGTTAAAATACCAACGTATTAGCAAATTCCATCCTGAATTTTTTGCTATGTCAGTTATTATAGGCGTTGATATTGCTTAGTCTCATATCTATATACACATAATAAAATTGAAGTGTCTGTTTGTAATGTCAAAATAATAGGTTTATACTAAATGCATACTAAAGTATACACGGAAACTATAACAAAAACACATTTCTTTTACTTTTGTTTATCTGTCTGTTTCTTCCGGGTAATGTCCGAAACAGTGGTCTGATTCCGACGATAGCTAGTTATATGGCATAGCTTAAGCTACATTTATTTCAGAAAAATAATTAGGGTTCCGCACAAAAAATGTAAAACATTTTTTAGTAGTTCGCGGGCACAGCTAGTCGATCATATAAGCTGATAAGATCATATTCATATGTAATTCAGAGAGATACATACAATATTGTATTTTTTTAAATCGAATGATCGCATAATCTCATTCAACCAGACGATTTATTTTCAAAATGTACGAGTATGCTAATATTAATTTTACTAAAAAAATGCAATAAAAATATATTACAATCTAGTATTTTTTAGGGTTCGACCATAATCTCACTTTTTCGTCAAGCTAGCTCAGTCAGATAAATAATGTTGCTCGACAAATAAAGATAGAGGTTTATTAAAACAGAACACTGTGTTACACATTCAAAAGTTACAATTAGTTTTGAAATAATTAGAAACAACGACAGACATTTATGAAATAGTACAAGCGACGCGATAGCTAGAGCTCTTCCTCTTATATCTCTGTCAAAATTAAGAAAAGAACATCAACACACGCTTATACCACCAGATTCAAATATTAGCTGTATACAACCTACTTCGCGTATTCGCAGTAACGAGGCGGGAGACGTATTTCACGACGTCCGAAAATACTAGGCCCGGGTTGTC
Organism: Saturnia pavonia; assembly: GCA_947532125.1. Classification (NCBI taxonomy): domain Eukaryota; kingdom Metazoa; phylum Arthropoda; class Insecta; order Lepidoptera; family Saturniidae; genus Saturnia; species Saturnia pavonia. The sequence continues at coordinate 2,510,876 of OX383922.1, forward strand.
TTGCTATAACTTCATGTTAAGTCATAATGTGGTTCAAGATGCTAAGCTAAGCCTAGTGGGGGCACTGGCTCACAAGTGCAGCTGCCGGAACACACCTATAGCTGCTTGGCGATAGATTTTAACTTGAGGGTGGGCATTACAAAATACCCTATCAATATGCTATGATTTCATCACGATGTTTTCCTTCACCGAAAGCTCAGGCTTAGTGATTATGAACACATTAATTCGTACAATGATTATTGTCGAGAGAAACGATAACTCGTTGAAGTTTAGTCGATTTACTATCTCATAAAAATGTTGCTGGACACGACAGGTGTGTAACAGCCGCCGTAGTGGCATGCTTTGGCGTGTCGAGTTCTTTACCGATCCCTTAGAAACCAAGCTTGCTCGCGCCTACGCCCGCGAAACCACCCTTCCCTCCGCAGAGGACGAGCGGTTAACTTCGCTCCCGCATCGGCAACGCAAGCCTAAATCCGGTCCTCCTGCATGGAGCCCTTGAGCCAAGCAGCCGCTCGCGCGATACACTGACATTGCATTCACTAGCTACCAACATACACTCATTACACTGCATTCCTACATACATGTACTCTGATACATAGGTTACGTAAGGCACCTTTTATTCTATCTAGGTCGAAATATCATTCATTGGATCGATTAGTACTACGTATCGATTAAAAAATCGATTTTTTTTATTAATCGATCTCAGATCGCCATCCCTACTGTGTTTACCCTCAGGAAGTTTAACGTCAATGGCCGTGCCAAAAAAAAAAAAACATTGGTCACACCTGATCGTGGGTATACTATTTAACCTATAAATTCATGTTATATGCAACGAACTAGCTACAGTCAACGAATAGCTATCAACACGCACATAGAGGAAGAAAACATCGTAAAAAAACAATGCTACATTGGGTGGAGCAAGGTTCGTTCATTCGCCTCCTACCTCTGTTCAGGCTGAACCATGGGTAAATGGGTCCCATCTTTCCATTACCCTGGTTTGGCGGATAGAGACAATTGGGGTAGGGGCCTAGAGCCTTGTCGTCGGGGCGTCGCGGTTGCATGCCTGATCCCGTATCGCCCCCTTATGGTCCAGACGTAATACTTTGAGGTTTTAGTGAGTTGAAGTCTTACATAACCTTCTCGCTCCCCCGAGCAATGCTGGGGTTGCCTAGTTACTAGCCAAATATACCAGTAAAACGAAACATTCACTACTGAAATAAAATAACTTACGTTACTCCTTTCTCCAACATTTCGGTGCATTCAGCTGTAACAAAATACACACAATCATTGTCTTTATTATATTTTTTATGTCAACTGTGTTCATCCACAATTCTTCCAACGTCATGTGATTAGAATATTTTCTAATTATCTAGTAATCTTCAAACGTGGCTCTAACAAGATGGCGGCTTAATTGTTCTTCCTATCTTTTTTTATATACCACGTTGTTGACAAACAATCATGCAGTCCGCCTGATGGTAAGCGGTTACTGCAGCTTATGAACGCTTGCAATAACAGACGCATCACATGCGCCTCGCCGACCCTTTACAAATCTATGAAGCAATGATGGCTCTGTGGTAGCGTGTACGACTTCGCGTCGATTGACGTGAGTTCGAATCCCTTCGATGAGCCTGAGCATTCCGTGAAGGAAAACATTGTAAGGAAACCATAGCATGGTGGTAGGGCTTTTTCTAATGCCCGCCTGGCTAGCTACCACCCTTAAGTTGAAACTCTGTCGCCAAGCAACAATAGCTGTATTCCGGCAGCTGCACTTGAGAACCAGTTTTCCACTAGGTTTAGCATGCTATCATCTTGGGCCACATCGTCACTTAACATCAGGTGAGATTGTGGCCACTACGCCAAACCTATAAAGATAAAAAAAGAAGTATATAGATAAGAAAGAGGACAAATATTGGATACTTACAGAGGGAGCCCATATTTTCATCTGAAGGTATATTTTAATAACAAATACAAGACCTTGGTAACAGCAATTCAACTTATCATTTGAACCGGGTCCGCCTTCATACCTGCAATAAATTTGATAAGTAAATTCATTAGATAATATATTTTTATTGCTAAGCTAAAGGGGCTTAAGACTGGTAGCTTAAAGATTTTTTTATTGTAATAACTCCAAGATAGCAACTTTAAAATTTATATTGATATATAGGCTGTTCAAATCTGCATGACACCTGTGTAAAAAATTTATTGGGAGGCAAAAGACTATGAAATCTACAGATTTTTTTTATAACTGTTATCTCAAACTATGCGATAAAACAGAAACATTTAATAAATCTTTATATCTTCTATATTGAATGGACATAAAGGTAAATCAATGGGAAATCAATAAGGAAAAAGGACACATTTTGGACGTCTCAATTATTTACACTGAGTAAAACATGAAATATATCAAATTAACACATTCATACATAAATCACGGCTCTTTCCCAATGGAGTAGGCAGAGACCACATCCTACCACTTGCTACAATCCTGACACACAACTTTCGATTCCTCGACATTCATAAATCTTTTCATGCATGCTCGTCGGTTTAGAGTACTCTTGACCTGACCATTCCTCAAAACGTCCCCGATTTGATCGTGGAACGTTCGTCTAGGCTTTCCTCTTCCAACCAAATAATTTCAAATTAATGTTTTTGCATAATTGTAGATCTTAGAAACATCTACAATAAAGTCAGCGATAGCTATATCTAGAATTTTTGTCTTCTCTCTTTTGAGCGGGTAGCTTGACTCACGCGTGCGCGCGACTAACCGCATTATGTAATCCTTGGGAGTGGAGCTGCAGGCACAGCTAGTATACGAATAAATACTATTACCACAAATGGCATTTCATCACCCAGGGGCGTAAAAATATTTAACAGCTAGTATGTAATTTATATATCAGAACAATATGTTAGACTGAATGATATGTAAACTGGAAGAAAATACTTTTTACAATATGTAAAATCTATTAGCGTTATATAGGCTTATTAATTGTCCACACTAATCCTCTTATCCACACTAATATTAAAAACTAAAGAGGTTGCTTTTTTGTTTGTTTATTAAAACACTCTCACCTCTGGACCCGTACTCAGATTTGAAAAAATATTTCTGCACATTTTTTCAGGAAATTTATAAGTTATACAACTTCATATTACGACCCTAAGAAGCAGAGCACCATGAACATCAAAGAATTTGACAAACTGTAAGCAAGTACTGGAAGTGTGAACAAGGATAGGCTACATTGATAAGCTGTTGGTGACAAGTGATGGTTGAATAAATTTTGTGTAACTGCGGGGTACAGCTAGCTAAGAGAGTTAGGGCACAGAGAAATCTCTTTAGAGATTTCTCTCTACTTGGGGCAGCTCAACTGGTAAAATACCTCCACCCTACAGAAGATCACAGCTAAATTACCTAGTGATTTGTTTCTGTGGTGAGTAGGGTTTCCAGAGCTCCTTGGGGCAGAAGGGGTTCAAGGTTTGCAATGCGTTATTGATATCTATGGTTTTACAAGCATCCATATGCTGTGGTAGCCACTTACTATCAGGCATATGGATGCTTCTTTGCTACCTTTGTAGTATAAAAAAGCTAAATATATATTACAGAAGATGACAATTTTATAATACATATATATTTTCTTGTCTTCTAATATCACTTCTATCCTCACACTAAAATGATAATGTATCATAAGGAAGTTGGCATTCAGAACATCAGAAACAAAAACTACAAAAAGCCATAACCAAATTTGATCAGTAACATGTTATGTTAACCTTATTTCGAACATCTGAGGATGAGATGACATGACAATAATCCATTAAGCAATATCCTAGGCTAAAATTAAAGGATCTATGATTAACTTGGACAATGAGGATTTTGATCCTAAGATATGAGTTTAACATGTCAATTTGCAGTAACAGGAGAACAGAGGAGAATTGTTTGTAAAACATAAAGCAGCAAAACTACTAAACGAAATTAAAAAATACAATCAATAAAAGATGGAATAATTAAGTGTATCTTTGCTGTTTAAAATTAATAACAAATAAATTCCAAATAAATCTATGTACTCACAGACATAGGCAGATGTAGAACAAAGTTGTTGAACTTTATTTAGGGCGACCAAACTTATAAACTATTGCAGAAACGCGATAAATTCAAACTATCAGTCACTTCACTTTTTTATTATTCACAATAACAATAGATATGTTATAGTCATTGTACTTAAAGACAGGATAAAGTTTTCTAGTTAGAAAAAGAACAGATTATTATGTTACGTTGTTTTGATATTGTTTAGCAAAATAAACTATTACCTTCATCTCATTAAACACGATATCAAAAACCAAGACAAAATTCAGAATCAGCATCAAAAACACTTTCTTATTTGAGAAATGTCAAAATAGCCAGTATTGACATTGGACAGCTTGGTTGGTAGGTCAAATTTCTGAATTTTCCCCATGTTCATATTTTATTTCCCCCAAAATTATACGGTTTGCAACATTTTCCCCCATTTTTTTTCAAACAGAAAATAGCAAAGGAATGACATAAAAGTAGTTTATTTAATAAAATGATATTTTTAAATGTTTATTTAACAAAATGATTTTAAAAATGTTCATTAAAAGAATTTAGTGATTGTTTTCAATAACTCCGTCTGTACTTCTTCTTCAGTTTAGGTAGATACAATTTCAGTTTAAAATAACAAGTAACAGTTTGTGATTGTTATCTGTAAACTGAAAAAGCTGTTACGAAATACTACATACCTACCTGTTCCACATACTGGGGTGTGACACAAAAGTAAACTGTTTCAGTTTGTAACGTGATCTGCTCTATTCAAGCTTAAGTATCTTCACTTTGTTAGAGAGAGATACAAGCAAATATGACTTGGAACAAGCTCTTTACTTGTTTTAATTATAGTAACAGAAAGAGTTGGCATCATGTAACAGGTTGTTATTTTGGAACAGGTTTATGGAATCGTTGTTTCTCTGGAACAGGCACAGTTATAGCTCTCTTCTACAACCTAGAGATGACTAATTACGGTTCAAATACTTCCAGCAATTATATCCTTTACTGGAACGATATTAGTCCAGTCCGAAAGGTAAACTCAGATAGTTCCACATATTCGATATTAGATCGAGAGGTATTCGTCGTAACAATGTGTTCCTGAAAATTACTAAGATTATATTTTAACCAGCGAGTATGGTGAAAAATGTAATAGGTATGTTAAAAAAATCCCTTACTTGATTTTAAGGTCCCTAAACTTTTTCCAAAGGATTTCAGTTTCCCAAAATTTCGCAAGGAACATATTTATTACCCAAAATAGCGAAAAATACCCCAATCCACCCACCCATATTTGACAGTGACATTTTTTTGTATAGTTTTCCCTTTCTTCACGAAATAAGAAGGCAAAGGTATCTAGACCATGCAGCCAAGTCAGATGTTATTAATTTGAATGTGATAATAGCAATAATAATAACAAAGTACATTTGCACATAGAAGAATAATAAATAAATAAAAATAATTAAAAAATATATTAATTTCAGTGATCATCACTACATAGTATAAAACAAAGTCGCGTCGCTCTGTCCGTCCCTATGTATGCTTAAATCTGTAAAACTACGCAATGGATTTTGAAGCGGTTTTTTAATAGATAGAGTGATTCAAGAGGAAGGTTTATATATATAATACATGCATAATATTGTAGAGAAACACTGATAAATTTAGAGGTTTCTAATGTGATGTCGTAAATAAACACATTTTTTGCGATTACATTGCAAACGCTGGCTGAACCCCACGAGATAAATCAAAATAATGTACTACAGTATTGTACACCTTAAAAAGGTCAACAAAAAAGTCCGCGATGGTATATGTCTATCTCTTAAGGATAACCCACAATAACCATTTTTTATCCTTTACTTTTTACGGGAAAAAACGGCTTATTTACGAAGTGATTTTAAGCAATACAGCATTTATCCTTATCCAATTAAGTACCTTAAATACATTGTCCATTTAATATAGATCAATATGGCCCTTTACAGCATGTAATTTAAATGAATATTTCCGAAGATATTACAGATTTTAAATGCAGGGACATAGCGATGCGGCGGTACCGGCCCTATATACCATGGTCAATTTATTATATGTCGCTCTTTCAAGAGTAACCTCTAAACAAAACATGTTCGTATTGTCTAATGACAAAAAAGCTGTAAACGTTGTTTAAGGACATTCTGTAGTAGGTATATTTAGTATCAGCATTGCACCCGTGCGAAGCCGGGTCGGGTCGCTAGTAGTATATAAACTAAACTTCTTTTTTTGAAAGCTTGCGTAACCATTACGGCCGCTGTACGCGCCTGTGTCATAGTGTTAATTGTCTTACATAATGATTTAATTTATAATTAGGACCGCAAACATTTTTTGAGAAAAATAACAAATGGATTGAATAGGAAAAACAAATTTTTGGTTGCTTTTATGACAATTTTGGGTTTTTTAGCACTCATTTTTGGGTGCTTTTAGCACAGGTTAACAATTATTTGTTGTCTTTGAAAATTTTAAAGGTAGTTTTATTATCGAAATTTAGATTTAAATAAATAAACTCATTTTGATAAAATCTAGGGAAATATTGATTTATTTTAAAAAAAGGCACTGGACAGAGAACAAATGTAAATATAAATGTAAAATAACAGAATTTGCACTCCGATTAAAGCAACACGCAACATTTACTTAATAAATTGTTATCAATCAGTAATACAATAATAATTTGCAGTTTAGTTAAACATATTTGTAGGTAGCTACTCAAATTACAATTAAAGATATTTTACTGTGTTCAATGTGTTCCCTACACATATGTTTATCTCTTCTTACCACTTCCGATTCATTACCGAAGAAATTATCTCAGCTGAATTGGTGAGAACAGAGAGTAAATAACAAATATAATTTTTTTTTACATTTGGTAAGCTATTAGATGCATGTTTAAGTATATATTGCAATTTATCAACAATATTTTTCTATGACAATTCTTTGTCATTATTCATACATTTTCTTTGGATCTGTACTACTATATTACAAGTATCGATAAATAGATCAGTGATTACCAATATGAGTGTTTCGTTTTAATCATTACAGTAAAGATTGGAAATAAAGTATTTTCGCATACTACTATACTTGCCCTGAAATGTAGCATACAATAATAAGGATAATTACTATTTTGTGTTAGGTGCTTATTATTTTTTGGCACGACATAACGCTTTAACTTTATAAGTCATTACAAATTTATGGGGATTTCCCGTGAAATAAAAAAAACTAATACGAAAAACACGGCTATGCTCGTTCTGCTCTTACCCGTTATTAGATGAAAAAAATGCAGTGACGATGACTGAATATAAATGTATAATTATTATAACAAATATTTGCCAAATTGATTTTGTAATTAATATTTAAACACAGATATTTTACCAAAAAAATTCAAATATTGAACTGGTATTTCATACCTTCTTCAAAAATTTGTGCCATTTTTTTCCACCACAGTATTTCATGTCTATTAAAATTATAACCCGTTCAGAAAAAAAAGAGTGTGTGCTTAAGACCGCACGGCAGAAGTGAAAACTGCATAAAGACAATTATTACGTATGAATTGAATATACTAAACACAGCGACACAACAGCGAAGAGCAGCTGACTGTATCTTTCTCGCTCGGGTACACTCGGCGGTCCCGAGTTCACCCGATCGAGCCTGTCTCACCTCAGAGCGTGACAGATTAGCCTCAAGCTTAGCAACTTACTACCTATGGAACAATCTGTGTGTAGAGCGCCAAAAGAAATTTTCACTTGATAACTGTCTTGACAAAACTTAAACAAACGCTATGTGTGTGTGTTGTCTACTAAACAAACAAGTACACAGCTGCGGCCTCAAATTCCAATACAGTTCTCTTTCTGAACAGATTTTAGCATTATTTTTGACAATCCCTAGCAATCTTGCTAGAGTGCAAGATGCACATTAACAGAAAAACATTGAAACAAACTTACTTTCATATTTACAATATATTCACATATATTTTTAAATAATCTACAAATATAACAAATCATATGTACAATGAATTTTATATGTATAAATAATTGGTCACTCCAAGCTCAACGGTGGACTTCCGTCAAATTCTTCAGCAAAATGATCTACACCACTTATATTACTGTCTACATTATCGAAATTTATTTTAACTGGATTAAAAGCACTTTTCACATATGTCCTATTTATCGATGTTACTGGACTATCCGTAGCACAAAAATTTTCAGGAATATTTTTTGATGTGGCAACACTGTTCTCAACACTTCTCAATGGGCTTATATAAGATTTAATTTCAGATTTATTTATGATATGAATGGGATTTAAAGGAGGCGGTTCGCCGTACATTTTGAGTTTGTTAATTTTTTCCTTTACTTGCTTCTTTCTCAGTAAAACTCTCGGCGATATTTCCTGTGTATCTTTCTGCTTAAAAGTGGATTCGAAATCCAAGCCGGACAGATCGAAATCGTCAATAACATTCGATTTTATACCTGTCGGTGTATCTATAAACATTCTATTTTTGGGTAAATTGACATTGTTTATCCTGTACGGAGTAATATTTTCATTCTTTTGTAATATGGTAACGCTGTTTTTCAAATTCACACAGTCTTCGCAAAATTTTCTTCTATCTGAATGTAATTTTTTATCTAGAGCCTCAATAATATGCCTGGCTGTATCATTTTTTGGTGATTTTGTAAAATAAGTAAACTCCGTTACTCGGTATTGCGGTATATTTTTTCTAGTGTTGCCAGCACGCACCTGTAAATTCACACAGGCAACACTTTGGCCAGTGTCCAAAACCTTTTCAAAACCGAACTTTTTTAATCCCCCCCAGAAATTAACGCAGATTATATTTTTATTCGCATCGGCGAGGAATACATTTTGAAATTGATTCTTATTCGATTCGAAATTTTGAATCGATGGTTCAATCGAGACTATAACACCGACAGTATCGATTTCGTTGTAATTATATGAGTGCGAAGACCTCTGAATTAATTCTTTTATATGACAAAATGTTCTCAGCAAAGGTTGTATATATAGTTTCATTTTATCGGTTTCTTTATATTTGGATTTACTGAAGATGGATTGGCGACCAGCAGATATATGTAACTCTGAACATCTGGAAGAAGTAATAGTCATGCAAATTATAAACAATACTAAAACTTATTTATATAAAAATGAAAGTATATACCCTATGCGTTCCCAAACTATTCATATGTTTACGATGAAACTTTGGTGAGTTGTTGTACGTATACCCGCGAAGGTTCTGGATTAATACAACCAGTCTACAATAGGTGGAGCGCGAGTCGTTTCATGCCGAAGATAACAAGAACAAATTCGCGGGCAAAAGTTACTACTTAAATTAAAAAAAAATGATAACTTTTTGTATAATAAATCCAGAGATAATACCTATTATAGATATTATAATACTTGCCAAAGGATACTTATAATCTACTAGCTGGACCTCCTAAATAATGAAATTTATTTTTACTCAATTTAATGACTATCCATACATATGGTCTACCAATTGAGGAATGACATGTACTTCCCACATACAACATCGGTTAAGAAGCAATATTATTTTAGTATTTTTAAAGTATTATTGACAATTCTTAAAGAATATCAATTATGGAATGATATACGCTTCGCGTTAACAAAATTTCATAAAAATCGGTTGAAAATTAGTCAATTTTAAAATTTTTGATTTTATTTTTGACAAATCTTACAGACCATCATCTGAGCGATGACATGAGCATTCCGTGTACAAAATTTCATAACAATCGGTCAAGCCGTTTTAGTTAATACGGACATACAGATAAAAGGCGGAGAAAAAAATAATTAAAGGGCATGTTCGTGACCAGTGTCCTCTATAATAAATATACCCCCTTATAAGAAAAAGACTTAGAAATTGCACAAAATACATGCACCTACAGACATAACTAATAATAAATAACCTATTTATTATTATAAATTACAGAGAACTTTCTACCAGATATATATAGGTTCTTTTTGATAAGAGGATATTTCATTCAACTTGGAGACGTCTTTGAATATGTAGTAGTGTACGATCGGCAAATAAATAACTAAACAAATACTTATTATATTTTTTATAGATACTTAATATTAAACATAATTTTAAATCATGAATTTCAACAATTTCAGAGTTTTAGTAGTCATCCTCATCTTCGCTTCCATCCGATCTGATATTGTATCAAATAATAAATAATTAGCAACAAATAATAACACTGAATACGAATAATAAGAATAAATAATAAATAAAATCAAAGAACTAATTAGTAAGAAAATAATAACAAACAAAATGGCATGACACTTCTAACGCTACTTATAAGCGACCGAGGCACCGCGTGGTAACTAGCGCAAACTGGTTTATTCCGGTTTTACTCATAGTGTGTATTGCGTTACTACATTTGCAAAAACGTCTCCAAGCTGATTTATGTGAACACAAATTTAAAGAAAAAATTAAGAGGCTTGGAATAAAATATACCTGACAGACGTTGGAACAACGTTCATGATATTCATCCAAACACCTTCTTTGATCAGTTCCAATACCGACTCGTTCGGTTTCCATATTGACAGCAATCCTGTCACAATAACATTTATGTATGAAGTATTATCCTAACTAACGAGCAGCAATGACGGCTCAGTGGTAGCGTGTACGGACATCGCGTCGATAGACGTAAGTTCGTATCCCGCAATAAGTCTGAGTTTTCGGTAAAGGAAAACATCGTGTGGGAACCATAGCATAGTAGTAGGGTATTTTGTAATACCTGCCTGGCTAGCTACCACCTTCAAGTTGAAAATCTGTCGTGATCCAATAGGTGTGTTCCGGCAGCAGCACTTAAAAGGCCAGTCTTTCACTTAGGCTTTTAGTGTGCAACCATCTTGGGCCACAAAATCACTTAACATCAGGTAACATTGTAGACACAATGCTAAACCGATATCGATTAAAAAAAAATAGTTAACATTAGTTTATCTTGCCTGCTCCCCCCCCCTTGCCGAAATCCTGTTTCCTGGCTAGCCAATGATGATAAATATATATACATTAATAGGGATTACAAATTATTCATCTATTAATACAATATTTCTATCTCATTCTCTCGTACGCTAAATCCTACAGACGTATATGGTTGTCTCTTTTTACTGTCGCTTTTTCGTTTCATCGAGTATCAATTCATAACGGTGCCAAAGAAGTCGCCGAGCACCAATAGGTGTGTTCCAGCAGCTGCACTTGAGAGCCAGTCTGCCACTAGGTTTAGCATGCTATCATCTTGGGCCACATCGTCACTTAGCAACAGGTGAGATTGTGGCCACTACGCCAAACCTATATCGATAAAAAATACACAAAAAATGTCACAAAGCAAAAGAGATATTATAGATTTATCACCATGTGCGACCCAGTCGTGTATAAGATACTAAAAGAGTCATTTGTAACCTTTTTTAACTGACTATACTGTTGCCTGAGGGGCCCTCGAGTCTTTACGTATTTTACAGCTTTACCGGGCTTGGGGGCGAGCGCTTAGGGCACTCAGCCACGAAAGCTAAGCAACAACATCCGAGGGTGCCAAAGTGGCCGAACCTCGGCTCGGACTGTGCGCGTATGCAATTAAGTCGCGATCTGGCTAATTCTCTATCATTCGAACTAAACTAACTTTTAAGGAACATGTGTATGTGTATTTAGTGGTCTGAAATTTTTGAAGTGATACTTCTTATGCGACTTCCAAGACGTTAAACGTTTAACGCACATTATCGGTCTCTCCTCTTTGTTTGAGCCAGAGCGAGAGAGCAATATATTATCGGTCTCTCTTCTTTGTGTGAGCCGAGCGAGAGAGCAATATATTATCGGTCTCTCTTCTTTGTGTGAGCCAGAGCGAGAGAGAAAATGTCGGTGTGTATGTATATTGCACACTGTTTAAATAAAAATATAAAATATCTTTTAAATTGAAGTTTCACTTCTATCGTGTGTGAATCGCACACACACCTTTATTTGTCTAAACTAACTAGGCAAAAAAAGAAAAAAAGGTCCCTTACAGAACCTATGTACCTATGTGTGTTGTGCATGTGTGTATAATGCAGTGTCATGTATGGCTGTGAAAGCTAGTGAACGTAGAGTCACTGTATCGCGCGAGCGGCTGCTTGTCTCAAGGGCTCCATGCCGATGGATCGGACCTAATTTGTAACCTGTTCATCACCAAGTGTATGGTAGTTGCGAGTCAGATGAGTATAGAATTTAATAAATTGCACCTCTAGTCACCAGAATCCCGTCTCCCTTTTCCTCGACGTCCGCGATCCTCACTTTCAACAAGGTGACGACGTTCCGCTTCCGGCAGAGTCCGTGATTCTCCATCTTCTCCAAGATTCTAGCTTGGACATCCCTGAGCAGCCTCTCGCGACGTCTACTCGCTTGCTCTTGTAAAAGCTTACTCTGTGATTCGGTTAAGTGATTCTGTTGATAAATTACGAATTTTATTTAGGAATAGGACACACAGTAATTAATAAAACATTTAACTAAGCTAGCGTAAAAATTTCAGCGATACCTATATTAACAATATTTATCTAAGGCTAGCTGTGACACTCAGCTTCACACTCAGGTACATAGGTCTTGTAAGGGACCTTTTTTTTTCTTTTTTTTGTGGTTAGTTAGCCTTAGAAAATTTTTCAGATCACTAAATACATGTACCCGTGTCTTTTCCTCCCTCCCAGGAGGCAAGAGACATGCATACATGTATAGTTAGTTAGCTCAAATTCGCGTAGGAATTTAGCTAGGTCGCGTATGTTGCAAATACGGCAACAGCTCAAGCCGAGGTTCGGCCACTTTGGCACCCTTGCGCATGTTGCCCAAAACTTGAGTGCTGAGTGTGAGTGCCTTAAGCGCTCGCCAACAAGTCCGGTGAAACTGTAAAGGCCCCCGGGCCAACAGCATAGTCAGTTCGAAAAAAAAAAAAAAAAAAAGGCTAGCTGTGTTCCGCTCGCGTGGATTACAGAATGCTGTCGGCCGAGCGCACGCGCGAATCTTGCTGCCTGCGCTTAAAAGAAGCAACACAAAAACGCCTAATTGTGGATAATACAGTCAAACCTGGATAAGCGAGAGTTCAAGGGAGCACAATCTCATTCTCGCTTATAGAGGTTTCTCACTAACCCGAGTTTCTCGCTAATGCAGGTACATGGGTAGCGTTTCTCTCTTATACGAGTTACAGAGGTATAGAGTAAAAGAATGCGATAAAATAACAACGTTATTTAGTTCCACGAAATAGAATAGGTACAATATCGACGAGAAAACAATACAAAAACAATAGTAGGAAGTTCCACGAAAGTTAAGAATGTTAAATTTGTAATTTGTTCCTCCTAAATAATATAAATAAATAAAGCTCGACTGTCACTTATAGAGGTATAGATAAGTAGCAGTCTCACTTACGGAGGTCCATGAGGGAAAAACGACTCTCTCTTACAAAGGTTTCTGTTTCTCGCTAATAGGGGTTTTGGGAGCTTAAAATGACGGGTCCTAGCTATTAGTCTCACTTATAGAGTTTTCTCACTTATCCAGTTCTCACTTACCCAGGTTTGACTGTACTTAGAAGATAGATATATGCTACAACTGACTTTTTTGTAAATCTTTTCAAAATATTCTTTTCACGCGAAAACCACTTATTCAGTTAACATGTTTTTTATTGAATACATAACTTTGTTATCTGGCCACGTGTAAGATAAATTAACATACGAAATAAGCAGTGACGATAATAGTCATTGGATTATGGACGATAATTCGGAAAATAGACGTTTTTGGGACGATTAAATGGTTTACGCTGAGTAAACCATACGAGATATATTGTTACGGTCTGAATAAAAAAAAAATGGAAAGTAATCACCATTCTCGAAATCTCAAGAATCGTCTGGAATCGTCGATACCCAAAATATCGTGTATTTATCATTGTGTAGTCGTGTAACGTGTAGTCATAGGTTCGACGACGCACACATATAAAGCCTTATCGCTTCATCTGTCAACAAATAATGGGCTACAAATCAAATTCCCCTTTTTTAAAAAAAAAACGACGACCTAAGTTGTAAAGAACAACATGTTGAGAGTTCGAGCGCCTTCTAGAGATTTCATGATTGTCTCATTTGGGTATATAAGCTAGCCGTATCGCGAGCCACGACAGTTTTAATTTCGAAAGCGAAGTGGACACAACAAACGAAGTAAAAGAAGAACTACAAGCGGAACATACAGAATGATTCTGCAAGTACATTCGACGGGCGATTTGTGAGTTTTTTTTTATTTGTATTTTTTTTTTTTGTACGAATTAGTTGTTTAGGTGAAACGGCATTTTACTCCCCACCGATATAATAATATCATTTGTAAATCTTAAAAATACCTACAAAAAAGTCTTCGATAGCATATATTTATCTTTTAAGGAACACCCACAATAAACATTTTTGTCTCCGTCTTTTGAGTAGCAGGATTCGCAAGTGCGCTCGACCGACGGCATTCAGTAGATCACGCGAGCGGAGCCGCGGGCATAGCTAGTAAGTAATAAATAATACGAACTAAATCACATCAATGATGTTGTTAAACCAACTTACCCCGAATTCAAAACTATCTAAATTCGTCTTCATTATCTTCGACATTTGTGAACCGCTGTCAGGCGTTTTCCTCTTCACACTTATCATCATATCTTCTGAGTCTTGAGATTCCTAAAAATATTGACAGATGTAGTCAGGCAGTACTTTAAAAGTGGATACTTCATTAGGCAAGTTATGAAAAAAAAATGAGAGGAGATTTTACAAGTCTTCACTATGAAGTGGCTTCTTAAACTTCTCATTTTAATGTAATGAAGACAGTCAAACCAAATGTTATTTTATAAAATGCTCTTTCAGTGCATATAAATTAAAATTAAATATTATTTATTTCAGAATTGTAGCACTAGATGTCAATATAATATTTTTAACCCCCGATGTCAAATGACCCCTCATCATCAAGTTAAGTATTAACGTGTGTATCTGTGTGCCCGTCTGTGGCATCGTAGCTCCCAAACGGCTGAACCGATTTTGATTTAGTTTGTTCTGTATGAAAGGTGACTTGATCGAGAGTGTCCTTAGCTATGATTCAAGAAAATCTATTCCGCCGTAGGTAATAAATGTATGTGAGCATCTTTCACAGGTCTAATCAAGTCGAAATTTCTTATTCCGTTACTTCAATTATATTAGAAGAACATGGC
Source organism: Saturnia pavonia (assembly GCA_947532125.1). Lineage (NCBI taxonomy): Eukaryota > Metazoa > Arthropoda > Insecta > Lepidoptera > Saturniidae > Saturnia > Saturnia pavonia. Next base: position 2,526,146 of record OX383922.1, read on the forward strand.
AACATTGAGCTGATGCTGCAGCATCTGGATACCTAACTCTTCACCAATTTACAGGCGAGAAGCAATGATGGCTCAGTGGTAGCTTGTACGACATCGCGTTGATCGATGTGAGTTCGAATCCCTGCAATGAGCCTGAGCTTTCGGTGAAGGAAAACATCGTGAGGAAACCATAGCATGGTGGTAGGGCTTTTTCTAATGCCCGCCTGGCTAGCTACCACCCTCGAGTTGTTAATCTGTCGCGAAGCACCAATAGGTGTGTTCCGACAGCTGCACTTGAGAGCCAGTCGACCCACTAGGCTTCGCGTGTTACCATCTTGGGCCACATCGTCACTTGACATCAGGTGAGATTGTGGCCACTACGCCAAAATCTATAACGATAAAAAAGAGATATCGTGTTTAGGCACATTGAAAAGGGGTCAATGTTACTTGTGTCGAGGGTATCTTAAATTTTCAATTTATCTTGTTAGATTGTACTTCTATAAGCGTCGCATAAATGAGAGGAGGATATTAGTAAAAATAATGAAAATAGGAGAAGTTTGCTGAGGCATTTAATTCGACACTTATTAAAAAATATAATAGAAGGAAAAACTGAAGAGAAGAGGAAGAAAAGAAGGACATTCAATAAGTGAAGGAAAAAATAGGCGTCGTGTCGTATCAAGATGTTAAGAGAAATGCAGAATATAGGGAGAGCTGGAGTTTGCTCCACCAATAAGAGCAACACCGCTTTTAAATTTGATATATTATGACATAGGCGCGTATTGGCAAAGTTATGACAGTTAATTTTTACGATGCGCACTTACATTGGCAGAAAATTATTTTATTTATTTTAAGCACCCAACCAGGCATTCACTTCGTCAAAATTGAAAAAATACAAAACATGCTTAACTTAAAATATAAGTGTTGCCTTAATTAAAGGTAGCTCTGACATGCAAAAATAAGTAATGTAAATGAGTTTGAATGTTCATAAAATCAAGAGAATACCAAACAAATAACATATATACTTAGTCACTACACAAACGTTTGAAAACATGGTCTCTGTAGCATTTGTAACTCTGACTAAATATGTCTATGTTGGGATCTTTGCTATTATTCATACATTAATTATTAATGTTCTTATTATGATAATTAAAATCATCTCAACTGTTATTTGTAATTGATACTAGCAATATCATTTAGTAACACTTATGTATATTATTATTTCTACTTATATTTTTTCGTTTTCTTTTTAAATAAAAATGCAAGCTGTGTCTGCATCTAGAAGTGTTTTTTGTTTTTTAATTACGTTTAAAGCTCTTACATTGTTATGGGATAACTACATTGATTGAATCCAGTTTCGTAGACCAAATAAACAAAAAATAGTAATACGGAATTGTAACGGTTTGATTGCCTTTAAATAAATAGTTTAAAAAAAAACATTACCACATCGGAGAACTCTCTCTCCACCTCCTCGTAAAGCCTTTCAAGTAACGCCTGCCTTTCCGATTCGTACTTCATTTCATGTAAATGCTCCAAACGCTCCGAACGTGTCACTGTAAAACCGATAATCTTCTATTACAGAATATGTAATGGGAATACTGGAATACTTCAAAGAACTGATTTTAACCCGTTGCAAATCGATACAAACAAAATGCTACAGAAATTTTATATGATACGCACTGATACTAAAAATGTAACTGATAAAAAAATGATGTGTGTAATCTTTACTAATATAATAAAGGTGAATAGTTTTTTTTTATTGTTTGTTTAAACACGCTAATCTCTGGCACTACCAGTCAGATCCGAAAAAATCTTTTTTGAATAGTATAGGCTATCTAGAATTAGGCTACACCTCTTAGCTAGCCTTAAATATTGATTTTTGTTAAGTAAATCGGAGCAAATAGCGAACCCTAACTGCTTTATCCGCGTGCGCTGGCGTTATAGAGTGATTCGTAAATACAATGTTCTACAAAAATATTGCTCCTTAGTACATCTAAAAAGAAGCTCCGATACCATATGCCTATCTCTTATACATAAGCCACAATAACATATTTTGTAACAAACTTCAATTGAAAATTGAAAAGTGATTTGTGAGCATTATTATTAGGCATGGCATATTAATCCTTAAGAACGAAAGTCACTTCATCATCAAGATAATTTTATGTAAATAAACTTAACCCTGTATAGCATGTTATTTTGACGAATAGATTGTGAGATAATTTAAAATTAAAATAATTCAACACTCGGCTCGCGTCTATAACTATAGGTGTAGTTTTTTTTTTCGAACTGACTACACTGTTAGCCTGAGGGGCCCTGGAGCCTTTACGGCTTTTACAGCTTTACCGGGCTTGGGGGCGAGCGCTTAGGGCACTCAGCCACGAAAGCTAAGCAACAACATCCGAGGGTGCCAAAGTGGCCGAACCTCGGCTCGGACTGTTGCGCGTATGCAATTAAGTCGCGATCTGACTAATTCCCTATCCGTAATTCGATCTAAACTAACTATACATATATACATGTTTCTGCCCCCTGGGAGGAGGGAAGGAACATGTGTATGTGTATTTAGTGATTTGAAATTTTATGTCTAACTAACCAGACAAAATAAGAAAAAAAAAGGTCCCTTACAGAACCTATGTACCTATGTGTGTTGTGCATGTGTGTATAATGCAGTGTCATGTATGGCTGTGAAAGCTAGTGATTGTGCAGTCACTTGTATCGCGCGAGCGGCTGCTTGGCTCAAGGGCTCCATGCCGATGGATCGGACCTAGGCTTGAGTTGCCGCAGAGGTCGTGGCGGGTTATAGGTGTAGCGGCGCGAACGAGTCGTGTGAGTTGTGACGCATAACCCTGACTGCACCGATATAAATATTGTTTATACCGAAATATTATGTCATAAATTAGAGATTACTTTTAAATTATACGCGGGTGGAACTGCGGGGCATAGCTAGTCTATACATATTATAAAACTCAATGTCTCTTTACATGATTTTTGTCTACTATTATTTGTATTATTTAGGTATACTCTAGTTTTAAGTAACATAGTAAAAAAAGCACAACAAAAAAAAACGAATACTCACAAAAAACATTGTATATAATATAGGAAGTTATTTAGGATTTTTTTTTTATCGTTATTGATTTGGCGTAGTGGCTACAGTCTCACCTGATGTTAAGTGACGATATGGCTCAAAATAATAACACGCTAAACCTAGCGGAATACTGTTTTGTTGTGCAATATGTTTTCATAACGTTTATCAGTATCAAATTTTTTTTAATGAAAATTTATAGTGGTAATGAATGTTTTTAGGTTATGTCATAATATGCACGACGTAACAATTTACGTCCTGCGGATTTATCATGCAAGCCTACGTATGCTAAACAAGGTATATAAATGAAAATAAAAAAAAAATAACGTTATAACAACTTCGCAGTGCTATTATAAAATAATCTCACCTGTATTGCCATTTTCAAACTTCTCAATGTATAAGGCGGGGTACACTCTGGTTACGAGCACTCTTAGATTGGAAACCTTCCCTCCGTCAGCTCGGACTAGTGACAACCGAGACAGTATGGGTGTATTGCTGTGGTAACCGAGCTTTGTATCCCATCGGGCGCGTCTCGTGGAATTACCGAATAGTTTTAAACGGACAGACGACGTATCCTTAAACATATATATACATTCTGTCAAAAAAATATCCGGAATGGACGATTTGTTTATGGTTCCAAAATCCATATTTTTTTGTTGTTGATTGGCACAACTGTTTTTCATTTTGGCGCGGAGTTTGAGTTGCATTTGTCATTTAGATTAAATACAGTGCTTTTTTTTGTTAGATCATATCTAGTGTTTATTGCGAATTTCATAATGGACAAAAACATCGAACAAAGAGTTTGCCTTAAATTTTGCATCGCCAATGGGATTTCGTGTTCGGAGACACTGAAAATGTTACAGAAGGCTTACGGTGAATCGACTTTATCGAAAACACGTGTTTATGAGTGGTACAAAGCGTCCAAAAGCGGTCAAGATATGCTGGAAGGTTTGCCTCGCCCTGGCAGGCCATCAACGTCTTCAACTGAGGTTAACATCGCAAAAGTGAAGGAAATACTGACCTAAAATCCTTAATCTAGTTTGAGAGAGATAGCCGCTTTACTTTCTGTGTCTCACGAGTCGATCCGTATGATTTTAAATAATCACTTGGGTATGAAACATGTTGCCGCTCGGCTAGTCCCAAAAGACCTGAATTTTCTCCAAAAACTCTATTGCATAAGAGTAGCTGAGGGCATGCTAGGACAAGTCAATTCTAGCCCAGCATTAATGAAACGCATTGTTACTGGTGACGAGACGTGGGTTTACGAGTTTGACACGCAAACTAGTCAACAAGCTTCAGAGTGGCGCCTTCAAACTGAACCGAAACCGAAAAAACCACGCCAAAGTCGATCAAAAGTCACAGTCATGTTGCCTGTTTTCTTTGACTATCCCGGTCTTGTGCACTCTGAATTCTTACCCGAAGGTCAAACGGTAAATAGAGTGTATTATTTGAGGCCAGATTTGTGGAAAGAAAATTCTTGGAAAGATATAGAATAGATTTAAAGAATATTTAAAGACTCCTATATACTACGCCAGCGGCATCCCCGGCGGGCTTGACTTAAAAGACGAGCCGGCGTATGCGAGCTGGTTATACGGGTTGCAAGCGTCAATTTACTCTCAGTATTCGTGTGATAGTGTTTTACGCGGCTTACTGGCTTACTGCCGATTTCTGTAGCATTCCCGTTCAGCAAAAACTAACCGGCTGGGTCGTGGCACTGACACAGTATGTAGGAGCCTTAAGAAATGAATTTTATCCATACCTCCCACGGTGAGACTCCCTGCTCGCAGTTAATTAACTCCGCACCATTCGTGATTATTTTCGTTCCAACAACTATCTTGTTTCTGTACACGAGCTCAGTTAGCATTTTATCTAAACACGCTCCCACACAGTACCAGCCATCCGTTACTAAAACCTCTACTTTTTTCTCTAAATTGGTCACACTGAAATTATTAAATTATATCCTCACTATTGATTTTTATTCATCGAAATTATTAAGTTATATTAGTAATATTTAATATTTCAAGTTCTTTTAATCTCGGAATAAGATATCTATTCAATAAAAATACTTAATATAGCGTTCTCTCTTTTGCACTTTTGTATGCGAGTGAAAAGGATAGACATCTGTATTTCGAGGTCAGTGGGCGTACACTATTGCCATGTATAAATTACTCATTGACGCTACTTCTCTTATAGATAAATGTACTCTGACAACCTTACCTACCAAGAAAAATAAGGACCATAAGCTGAGTTTTTGGCGGGATCTCAAACTGCAATGTAGTGAGTTTTATTTTTTATTCATAAATTTCTGATATTTGACCCTATATTGTGTAATACAGGTGGAGTTTTGCATAATAAAGCTTTGCTGTTGTGCACAAGTGAAGTGGATTGGAAATAATAACATAGATCATGCGTAGCGACGCCACAAAAACTCCCTAGACAGTTCTAACAAGGGAGCCACCCTCTTGTTAGGATCCTGAAATCGTCATAAGACTGGAAACTATATACACTCGATAATGGCAGTAATGGTCTTCAATAAAGAGGACCGGTTGCCAAGTTAGGAAAAAGAAGAAGAAGAAGGACCATAAACTGTAACTGTCCTATCATAACTCATTCAGACACAGTCTTCAGTTGTGTGCTCAATGTAAATGTTGATAAACAAAACTGTTTTTCAATATGGTGTCATAATATTTTGAAAAATAAGAAGATTTTCAAGATTATTTTGTAGTAGACTGGATGCAAAATCAGTAGATTTGCTAACAAGTTGGTGGTTGTGAAAATACTGGCCAGAGATAAACAGGTATTTTGTTATTATGTGAATACTTCTTTGACTCGTTATCTCCAACGAATCCCGTGCGTTGGCTTTTCTGGTATTAACTCTGTGCGGTAAATAGAGTGTAGTACCTATATTTGAAAATTTATTTCGAGACCAATTCAAATAATAATCTCATTTACACAAACAACAAAAGCGAATTCGTCTACTTATACGCGCGTTAGAGATTATGCGTCTTTGATAAGGATTGCGAATATTCGACCGCCGTAAGTGCGACCCTCCTAATGGTCTGCGGAACGCGGGGGGTGGAGAAGACCGTCCAATAAGCTAGTCTGTTGCCGGCCGCCGGCAGCAATAGACGTTTGACGTATGTGCCTACGCGGTTTTATTTTTGTGACTGCTACATATTACATTACTTTACCGAGATGGAATTACGGACGCTACGTTTAAAAAACTATACAGCCAATCAAAAGTAATGCTGTAACGCGTTTTTATTCAACTATATTGTCAATATATACTATTAAATTCATAGAAGTTTCACTTCAACTATGTGTAATGGTTACAAGCACATTTTTTTTTTATTTAAGTAGTTTTTGGTTTTCATTTTAATAAAGACAACAATATATGTGTGTTAAATGTATTATTGATCATAACATATCTGACCCAGTTGCAATAACATGCATAAACTATTGATCTTAAGATACAAAGTACCATCCCAATATCGTGTATATCCGTGCAGACCTCCCGCCCCGCGTCCCTCAAACCATCAGGAGGATCGCGCTTACAGCGGTCGACCAATAAGCAACTTCATACAGTAAAATTATTGTGACAAAGTGTGCGCGCATCGTAAAAATTGACTTTGGTTTTATTCATTATGACGAGTCCGGTAGTCGGGGAAAAAGCAAGTATCAAATATGTTAACGAATATAAAGTGTTGATTTAAATTTATTTTTAGATTTACACAGGACCGACAAAGAAGTAAAAGAGGTCCCTGGTTTAAGGGTGGCTGGTCTACACATAGGAATGCTATAAGTGTTGGGTATAAATCATTATGAAAACAACAAACCTCTTTTCGTCTAATCCACGCTTCAGAATATCGACTATACACAATATTAAAGTCTTTGATGGTACATCATCTTTCTCCAATATTTTTCTAAGTGCCGGTCTCTCTGCATTATATAATTCTCTATCATATCTATATTTTAATTGATTTAACACATTACTAGCTGTACATACAATGCCTAAAGTATTTGGATATACATTTTCATATGACAATAATTTCCACAATATCAATTTCAAATGGTTATCTAACCAACCGTCTGGAATAAGTTTTCGGTTTACTGCACTTACAAACATGTCTTTCAAGTTTTCAATTTTTAATTCCTTATCAGTAAGTTCATTTCTTTCACCAGAAAATTTGAAATATAGAAGATTATCGAAAGTCGTATTGTATGTATTAATATTCGTAATACTATGTTTTGATTCTAAATTTTCTATATCTTTCAATTTATATAATTTACATTTTTTGTAATCTTCTTTAAAAATCAATTTCTTTTTAATTTCAATGTCATCGACTTTAGGTAATTCAATTGGAATTTGATAACGTTTGTATGGTGTTTCAAACCTCCTCTTTTTTGCCCTTGGACATGATAAAATAGGACTTCTAGACCTCTTGCTTGTTGTTAATTCTTTACGGAAATCTTCAGTGTACAATGTCTCATCAAAATTATTCAGAACTTGAGTATCAATGATATTCTGTACGATTTCCTTGTCTTCGAATTTAACTTTACCGAAATTAACATCTTTATGATTTGCGCTAGCTGTCATATTATCTAATTCATCTAGTAGATGTTTAGAATTGACTAAAGCATTATCAGAGATTAGTATTTTACGATTGCTGGCAGTTCTAGATTCTAAATTGTTAGCACTGGTTTCAATTTCCAAACTTTTATTTCCTATTAAGTGATTCTTTGTATTACTGTTTTTGTCTAAGGTTCGAATATTTTTCTCAACTTGTGATGAGAAATCTTCATCTTGAAATATTTGTCTACATTTAGCTAATGCTTCTTCAGATATTTTTACCTCTTTGTTATTAGCCGTTTGAAATCCTTTAAAACTATCTGGGCAAATATTTTTATTTGTAAAAGCAAACTCTGTGAGTTTTACATGATTATGTGTATATGTATCTATTTCAGTACTATCCCCATTTATTTCATTTGTAGTATTCTTTTTACTTTCAGCTTCTACTGATTTTCTTGCGTTCTTATCGCTAGTAGTTTGGAAATGTGTTAAAGCTGGTGTTTTTTCAAAAGGCAAAAAGGTTGCGTCAGGTTTACTAGAAATGCTATTGTCTAAATCTTGGAATATTGTTTTAGTTTTAGCTAATGCCTGTGCTGATATCTTCACGGTCTTGTTGCTAGCAGTCTGGAAGCCTACAACACATGGGACTTTTATATTTCCCGAATTATTGACATTTTTTTTGCTAATACTTCTATGGAGCTTCTCATTTTGATCTAAATCCCGAAAAAGATTTGCACTTTTTTCTAAAGCTTGTTTAGAAATTGTGACAGATTTATTACTAGCCGTCTTAAATCCAACAATATTGGGTATATGTTCATCTTTCAGGTCAACTTCAGTAATTTTATTTGGTTTTATAAAAAAGTCTTGTTTACTATTTTCATTTTTGGAATTTATAGCGCTATGGTCTGTGAGATCTAAAGCTATATCTTCAAAGAGTTTCTTACTCTTATGTAGAGCTTCAAAGGAAATTTTTATTTCTTTATTGTTAGCTGTTTTAAAGCCCTGAAACTTTAAATCTTCCTTATCAATATTTTCATTGTACTTTTCAACTGGTTTATCAATATCTTCGAAAGACTTTTTCATTTTTATTACTGTTTCATTAGACATTAATGTTTGTTTATTATCGGAAGTTTGCAAACTATTTAAAGGACTTGTATTAGTAGAAAATTGACCATAAACCATAACAGGCTGTTTACTTAAACTCGTTTCATTGAATCTCTTTAATTTATCAATATCAGTATATTGTAATTTTTTCCAATCGGTTTTCGTTTTAGACATAGTTTCAACAGAACTTTCAATCACCTTATTACTAACTTTTTCTAAATCTGTACTATTAATGGATGTTGCACAACACGATTCAAAGTGAAGATTGTCGAATTCTTGTTTTTTCTCCTTTACACCTTTATAATTATAATTTATTAATGAAGTTTCTATATCATTATGTAAGTTATCTCTAATCATTTCTGAATTTTGAAATTCTTGTAAAATATGCTCGTCATCAATACTTGGCAATGTGTCCGTTTTGTTAATTTCTGTTACTTCACAGTTTATTTTAGAATCATTAATATTTATATTACGTTCTTCAGAAATAACATTATACATTTTTTCTTCAACATTCGTTTCAAAATCATCTTCTAAATCTATTCCTTGAAATACTTTCTTACATCTAGTAAGAGCTATCTCTGACAGTTTTATGTTTTTGTTGCTGGCTGTTACAAAACCACCCATATGAAATCTATTAAGATTTGCTTTATTATCAGGTGGCATATACAAGTTACTATTTTCTTCGGCAGCAAATGATACAATTTTTCGTATCTTGTCATTAACATTTCCTTTCTCTGTATTAATAATAGCCGCTTCATCACTTTTGTGCTTATTTCTAATTTTTTTCATATTATCCGTATCATAATCACCTTCAATATTTTTAAATATATTATTACTATTGTCATATTTACATAGAGATACATCATCACATTTCTCAAGTAATTCTGTCACAGTGAATTCTTTTGTAACGTTAATGTCATCTAATTCATCGAATATAGATTTAGCTTTACTAAAAGATTCACTACAAACTTGTATGGATTTATTACTAGCTGTTTGAAAGCCAACATACATTGTTTTATCCAAAATATCAGATTGATCATAATAAGATGTTTCTAATGCACATGTAAATTGTAAATCTTGTGATTGTTTATGAATATAATTTTCGTCTTCATCACTACTGAATAAGATTTCATCTTGTACAATATCGTTAGATTTTATATTTTCTGTTTTTATTGGTAGATTTAATGGAAGAGTCGACTTTACTAAACCAAGTTGTTCACTTTGAGTATTTAAACATGGGCTAAGTAGTTCTACTTCCTCTTCAGTTTTAGATATTAATTGTAACTCCCCACCAAGTATTTGTGAATTAATTGCATGTTTAGTAGTATCAAAATCTGTGTGTTTAATTATTTCCGGAAAAGCTATAGTTTCAAACCTTTCAAAAGCTTCTAGATCAAATATCAAAGGTGATTTAGATTGTCTCACGGAACTGATATTTAAAACTGGGCTAAGTGATTTAATTTTAGAATCACTTATTTCTGTATCCTCATTAAAATTATCCACAGTGTTAAAATCCTTTGACATATTATGGTTTAATTTTTTATCAGTTTCAATTATAATTGAACTGTTTTGATCAATCAAATTAGTACTTTTTGTAAAATATGTATTTATAGAATTGTTTTCTTCAAACTGTATTTCCAAACTTTTTTCATTATTTTCAACAAAGACATCTGGTGAAAATCTTTGTATTTTTAAATTCTCAAATACTGAATAAGAATTTTTCTTTACCTCAGAAGAAAACCTTTTTACTATATTTATATTATCAACTTCAGTATGAGAAACAGAATTGAACTCTTCTGATCCAATTTCATCACTACATCTATCTTTATCAAATGGTTTGTAAGAGAAAGTAACATCAAATTCTTGATTTAATACTTTGTCACTACCTAATACTTCTGCAGTTTTAACAATTTCTATTAGTTGTGTGTCAGAGACACATTGTGTTTCAAATTTATTGTTTGTATCTTGTTTTAAATCCTAGAAAAGAATTAAAAACTTCATTTTATGAATAATGTTTGATTGTACAATTAATTAAATGGAATGATGTTACCCACAAATTATCATGTGAATTTTTAATATTGGAGATTACACTCAATATTTTCGTACAAAGCGTGAGTATGTTGACAAGTCGAAAATACATACTTTTCAAGGATAACATTTAAAGTTTATAAATGATTGAGCAGTCTTATTTAAAAAAAGTTCAGTGTATGAACAATAATTAAGCTTATAATTTAGGCAACTATGTTGAAAAGTTTGAAATATGATACAAGTCAACTTGAAAAACGTCAACGCCTTGTATGGATTTATCTATACATATTATAAAACTCAACATCTCTCTGCCTGCTTAAGTTCTTTTCACGTGAAAATCACTTATCCTATTTACATGTTTTTTATTTTAATTCATAGCTATGTTATCTGGCCAGGTTATAGGGTATATTTTTTAAGTTAAAGTAACATACGAAATAAGCAGTGACGATAATGGCAAATAAATTCGGAAAAAAGACACATTTGGGATGCTAATTGGCTTACGTTGAGTAAAACATATGAGATGTATCAAATTAATGTTCTACATAATTGGGTATTAAAAAAAAATCGATTTTTTTATGTATTTTAAAGCTTCATCATAATTATAATAATAGTCAATTGGAAAACTCTTAAAACATTTTATTTATTAATAATGAACAATTGAAAAATTTAATATTTTAAAAAGAATCACATGGCTATGAACACGCCATGATTGATCGCCAGGATTGTGACGTCATAATGTTAAAGGAATTTCATAGATTAGGAGTCAAAGCACTGTATCAGCTGTGTGCTACAATGAGTAGAAATTAACATTGAGACGTCACACGCGCTCGGATTTATTCGGGAACGATTGCCGCGTTTTAGTATTGAATCAAAAATATTTTTTTATTTTGAAATAACTTTTGAAATATTGCGAAAAAAAAAAGTTTGTTATAAAACTTATATATGATCTTTCCAATTATCACCAAAAAAAAAAAAATCAAAAACCCAATTGTATATCTTAAAAAGAACTATAAAAAGTCAGCGATAGCATATATGTATCTTCTAAGGATCACCCACAACAAACATTTATTCTGTCTTTTGAGCAGAGGCAGCACAATTCGCGTATGTGCTCGATCGACGGCATTCTGTAGTCCACGCGAGCGGAGCCGCGGGTACAGCTAGTATCTAATAAAGTAAATATTATTTGCTAAAATCAGAACAAAATTTCTCTATAAACTCATTCCAAATGTTCTAGTTTTATTTTCCTGCTAAATGACACTACTACAAAAATATTTTCTAAGCATGTTCACTCTCAACATTTTCCTACATGATCAATTCATGATTAGAATTCAATGATAAAATGTTTTCTAAACTTTGATACACTATGTTAATTCATCATCATCATCATCATTTCAGCCGAAAGACATCCACTGCTGGACATAGGCCTCCCCCAAAGATCGCCACAACGACCGGTCCTGTGCTGCCCGCATCCAGCGGCTTCCCGCAACCTTTACCAGGTCGTCGGACCACCTTGTGGCGGGTCTGCCCACGCTGCGTCTTCCGGTACGTGGCCGCCACTCGAGAACTGTTTGACCCCATCGGCCATCCGTTCTACGAGCTACGTGGCCAGCCCACTGCCACTTAAGTCTAGCTATTCTTCGGGCTATGTCGGTGACTTTGGTTCTCCTGCGGATCTCCTCATTTCTGATTCGATCATGCAGAGAAACTCCGAGCATAGCCCTCTCCATTGCCCTTTGAGTGACTTTGAGCTTTCTTATAAGGCCCATAGTTAGCGACCACGTCTCAGCACCATATGTAATCACTGGCAACACACACTGGTCAAAGACTTTCGTCTTGAGACACTGCGGTATCTTGGACGAGAATATGTTACGTAGCTTCCCAAACGCAGCCCAGCCGAGTTGGATTCGACGATTGACCTCTTTCTCGAAATTGGATCTACCTAACTGGATAGTGTGTCCCAGGTAAACATAATCTTCAACAATTTCAAGCGTATAGTCTTTGATCTTCATGGGAGTTGGCGCTACATGGACGTTCGACATAATCTTCGTCTTGTCCATGTTCATTCTAAGACCAACTCGTTCAGAGGCTTTACTGAGGTCATCGAGCATCGCACGGAGCTCCTCCATGGTCTCAGCCAAGACTACTATGTCGTCGGCAAACCGAAGGTGGGTGATGTACTCGCCGTTTATGTTCATGCCTAGTCCTTCCCAGTCCAGAACCTTGAAAACATCTTCCAGTGCAGCGGTGAACTGTTTAGGAGAGATAACATCTCCTTGTCTGACTCCCCGCCGCAACAGGATAGGTTTCGAGTTCTGATCCTGCAGTCGAACTGACATAGTGGCGTTTTCATACAAACACTTCGATGTACCGGTAGTCAACTTGGCACCGCTGGAGAGACTGTAGTACAGCCCAGGTCTCAATCGAATCGAAGGCTTTCTCGTAGTCCACAAACGCTAAACAAAGGGGTAGGTTATACTCTTCGGTCTTCTGTATAACCTGCCGTAATGCGTGTATGTGGTCTACGGTACTGAAGCCCTTTCGGAAACCGGCTTGTTCGGGAGGCTGGAAGTCGTCAAACTTGCGAGCGAGACGGTTCGTAATAACTCTCGAAAACAGCTTATAAACATGGCTCAAAAGTGAGATGGGCCTATAATTCTTCAATAGGGTATTGTCACCTTTTTTGAAGAAGAGTACCACCACACTTTTGTTCCATGCCTGCGGCGTTTTACCTTCGTGGATGACGGAATTGAACAATGTCTGAAGGGCCCTCAAGACTGGTTTACCACCCGCCTTCAATAGTTCGGCTGTGATTCCGTCATCTCCGGGAGCTTTGTTGTTTTTAAGCTGTTTGAGAGCCATACTAATCTCATACAAACTGACGTCCGGGATGTCTTCTGTGTAGTGTCGAGTCAATCTAGCTCTTGGGTCTTTAGCTAGATTCGTAACGGGTTTCTGTGTTGATGTGTATAACTGTCCATAGAACTTCTCGACCTCTCTCAAGAGCTCAGGTTTGGATGACACGATTCTGCCGTCATCAGTCTTCAGCTTTGTTAGCTGGCTTTGCCCAATAGACAGATCTCTTGCGAACACTTTGGAGCCTTTGTTTCGCTCTATCGCCTCTTTAATACGATTAGTATTAAATTGGCGTATGTCAGTTTTCAGTGACTTTGAGATCCGTCTATTAAGCTGCCGATAAGCACAAGCATCACCTCTAGACTGCAGAATCATCTCACGCCTCTCCTCCATGAGTTTTAGAGTAGAGTCCGAGATTTTTTTGGTCCTGTTTGTACGGTGGGTCTTAAAGAACTTGGACCCAACCGTATGGACAGTTTCCACGAACCCGTCATTATAATTGTCCACGCTGCTGTCTTCTAGGCAATGAAAACGGTTTTGGAGTTCCAGCTGAAAGCTCTCGGGGTTCTGGAGTTGGATCGGTGCTGGGCGGAGCGTAAACTTCATCAGTCGAGATCTTTCGAGCTTCAAATTAAGATTCAATGTGCCTCTTACCATACGGTGATCACTTCCGGTTTTGACCGCATAGATCACAGAGACATCATTGAATATGTGCCTTTTCGTCGACATGATAAAGTCTATCTCGTTTTTCGTTACACCGTCAGGGCTCATCCAGGTCCACTTCCTGTGTTCTCGCTTCCTGAAGAAAGAGTTCATCATATAAAGGCCTTCCTTCTCCATGAAGCCGGCCAGTAATTGACCCCGATGATTCCGGTTTCCTACTCCAAATTGCCCCACTCGCAGCTCATCGCCGTCTCGTTTGCCCAGTTTTGCATTGAAATCCCCCATGACAACCGTGAAGTGGGCTTTAAAACTATGCATGGCTTTAGAGATATCCTCATACATAGCCTCCACCTCATCGTCAGAGTGCGCCGAGGTCGGAGCGTACACCTGTATGACCTTCAACGAATACCGTTTGGTTATTCTGAGTATTAGGCACGCTACCCTAGTCGACACACTCTCGACTTTTACCACGTTGTTCACAAGGGACTTGTGGACGATAAACCCGACACCTCCTTGGGACTGTTGGTCGCCCTCCCGAAAATAGAGCAAGTTACCAGATTTAAGGATTATCGTGTCCTCCCCCTCTCTTCGGACTTCAGATAAACCTATAATATCCCACCGTAACTTGCTCAATTCTTGAGGAAGAAATTCGACAATTTTCTCGTCAGTTCGCAGTGTGCGCGTGTTATATGTTGCCAGGGCCAAAGTTCGTCGATTGTGGTAGCCGGATCTCTGCCGGGGATTAACTATAGCACCCCCTGCCCCACCGTTACCGTGACCGCTACCGGAGTCAGGAATAGCGGGGCCGCCGGGGACTAGGGGTCTAGATTTCGTTTGTACTAACATGATTGGGGGATTTGCCATAATCGCCACGCTTGGCAGGCGGGTTGGCGATCGCAGTATGGTCGTGGGTATATACTCGAAGGACGCTGCTGCCCGTTCTTCGGCTTATCCTTTAGTCGCCTTTTACGACGATGGGGTGGTGCGATTCTAAGCCGGCACACACACGGCTATGTTAATTATACAATCACAAATAATTTTCAGTTAAAATCTACTAATGCGGGCTGATTCTCCAGACATAATTTTGAAACACAAATCTAATTTCATAACAGTATCACAAGCACTGAGCCAGTTATTGAATTGCACTGTGCTCACCATCTAAAACACACTTTGCCATACAAAGTGTAGACAAATAACAAATAAACTTGCCAGTAAATAATTTGATGAAAAGTTGACTGCCCCAATCAATTAACAAAAAATTAAGATAAATCGAGTCAGCACTAGACACCACAGACTTTGGCTCAAAAAGATTTTTTTTTATTTTACAGTATTTTGTATTAACAAAACCTAAACACCTAAGAAAATAAAACCATTTACCATCGACAAGGTTTATAAGTAAATATTAACCAATTTCTAATATATTGCTACCCATACTTAAATTGGTAAGGAAAAGCAAATAACCAGCTTCCTGCGTGTCACTCTGCAAACAAATGACAGCCCTGTTGTACATTTGAAAGTGGTGGATAGGTTAACACAAATAGATGGATGAATGACAGTACTGACTAAGGATGTTATATCCATATCAATAACCAAAACTGTTGGATATCCGAAACACAAAATATCCATAACCGTTACCGTATCCAATATATTTCAGATAATTTCAGAAAGGCCAAAGACAAATGAGCCTTTGTCAAAAACCAACACACTTACACAACCACAGTTTCTACCTACTGTAAGCAAACTATTTTAACTATGATAAGCGGAACTTTTTTATTGTTTTGTTTTCTTAATCCATCGTTAACTTATAATCTCAAAATTATTACATAAATATAACTGAATCTCGATACATGATAACACTTTTACGGATCGGACAGGTATTTTTACACATATTGTAAAATTCTTTGAAAAATTTAATATCCATAACTGAAATTATCCAAACCTATCGGATATCTGAATTAATTTCATATCCGTATCCATAACAGAAACCGATTAAATACTCTTAATATATCCGCATCCAAATCCATATCCGAAAACTCGTATCCGTAACATCCCTAGTACTGACTAATTAATATGGAATCAGTTTATAAATATGTTCTTAGTTTATAGTATGTTAGTGGCCAGCTACTGGTGCATAGTCCTCTACTGGTGTTTGTCCCTTATATCACTTAAAGATATAGAATGAGACTATATTACAATACAATAAATAAATGCTATTATAGCTTACCTCTATACTGTTTGGTAAATTATCTACAGTTAAGAAATTTGATTTCTCATAATTAATGTTTGATAATCTACCACTTTTAACGCAATCCGCAATTTGTATAGCTTTTATTTGATCGTTTACACTGTCTATCACATCTCGAGTTCTCTCTGTGAGTTTTTCATGTTTTATACCTTTATAAAGTGCTGACGGTTTGTTTATACATTTCTTTTGTAACATTGCTTCGAAATCTTCCATTATGGTGTATTTATTTTCCATATTTTCATGTTGTTTTGTAATAATTATTTTGTGATTTTGAACAATGTTTACTATGTTTGTATTAGGGATGTTCAACTCAATTTACTAACTCATTTTCACTCAAGTTGCGCTTAGATAGAGTTGAACTCTCCCTAACTCGAAATGGATTGCTGCGATATATACAAGAAGACAGTACGCGATTGACGCACTCCAAGCCAGGTGAAGCTGTAAAAGCCGCAAAGGCTCCAGGGTCCCTAAGGCTAACAGTATAGTCAGTTCAAAAAAAAAAAGATTACGCACTCACTGTCTCATTCTAATGCGCGCGTAGCGATCATGCTATATTTATTAAGCTACAGTCAGATGTCATTGTAACTTAAAGTCACTTCAATGCAAATTTGAGGTTAACTCATTTACATATTATAATGAAAAAAGTCAACATATCGAATAAATAAGTTACTACCAAAATACATAATCTTTGGATAATTAAACAATTATTTAGCATAAGTAAGTATCTAATTACCTACTTTATAAAGTTAGAATAATATAAAGAATTTTGTGAAGACTGCTACATAACTACTTATTTGAAGATTTGATTTAATCTAAAAATACATGAATAAGTAAATGATATACACAATAAATTCCTGTTTTATTTAAATAGTTCTTATTTTTATTAATTAGAATTAACCCAAGACATTTTTAATACGAATCTGTACCATTTTTTTATCGCGAAAAAGAGTCATTAAATTGGAAAAACAAAATAAATCATTCATTCAATTTCATCCAGTTAACTCGAGGTACATGAATTCAAACTCGAGTTAACTCGAGGCGTGTTTTATCCCGAGTTGGTACATCTATAGTTTATGTACATATTAGCTTTTTCTTTATTGTTCTTCCCTTTCTTCCTTCCTGAATGGAAAAGGCGGAGGTATCTAAGACCATATTTAGTTTTGTATTTGTTATAGATTTGGTTAACACTGCTCTACGCCAACTCAGTTTACTATTTCGGATGAGTCAACACACTTATTCTAAATGTGTTGGCGCATAACGCACTTCAGAATAGCGCGACGCCGCGCTGCATTGCGACACTGCGCCGCACCAAACCGTTCAGGTGGCGCGCGTCTAGTGACTCACTTGGCACGTACTATTTTACTGCGACGTGGCAAATATTTGAGTTTACTCAATGCGCTGGTGCAGTAAGCCGCGCTTTAATTAATCAGTTGACGCAAGAAATTTCGCTGAGTTACCCATGCCTTATTTGTTAATGTAGCTGCAAAACTTAGGAAACAATGTGAAAAACATCAATTAATAATTGATTAATACATTTTCATTACACTATCAAAAAGTCTAAAGTTAGCATAAAAAATTAATAGTTTTTTTAACACAAGAAAGATTTGTGGCAAATGAGCTTTTTTTAACTTGTCAAATTACCAAAGTAGACAAACTGCGAAACACGCTAATGACCTCTTTTTGCTATCATCGCTCGACAGGCTGACATAAATTCCGTACTAAGAAATCATCAATAGTTAATCGATTACTAGAAAGTAAAAGAACGAGGAGTTAGAATACAGAGAGCAATACAAATATGAATCAAGTATTATTTTATTTATAATAATAGGATTCATACAAACTAAATATCCTGTAAGGTTGTGGCGATCACGCCACAACACCTATCACGAACCATAAATCAATGCCAACGTTTTTGCAGCACACAATCGATGTTTACAATACTATTAGCAAATACTAAATTGAATAGCAATAGAATACTAATAACGGGGCACCAGATTGTTATAGCTATGTTTGAAGATTATAAGAAAAACAACATCTGATTTGGCTGCGTAGTCTAGATACCTTTGCCTTGCTTACACGTACAAGAGAACAACCACGGAGTACAGTTCTTCTTCTTCTTCTCAATTATGGCTTCGCACTTTTCGTGCATTGGGCCAGTGTCAAGTATTTTATATTTGTAACCAAAGCGAGGGAAATTTTCCAGTCTTAGGTCGAATTCAGGGCCCTAACAAGATGGCGGCTCCCTTGTTAGAAACTTCCAGGGACTTTTGTGGCATATCAGAATTCATGTTCTATGTTATTATTTTCAATTCACTTCACTTGTGCACAATAACCAAGCTTTATTATGCAAAATTCCACCTGTTTTACACAATATAAGGTGTAAAAACACAAATTTATGAATTAAAAACAAAAACCACAACATGACAGTCTGAGATCCCGCCAAAAACCCTCTGTTAGACGTAGTGATTACATTCTCTCTGAGATAGTACTCTGCATAGATTAATATGAATAGACGGAAATAGATGGTCATGACAAAAATTTTAGTTCTGAGTGTCTCCATCTAGTGGTTATAGTTGAAATAAGTATACCGATACTAATGTAGGTTATATATTTTATATTATTTATTTTTGGATTTACTAATTAAAACAATTTCATTTCATGGGAATAATATAATATGTAATAATAATATAATATTATATAAATATGTAGCGTACATACTTTTACCAGGTGTACCGGAAAGTTTTTACCGGATGCTTAAATGAAAAGACACATAATTAAATTTTTTATTAAAACTGGTATTTATTCAAAGTATTGGCCATTCGATTCTACACACTTTTTCCATCTTTCTGGCAAATGATGAATGCCATCCCAAAAGAACTGCTTGTCCTTTGAGCTGAACCATTCAACGACCCATTTTTCGACTTCTTGGAAATTTGCAAAGTGCTGCTCAGCCAGTGCGTGCCCCATTGATGCGAAAAGGTGATAATCGGACGGAGACAGGTCCGGAGAGTATGGCGGGTGTGATAATACGTCCCATCCAAGCGATTTTAATACGTCTTTCACCGGTTTTGCTGTGTGTGATGGTGCATTATGATGCAACAAAATCATTTTACCGTGTCTTCGGGCCCATTCTGGACGTTTTTCAATCAATGCATAATTCAAATTGATTATTTGTTGTTTGTAGCGATCAGTATTTACTGTTTCACCAGGTTTTAGAAGTTCGTAAAACACCACACCACCCTGGTCCCACCAAACACAGAGCATTGTTTTCTTTCCGAAGCGATTCGGTCTTGGAGTTGATGGACCAGGTTGGCCAGGCGATAACCACGATTTTTTACGTTTTGTATTAAAAAAAAAACATTTTTCATCACCCGTCACAATCCGATACAAAAATTACTTTTTTTCGTACCGTTGAAGAAGCATTTCACAAATGGTTTTTCGATTTTCCATTTGCCTATCATTCAGTTCATGTGGCACCCATCTTCCTAGTTTTTAAATCTTTCCCATTGCTCGTAAGCGGTCGCTAATTGTTTCTTGTGTCACATTTAACCGTACTGCCAATTGTTTTTGAGTTTGGGTTGGGTCTTCGTCCAATAACTCCTGCAATTCCGCGTCCACAAATCTTTTTGGTCTACCCGAACGTCTACTGTCTGTTAAATCAAAATCCCCACTTTTAAATTTTCGAAACCACGTCTCACACGTTTTTACGCTTGGAGCATGCTCTCCGTAAGCTTCTACCAGCAATCGATGACCTTCAATGGCCTTTTTCTTTTGATGAAATAAGAAAAGCAATGCATGCAGCAAATGCTCTTTGTCAGGTACGAAATTCGACATATTCATAGAGCTACAACACAATGACACTATTATTTAGTCAGAATGAAAATAAGTAGTTTTTGAAGGTTAATGACAGTAGAATAAAATGACATGTATGCCAAATTATTTTATTCCATACTGACGGCTAGCGGCATCTGGCAGAAAAACCGGTAAAAACTTTCCGGTACACCTATGTAAACTCTAACCTAACCTTACACTAATTATAGTTCTTAAGTTTAGACAGAAGACAACTCTACTCGACGTCAATAACAAAAAACACTTTCTGTAAAGTTTTTGGAACCGCAAACTACTGTTCAAATCACTGATAATAATCCACACAGTGGACACACACACGCATCAAAACAGTGTCACGGGGACAATTTAAAAAGGTATAATTTTCGAAATAAATATATTAAAAGGTAACGGAAATGAAAATGCAAAATAGATTAATAAGTGTATTCCGAAGGCATTAACCTGATATAAAAAAACAGAGTACCTATTTATAGTCTAATAATAATAATAGCAAGAAGATATAGTAAGAAATAGTCCACGTTTTGAATATTTCCGTAACAGAGCTGCTAATAAAATTCCGTCGTGAGAAGCTTGTGTTTAACTAGAACTCCATTCTGAAACCAGCATGAATGAATACGTCCGCCAGGTTTTCCATTCGTTTCATAATTTCGAGTTAATGGTTTCAACTCCTTCGAATACCGGTTATAATTCGAGAGGTCTCTTGTTGTAACCAAATAAGTTTTATAGACTCTAGATAGGTATGTGCGAGTCAAAACAATAAATAGAATCTTAATTATAAATAAACTTATACAAATCTAATTTAAGATTGTACGTTTTCTTTCTAGCGATCCGTGTCTCCCCGTCAATGAGAATCCATCCGTCATTTTTCCATTATTTTACCGTCTTGTTCGATATTTTAAATTTTAAAATTATACAATTAAATTAAAATTATACAATATTTAAAATAATAAATTACCTAAACAACTAAAGATGCCTTCGGAAGGCAACCGAAAACACAATAAATGAATTAATGAGGAATCAAATAAGGTGAAATAAATATATATAATTAAGAGATAAAAAATTATTGATAAAACAATCATTACAACAGGTAGACATTTTTTTATTGTTGCCAATGGAAAAATGGGTCCCGTTTTTGTGTTGGCAAGTGTAATTACGTGTCACTTACGTACACATGTATTTAGTTTTGGCTTCAACTTTGAGTGGCACATATCACTCTTAGCATAATAACTCATTTCATGCATCAGTAAATTGACCAAAACGAGAAAAAAAGCAATAGTACTGTTAGTCTGAGGTCAAATTAGGAATAGGAGTTTCCTTATTACCTTTATACCTACTTACCTACCTATTATCTTTATAGTTTTATTACCTTAATAAAACGGAAAATTCATTTAAACAATACTTTTGAGTAGATACACAATTCAGGGCTTTTTTTGGGGGCTTTCGAATATAGCATTTAGGGTTATTTAGGGCTATTTTATTTTGATCTTAGGGCTATTTTTTTTAGGAGTTTGTAACCCTGTCCTAACGGGTTTGATTATATTATAGTCTGTGGTTACTTTAAAAGCACGAGCGAGCGGATTATTCTCGAGAAATTATTTTGGCTATAATATATTATTTCTAAGTATTAGTAGTATATATTGGTGTTTCAAATTTAGTGTATAATTTATAAATTAGTTTAAACATGGTTTGTAATGTCTTTATGTTTAAAATTATACTTTAAATTTTGTATTTAAGAAATGGCGGTACCATAGGTTATTATTTTGTTGTAGAGCCACACAATTTTATTAGTACAACCGGGACCCAGGCCTGAAACTAGGACGTACTCGGATTACGAGAGCGTTAACGATTGTATGGAGGGTGTATGTAAAATATATGAAGAACATTTGAAGAGACGGAATCCAAACACTCCAACTATAACATACGATATTTCGCAGTTGTTCGATTTTGTTGATCAGGTAATTTATGATCATTCACTTGCCTTTTAGTCGTAACTCGTAAGTTTACACCTTAAATTTGTACAGCGTAAGATTATGTTGAAAGTCCATTTAGTTTGGTTGGTTGTTTAGCGGGGTTTGTTTTGGATATACTCAGTAGGTATTGGTGCTTACTTTGACTTGGCGTTTTGACATCGCGTCGATTGACGTCGTTTTGAAACCCACAATAAGTCTTCTAAGCTTTCAGTAAAGAAAATGTGATGATTGGTGTTAGGGTATTTTACAATGCCCTTCTTTTTTATAATCTAAGGTGGTAAACAAGCATACGTTTCGCTTGATGGTAAGTGACTACTGTATCCTATGGACACTTGTAACGCCAGAGGTATCAGTAATGCTTTACAAACCTTGAATGGAGCTCGGAGGAACACAATACAAGGTTATTTGTCTGAGGTCTCTATGGTGGACGTATTTCATCAGTAGAGCTGTTCCAAGTTGAAGTTGACAATTTGTTGTCAAGCCCCATTAAATGTACAGGTACAGTGGATATTGGTTATAATGATGCTTTGTGATTGAAGGATGAATCTTTATGTATTTGTTTGTTGACTGTCATCACAATACCTACAAGGTATTTCTAGACATTTGTTACAATAATCCATTAGAATTAGTTACTTTACCGGAAATCAGTGTTACATCTGAAGTGGCTATAGCCAAATTAATTTCCTCTAAAAGTATAGTTTAAATTCAAGGGACTTACTGTTACATAGCTATAACCAAAAAGTTGTTATAAATGAAATCCACTCTATAATACATAAATAAATCATATGTAGCTTGAAGCTTTATATACTAGGGTAATTTCTGGTGTTTACTTAAGAAGCCCTTAAGTTAAAAACTAAAACAAGCATTTATTATAGAAGTTAAATTTTGATTCTAGTCTAATTTTCATACTCAGCATTAAATCTTCCACCATATCATCATTTAACAAGTAAGGTTGTGAGAAGAACAGGCTATAGATCTATAAAGAGTTTGATGTAGTAATTTTAAGAAACATAATATAATTTGTCTTACAAAGGTTTGTCTATTCCATGTTTTAAGTTTTATAAAAGAATTTATTTAATTCCAGCTGGCAGATCTAAGTTGTCTTGTTTACCAGAAATCTACAAACACATACGCTCCGTATAACAAGGACTGGATTAAGGAGAAAATATATGTATTACTACGCCAAGCAGCGGGTCAGAGTGATTAGAAGATAAGTCTACTCATGGTGAATGTGATCATGCCAATTCATACTGATATAGCATATTTTATGAACAAATACACTGTTTATTCTGTTGTTACCTTCATTGCAAATTGAGCAATTTATTAATATTGGCATAACCTTTCCAAAGTCAATTTAAAAAAAACATACATATTTGCATAAAAGATATGTCATAGTATCAGTATGAAGTTATGGGACACTGGTTGCGTTATATTAGGTTTTTGAGAAATATGTTTAAAAAATTGATTTGTACCCATTATTTATTGTATCAATGATTACACACATTATTTCAACAAGCTAGCCAACTTATTAAAAAGGTTCACAAGTGACTGTTTACTATTGAAAAATATTTAGATCTACCAACTTTCATGGCAATCCGTTAAACTGTGTTGTAGTTTATCTATTTCACATATTTTAGATACCACCTTAGTTGAAAATTTGTAGCCAAGTGCCAATAGGTGTGTTCCAGCAGCTACACTTGAGAGCCAGCTACACTTAAGATCAAGTGAGATTGTGGCCACAACACTAAACCTATGATTAAAAAAAATGTATACCAACATACACTTATACAAATGTGTTAATTTAATATCATTACCTTTGTTTTACATAAATTCTGGCCGCTTGATTCTAGCAGAACTATGTGCCTTACACATGATGGCACATAAGAAGTGAAAATAAAAATAATTTAACCATACTTCAAGTGTGGTTAGTCTATGATACAATAAATACAGATACAAACATTTATTATGTTATAAGTGAACACAATAGAAGATTAATTTTTGGGATTTTTGAAAACTGTAAACTGAACAGGCTATAAAAATACAATATGTGTATTTCTTACTTTTTTGTTGTCAACTCTTATATGAAACGCTCTATTTCTGTGACAGTTTTAAATTAAATTATCATATCAACTGGGGGCAGCACTAGTGAGCTAGGGCTCCCACAAATGTAATACTAGAAAATGGCTAGAAGATACAAAAACTGCTTACAAAAAAAAAAGATAACATGTCCCACTAACTTGAAAGGTTACAATTAACATCTGATTAATGTTGCAAAAAGATACAATTTCAGTTATGCAAAATATAGTTGATTATTCCCTTATACCCTTGAATATAAAAATGTCAATAAAAAATTGTGTATTTTGTTTTATATACTTTGTACAGACGAAAGTAACAAGCTTAAAGGTAACAAATTGACACCAACCAAAGTTCACTGCGAATTGACTTTTAACTGGTGTCATATTGACACTGAAAGTTGGAGAGCAACAGTTGCAACCAAATTGCGTACGACTGGAGGCAGTGAATAGCGATTGGTCCCATTGTAAATGAATAGATGTGTGTATTTATTTTAAGATTGGAAATTTATTTGTAGTAAAATAAAATATATATTTCAATATATATATTCAATCTTAAAAAAAAACAAAGGTATGGTCTCCAACTTTTGGTGACAATTAGACATTCATTTGCTGACTGCAGATTGTTGTCAATTTGCTATAATTCTATGTAAGTTGGCAAGTTTTGCCGTCAAATGTTGCAAGACAAATTGTGGTTATTGATGTAGTAAGTGTATGTAACTTGTTTGAAATGTGTTAATGAAAAAAAATCTTTCACAGATTATAGAATTTTTTTGTTAATGTGTATGTTTCTTTGTATTCAAGGAAGGACAATTTTGACCTGGTAATAAATGTTTAAAATTAAGCTGATTGCAAAGCGCAAAATATATCATTTTTTAGTTTTTTCATTGTTTATTAAGGTGTAAAAGTCTACGTAAGTACCTCAATTGTGAGAATAAATTTTCAAAACATATTTTTACTTTTTATTTATATAGTATTTTTAATACGAATTAACAAGAGGTTAACTGCAGGAGGAGGTCGAAACAACCTCACCCATGAACTATAAAAAATATGTTGTGAATCGCGAAAGTTAATATTGATAGGAGATCCTTCTGACTTCCTACAGCACTAGATAATTATGATCAGAAATCATTGCTAGAATAAGATTTCAACCTTGGCCATTTGACATCCATCCTCCTATCATGAAACGATAATAGTTTTTTCTTTAATTCCTGTGTAATTATAAATTCAAATAAAAAATGTAGACGTTAAACATTATCAGAAGTAAATTTATTTTCATTTAATATACAGTTAGGGAGTCCATATACTTAATATTGTGTACATATTAAATTGATGTAGATGTCTTGATTACATCTTGAGATATGGACCGTTCACACAGCTATAATATATTACCTCCCAAACTATTAATATTTTTCAACTGACCGAGCGATATTTGAAGGTGTATATTTTACTTCATGTCCCCGGACACCATGCTTCTCCCCCTGCCTCGCCTACAGTCTGAATGGTAACGCACGTGCAAACGATACATCTTACATTGTGAAAGGCAATCACGGAATTTAATATATAACTCAAGATGTAATATATATAATTACATCAAAAAGTCAAAAATCATATTAAAGAGAAAAAAAAAAACAGTTGCTTATATTGAGTATCCCAAAAAAACTAGTGTCAAGTTGATTCCAGACCAAATAAATTATGTCCACATTCTAGATTTCATTAATTTTTAATATCGAAACATAAAACTCTTGCATAGATTTAATATGTACATAATATTAAATCTATGGACTCCCTAAGTCCCTAAATGCATATTAAGTCAAAACAAATTAATTTCTGATAATGTAATAACGTCTACATCTTTTATTAGAATTAATAATTTAACAGGAATTAAATATGTATAGTATTTTCTTATTTATCCCACCTATTTATTGTATGGAGTTGATATTTATATTTGGCAAATGAAATATTCATATATCAATGTTAGGAAGGCATTAAAACAAACCCCTACAACCAATCTCATTTCTTAAATACAAAAAATATATTCACATTATTTATTTCAATATTGTATACGGTACATAAACCTTATTATAATTATAAATAAAAAAAAGGTATAAAATCTTAAATTAATCTTTGAGAGCACAATAAAAGCATCAATAATACAGCGACATTAGTCAAACAAATGTTATGAAACTGAATATAAATAATTAATGTAGCTAAATGGCGCTGTCGTACTAGCCAGTTGGCGTAAAATCTATCACGACTTAATAATATAAATGTTTCGCAAAACAGAAAGCGTACCTAGCGCGCATCAATACGTAAAAACGTCGCGCACTAGCGCGCTACAGCGCTGCGCTGTGCGTATATATACTATTCAAGTTGATAGAATGATGGCTGTTAAACAGAACACGCTAGTGGTACACAACGCTCTAACGCGACGTCCAAACGTTACGTTGTAATTTATTACAAATATTAAAAAGCACACGAGATAGAACTTTGCAGAGCGTAAGCGTTAAACAATGTCAAACGGAAATACGCGGCGTCCTAATGCGAACTCTTGAAATCCGCGCTCACTACGCTTTCTGTTTGACGAAGCCTTTAAACTCGAGTTGTTTGCTTGAATGAGCCAATCTCTGGAACTACCAGTCACATCTGAAGAATTCTTTTTCCATATTGAGGAAGGATATAGCCTATGCGACTATCGATCTCTAAGCAATGGAAAGCCCAACAATTGTTGATGCACGGGGAAATTAGGGACCGCAAATGATCACAATTTTTACATCACCTCTACAATCAATCTACTCGACGGATTTATGAAGACATTATGGGCAACACATCTACCTCAAAATGAAAAACTGTTATAACCACTCAGATCAATATTCCACTAGTTATCAGATAAGGTAAACGAAACCGCGCCACCTTAACAAGTGCCCAACTTTCTAATACTACCCTCGCGGAGAGTAGATAATGGCAAATATGACCTTTAACAACTGAAGTTAGGTGCAGACCATGCAACCGTCCAGCTAATCGCCGTAGGAGCTCAACACCATTCCCGTCAAATTTTCGCTTCTGCTGGTATTATCGCCGTTCCAAAGATGGAGCCCAGAAGTGTACAGCGTCGTGCGAGTTTAACGCGGAAAACTTTCACGAAAGCCGTCAGTATCGGCCAACAGCTGTCACCAAATCTCTGTCCGCCTTTTCGTGGCAGATCGCAGGACAAATATTCTGTTTCCCGCGCTATGCAGCTAAGAGTAAGTGCAATAGGACTGGATACGGCCTCTTCACAGCTAAAGGGTCAGTATACACACTTATGGTTTTGTTCAATTATCTCTCGACATAGGCCTTCGTCAAGAGCTGCCATGGCGGTTTGTAATAGCTGACGTTACTAAGGTTATTAATTATATAGGTATTATAATACCAAACTTTACCAATGGCGTCGACTCCCGCGCAAACTTGCAGATGCGCGGGGCACTACTGGTACAATATTTAATGCCCTCTGCAGGGACGCTAGAGTAGTACGCCGGCCGGCACCGGGCACAGTATAGGTACTGAGCGCAGTGACGGCATGATACATGGCCGCATAATAATGTCTCAAGTATTATGTATGTTTGTTAAATTATTTATATAAGTCTCTTGCTCTACCTAATAATAACATCGTACAGTATTTGTTTTACAATATAATTATTAAATTGTGTTAATATCAGATAAAGATTAAAGTATTAATTTTTTGTCTCACTTCAACATCCTTGTCGCCTGTGCGAACCACCGCTTGATCGATAATAATCACAATCAATATCTATGGATCCCAAAACAGTACGATATCACTAGGTCAGCTGTTATATCAAGTACTTGTAACCATAATACAGTACTTTACATCAAAACTACTTCAGGACCCCCGTTAAAAGTCGACCTCGCCGTTTACCCTCCGATAACTTAAAGCTAAAAATGAGTTCCAGGAGATGATTAAGAACGGAACAGCTTGTCCTTTTTTGGCCTTGGTGCTCGCCTAGCACCCAAGGAGGACAACGGGTGGCGTCCATACGGCGACCACCGCGCTCTTAAAGCCATGACTATCCCGGATAAAGTACCCGCTAATGCACATACATGATTTTAACCTAGATCTTTCTGGATGCAATATCTACCCAAAATATACCTAAAAAGCCTACAATCAAATACAAAACTACCCACCTGATATATGTAAGACAGCCATCGCAACACCGTTTGGTCTGTATGAATTCCCAAACATGACATTTGGACTTAGCAACGTCAATGTTCCAAAGATTTATAGACCAAGACACTAGAGGTTTTGATTTTTGTTACGGATTCATCGACGACCTCCTATCTATCTATTATGTTACCAAAGAAGATCCCCATTTGCACGAAATTTTCAAGAGACTGCAGCAATATGGGGTGGTGTTCAACACATCGAAATGTATCTTTGGAGTTCCCGCCATAAATTCTTAGGATGCCACTTATCTGTTGAGGGAAGCTGACCTTCGGACGACTTAACTAAACTTATTGTAAATTTATCAGTGAAAATAAAATAAATAAATAATTTGTCATTTCTGAGTACTTTGACTTACTAAAACTGAATTTGAGCGAGTTCAATCTCCTTGAAAGTCCCCACTAAATTGGGAACCTTAATGAAACATCCATATGTCTAGAACAGACTAAAACCAAAGTGGTGGGAGAAATTAATAAGCCGTGTTAAGAACAACACATGGAACTGCAATGAAAAATATTGATAAGGAAATAAATTGACGGGTGTAAGTGCCAACAAGTTACCGCCTTTGATAATTTACAAAGGCAAGTATTAGTGGGAACAGTGGATAGCCGAAAACGAAAACTATAGTTTCAAAATATCTTAAGCGGATAGTGTCCAAGGCTGGCTTGAACTGATATTTTCCACAACTATATGGAAATATTGATACCAAGTCTAGGCGAAGAACACTGTTCTGATAATATATGAAGGACATTCTACGCATGTAGATATTCGTGTTGTCGAGATAGCTATCGAAATAATGACACAATTTTCTAAGCTCCTTCCTTATACGTTCCTAGTTACTTCAGCCTTTTGATATTGCGGTCTTTTAAAAGCACATAGGACGCAAAGGTAACCGAATGGCAGCATCGCAATGTCGGTACAAAAATTACAAAATAATTTTTGCTAAAACGCTTTCCGAGATTTGGGAAAAAACCAACCCTTATATAATTAAAAGTGGTTTAAAAGGCTGGAATCTATTCATTGGGTCCCCATGTTATTCCTGTTGATAAGTATAATCCAGGTGCATATAAAAGATATCAAGAAAGCAATTTAGAAAAAATATTTTCTTCACAATGGAAATACAGAGGTCCAGAGTAGTTAAAATATGTTTACGACTTTATTAATATCAAATACGATCAACAAGATACTAATTTTACAACTGAGAATGTGACCAATCTGTCTCAAACGTCTAAGTCCGACATGCAGCCTTTTGCTGCTAAACAATTTACTGAGTTACCGAAATATCTGCAAGTAAATAGTGATAATTCCATAGTCGTAAAAAATCAAGTCCGAGTATATCCCACAATTAATATAATCTTCAACGTAGTCATTGAAGAGGCATCATATATGCAATATAAATTTGAAGAATTTCTACTGCAAAAAATAGCACAGAACAAAACAAGACAATTTTTCGATGAAGAAAAAACAACTTGCTAAAGGCCAATTTTTCAATCAATAGATAAATTAATTTAAAGTTCAGTGCCGAGCAAATGCAGCATCGAAAAGAAATGAAAAAACGGCGCAAAGCAATAATTTTATCTCGACGTTTTCCACGGAAAATCTACGAGCGTACCTTGACTACGTCTTTCTAATTTTTAGTAACAATCGACCATCGCTAATTTAATTCACAAATCTATATATATATAAAGTAAGAAACTGACTGACTGACTGATCGATCAATGCACAGCCCAAACTACAGGGGCTAGTACCGTGAAAATGTGCATGCGGGTTCCATTTACAGTCTAGGTGAGCACTAAGGAAGGATTTTTGAAAATTCAACCCCTAAGGGGATGAAATTTTGTATGAAAAATATTTTTCTCTTTAAAATATTTTTCTACTCGTGCGAAAACGGAGCGGGCCGCTAGTAATATGTACAACGGACGCCAATATCAGAGGAGTTTCTTAGGACTTAAACTTTACCAGTTCATTTAAAAAGTACAAAAACTGGAGAAAATAGAAAATATATCATACGTAACGATGATTAATTACGTAACGTTTTTTTTGGACCCCGGCCCGATAATATTTTGATAAGATGTGGCACTAGCGTTAATACTCATCTTTTCTCTAGCACATACACACCAATATATTTTTTTCTAAAATTGAAAAGATTTTTATTTGGAAGGGGCTTTAAATGAGAACCCTCCCACCATTTTGTAAACGCACCTTAAATAATTATGCTTTTAAAACTCCACAAAAACCACTAACGCTACATTAAAAGACAATTGCGCTTGAGTATTCTTGCGACATAAACGCCTAAAAGTGTTCATATTTATGCCTTAAAACTTAAAACGTGCAACTATCTTTCTATAATTTCTTAACTGAAAATTAGACCTTAGTTCTTCTATTTTGGCGGACGATCAGTCAACTTATAAAGTTTACGAGATGTTATTTTTTTTACTTTAAATTACTATCAGGAACTACGATAGTATGCAGTCTTCAAAAACTAATGTTATTCTAGAAATCTTATTTTTAAAATACTGTAGTTTATAAGACTTAAAAATACCCAAACATACATTATTTAGACTATGGGTACAGTTAACAAGTACAGTCTTTCACACTAATGGCCAGCACTCACTGGCGACACGGCACGGCAGGGGATCCTTCGGCATCTCATTTAAGCGCACACTGACGGTAACTATTCCGCGAATGTCTTTAGGTACGCCACAACGTCTTTAGGTTATGAATGAATGCCGAAGTCTTCCGAAACGGTTTTTTTTCTTTTTTTCGAACTGACTTTACTGTTAGCCTTAGGGGCTCTGGAGCCTTTGCGGCTTTTACAGCTTCACCGGGCTTGGGGGCGAGCGCGGAAGGCACTCAGCCGCGAAAGCTAGGCAACAAGCTCCAAGGGTGCCAATGTGGCCGAACCTCGGCTCGGGCTGTTGCCGATCATGCGAAAAAGTCGCGATCTGACTAAATCCCTATCTATAGAAATTCGAGCTAACTAACTGTACAAATATACATGTTCCTGCCTTCTGGGAGGAAGGAAGGAACATGTGTATATGTATTTAGTGATTAGGTAATTTTTGTCTAAACTAACTGAACAAAAAATAGAAAAAAAAAAAGGTCTCTTACAGAACCTATGTACCTGAGTGGTGTACATGTGTGAAGTGCAGTGTTATGTGTGTGTGTCGAGAGCTAGTGAATGCAGTGTCAGTGTATCGCGCGAACTGTAACGCCAAATAATTATGGTCTAATACTATTAATTACTTGAAAAATCTCTAGCCGTGCCGTGCCATGCCGCCAGTGGTCGCCGGCCCTTATACGCTTCGCCGAGAAATTCCGGCTAGAATAGAGTTGCAATAATACCGACCGGTTTTCTTGACATTATTAAGATAATTAAAATATAAAAAGATAATAACGCATTGCGAAAAATTCGGCCGGTATTTCTCGCATCTTTAGGAGAGACGTTATAGTCGTGAAGTCCACAATCTTGTTCCTACACAAAACTGAATGCAAATGATTCAATCATTTTGTGAAATCTTTATTGTAACACATTTGCATTCATCACAAGAATAGCAATGCAATGTTATATATAAATATATTAAATATTCTAGATGAAAATACGTATTTTCAATTTTTCATGTTAATAATTGATATGGTAAGAACTGTCTGCCGGCTCCCTAAACTTGTAGCGAGATGATATTACCAGTTATCAAGGAAATCATATCCAGTCTTTGGCAGTACGATAGAGGATTCTGTCAGGGTTTCCGACGACTGAAAGTCTGTACCCGAAGACGCTTGACTTGAAGATAGCAGTCCGCGGTTTTCTTCTGATAAATCTAAAAACATATAAATTAGTATAAGAAAATTTGTTTAAGAAACATAAACAATATTATTATACTAGATGTGCACGCGGCTCCGCTCGCGTGGACAACTAAAAAAGTTTTTTTTAAATTTCTTGTGCGGAACCATAATTATTTTCTAAAGTAAAAGTAGCCTAAGTTAATTCTTATAAGGTTGTTCATCAAAGGAGGGCGAAAACTGTTTCCGAAGAATTATTCAGTTACATAAAAAAATAATTGACACTAGTGATTATTTTTTTAGTTCAGTTTAACTTTGTTTTACATATTCTTGAGATCTCAAGAATCGTCCGGAATGTGCCCAAAATATCGTGTATTTATCAAAGTGTAGTCATAGATTCGACGAAACACATATAGAAAGCCTTATCAATTTAACTGTCAACAAACAATGGGCTATAAATCAAACGTTCCGTTCCTTTTAAAGCGATGACGTAAGTTGTTTAAAACATGTTGAGAGTTCAAGGACCTTCTACAGATTTCGTGATCGTCTCATTTGGTTATAAAAGCCAGCCGTATTGTAAGTCAGGGCAGTTCTAATTTCGAAAGCGAAGTGGAAACAATAAGCGAAATAAAAGAAGAACTACAAGAGGAACATACAGGCTTATTCTGCAGGTACATTCGGTGACTGATTTGTGAGTTTGTTTTGTTTTAATTTGTATTTCTTTGAGTACGAATTTTCGTCACTTAAGGACTGATTAGGAAACTATTTATTTTAACTTAAACATTTAGAATTTATTTTTGATGAAACGTTATCATTATGAAATTTATATAAAATATCAAAGTTATGTCAAATAACTAGACATGTTACTTCTTCAAACTATTTTCACGGAATTATAAATATGACACAATTCAATCTGAACAAATAAAACTGACATTCCAAATTTAAAGTAATTTAAACATAACACATAAACCAAACAGATCAGAGTTGACATCAAAAGAGTATGTATAATCTGAGATTACCAATCAACAGTTTATGCCACCACAGTCGCCCTTGTTAGTGGACTGTACCATCAGATGCTGTACTGTACTATTTTGCCCAGCAAGTATTTTAAAAAACCCTAGCCCGTGAATACCTGATATATCTCTTCATGACATTACTTGCATTGCTTACAATTACAATTTCCCAGAACATAAATGTAATAGCTTTTATGAGTAAAACAAAAAAAAAACTCATTTCAAATGGACAAAGATTAATCAGTGACTCATTTGGTTTTTGTTGACTTGCGCTACGCAACTCTGTAAACATATTATGCCCTCATTAGAGAAAGCAATGACGCCAGTTTTGGACTGGCTGATATCACCAAACAATAACGTGAATGACTTCTATAGATAAGTTCATATTATGAGAAAGAAATAAAACAAAGTTAAAATTGAGAATGTGGTTTAGATCGTTTACCTTTTTTTTTATACTAGCTCAGCATAATGAATGTATAGCACCTGATGGTAAGTACGGCATAGTCCACAAACGGCGACAGTCGGTGAGACAAATATCATCAGCAGTCGTCGAAATCATGCTAGCCTACTGAAATGCCTCTTCCCGCCTCGTTTGAAGGAACCAATATCATGGGGAGGGAACACGTTGGCTGGAAGGCTATTCCACATTTGCACGGTACGGCATAGGTAAGAGTTAGTTAACTTCTTTGTTCGTGCCATGATGGGCACTACTGTGCAATTGTGGCTCAGTACACCAGAACGCGTGGTTCTTTAGAGAAAGGGAGATGATGGGGTCAAACAATTCTTCAGAACATTCACCATGATACAGATGATAAAATACGCTTAGCAAGGCTGAAGCGGTTCAAAATATTTAATGACGTCTTTATCATTCACAATGCGGACAGCCTGCCACCTGGACAGGTGTCCAGGGCATCGAGAAGGTATTGGGCGGAACCATTACAGAGATGCGAATAATATTCCAGGCACGGCCGACCCTGAGCCTTATGAAAAGGTACATTTAGTCGAGAGTGAAAAACCGTCGCACTCTGTTCAGGATGCCGAATCTCCTGGATGATGTGGAGATAACACTTCCAATGTGATCCTTGAGATTGAGGTCACAACGAAGATTTTTTGAAAGAGAACACGCAAATCCGGGCTTTCTTTGCATTGAACTCGACCAAGTTGCTTGTACCCTATAAAGAGCCAGTTATCTATACTAATATAATAAAGCGGAAAGTTTTTTGTTTGTTTGTTTAAACACGCTAATCTGTGAAACTAGCAGTCGGATTCGAAAAGTTATTTTTGTATATGATAGCCAGATTTATGATGTTCACAGAAAAAGGAATTTTTTTGTGCAGAACCCTAATTATTTTTCTAAAACCAAAATAGCCTAAGTTATGCCTTATCATATGAGCTATCTGCCAAAGAAAGTCCCGTCAAAATCCGTCCAACCGTTTCGGAGATTACCCGTAACAAACAGACAGACAAACAAACAAAACTTTTTAAAACGTTATAGGTATTGTTTATACTTTCATACGGATTTAGTAAAAAGGTGTTATTTTGTCATTCCAAACAGAGACTTAAATTTCATTATATGTATAGAAAAAGAATTCTGCGCAAATAAAAATAATTCAGAAAAACAGGAACAAATTGCGCGTGTGCCCGATCGAAGGCATTCTGTAATCCGCACGAGCACAGCCGCGGATACAGCTAGTGAAGCTATAAATTAAGCACGACACTATGCAATGTTAATTACCCTAAATGCTTCCAGTGGAAAATGAATATTTTCAAGGTAGTGAGAGGAAATTTTCCGGTGTCATTTATACAGTAGCAGTAGCTAAATTACAAGATAATTAAAAAAAAACTTCCAACGATTTTAAGGAGTTCCCTGGTGTATCTTTGAAGTCGAAGGACCAATGCTAATGAAATTAAAATGGAACCATCCTTGAGGTATGCCCTTTTTAAGCAAAAAGATCATCTAAATCAGTTCATAAACAAAGAAGTAATGAATGCCTCCTCAATAAAAAAAAAATACTACCTATTGAGAACCTCCTCCTTTTGTTGAAATCGGTTAAAATACCACATGAAGGTAATAAGAACAAGCCTTTATAAAGCAGCATAATAAATAAAGCATTTACAGTGAATTTCAATTATAAGGACCATGAAGGGACCATAATATTCCATCATTATAGGCCATTATATCAGGAAGTCCCTGTCCAATGCTCATATATCACCTAAATTCATAGATTTAACTTTACCTACCTAAACATTTATAAACAAAAGCTTATTATTTCAACTGCTGACCATCTATGGATGTAAACAGAAGATAAGCTTTATGATTGAAGAATGAATCTTTGTATGTTTATTGATGACTCATGTCATCACCAGTATCAATATCTGTAAGGGATTTCTAGGAACTTGTTAAAAATAGTTCATTAAAACTAGTCACTATACTAGTCAAATCGAAATCACTATAGCCAAATTATTTATTCCTCTAACCACTTGAGAAATTTCAAAATATCCAAAAATCCATACTATTCTTCTTTACCACCAACAATACATCAGTCGCATGGAACAATGTGATATTTCAACACTTTTACCTCTAACCACTAGTGTGGTACAGCTCTAATACAGGCATTCTGTAGTTTGTTAGAATGATATAGAAATAGATGCTTTGCTTAAAGCTATCCTACAGTTTTGACAAATCAGAAAAATGTGGGACCGTAGAGTGAAATTTGAAAACAGCAACTATAGTTGCCATGGAGTGCAGAGAGTAGTTTTGCTTTGGCAATAAATGTTACCATGGACTGACAAGTGAATAAAGGATACTTTAAATTCAAGGGACTAAAGTGTTGCAAGTGTTGTATCGCTATAACCAAAAAGTTGTCAAAACTGAGGTTGTTATAAATAAAATATATAATAGAAAATTAGCTTACCACTGCTAGACTTTATTACACTACTTCTATAGTCTTTTTTATCATTATGTGGACTTTTGAAGTTTGTTCTGAAGAAATTATCTGATGAAGCCACAATTTGGTTCTGATGACTTGATACAAGGCATTCTCTCTCTTCATCTTTGCTTTTAAAGTTTCCTATGAATTTACTTATGAAGCCTGGTGAAGTAACTTCTCTTTCTTGACCATCTTTGTATGAATTTCTCATTGCCTCATGCGATTTGAGAGCATTCTTCAGTTCAGAAACAACTTTAGAATGAGACAGTGCTAATTCTGACATGATGGGAGGTGGAGATGTTGGTTTCTCCTCCTTCACTACCCGAGACTCACTCAAGACACATAGATCTAACTGACTTTTCGTTTGATACAGAAAAGGTGCTGAGTGTTCATCCCTATAAGATGTATTTTCATCTTGTATGATCCGTTGGCCATGGTCTTTTCCAAAGAAAGACATTAAATGATCTTTACGGACTGGAGGATTATTTAAATCAAAATCCAATGTATCAAGGAGTGCATATTTGAGAGCGATATCAGGTTTTATAATTGATTCATTAATTATTTGGTTCTGGAAAAAGTTAAATAAACGTAAACCATTAAAAACATTTCATGAGTGGACTTTTACAGCGTCTAGACAAAATCTGTAAGCTTTATTTTAGATTTTGTATGATAATTAATATCCATTCTGTCTGATAAAGTAAAAAAAAGATCGAGTTTATAAGACTAGAACACATAGACTTATGTTACATTGGTGTAAATGCCATCAACAAGTAAACTGTAATGTTTATCTTTACAATCACATTATTTCGAGTAAATAAGGAAATATTTGCTCCATACACCGGGAGTGGTACTTATATGCTTACCTTCTCATACATAATCTATATTGAATAATTCATTATCATGGCGTGAAAACGTAATGTAGGAAGTAATATACTCACTTTTTCTTTTTCCGTAAGCGTTTCCCAAATGTTTTCATATGAATTTTTCGCTTCAATAATATCATCGTAAATTTTCCCAGCCAGTGGGTTCATGGAGCGAAAATACTCTTCAGCTATGGCGCTCATTGCCATATTTATGTTTTATTTATAAACGTTAACTTACTTTTAGAAAACATTAATCTTCTTTCATAATAAATGAGATTCAATTACAACACCACCTAACACTTACACAGATTACACTCCAGCTTCTCTTGATACAAATGTACTCTGTGACTCCAGCAGTATTCTGCACAGAGTACTAGTACGCTGTGCAGAGTACATTACATACCTATGTAAATTGTCTGTAAACAGTATATACTCGAGAGTACTAAGAGGCAGTGTTGTCATCAGTGCAATGTCCAATAAGTTTAAACCTCCATACGAAATCCGCACAAAACTTTAAAATAAAAATATAAAATTATTATTTATAAACGCCTTTAATTTTTTTTTTATCATTTCTGCTACTTAAAGCAGATTGTATTTCCTAACAACTGTTTTGTATAAAGAAGTCCTTCAATTGTTTCTGTTGAGAATAGATTTCTCTGTTTGGTTTTTATTATATTAATGGCGGAGAAAATTCGCGATAACGCTGCACTTAAATAAAGTAAGCACATCGGTTCAGCACATCATCAATAATTTAATTCATAATAAACAAAACAAAGTTCGTTGTTTTTCTCTCTTTCATTCGCTACTAAAACGGCACTTCATGATTTCTCTGTCAGTGGTAAGAAAGTAGTTGAATGGAATATATAACC
This sequence comes from Saturnia pavonia, assembly GCA_947532125.1. Classification (NCBI taxonomy): domain Eukaryota; kingdom Metazoa; phylum Arthropoda; class Insecta; order Lepidoptera; family Saturniidae; genus Saturnia; species Saturnia pavonia. The sequence continues at coordinate 2,564,226 of OX383922.1, forward strand.
GTAATTCTACGTCAACCGCTTAGTGTTCCTAGCGCCAAGTTATTTTAATAAATGAATAATGAAACGGGGTAAATCATATTACTACTTTATCACATTGCGTGTTGTGTTATTTTGCATGTAAATTTTTAGCATTTTACACTCTCGCGCGAGCAGCGAGACGAGCCGCGAGGCGAACCACGAGACGCGTATGTAATCGGTGTGCTCGTGGCTCGCCTCGCAGCTCGTCTCGCCATTCGCAGCGCTAACGTCGGAAGCGGTTTTTCGGGCACGAGTCAAAGGGGCTCATAGTTGATAGTTCGAAAACAACTGAACGCGCCGCGAGAGTGTGAACATAACTTGACGAGCGAACGAGTTGCGGCCGAGACAAAAGCGGCTTGGCTTTTTGGCTTTTGAAAAGCCGAGCCGCGAGGCGCGAGTGTAAATCAGGCATTAGGAATAAGGGCCATAGATAATATAAGATATAGATAAACAACTCTCAGTTTTTATTGGGGGACAGTAAAACTATTCAACTGAGCTCTCCCAGAGATGGCACTACATGAATTATTTAGGGCAGCAATCCACTAGGTGGCGTTTATATCAATTTTTTATATATTGCTCTATAATTAGTATGGGAGATATTTAATAAATAAAAGTTAATAATTACAATTTGTTTATTTCTATAATTTTCATATATTACAATCTAGCATGTATATCGCATCATAGAGGAGGCTCGAATTTCAACACTTGTTGGTATATTCTTCATTGGGATAGGTTGAGAATTGTCAATTATTTCATGTTCTAAAATTGCTACTGCTTTTTCTGGTGACCCTAAAATTTAAAGATTAGCCTAAGAATGTTGGGTACAATCTTCACAGATAACTATCATCTGTCAAAATGTTGTTTGGTTGCTGATTTAAAAGTAACTAATGAATAGATTCTGAATCAATATCAGGAGATTTTAATTTTCTTTGCTTTATTATGAAAATTTTAGCCAGATTTTAGTAGATAATTGAATTTTTCTTTTCTATATTTAAAATAATAATATAAATATACGTATAAGAATGTTCAGCAGTTCTGTGTAATATTTTGAAATTCAGAGACTTATCACCCTGAGACCACAGTTCAACTGTGAACATAGCTGCTTAACCTTGGAGTACTCGGGTACCAGTTTTGTACTGCGTTACATGTGTATCAAAATGTAAGACACTCATTGGATTAATGATGTAATGTCAAACTTTAATATTTATGGTACCTCGTGGCAAAACTTAGAAACATTTTTATAAATTTTGACATACAGATTATTTATCATTAATAAAACATAGCATTAATAACATTAAAGGTAGTATTTATAAATGGCGTGAATTGCTAATTATTAAATGTTTTAGCAAATATTTATAATATATTGGTGGCAACTTTTTTTTTTATCTTTGTAGGTTTGGCGTAGTGGTCACAATCTCACCTGATGTTAAGTGACGATGCGGCCCATGATGGTAACACGCTAAACCTAGTGAAAGACTGGCTCTCAAGTACAGCTGCCGGAACACACCTATTGGTGCTTGGCGGCAGATTTTCAACTTGAGGGTGGTAGCTAGCCAGGCGGGTATTAGAAAATGCCCTACCACCATGCTATGGTTTCCTCACGATGTTTTCCTTCACCGAAAGCTCAGGCTCATTGTAGGGATTCGAACTCACGTCAATCGACGCGAAGTCGTACACGCTACCACTGCGCCATCATCGCAATAAGCTAAAAATTAATTTCTTTAACAACAATACATTATCTAATTTATAATGTAATCCTTAGAGATGGTTGATAGTAATATAATTATCGTTTTATCATCAAATAATTTGTCAAATTTCATGATGATAAAACATTTCTTGTAGGTAATGGAAAAAAATCAACACAACAGACATTTTACTCATACACATTTAAAACTTATAAAATCAACAAATATATTGATGTAAAAATTAACTTTTACCCAAAACTATAAGAAAATTTAAAAAATACTCATTACTCTAACGACGCGAAGTCGTATACACTACCACTGAGTCATCATTGCTTCAAATTGCTTATTGTGGGTGATCCTCAAAAGATGGACATGCTATTTCTGACTTTTTTGTAGATTTTTTAAGATCTAATTATATGGTACATTATTGTCTCAACTTTTCTGTGTAGGGCCTTACTTTGCGCCTTCTCAGTAAAAATCAAAACTTATGTGCAGACTGTGAAGTATCTGTTATATCTTTGATAAAAACTCCTTTGTGTTCTTTTCTATAACTAAAGTTGTTGCTTAGTAACACATAATTATTATTGTGAATTTTAAAAAGGTTGTCAATATATAAATGAAAAAACCACTATTATAATATTGTATTTATTTCTATTAATAAATCACTCCGAAATTTAACACAGACAAAACACAAACTCCCAAAGGTCGATTAAATTAAACCACAAAAAGTTTAAACTACTACTTAAAATGAGACCGTAGACGTAAAATGAGCGTGTTCGTAGTCGGGGAATAACTAGTCTTAAACAATGGCTTATAGCATCACAAATAGACTAAAAGTTTATGCCAGAGACAAGTTTATGGCATGCCAAGAAAGGGAATAACTATTTTATGAGAAATACCTATTCTATGGTGCCATGCATGAAGATAATTATAAAAAGACAAGTCATCATTTTTATAATAATACCTTTGGCCTAGCCATAGTAAATGTAAGTGCTAAATTGAGTATCTATTCATTTGTTGTCTGTGACTATTTTTATAATGTGGAGGCTCCATGAAACAAAGTGTAAGTAGAAAAGAAAGCTAAATTTGTAGATAAAAATAGATTTGTTTTTTGTAGCTGATGAAACGATGTATAGCTAAATCTAGGTATAAAAACACTGATTTGGCATCACTGGTGGTAGTTGTCCTTTAATCCTAGTACACATGTTGCTAAAAGTTGGTATTCTACTCTTAAGCAAATACACACAATGCACACATGCACAACATTAGAAAACGCCAGGAGCTTTATTCTGTTTTTGAAGTGAAACTTCTTATGCGACTTCCAAGCGTTAAACGTTAAATGTTAAACGTTTAACGCACATTATCGGTCTGTCCTCTTTGTGTGAGCCAGAGCGAGAGAGTAAATGTCGGTGTGTATGTATATTGCACACTGTTTAAATAAAATAGAAAATGTCTTTTAAAATGAAGTTTCACTTCTATCGTGTGCACCGCACACAGACATTTTTTTAGCCCCGTACGACGATACGACAACCTTTTTTTAGCTACACGGTGAACAACACACCAAAGGTTTGATCGATATTGAAAATTGGTTCTATAGAGTACCAGCATAATGTTATCCTGGTACATGGTAGAAGACCCAGACTCCTGGTTCTTGGATCAGGAATCTCATACACCTTCACCTCTGCTAAGATCTAATTGGTCCTTGACAGATTCATTTTTTGATGCAATCTTGAAGCGTTATGTGCTGATTTTTGTTTTAATTCATTAACTTGTGTTGTTTGGATCTATATTATGTAATGTTGGCGGCATTTTACGTGATTTACTTTGGTTATCGTATAAAAGTGAAGTGAATCATAAATAATAACTGGGTACATGCATTTTAGGTTTCCACAAAAACTGCCTGAAAAGTTTAAACAATAGGCCGCCATATCATTGTAACTATGTTTGAAGATTTTAAGAAAAACATCTGAATTGGTTGCATAATCTTAGATACCTTTGCCTTTTACTTTTACGAAGTAAAGGAAGAACTATACAAAAAAAATCTCTGGTCTATACTGTTTATATAACAGCAAAATACACAGTGCTATATTTTTATAATAGTAGTCTGTGACACAGACTATCAGGTGTAGTCTATGATAAAATGTCAAAAAATCTAAAATGGCTATCTCTGTTTATCGTTGTTTATTTTGAGTTTTCCACCTCAACATGTAAAACGAAAGAGTAAATAAAATAAAAAATTGTGTTTATATAATTATGTTGCACAACACAGGGCCCTATGGGCCGGGTGAACAACCAGTCAATATGGGCGCATCGTTAAATCTATCCCAAATGAATGGGCTTAATTTGGTAAATAATCTATCTAAAAATGCCCAAGAACAATCTCAGACGACAACCGGGCATTATAACCTTTCGAATTATCCTTCTTATGGCTCTCAAGCGTTGAATATGTCTTCACAGTATGCGCAGTTTTCAAATTATCATCAGAGTGGTTTTCCTGCGAACTTTTCTGTGCATAACACGACCTCGATGGACTATCAATCATGGCATAATGGGATGTTGTCGATGAACTCTAATTTCCAACACGACCGACATGGCAACGCATTGAATTACTCACAAAATTATGATAAACCCTCGGAAAGTCCAATTAATATGGGAACAGGTAAAAAAGACTCAAGATTGTCAACGCCGCAAATATATAATAAAGAATACCTTGGACATGGACCTAGTTATCCTGACAATAGTAATTTTAGTGTCAGTTCTAAAGAATCAGACCTTGACATAGTGACTAAAGGCAATGAAAAACTGCAAATGGACAGCTCAAGGCGCAGGAGCCTTGAAAATACTGTTAAATTGATTGAAAATATACTTTTGAATTCAACAGCAAAACACAAGGAATACCAAACACAAACAACTTCACTTAGTGATGTTAAAAGTGTGGAAAAAGATATATCCTCAGAGCCATCTCCTGAACCGATAAAGGAAGAAAATTTAAATGACAATAATGTTGAAACAACAACAGAAACTTCATCAAAGTTATATGAACGACTTACCACTGAGCAATCATGTACAAAATCTACTAATAATACTGAAAAGTCAGAGTCCGATGAAACCAAAGATGATAAATCTTCAGTAACATCGGACGAGGTTTCACCAAAGAATGAAAATGAAAGCTTGATACCAGATATAGAAATCAAAGTGGAAGTATCTAGTTGGACAGACATTGATTTTCGAAATCCATTCCACCATGATAGTAATGCTGTGATAAGAGATAATGTTGAAAGTTCTAGAATTATTGACTGCAGTAGAAGTATATTTGAAGCTGCTGAAGCAATTAAAAATGGTACAAGACTTTTTATTTATTAATTATCTAAAAACTTAACTTAACTAAGGCTCCAGTCTTGTTTATGTTTTTGGTACAAAATTTTCAATTTGTTTCTGATGCTCATACCATATTTTTCGGCAAGTTGACAGTACATTCAAAAATTAAAGTTAATTATTTAATGATATTGGTCTTTTGATAAAAAGCCCAAAACAATACAAATCTGAAAAAAATAATATTTTCTAGTGGTGTTTCTTTTTTTTTTTATGAGTCACTTGATTGGAAACCACAAACAGAAAATGTGACATCATCTGTGTGCATACACATAGTTGAGTGTTATTTAGTGATAAGTGTGTCTAAAATTATTATGAAGCATAGAAATAGTGGCTTTAAAATTATGTGCTAAAGAAATTTCATAACTGAAATTCTAATAAAGTCAACTATGCACATAATACCTTTAAAATTAGTTTTATATATTGAATGGTTTATCAAGCCACGTTATTGCAGCGTCTTTTTCATTTAAATTAAAAAATAAATTTTAATTTAATTTTTAATTAAAGGTGTAAAAATGAATAAGTATTAATTTATATTACATTATATTAATTATTTATATTAATTTGTATTATTTTCAACATATAAAGTGTTTAAAACAATTTTCAAAAGTTGTCTACTTCTTAACTGTAACAATATTTAAGTAGATGGGTATAAAGATAGGTACTCATTTTTGTCTTAAAATAGATATTTACCCAATGTAAATCTCAGCTTAACTGTTTCAGCAAATCTAAAACAGAACTTCTATGAGTGTCCGCATTGTAGTATTCTTTTACGTCATCCAAAACGTTTCCTAATACATACAAAATGGCATTCACTGGGAATTAATAAAAAGACAGAGATGGCAAGGAAGAGAGAGATGCGGAAGGAGGCAAAGATCATTGAAAAAATGAAATCTGAGGAGGAAACAAAACCAAAACTATTCCCATGCAAGGATTGTGACAAAATTTTTAACACTAAAAGTAGTTTGAAGAACCATAGACATAGGTGAGTAAAATATTTTTTTTTTAAAGATTCTATAAACCCTGACTGTTTATTAGCCTACCATAACAATATTGAATGGAAATAAAACAACATTCTCTTAGAAATAGAGGATTGTTTTGGAATTTTCATAAGACAGAATGCAACCACATTGTTGCAACTGCTTTGATAACAGCTGACAGATCGTAACATACCAAGTTTCTTATAATTATGTACTTTTATATAAATACTAGCAGTGCCCGTGGCACCGCTCGCTTTAATTACAGAATGCTGTGTGTCGAGCGCACGTGTGAATTAAGCTACCTAAAAAATGCTTATTGTGGGTGATCCTTGGAAGATGACATATGCTACCACTGACTTTTTGTAGGTTTAAGATCTACAATTATGTAGTACATTCATTTGATATATCTCTTATTGTTTACTCAGCGTAAGCCATTTAATCTGTCCAAAAGGACCTTCTTTCCAAATTGTTTCACCGTTATCGTCACTGCTTATTTTATATATTACTTTAATTATTTTTGTAATGTTGGTTCTTAAGTCGACAGCATTAGTAGAGCTTTTAAGGGATTCTTATATCACAGTGATTGTTTCTGAATAATCAAGTTCATTCATTGAACAAATATAAAGAAATGGTAGCCTCATGCTAGTAAAATCAGATATCTATACTTAATACAATAATGCAGAAGAGTTTTTTGTTTGATTGTTTGTTGAAAAACGCTAATCTCTGACATTACCTGACGGATTCGAAAAATATATTATAGCCAGATTCACTAGAAATAGTATAGGCTATCTAGCATTAGGCTACACCTCTCAGCTAGCCTTAAATATTTATTTTTGTTAAGTAAGTCTGAAGAAATAACTCACCATAACTGCTTTATCCGCGTGCGCTGGCGTAATGGTTAGGTTAGGTTAGGTTAGATATATAATAGGTTAGATACGTAATTAAATAAAAATATTGTTCCTTAGTTCATCTAAAAGAAGTCCGCGATACCATATGCCTATCTCTTATAAATAAGCCACAATAAGGTATTATGTGACGTAGTTTTATTGATAACTTATTAGCATTATTATTAGGCATATTAATCCTTACGAGCGGAAGTTATTTCATCATAAAGACAATTTTATGTAGATAATCTTTGCTCTTTATTGCATGTTATTTGGCCGAATAGTTTGGGAGATAATCTAAAATTAAAATAATTCAACACTCGGCTCGTATCTACGACTATAGGTGTACTAGCCGTGTGATTTGTGACGCATAACCCTGGTTTCCCGATAAAAATACTTTCTATACTGATGTATTATAAATAATCAAACAGCGATTTCTTTTAAATTATACGTGGGTGAAACCGTGGGCCACCGCTAGTTGTTGAATATAATGCTAGAAAAACTTGCAATTTACGTAAATAGTTCTGGATTATTTTTTACATGGTATTGTGGCAGTAGTAACATTGTTGCGCCTGATAGTAAGCGTAGTATAATTCAAAAACTTCAACCACCACCGAGAGATTAGCAGTCCATCGATTGTTGAGGCCTACAAGCCTCGTTACAGCTGAAATATACACAGACTGATCCCGAACCAAGACAAATCAAAAGAAAGTCAATCTTACGAGCCCTGTGGATCATAGTCGCGGCCCAGTTGGTTACAGATCCTTACTACCTTACATGATTACAGGACATAACCCAGCTGATCCCGAAATGCAACGCGCCTAAATTTGCCACTATGACGGGTATTCTAAATTATACATCGATCATTGAGTCTAACGGTAATCTGTAACTAAATAATTTGTCTAGAAATCATTCAGCACGCGGCATCGAGCGTAAGAAGCGCCCGCGAGTTACTGTGAGCTCGTTCCAATGTCCGGATTGTCCGAAACGGTTCAAACACAAACACTCACTTGAGAAACACCGTGACACGCATTTAGTAAGTATCTGGTTAGATGTCTATTTACATTTTCACTTTTAGTTTTTAATCAACAATGAGGAAACAACAATAGAGAAACTATCAACTCTGTGCTCGGGAAATGTAAGAGCATGAAATGTAAGATTATTGTAATAGTTAAACAATATAGTCAGTTGCATCTGTCAGTGGCTTTCTGTGATTGTTTTTTTTTAAATCTGTTACACCATCGAATGATCCAGTTTAGTTACAGCTTTGCATATTATTACGAGGATTACCAGTGTAAAGTAAAACATTAGTGAATCATAATTTCAAACGAAAGACGTCCACTGCTGGACATAGGCCTTCCCGAAAGATCGCCACAACGATCGGTCCTGTGCTGTTTGCATCCAGCGGCTTCCCGTAACTATTACCAGGTCGTCGGACCAGCTTGTGGCGGGTCTGCCCACACTCCGTCTTCGGGTTAACTCTTTGACCCCATCGGCCATCTGTTCTACGAGCTACTTGGCCCGCTCACTGCCATTGAAGGCTAGCTATTCTTCGGGCTATGTCGGTGACTTTGGTTCTTCTGCGGATCTCCTCATTTCTGATTCGATCACGCAGAGAAACTCCGAGCATAGCTCTTTGAGTGACTGAGCCCACGTCTCATATGTAAATCACTGGCAACAAACACTGGGCAAAGACCTTCGTCTTGAGACACTGCGGTATCTTGGACTAGAATATGTTACGTAGCTTCCCGAACGCTGCCCAGCCGATTTGGATTCGACGATTGACCTCTTTCTCGAAATTGGATCTACCTAGCTGGACAAAGACTTTCGTCTTGAGACACTGACGTATCAGAATCGGTAATCGAAAGGTAATCGGAAAAGTATCAGTATTAGTAAATCAGAAGTGGGCTTTATTTCTAAAATGTTGTCGTTACTGGGCAAGCTATCTTCTAACACCTAAATTTACATCGTTCTGTGATGATAATCTTTCAGGAGAAAACTCATCCGTGCTCGGAGTGCCCGAAAAAGTTTGGATCGCAAGTCCTCCTCAAGATGCATATGAAGTCGCACGAGAGAGTTCTCAGAGGGCCTACCTTCCGCTGTACATACTGTGGAAAGGGATACTACGAAGCGTATACATTACAGGTGATTTATTATTTATTTTTCGGTAAATCATATTCTACTTGCTCACTTTGTTAGCTACCATTTGCTAGTTTAAAATCTGACTCCAAGGAGATATTAGTGAGTTCTGCTAGTACACTTTGTAGGCTTAAGGTGTTTTCCACAAGCACATCATTTTATAAATCTTGTAGACTTAAGGTGTTTTCCCGCAAGCATATCATTTTATAAATATTGTAGACTTAAGGTGTTTTCCACAAGCATATCGTTTTATAAATATTGTAAACTTAAAAGGTGTTTTCCACAAGCACATCATTTTATAAATATTGTAGACTAAAAGGTGTTTTCCACAAGCACATCATTTTATGAATCTTGTAAAATTAAGGTTTTTTCCCGCAAGCATATGATTTTATAAATATTGTAGACTTAAGGTGTTTTCCACAAGCACATCATTTTATAAATATTGTAGACTTAGGGTGTTTTCCACAAGCACATTGCTTAAATATTAAATAATTGTTATAAAATATTTATTTTAACAGGTGCATGAGCGTACTCATAGAAACGAAAGACCTTTTTCGTGTGATATATGCAGCGCTACTTTTGGGACCAACTCCAGTCTCAAGAGACATATCCGAGTGGTAATGTTTATTCTTTTATCGTTATTTTACCTAGATATTACACAAAATGCCACCAATAGGCTAGTTGACTATTGTATTAAAGTAGGCCTTCAATTATTAACTATTGTCCGATTAGAGGACAAAAATAATACCATATTTTTTAGGACCTAGACAACCGCATAACTTTATTTTAAAAGTTTACTTTTCTTAAACAGGCCAATACGCTGTCGGCCATATTAGTCTGTATATTATCTGTGCTGTGACGTCATAAGGGTCGTAAACAAACATTTTACATTTAGCAAACGTCATTTTAATAAAAAGTATCCAGCTTTTTACAATAATGAATGTTAGCACAGCACAGATAATATATAGACTAATATGGCTGACAGCGTTTTCAGATTTCAAAATTAAAAATGAAAAAATAATATAATTGAAATATAGCCACCTTGCACTTTTAATATCTGAAATCGATAAATATTGGGTTTTTAAGTCAAATACTACAGAAAATATTTATTTATTGCTCCAAATTCGATATGAGGCAAGTAGCCTATTCTACAATATATACGGCTTTAAAAAGAATCTAAGAAGATTAAGATCCTGCCACAAACTCCAGAATAAGCTATAAAAAATATAGTATGTTTAAAGTATTTGATGGAATTAATAAATAAAAAAACAAAGGTTTATTTCTTATAAACTACTAGTTGACCTCGCTGATATCGTTCTACCCTTTTTGGTGGCTCGACTACAGCGCCACATAGCGAATACTAAAATAAATATGAACCTCTAGAAAAAATAATAAATTGAAATTAATTAAATATTAATTAATTAATAAACCATTAACCAACCATCAACCAAACAAACCAAATTATTAATTAATTAAATTAGATTAATTAATTTAATAAACCCCCGACACAAGTACCCCATTAATTAAGACCATTCCAATGAACTCAAACATGATATCTCTGCTACAAGTTGGCGAGGATCCTTTAGATTCTAGATAACGCTGCAGTATCATAAATATATTGAAAGAATTCAATACAAATTTATTAAACATCTAATTTATAAGTCTTATAATTCTGCTCTTAATTACTCTCCCTACGTATACATACACAATGGAAAGACATCAGATGTATCTATTCAAATTAGTTAATAATTTAATTGACTCACCTTATTTATCTACAATATCATTATTAATTTGAAGTGTCTTTGTGCAAAATGAGTTATGTTGCTAACAATGTTTTATTTACAACTTGTAATATACTTAATTTACATTTTAATGACATTGATGTATTTAATAATTCTATTAATTCTTACAAAAAAATAGTCAGTACTAAATGTGATGTCATTAATTGTAATGTAAATTATTTTTATTAAGTAAATAAATTATTATTATTATTTCTGTACTTATATAATACGACGTACAGTGTGTCATAATATTTGTGGAAACTTAATTGGTTTTTTAAGATTAGTTATAAATAAAAATCTGTATGTTTCCCAAAAATGAATAAATTAAATGAAAATCCGCTCAATAATGCCATGTTCTTCTAATATCATTGAAGTAACAGAATACCAAATTTCGACGTTATTAGACCTGTGAAAGAAGAGAGCCGATAATCTTCAACGGATTTTGATAAAATATGTCTAAGAACCAACGCTAGAAAACCTACTTTCAAGTAAAAAAAACAGCATCCAAATCGAAAGTTTAAGAGCTATGGTGCCACAAACATACACACACATATAGTGGTTAAACTTATAACACCCCTTTTAATTGCGTTGGGGGTTAATAGAACAAATATATTGCGTGAATATAGGTGAGCTGAATTGGTGAAGCCGTTCAGCAGTTCCACGATGAAGGTTATAATAATAATTGTGGTCCGCAGTCGCACAGTACGTCGAAGCCATACGAATGTTCGACGTGTCACCGTTGCTTCGTTAGCGAATCCATAAGGAACAGGCACGAGCAGCGCTCTCACGGCAATCCTGAGGATTTCAAATTCACCTGCAAAACCTGCCCCAGCAGGTAATAACACGCTTTTTATCTATCTCTATATACTATACTAGCTGTGCCCTCGGCTCCGCTCGCGTGGACTACAGAATGCCGTCGGTCGAGCAAAACACGCAAGACAAAAATGCTTATTGTGGGTGATCCTTAGAAGATAGACATATGCTATCATTGACTTTTATATAGGTCTTTTTAAGATCTACAATTATGTAGTACATTGATTTGAAATATCTCGTATGGTTTACTCAGCGTACGCCATTTTAGTGCCCCAAATGCATATTTTTTTCCGAATTGGTCCGAAATATACCCTATAGCCTGGCCAGATAACATAGCTGTGAATTAAAATTAAAAACAAGTAAATCGGTTAAGTGATTTTCGCGTGGAAAACAGAGGAGGGAATTAGATTGAACGGCTCTTCAGAACACTCACCATGATACATACGGTAGAACACACTTAGCGAGGCGATGTTCCTACGAAGCTGACGCGGCTCGATGCATTGGGTAACGTCTTTATCATTAACAATGCGAACAGCCCGTCTCTGCAACCTGTCCAGGGCATCGAGGAGGTACTTTGCGGATCCATCCCAGAGGTAAAACCAACTGTACTGTCAACTCGCGGATTTATGGAAGGTATCCCCGCGAATAAGAAGCTTTAACTGTGTTATGAATTCACTATTATATCATTAACCGGAATGTCTCATTGTCACAGATATTTGAAACTGAAAGACCTGCAACGGCACTCGTGCAAAGCTCATCCGAAGGTAAAAAAAAGCCGAAGGGTGAGTAGCGATGACGAGTAACAACGCATATGCTTCACGATGGAGTAGCTCGACCCGTTCGGTGCTGAGTACACCGTACTTGGCATTGTTTTATCATATCAGTTAAGAAGGATTTGTAAATAAAAAATAATAATAATAATCACTAACAACCATAGATTGGAATAGGTAGATAATAGATGCGTATAAAAGCAAAAATGTCACTGTCAATTTTTTTCACAATTAACATTGATACCTTAACTCATTTTAAAGGAATGTTAGGATTCATCATCATCTCAACTGAACAGGGCTGGATCTAGAGGGGGGGCCGGGGCAGAAATCTCAGGGAGAGCCAAAATTATAATATAAAATGGATGTAAAAAATAATTGCTTCACAAAGCGCCTAGTATCCAGCGCACGTTGTTTTATCAAATTATTTATTTCATTGTAAAACGCCCATTTAGTTTTTGAACAAATCCCTAGGGGTTCAATTCGAAATGCAATATCTAATGGCGGGAGTTTTAATTTAACTAATATTGTGAAAAATTTACGATTAAAATTTTTTTTCGAAAACGAAAAAAAAAAAAAATTTTTTTTTTATAATTATCAATAATGGCAATTATATAGGATTGGAGCTTCACCTATTGGCTTTAAAAAGTAAAAAAAAATAAAAATATACCATCCGCTCAAAAGATAGTGACTATTATATATATATATCAGTTTTTTAACAATCTATCTCTAATGCCGGAGAGGGGTTACAACCTCGGTTCGTAAAAGTCGCAGAACTGGGGCTGCAACGAAAGACGTCTACTGTGCTGTTTGCATCTAGCGAGTTCCTGCTACCCACACCTGGCCATCAATCAGCCTTGATGGAAGATCTGTGAAACCTTGTCAAAGGTCTGGCCAGGCTACGTCTTCCGTTACGTGGCTGCCTCTCGCGAACTCTTTGTCCACATCTGTCATTCTTTCTACGAGCTGACCGACTAGCCCTGCTGACTGCTATTTAACTTTAGCAATCCTTTTAGAGCTATGTCGGCGACTTTTCTTTTGCTGACCCCCTTACTTCTGATGTTAGGTTTAATATTGATTTCTCTTAACAGTATTTTTCTTTTATGGGACCAGTCACTGATAATCGTTTTGTTGATAAAATTTCATCGAAATATAGTTTCTTGTTTGGCCTTCCTATATATCATGGACTGTGACGTTTCTGTTTTTATACCCAACATTTACTTAAACTTCAAGGAAGGAACTCGTATGTTACTAGAGTGCATACTACCGACGTCTAAAATGTTGAAATGATAATAATTCTACATTCAATAATTTATTAATGTATATGTAAAAAAGCAGTTTATGTATTTGGTACGTAACTCAGAAAAAATATAGTAAGATTGCTCGAAATAATAATTGGTTACGAAAGTATTCAAAGTAGGAATTTTATGGATGTGATATTTCGGATATGGATATCTTAAGAGAATTTTATCGGTTTCGAGTGTACTGATATTTAATTATTTCGGATATTCGATAGTTTCAAATAATTTCGGTCGAACGTCAAAAATGTACATAAAATTGGCGTATATGCCATCCCCAGGAGCCAAGTTATAATCGCTGCATAAAATGTTTGCGACGCGCACGGAACTGTAAAAAACATATGTTAGTGAACTATGAACTTGATTTTATTGTATTCCAAGGTATACGGTTTATGTAAATATAAAAGCTGTTAAGTAATTTTTTGTATTCGACCGTATCTTATTCGACTTCGACCCTATACGAAATTATTCGTAACATTATATCGGTTACGGTTACGGAATTCCATAACACTCCTGTACCAATAAATAATCTATAATTTCTCAGTGAAAAGAGAGGTGGTATCCACTCTGCCATCTATGCCTATTCCAATCTATGCTAATAATATATGGGCAAATTATGCAATGAAAAACAGGTCTGCTTTAGCGTGTTATAATCACATGGTTATCACAACAGTCGTGGATGTAAAGCGTGTTTTGGTTAATGTGTGGTAATGTGTGCCCTTCGTCAGTCTGGGGGGGTTATGTGAAACTCATTAAAACGCCAAGGTACTCTTGACCTACGGCCGGTATTCGCATTCGTCGTCAAACGTTACAGCGTCTACCAAAACGCTAAAGAAACAAATTTTAATTATCAAATTATTGACTATATAGTTAGTTTAATGTCATTAGAATTAATTTACGATTAAATATTTAATAAATAAATAGTAAGATATTCGAAGTTATTGTTAAATGGGTACAAGTTGTTACATTATTCGTGTATAAAGTTATTTACGTCTCCTGATATTAGTTGTTGATGTTGGCCCCGTATATAACATGGTACGATAGTAACTTTGGAATTATCAATCGTAAATGAATTTCAGAGACAGATTTTATTACTTTCCACATTTACATCTTCAAAATTTGCGAAGTTTTTTTATTATCGTAGGAATATATGGTTGAACTATTGTATATCTCCAGTTATTAGTTGTTGACGTTGGTCCTGTATATAACATGTTTCAAAGTATGATAGTTAGTTGAGAATTATCAATGGGCAAGTGAATTTCAGTGTAAGTTTTTGTTACTTTCCACATTTAAATCTTTAAAATTAGCAAATTTTTTAATTATTCAATATTCATATGGTGAAATATTGTATGCCTAAGGCTATTAGTTGTTGACGTTGGCCCCGTATATAGTATCTATCATAGTACGATAGTAAGTTGGGAATTGTCAATTGGCAAGTGAATTTCAGTGATAATTTTTGTTACTATCCACATTTCGATTTATAAAACTATCAAAGTTTTATAATGATTGTGTATTATATAATTGAAACTAGTACATTTTAATCGCAATATTTTTACTGATTATCATCAGCAAAGCCGTGTTTAAGTGCTATGTCATAATTAATTTGTCGAGCTGTTTTTTGGCACTTTCTAATTTTTTCACAATGCGAAAATTACAATTAAAATATTAAGAAAAAATGCATCAATGAAAGTTTTTAAATACCATTTTTATATATTAAATTGCAGTAATGTAAAAACTTGTATCATGTAATAATTATTAGTTTTAAATACAATTAATTAACTAGATTATTGTATATAGTTAAAAAAATTCAAAACTTTGATATTGAGATAGTTTGAAGGCAATGAGCGTGGCAACCGATGAATTATAACTAACTACCTGTATTTTCTGTAAATATTTCATTTAAAAATATATTATATAAATGTGAAAATATTAATATCCATTTTATTTCTGGATAAATACGGAACTACATATTTTGTCTCTTATTCTACTTAATTCACATAATGCCAATCGGTGTTTTGGAAAAATACCTACCTAGATAAATTTGGAAAGTAAAACGTTATTTAAATTTAAAAGTCAATCCAAAAAGTTAAAGCCAACCCCGTGAAACTAATTTTATATATACCAGAATAGGTAATTTAATAGTATTCGATTTCTTCACGACTAGCTGTGCCCGCGGCTCCGCTCGCGTGGTTGACGGAAGAATGTGTAGTGCTTATAAAAATGGTCGTTTTTTAAAACTTGAACAACTTTTTATTGAATGAAGATATTATGATAAATACTTCTTTTGATAAGGACCAAGTATCTAAGGAGTAAAATAATGATTTTTTTATCAATATCTAACCAGTAGTTTTTGCGTGATGCGCGCACAAAGGTAAATCTCAATCATTTTATTTATATAGATAAATATAAGGTGGAGTATATATTTAAAAATGTGAGTACTAAACTTAAATGCATATTTATTATGTAATTATGATTTATATTTTTAGTTTTAGATTTGTAGTTTTTAGATACCAAATATGTAGTTTATTTACCCAAATATAAATTGATGTATTTTTCTTTTTAATGATTCACATCATCGGGTGTTATTTTTACAACGTCGAATCTCTTAATTACATTTGTTTGTTCAAGTACATATTTTAATCAATATACGGAATTTTCCCAAGCCGTCTGAGGATTCAGGACCCTTATTGCTAACAGTATAGTCAGAACGAAAAAAAAGGAGTATTCACTCAAATTTGATTTCTTATTCTTAACACATAATTAATTATATCGTCTTTATTGTAAAATAATGACTCATGTGGTATATACCAACCAATCTATAGAATGATCCCAAAAGGGTTGATTATATATTAACCCCTAAATGGATGATTATACGTCAACTCCTAAAGGGATAATTATACTTCGTGCAATTTAATTCGCTCTTTTCCCGAAGCGTAACTCGGTCAAGGGTGTACTATTGTTACATAGTAATTAGAAAGTATGAAATATTTGGAAACCATGAAAATAATAAAATAAGGCTGCTTGGCACTTTACCAAAATTTCGTACGCTAACTGCAATATTCCTAAAGCGTAGACATTTTCGCGACTGATGTCATTGACGATATTGGTTACTTTTAAAAGAGCCGTTAGCTAGCCGGCCGTCGTGTCGCGTCTATGCTGTAGTAATGTTTCAAAATCGATCTAATTTATAATAACTAGATTTATTATTTTATCTTATGAAAATTATTATTAAAAGATTTTATATGATTGTAGAATATGGACTGAGTACGTACGAATATTTCTGGAAAAGAATCCAATTAAATTGCACCGTGTATAACAACCCCTACATGGGTTGATTCTGTATCAGCCCCTAGGCGGGTTGATTCTATAGCAGCTCCTAGGAGGGTGGATTCTGTATCAGCCCCTAGGAGGGTTTATTCTATAGCAGCTCCTAGGAGGGTGGGTTCTGTATCAGCCCCTAGGAGGGTTGATAGACGTGCAAATTATTTTTTTATTCGTTGTTGGGAAAGTAACAACTGTATAAAGGATTCCATGGTTTTATTATAACAATTGTTAAGGTTTAAATAATATAAATTGCAAATGAAGTTAATGTTTATTATTAACAAAGTTAAGTCACAATATGAATTACTGAATGTTTCAATAGGTCAACAATTATTGGTTCGATCCCACCATTCCCTTTGTTACATCTATATGTAATATTAAAAAATCTCAATATTGTTTGTTTAAGTTTTCGAACGCGCTTATGTCTGGATCTAAATATCTATGCGGATTGTTTATCATCACGCTAAGACCCTTAAGAGCGGAGCAATCACATACAAAGTGTAGGTCAGGAAATATTTTAGCAGGAACGAAGTAATGTGCGGGAGGGCCGTGTGGCGCGGTGTGGTATCGCGGCCGAGGGCGGGTAGGCCGCCTGACGATAACTGAGACAATTAAACCCGAGTGAAACCGCGAGAAACAGCTAAGTTTTTATATTCTTAAAGGCTACTAAGGCCACAAGTCTCAATAGCTCGACAAAATTTTTCTCTGTTTGTAATAAATATTAAGCAAATAATGGCTAATTGTAAATTTTTTGTTTTTTTTTTCTTATGCTCCTGTTACACTAAGTTAATGTTAACGCCTGTGTCGAAATACACCATAATTAATGCCTCTAAAATAACGCGTTAAACAAGTGGCTACATCTGGGTCCAAAAGATATTTCTTATTTAGTAAGTGCGTTAACTGAGTTCAATAACTTTGACTTTGATAATTTAACTCTATACAAGCATATTAAAATAATATTTCTATATGGATAACAGATCATTATAATATTGATTATTTTCACATTACTTACTGTCTGAATCGGATTAAACTGTGGTAATGAGAAATTATCTATAATTTATTTATGTAATTATGACGCAGTTTTACTTTTGGTCGATTTTCTGGTGTTTACACTAAATTAAATATTGTAGTGTAGTTGAGAGATATTTGCGTGGAACTGATATATTTTTAAAGTTAGCAACACAACAAGTAATGATAATCGATGTCATGATATCGATATTTGGTTTTCTGAAAAATAGGCGTTTCCAAATTTGTCTGTTGTAAATAGCGTTCAAGGGTCCGTGCGTAAGCAGAATATATAAAACAGAAACTAGATTTTCCAAAAAAGAATGCGTCTTCAACACAAACTTCCGATTCACAAATATTATTATGAGGTCTCACAGTTCGCTCGAACGCATAGGGTATAGAAAACCTATACAAACTTTGGCACCCGAGGGCCCGAACGACGCTATGCGTTCATCAATTTCGTTTATAAATACGGGTGTAAATGTATTTTCAATAAGAAAAGGTCACCCATATGGTTAGCACAAAGACACTGATGTTTCTATTTATTTAAAATTCGTTGGCAAGCGATTTCATTATCGATGTGTCATTTATTCCAATGATCCATCATTCGATTTCGAAATATTTGTAACTGAATCGATTGACTTCCAAATATAGTTTTACAATCGAATAATATGAATTCGATTACAAATCGTAATCGTAATAGATGTTATATTTGTTTTAAAAAAATGTGACTTTTTTTTTAAATTATATTTCTGGTGTCACAAATCGAATTTAGTCAGCTTCTTTTAGTCATTTTAAACGCGCTCCATTTCTTATTTCATGTTGAAATTTGTAAGCATTAAAAAAATTGAGACAAAGGGTTATTAAATAATCGTAATAATAGAGGGAATGGGTCTTTTTTTGTCATAAATCGATATTAATTTTGCACTGGACGTCTTAGGGCCGGCACCCACTGGCGGCACGGAAAGACAAGGGATTTTCTAGATAATTAATGATAATAGAAGATAATTATGTTAAAATTGAAATTTCAATTATAATTATGGTAGATACAAAAACAATGCCATGACATCCCTCGCGTCGCGACCCGCTCGCGTCTTTCATAAGCTAAGGACGCCTCGGAATGCCCAAGGATACCACAGCATAGTTACCGTTAGTGAGCGCTTACATGTAATGATGCTGCAGAATCCCCTGCCATGCCGTGCAGTGCCGCCAGTGAGCACCGGGCCTTATCATCTGGTGATGTACTTATTATACTATGAAAATAAAACTGAAGTCCCTCTAATTTTATTCGTTTGACATTTTGACTATAGAGTAAATTAAATATGTTTTAATTCATAATGTTTTGTGTAAATATCGAAAAATATTAATGTTTATTGAATAAAAAGTTTAGTTGTAATTCTGTTTTATTTTAACGGTTTATTCTGATGCGAGTTCTGGCAACATTAACTAATGAATTAGATAAAGTGTTTTTGGCGAGCACAATAGCAATAGTTTTATTTTATTTCTTAAACTTAAGTTATAAGCTCAAATCATTGTTTTTGTTTGTTTGAACGCGCTAATCCGATCTAACGCTAACGCGATAAAACTATCGTACAGATTTGGAATTTTATTTTCCTTTTTATATTATAAGTAACATAATGTCGCAGGCTTGGTTTCAGAAACACTATTAGTCCTTGTACGATACAGTTCTTTATCTTTTTTTCGTACCGACTATACTCTTGGCCAGGAGGCCTTTACACGTTCACCGGGTTTGGGGGCGAGCGCTGAAGGCACTCAGCCGAGAAAGCTAGGCAACAAGCTCCAAGGGTGTCAAAGTGGCCGAACGTCTGCTTGGACTGTTGCTGATCATGGGAAAAAGTCGCGATTTGACTAAATCCCTATCCATAGAGCTAAATAACTATACATATGTACATATTCCTGCCTTCTGGGAGGAAGGAAAGAACATGTGTTCTATTTAGTGATTTGGCAATTTATGTCTAAACTAATTAGCCAAAAAAATTAAAAAGTACCCTTACAGAACCTATTTACCTGAATGGTGTGCATGTGTGTGTAGGGATGCAGTGTAATGACAGTGAATGTAGAGTCACTGTATCGCGCGAGCGGCTGCTTGGCTCAAGGGCTCCATACCGATGGATCGGACCTAGACTTGAGTTGCCGCAAAAGAGGAAGGTCTTGGCGGGTGTGTGGGAGCGAAATTCACCGCCCGCCCCCTATGAATGGAGCGGTGGTTCCGCGATCGTAGGCGCGAGCAAGCTTGGTTTTTAGAGATACGGACGGATATGAAGCGTTAGCTTCCGTGAATTTATTATCGGGGTCGGTGAGTATGTTAAGCGGCCTAAGTTTTACCTTAAGGGCTTAGACTGGCGTGTATGTCGGCTACCACTAACGGGTTGGGATGATTCGCGGCGCTATCGAAATATCTTATCGCGAGATATTTTATAGGACATCATCGAGGCGATATCTAGTTCTTTATGGATATCTCTGTTAAGAACGAATGGTTCGGCACTAACTAATCTACGTAGCAGTTTGTTTTGCAAAACTTGCAACGGTTTATACTTCGGTTTCGGCATGAACGCGAAAACGCAAGCATATGTGATAATCGGGCGGACACATATCTTGTATAGTGTATCACCCTTGCTCCTTATGCCACGCTTTATATACCCCTTTACTCAGTCCGAGCAGTACGGTAGTTTATTCGTCGTAAATTAATTACACTGGTATCGAATGACGTCACACCATGCCTACGCTACGACATACTTATAAAATTACTAAGGCATATGTAGCTAACTGGACTTCGTTGTACAAACTTATACTCATGCTGTTCAATGGGAATTATTTCAAGTGAACATTTACACAAAGCTAAGCCCAGAAAGGCGACTGGTACACAAGTACAACATTCAAAACAATATAGTCATTTCACGGCAGAATTCCAATTCTCCTGGTAGTCAGTTAAATTGGCGTAGCTAGCGAATTTGAAGGGGAGGGGGGGAACAGTCAGTCATTTGATCTATAACATATATAAAGTTTTTATATTCGGTAAAATCATCTAATTTGGGGGGGAGGGGGGCGATTCTGGGGAAAAAGAAATAGTTAAACGATATATATTATATTTTTCTTAACATGCAAAGAATAAAACGGTATATTCCTCAATACTATAGACTTTTCTGGGGTGGCCCCACCCCTAAATACGCCAATGCTTAGTTAACCAGTGATCGGTAAGTTAATCAAGGTACAAAACGTATGTGTATGAACCAGTAAAAATACAATCCGGAGACATTTACCACAAAATAAAATGTAATGCGCAGAAGGTGAACTCGGAAATAAAAAACCTTTGCTTTTCAATACATTTTAAATACACGAATATTTAGTCTTATTTTAATATACATTTCTTAATTATATAAAAAAGCAATCAAATATGATAAACTTTCGCTCAAAATATGTTCTTTATCTGAGAGTTTTAAGATAAATTTATATCCATCTCTTTCTCCCTTAAAAGCAAAACTGGAGAGAAAGCGAGGCGGGACAAAACTGCGTTCAGAAGTACAGCGATGGGAGATTCGAAAATGCAATACAGTACATTATTTCTAGAGATGTACCAAGTTCAGTTTTTGACGAGTAACCGAATACTGAGATTAACTCGGTGTTGTCCTTTAAGTCTGACCAGACATAACAAACACTGATAAAGATATAAGCCACTTTCAAAATTTATAAGATGAAAAATATTACTCCTTTGGCCACTTTCACTAGGTCCTCGGTTCAAAATTTGATTTTTTTGATACAGTTGAAAGTGTACTATACTACAGAGAACTCTAGTAGCAATAAAAATGAGTCTATATGTCATTATTTTTATTTTATACTAGCTGTGGCCACGACTCCCCACGCGTTAGTTACAGAATTATTGTTTATGACGAAATCATGTTTTTTTTTGACAAGGCCCACATTTCTGATGAGTAAAACAAAAACGGCAAACTTCATTCATTTTATTTATGTAGAAGATTGACATTCTATATTATTCGTTTTATTAACCGCGTACTCGGCCATTGAACCGAGCTATTTGGCCGAGTACGAGTTGTCAAACGATTGCCGAGTACTCGGCCCCATCTCTACAAATTACAATTCCAATGGTTACCAACCCCTGTCCATAAACAAAAATTGTTTATAGGTATCGATCCAACCCCATCCCCCTCCCTTTCACATCTGTAAGCAAACTCGTTTATCCGAGTATTTCAAATGAAATAACATAAGTTGCGTCAAGTAATGCCAAAGTTTAATTTAACTTCAGGAAATGTAAGTTTTGCCCAGTTGCACAATATATAAACACCCCTATATAAAATTTGAAAAATCGCAAAGCCGTTATGAGTTTCCCTTTGATAGAAGTTAATAGCCAGATATGAGCATTCCCTTCTCGACTTGATCAGCTTTTTCCTTCCCGGTCAGCTTTTCGATCAGCGCGAGACCAAACCAATAAGCCGTGCCTGGACCCTGAGAATATAAATTTTAAATTTCAAGACTAGTATATGATTTAAATTTTATGAAGCGTTACTTAGCCTACATATTTCATCTATACATTAAGACTCGACGTCTGTCTGTCTGTCTGTCTGCTTATTTTCTTCTCACGAGATAATCACTAATCCGATTTACATGGTTTTTGTTTTAATTCATAGATGTGGTATCTGGCCAGGTTATAGGATACATTTTATTACATAAAGTAATATATGAAATAAGCAGTGATGATAATGGTGAATCGACTAGGAAAAAAATAGCTTTTGGAGCGATTTAATGACTTACGTTGAGTTAATCATAAGAGATATATGAAATTAATGTATTATTTATTTATAGATCTTAAAAAGACCTACAAAAAGTGAGAGATAGCATATGTCTATCTTCTAAGGATCACCCACATAGACATATAGTATAATAAGGAAGATATTACGTAAAGTAAAAGTAAATTTATAAAATAAAAAATGGTTTTAAAATCAATATTTATGATTTAAATTAATATTCCTATTATGGTATATCGATTTTTTTTTCATATTTCTGACTACAAATAAATGTTTTCCGAAAAACAACTTTACGACGAATTCCTGACGTACTGTTCAGTTCTTAAAAGTTGTAAAGTTCTTATCTCTTATCATTTGGGGGAGGGGGGAGTTGACAATTTCTTATTTTTGCCTATACAAGGTAGCCTGTGGGTTTTAAAATCATTGAAAGCTTGGTTACGTAATACTTGAACCCCCCCCCCTCCCCCCCGCGCGACTATGTGTATAATTGCTGTGACTCACCCGGCTCGTAACGATATTTCCGTCAACAACGACACGTTCCCCCTCGACGTACTTGTAACCGCCGGCGCCGCCGGTGATCTGGTCTTTGGTCGTGGGGTATGACGTCACGCGCTTACCCCCGGCGACTCCGTGCGCAACGAACGCTATCGGAGCTAAAAATAATAATATATGTGCGGATGTTATAATTGGATTTGATTATTAGGGGACGACCATTAATTACGTAAGATGTTTTTTTATATCACCCTGCTCCTACAAATGCCTTAGCAAATTGAAGGACTTGGTTCACTGAAATATATAAAATTAATAAACATGTCTAAAAAACGAGTTATTGAAGACATGTGACATATATTCTTTAATAACACACATTAACATATACAATGTTCCGAATTTACGATTATAATCCTTGACTGCACGGCATAAAATTAAATATTATTTCCGACATTGTAATGTAATGCGACATGCGATAGATGAACGAAATATAATAAGTTTCACTTTAACAAGTTGTATGAGTTAATCTGTATACACAAAGCGAAAGGTCACCTAAACAGATAAATAAAATTGTCATTACAGTTGAGGGATTGTTCAGTAAAACACTTTCTAATCTAAGGGAAATTTTTTACCTAAGAGGTTCCTCAACTGCAATGACAATTTAATTTATCTGTTAGTTAGCGAGTAATTCCCGATTTCTGAACATCTCAGTTAAACTCTCATTAGTTATTGATTCGATAAAGTTGTCCATAAGATAAACGTCAGTTAACACTGTCACTGTGTTTCTGAACGTACAACGAAGCGTTCAATTGCTATCAAATCAATAAGCAGTACCTTACATTGTCACTAGATGGGTCTTTTCACAAGATCGAATCATAAATTGGTTTTATTAATGTTAAATTTTAAATTGTTTTATTATTGATTGATATACTACTAGCCGACATCTTTGTCAAAATATCGAACATTAAAAAGCTGTTTGCGTTTACGTGTCTCGCATGTGGTACCTATTATTTTTTACATATTCGTTTCAGTAAGTTTTATATTCATTAGTCTTTTTAGTGTCATCTCTTTGCATAATCCATTGCTTGTAAATTGTAAAAAAAATATGGACAGCGTTGTTTTTTTTACTGAAGATGCTTCTTAAGTTACTACTAGGAAATTACATGTAGCGTAAAAGCGTAATGAAATACAAATTTGTTTAAACACCGAGATTGTGTATGTAAAACAGATTTTTTAGATTGGTTTTCATAGAAGGAACGGCAAACAACACCTATCGAATAGATAAACGGCCCATTTTGGTCATTTAATATAAGCCAAGTTTAACTGAAATTTATCGTATGACGTAACACAATTTGATGAGTTATTGAACCGATAGCGTTAACGAACAGATTAGTTAAAAGTACCTCAGAAACCAGGTATAAATTAGTGACCTTTCGCTTTGTAT
The DNA here is from genome assembly GCA_947532125.1 of Saturnia pavonia. NCBI lineage: Eukaryota > Metazoa > Arthropoda > Insecta > Lepidoptera > Saturniidae > Saturnia > Saturnia pavonia. The sequence continues at coordinate 2,589,003 of OX383922.1, forward strand.
ACCTATATAGATTAACTCACAACTTGTTTTTTACATTTTAGTTCGTGCTTGACATGGCAGTCGTGTTAACTTTTTTTATTTTGTACATATTAGTTAACCAAGGCCTTCAATTGAATAGGTACCCACATTGTACTTAATAAATGCAGATATTTTTTTTATTTGAAATTGGATGCGTACAGCCTTTTTTTAATAATATAGGTAGTTACTCGCTCTAGATGATGTAACGATTCTAACGATACCCCATATATCCAAACCTGTTCAGGCATTTAAAATTATGATGGAATAAACAATCACACATACATAAACCCTGAAAACATTACACTCCTTATTTGGGCAGTCGTGTAATAAAATCTATTTAATTAAAGATAATTAAATGCTAATAATTATTAGTTTCTAGATTAAGCAAAGTTTTAAATAATTTTCGTTATTTTTTCTTATTTTGCAGTATCGGAAACGGCTTTTAAAATATTGATTGGTATTCACGATTCAGCTGTGGCATTAATGATTTGCATTTTTGTTTTTACTTTAAGCGGCAACTGAATCATCTTCCAAACAAATCAAGAGAGACACGTCTTATTAATTCAAACTTGTATTTGACTATGAATGACAAGTTTAAACCATAATATGTGCACAACCGCGGCGATGTCGGCATATATCAAAGGCGCTAGTAGAACGTGTAACTTAACTATAGATTAGAAGAATATCCATTATTACTTACATTATTAGATGTTTACATCTATTTGTAAGTACTACATAGTATTATGAATCGTAAGTTTTGTATCTGCGAAGAAATTTCCTACCGCAAATAAAAGTGGGCATATTTTTTTTAAATCCGAAATACTGCAAACGTGTATAACTTAACCTTTACTTTATAGCTAATACTTCATAGGGTACATAAAAAATTACGTGTCAGCCATATTTGGGAGTATATTGGATTTAGAATGACGTCACTTAGCTAACCATGCATTGTTACACATATGTTGTTGTGTTATGTATACATTGTTGTTGTTGTGTGTGTAATGTGTTTGGATGTGTGCAAAATTTCGGGTCAATCGATTGGAAATAGTTGTTTTACAATTCGGTTGTAAGATTTGACCCATACTAACAAGGCAAGTTAAATAAAAGCTCGTAATATTTACCTGCACAAATAGCTGCCACTATTTTCCCAGCTTTCTCGTGCTCTTTCAACAGTTTTCCGACTACTTCAGACTTGCACAAACGTTCGGAACCCTCCAAACCACCAGGCAGAATGACCTAGAATATTCAAAAAGTTATTCAAATGGGCTGATATTGTTTTATACATTTAATTACTAGGTTTTCTTTCTTCATTAAATGTTTAACAAAATAAAAATAAAAAATACTTTTTTCTATTTAGCCCATAAGAAGGCACTTATAAACGTCAAAACACCACTACCGGTTCGGAAAACATTCCAATAAGTAAACTGATTACAGGCTGAAAATTAATAAATATACGAAATATTCCAATATCGCATTGAAAAAAAAAACACATATACATATTATGATCTACGTTTTTTCCAAATACAGGCCAAAATTTAATGGCATTTGAGATATTTATATCTACGGGATTTCTCCTGGTAGAGAAATCACACACTACGCATGCGTTCAAAAATCAAATAAGGATTCTTTTCGAAATCGTACAAATAATTCATAGTAAGACGACAAAAATAAAACTTAAAATATGTAATCAAGACATCGTTGTTTTATTTTATTTATTTATACAGAACTATCTATATACATATAATAAAATTGAAGTGTCTGTTTGTAATGACAAAATAACAGCATTTTACTAAGAAAGTAATAACAAGAAACATATTTTTTTTATTTTGTCTGTCTGTTTGTTCAAGGTAATCTTCGAAACTGTTGGACCGATTTTGACAGGACTTCCACTGGCAGATAGCTGATGTTATAAAGCATAGCTTACGCTACTTTATTTTAGAAAAATAATTAGGGTTCCGCACAAATACGATTCACGCGTGTGCTTCTGTAGACCACGCGAGCACAACTAGTAAAAAATAATAATGACAATGGAGTGGCAGAGTAATAAGTGTCCGATCAAATCGCGACCACCATACAAATCGTAAGAAATCTATCATAGTGCCTCGCTTTGATGAGTAACGTTTCGCAATTAGTTAGTACCATATATGCCCAGTTACCTTAATGTTATTGCCGTGGTGTCTGCATGATATCTTAACTTTGTGCGCTTCTATGAAAGTTAATCGTTGTTCTTGCATTGTTATATAATACGATATGTGGACAGTTTTGAACCGATGACTGTTTACTCGTATATTCGATACCCCGCTGGACGATGTACATACTAATGAAGTATGTAAATGAAGCAATGATCACTCAGTAGTAGCGTGTACGACTTGTCGTCGATTGACGTTAGTTCGAATCCCTACAATGACCGAGCTTTCGGTGAAGAAAAACATCGTAAGGAAACCACAGCAGGGTGGCAAGGCTTTTTCTAATGCCCGCCTGGCTAGCTACCACTCTCGAGTTGAAAATCTGTCGCCAAGCACCTATAGGTGTGTTCCGGCAGCTGCACTTGAGAGCCAGTTTTCCACTAGGTTTAGCGTATTATCATCTTGGGCCACATGGTCACTTTACATCAAGTGAGATTGTGGCAACTACGCCAAATCAACAACGACAAAAAAAAAACCCAACTATGAGTTCAAACTTTTAGTGATGGAAAAGCATGAAAAACGACAGAATAGTGGTTTCTACCTGTATAATCGATTCCCTATTTTAACACTAGCATATTCCCCGCGACTTTTTCTGGGTATTATTCATACTACATTCATCTTCAGGTCTTAAGCTACTTTTATGCTAAACAGTAATCGGTTTAGAATTTTTACTCGTGAAAAGATAATGTGTGGTTTTATGAAACCACGAAGCAAGTGAAACTTTTTTTAGTTTTGTAGGCATCTAACTAAACATTTTTGGTAAATTATTTGATTTAGTGTATTAAAATAGCGTTTTTATCTTTTTTAATTTCTTAAATTTTAATTAATTTATTGTTTTTATTTAAATTATTGAATCGTTGTCTACTTCAATAACTTCACTTTCCCCTCGAGTCTCACAGTTCCCTACTCACGGCCAGCTGTAATGCGACATGCGATAGATAAACGAAACATTTTGCGGCGATAGAATAAAAGTTTCACTTCAAGTTTCACAATAATAAAAGTTTGAATTAATGAGACCACTTCGATCGGCGTGAGTTCGAATACCTAGAACAGTGATTCTCAACCACTGTGCCGCGGCACTTTTGTGTGCCGCCAAATTTCAAAAGTGTGCCGCCAAATTTATTTATGCAGTGTATTGTAGTAAGTAAATTTTGAAAATGTGCCGCAACAAAAAAAGGTTGAGAATCACTGACCTAGAATGAGCCTCAACTCTTGTGAAGGGTTATTCTTAACCGCGCTTAATAAGGGGTCCGCGAAAAAAAAAACGCCTTTTTAGTAGTCCGCGCGAGCGGAGCTGCGGGCATAACTAGTTAATTATAAAAAAATAACAATACATACTGCATCATATTGAGGGTTTTCAGCCAAAGCATCATTGAGTGCTTTGTCAGGAACGAGGGTCACCTGCCTTGAGCACAGAACTGGATTATTGCCATCAAGTCCAGCAACTGTAACATTCACCTGAAATTTATAGACATCACATACAGTAAAAGTTAATTATTTGCGGGCGATACGTTCCATAATTCTGAAGGGAACACAGACACCGTGAACATGGAATTGTAATTAGTATGGGATACGTTTCAAGATCTTTACATACATATGTTAAAATTGAAGTGTCTCTTTGTAATGTCAAAATAACAGCTTTTTACTTAATGCATATGGAAGTATACAAGGTACCTATAACAAAAAACACATTTTTTAAATTTTTTCTTTGTCTGTTTGTTCCGGTTAATCTCCGAAACGGTTGGACCGATTTTGACGGGACTTTCACTGGCAGACAGCTGATGTTATAAGGCATAACTTAGGAGAATAATGAGGGTTCCGCCGAAAAAATAAAAAGGATTTTTAGTAGTCCACGCGAGCGGAACCGCGTGCACAGCTAGTAAGAAGTAAATTATATAAAAATAAAAAGAATTTGTTTGTTTAAATGTGCTATTCTCTGGAACTACCAGTCGGATTCGAAAACATATTTTGGTATATCATAGTCAGATTCATGAGGAATAGTATAGGCTATATGAATTCATGCTGCGACCCTAAGGAGCGAAGTAGTAACTATGCACTGGCAAGCTGTAGGCAAGTACGGGAAGTTGGACAACGATAGGGCTACACGGGCGCGTTGGCGGCAGCGAGGCATTGTGAAGTTTTCTCAATAAATTTAATACCCGTGAAACCGTGGGTTATACAGCTAGTGAGAGATATATAGTTCAATTTATTATTATTTTATAGATTAAGTAGGGTTTAAAGAGTTTCTTGTTGTGCTGCTTTTAAAAGCCTTGATTGGTAGATATTTACTATTTATCTGTGGCATTAATAATGTTACGCTCGTGGGTTGTATAATGCCGTAGTGTCACACAAAAGCAATTTATTCCTACTGAGATAAATAAAAAAAAAACATAAAAAAAACTCATAAGCCGCTCACCGAATTTACTCACAGAATAAGCCTATATGTACTCACAGAATAAGCCTGTATATTTCTCTTTTGTTTCGCTTCTTGTTACCACTTCGCTTTCGAACTTATTATCCGCGACTAACGACACAGCTCTCTTATATATCCAAATGATTAGATCCCGAAATCTTTAGTAGGTCCCTGAACTCTTAACATGTTGTAAACAACTTACGTCATCGCTTTTAAAACGAGGGGAACGTTTAGTTCATAGCCCATTGTTTGTAGATAGTTATAGCGATAAGGCTTTCTATGTGTGCGTCGTCGAACCTATGACTACACGACACACGACTACACTATGATAAATACACGATCTTTCAATACATTCCGGACGCTTCTTGAGATTTCAAGAATAGTAATTCTTTTTCTATTTTCTTCTTACTCAGACCGTAACAATAATATGCCTCTTTAAACCAGGGATGCTATGGATATCCGTATCCGTAACCGAAACTATCGGATATCCGAAATAAAAAAATATCCGTAACCGTAACCGTATCCGATATATATGTTTCGAATAATTTCGGATAGGGGCGGAGTCTAAATGAGACACGTTATGACATGTGTTGTTTTTTGCCCGGGCGAACTGACACACGAGCGCCTCGCGCGTACCTCTGTGCATTGTTTATATCTATTGCTTAGACATAGCCAGTCAGTCATTTACTCTTGTAGGATTTACTTACATAACAAGTGTTGTGTGAATTAATTTTATTAGGATAAAATGCGTTTAATTTGGACACTCTTTGATCAAGTGAATACAGATTTCGCAAAATGTAAACAGTGTTCTTTGTTTATTTAATAAACTTTATTATGATTTTGCTTTTTCACTGGATAGGTAACGCTTTAAAATGATGGGCTATATAATTACTTATATGGCTGATTGGAATACCAAATGGCAACTTAAAATAAAGCCCAATAATTATCTATTTGTATTTTACTTTTACAATTTCTTCAAAATCTAATATCAATAACCGAAACTATCCGAAACTAACGGATAATCCGAAATAATTTCATATTCGTAACCGTATCTGAAACCGATATAATATCATTCATATGTATATCCGTATCCATATCCAGATCCGAAATTTCATATCCATAACATCCCTGCTTAAACGATAGTAAAGAATCAAGCGTTTTTATCACATTTTTTTTCAGCTTTTAATATGACTGGTAGATATGAATGACAAGTTGAAATAATAAAATGAGCATGATCGCAACGGTGGTGGCATATATCAAAGGCGTTAGTGGCATGTGTAACTTGGCAGTGTAAGTATTTTGTTGCCTAATTGTTTTTTTTTTATATGGTTTTTATTTTTATGGTTTTGTATCAGCGAATAGTGAAATTCTGGAGTGAATACAGAAAGGAAAGCAGTTCCAATATTTGAATCCGTAAGTAGTTCATTGAAAGTTGAACTGAGAATACTTCAACATTTTTATTCATATAAGTAAACATGTAATAATATAAATGTAATGTAATGTAACAATATGTGTAATTGTCCAATACTATTCGACCCATGATGCAGATCATAGAATAATTGAATAATAACAACAAGTTTATTCACATAGCACATATAATTTTTTTTTACAATGGTTCCTAACTAATTTTGCCTTGAAAACACTCTCTGTGTTCTTTTGACAAAGGCCTCCAACTGTGACTATTCAAAACTATCACTATTCACCAGCCACTCTTTGCATGTGCCATCTTCTACACCCTACATGTTCTACATCTCATCCACCCATCGTATAGAAGTCCTGCCTCATATATCCTTTCTTTGTGTTTTCAACATTATTGGTTTTGACCATTAGTCTCTGCCCCTGATTGTATACCCTGCCCATTTGCATATACATAATTAGCTAAACATAAATTGTGTATTATGAACAGAGTCCAGAAGTTCTATCATTTAAGTGATAATTGAATGAATTAAAATTCATGTTTATTCAATAAAGGGTTAAAGTGTGGTATAATGCTTACCAGGTTAACCAGCAACATATTTAAAACCTTTTACTAAGTTCAAAATTTTTGTTAGCAATTCAAGAGCTAGACATATCTAGATTCACAGGATCTTCGAACGAATATTTACTTAATATTTGGAGGTATAGATAATGTGAGGTGGTAGGGATATATACCTGACTGCGTCACACCTACCATGTGCTTGGCGATAGACCTGTCATATTTCCTTTTTTTTGGAATGTTGACTTTCAGGATCAGCCAGTGTATATCCTAGTATAGCATTGTAGCCGCAATCTCACCTGATATTAAGTGATGATCTGGCCCAAGGTGATAATACACTAAGCCTAGTGGAAGACTGGCTCTCAAGCTGCAGAAAAACATGACAGAGGCGATGGGTAATGAATTTTCAACCACGTGATGATCACCATTGCTTTTGAATTGTACTATATTTACCATCAAGCACTTCTCGGTGCTACTCTATATAAAAAGGCTGCAGTTTAACAAAATATTATAAAGTAATAAAATGTTTAGCTTTCAGTTACTTGAACTGAGCATACTAATAGCTCAATTGGTTGAACTTTAGAATTACTACCGCTGATTAAATGATGAGGAGGGGCAGGGAAGGTGGGGGAGGGCGAAAACTAACCCCTTGATTAAATTTGAGAATTTTTATTTTTTAGATTATGGCTTTCTATGACATGTATGTGAATTTTCAACAGATTATTATTCCTTTCTGGTTATTTCATTATGATCACAGTTCAAAACTAACCTAACCATTTTTATCACGGCAACGGAAAATTGAAAATATCTTACTCAAAACAGGACAAAATGTTGAAGTAGGTTGTATTTAATGTAAACCAAAATATAATTGTTCAAAAAGTAATCTAAAATGTAAGGAAAAAATAAAGTCTTCGAAATTTTTAACTATCACGTAAAAATGAACTTTATAACAAGTACTTTAAACTGACATTGTATTGTCATATTTCCAAGAAAAAGGATTAAAATAAAAGTCTCAAAAACTATTTATTTCTGCAGTGTAAAATTTTATATTAAGCATTATTATAAAATGATCAAACTGTATTAAAAAATTCGACTTTGAACTCGACAGTTGCAATTCTAAAGCTGAACTGCTCAATTTTATACTTAATACAGGAAAAACTTAAAGTAAAATTATCTACGTAATTTATTGTTTAATAGTATACATACACCTCCTCTACGGAGCATATCGACTGTAATGACAGTCTCCATCTCCTCAGCACCCTGAGCGAGGACCACTAGCGCAGACTTTGACATAGTACTGAAAAATAAAAACAATTTTCTCAATTCTCCTCTACGAAATGTGTACCTACTCGATAATAATGCATACTTAGTAATTACTACCTTTTTTAGTTCTAAATTGGCAAATTGTAAAATAATTTTGGTTAAAAACAACCAAGGCTAAATTCAAAAAAATACTACATTATACGTAAAGGTTATGAAATATTTTCTCTCAACGTCATACAAAATGCGCGTAAATTTGGCATTATTGCCATCCATGGGAGACCTGTTATTTTAAAATTTACTTCTTTACAATATAACAAATAATACTAAAGCTTACCCTTTTTGTCCACAACCAGAATATTTATAAGTTATACCGGTAATACGCAAAGTTAGTAATATAGGTTTTGAAGATAAGACCGGCTTTGCTGTCAAATAAAACATTAACAGTTTTGACAAATGACATAAAGTAAAAAAAATAACGTCCGTTCACCCGGGAATATTCTATACAATACCAATAAAATCTGTTGCATAACAACAACGACCTTGACCATAATGTTTGATTTTTAGTACTTATTTATTTATATATAAATCATTTATGATTTGTTGGACAGTGGTTGACGGTCATAGAACAAAATAATGTCTATTAATATGTATGTATTTTGTAAGTTTATAAATGATTAAAATTTTATTTTGTCTATTAGTCTATTATCAACTATGACTCTGGTCAAAAAAGTAGTGTTACTAGTTTGAAAACATATTTAACCCCACGGAGCAATAGGGAATATACATATGTTATTTAAATATAGATCAAATATTTTATTTGCAATCTTTATTATTATAGAATTACACCTATAACGTGTTTATTGAAGTGAAATTTCTTATGCGACTTCCAACACGTTTAACGCACATAATAGTCTCTCCTCTTTCTGTGAGCCAGAGCGAGAGAGCAAATGTCGGTGTATATGTATATTACACACTGTTTAAATAAAATATAAAATTTCTATTAAAATGAAGTTTCACTTCTATCATGTGTGAATCGCACATTTTTTTATTAATTTTTTTATTATATTATTTTATTATTAAATTTAAAATCGCAAAACGAAATGTTATTGGTCAAATCGAATCATAACGTTAAAGTACGCATTCAGTTTGCCACAAAAGTGAAGTTCGATCACATCTCAAGGTACATACAAATATAATTTATCAAGTGTATTTCTTATCGTGGTTTTACACATAAACACACTACAGTACTTATAAAATGGTTTTCCACTACCATCTATATCGTAATTAGTTATAAAACAAAAAAATCAAATAAAACGAATAAAGCCCTACAGTATATTATAATATCTTTATTTTATTACGTACACTGACGTCACTGAAACCATCTGACAGCGCGCCAAAATAGAGGTGTTTTAATCGCCCTAATCTCATTGCATTTTTAATATATTTATTTTGATGTTAAATTTTAATATTTTTTACGACTATGTACCAACGTAAAGAATTGATTAAAAATAATTAATGCATATTGCCTATTAATGTAGATTCAAATTAAAGTATAAATTATAATAGAATAATTTATCAAATTTCCATATTTCTAAACATTTTACTACTGGCCTGTCCGCAAATAGAAATTATAATGCCCAATCCACACACTTGCCAATTATCACAAATTTTGTAGCGAACAAACTCCAAAAGCCAAACATTGGTATCAACACGTTTGCGAGTGTGCTAATGTGTTTTGAATAAGTAAGCATGACGGATGTCGACCTTGCGTCGGTTATACGAGTAAAATTTGGCTTAACCTATTTTAATTGTAAAAAGAAGCAAAATTAACCAAGTAAGATAATAGAATACGTAAAATTTGGCAGTATCAGGTTCTTGTCAGTTATTTATTGATTATTTATTTCGTGCAAGCGATATTTATTAACTACACACAAACGTGTGGACGCAACGCTTGATTTGTGCATCAAATACCAACTTTGCTCGGATCGGTGGCAAGCCAAACCAAGCTGAAAGCCCTATCCACACATTTGAATTTGTTAATGTTTACCGTGTTTTGGGAAGCGTTTGGATGGAGCATACAATTATTCTTGCAACAATACCATTTTGTAAAAATAAATTATATTTTACGTTTGAATACCTAGTTTTAAAACAAATTTAAATAAATTAAAAATTATAACTTTCGAAGTTTTCTTTTTTTTGTATATCGACTAAAGCTAATTAGACAGGTTAAATATCACGTATTTTAATTATGTAAGAAAGTGTATGATCAATAGTAATATTTATCATTTATAACCAAATCGGCAATTTTAAATAAATAAAGTCTACGAAGTTATTGGTAAAAAGTGTCAAAAAGTACAAGTCGTGCAATGTTTAATCTTGTATCCCCGACAGATGTTCGTTGACGGCAATTCTATATTGTCTATATATAGCTTCCTTTCTTTTGCTAATTGTACGTCAAGCTAACAAAAAATATTTTTTATTATATTTTCACAATCTCCCGCATTAAGTAATTCACAAATTATACAATGATGATGCTGATAGAACTCCTTAGTAATTTATTTTCATTTTAATTTGTAATATTTAATTCATACTGAGGTGTACACTTTATTTTAGGTTAGAAATTGTACGTTATGGAAAAAAACTAATTTTTATATCAAGTTTTTTACGTTATATGTGCTCGAAATGGATTTTGTGAAAAGAGAAGACCACAATGCGGTCGAAGAAAATTATAAAGCTTATATGGATAGTGTGAGTATTTACCTTTTTTCTAGTTTTTAAATATTCTTAGATTAAAATGTATATTGAAGGTTAACAGTTAATACAATTTACTGTAAGTAAAGTAACGACTTTTTTTATAATGTTTTAAATGCAATAAAGAGTAGCGGTTCTACTCAACTTCGCCTGTGTAGACTAAATTTTATAATTATTGATATAGTAAATTATATTAGATGTTTCTTTAATACTATCTGAGAGGTAAGTGCAAACTTTGTCTTGAACTTGAATTCTTTCGAAATTTACATTTCATGCCCATTTATATGAACTGGGTTCCTAAACACCTATTATTATTGTATAAAAATAAATATATCCAAAATTTCATCCATTTTTCCCCTAAAACTATTAAAAAAAATTACTCATATTTTTTATTTAAATGTAATATACATTTACAAATCTAATTTAATAGTTATATGGAACAGTTTCAGAATTATTAGTCCTGCTTGGGTTTGATTAAATTTAAAAAGTTGAGTTGTAAAATTCAGCCCTCTGCGTTTCTGGCCTTTATTGACTGAATGAATGTTACATATTTTCTAATATTTTTTTATTACTTTTCTAGTTTATAATATGTATGTTTATCATATTAACACATATAGTATTTATTTTTAATGTTTAATGAGTCTGTTATTTCTCTTAAACCTTATTTTCTATGTTGCTTTTAGTAGAAATAATTCTAAATAAATAGAAATATAATAGTAGAAATAAGTATCAAATTCATATACATTGAAAATAAGTTTCAACTGATTTTTGAATTGATTTCTTAATTAATGTTTCACATGGTTTTTTTTTTCAATATTCCACATAAAATTTGAACATGAGGCTTCTATATATAAGCTGAATTTTCTTATTAATTTAATGTACATTAGGTCATACATTTTTACTTCACTGTAAAATTTGTTTAAAGTCAGTTAATAATAATATAATAGTTTTATATTTATTGATTATTATTTATTGTATTTAGTAAATTCACTAAATTTGAAACTGTTTTTATAGTAAGTTTATATAATCTGTTTAAAAATATAGAATGATCATCAGAGAGAGTATTTAAAATTATTAAATTTTAAAATATTATCTGTATATATAAAAAAACATGTATAATTTATCTCTTTATCATTATTATCTCTTCTAAAATCGGTCAAATTAAAATAATAGGAAATCTGTCTAAATGTGTGTTCTAATATTTGTAGTATATAAAAACACACTGGTAAGATTTATTTTAGTTTTAGGGTTGAAAAACCCTTACTTACTTATTATACTTATATAATTTTTAATAATTTTATAATTATATTAGACTTATTATAATATTAAGTGATTATTTATGAATATGCAATATTGTCAGGCTTATTGAAATTAGTCAATAATATTCTAACTGACCAATTTCTAATTAATAACTTGATCTCAAGGTATGTTATGTATACAATATAAATTAGAAAATGATAAAAATATATTACTAACATTCCGAAGAAAATAGATTTGAACCTCTTACTCTTGTCAGTCTGTAGGAATGCACTTTTTAATTAAAACATGGGGAGATATAAAGAATTTGTATAAATGAGAGGTTAAAGAAAAATGTAGTATGGGTTTAATACAAATGCTTTTTTGAAATTAATTCTCTAAAGTATGAACTTGCAGGGAGTAAAAGTCAGATGTAGGGTAGTTGTTGAGTACTGGTCCCCGATATATTGTAGGGTTGATTATTATTGAGACTTAAGTAATATAATTTTGGAAATTAAATGAACAGCACTCTTTAATACGTAAATACATAATACAATGTGATCAGACACAGTAAGTTCAAGTTATATAAATAAAAGTGTTGCGAGATGAAAAATATGTTAAACAGTACTTAAAAAATTATTTTTTATTTTAGCTCCAAAAACATCAAATTGAAAGTGATTACCAGCATACATCAATATCAATGGAACAACTACATCAAGCTGTGCAGTCCACATTGAACCCTTCTAGCATCATTCACAATTTCCAACTGCCTCTCTCGCCACGACAGATGTCTACTCTCATGCTGAAGACTAATCATTTGAGTAGAAATTTAAGTTTTAATGAATTACCTGGCCCTTTGACTAGGGATGATTTAACTATGAATGAAATACATCAAAATTTAAGGCACGATGATGTAATAACACAGAATTTTTGTAGAAATTTAGATATATCGCTAGTGAGGAATATGAATGAATTAGACTTGCAGAATAGTTCGGCACAAAATGTCGTCCATACTGTCAATGAACAAGATACCTCACGGAATATTGATTTAAGATTGAACGAAATGGCAATTTCACAAATGCGTTCAGATTTGCCTCACAATCTGACTCAGGACATGGTCATGGCGCATTTGAACAGGCAGAATCTTGAACATGATATGTTGGGACAGGAAGACTCAAGAAGACACATGCAAGATGGTCAGATATTGGACCAAGTCTTGGCCCAAAGGTTAAACTTGAATTTGGATAGGTTGGACCAAAGTTTAGTTCAAAGACTGAATCAGAATTTGGATAGACTGGATCAAAGGTTGGTAAATCCTAGCCTGGCGTTACATGAGAGGCAGTTGGATCAAAATGAACACTTATTACCAATGCCTTTTCAAATAAAAGCTGAGCAAGATGATGATGGATACTTCTATGATAACATCAATCAAGGAATTAATAATCTTAATGAAATGAATGGTGAGTTACATTTGAGTATTTTAAGTTTTAATTAATACCAACTCTATCTATGATAAAAAATATCTATATCCCAAAATATTTGTAATATAACTAACAAATCTATTTAATAAAATACTTATAAATGACTGCAATTTATAGCATTATTATTAGACATGGCATATTAATTATTACGAAAGTCACTTCATCATAAACACAATTTTATGTAGATAAACTGTGCTGTATCAGTTGTGTTACAATGAGTAGAAATTAACATTGTTACGTCACACGCGCTCGGATTTATTCGGGATTGATCGGTGCGTTTTCGGTACTGAATTCAAAATTATTTTTTATTTTGAAATAACTTGAAATATTGCGAAAAAAAATGGTTTGTTATAAAACTTATATATGATCTTTCCAATTATCACAAAAAATAATAATTCAAAAACTCTATTGGAACAACGATAGGGCTACACGGGCGCGTAGGCGGCGGCTCCATGGAGAGTTTGTCTAATAAATTTAACACGAGTGAAACCGTGGGCACAGCTTGTACTTTCATATGCAACAACACATGGCATCCCTAATGAAAAATTTTTAAATAAATTTTTTTGACGATAAGGCCTGCCAAATTAGCTAAGAAAGTGACAAATTGTGTTTTAAATGAATTGGAGAACGTACATCCCTACAGCTAAAATTAAGGGAACTACTATGGAACTTGGCACCCGTTAGATCTCAGCTCCTTTATCGATGATTATAACTACGACTACCCCGAGCGTAGTTTCTACCGAACTTGGGACATTTTAACACGCTTATACTGGCTTCACTTGTAACTAAATATCTAATTAACTGACAAACAATGTAATAAAATCTTTGAAGTCCATTTTAACCTACTTCTAATTGTCGTATGTCAATGAAACTTTGTATGTATATGTAGTTCGGATAACAACAGTATAATTTGGTATCTTGGAGCTGATCTGATGATGGAGTCAGGAGGTGGATAGTGAAACACATCAGTGGCTAGTAGTGTAAACCCCTAGAGTTTAGGATCATATGATTCGTTTCTATAAGTCAAATAGATTGGGCTTGGGAACGAAGACGTTTTATAATTTTTTGCGCGTAGGTAAAGCGTGTTTTTAGTTTTTAAACTTATTTAACTCGTTAAGTTAGCAAACTACGCAAGTTGCGGAACACACGATTGACCTTTTTTTTCACTGTAGTTGTTCGATGTATTGCCTTACATTCCTTACTACGAAATAATTGATAGTTTAAAAAAACATATTTATTTACAAAACTAAAAAGTATATAGGTAATATAATATGTATGTACATATAATACTAATATTATGAACATTTATTTATTTCAATAAATATCCGGTAAATCTTAAAGTTCGGATTTGCATATAATTGATATTTTACCAACTCTAGGCATAGCAATGCAACTCTTGAGAGTTGCATCAGCTGTGGCTTCATCTACACCCCTCGCCCCGCACCGAGAACACTCCACAATGTCTTAACATGAAAGAACCATTTCGCTCGGTATATTAAGATATTGTAAGATGAAAACATATATTATCTTCGCCGTATGTGATAGTCCATTGGATTGAATGGCGAGCGATATTTTATCTTAGGATAAAATATTATAGCATCTACGCCGTCTGTGACGCGCTTAAATGTTCTTAAAATATAACTATTTCGTCTGATCCTATAAGTGTTTTGTTCTTTCGTAACTTCTTTTCTTTCTTTTATTTCTTTCGTAACTTTCTTTTCAAAGTTATGAATTATTCCGACCGAATCGAATATTTATGTTTGATTCGAAATTCGATCTGAATTATTTATTTTCTTAAATATTTTTAAGTTCTTTAAATAATTCGGAAATATAGATTAATTCTTAAGTTTTTCGAATAATTTTTGGTTTGTCAAACTTTAAATAAGTCATACTGTCATGGAGTTTTTCATTACTTTTTTTATAAACGAAATTGGAATCCATTATTCGGAATTGGAATGGAATATTTGAAACTTAAATCGAATTATTCGAAAGTTTACGAATTATAATTCAAAGTTTTTGAATTTCGAATCGATTCCAATAACACTCCTTAACACCAATCCTTCAAAATGACCTGCCTCGTGTTCCATTGCATATATCGTACCTGAGGCTGTTAATATAGCTGTTTGCAGACTGGTTAGACTAGTCTGATGATATATTTGAAGATAATGTGACGTACGCCGGTCCGACAAGGTCAGCAGCGCTGGCGCATCGTCGACCTAGAAACTATGATGGCATTAATAACATGCCGGTTAGAAAGGAAAAAAAAATATAGGAAGAATTACGACGGCGTCTGATAAAGAGGCGGTCAGACTGTATTTTTTTACAATGCATTCTGTCTATGGATTTAAGCAGTTGTGAAAAGTGTGCTTAAGAAAATCAATCGAAATATCATTTTGATAGCGGTTGAAAGACTTGATCTATAGAAAGAACGATTTAATAATCATTATCGAAAATATCTGCGAAAAAATATACAAGAACCTCAAGCGCAAACATGTTGATGTTATAATTATCAGCAGATCCGTAATTGAGTTTCTTGTCATTGACAAGGATGCAATCTGCACTATCGCCAGTATTCATATTCTTGAAGTGTTTATGCTTGCTTGTAATCGAGCTCCTCGTATCGTCTTTTTCATAAACCATTATTGGAATCAACAAACCAGCCATGACTATGTTTATATCTTTTTGAACCTATTATGGATGTCTCCGTTGAGCCTCGGAAAAATTTACAACCGAATACTACGAGTCGTGAGCTGGTGAAAGATATCCTTAATCAACCATAACATGGTTATAGGCATTTTCTTAAGCCTGTCTACACCACCCTTTAGCAGTAATTCTATCGCCAAGCAGCTGTGCTTGACAATCCGTTTCCTTTTATTAAGTTCCTGTGTTATATCGTCCTAATAATCTCCGGGTTCAGGTTCCTATTCACCTTTGCTGCACATGCCAACTGCTTATAGATGTTAGCCGCCTTCTTGCAAGCAGCAGTGACATGTGTTTTAAAGGTGAGCTTACTATCGATTATCAGACCCAGCAGGCGGAACTCCGTCTCCAGCGGTAACAGGACTCCGCCCTTGATTAACACCGGAGCGTCAAACTTAAGCTTTCATTTGAGTGCCATTGCCTTAGTTTTGTGAGGTGCCAAGGAAAGCTTATGTTTGACGCCCCAGTCCGTTATGGTCTATAAAGTTCGGTACGCAAATTCCTGTATAAGCCCGATCTCCTTCCCGATGAAAACTAGAACTACATCGTCGACGAAAGCCTGAAAGTACACTCCCTCGGATTCGAACTCCACAAACAGGAAATCGAGTATAATGTCCCAAAAGTTGGTCCAGTGATGGATCTCTGGACACACAACCCTTCGTAGACTCTCGACTCACCTGTACTCCGGAACAACTGAGCTTGATTATCGAGTGATAGCGTTATGGTTGGAAATTATTACTCTCGTGTTCTGGATCACTCTCGTATTCGGAGCTTGCCGCACTAGTCCGGTCGTACTAGTGTATGACTCTAGGACCAGAGTTACTGCGCCTTCTTCACGAAAGGCCCAGCACTGTAGCTCAGCCAGGGCCAGTTTGCATCGCTGCAGATTGACTTGCACTATCGCTATACGGGTTGATTCCGTTACCCGCTCAGTGACTACTGCGATGTTGTTCGGTGGGGTGCCCTTAACAATTGGCCACCCGAGATTTAGCGATAGAGGTTTATTTTATTGTTTCCGCACAAGTCAGATCAAGTGCGCTGTGTCTGGACTCTTGCTTGGCCTCTTGACTGTATGGCAGTTAATGCAAACAGGAACCGCATGTTCCGCATGATGCTCACATTCCCCCGGCGGTGCTTGTTCGTTCGGTGACTCTTCGGACTCCTGACACAGCCTCCTGCTTTGCTCGAAACCAAGGCATCGCGCGCACTTAACCAGAGGGGACTAACCTGATACGTGATTCCGATATGCACCCTCCCGGTATCAACGAGCCTCTACCGATGGTGGTGGGTACGACCTCGATCACCGGGAGGGACTCGAAGGAATTACGCACCCTTTTCCTAAATTCAATTTTCATTAGTGTGTCCCTTATATCCAGGTCTTTAAAGATCTGGTTTTTTAAGAAATCTATTTTATCATGGTTCGTATAGTCATTTAAGACATCCCTAATTTCCACTAACGGATTTTTGGTTTTAGGGCTGGACACGGTGAGTTTGATTGAGGCGCTATGCATTTGTCTCGCCATCTTTTTGGCGTCGGCTTTACCATGGCAGTGCAGGACTACCTTTTTGTTTCGCACCTTCCTTACCTGATCAACCTTTATCTCCGTTTCCTTAGTGTTTGTCACAAGCCCGGTAAAGCTGTAAAAGCCGTAAAGGCTCCAGGGCCCCTAAGGCTAACAGCATAGTCAATCCGAAAAAAAATATGTTTGCTAAATTATGCGCAACACTCCCATCACTCATGGATCTCTATAAGAAATGATGAGTGTTGCGGCTGTTGTTGGTCGCGCAGAGATCTGGGCGTATGTTTTTGCCCATGGTGCAAGCATTTTGTTTCGGGGCAAGATGTTTAACCTTTTGAGAGATTGCAGGAGGGTGGTGCGTGTTTGTGCTAGTTTCCAGCTCTGCAGCCAGTGACGGTGTGTTATCGGTATTTGTTGATGACCCTTGGGGATTCCCAGCTTCCAGCTCGAAATTAGTCCTAGGAGCTCTCTGATTTCCCCGGCGGCAACGCAAGGTCTCATCTCCTTTGCAGGCCTAGATCAGGCAGTTTATAGCCAAATGTTAACCTGTAATGTAATAAAAAAAATATGGCTTAAGTGTCCATTCAACTCTTTTAGCTTGGTAACCAGCTCTCTGTGTATCATATTTTAATGCTATGGGATATTAATTACTCTTCCCCACTTTTATCAGTTTATGAGATTATCTGAGGCTTACACGAGGAAATGTTTCAGCCGATAACGTGCTTAAAAGGCAGACGTACAAGGAGGTTTCCAATCGAGACATTAAAATATGTCAATAATTTTAAAAATAATGTCTAGTCAAACAGACCATGTTAGTTTAACCTTTCATTGCTGAATATTAATGTAAGTGATCAAAGGTCACAAACGGAACAAGTCTGAAGATCACTTGCACTGGACCTCTTTCACAATATTCAAATTTATATGCATTTGATTTGAACATGTTAATGTGTTAGGGGTACCTTCTTTAATAACCGAGTTGGAACTAGTTAGATAATTATAGTTTTGTTACCTTGTTTTCTTTGGAATCACAATAGTTGAGAAAATGATAGTGATGAGAGTTGCTGGACAAGTTTCATAAATTAAATCCATCCTTAATGGTAAATGCTATTAACTTAAATAAGGAGATGACCAGAGCCCTATCAAGTCGCAAATATTTTACATTATGCAAACTCATCATGTTGATTCGCCATGGTACCACAGCGCTTCTGATCAATTAACCACCCAGACAGGCTGTCATGTAAATTGCAATAAAGTTATTTTTCACCGGTTTCTACACATTCTGAGTAAAACGTTGATCTTGTGTCCGAAAGACGTTTAAAACCTTACGATATACCTCGTATAAACATGATTTTTATAAAGATATCTGTCAACTTTGTGTATTAACAAAACTTTATTAATTTAACTCTTTCTGCAATTTCGGCAAACGCATAGGTTTGCCTGGTCCAACTTTTTTAGGCGTTTCCCGAAAATTCAATATCAAAAATTTACAACCTTAGTATACTGTCAACTAATGTAGCGTATTCAAGTAAATGTGCATATTGATGAATCAATTAAATTATTCAAATTTTTTTGCATTTCATTCGATCGCTTACGAGGTCTCTTGGTCAAGGTGTCTTGTGTTATTTCAAAAGTAGCAAAGGTTAAATTTGATGCCTGATGAGTACACTTGTTTTTTTTTAATTTGATCTGGTTTAGGCATGAAAATTCGTCCATAGTAATGGCTGTTAGTAAATATCAATTATCGACTTCCATAGTTAATACTATGAAATAGCAGTAATGTTCCAATGGCTGTTTCATCTTAGTTTTCAGTAGTATTAATATATCAGTGGCATACTTCATAAGGACTTTAATGCTGTCTAACATTGGTTATAGATTGTTGGACAGAAAAAGAGCTCGTGATCTCATGATTTTAATACACCTTGGTCAATTTACCAGATTGTCTGTATATATTGGGATTTATGTATAATCATTGTCAATATTTTTCCAGGTCAAATCCAGACGGAACAGACCCAATCATCACAGACAACCATACACACAGACAGTCAAATATATCCAATATATAACAACCACGTGAACGTACCTCCTCTCAATACTTTAGACATGTACCCGAGAACTCAGAATTATATGCAGAATTACACAACAAATCGAGACAATCCACAAAATTTAGTCATGCACAAACAATTCGATCCCGTAACATTTTCTAACGAAGATATAAAGAAATTAAGGCAAGAGGATAAGAAAATCGAAGAACCAAAAGAGAATTTAAAACCATCGGATCAGAATAAAATGTATTTCGACTACAATGTTGTAGTGGAGAAGAATGAAAATGATTCTAGTGTTGAAAATAAAATGCATTCAGGTGAATTGTCAATGAACATCAAAGGCGAGTATGCCTGTTACAAATGTAACGAAGTTTTCCCTTCGAAACGAGGATTGAAGCAGCACGCGAAAGCCTGCACAGAGGATGGTGAGAACCAAAGTGAAAAAGTTGGCAAATTCGGCTGTAGCCAATGCGCGTATCGATGTCAGTCTCCGGCTATATTGAAAATCCATGAACGGACCCATTCCGGAGAGAAACCGTTCTCTTGCACGTTCTGCGATTACAAATCGGGCCAGAAGAACAACGTGGCGAAACACATCCTAGTCCATATGAAAGAGAAACCGTTCCGCTGTCAATACTGTGATTATCGATGCGCGCAGAAAAACAATTTGGTCGTACACGAACGCACTCACACAGGATACAAGCCGTTCGCTTGCCCGTACTGCGTATACAGGACCGTCCAGAAACCGAACCTGGTCAAACACATGTATCTGCACACGGACCAGAAGCCGTTTAGTTGCGACATGTGCAGTTACAGATGTGTACAGAAGACTAACCTGACGAAACATAAACAGAGGCATTTGAATGAAAAGGACGGCGAGAAGATCGAAGTGAAAACGCAGTTAAAGCCGTACAAGCCGCGACAGAAGTCCGTCAAGTGTAACCTATGCCCATACAGGTGTGTGCAAAAGTCGAGCATGGAGAAACATGTGCAGTTCAAACACGCTGGCAGTGTGCAGGATTTCGATCAAACTAGTAGCATGAATGAAGATGAGAATATACAGAATTTGAGTGTGAAAAAGCAGGAGTTTTACGAGTGCCAGGATAAATTGTCAGAACCAGTCCAAGTGCAGCCATAGTACTGTGAGTTAAAGTTGAAATTGTTGTGGAAATTAAAAACTTTTTTGTCATGTAGATATAATGTGTTAAGGCAAATAATCCACGATAGTCGTGTTGCTACGTATGTACCGAGTTAAAATATATTAAAATCGATTTGAAATGAAATCGATTAACGGATTGTTCCTATTCGGTATAACTGACGTACTATGCGTTTCAAGTATGAAGATAAATATAAATCATTTTATAATATCCCTGCAGATCCTATAACAAAATATTATTTATTTTGTGACTATTTTGTGTTGTGGTTTTAGGTTATCCTAGTACAACGATCATTTGGCTTCTAAACTTTTAAACGAGTATTTGTCACACTTTACACTGGCGAAATTGCCGCCACAGGCAGAAGACATAAATTAAAAAAAAAAGAACTGTCATACCGCCATTTTGCTTCGAATTTCTCATGCGACTTCAATTAAGGTATTTGCGGGACTGAACCATCTTAGTCTCGCTGGATCTAGGTATTTGCGGGATTCAGCAGGGTGGAGCTAGACCTCTAAAATCAATCGTAATAGAGACCTAATAGACCTCGTTTCCATGATTTTAATTGTAACCTAAATTAAACAAGCTTATTGGTACATTTTAAATTGTGTATTAATACTTGTAGACATAAAAATTGGGGACATAAATTGAAGTACTTCCATACAGGAATACCACAAAAGTCTTTATGCACTGTTTCCAACATCATTGTCATTGGTCACTGATTAAACAATATAAAAAAAAAAACGTAGAAAATTCATTTTACTTAGATTTATCTAAAACAATACTAATGAATAAATCCCTGCGTTGTGTCATAATTACAAGTTGTAACTAGAAAAATTTAATAATAAAAAAGGGGCGTGGAAGGGGAATTTAGACAGTCGGTCAGTCCACGTGCTGTTATCAGTGTATATAATGTACTTTGTGCGTGCTACCGCGCACCCGCCACGTCCACCCTCTCCTGCGGTCACTCAGGCCTAGGTCCGATCCTCCGCCATGGAGCCCTTGAGTCTAGCAGCCGCTCGCGCGATACAGTGATTCATTCACTAGCTACCTACATACATGCATTACACTGTTTATAAACATGCACTACACTTAGGTACATAGGTTCTGTAAGGGACCTTTTCTTTTCTTTTTTTGAGGCTAGTTAGTCTAGATCAAAAATTACAGATTACTAAATACATATACACTTGTCTCTTACCCTCCTCCCAGAGGATAGCGACATGTATATATGTATAGTTAGTTAGATCGAGTGCTAGGGCATTAGACAGATCGCGATATGTTTGCAATCTCTGCAACAGTCCGAGCCGAGGTTCGGCCACTTTGGCACCCTCGGAGCTTGTTGCCTAGCTTTCGTGGCTGAGTGCCTTAAGCGCTCGCCCCTAAGCCCGGGTGAAGCTGTAAAAGCCGTTCTAGGCTCCTGAGCCATTATGGCTAACAGTATAGTCAGATCGAAAAAAAAAGTGCTACCGCGCGCAGTGTAACACGTATGATTCACGCTTCTCTGTAGCGAGTTCCCGCAACTTACGACACCGAGATTAGTCCAGCAAAATGTAATGCTTTTTCCCGGTATACCGGGATTGCATTCCCCTATGTATGTCACGTGACCTGACATAAATTTATAAAATACATCCTTACATATTTTTTTTGCAAATTTCAATCAGATAAATGATAAATATATTGTGCAGTAAGGAGCGTTAGATTTTTTTATGTTGCTACTTAGATTTACTTAGAAGAATTGGTAGGTACCGATGTATCGTAGTTGGTGTAGTTGGAGCGAACGCGATTATCTTCGCATTGGAAACGCATAGTACTAGATGGTTAAAATTGGATGTTTTGAAGTCAGGAGATTCCTATAGAAATAAACAGGATTCTGTGTATATATTTGATAGCGTATATTATGAAAAGTTGGAATATTCTTAATCAATTATTCGGTGTTGACAGTAAATTAAGTTATTATTAGTTCAGTGGGAATTTGTGGTGAAGCCTCAATTATGTGATATCATTATAACTAAGTTAAATTTCTTGCTCTCTGATTGATTTCTGCTTGTGTGTAAATATATTGTATTTTTTTTTCTTAATGAACAAATGTTCACCGTCATCACTGGACCGAGGAAGAAGGTAAGTTACTCGTTAGTGTTTCTATTGTTTTTTTCTGAGTCTTATTTAAATTGTAAGTTTAAAAAAAGCATACAAAAAATTAATGGATTGCTCTATCACTACAAATTAATTAAATATGAAAACTTACATTCCACAATTTCCTATAAAATGTCATATTCGTGGCTAAAATGTATTAAAATACATATTCGAACGATAATTGAAATATGAATCTTGAATTTCAATACTTACGCCGCCATATTTGTTCAGTTTTTTTATTAAGTAGGACTGAAATAGATTGTTCAGTAATGTTTCTCAACCTTTTTAGTGTCGTTCCCAAATGAATAGCCGAAAATGTTGCGACCACCTCACTACGACGCGACGTATTCACTTGGCGATTCTCAAAGTTTTATATCGGCCCTCTAACACGGCGACGATTGAACTTTTTTTCATTATGGTGATTTATAAAGAATCACTTGTTTTTAAACTAGATACACAGTTAAATGTATCCAACTAATGCTGAACCGTGGCGATGTCAACACTCCCGTGTAGCAATACGTTGTTCCACTTTCCGTACTTGTTTACAGCTTGCCAGATTGCTTGACGTACATAGTTACTACTCCATTCCTTAGGATCGTAAGATTTCTCAATAAAAAGGCTATAATTTTTTTTTTTCAAATCTTACTGTTGCAGGCTTATAAACTATTAATAGTGTGTATCGAACGCTTACGAATCATGAATAAGAATCGGCTAATTGTCTGTCTTCAGCTGTTACTTTATTTTATTATTACCTGGTAATATTTAATTTCCTAACACTTGTTTTTAAATTAAAAATACGAGAACTTTATTAAAAGGATGCCCCTTATGGGGCGCGAGCCCCAAGTTGAGAAGCGAATGGTATGGGGGTAGAGCGGTTATGGTCGATACATGCTTAAGCTAATTCTGTTGTTAGAGGTAAATGACTCTGTATTGTATAAAAAGAATATCGGTTTTTGAAGTGAAAACTTCTTTAGCAACGTTATGATTTGAAACTCGATGAAACGAAAAAGCGACAGTAAAGAGAGACAATCATTTACATCTATAGGATTTAGCCTACGAGAGAATGAGATAGAATACATAAACATTATGTACGGTTAATGCAAGTCCTCATTTTCATGACTGTGATCATCCTCGGATTTGGCCTAGTGGTGTGAGACGACCAAACTTCATACACATGTACAAGTAGTCGATAGTTCGAATCGCGCTGATTTCTAATATTAAAAAAAAGATTATTTTTTTCAGAACGTTTCACTGACATGTGAACGGCTGAATACATATTTTTTTCTGCTTAAGGCGCTGGACGTCATTATAGTTATTTCAAATAATCTTGAATATCACGGCGTACAAAATATGTATGTAATACATACGGAAATAAAAAGCAATGATATATAAATAATATTTTTATATATAAATCATAATAGTTACTGAAACCTTTTTAAATCAAAAGTGGTTTGATATATTATTTTTTCTTAACTTCAGGGTTTTCTATCATACCGTAGACAAATGAAGCTGTCAAAAAACAAGTTCGTTAATAATTCATATCTTTTCTTCTTCTTTTTCCTAACTTGGCAACCGGTCCTCTTTATTGAAGACCATTACTGCCATTATCGAGTGTATATAGTGTCCTGTCTTATGATGATTTCAGAATTTTAACAAGATTGGTGGCTCCCTTGTTAGAACTTTCTAGAGAGTTTTTGTGGCATCCCAGAATTCATAGTCCGTGTTATTATTTCCTATTCACTTCACTCGTGTACAATAATCAAGCTTTGTTATTCAAAACGCCACCTGCATGTATTACACATTGTAGGGTCAAATAACACAAAACCACTACGAGACAGTTTCAAATCCCGCCAAAAACTCCAAATTGATTTAAATGTATTTGTTACATTACAAAAAATCGAACATGGCTTTGGTGTTTTAATGGTAGACGTTTCAAATATGGTTTTGATATAAACCTTTTTATTCTCTGTGTTAACATTTGACAAGATGATTTTAACAAGAACTTTTCGTTTACAATGGAATTATTAACAATGATTGCTACCATTGGATTGTTTTGGTTGTGAACGCTTAGTTTGTAAATAATTGAAATAAACAATAAATTATGTATTGTAAGTTGCACATAAAAAAAAACTAATTGCCAGTCAAGTCGCCATTTTGTATAGCACAATTTCATTGCATAGCGTCTGAAAACGACATTGAATATTTTCATTACACTATCAATATTTTCATTGTTTTCATTAAACTGTTTATTAGTGTTCATAATGTATGTAAAATGTCGACCTTGACGGGTAATTTCTGAGCTTAAAGACGATTTAAAAAAAAGATGTAAATTTAAAGACATGTCTTATGAAGTTATGAATTTTATGATTTGATTTCGAGTGTTTTTTTTTAATATGTATTTTAATACGTTGACCGCAGTTGTATTTACTGTAGAGCTGTGAAACTTCGGTGTTATTTGGTGAAATATTATTTTTGACACTGGACAATTTGGTATTGAGAAAAAAAAGAATATCGATTTTTTTATGTATTTTAAAGCTACATCATAATTATGATAATGGTCAATTGGAAAAACTCTTAAAACATTTTTTTTTATTTATAATGGACAATAAAAAATTGTAATATTTAAAAAGAATCACGTGACCAAGACACGCGCTACGATTGATCATCAGGTTTGTGACGTCATAATGTTGTAGGAATTTCATCGATTAAGTGTCAAAGTAACAGCTGTGTGCTACAATGAGTAGAAATTAATATTCTGACGTCACATGCGCTCGGATTTATTCGGGAACGATCGGCGCGTTTTCGGTACAGAATTCAAACATTAATTTTTATTTTGAAACAAGTTTTGAAATATTGCGAAATAAAATAAGAATAGTTTGTTATAAAACTTATATATGATCTTTCCATTTATCACAAAAAAAAAACAATCAAATACCCAATTGTACGAACCATTATAATAGTTTATAAACACCTAGTGACATTGTAAACTGTTGGTAGATTGTGAACACGCACTAATAATATTGCAAGTTTAAAGTTATGTCTATTAAATAATCAAAATCATGATACTAGAACTTGAAAAATGTGTTTTTTTAACGGCATATTTGTTTGTGGCGCTCGCGACGCCCGCGTCCCACGCGCTTCGTTCACTCGGCTCGTCATAGTTTGAGTAAGCTCCATTTAAATAACCAGTGATTTTAAAGAATAGTTTTTATGCTTTTCTTATTTATTGAAAAAAGATGGATATATTGTTTTTATTTTCTCCAATGAAGTGTGACCAAAACAAAGAGTTAAATATTAGGTACATTATATATTCGTATTTGATTCAAGGCTGCGGTCAAAGTGTTATGTGAGGCTGTGAAGGATTTCCCATAATTTGTATAATTTAACATAACGTTACCAAGAGATTTCGTATGTACCTAAACGATGCGTGTTTGTACATCACAGATTGTAAATTGTAATTTTAGTTTTTAAATTTCTAGTGATACTCTTTTATTTTATGACATTTTTGTATTTTTTTTTAAATTAAAAGCCGCTTACCAAAGTGTATTTTTGTTTTAATTTGTATGAGAAGCCGTTGTTTTTTTATTATTATAAAAGCGACCATCTTTGCTAAAAGTTTGGCCACATCAGAATATAATTCATTACTATACTCATTACCTATATTTAGATTTACACCCGTATACATAAATTAAATTGATGAAAGTATAGCGTCATTGGGCCCTCGGGTGTCAAATTTTATATAGGATTTTTTTACCCAATGCGCTGCAGCTAACTATGAAATTTCATGCAGCGTTATTATAGGATTCTTGGTGCTATGCAATTAGTAATTAAGCGCCATCTATTATTAATTACCTAATATCATTATACATAGAATGGTATAAATAACATATTTAAACGCATTACTCGACGATAGATGTCACTGGTGTGCATGTAATAATATTTTGCGAAACTAGACACTAGATGTCATCCTTAGGTTTTGTAGAAAAGTGTACCACCGAAGGACATAAATCATGTGGGTTATAATTTTCCGTATTATTATATAAAATGATTGAGGTTTGCCGTTGTGCGCGCATCACCCAAAAACTACTGCATTTTTTTGATATTTTTTTTCTGTTTTACTCCTTAGGCTCTTGGTCCTTATAAAAAAATATCACGATATCTTCATTCAAAAAAAGTTCACGCAAGCGGAGTCGCGGGCACAGCTAGTTTGTAGTATAAACGATGTATCGTCGTGTCATGTGTGAAAGAGAACACTATTAAAATACACTGTAGGTTCGATTCCTGCTGTGTGGACTTTCATTCTTAACCTGTCTCAATCTCGATTAAGGTTCGATCAAAATGTATTGAAGACACTTAATTTGTAATAAATCATTTAATTGACATTTAATTTTTTTGTATCTTTTTAACATACGCCACATCATGATTCAAGATGCAGAGGATTATTATGGGGACCTATGTTTAACAGTGGACATCTTTCGGCTGAGATGATGAAGCTTCGTAGAAGTTCGAATTAGGAACGAAGATTATTAAACGTCATCAGTTAGTATACCCATATGAGTTAGGTTTAATTAAATTGAAATAATCATATATATTTTCATATAACTCATTCATATTACGAACACCCAAAATTCAAGAATCGGACTCGGATTTTTTAGTTTAATTTTTAATTATAAAAGTTTTTTTTTTATAATAGCTCGGCACATTGTCGGTTTTGTCCCTGATGGTAAGCATAGTACAATCCAAATACAATGGCGACCACCCAGAGATCGAAACCCATCGGCGGTCGCCGCTGTCATGCCGGCCTGCATAAATTTTACTGGATAGGTTCAGGCTGATTTCGAAACGCGGCACGCAAGAGTGAGTCACCATGACAGACTTTTCACCACATGCATGATAGTCGCGACTCAGTCGGGAAAAACAACTGTACCACCCTGCTATCGCTATACCCTCGTTCGTCACTCATCATGGAGCATCACGTGCAGATGAGATTGGCTTGGGCGTCTCGCTTCAAATATGCAATTCGACACCCCGAACATCATTTAAATTCTTTTGTTTATGACAAAGTAACAGTTGACATGTTATAATGACTAATAAATATTATCAAGCAATAATGGCTCTGTGGTAACGTGCGGACATTGCGTCGATTGACGTAAGTTCGAATCCTGCAGTGAGCCTGAGCTTTCGGTGAAGGAAAACATCGTGAGGAAATCATAGCATGGTGGTAGAGCTTTTTTTAATGCCCACCTGACTAGCTACCGCCTTCAAGTTGACAATCTGTCGCCAAGCACCAATAGGTCAGTTCCGGCAGATGCACTTGAGAATCAGTCATCCACTAGGTTAGCGTGTTTATAATTAGGCCACATCGTCACTTAATATCAGGTGAGATTGTGGCCAGAACTATAAAATACAGAGTCTAGTTAGAAGAAAAAAGCATTACTTATATATAATTAGCTTTTACAAGTAAGTTTAAAAAATATTCAAGCAACTCAATTATTATTTAAGTTGACAGGCCTCGTGGCACAGTTGTAGTCAGCCCTACTATTGAGCCGAGAGGTCGCGGGTTCGATCCCCGCCCATGACTGACTTTTGTGTGATGAGCATAATTGTCAGTTGTGTGTCTGGGTGTGTTATATATATAATATATATGTATAGTATATCAGCTGTTTAATTACCATGATACAAGCTATGCTTAGTATGGAATTAAATGGCCGTGTGTGAAATTGTGTCCAAAAAAAAAATTATGGTATCAACATTAAAAGTCTACAATCTTTAAAAATAAAACATTTCAAAAACATACGACGAAATAAAATTATCATTGCCTAACTTTTTAATTAAAAAAATATAACTTGCCGCCAATCAGTGTTGCCAGTTAACCGAGTCAAATCCAGAGAGTATTAAATTAAGGAAGGCGAGTGCGCCTGACCGCGCCTCGGGGCCTGTCCGTCAGCAGCGGCTACCAACGTTAATTAATCGTGCCTGATTTTGAACGAAACCTCCAAGGTCTGACATGAATATTTAAAAATAAACCACTGAATGATTGTTATCATAATTTTATAATTGTTTTGTTAAAAACATTAATGCTGGAGAAAGAAGTTCGGATTTTAAGCGGCCTCTACACGTTCCCCTGTATTCACCAAAAACGCATTCATAAGTGTTTGCCTCTATTCGTCCAGTGTATCAACACATACATTTATATTTATTTGTAAACTTGTGACTGAATGCGATGTACGTCAAGAGGGGTGGCAGGATATCCTCATAATTTAATTGTACTTATAAGTGTAATTTTTTCCTCAGATAACGTACTTCCTGATGATAAGGCCTCTGCATAGACGGAAAATAAAAGATGACGTTTAAAAACAGTAATTAGCGGTTTCAAAACCTGTGAAATACACATTATTTACACAAAAATGAAATTAAAGCCTTTAAAAAACATTAAACATTTTGTATCGTAAATACAAAAAGAATATCCTTTTGTATTTAAAACTGAAAAAATAAAAGTATAATCATGATATATTTAAATTAAAAATACTTTGCAAAAAGTCTGGATGTTTCTTTAATAGAACAAGCTATATATTTGGCATATTTCTCTTCGCGTAATGCACTGTAAATGCCAATAAAAAATACAGACGCACAATCCTACGGTTAAACGCAAACTGGATGGACGTCAGGACGTCTAGACGACAAAGGTGTAGAGGGTGTCACGAATGTTTGTCCGAACTCATTTGTTTCGTGTAGAGACAAATACGCCCTTCACAATTCGTGTTCGTCTCTATTCGCCAAATACCGGCGAATAAAAGGCTCCTTTAATATAAACTTTGGCTTTCGGTAAAGAAAATGTCATGATAAAAGCACAGAATGTCGGCAAGAAAATCACTAGTATATTAGGGTGTACTTAGTAAATTTCAAACGTAAGTTTTAAAACAAATTAAAATACTACGTAATTTTCGTAGTAAGTAAAATTTTGTATTATAAGTAGATACTTCTTCTTGTGATAGACTTTATGGAGTAATAAGTTATCGTGGTATCGTCGTCCCAAAAAATCGTTTCTTAGATTAAGATCTCAGATCGCCATCCCTGATACGAAGATCTTATATGGCCGAAAATATAGATGTGTCGGACAAATTTATTATCATTACTAGCTGCGGCTCCGTTCGCGTGGACTACTAAAAAAGTTTTTTATTTTTTGTGCGGAACCCTAAATTTTAAAATTTTCTAAATTAAAAGTAGCTTAAGTTATGTCCTATAACATCAGCTATCTGTCAGTGAAAGTCCCGTCAAAATCGGTCCAACCGTTTCGGAGATTAACCGGAACAAAAAGACAGACAACATTAAAAAAAAATAGTGTTTTGCTATAGGTACCGTGTATGCTTTCACATGTATTTAGTAAAAACCTGTTATTTTGACATTACAAACAGACACTTCAATTTTATTATATTTAAGTATAGATTAGCTGACTTGGCAGAAGTTTTGCCCTTTATAATAGTCAGTAACTCTCGACCAACCCCAGTGACATCTATTACGATTTTTTTTTTCAGAAACCATTTCGAGACCATAACTAACAAAAAAAAATTAATCATTATTCATATATATTATTCGAATCTTGAATTATGGTCTTCTTGAGTACATATAGAATCCAGTAGAATAAGCAATTACAGTTTTTCCAAAATATTACAATTTACGAGTAACTTTTCAAATTTTTCTTTCCATAAATCGTATATTCGGACTATTGATATCATAAAAAAAAAACACGTGTGCAGCAGTTCACACGTGTGAGAAGTGAACCTTCAGAAAAAAAAGTCATCGAGCACTCGTGCGTACTGCGTATGAAGTTTAGTCGTCTCAAACCACTAGGCCAATCCGACGACGATCACAATCATGAAAATCAGGACTTGCATTAACCGCGCATAATGTAAATGTATTCTATCTCATTCTCTCGTAGGTCATAACTTATAGATGTAAATGGTTATCTCTTTTTATTGTCGCTTTTTCATTTCATCGAGTTTCAAATCAAATCAGTGCTAGAGAAGTTTTCACTTCAAAAGAATTAGCTAAATCTGTCCGGCCGTTCTCAAGTGTTACGCTTACCAACGAAGAGCATTTAATTTTTATTTATAGATAGATTGTTGTCAATAATACTGCTTCTTAGTGAAGGGTACAGAAAAGACTTCCCGTTCCCGACAATGGTGTTCTATTGGACTGCGACCACCATACACCAGTACCTACTTCTTGTTTAACAGCCGCCGTAGTGGTACGCGGTACGTTTAAAGCGCGTAAAAGAGATTTGTACCCAATTGGGTGTCGACCATCATGGACATGGTGATAAAACCGACATAGTGACTGTCTCCTGGTTTGTCGTACTTCGGGGTCAAGTATATCCAGCTGCCGTGAAGCAAGCACACCGTCATGACAACTCGGTGGGCGCCGTTGATTATTTGTTTTTCGTTCTGACTATACTGTTAGCTATAAGGGCATAGTATAGAAGATATAGTGACACGGATTGAGAAAGGGATGCTTAGATGTTTTGAAGAAAGGTCAGTTCAAGAGTACTCTAAACGCACGAGCATGCTTGAATGATTGATGAATGTTGAGGAAGCGAAAGATGTATGTCAGGATCGTAGGAAGTGAAAGGACGTGGTCTCTGCCTACACCGTTGTAAAAGAGGCGTGATTTATGTATGTATGTAAGGGCATAAGCTTCAGATGGCTTTTACAGCTTCACCGGGCTTGGATTGTACTGTGCTTACCATTGAGTACAATGACGTCATTTGCCATAAAAATAACTGTCCTCAGAACTGTGGTTCTTATCAGTGGCGTGGTCTTTCGAGGTTTCTTGTACATAACTATACGCTCAATGACAACTTAATATCAGGTGGATTACGAGACCGTTTGCTTCTTTATACCATAAAATACCCTCTATAATATAAAGCATTGACAATCAAATGGCCCGTGAAGAACATTCAATATTTATTAAACAGTTATAAATTCAATATATTTGTTGTCCGTTCGATTCTTTGATAAGTTACGACCCCACTATGGTGTTATTAATATATCGTTTGTCTAAACTATGAATAAGGTAGGGAATGTCGATTATACAATAGGTTTAATTTCGTTGTTATCTGGAGATAGTAGGTATAAATTTATCCTCGTGACGGTTAACGCTGAACTTAAGCGGGCCATTTATAAATTTTTCTTTTGAACTCTTTTTAAAAAAGAGCGGTGTTAAGTTTAACATGTCTGTGGCATCGTAGCTCTCAAACGGTTGAACCGTTTTTTTTTTTTTTTGTATTGACGTGATCGAACGTGTTCATAGGTGATATGATTTTAGAAAATCTATTCAGCTATTTTAATATATCACCTCTTTTGTAATTGATATGCGAATGTTAGCATCTTCCACATGTCTGATCGAGTCGAAATTTGGTATTCTGTTACTTAAATGACATTAGAATAACATAGCAATATTGAATTGATGCTGCAGCATTATCTGGATACCTAACTCCTCACCAACTTACAGCAGAGATATTGTGTTTGTGCTCATTGGAATGGTCTCAATGAATAGTTGTGTCGGGGGTTTTCTTAAATTTTCATGTTTCAGTGAAGTGCATTGGAAATAATAATTGGAAATACTAGTTCTAACAAGGGATCCACCAGCTTGTTAGGATCCTTAAATCGTCATAAGACTGGAAAATATATTCACTCTATAATGGCAGTAATCGTCTTTAATAAAGAGAACTAGTTGCCAAATTAGGAAAAAGAAGAAGACACATAAATAATAAAAATATGGCAGTTTAAGATCCCGCCAAAAACTCCGCGTGAGTTCTTATTTTATTATATTCCGATAAACGGACTATCCAAAAAGTCAAACTACACATTTTACGTGATATCTAAACAGTAGTTGAAAAGTAGAAATTACCATCGTACGTTGAACATGGTAAATAAAAAATATAAAACAAAGTGTAGAACATCGCCGTGGAATGGCAGCTGCCTATTGCACCCACGCTGTTTTTGATTCAAACTCGCTTTCCCTATTTCGGATTTTCTAAACGAGTTTTGACGTTCGACGTGTGAAACAAAAAAGTCAACGCATGTTTTTTTTCACTGGCAACAATTTGCCGTTACAAATTATAAATTTTATGTACCGGAACGAAATTTTAATTATCACATTAAAAAACAAGTTTTTGAACGATAATAGGTGACAATTTGTAAACATTAGTCAGCTTTAAAATCAATTGTAGCGTAAAAATATACGAATGCTAACATTATTTATGGTCTTCGCAATACATTTCTATAGTAAACATCATTAATAAAAACTTCCTTTTTTATCAAAACATCAATAAATTATCTGACAATTGAATTCGCGCGTTTAGAAATGTCAAATTAGGCCGCCATTTCTGTCGATTGTCAAACCTCCTTTGTTCTTTTTTTCGGGTGCGTTCACGCGTTCATTTATTTTTTTTTAAAAGAAGGGGTGACGAGAGCAATGTTTATAAGGGGCTTAGTGTATTTTTAGTATCTATTTTTCGAATTGCGTGTGGCCTTTCCACGTTTGCCATTTGGATTAAGGTGTTTTTGCTCGTTGTAATCCCTAAAGGAATGTTGCGATTCTTTTAAAGTTGATCTCGTACTTTTTTGTGTTGGCGTGAGAATTTTCGACGCAAAGTTTAAAAAACTACGAGCAATTATTAACTAATGTAGTTGAGGACTAATTTTGAATAATGTAGTATCAAATCTATTATTTAGTAAATAAATAACACTATTTATTTATTTATCGGGACTGATATCAGTGGTCTGAATATGACATGAAATATGAGAAAAATTATACAAAACGTATTAAAAAAAAATACTTGAACGAAGTCATCACTATTAAAAATTTGAAGTGTTTTACCTTTTAATCACACTTGAACACTGGACGGATTCTACTAAAATTTCGCATAATAGTCGAATATATATCGTAATATGACATAGGATACATTTTATAGCACCATAAAAATTAGTTAAATATAATACTAAATTTTAAGTTACGCCTAGCGAAGCAATCTAACATTTTACAATTCCCGTCCGTCTCTTCAAGTCAAGCGTGTTTGTGCCCACGCCTACGAAATCACCATTCTCTTGGCAGGGGACGGGCGGTTAACTTCGCTTCCGCACATCCGCCACGTACACCCTCTCCAGCGGCAACTCAAGCCAAGGTCCGTTCCTCCGTCATGTAGCCCTTAACCCAGAAGCCGCTCGTGTGATACAGTAACACTGCATTCACTAGCTATCAACATCATCAACAAAAATTCAAGTACATAGGTTCTGTAAGAGACCTTTTTTTTCGAACTGACACTGATAGGCGTAAGGGCCCTGAAGCCTCAAACGGCTTTTAAAGCTTTACCCAGCTTGGGGGCAAGCGCTTAAGGCACTCAGCCACGAAAGGGGACCTTTTATTATTTTTTGGCTAGTTATATTTAGACCATAATTGCCAGATAATAACTAAATGCATATACGCATGTTTCTTCCTTCCTCCCAGAAGGCAGAAACATATATTATATGTATAGTTAGTTAGATCTATTTTTACGGATAGGGAATTACTCAGATCTCGACTTATTTGCTTGTTCGGCAACAGCCCAAGCCGAGATTCGGCCACTTTGGCACCTTTGGGCTTGTTGCCTCGCGTTCGCGGCTGAGTGTCTTCTGCGCTCGCCCCCAAGCCCGGTGAAGCTGTCAAAGCCTATAATGGCTCCAAGGCCCTTAAGGCTAACAGAATAGTCAGTTCGAAAAAAAAATCAATCAAAGCATAATACTGCGTATAATTACCAGAAGTATGTATAAAGATGAAGGTTTGTTTTAAACATGGTACACAATGCTGGATAGTGGTTGGCTATTCGTCTGTGATTAATGAATACCCGGCCTAATGACTTACCGCGTGACCTTCCATGATAGATTCATGATGTAAGTTTATGACGTCATTGAGTTCTCCATAATTTCGTCGGTCGTCGTGGTTTTTGGATACCTTTACTTGGTACCATCTACTTAAGTAATGTTATAGACTCAATTTTTTATAAGCATTGTTGGTGTAGTGGTGGTGTGCAGACATGTCGTCGATCGATGTGAGTTCAAATACTTGCAATAAGCCTGAGCTTTTGGTGAAGGAAAATGAAACAATAAGATGGTGGTATGGATTTGACGTAGTGGCCACAATCTCACCTGATGTTAAGTGACGATGTGGCCCAAGATGATAACACGCTAAACCTAGTGGAAGACTGGCTCTCGAGTGCAGCTGCCGGAACACGCTTATTGGTGTTTGGAGACACATTTTCAACTTGAGGGTGGTAGCTAGCCAGGCGGGCATCAGAAAAAACCTTACCAGCATGCTATGGTTTCCTCACGATGTTTTCCTTCACCGAAAGCTCAGGCAGATTGCAGGGATTCGAATTCAAATCAATTGACTCGAAGTCATACAAGATACCACTGAGCCACCATTGTTTAAAGCAATCTTCTGCTTTCTAAGGCCCGCCTGGCTAGCTACCACCCTCAAGTTGAAAATCTTTCGCCAATCACCTATAAGTGTGCTCCGGGAGGTGTAAGCCTACTCTTAAACCAAACTGAATCGAAAACATGATCGACTTAGATCGAATCATATCAACGTCGTTATCAGTATCCGGTCACAGACACACACAAGTCACCGTAAAATAAATATTTGTTTGCATTCTTTTTATTCTACTTTTTTTTTACATAAAAATGCTATATCAAAAATTTTTCGAAGTTAGTTTCGATTTGAGCCATAGCGCGATCGAGCGCTAGTGTTGATTTCAAGAGTGCCAAATCTCACCAAATCGAATTTTATTCGATTCGATTCTGAACTCGAACGCGTTAAGAGTAAGACGGTAGCACTTGAGAGCCAGTTTCCCCATTAGGCTTAGCTTGTTACGAACTTGGGCCACATCGTCACTTAACATCAGGTGAGATTGTGGTCAAACGAAGCGTGTAAAGAATAGAAAAAGGACTACTTGCTTACTTAAAAGGATTACTTTTTCGGGCGGAGAACGGCTAATCTTTACGACGAATAAAATTTTGCTAATTTTAGTGTTTACAAAGCTAATTTCTAGTTTATTAATTAACCCTACATTCAAAATGTTATTGAAATCTATTTTTCCACTATCGAATAAATTTTTGCATTGATTTTTTTTTCGCGAATAGTTCCTTGGTTTGTTTTTAAATTATGTCTTTTGCCTACGAAAACATTTCACATTTCCTAAGTTAAAACATTTGTTTTAACTTACATTTGTAATGATTAAAAAAATGTATTTAATACATTGTATATTGAAGAATAGAGATTGGTGAATTAACTAACATTACCATATCCATAGCGTGTGAGTAGTGTTCACTGTTTCACGTAATATAGGCTTCAATTGAACGTGTAGTGTGGGAACATGCTGTGTACGAAGCATGTAAACACGCCGCTTGACGACTACAGGCATGAACTCAACATGATTGTTATATTTAGTTAATATACGTAAACCAAAAGTGTTGTTTTTGACGTGAATACGTCTTTAAATTTGCTTCCGTAGTGGGAGGCTATTCAAAAAACTGATTCTAACAAAATCGGGGTATTTACATTTTACAATTATCAATCAATTAGCTGTTCCCGCGGCTGCGCTCGTGTGGACTACAGAATGCCGTCAGCCGTGCGCATGCGCGACTCGTACTGCCGACTGCCTTTTTTTTTTCGAACTGACTATACTGTTAGCCTTAGGGGCCCTGGAGCCTTTACGGCTTTTACAGCTTTACCGGGCTTGGGGGCGAGCGCTTAAGGCACTCAGCCGCGAAAGCTTTGCAACAACATCTGAGGGTGCCAAAGTGGCCGAACCTCGGCTCGGACAGTTGCGCGTATGCAAATAAGTCGCGATCTGACTAATTCCCTATCATTTGATCTAAACTAACCATACATATATACATGTTTCTTCCCCCTGGGAAGTGTAAGTGTATTTAGTGTTCTGAATTTTTTTGTCTAAACTAACTAGGCAAAAAAAGAAAAAAAAAGGGCCCTTACAGAATCTATGTACCTGTGTGTTATACATGTGTGTACAATGCAGTATCATGTGTGGCTGTGAAAGCTAGTGAATGTAGAGTCACTGTATCGCGCGAGCGGCTGCTTGGCTCAAGGGCTCCATACCGATGGATCGGACCTAGGCTTGAGTTGCCGCGGAGGAGAGCAGTCGTCGCGGGTGTGCGGGAGCGACTGCCGACTGCTCCGGTTCCAACACACGGCGCGGTTATTTTATACCCAAAAATGCTTATTGTGGGCGTTTCTTTGAAGATAGACATATGCTATCGCTGACTTTTTTGTAGATCTTTTTAAGATCTATAATTATGTAGAACATTAAATTGATATATCTCGTATGGTTTACTCAGTGTAAACCATTTAAGCGTTCCAAATGCGTCTTTAACAAAATATTTCTCATAACCTGTCCACATAACATGGCTCTGAATTAAAATAAAAAAAACATTTAAATCAGAAAAGTGGTTTTATCGTGAAAAGAACATAACCGGTCAGACAGACAGAGAGACCTTGAGTTTTATAATATGGTTAGAAATGGAAGCGAGTTGCCTGAGTGCATACCTGCACGCTTTTAACGACGCATCGCGTTACGTAGCTATCTGTACAAATAGATCAGATACATTCACTGTATATTGTGTTACAGTTTATCTGTCAAATTTGCTTGAACGTGTACTTTTTTAATGGTCGTTGTATCTGATTTTCTTCTTTTTATATCATTTTTATGTTATTCGAAAAATGAGATGATTATAAATGTCTTTTGGAAACGAAGTCATTGTTTCTATTATCGTATAGGACATGATTTTTCTGATGAGAATAATTTTTAAAAGACTTCAAATATAGGAGGAAGTTCTCAATTCAAATGCTTTTTACAGTGAAATTTTATTCTATCTTCCCAGATTTTTTTCGTTCATCTATCGCATGTCGCATTACATTACATTGTCGCAAATAAAATTGAATTTTATGCCGTGCAGTCAAGGATTATAATCGTAAATTTTAAACTTTTTTTTTTAAAGTTTCACTTTCAACGTGTTTTCATAAAACCACACATTTTTTTTAATGTATGTTCAGCCATAACTTCTTTGATTATGAACCGATTTAGATGATTTTTTTTTCGTTGGAAAGGGTATACCTCTACAATGGTCCCATTTTACTTTCATTGGCATTGGCCCTTCGACATTGAAGATACATGAGAAAACTCCTCAAAATAATTCAAGTTTTCTTTTTTGTTAGAAATTAACTTGTTAGTTATTGCCTGTTTTTCTTTACCCTATGGGTAGTAAACAGGTATGCGGTCCATCTGATGATAGATGACCACTGCGGCCCATAGCTATTTATAACTTATAACATACCTCAAAATGGAAGGCAGTCCTCGTGTCCCAGTGCGTGTTAGCACTTCTAAGCGGAATATAGGAGCGCGCATTGCTTTTATACAATTAAATTAGTTTGATAGTTAGCGGTTACCGTAGCTTAAGATGCCTTGTAACACCAGGTTATCATTAGCTCATTGCCAACCTTGAACCCTCTTCCCAAGGATCTCTGGAAACCCTACTCACCACAGGAACACAACACAAGATTATTTGGCTGCGATCTTCTGTTGGGTGCAGGTATTTCACCAGTCGGGCTGTCCCAAATAGAAAGAAATTTCCAAAGAGATTTCTCTGTGCCCTACCTCTCCGTTGCCAACCGTGCAATGATATAGTTTTGTATTCTATGCCAGGTCTACAAAAATACTATATTGCAGTCGAATGGATCTATATACTTTTAAAGGGTTGTCAATATTTTTCTCGCCTAATTGTTATATTATTCTGAATAAGCTATGAAAAAAAGTATTTAAAAAATAGTATTATATGAAAACAGCAAATAAAGACTAATGTATTTTTGTTACTTGTTAATATTCTTGAACTCGTTGCATCTATTAACGTTCAAGAAATGTTTTATTCAGTTTAGGCCCTAAGGAGTTACTTATACATATCAATACAGAGGAACTTGAGAATTAATACAATTAGTATTATTATTTTATGATTTTTGATGTATTCTCTATATGTAGTAATGATAATCTTGATAGCATATAAATTATGATGTGAAATAATGATTCTTCCGGTTTAAAAAATTTCATAAATTCGTAAAGCCGTTTATGAGGTAAATCCGGACGCACAAACAGATAGAAAACAAAAATTTAATGTCACATTCGTGATCACTTTCCTTTATACTATAGGATTATAGGGAAATTAGGAAAAAATTACATGTACTGACAGATTTTTTAATATAGATACTATATATTATTTGTATAATGAGTTATTTTCCGAGGAGTTGTTCGACATGTTGTGACACCAAGTTCATCCTCACACCTTGCGACCTAAATGATTGCAGGTAGTTCGGTTCCAGAGTAGTATCCTCCTGCGAACGCTCCGAATATGGAATTAGCTCCCTGCTGAAGGTTTCCCAGGGATCTACAATATAGGGTTCTTCAAGAGGTAAGTGGACAGGCATTTAAAAGGTCAGCGGCGACAAGAATATAATGCTTCTGGCCACATACCATTAGATGGAACGCACGCTTATTTGCCACTGTTGTAGTATAAAAAGAATTTATCATTTTAGGTTTAGCGTTGTGGCTACAATCTCACCTGATCTTAAGTGACGATGTGGTTCAAGATGATAACACGCTAAGCCTAGTTATTGGAAGACTGGCTCTCGAGTGCAGCTGCCGGAACACACCTATTGGTGCTTTAATACCATCAAATTTGATCCCTGCAATGAGCCTGAAGCAAAGAAGGAAAACATCGTGAGGAAATCATAGAATGGTGGTAGGGCCTTTTCTAATGCCCGCCTGTCTAGCTACCACCCTCAAGTTGAAAATCTATCGCCAAGCACCAATAGGTGTGTTTCGGCAGCTGCACTTGAGAGCCAGTCTTCCACTAGGTTTAGCGTGTTATCATCTTGGGTCACAACGTCACTTAACATCACCACAAGCCACTACACCAAACCTTTAACGATAAAGGACAGAGCAAGAGCCGCAAGAGAGAAGCAAGAGACTCACAGGTCGGCGTAACAGCAACGATCTTCGATGGATAGTAGATTTCTCAATAGTCACCGTTATTTTTTGGACTGTGCTTACCATCAGGGACAATACCGACATTTTACCTAACTACTATGTATGACAAAGCTAGTTTAGAGTAGATTAATGTTAGCCGACATACACGCAGTGTAACAAGTAAAGATAAACAAAACGGACCCTCGAACAAGCGGTTAACTGACCCCAATAGTAAACATTTGCAGAAGCACTTTCCGAGGTATCTTTTTACAGTATACAGTTACAAATTGCGAATTTCTATCGCGAGCCCATATGTATTGGTTCTTAGGGTACGTTCGATTTTTGTAATGGAATCTTTTAAGGATTTTTTGCATTACAAGGAATGATGGTCAGTTGGAGCGTGTACGGACACCGCATCGATCGATGTGAGTTCGAATCCCTGCAATGAGCTAGAGCTTATAGTAAAGGAAAACATAGTGATAGCATAGCATGGTGGTATGGCTTGCTACCCTAGCCAAACACCTATAGGTATGTTCCGGTAGATGCACTTGAAAGCCAGCTCATTTAGGCTTAGCGTGTTGGGTCACACCGTCACTTGTGAGGACACAGGTGAGATTGTGGCCAAATGCTAAAATTTATAAAGTATTTTAAAAGTAACGTTTCACACTATAGTAGAGTCTCATTAATCCGGCACTATAATAGTCCGGTACGCCAATAATCCGGCACTTCAATAATCCGGTACGTCCAATAATCAGGCATTTCAATAGTCCCGTACGTCCAATAATCCGGCACTTCAATAATCCGGTACGTCCAATATTCCTACACCGTCCGCTTACGCCTCCCTCAACTCTCTTTGCTCACGCTTTGCGCCTGCGCACCGGTATCAGTATAATAAGCATAATTTAAAACTGATTAGTCAATTGTAAAATATGTTACTTATGTGCGATATATATAACTTTTTAAGTCAAATATATGTTTTTTTTCCTATAAAATACTTTATTTAATTTATATATTATGAATATTTCTATATAATCCAATAATCCGAATATTCCAATAATCCGGCACCCTCTAGTTTTTAATAGTGTCGGATTAGTGAGATTCTAGTGTATTTATGTTCTAAAATGTTAAGTTTCTATGATGTTTTGTGTTCTAAATTGTACTTTTTTTAATATAGATAACTCATGTACTTACATGGAAGTTTTGATATATAAATTCTGATGAGCAATAGTTTTTATTTGACGCAAGAACCATTCCCAACGTCAACAAATTAATTCTAGGCATATTAAAGCTATTTACCTTAATAAATCCTTATTAATTTGTTAACTTTTCGTGGTTTTTGGCTGTGATAACACAAAACCAGGCAATTGAATAGTTTGAAATCAAAAAGTAATTGAAAAACGGTACAGAGATTATCGATAAGTGTTAACACAAGAGAAATTCGAACGGAACAAGATAATGTTTAATTTTCCGTGAAAGTCCGTGATGTCATTCGCTTTGATTGGTGTTTCACAAAACATGGCGGTGTTATTATTTTAATCAAGTTATGCTCATTCTGCTTTTAAAACATTTTTTTGCCTTTTTAACTTATTTAATATTAATATTTCAGTGATTCTTTCTTATAGTCAGCAAGTCTGTTGCATTGTATTTACAATATTTGTATTTACATTTACCATCACAGGAAAAATGCCGTCACTATTTCGTGCTACGATAAAAAAAAAAAAAAAAATACCCTTAAAGGACGTGTATCCAGTTGCGTAAGAATTAAAAACAACAACAAAATTATCACCGGACCATACAAGATTTAATTAATAGTTGTATAATAAAAGCGTAAATCCAATAAAATATACGCACTAATGCATAGAAAATCCTGACAAGTTGCGGCACGTGGCGTACACGCGTGCTGTGCGGCGTGGTATAGGCGTCATATGGTGTGCGAGCGGGATGGTGATACGTGAGGAGAGAGACAGTTATACTGCAAATTTTCCTTTGTTGACTTTCGCAATCGCAGCGGTCTAAATCGTACACAAGCTATTAGTATAACTGAAAGTTTGCATTGATAATATGTAATTTGTTTATTGAGATCAAGTTACTGATGGGCAGTTTTTGATGTTTTAGCAAGGACGTTACGGATTTCAGATCTGAACAGTTTTTTCTCGGTTTCGATTAAGAATACGGAAAAGAAATTATTTCATTTTCTCTTTTTATATAAGGGTTGCCAGCTTTTTATATAAAATATAGTAGATTGTAAAAAGACAAAAATATAGTAGGTATAAAAAACATTACATTTTTAAAGGAATATTTTTTACTGCTTGTTATACAGATAATGACAACTAGTATTAACAAATTTGACAAACCAAGTGTCGTTCAGAAAGAGTTAAAGGCTGCGGATTGCGTTCCGTTTTTCGTAGGATACTGTATAATAAATTAGGGTTGGCAACCCTAAATATACCTGATGGTAAGTACGTACAGTACAGTTCAAATTAACTGCGACCGATACATCAGCAATCCATCGGCAAGATACTAAAGAAGATATGAATCTATCTATATCTATATACATATAATAAAATTGAAGTGTCTGTTTGGAATGTCAAAATAACTGCTTTTTACTAAATGCATATGGGTGTATATACGGTACCTATAACAAAAAAACATTTTTTTTATTTCTGTATTTTTTGGGTAATCTCCGAAACGCTTGGGCCGATTTTGACGGGACTTTCACTGACAGATAGTTAATGTTATAGGGCATAACTTAGGCTACTTTTATTTTAGATATTTTAGAATTAGGGTTCCGCATAAAAACAACTTATTTAGTATAGTCCACGCGAGCGGAGCCGCAGGCACAGCTAGTTAAAAATAAAATTAGTAGTACATTTATTATGGATGTAATTCAAAACACTTTTATGTTATTTTTTGTTAGACTTTTTGACTGAAATTAACTCAACTTGTTCTCAATATTCTTTATATCGTGTAAAGTTCACAAATAAAGCATGCGGAGCTGGCCTTAATGCACTGGAAAATATATTATATTATATCTGAAGTATGTTTTCCTTGGCAAAGCCATATCTCCGTTAACTCATCATCAAAATTAATTATGCAAACATCAATTTATAGCTTATGTTCCTCGCTGTTGATGAAACATATAAAAACAGTCTAAAATAAATGTTATTAAAATTATTAATTATAAATATTAATTTTAAATATTTTTAAAAGTTTACGAAATTATATTCAACTAACATGTACGAGGCGCCATCTTTTACCATAACATGACAACTGTTAGTTTGTGAACATTTTGTATTTTGCGAAATATCCGGACGCGTTAACTAGTTTATTTTTTACCTATAAATGCATCTAGTGTGGCGGTGTGGTGTGGTGGTACTGGCCATCTTCTATGTATCTATAAATATTATAAAATTCAACGTCACTCGGCCTGTCTGTCCGTTTATGTTCTTTTCACAAGAAATCCTCTTATCCAATTTACATGTTTTTTGATTTTAGTTCACAGCTATATTATCTGGTCAGGATATAGGGTTTTTTTTTTAAATAAAGTAACATAAGAAATAAGCAGTGACGATAATGGTCAATCATTTCGAAAAAAAAACGCATTTGGGGCGCTTAAAGAGATTACGCTGAAGAAACCATACGAGATATGTCAAATTATTGTACTATATAATAGTATATCTAAAAAATACATACAAAAAAGTCAACGATAGCTTATATCTATCTTCTAAGGATCAACCACAATAAGCATTTTTGCTTTCCGTCTTTTGAGTGAGGGCAGCAGGATGTATCGCACGTGAGCTCGACCGACGGCATTCTGCAGTCCACGTGAACGAAGTTGCGAGCACAGCTAGTCCTCTACTAAACATGCCATAAGAAGTATAAATAAATAAGAAAACTCGAGTATAATTCACTCGGCGTATCAAATCTATAAACACAACTAAGAAGTCACCCTCAGATCACAAATCGATAGCAAACAGACATCACCGTTGCACGTGTGTGACACGCGCCGTCAGAAATCACGTCACGAACATATGTCTTCACTAGGAAATTGCAGCGTTTGATGCTCACCCCGATACTGGAGATCTAAATAAATATACATTTGGTTATAAGCCCCAAGTATGAATTATGCCCCACCGGTCACAAAGAAGTTGAGGGGTTATAGGTTAGCGTAGTATGGGCTTGTCATGAAAGATGAAAGTCACATAACTAGAAGAATCTTCTTTTTCTTTTTCCTAACTTGGCAACGGGTCTTCTTTATTGAAGACCATTACTGCCATTATCGAGTGTA
Source organism: Saturnia pavonia (assembly GCA_947532125.1). NCBI lineage: Eukaryota > Metazoa > Arthropoda > Insecta > Lepidoptera > Saturniidae > Saturnia > Saturnia pavonia. The sequence goes on from OX383922.1 coordinate 2,633,234, forward strand.
TATAGTTTCCAGTGTTATGACGATTTGTGTATCCTAACAAGATGGTGGTTCCCTTGTTAGAATTTTCTAGGGAGTTTTTGTGGCATCTCAGAATTCATGATCCACGTCATTATTTCCAACTCACTTCACATGTGCACAATAACCAAACTTTATTATGCATAACGCCACCTGTATTACACGATATAGGATCAAATAACACAAATTTATGAATAAAAAATATAAAAACCACAACATGACAGTTTGAGATCCCGCCAAAAACTCTAAAAGAACATCAAGTATGAAGGTGGACGGATATAGGAGTAGAGGAAGACCGAAGAAGTATAGATGGATTATATGAGGAATGTTATGTGCATAAAGGTCAATAAACTTTCGATACGATAAACTAAGGTTTTTGCAAAAAATAATAATCCTTCTCGTTTATAATAATGGTGTATGGAAATATAAACATTGCCAATTACTTATTTTGTTTAAGTTTTATAGCAACACTGATAAATTTCAAAATCTCTCTGGCAAATTCCGTTCCTATATAAGTGTACGTCTCATGTGTAATTTTCACAAACCACTAAAAGGATTTATAAAAACGAATGTATAGTTATTTTTTATGTCTATTAGAACCAATCTGTCTTTCAACACTGATTAAAGGCTTATCAACACACCTGGACGTATTAATGCAAGACTTGCAATATACGTAATAATATGGAAGCTATTTACTACGAAAAAACTCATGTGTGTTTTCTGACCAAAACTCCCGAACTCAGTATTAGCATTGTGTAAAGGATGCCCGCAACCATCACCAGGTTGGCGGGTCTGCCTACGCTGCGTCTTACGGTATGTGGCCTCACTCGAGAACTTTTAGGATCCAACGGCCAACCGTTCTATTGAGCAATGTGCCCTGTCCACTGCTACTTAAGTCTCACAAAGGCTGGAAAAGGCTATGCTCTTCGTATCTTTACGTGATCAAATCAGGAATGAGGAGATCTGCATAAGAACCACAGAAACCGATATAGCTCTAAGTATTGCGAGGGGCTTAATAGAGGATTAAAAATATTTAGACACGTAAATATATTATTATTATTTTTAAGTTCATATCTGAGATGTTACTGATAGAATATCCTATCGGATACATTGCTAATCTACACTACAGTAATAAAGAGGTAAGGTTTAGAGTTTAGAGTTTCACTCAGAAACAGTTTTTATTTTGTGCCAACAGTGCCACCAGATTGGTGGCACTGTTGTTTTGTTCAAGGTTTCATCGGCCGCCCAGGTGGACCACGTGGCGTCGTTCTCCTGCCAAGGGTTCATCGGCCGCCCTGGTGGACCATATGACGCCATTGTATTGCCCAGGGTTCATCGGGCTCCCTGGTGGACCACGTGGCGCTGCTGTTTTGCCAAAGGTTAATGGGCCGCCCTGGTGGACCACGTGGCGCCGTTCTCTTGCGAAAGGTCATCGGCCGCCCTGGTGGACCACGTGGCGTCGTTGTCTTGCCCAGGGTTCATCGGCCACCCTGGTGGACCACGTGGCACTGTCGTTTTGCCCAAGGTTCATCGTCCGCCCTGGTGGACCATATGACGCCATTGTATAGCCAAGGGTTCATCGGGCTCCCTGGTGGACCATGTGGCGCTGTTGTTTTGCCAAAGGTTTATGGGCCGCCCTGATGAACCACGTGGCGCCGTTGTTTTGCTCAGGGTTCATCAGCCTCCCTGGTGGACCAAGTGGCGCCGTTCTCTTGCGAAAGGTCATCGGCCGCTCTGGTGGACCACGTGGCGCCGTTGTCTTGCCCAGGGTTCATCGGCCACCCTAGTGGACTACGTGGCACTGTTGTTTTGCCCAAGGTTCATCGGCCGCCCTGGTGGACCACTTAGCACCGTTGTCTTGCTCAGGGTTCATCGGTCGCCCTGGTAGACCACGTGGCACCGTTCTCATGACATGGGTTCATCAGCCGCCCAGGTGAACCACGTGGCATCGTTCTCCTACCAAGGGTTCATCGGCCGCCCAGGTGGACCACGTGGCATCATTCTCCTGCCAAGGGTTCATCGGCCTCCCTGGTGGACAACGTGGCATCATTCTCCTGCCAAAGGTTCATCGGCCTCCCTGGTGGACCACGTGGTGCCGTTATCTTGTCCAGGGTTCATCGGTCGCCCTGGTAGACCACGTGGCACCGTTCTCCTGCCAAGGGTTCATCGGCCGCCCTGGTGGACCACGTGGCATCGTTCTCCTGCCAAGGGTTCATCGGCCGCCCTGGTGGACCTCGTGGCGCCGTTGTCTTGCCCAGGGTTCATCGGCCACCCTGGTGGACCACGTGGCGCCGTTGTCTTGCCCAGGGTTCATCGGCCACCCTGGTGGTCCACCACGTGGCACTGTTGTTTTGCCCAAGGTTCATCGGCCACCCTGGTGGACCATATGACGCCATTGTATAGCCAAGGGTTCATCGGGCTCCCTGGTGGACCATGTGGCGCTGTTGTTTTGCCAAAGGTTTATGGGCCGCCCTGATGAACCACGTGGCGCCGTTGTTTTGCTCAGGGTTCATCAGCCTCCCTGGTGGACCAAGTGGCGCCGTTCTCTTGCGAAAGGTCATCGGCCGCTCTGGTGGACCACGTGGCGCCGTTGTCTTGCCCAGGGTTCATCGGCCACCCTAGTGGACCACGTGGCACTGTTGTTTTGCCCAAGGTTCATCGGCCGCCCTGGTGGACCACTTAGCACCGTTGTCTTGCTCAGGGTTCATCAGTCGCCCTGGTAGACCACGTGGCACCGTTCTCATGACATGGGTTCATCAGCCGCCCAGGTGAACCACGTGGCGCCGTTGTTTTGCTCAGGGTTCATCAGCCTCCCTGGTGGACCAAGTGGCGCCGTTCTCTTGCGAAAGGTCATCGGCCGCTCTGGTGGACCACGTGGCGCCGTTGTCTTGCCCAGGGTTCATCGGCCACCCTAGTGGACCACGTGGCACTGTTGTTTTGCCCAAGGTTCATCGGCCGCCCTGGTGGACCACTTAGCACCGTTGTCTTGCTCAGGGTTCATCAGTCGCCCTGGTAGACCACGTGGCACCGTTCTCATGACATGGGTTCATCAGCCGCCCAGGTGAACCACGTGGCATCGTTCTCCTGCCAAGGGTTCATCGGCCGCCCAGGTGGACCACGTGGCATCATTCTCCTGCCAAGGGTTCATCGGCCTCCCTGGTGGACCACGTGGTGCCGTTATCTTGTCCAGGGTTCATCGGTCGCCCTGGTAGACCACGTGACACCGTTCTCATGACATGGGTTCATCAGCCGCCCAGGAGGACCACGTGGCATCGTTCTCCTGCCAAGGGTTCATCGGCCGCCCTGGTGGACCACGTGGCATCGTTCTCCTGCCAAGGGTTCATTGGCCGCCCTGGTGGACCTCGTGGCGCCGTTGTCTTGCCCAGGGTTCATCGGCCACCCTGGTGGACCACGTGGCGCCGTTGTCTTGCCCAGGGTTCATCGGCCACCCTGGTGGACCACGTGGCACTGTTGTTTTGCCCAAGGTTCATCGACCGCCCTGGTGGACCACGTGGCACCGTTGTCTTGCTCAGGGTTCATCGGCCTCCCTGGTGGATCACGTGGCGCCGTTCCCTTTACAAGTTAAGTAGAGAGAGATCTCCAAAGATATTTCTCTGTGCCCTACCTCTCTTTGCCGTTGTGTGTGCATCATGCAAAACTACTGGATAGATTTTGATAAAAAAATTATTCCTTAAATACTTGGTCCTGCTACTATGTATAAAAATATCACAATATCTACATTCAATAAAAAGTTATTAAAAATTTAAGAAACTTGATTTTCATAAGCACTACGCGTTCTTCTGACGTCCATGATGAAATGAAAAGGAATAAATAAGGTAATGAACTACGATAACACTCTCCAAGGTTCCGTAGCTATTCTGGAAAACCATAAAGGTGTGAACGCACGTCACCCGCAGCGCCGCGGCGACAGTTAGCTGTTGTTTATAGCGATATTCACACGTTTATCTCACGCCCACGTGAACGGCTGTTATAACAAAAATACGTGACTATTGAACAATTCTTTTGATATGTATATCCCAATCTATACATATTATAAAACTGTTCAGTTACATAGGTTCTGTAAGGGACCTTTTTTTTTTTTGGCTAGTTAGTTTAGACAAAGATTACCAAATCACTAAATATCCTCCCAGAAGGTAGGAACATGTATATTAATATAGTTAGTTAGCTCGAATTTCTATGGATAGGGATTTAGTCAGATCGCGACTATATCGCACGATCGGCCACAGCCCAAGCCGAGTTTAGAGTTTTTAGAGTTTAGTAGGCAAATGATCGGTGTACTGCAATTATCATTTTATAACATCCCTGCAGAACTCATAAGAAAATATTATTCAATTATGTGACTGTTTAGTGTCGTTTCATTATATGTTTTTTAGATTATTCTAAAGTACACCGATCTGACCGATCATTTGGCTACTAAAATCTAAAACGTGTTACACTTGACATTGGCGAAATTGCCTACATAGACAATAGTAATAAATAAAAAAACGGTATACTTTAGAATAAATCTTGAACTGCTATGTTCTGGTTTTTTATTTTAATTCATTAATTTTGGTTTTTTGATCCTATATTATGTAATATTGGTGGCATTTTGCATGATATAGTTTGGTTATTGTGCGTACGTGAAGTGGATTATATATAAAGTGGAAACATACATTTTGAGTTGCCACAAAAACTCCCTTATAGATAGTTCTAACAAGGAAACCACCATCCTGTTTAACTCACTTTGAAAATTACAGAAGATGGCTTAAAAATAAAAACAGAGGACATGGTTCGGTTTTTATATAACGGATAAAAAAAGCATCTGATTGGGCTGCATGGTCTTAGATACCTTTGTCTTTTCCTTTCAAGAACATAGGGAAGAACTATACAAAAAAAAACATAAACAAAACACAATGATAAAATACACATCATTCACAAATTTATAAATAGTATCTTGCTAAACCGCCTTGTTTTATTGTGTTAAATATTAGTAATACTCGATGTTATGGGTCATACCAAACTAAAAGAAGTAGAACTTTTGACGCTCGTACATATATTCACTTTTTTAACTAAAAATAGACTACATTCTTTGGTCTAACTAAAAATATTTATTAAAAAAACACAATTATTTTTGTAATCATATTTATTTCCACATAAAATGTACATGTTACTGTTTCCTTTTTATAATTTACGTTCATTTTTCATCTCACATATATTGATTATTTTTAAATAAAATATATATTTACAACCATAGTTTATTTGGTGCGTTTCTTGGAGAATTTTTTTTTGGCTAATGAATTAAACATACCTACATTTTAAAAACCCATTGGTGTCTTTGATTAAGTTTTTATAGTCTGTATTTCGAAGAGATTATTTTCCCGCTAACTCAACGACGTCATATTATAATTATATAATATATTGCGTACTACATTAGGCGTTCGAAATATGTAATCAATTCGGTTAAAGGCGTGGTTCCGGAACCGCACTTTTTTATATTCTCTTTGACGTTCATGGAGTGGGAAATGGTTTTTTTTTTATTAAATTGTATTTATTTAAACAATCCTTGAGTGACTCTAAACTTTATTAATACTGTTTTTGGTAACTAGCAACATAAAATACTATACATACTTTCATATACATAATATACACCGTTTTTTTTAAATCCCGTATAGTAAATTGCCAATCACTAAATTTTAAACATAGATTTTTTTCAGGGCTATGAGTTTTATGGATTTGAATTAACTACCATTAAATGCATTGTTCTGTCCTTTCCAATAAGAAATAAATAAAATTAAGAATTACACATATCTATCGTTCGAATCGTGAATTATGGTTTTGATTTCATAAAAAATATTCAATAGAAACAGTTTCTGTTTTCCGCAATGCCCCAATTTTCCGGGTAACCTTTAAAATTTTTCTCTCCCTCAACCCTTATTAGCATTATTACCTTGAATTAGTAAAATCGGTCCATCCGTTGTAAGTGATGCGTTTACCAACGACCAACATTCCATTTTTATTTATATTGATTAAATATTTTGTATCAATCAACACATTTAATAATTAACTATTATAAATACATGATTTAAGAAGCTAAAAAAATGTACATATGGAAGGCTACTTAAAAAAAAAAACAAAAAAACGCTTCTTTTGGCTCATGACAATCGCGATTTAGTTTACCTTATTTGGCCTTCACTTTCTGAGCGTTCAATGTTTTTTAAACTTAACAATAGATATACGGTGAACATCACTCTTAGAGAAAACCGTTAAGTATTAACACATGTAATGTTATATTACTCCACGGAACACTCTCTACTAGGTTATCTATTTTTCTCGTACAAAATAAAAAAAATAGTGCTAAATGTAGACTCAAATTAGGTTCTGTCTCATTTTATAAATAAAACATGTGCACAAACTTGCTAAGAGATCCAAAGATTTTTTGTTCCGCTATTTTTTATACAACTAAGTGGCTAACAAGCCTACGTTCCGCCTGATTGTAAGCGGTTAAATAAAATAACGCTACGGTTATAGGGAACAAGGTCACAGTAAGTTTATTTCAATAGGAAAAGTAATTACTTCAACTTATAACATTGACTTTATATATATATATATATATATATATATATAATTACCAAAAATGACACCGTGTCTTTGTTATATGTGTTCCAGAGCAGGCTTCTAAGTAGGAGACGCTATTGTTTTAGAATTTTATTTAAAACACTTCTAGAAATTGCCGCATTTAGTAAGTTTCATCAACATCTATGTATTGTGTCAAGGAAGTTTCAGTTAATATTGTTATTGAATTATTATCATATTTTTTTATTCAGAAAGTTTTTTTTTTCGATAAAGCAATCTCTGTTTTCATGAAAATTTCATACAAATGCTTTTATGATTAGGTTTGATAAAAAAAGTTGACTGACGCAGGTGATTCATAATTTTTTTCATTTTTATTTTTTTCGATACGGTTTGTAGTACTTATAGGATTTTTATATTAGTGTTTTTTTTTAGGTGAAACTTTTATTCTATCGCCCCCAAAAAATTCGTTCATCTATCGCAAGTCGCATTACATTACATTGTCGTAAATAAAATTGAATATAATGCCGTGCAGTCAAGGATTATAATCATAAATTGCTTAAATTCTGTGATTCTTTGATATTCTTCTTATTTGATAATCTGTGAAACATTCGCACGGATCAGCTAATAAAGTATATAATAAATTAATATTAAAATTGGATGTGGGGACGGATTTGAAAGACAAATTTTATTAAGTGGTTTCCGCTACGGATTCACGGACTTGAGGGTGGTAGCTAGCCAGTTGAACATTATAAAATGCGCTATGACTATCTGTACTTAGTCTATCATATTTATCTCTCTTTGGTTCCGTTAAGGTCTTTGGACCTTTGTGAATTTTACTTTTTCTCGTCATAAGCATGGCTTAATTAATCAGAACATTGTTAGTGAATGAATGAATGGATGACCGAGTGTATTAATGAATGCATGGACGAGTGAGTTGATGTTTGATTGATTTGCGGAAATCCATAGTAATAAATAAATATTATAGTAGTTTCATCTATTGCAGGCGGAAGTAGCAAAGAAATTTCGGATAAATTATTGAGTGACTGGGTCAAGGATGCTGTGATAGTCTTAAAAGGGCAATGCACTAAAGTATACTTATTTCTAAATAAATAAAATGTATGCAATGAAAGAATGAATGAATAAATTGGCCTATCATATCACAAGGCATTTTTGTCCAGCAAACCAGCGGTTTTGTAGAAAAGAAATCAGTGTAGTTAGTGCAATTAATTTTGATATACTTCAACGACTAAAAGACAGAGAAATTACCCACCAAACAGTTTTCAAAGGTATTTATGTAACTCATAAAAGGAAACTTCTTATTTCTGTTTTAATAACATAAGAAAATAAATGAATGAAGAAAAATGACATTATTTTCGCTTACGATATAATAGAATCTAAAGGAGGTGCCTTACTACATAAAATACATTTAACCTATATAATACCCGAGAATTAAGTCTAAGAATTTACAAAACTACATGTGTATGTACATTAGCAGGTCAGGTTACATTTATCTCTTCATCAGATGCGCTTGCGTCGCTTTCGTAGTCATCAACGTCGTCCAAATTTGAATATTCCCGCGTATACAACGGTACGGCGGCCATCTTGTCTTCATAACCTCTATAATCGGATGTCGTTGGGTAAGTTTTGTTTTTATCTTCCTGGTCTTCGTTGACAGGCGATAGAGGTGAGAGTTTCTGTTTATCCGCCTCAGCGTCGGATAAGTCGGGGTGAGGGTTGTTTTTGTTCGGTAAAGTCTGTTCTCGGGAGCCTCCCGAGGCAAGTAGTTCTCGTTCTTTTGAGTTACGCCATTTCATACGACGATTTTGGAACCAGATTTTTACCTGCGGAAGAAAAACACATTGTAATTTTTTTTACATTGTACATATTAAAAAAATGTGTTTTATAAAAAAAAAGATGTGTGTGCGATTCACACATGATAGAAGTGAAACTTCATTTTAAAAGACATTTTCTATTTTTATTTAAACAGTGTGCAATATACATACACACCGACATTTACTCTCTCACTCTGGCTCACACAAAGAGGAGAGACCGATAATGTGCGTTAAACGTTTAACGCTTGGAAGTCGCATAAGAAGTTTCACTTCAAAAAATCCTTATTCAATGTAGGCCTTAAGAAGGCATTTTATTAACGTTACAAAATTACTCTATCGCTTCGAAAATCATCCCAGTCGTTGAGAAGTTGCTTGACATTGTCCTTAAACTAATTTTCCGCAAATCGGTCATGAGCTTAGTGATCTTGTTACAGAAACTAACAGTATTACTTAAAAACTTTTGTTTCTTTTCTTACTAAGTCTAAAAAACGAGATGATTAATTTGTGTTTATTCCTAGTATTTAAACTGTGCCAATGCTTTCAGTAATGAAACAATGATGGCTCAGTGGTAGCGTGTACGGACATCGCATAGATTGATGTGAGTTCGAATCCCTGCAATGAGCCTGAGCTTTTGATGAAGGAAAACATCGTGAGGAAACCATTGCATGGTGGTAGGGATTTTACTAAATTCCGCCTGGATAGTTACTACCTTCAAGTTGAAAATTTGTAGTTAAGCACCAACAGGTGTGTTCCGGCAGCTGCACTTGAGAACTAGCTTTCCACGGATTAGCGTGTTATCATGTTAGGCCACATCGTCACTAAGATCAGGTGAGATTGTGGCGACAACGCTAAAACCTATAACTATTAAAAACCTAGCTTATCTAAGTTCTTGCAAACATATAATAGACTAGTTAGTTAATTGTCAAGGATGTTGTGGGAGGGTAAATTTAAGATATTACTTTCTTGGAACTTGTTCTTTAGTGGTTCGCGAGGTCTCATTTAGTGTATTGCTCGAATTGCCCGCATATTATATATATATATGGTATCTCCGTCCAGCTGCTGAGCCCCACCATACCGTAAAGGCGGAGATACACAGCATGTAAAACGGAACAGTAGCGTGTATGCTAGTTAACGGCATGTAGAAGTAACTGGCATACTGTGGATACATTTGCAAGTTAAACCTTCATGCAATTTGTGTCCTTGCATACCTGTATTTGCAAGACGTATACACAAGCCACTTCACGAGACAGTACGTGTTAGTCTCCCGCTTTTTTGCTACGGACAACATTCGAAGCGAATTAAATAGTATCGTATTGCTACTAGCAGTAGAATGTGTGGCTAAATTAATGAGAGAAAAAAAGAAGGGAAGAAGAAGACGGATTTGGGTTAAAGATTGGAATGGCAGAAGGGAAAATTTTGAAGCAAGTAGTTGTCTGCTTACATAAATGCGACAAGAAGATGTAGATGATTGCAGAAACCATTTAAGAATGGTTTCAGAAAAAAATTGATGAATTATTAGTAAAAATTGCGGACAATTGGCATGCCTCTAGCTGTCGCGAACACGTGCTGCTTTTGCCGTCCCCCCACGTTCCCTCCCTCATATTGCATACAAGTAAATCAAATGTGCTATCTACTTGCTTGCCAGTTAGCATATACAGATAACAGTATGTGGAACGTGCAAGAAGTTGTTATGCAAGTGTGCCAGCTACAGTCATTCATAACCTAGCTGTGGTAATATCAGTTAACTGGCAAATCCAACATACTGCAAATGAAGCAGGGCTTAATTTTTAATGTCATGTAATTGTATTTCTCATTATAATCAAATCGTTTTATTGCCATTACAAAAAAATATAATACCACATATTTTTGACAGCACAAAAAGTGATCATAAAAATTACACCGAACAGTCCCGAAAACGCATTACCAACTTTTTTCTCACATCGATTTCTCATTTTATCACATATTTTGTTCGCGAATTCTAACAGTTTTATGGAATACGCCGTATAATGCGCATTGTGTTTTTGACGTCTGTTTATTGATGGCCAAAGGCGTGGCTGCACGCGGGTGTTGCTTTGCCTCCGTTTGAATTGAAAAATAAAACGACACGTGACATTATACCGTGGTGGTTTTCGATTGTTTTTTTTATGTAGGTGACTTTTTAATGTTATTTTATGCCAGTTGCTTCGCCTTCATTATTATTAAATTAAAGATTTTCTATAAGCGAGTAATAAAGTAATTTATTTCTTTCGTAATTTGGACCTCATAAGAAAGCTTAAGGATACTTAATGGGCATTTTTAAAATTCTTTGCGCGGTTTAGTAATTGGTCATAATCTCACAGGATGGTTATCGTTAAACTACACTTTTTAGTACTAAGAATCTCTGAGCTAAACAGCGATCTGACAGATTGACATGGCGAAACTATAAGAGTTCCTTTATGTCTACGGAACCCGAAAAATACAAAATATTTATTCTTGTTTATCTTATTTAATAGCAATTTGTGTTACATACAATTCTGCCAATGTCACGTGGATACGATTTTTCCTAATCTTCAAAGTTCTCTCTCTTGTTAGATGTGACCAGGGAGATTTTGTAGCAACTCAAAATCCATATTTCTAGACTTTATTTATAATCCACATCACTTGTACAGAATAACCAAATTACGTTATTTAAAAGAATATAATTTTATTAATTAAAATAAAAACTACGCTATATGACAGATTGAGACAGTCAGGGCACAGAGTAATTTCTTCGGAGATTTCTCTCTATTTGGGGCAACCCGACTGGTGGAATACCTCCACCCTATAGAAAATCGCAGTCAAATAACATTTTATCGTGTTCCTGCGATGAATAGGGGTTCCAGAATTCCACGGGGAAGAGGTTTCAAGGTCGTCAACGCACTAGTAATACATATGGTGTTACAAGCGTCCATAGGCTACAGTAACCGCTTACCATCAGACGGGCCGTAAGCTTGTTTGCCTAATTAGTAGTATAAAAATATTGATAATTAAAAATTACCAAGTATAAATTCATCTTTATTCAACGTCCAATGAATCAGATATCCGAACGCAGTCCGTTACCGAATTTGTAATATTCATATTTCGAATGAATATTCAAATAGCGCTGTGTTTACATTCACGGCGTTCCAATTCCAAATATTTGCATTTATTTATTTTTAAATTCGGAACGTTTCCCCGATGTAGAGTCGGTGGAGTTCTTTGTTTCGCTCGCTCACCATGAAGTTTGCATACATTTGAAATATACTCTATCTTGTTTACGCTTGTGTAATACTTAATAAGCTATCCCGCTTTCATGTTTTACATTTTTGATTGACAGTTGTCATATTTGTTTAATGGCCAATTTTAATCGTATTCTATATTATTGTAATTCCTATTCAAATTATTATAATATTGAAAAAATGTATATTGCAAATGTATTTAGTTGTATCTGTTACAATAGAACCCTTTGGGTTGATTTTGAAACTTAAAACGTTAGGTATATTTGCGGTCTGTTTTTTTTCACAAAATGGTTTTAAGGTCTTTGTAGTGAGAATCCTTTAATTTGCGTAAATATTTACAAAAAAATAATGTTGCGTACATATTTATTTAATTTCTATTCAAATGGAAGAGAATAAACAGTTACTAAAAAAGTTTTTTTTGTTTTGTATAATACCAACATTTAAAATACGGAAGTTAAGGCATTTCGTATGTTCCAATAAATTTTTCAAATTTGCTCACATGGCTATTTAGATTTTTTTAAACGTTTCTTCGTTTTTAATGGCAACGTTTGCTCATACAAAATTATGCCAATTTCACGTGGATGAATCTTCAGAGTTCTAGCAACGTTTTACCAATATTTATATATAGTGGCTTTTTTTTTTCGAACTTAGTATAGTGTTAGCCTTAGGGGCCCTGAAGCCTTTACGGCTTTTACAGCTTTACCGGGCTTGGATATAGTGGCCCTCTTGGTAAAACAGCCCAGGGAGTTAAGAGAGCAACTTAAAATTAATATTTCTAGTTATTTTATAATGCACATCACTTGAGCACCATAAACAAACTCAATCAAGCCAAATGCCAGCAATATTACATAATATAGGGCCAAATAACTTAATAAAAATAAAAGTGACAATGGCATGCCATGGCAAGTAACAACGGTTTGAGGTCGCACAGAAAAACTTTGTTCTTATCGCAATGTAGCAAAGTATATAATAGGTACCTATAATAAACAGACGTGATGAACCTGACAAATGCAATCGCAGCTCTACCCTGGTGAGATAAATTTAGGATTACTTATAATATATCCTACGTTTTCTAGACGCATTTACGGTCGTTTTCAATTATCGATCCACTTTTTTTATAGTGACGATAGAAATACCAATCTGTTGGTAATCTTTTGCATTTGAATAACATATCTTTGGATAGCTACTTCTATCTATTCATCTTATCTCGTAGAGGACTTATCGATGGTCGCTGGTAGACACAAGTATTGAAATGACGGTAAACGTACTTCTATAACTGCTTGTCGGTATCTGTAGCTCAGTATTTACTGTACAATCGTCTATGTCGATCGCTCCGTGCTAAGTATCGTCGGCAAAACATATTTTTATACGCATATCTAATACCTCGCATAATCTAATCTATACATCCTTCGTTCTTTCTACTCCTATATATCCTTTCTTTAACACTATCCTAGTTACAAGATCACTCTTACAAATAATATTGAGATTAATATTGGGTTCGCTTACTGATACATATATGCGCTATATTTGATGGAATGGATGTTACATCGCCTTCCCAACCCCCCCCCCTTTTTATAGACCAATCCGAAGCAGTTACAGGATCTCTTTATCTCATATAAATTGTAATAAAAGTGAATACGTCAAAAAGTAATTAATTCTGAGGATTTGCACCCCTGTCTTCGTAGTGCTGTACCTTTGTGACCGATGTCATCGATATTTTACTATAATTATTAAATGTTAATAATAGTTTTGTTGGCGCGATCTTACTCTACCATGTAATGGTTTATATTTTGTAGTAACTGTGCTTTACGGTTTCACTCGTGTTAAAATTATTCAATCAACTCTCCTCCGTATCGTCGCCAACGCACTTGTGCTTCACGCTCATGGTTACTGCTCCGCTCCTTAAGGTCGTAGCTTGAAGTTATAAAGCCTATAAACTTCCTCAATAACTATTTACAAGAGCAAAAAACAATCTGTTTTGTATTTCTACAGATTTGCGCCTTGTAACCAAAAAGTGGTTTTATGACCACGATACAAGTGAAGTAATTTTTCGGTTTGTAGGCTTTTAACTAAATATTTTTGGAAAATTATTTGATTTTGTGTATTAAAATTGCCTTTTTTAATCTTAACTGAATTATTGAAAAATGTGAATGTATAATTGGAAATCAATAGTAGACAAAACATTCAATCATAAAATTTAATTTCAATTTGCGTATTATGGAGTACGGAATACATAATTAATACAATCATTTAGATGATAGTCGCATATTAAAAAGTAAGGGCAATATTTATTTAAATCATTGAATCGTTGTCAACTTCAATTATTCTATCAATAACTTCATCTTCGCCTCGAGTATCACAGTTCCCTATTCCACGGCCAGCTATAATGCGACATGCGATAGATAAACGAAATTTATTGGGACGATAGAATAAAAGTTTCATTTTTAAAATAAACAATCTCTTGAGCTTTATAATATTCGTATAGATGAATAATATTTCTATCGATAAGTATAAAAATAATTGTGCTCTATCACTGAGGCAGACCCCGCGAGGCCCCTAAAAGGGCCGGGCGTCAGCTGCCGGCGGCATATTGTCGCCAAATAACTGCCTTCACAGAAACATGTCGCGGAACTACGGAGTAATCCGAGCTCGGGGACACCGCCTTGCAATGACCAATTGTTTCTCATAAATTCATTCACTTTCATCAAACTTATTACAGTATATAATTATATATTTTTAAAGAGATACACTTCTTTTTTTATAGTAGCGAGGCAAGGTAACTGCAACGTACCGTAGCACAGTACTATTCAATAACAACGGTGGCCATCGACAGATTATTGCCTATTGCAGGTTATTTATTGCTGTCAGGCCTAGAAGCCTCTTGACGTCGTAATGTAATAGACTAAAAGAGTGTTACTGTAAAAATTAATCACTTTTTTGATTACCTACTGAATTTACACCGTCTAACCCCAGAACACGAAAACATCTAATGGTCCTACTTCACCGAGATACCGTGGTGACGAATCCAGTTGCACTACCAACAAAATATACACAGTTCTAAGGTGGGCGCTTGACCAGGAGTCCGCTTGGTGGCACAACCAGCATCGACGCGTGCACGGAATATAACTGGTGGCTCCACCATGCTGGTAGCTTTTCTTTGTCTTTCTTTTACGTCGTACGTACAGCATAAGTGCTAACTCTTCTAAATCCATTTTGAAGCTCGTGACGATTGTGATATCTGCCTTAGTGTAGCTTTGGTAGTTCAAAGACACTATACGAGTACTTATGCGACGGTTGGCATAACCTTAATCACCCAGTGAAACATAGCGCTAAGCGTGCCACAATGTTGCCAGTCGGACACAACTGTCGGTTCAACCACCTTAAATAATAACTGTGTCTTTTTCTAGTTAAACTCTAAACTAGCTATTCCTAAACTGATAAAGTAACCACGCGGCTGCTTATTAAGTTTATTAAAATATAAAATTTTATAAAAATAAAAAATAGCATATATCACTCAGAGATAATGTAGCTTCTTCGGGAATATCTCCTACAAATTTTACTCGTTTATAAATATAGTATAGGGTAGGCAATACTAGCGATTCCAAATTTTGTTTCGTTTTTGTCACTTTTAATAATCATAGTTTTTAGGGGGAAGTTTAAGCAAAAATGGGTAGATCAACGAATAAATGACAATGTCGAGATATTAGATTTACTAATATCAACTTCAATCATATCATTTGATAATCAATATCAAATCATATTACTATAAATAACTAGGTAAATTAAAAAAAAAACCTCTGACACTAGCTTATTCATACCATGTTGAGAACATTCCAGTGAGACTAAACACGGATATCTCTGTTGTAAGTTGATGCATCAGGTCAAGATTACAAAATTCTAATATAATTTAAGTAAAAGAATACTAAATTTCCACTCGATCAGACCTGTGGAAGATGCTCACAACAATTCATCATCTAGAAAAGAGCTGATATTCTTCAAACGGGTGAACGGGTTTTCTTGATAAGAACAATCCCGATCAAGTCATCTTTCAAACAAAAGAAAAACTAAATCAAAAACGCTTCAGCCGTTTGGGAGCTACGGTGCCACAGACAGATACACATTTTAAACTTATAACATCCTTCTGTTTGAGTCGGGCATTAAAAACAAATTGTTTAAATAATCCGACAAGAGACACCTAAAAAGTAATCACTAATATTTTATTCCCAAAGTTAACATTTCATCGTAAAATTTAGGTAAAAATATGCCTTGTAAAAAGTCAATAAAAAATTAAAGGCCAATGCCTGTAGCGATATGTCTAGAAAAAAAAATCGCATGGTTATTTGTAACCCAAATAATACAAACAGCTGTGCATTGATGATCCTTGTTTTTTTTTTACTAATTCGCTTTATTAATCGATACTGCACTGAAGACTGTCACTATCGACAATTCAATTTGCAGGCACAATGAATGTGTTTCACGCGCCAAATTAAAAAAGTAACGTTCGATATTTAAAAATTTGACAAATGATCGCCGGCGTTCGAAGTTTGAATCGAATGTGCGAACATCGATCAATAACTAATTGGATACGGCGAATCGGCGAGCGTTATTTGTCATTCGGTTTTCACATTTGTTAAAAAAAATGTTATGATCACGGCATTGTTAATTGAACATCAATAGTATCAGAAATTACTATTATTTTTTACATTTATTACGAGTACATTCACCTGATTTGTTTTTGACGATGCTAAAAATAACATTCAATATTACGTAACTATATTGCAAATAATTTAAAAAATGATTTTCTAGAATCTTCCTTAGGAATTTACCTTTGCGGGCATTAGAAACCATACAAAATGTTAGAAGATAGACATTTCATAATTTTTTCATTAAAAGTTATTAAACGTTTTATATTAGGTGCACTAGTAGTGCCCGCGGTTCAGCACGCATTTATTACGAAATAATTATTTATGTCTCACAATTTTAGTTGAACTTATATTTAATTATTATTTGATGTTTTATTGATAACTAGTTGTGCCCCACGGTTTTACCCGTGTTAAATTTAATCGATCAACTCTTCAAGGTGTAACCGCCAACGCGCCCGTATAGCCCTATCGTTGTTCCACTTCCCGTACTTGTCTATAGCTTGCCAGATTGCTTGTGGTTCATAGTTACTGCTCCGATCCATAGGGCCACAGAGTGAAGTTATATAGCCTATATTACTCCTCGTTAATCTGGCTATCATATACAAAAATGATTTTTCGAAACTGGCTAGTTCCAGCTGGTAGTTCCAGAGATTAGCGTGTTTAAACAAACAATCAAACAAAAACTCTTCAGCTTTATCTAAAATATAAAATTCTCGTGTCACGGTGTGCGTGATTGAACTCCTCCGAAACGGCTCGACCGATTTTCGTGAATCTTAGCGTGCATATCGCCCATGGTGGAGAATCGGACAACATCTATTTTTCATCCCCGTAAATGGTTGTTAACCCCTAAATTTTATTTTTTATTTTTTTGTACAATTTTTTTTGATTTAATTTTTTTATGATACAGCATACAAAAATACATACAACCCTAAATTTTCACCCCTCTACGATCAACCCTGCGAGTGAAGCCGCGGGCACAGCTAGTTATATTATAAGTATAGATTTTTATAGCATATCAATTTCGGAATGATATGTAATACCCTGTATAAAATATTGTATCAATGGGCCAAAATAAATTAAAATTTATTTTTTACATATATGTATGTATATTATTTTTGTAGCCTTTCAATTGAGGATACGTACTGAGTACAAAATTTTATAAAAATAGGTCAATGAGCTTTTGAGTTAAATTCTGTCGTCCAACGGACAC
This sequence comes from Saturnia pavonia, assembly GCA_947532125.1. NCBI lineage: Eukaryota > Metazoa > Arthropoda > Insecta > Lepidoptera > Saturniidae > Saturnia > Saturnia pavonia. Next base: position 2,650,743 of record OX383922.1, read on the forward strand.
ACAAATACAAATTATGGTTATAACCCTTTTAAAGTTAGAACGGACAGCGTAGGCTTAGCTCGAGAGTTCCTTTTTTAAGAAAATAATGGTAAAAAACAACAAAAAATATTGACTGATTTAACGACAAGTTTTGATTAACCAGATTCAAAAGTAAAGGGAATTATAGACGCTTACCGTCAAATCGCCCTGGATTTAGTACGTACAAACCGGATGATATCATTAAATAAATTCAAACAGCGCTCTCCCCCTTCATGTAGACCACGAATTCTTACAGACACGACTCAGTTTTTTATAGCACGGCAAGTTGATCTACAGTCCATCGTCAGTCGTCACTGTCATGCCGGCCTGCTCAAGTGTGTCTTCACGTTATGTTCGAAGGAATTAATTATTTACGTAAAATGTAACTGCATTTATTGCTACCCACGGGCATAATAATATAATTTCAAAGTGCCAATGCAAAGTTCATCACATTTTATAGAACAATAAACCGGTATGTATGAATGTATTTAGAATTATGCTTATAAATAAATATGAAAAAAAAAATTAGAAAAAGTAAACGTCTCATTAAAAGTTATTTATTTAGATAAATGTGTGTGTAAAATTCTTTGAATTTAAACACCATACATTTTAGACCAGTAGATATGTATCTGCAATAACTGAACAATATTTTCCTTAATATGTCTAAAGATGTTTCCTTTAAAAACAATTGCGTAATTATGTACGCACGTAAGAATTTATAGTTCTTTGGCGTAATGAAACAAAAATACCTCCAAAGACCCAAGCCCGGTGAAGCTGTAAAAGCCGTAAAGGCTCCAGGGCCCCTAAGGCTAACAGTATAGTAATTTCGGAAAAAAAAACCTCCAAAGATTTAATCCTGCGTGCCAGCTAAATGATGAACTAACTGATAATAATGTGAATTCATGTTACTGAACATTGTTTTTAATTATCAAGAAAATAATGTAACTTTGTGTAACATTATTTTATTTATTTATTTAAAGAAATCTACAGATCTTAAATTCATATACTAAATTAACATATTGGTTTAGCCAAGATGATCTCAGTTGTTTTAACGAAACTATTAATTATTAATTGCCTCGTAAAGAACTTAACAATTATATTTTGTGCGAGTGAGTGTGTATGTGTGAGTGCGTGTGTGTTCGCGTGAGTGCGTGTCATTATAAATATACTAATTACATATATTCAAAGAAGTCTGAATAATATCAATCGCTTTTCTTTTAAACGCAGCATTACCATCAAAGAATATGTCTAAATATTTCTTCCTTCATATTATATGAGTGCATACACTTTATTAACACTGAATGACGGACATAATTTGTCTTAGTTATGCGTTCGTGGAAGATCCTGATAATTTGATTATCATTGCTGACTAACTTCGTCGTGCTGCTCTTACATAAAATGATGCCCGCGCAGTTCTCAATTATTACCCTCTACTAAAAACGCCAATTGAATTTCAAAAATAAAATTAATAAGGAGTGCCGCGTCTACCGCATTGCTACATCTAACATCGTAACGGCCGGCGCCCAACAATTATTTAACGTCAAACGCAAGCAGCGCGCCAAGATTACGCGGATACGGACCCGCGGCGTGTGCACTCGCCTTTACGTGACGTTCGATATTTCAAATTATAGACGTATTTTAATAAACATTCCAACTTGAATTATTATTTGATATTCTCTATCATTCGATATTTGAATTTAAATACGACTAACGTTTCAGTTTTTTTTATTAATACTAGATTCCACCCGCGGCTTTGCTTTGCTTTAATTTGTAGTTTTTGATTGTAATTGAATTGATATGTTGACTATTTATTTATAAATCTTCAAAGTTTATAAGTTCAAAGAAGTTATAAAAGTTAAGTTCAAGTTAATAAAAAATAAACCCGATAGAGTATCTTACCGGCTCTTCTCGATGACTGGGATGTTTTCCAAACCGGTGGTAGTGCCATTTTAGGGGTCTAAATTGAAAAAAGTTTTTTTTTTTATTATTATTAACCGATATGTTATTTGCCATACAACTTTTCTAACCTTTTTTCATACCCTGAAGGGTTAATTTTAAAAAACGCTGAATGTCGTATTTCATTAATTTTAGCGATGAGTATTAATGCCAAGTTTCAAATAAATTTAACAAGAAAAATATTATTTCACCCCCTTAGGGTTTGAGTTTCGAGAAATCTTTTCTTAAACTAAACTATGTCTACATATTTTACTCTTTTCATTTTTTTATTCTTAGCACGTTGGGCTTGTTTTTACCAGGACGCTACATATAAAAATATGTCTACTAGTTGTGCCCCGCGGTTTGACCCACGTTTAATTTAAAAGAAATCGCTGATTGATGATTTATTAATACTTCAGTATAGACAATATTTTTATCGGACGGTCAGGGTTATGCGTCATAACTCACAGGGCTCGTTCGCGCCACTACACCTATAGTCATAGAGCCGAGCCGAGTGTTGAATTATTTTAATTTTACTTTATTTCCCAAACTATGTGTCCAAATAACATGTTATGAAGGGCAAAGTTTAGCTTCATAAAATTGTCTTGATGATGAACTTACTTTCGTTCGTAAGGATTAATAAGTATGCCATGCCTAGTATTATAACGCTCATCAACGCTCACTTTTCAATTTTCAGTAAAACTTTGTCACAAAATACCTTATCGCAGCTTATGTATAAGAGATAGGCATATAATATCGCCGACTATTGTTAGATATGCTAAGGAGCAATATTTTTGTAGAAAATGGTATTTACGTGTTCTAACTTACTTTACAAAAATCAATATTTAAGGATAGCTGAGAGGTGTAGCCTAATGCTAGATAGCTAATAACTATTCCTCGTCAATCTGGCTATCATATACAAAAATAATTTTTCGAATCCGACTAAGCAGTAGTTTCAGAGATTAGCGTGTTTAAACAAACAAACATACAAAAAACTCTTCCGCTGTATATTAGTACTAGTTGTGCCCGCTGCTGTGCTCGCGTGGACTACTAAAAAAGGGTTTTTTATTTTTTCTAATATCAAAGTAGCCTAAGTTATGCCCTATAACATCAGCTATCTTCCCGTTAAAATCCCGTCAAAATCGGTCTAACCGTTTCAGAGATTACCCGGAACAAACAGACAGACCAAAATTTAAAAAACGGGTTTTATTATAGATATCGTGTATACTTTCATATGCATTTAGTAAAAACCTGTTATTTTAACATTACAAACAGACACTTCAATTTTATTATATGTACAGATATTATATATTTATTTATATTTCCAACGTGAAATAAATATTCCAAATTTAATTATTTTATTGATTATTAAATGTTACTTATAAGTGATACAGCTTTAAGTGTAAATACCAACAGTCGGGAGGTAGCTTTGCATTCAATATGTTAAGATGGGAGTGACTCGTAGGAACGGGAGGGAACATCAAAAGCGGTTAGATCAGATAATATTCTATTGTTATGCGACAATTAATTAAACCGACAACAGATTCAAACCACTTGTGAGTTTGTTCAGAGCATCGCGGTATCGTTATGTATTCTATTTTCATGCTACATATAAGTTCAACTTATATACTAGGTTTGTAACGGAGCTTCGCCTCTGTCTCCTCAAATGCGGAATTTCCGAAGGGAATCGTACCTCCGCCTACGCAAGTTTTCTTCAACTGAACTCGACTCTTACTAAAAGGAGAACCTTTAATGAGATGGAAATATTAAAGAAATTTTCGAAGATTTTGCTCTCATCGCGTTGATGTTTGCTCCTAACGCCACCAAGGCTTTGGTAGCATAGGCCAACATCATCGGTGAAACGAAATCTCATAGACTTCGCTGGCTCGATCAACTACATAGAATGGGGAAGGATCGAGCAGTCAAAAGAGCATACGTAGGACGGCTAACTGCTCGTCTTCCATTAGGTCGGTAGGTCGGTATTGCTGGCGTGATACAGTAAAGGCTCGCCTCGCTAGCTACCTCACAGATCTCTGGTGGAAACGTATCCTTAGGCGGTAGTTACGCGTCATACTACCCAGCAAAGATACATTGACACCCGTCGCGTCGTTCGGGATCACAAGTGTTAAATTTTGTTCTTATAATATAATATATAATATAGATTTTCGGTTTCCTAATAAGTTCGAGAGCACTGTGAGATCTCATAGGAGTGTTTGTGAATACGGGCATTATTCTCATATTTATAATAAGTTGTTCGATAACAGCCCCTAATATACATTAGTTATAACATAAAATGGAGAAAACCAAAGCTAAATAAGAAAGAACAATTCGTATAATAAAAAGAAATAAGCAATTGTGAACGAGTAAATTGCACGCCAAAAACATGACCCGACCACCCATTTCCCTCGATAACCAGCATGGCGCGCTATAAAAAACTGGAAATATACAGAAAAATAACATCCATAAATATTTGAAATCGGAATGTCTTGAGACACGAGACAAAAACGATTCCCCTCTAAACGTTAGAAAGAGACGGCCGGTCGTACTACAATTGCGTCTTAAAGCGTTTTCTATTGGTCGATTTGTATCGAATAAAAGTAAGCAACGTTTCCATTGGTCGTCGCGTTATGCTTTTCCTTTTTACCGCGTTCGGATATACGTAAGGATATTTTTTTACGATACCTGAATTTTACGACCGAGCTCTTGTTACCAGATTTTCAGTTTGTTTGGTTTATCAAAGTGCTCTTCTATTTCGTATCTATACGTTTTATTATTTGAGAGAGTTCACTTTTATTTATATAATACACTAAACTTGGTTTTCGAACTTTAATTTAAAACTAAGAATCTGGTTTTATAATCTATACAAAGATTATAAAATTCCAGAGATAAGACTGTTTTTTTGTTTGAAGGCGCTAATCTCTGGAACTACCAGTCTGAATTTTTTTTTGTGTATTCTATAGTCTATTTATTGAAGGTTACAGGCTATATATCTTCACGCTAGAATCTTAAGGAGTGGAGCAGTAACTATGAACGCCAAGTAATCTGGTAATCTGCAGGCAAGTACGGGACGCATATAAATTATAGGACGACTTCGTTCGCGTTAATTACAATGTAGAATTGATTATCTTCTTTAAACAAACGCATAATTTCCATTTTTTTATAATAGTAGTTTATACACTTATACAGAAACACTATATATATATATATATATATATATATATATATATTGCATGGTGGTAGGGCATTTTCTAATGCCCGCCTGGCTAGCTACCACCCTCATGTTGAAAATCTGTCGCCAAGCACCAATAGGTGTGTTCCGGCAGCTGCACTTGAGAGTTAGTCTTCCACTAGGTTTAGCGTGTTATCTTCTTGGACCACATCGTCACTTAACATCAGGTAAGATTGTGGTCACTACGCCAAACTTACAACGATAAAAAAATATTTGTCAAACGTGGCAACGTCATATCTTCCTAAATTCTACAAGAAAATTAGTGATTCGAACATCGTTTTAAAGCTACTGTTTTCTGCTATTGACGACAAATAGATAAATGCTTTCAAATTAAAGTTTTCGTTAAAAAATAATGAAAAAGTTTTTCATTGGGAGATATATTCAACTAACATGACAGCTGTTAGTTTCTTTACACTCTGTAACGTGCGTAATATTCTCACGGGCCAGCTGGTGACAGAATAATTTATTTAGAACATTACCTCAAGTCAAACGCACTCCTTTCGTTTGTTGAACACCAATCAATCACACATTCCCACCGGTTTCAGAGGAGGAGGGTCCGTAATGCGATAAACGCCGGCAATTATCTGCCCCTTGGGACCTCTGCCGTACCCTCGGCTAGGGCTGCCATCCGTCCGGGTGATTTCCCGGACACTTTTTTATGTCCAGAAAAAATCATTATAATTTATGTGCAAACAAATGGAATCTTATTTAAAAAACTAGCTGTGAGCGTGAACTACACAGAATGCCATCGGTATTGCGGTGAAAAAAAAGTAGCCTATGTTACTCCTTGTAAAATCAGCTATCTGCCAGTGAAAGACCCGTCAAAATCGATCCAACGGTTTCCGAGATTAGTCGGAATAAACAGTCGGACAGATAAAAAATGGTTTCCTATTTATACATATAATAAAATTGAAGTGTCTGTTTGTAATGTCAAAATAACAGGTTTTTATTAAATGCATGTGAAAGTATATACTGAAACTATAACGAAAAACTCATTTTTAAAATTTTTGAGTAGTGTTGCCTTCTTAGGGCCAAAATTTAATAGAGTTTTTTTTTATATATTGATAGTGCGAAAGCTATAGAGATATCTTTTATAGATTGGTCACAATCAAACCTGACGTTAAGTGGCGACGTGGCCCAAGATGGTAACAGGTTAAGTCTAGTGGGAGGACTCGCTCTCAAGTGCAGCTACCGGAACATAACTATATGTGCTTGGCGACAGATTTTCAACTTGGAAGTTAGTGGTTTCATCACGATGTTTTCCTCCACCGAAAACCCAGGCTCATTGTAGGGATTCGAACTCACGTCGAACGTCGCTACCACTGAACCATCATTGCTTCAAAATTTTGATTGGTTTTCGTGTTACGTAGCTACTTATTTTTTATTATTAAAATAATGTCTTTACGCTACGTGAGATAATTAACCCATCAGAACACGTCTGAAGAAAAGAAAAAAGCAGTGAAGAACCTACGAATAAAAAACAAATTTTTTATCGAATACACTCTGAGATCTTATAAATCTCAATTTAGAAAAAGAATATAGGGGCGCGCAGGAATCCGATTACTTCCGCATTTTCCCGGTAAACACCGGTCCTTAGCTGGGGGTACGTTGATGGCTTTATGAAACGGTCCCGGGGTGGCTCGGTTTTTATTAAACAACAGTAAAATTAGGTTTTATATCGAGCTGCGAATACATTGAGTTGTTTCTGGTTATTCAAAGACAAGATTGTAGATTTTATTCTAATAGTAATTTGTAATGTCGAGGGGGGTAAAATTTTTTTTTGATCACTTTCCTACCAGAGCCTTCAAAGTAATAATATTTGCTATAAAAAAATACATAGTATTCGATAGATTTTTTATACCTGCATTCAATTAGGTTGCCATTTTAATAGTTAATCTCAAGTTATTTAATTATTGTTATACTAGTTGCGCCCGCGGCTCCGCTCGCGTAGGCTACTAAAAAACCTTTTTTTAATTTTTTTGGGCGGAACCCTAGTTAGTTTTCTAAAATAAAAGTAGCCTAACTTATGCCTTATAACATCAGCTATCTGCCAGTGAAAATCCCGTCAAAATAGGTCCAACCGTTTTGGAGATTACCCAGAACAAACAGATAGACAAAAAAATATGGGTTTTTTGTTATAGGTATCGTGTATTTAGTAAAAATTCATGTTCACATGTATTTAGTAAAAACTTGTTATTTTCACATTACAAACAGACACTTCAATTTTATTATATGTATAGATAGATGACATTTTTCATAGTATAGAGCTGGTTATTTTGTACAAGGGAAGTGAATTAGAAATAATTGAAAACTCCCTTGAAAGTTCTACATAGGGTGGGATGCCAACTTTCTGTGAGAAAAATTACATATTAAAATGATTGAATAGGAAAAAATTAAGTATTTGGAAGAAAAAACGTTTATTTTTAATTTATGATTTTATACCTTTAAAAAGATATTTTGGGTGCTTTTAGCACACGCAAACAGTTCTCTGTTGTCTTTGAAAGTTTTAAAGCTCGTTTTAAAATCGAAAATTATATTTAAATAAATAAATAACTCGTTTTTAGGGTTCCGAAATCAAAAGGAACCCTTATAGTGTCTCTATGTCCGTCTGTCTGTCCGCGGCTTAGCTCAGAGATTCTTAGTAGTAGAAAGCTGTAATTAGTATCGGTATAGTAATAAAATAAAAATAAAAAATTTAGGTTACGTCTCCTACACTTAAAGTGGGGAAGTTTATTTTTCTCATCATGTATCGTTAGTCGTTCAAAAATACTGCGGGTATTTGATAACCATTTTTCGATGAAGGGATCCGTTTGCGAAATATTAAGCTTTGAAGTGTTCATTTTTGCACTTAAAGTGTCGTAGCCCCCCCCCCCCGGCCCCTCCGCCAGCTAAATGGTTGTTTTTGGACATGTGAAAAAACTCATGGTAGTACATAGTATATAATAGGTCTTTACATATGAAATTGCCGTTTTGCAGTACTGGCCATTTCATATCAAAATAATTTTTGCTTGGCTAAGAATTCTAATTTCAAATTAATTTTATTTTAAAAACATGGAATTCTTTTTCCAAAAGTAGTCATTTGTTTATTGATTAGTGTTACATTTTCATCGCATTTCAATCTTTTTTGTCATCATGGATACGTTAAAAATTCGAGTAATTATGGAATATGAGTACCGTCGTGGCAGTAACGCGGCACAAGCGTCACGCAACATCAACGACGTTTACGGAGCTAACACTACAAACCAACGCACCACCTGTTATTGGTTTGCTCGCTTCCGTTGTGGGAATTTCGACCTGAAAAATGAACCTCGCGGTCGTCCGAAGACTTTGATGGACAATGACGAATTAAAGGCGATTGTGGAAGCTGATGACAAACAATCTACGGCTGAATTAGCAGCAGCTTTCGACGTTAGCATGAAAACAATATTGGTCCATTTGCGTCAAATTGGCAAGGTAAAAAAGCTTGACAAATGGGTGCCCCACGAACTCAATGATCGCCAGCGCGAAGTACGCGTCGAGACGTGCCTTGCACTGCTCAAGAGACACACAAATGAAGGAATCTTGAACCGCATTGTTACCTGCGATGAAAAATGGATTCGGTTTGATAACCGCAAGCGCTCAGCAAGTTGGTTGGATCCTGAACCAGCACCTAAACAATGCCCTAAACGAAAACTTACCCCTAGAAAAGTGATGGTCACTGTTTGGTGGTCTAGCACCGGTGTGATTCATCACAGCTTCTTAATAAACGAGGTGAGCATTACTGCAGATGTGTACTGTGAAGAACTGAACACAATGATGGAGAAGCTGGCACATCTCCAACCAGCATTGGTCAATCGCTCGTCTCCGCTGCTCCTGCACGATAACGCGCGACCTCATACTGCACAACAGACGGTCTCCAAGTTGCAAGAACTGGGGTTGGAAGTTCTCCGTCATCCGCCCTACTCACCAGACCTTGCACCTACAGACTACTACTTTTTCCAGAATTTGGATAACTCCTTGGCGGGAAAAAAGTTCAATACCCGAGAGGCAGTACAAAATGCCTTTGAAGAATTTGTTGCCTCCCGTCCAGCTGATTTCTTTAAGAAGGGCATCAATAAACTGCCACTGCGCTTTCAAAGATGCATTGATTGCATGGGTGATTACTTCGATTAATACAAATAAAAAATACATGAAAAAACATCGTTTAAATTTTTTCATACAAAACGGCAATTTCATAGGTAAAGACCTAATATAATGAAGTTAAAAGGGAAACTATCAGAGGTAAGTTATATACGGTAAGTATACGTTATTTCATGATTGACAGGCTATATAAATATTGTTAATAACATTTTTAGTAATCTATATATAAATATATAGATATTGTTAATCATACTTCATCAAACTTCCATAACACTTTTTGGTTACGATGAAAATTGTAAAAAATATTGTCTAAAATTGTATTAATCTGTATAAAATTGTATTAATCTGTATAAATCGGCGGGATCTTAAACTGTCATGTACAGAGTGGTTTTTATTTTTTATTAATATATTTGTGTTATTTGACCCTATATTGTGTAATACAGGTGGCGTTGTGCATAATAAAGTTTGGTTATTGTGCACGAGTGAAGTGAATTGGAAATAATGCATGCGTGGAAGATAACAAAAAACTATAGATACTATATTAAACTATATAACGCCAAATGAAACCAATATTACATAATATAGGGTCAAAGAACCTACGTTAATGAATGAAAATAAAAACCAGAATATGGTAGTTCAAGATCCCGTCAAAAATTAAAAAAAAAACTATTCATAGTAAATTTTTTTGTATAGTTTATTCTTTTTTCATGACAGGATAAGGCAAAGGTATCTAAGACCATGCATACAAGTCACATGTTTTTTGTAATCTTCAAACATAATATAGGGCCAATCAAAACAAGTTTATGAATTAAATCAAAGACCACCACATAAAACTATAAGATCCCGCTAAAAATTCCCTATCCATAGAGATATAATTAATAAGAAACCAAAAATCAACACAAAATTTTGAAAGTACTCCCTACCGACGCTTTTTTTAATGCTACATAGAAAAGGCAAAGGCGACTGGCTGCGTGCAGCCAACAAAAAGGTAATATCAACTCGTTCGTACCGAAATTCAAAATTCAAATATCGAATTGAACCGGTAATTGTTTTAAACCTCTTCTGAGAGCGCCAGGGGGCGTTTCCGTTCTCCCCTAGCGTGCGTCTGACAGCACCCTCCCTATTATACCCTTGGCGTAACAATTTTTTGTAACACCCCATGTTACTGCGACTCCCCTAAGCGGTTTACGTGGACGCGCGTGTTTAAGTAAACCTTCTACGATATTTCGAATCATTTCGAAACGATAAAGCGTTTTTAATTCAATTTAATGACTTATAATTCAAGTCGGCCTCTTTGAATTTGTTTTTCGACATTTCCACAACATTTAGATAGGAACAGTTCCATTTCTAAATGGGAAATCTTTTCGACTGTTTTAGTTTTTCCGAGTAGAAATTATTATTTTTTAATAATGTGATTGTATTACAAACGTATATTTAATATGTAGATATTAAATATCTATTGATATTAAGGTTTAGTAAGGACATTCAATATTTTGTCGTGGTGAATGAATTTTTCAGAATTCGCATATATTCACTAATTTAAATTGGTAACAATATTGACTGACGCTGAAGGAAAACATCGTGAGGAAACCTGAACGCTTGAGAAATGTTTTTGTCATATACCACTGTATGTACATATCAATAGTAATATTATAAAGAGGGAGTATTAGATATTTTTTTTGTTTTTAATGGTTTAACTAAAAAACAACTTGACCGATTTTAAAAATTCTTTCACCAATATAAACCTACATTATCAGCAAGTAACATCAGCTATATTTTAATATGAAAATTCAATTTATTCCTCATAAAAATGTCGATAGTTTTATAAGAAGTATAAAAAATTGCCTAAAAATATGCTTTCTTCGCGTGCGCTGCAAAAACTATAGGTATTACATTAAAAAAAACTATAACTACATATCTAACGTTCTCAGTAATATGAACAAAAAAATCCGCGAGACAATATATGTAATTATTATCTATTTGTAAACCAAATTGGAAAAAATATGCCGTTCCGCTGCTATATCGGCGTGCACTGACCAAACTATGTATAATAGATGAAAATAATGTACGATAATAGGTATAATTCTATGCTAAACGTTCTACAAAAAAGCCCATGATAGCATAGATGATTTTTTTAATAGAAATTACAATAAAATATTTTGCCGCTTTATCGGCATGCGTTGATCAAACTGTTTGAAATAGGAGAAAAAAAGGTGTGTTTGCGATTCACATACGATAGAAGTGAACCTTCATTTTAAAAGGTATTTTCTATTTTATTTAAACAGTATGCAATATACATACACACCGACATTTGCTCTCTCGCTCTGGCTCACACAAAGAGGAGAGACCGATAATGTGCGTTTAACGTGTTGGAAGTCGCATAAGAAGTTTCACTTCAATAATGTACTACGATATTGTTTACTGCTAAAAGATCTATAAAACAATTTACAATAGTATTCATGTTACTTTTATAGAAATCAAAATAAAATATATTTTAGTAATTAATACGTCGTTTTGGCGCTTTGTCGGTATTAACGGATCAAATGTCTTGCAACAGGTAAGAGTAATGTTAGTTATATACAATATTTTTCTACCCTAAAAGATATAAAAAACAATATAAGATTGTATATGTGTTAATACAGAAACCTGATAAAAAAGATAGATGTGGTGTCGTGGGACACCAGGTAGGAACGAAGTTCCTTCGGCTAATGTAGAATCGATACAATTTGTAAAAAAAAAATCGTGCTCAATTTTATGTAGGTTTTCTTGATTTTTCTCTTAAATTTTGCTGATTAGTTTTTATTTAAGTACAGGAAAGTATTTAGGAAATTCAATATTTTAGGAAATAATAAATTACGTAAAATAAAAAAAAATCGTAATTCAAATTATCAACTAAAATAACAAAATATGTCTCTTTATTTTTGTTTGACAACATAAAATTACATAGAAATAGAAATAATTACAAATACAAAAAAGTTTATTATTATTATTATTATAAGTAATTCTTATTAATAAGTCTCGTCATTAAATTCTAATCATAAACGTTCTTAGAGAATAGCACTACAGAAGTTAGTTGGATCGTTATCGGGTGTTACAATAAACAAACCTTCGATGTTTGTTACACGAGATAGCGCAACATAAACAAGTACACTACTCGCTTGTGTATACGACTGTCGCGCTCGCGCACGTCTCATTTAACGGTTTTATTCCACGGACTTTTTCTTACGGTTTTACTATCACATTTTTTTCAGTTCGGTCGCGCAGCAAAATCCCTATCTCCTCCAAGCCTGCCGTAAGGAACTTCGTTCCAAAGATAATTTTAAAAATTAAAATGGCGCTTGACTACTTTGTCGTCATAGCTGACAAAACTATTAAAATAGTTTGAAAATCAGTGCTACAGTGTTTTACAATAAAAGATCTACAAGACTGTTTGAAACAGTGTACAAGGTTGGATTTTTGAGAAGGGATTGTATAGCCAAATCCGAAACTATGAGAAACGGAAAAGTCATGATGTCGATTTATGAGAAAACAAAAATTGCATATTTACTTTTTTTATAAAACTCTTAGTATAGCGGGAAATCAAGCCGATTGTTTTTCAAAAAACATTACAGCCTGTATTATTATTATAACAGCCCTTAGAACTCTACGTAACAGCTTAATGATATGTAGTAGGTATAGATCTTTCTTCGGGTTAGGGGAGACCGGGGATGGTTGACTATAGGGGTAGATTGACTAACTAAAAAAAAACTCGACCTACTCGAAAATATTGCGTCATCCAACTAGGCGCGAGAAACCCTTGTGTTCTTCCGCTCAGTCATCAGGAATGCGGTATCGCGTTCGCACGTTGTTTGGGAGAAGGAGCTTATTATCGAAAAACAATACACGTAAGTAATTATTTCCCTCATTACATTGTTTGTAGTAACGCCTATATACTTGTTGTTATTTGTCTTGTAGTAAATTAAAGTAAGAGTTCGGTTGTTAATCTTTTTATTACGTATCATTCTTTTTGATTTCGCCACAGTTTTGAGGTTATGGCATGAGGATAAAAATTACAAAGTCATTCGGGGCTTGTACACTAATTAATAACAGGGCTGGTTGACCAACCTGCCCTATAATAGTTGGGATATATTTTACATTAAATGAAGTCAGTGTTTGGAAAATTTTACCCAAAATCTGTTGTTTCAGAACCATGCGGACATACAAAAAGGAAGACTGATCGAGGAAGTACACCCAAATATGTCTTCGATAGAGCATGTCGACAAGTTATTTTTTGATAAAAAAGCATTAATTCTATCGCTAAGGATTTCCCTATACCATACAAAGCACTGCAACGCTACGTAGTAAAAATGAAGAGAACGTTAGAAAGTAATCTGTCATTGACCAGATCTCAATCGACTCTTGAGAGCGCTGGCTACATAAAAAATAGACAAATATTTAGTGATGAAGAAGAACTCGCATTAGAAAGTTACCTCAAGAAGGCAGCTGATATTTATTACGGGTTTACACTTTATGAAACACGAAAATTTGCATATGAGTTTTCGAAAAAAAAAAATGCCATCTATCCCTGACTCGTGGAATAGAAAACTAATTGCTGGTAAAGATTGGTCAGGAAGTTTCCTTTTATATTACTCAAGACTTACCAAATAATTAAAGTTAATAAGAATATTAGTTTCACTACTTAAGACTGTATGTTACCAAATTATTAAAGTTGATAAGAAGTTTTCTGGTTTTGTTTCAGATGCTTAACAGTAAAAGTAATACTAATACAAAGTTTATTACATCTATTTAAAATGTCATAGGAATGACAACTGTATTTCAATAAAAATATATAATTGCTATTATTTCTAATGCCTTTTATCCTATTTTGTACTAATTACTTCATTAGTCAACTTACCCCCAATGACAAGTCAACCAACCCCGGGCATGGGGTAGGTTGACTCGTATTTCGTCTTCTAAAAGATCAAGCTTGTACACTATATCATTATCGATAGCGAACTCTTTGTAATTATTTGCCAAAGCTTAATACTGTATATATCAGATGTATTAATTTTTACAATAATACACACTAAAATAACAAAAATACAAGCGACTTAAGTGAAACTTGGTCAACCATCCCCGGTCTCCCCTACATCCTGAAAACTTACAATTATAACACCGAAAACTATATGAAGGACACACATTTGTTGAATCGACTCACACGCCACCTACCGTACTTTGATATAACTATTTCACCAACATTCATGTAAATGCCAAAAATATATGTACAAAGTTTAAGTTCAAACGGGTGACCGATGCACGAACGAATAGAACTCAAACACACAGAAATTACTTTAGTTAAAAAGATTGTATATCACGCCACGTAGCCACCTGTTTATCTATATATTTTTTTTATATTATGTTAAGGGTTTACTAAAGATATCTCTCGTGTTAGTAAAAGTTGTTAGATATTTTAAGGTTTAATTAACGCATACGAATTCGCGAGCAGTTGCTATACTAATATTAGGCCCTTACATATGAAATTGGCGTTTTGTTGAACTGGCCACTTACATGCGTTTGGCTAGGAATTCAAATTTATTTCAAATTTAGGCTCGTGTATTTGTTTTTCGAATTCAGTGATTCATTTGTTTTCACATCATTTGATTTTACTTTGACATCGTTCTTTTCACAAAATGGAAAACTTAAAATATCGCGTTATTTAAGAATATGAGTTAAACCGTGGCATCAGCGCTGCAGAAACAACTCGAAGGATTTATGATTTGTACGGGGAAGCTACCTACTGTAAAAAAAAGTAGGTACGTAACGTTTTTGGTTCCAATGTTTTCTTTCTGGAAATTATTACCTACGAAACAAACCCCGTGGACGGCCGGAAATCCTAGTTGATAATGAAGTTGATCGTGGAAGCGGATCCATCGCAAACCCCTTCAAAGTTAGCGGCAGGCTTTGGTGTGAGTGATAAAATCTTAATCTACTTGAAACAAATTGGAAAAGTGAAACGTATGAATTGCCTGAAGCAGACCAACAAACACGCATTGAGTGCTGCGTTACATTACTCAACCGTCACAATAACGACGGAATTTGAATCGTATTGTTACTTGTGACGAAAAATAGAATCCTTTACGACAATCGGAAACTCTCATCACAGTGGTTGAATCCAGGAGAACCGGCCAAATTCTGTGCCAAGCGAAAATTGACTCAGAAAAAGGTACTGGTGAGTGTTTGGTGGACCAGTGCTGGTGTCATCCACTACAGCATCCTAAGATTTGGCCAGATGATAACGGCTAATCTGTATTATCAACAATTGCAAACCATCATGGAAAAGCTAGCGGTTAAAGAACCGAGACTGGTCAATTTCTCTAGCCCACTGCCGCTTCAGAAAAACGCCAGACCCCATACTTCATGACAGACGATCAGCAGACCAACAGATTACCACTTTTATCAGAATTACGATAATGTCTTGCAAAAAAGAAATACCATACCGATGAGGCTGTCCAAACCGCCTTCAAAGATTTTATTGAATCTCGCTCCCACATTTTTTTCAGCAATGGAATTAATGAATATAATGGCGAAAGTGCATAGATAATAATGGTACATACTTCGAGTGATTAAATGTAATTCATAATTTTTTTTTCGTTTTTTTTTTTTCATATAAAACGCTAATTTCATATGTAAGGACCTAATATAATAAAACCGAAGAATTTTGTCTTTGTTTGTTTGTTTAAACGCGCTAATCTCTGGAACTACCAGTCGGTTCCCAAAAATTGTTTTTGTATATGAAAGCCTGATTCATGAGGAATAGTTTAGGCTATATAAATTCAATCTACAATCCTAAGGAGCGGAGCAGTATTTATAAACGTCAAGCAATCTGGCAAGCTGTAGGCAAGTACGGGAAATGGAACAACGATGGGGCGGGCCTACAAGGGCGCGTCGGCGGCAGCGGGTCTGAAAAGTTTTCGAATAAATTTACAACGGGTGAAACCGTGGGGCGCAGCTAATGTGGGATAAAATAGAACTGTGCAATACAAAAATTGTTGTTACCGGACTAAAAAGTATTCTATGTGTCAATTCAGGTTATAAACTATCTGTGTGCTAAATTTCATCCAAATCCGTTCAGCCCTTTCCGTGATTGAGTGACAAACAATCAAATTCACTTTCGCCTTTATAATATTAGTTAGTATTAGTAGGATTAAATTAATTTCTAAGTAAATGTAATATACAAATTAATCTGCACCATAAATATATCGAATGGCATATTTTATCTCAAAAGATTTTTTTTATCATTATAGGTTCAGCGTTGTGGTCACAATGACCAAAATCTCACATTAAGTGACGATGTGACCAATATGATAACACGCTAAGCCTAGTAGAAGACTGGGTCTCAAGTGCAGCTGCCGGAAAACACCTATTGGTCCTTGGCGACAACTTGAGGGTGGTAGCTAACCAGGCGGGCATAAGAACAAGCCCAACCACCATGCTATACTTTCCTCACGACGTTTTCCTTCAGCGAAAGCTTAGGCTCATTATATATACTAGATGATTAAAACTAACCTGACTATCTTTAAGTCCTAGTTTCTCTGCTAATTTCTTCCTGTCCGGTTTCGAGATGTACTTCTGCACTTGGAATCGTTTTTCAAGGCCTTTCCGTTGGAGATCTGAGAAGACGGCGCGCCGCATCATACCACGTCGGGGTTTTCCTGGAACCAATGGTCTGATCAGACTGTTGTTTACTACCTGTACTTTACTACCTGTGTGCAGCGGAGACTAATTATTAATCTAAGATCTACATAATAATAATATAATCAGCTTGTAAGTGTCCCACTACTGGGCAAAGGCCTCTTCCTAAGGAAAGGCAGGGGATAATAACCACGCCAGCCAACGACGTATCGGATTTCAAACACCGAGCAATCAAGAGTTTTATATTTTTTCCACATACAGTGGGACTACGATAACATTTCTCGTAGTCCCACTGTATGTTCAGGTTTCCTCACGACGTTTTCTTTCACCGTCAACCGATAGTGTTATCAATTTGAATTAGTAAATGTAGGCAAATTTTGAAAAATTCGTTGGTACACCTGCGGACAGATCCCGAAGATCCACATAACAATGTGAAAATACACATATAGTGCATAATAATATACATGATCTAATTGTGGGTCGCGTCATTACGAAAAGGCGTCTAAGTCAGCATACTCTGAAATGCCACGGGGCAACTAAGCGCTGATTTCCAAATTGAAAATGCTAATAAGTCACGGTGCATCAGGAGACAATAACGAAAATCTAAAAAAGGTGTACTAAATAACAATAAAAATTAATAAATACTACCTCTGGTATAATAAGTATTTGGTAAAAACATACAAATAAAAAGGGGCAAAAATAATTTCTCAAATCTAACGAGTATTTCCAGAGATTAGCGCGTTCGAGCAAACAAACAATATATTAAGCTTAATAGTTTTAGTATAAGACTTATTATTATTTAGCTCTGGTCGCGTGAACTACTAAAAAAGTTTTTTTTTCCCTGCGGAACCCTAATTATTTTTCTAAAATAAAAGTAGCCTAAGTATTGCCTTATAACATCAGCTATTTACCAGTGAAAGTCCCTTCAAAATCGGTCCAACCGTTTCGTAGATTACCCGGACAAACAGACAGAGAGACAGACAAAAATAAAAAAAATGGGGTTTTTGTTATAGGTACGTATACTTTCATATGCATTTAGTAAAAACTTGTTATTTTGACATTACAAAAAGACACTTCAATTTTATTATATGTAATAGATAAAAGTTGTATAATCGATTTTAAGCTTACTTATAACTTACTTACCTCTTGAGCTATGCGCCCAAGGGAAACCACCGGGTAGCGGGAATACTTGGGTATGCGCCTGCGACGGTCTCACTGCAACAAACGATACCGATATTAACATACATCATAATAGATTCGATCATTCGGAACAAACCCTTTTCCGTTCGTTCCATTCAGGTGTTATTTCGGAGCCACACAATGAAAACATTTTGGTGCAAATTTTTTTATTACGCAACTATGGAAAATGTTTTTTTTTATTATAAACTAACAACTGATATTAGTTAATTTCATTAAGATAAACAATGTAAAAAAAAAGTTTTTTTATCGTTGTGTTTTTGGCGTGGTGGCCACAATCTTACCAGATGTTAAGTGACCTTGTGGCCCAAGATGATAACACGCTAAGCCTAGTGGAGGACTGGCTCTCAAATGCAGCTGCCAGAACACACCTAGTGATGCTTGGCGACAGATTTTCAACCAGAATGTTCTAACTAGCCAGGTGGGTTAGAAAAAGCCCTACCACCATGCTATGGTTTCCTCACGATGTTTTCCTTAACCGAAAGCTCAGGCTCATTGCAGGGATTTGAACTTACGTCAATCGACGCGAAGTCGTACACACTACTACCACTGAGCCATTATTGCTTTGAATGAAGATTTTTTGAATTGCCTCCCACTATGGAAGCACATTTAAAGACGTATTCACGCCAAAACCGAATGAAACAAAATCACTGCTTTTATAATGCAATAAATATTAAAAAATATTTAAGCCACCAATATGTTACGTTTAAAAAAACGCCCTAATTTTTTTCTTTTTATAAACACCAAAATAAACGATTCCCATTATCCCCTGCGTGTTTGTATAACAGATTATTTTAACAATAGGGTCCGTTTTTGTATTTGCGAATCAAATTGGGCGTTTATTTTATATCCACGTATTGTTATTATAAAGATTCCTTGTTGCTACTTACATTACAATGGCGTATGGGAGGTATTTTTTATCTGTGTTATAATATTTTACGACCTGGATGCTCGGCTTTTGGCCATACTTGTTAACAATAAAATAACCGCATAATGGGGATAAGTTATTTGCTCTTTTTTGAACATTATATTCAACTAAGAGAATTTTAAGAGAGGTAGGGCACAGATAAATTTCTTTGGAGATTTTTCTCTACTTGGGGCAGCCTGACTGGTGGAATACCTTCACACTACAGAAGATCGCAGCCAAATGATCTAGTGTTGTGGTTCTGCGGTGAGTAGGGTTTCCGTAGCAAGGCGCTAGTGATACCTGTGGTATTACAAGTGTCCATAGCGTATGGTAGCCGTTTACCATCAGGCGGGCCGTATGCTTGTTTGCCACCTTAGTAGCATAAAAAAACTAGATGCGCCCCGCGGTTTTACCCGTGTTAAGTTTAATGGGGAGTTTAACGTGTAGAATAGGTATTTGGTAATTCAAGAGATTAGCGCGTTCAAACAAAAAATCTCTTGATCTTTATAAGTAGGTATAGATTATATAAATTAACATGTTAAAATGTTGAAGATAACTAGCGGTAAGTAGAAATAGATAATCCTGCTGGATACTGGGTCTGCCTTCATGAAGAAGAAATCAAAACCAAGTTAACTGTGATTTCAATTAAAAAGACTATCGCTACTCCATGAAGTAACACTCACTTACCAGCTAAATAAGGATGATGACAGTGAGCCAGCAAATGCTGGAGATGCTGATGCTGTACTGGAATAGGTCTGCTTGCTATCGGCTTTGCTATCGGCCAAGGATTTCCCATCATCGGCTGGCGATAATCTGCAACAACATCACATGATAATTCTTTTATTATATCAGAAGTCTTGCATGCCAGATACTGGTAATTTGAAGGTACTAGCATCATATATATATATATAATATCTTATATTTATTTTCATTTAATCTTTTCATTAATTGAAAATAATTATGTTTTAACCATGTATATATTGTTTCTTTAATGTTACGATTTGAATGAAGTTTGTGTTTTATTTTTGATTTTAAATCATGTGTTTTCGTTTTCAATGTTTTTACTGTATATAATAATATTCTAGATATACTTTAATTTAATTATAAACATTAATTTCTTTGTTTTTACGCATGCTGTGACTGGCTATAATTAGTATTTTCAATATTATTGTTACCTGTATTTGTTATTATCTAGGCTTATTTGTTTTGAATTACTGTTGTTTTTATATCGGCTCGTATGATAGTAATTAGTATGCTAGGAGATATCAATATGTTCGGCTTTATACTCCTAAAAGAATGGTATTACGAAGTGTATCTAAATACTGTCATATAAGTTACAAGGATACACATCACTTCATAAAGCAGTTCGGGTGCGATGTTACGTCTGACTGCTTTATACGCGTGTGCTGACGTAATGGTTAGTGGTACGTAAATACAATCTTCTACAAAAATATTTCTCCTTAGTACATATAAAAAAGGCGGAAATACCATATGACTATCTCTTATACAAAGCCACATTAGATATTTTGTGACAAAGTTTTATTAAAAATTGAAAAGTGATTTATGAGCATTATTATTAGGTATGCCATATTAATTTTTACGAACGATAGTTACTTCATCGTCATCTTATACGCGGATGAAAACGCGGAAGACGGCTAGTGTTTTGTATAAAAGAAAGTCAGTCTGTTTCTCCGCTCAATTCTTCCAAACCTTCATTCATCTGATACGGTTTTCACTGACATTTAGATTTTTTTAAGGCACGTTACAATATATAATACATTCTGATTAAGTAGTAAAGAAAGTTAAAATGTTTTATAATCAAGTCGTAAAAAAACGATTTGTGGGTGCTTACTTGGCTTACGCTAACTTAACCTTAAGAGATACGTCAAAATGATTTACTTAAGAATTGTAGTTCTTTAAAAAACATAAAACATAAAGTCCGCGATGGCATATATCTATCTCCAGAGGTTGACTCACAGTATCCATTTTTATTTTTAAAATATTAATTAAGAATATTAGGTTATTTGCAAAGTTATTTTCTCCAATTCACTGTTAATCGTTACGCAGATAAATATACTAGTTACCTTGGGCATTTATTGTAGACTAGCTGTGCCCGCGACTCGGCTCACGTGGACTACATAATGCCGTCGGTCGAACGCATGCGCGAATCGTATTGCCCCCGTTCCAACTTACTGCTGACGCCCTCCGGTTATTTTAAAGACAAAAGTGCTTATTATAGGTGATCCTTAGAAGATAGACTTATGCTATCGCTGACTTTTAAGATCTTCAATTATGTAGAACATTTATTTGATATAACTCTTATGGTTTACTCAGCGTAAGCTATTTAAGCTCGCCGAAGGCGTCTTTTGTACGAATTAATTTGGCCATTATCGTAGAGGCGGACTAGCAGTCTTGGCGACCCTAGGCCATGTAGTAGCAGCCGCCTCCTTCTCAGCTCAAAGTTTACTGTGACGTAAATATATGAATTTACTTAAATTTTACAACATTTCTAATATGATGGTAATAAAGTACTGCAGTTTTACGATGTCAACATTGAATTCAAACTGGATTTTTTCCGTGTCTGGAGACTTAACACTATGTTATGATTTAGTGTACTAATATTTATTGTAGACACATGTTCGCATTAAGTAATATTTATATCACGATTAGCCGTCCTTAATATCTGGCCGCTCTGGGCTTGGGCCTAGTTGTCCTTAAGGGAAATTCGCCACTGCATTATCGTGGCTACTTATTTTGTATGTTACTTTACCTTACACAATACATCCTATAACCTGGCCAGATAACATACCTATGAATAAAAACATGTAAACCGAATAAGTGGTTTTCGCGTAAAAATAACATAATTAGACAGACAGACAGAGAGACGTTGAGTTTTATAATATGTATATATTTTATTTGCCCTGTACATAATATCATTTAAATTAATACCGTAAAAGATATCAGTGATTCAAATTACGCGCATCCAAAATACTACTCGCAGCTTCTCGCAGCTACTCGTTACAAACTTCCAATAAATAGTCTAGTCAACAAGTTCAAAATCGTGTTAATTCGAGATAAAGCTCCTAAAAATATGAGCAATAGCTTTTTCGATTCGGAATTACATTTTAAAAAATATATCACGACGATGTATTAGGACTTGAAAAATTGCAATATAAACACGTCCTATCTATCAAAACCAAAGCGATAAACAAATAAAACATCAATCGATAGAACATATTTCTTTATACACAAATTACAAGATTAGAAAGTTGCACCCGTGCGAAGCTGACGCGGTCGTTAGTAGATATGAAATTAAATCATAATCGATTCCCACTTACCGATTTAATCGGATAATTAAGATCCGCGAACTGGAATCGAGATAAAAATCATCAAAGGCCGATATTAAACGCGTAATCTCATAACAACACCATTATAAATACAATAGCGTTGAGAATGTTCTCAATCGTTTGGCTGTGGTCCAATTTACGAACGCAGAGCTATCTAGGAAATAGTATTTTTTTTTAATACTTTACTAGCTGTTATCGCAGACCTTATTCTGCTCTTTCCTGTTATTAATAACGTGAACACAACGCCATCTGTAGCGTTCATGGATAGCATAAAAACCTTTTCCTTGAAAAAATAATTACTTAGATCTTCAAACTTTCTTCGTGATAAGACAAACGGTGTTGGAATTTATCAATATCATATATATACTAACATTCATTCTAACTCCCGACGCAAACAGACGGATGTTATAAGCTTAATGCATGTACCTAACTCTGTGTCTGCTGTGGCATTGTAGCCCCAAAATAGCAGAACCGTTTTTTTTTGTTAAAAACATGGCAACATTGACCTGATGCTAAAGCATCATCTGGAATAGTGCTTTCTTCGGTTTTATTTTACTAGGAGTCCACCTTCACACTTCCTCTTCTTCTTTTTTTAACCACAACTGTGTTCATTCACAATTCTGCCAACGTCACATGAATAGAATATTTTACTAAAAGCTCTAACAAGATGACGGCTGCATTTAAAAGTCTCCAGCGAGTTTCTGCGGCAACTTAAAATGCATCTTTCTATGTATTATTTACAATTAGCTTGTGCACAATAATCAAACTAGTTTATGTAAAATTCCACCAAAATTACATAATATATGATCAAACAACACGTACGTAGTTTATGGACGAAAATAAAAATCAACAAATGTTGACAACATCCCGCGAAAAACTCCAGCCTCCATACAGTTCTACATTCTTTTAGTTACATGACTTTCATCCTTTATCATGACATATCTAAACCACGCTAACCTTATACCCCTCACTTCTCAACTAATGTTTGCTATTTTTTTTTTTCAGGTACGCCGTCTCTCGTACTTTTCGGCAAACGGCACCCCGCGTTTTCTTACCACCCCGCTGTCAAAACCATGCCGCACCTAATATATTGTATAGCCTTTGTAATACCATTAATCATATCTGCAGAAGCATTTTGTTCTTGACTTTCGCTTGTAATAATTTAATCATGTTTTGTTTATACATCATGTGTTTATTTAATAATACTTAAATAAGTAAGTAACAAAAGTGTAATTATTATTCCCATAGAGTAAAATGATGATGATTTTTTTTAATCATTATAGGTTCAGCGTTGTGGTCACAATGACCACAATCTCAACTTAAGTGGCAATGTGGCCCAAGATAGTAACATGCTAAACCTAGTGGAAGGCTGGCTCCCGGAACACACCTATTGGTGCTTGGCGACAGATTTTCAACTTGAAGGTGGTAGCTAGCCAGGCGGGCATTAGAAAATGCCCTACCACCATGCTATGGTTTCCTCACGATGTTTTCCTTCACGAAAGCTGAAGCTCATTGCAGTTATTCGAACTCACGTCCATCGACGCGATATTCGTACATTCTACCACCGAGCGATCATTGCTTTTAAAATTCATGTGTTGCTAGTTTATTTTTTAAACAGTGATGTCACCAGTCCAAACTAATCGTAAAACTGTACTAGATATTATTCCTATTAATACGTTTTTCTGAAAAAACAATATACTCTCCAAAGGTGACTAAAGAAGCACTCTTTTTTGTTGTTTTTTTTTTCTGTAATATTTTCTCCATATATACGTTTTATAGTTTCCTGAATTATTAATAATAAAAAATATTTCAATTATTAATTAAAAACCTTCAATTCAGTATTTACAAATGTTACGTTTCAAATAGTTGGAACGTAAAATATAAGGTATGACAACACTACAAAAATGAATGTGACAATATTGTTTTGAAGTTTGACGTTGAGTTTTTGGCGGGATCTCAGATTGTCATATAGTGGTTTTTGATTTTCATTCATAAATTTGTGTTTTTTTTTAGCGCCTATATTGTGTGTAAAACAGGTGGCATTTTGCATAATAAAGCTTGGTTATTGTATACAAGTGGATTGAAAATAATAACATAGAACATGAATTCTGAGCTGCCACAAAAATTCCCTAGAAAGTTCTAACAAGGGAGCCGCCATCTTGTTAGGATCCTCAATTCGTCATAACACTCGAACCTCTATTCACTCGATAATGGCAGTAATGGTCTTCAATAAAGAGGATTAGTTGCCAAGTTAGGAAAAAAAGAAGAAGAAGTTTGACGTTAGTGATTGTCAATGTACTTCATGTGACTAAAAATGCAGTAGGTATAGAGATGGAGCTCTGGTATGGGATGGATACTTGGATACTTTGGTTTCACCTAGGGCTGCCAACACTTGTTGTTGTAAATTGTTGATGTCGAATAATAACTTGAAAATCTCCGTACAATTGGGTAAATTATAGTTTATAAATCAGACTACATGAAAATAAGGTTTTTTAAAATAAAATGATGAATATCTCATTACGTGGAGTCCTGTTTTAAACATTACATCAGAGAAGTATTAATAATTGAGACAAAGTCGCTAGGTTCAATTTTTTTCGAAAATTTCTTCTTGTTTAAGATTTTTTTTTATTTCTCTAGCATCAATAGACTCTAGCTCCAAAAAAAACTAGAGCTTTTTTAAAAATCCTCCATAGTTTATAAGCGAGTTTAAAATTTTCGAACATTCGTCATTACGAATTTTATGTATTTTAATTCGTAGTAACAAGAATTAACACGGTTTCGAACTGTTAAGAAAAGTAATTAATAACGATTTTATTTTTTAACATCCAATTATTTAAAAAAATGTTTCATTGTAGCCTTAGTAATTTATATCTATACATATAATAAAATTGAAGTGTCTGTTTGTATGTCAAATAACAGCTTTTTAATAAATGCATATGAAAGTATAAACTGTACTTATTTTTAAAAATTTTGACTGTCTGTCTGTTTGTTCCGAGAAATCTCCGTTACGGACGGACCCGTTTTGACGGGACTTTCACTGGCAGATGGCTGATGTTATAGGAAATAACTTAGGCTAATTATAGAAAAATAATTAGGGTTCGCACAAATAAAATAAAAAGCATTTTTAGCTTCCATACCAGCAAAGCCACGAGTACAGCTAGTGCTATATAAAATTTAAATCATAACGTAATCATAACAAATTAGTCATTTCATAAGTCGTAAGTGTTTTCTTAGGGGTTAAACTGAATAAAAACTATTTTTAATTTTGGTTTTTATTATTGAAAAGCTGGCACTACATTTAGGTATACGTGAACCAGCCGTTTGGAGTCGAAAGTGTTGAAATACTGGGTTCCTGGGGTTGAGAGCACACGCCCTGCATGTAAGTTTGAAGCAATGATGGCTCAGTGGTAGCGTGTACGACTTCGCGTCGATTGACGTAAGTTCGAATCCCTGTAATGAGCCTGAGCTTTCTGTGAAGGAAAACATCGTGAGGAAACCATAGCGTGGTGATAGGGCATTTTAAAATGCCCGCTTGACTAGCTACCACCCTCAAGTTGAAAATCTGTCGCCAAGCACCAATAGGTGTGTTCCGGCAGCTGCACTTGAGAGCCAGTCTTCCACTAGGTTTAGCGTGTTATCATCTTAGGCCACATCGTCATCACATCAGGTGAGATTGTGGCCACTATGCCAAACCTATAACGACAAAAAAAAGTAATTACACATGCAAGCAGGAATACAAGGCAAGCTTCTACCTTGAGCAGAAAATTAGAATTGCTATACAGTGACGGCCACCCTGACTATATAACCCCAATTTAACACTGTTACATAAATTTTGTTCTTTACTAGCTAGCCCGGCAGGCGTTGGAAAGCTCGTTCCGACAGTTAATTGGTCGACCAGAGCGCCACTTATCGGATTTTGAAATACCTATAAACCATTGTCTCGACAAAACAAATATATTATGTAAATATCAGCTCAATAGGTCAAGTCGTTCAGAAGTTATAAAATCACTGACAGACGCACACAAGATTTTTGTATGTAAGATAATTATTAATTAATAAAAAAAAAGTGTGTGTTGAATGTAAGTTTTAACATTAATTTTCAAACAAATATTAACTTTCTCGAGTTACTAAACGAGAATTTTATTTCTCGTAATAAACCTGTCTATACTAACATAATAAATATGAAGTTTTTTGTGTGATTGATTGATTGCTTGTTTGTTTACCAGTCGGATGCAAATAAATCTTGTTGTATATGATAGCCAGATTCACGAGGAAGAGTATAGGCTACATAACTTTACGCTACGAGCCTAAGGAGCAGAGCAGTAACTGTGAAAGTCAAGCAATCTGGCAAACTGTAGGCAAGTATGGGAACTGAAACTACGCGACGATATGGCTTGACGGCTGCTATGACGCGTTGGCGGCGTTGCCTCGTGGAGAGTTGGTCTAATAAACTTACCACGGGTGAAACCAACAGCTAATTAGTTGTGTATAAAAACACGTTGTCATACAATATAATGGATACCCCCTTTTAAGCACTTCAGTAGATATCAGTGGAGAGCCTACAATTTTTCACCATTTGCTGAATTAAATAAAAAGACAGGATTAAATGGAAAAATAATAGTCAATAAGGGGTAGGTATGCCTGGAAAAAAATTTGGAAAACTTCTGACCATTTCAAGATAAAATAGTTATACAATAAATAAATACACTATAATTATCTGACCACTATGACCACAAACGCATCATAATACAAAATAAAAAAAAGTTAAATTTTACAAATCAGTGACGTCCGGTCTTAAACGGTTAAGGTAAGAAAAGAGGGTGAGGTACATCCCTCCTGGAATTATCGAGGGTTGGCGGAGGCGTTGCCCCGGAAAAGTTCACCCTTAAGCGCCCTTAACGACTTAAAATGCTCTCGGGGTGTGATTTTAATTATATTAATTTTCATAAATTAATTCCGTTCACCTTTCACGCGTATGGTAAATGCTTGAAGATATTATTTTATTTAGTTACTAGCTGTTCCCCACGGTTTCACCTGTGTCAAATTTATTCGACCAATTGGGTATTTGAAAAAAAGAATATCTATTTTTTTATGTATCTTAAAGCTGCATCATAATTATGATAATAGCCATTTGGAAAAACTCTTAAAACATTTTTTTAATTAATAATAAAATATTGGAAATTGTATTATTTTAAAAAGAATCACATGACTACGAAAGCGCCACGATTGATCGCTAGGTTTGTGACGTCATAATGTTAAAGGAATTTCATCGATTAAGAGTCAAAGCACTGTATCAGCTGTGTGCTACAATGAGTAGACATTAACATTGTGACGTCACACACGCTCGGGTTTGTTCGGGAACGATCGGCGCGTTTTCGGTACTAAATTCAAAAATAAATTTTTATTTTGAAATAACTTATGAAATATTGCGAAAAAAATAAAAATAGTTTGTTATAAAACTTATATATGATCTTTCCACAAAAAAAAAAATCATAAACCCAATTCTCAACCGCTCCGCTTCCAAAACACCCGTGTAGGCGGCTATTGTTATTCTCACTTACCGCGCTTGCCAGATTGATTGACGTTCATGATTACTGCTCGGCTCGTTACGGTCGAACCGTGAAGAATTTTTAAAATCTGACTAGTAGTTCTATAGTTTAGTGCGTTCAAATACAACAAAGAAAAAAAATATTTTGAACCTTATCAATATCATTAGTAGAGATATTATTAATGTATCCAAATGATAAGAAGCTTGCAGACCAGCATAACAGCGATGACCAATCAAGCACGGTGACGTCAATGTACTGTGTTACTATTTTTTTTTTTTTCTAATTGTGTATACTATTTGCCATAAGGGCCCTGAAGCCTCAAACGGCTTTTACAGCTTCACCCGGGCTTAGTTACTCTATAAAAATGGATGCGTGTACTTATGTTTTCGCGTTAGGATTTAGGATACAATTCTTTCAATCGTCACACTCAATGTTATATGACGTATAACATCAAGTATGAATATCTTCACAAAATAAAAACCAGACGTTTAGCAAGCAACTTCATATTGTAGACTTTTAAAGGAAAACTTTTATTCTATAACCCCAAAAATTTCCGTTCATCTATCGCATGTCGCATTACATTACATTGTCGCAAATGAAATTTAATTTTATGCCGTGCATTGAAGGATTATAATCGTAAATTCGGAACATTGTATATGTTAATGTGTGTTATTAAAGAATGTATGTAACATGTCTTCAATAATTTGTATTTTTTACACAAAAAAAGTTTCACTTGCATCGTGGTTTCATAAAACCACACAATTTTTTTTTTGGTTACAATGAATATATGAAGCATTGACGAGACAATTGTAGCGTTCACGAAAAACGCTTCGATCGACGTGAGTTCGAATCCCTGCAATGAGCCTAAGCTTTCGGTGTAGGAAAACATCGTGATGACACCATAGCATGGTAAGGGATTTTTCTAATGCCCGTCTGACTAACTACTACCCTCAAGTTGAAAATCTGTCGCCAAGCACATATATATGTGTTTCTTGAGAGCCAGTCCTCTTAACATCAGATGAGATTGTGTCTAAACGGTCAATCTATAAAGTATAATTAAAAAAAAACGTGTGCGCTCGTACAAATTCACTCCCATCTTTTTTTAATAACCGCAAAAAAATCGCACGTTTAGACAAAATCAATATTTCGTAAATAACGTTTAATAAAACCTTGTTATACGCAAAATTTAAGGAACGATTTAAAAAAACATACAATAATAATAATCTAAACAGGATTTAATAAAAGCCGGACACTTGAGAAAACATGGCTCGCATAAAAGAAGATAATTTTTTCACGACCCCTATTTAACAATGGACTATAAAATACGTTTGAACTAACGGAGGATCAAAAAAACATCAACAACAAATCTCTAAACATAATAATAACTTTAGGAATAATAAAATTAAACACACCCTAAAACTTACGTGATGATTGTTTTTTTTATCGTTTATAATTTTAGCGTTATTGCCACAATCTCACCTTATGTTGTGACGATGTGGCCCAAGACGGTGACACGCTAAACCTAGAGGGACTGGCTCTCAAACATACTTAGAGCTTGGTGACAGGTTTTCAACATGAAGGTGGTAGCTAGCTAGGCGGGCATTAGAGCATGGCGACAGCATTTTCTGTCACCAAAGTTTATATTCTTCAACAATTACTTTTTGTCATAATATTAATGAAAACGGTATTCGAAGGAGGATAATAAATACAGATATTTGACTAAATACTTCATATAGACGATCAATTCACGGAAGATGTGGTTAGGTTAGGTTTGACTTGTGATAAGAAACAGCGGAAGACGAGGGGTGAGAGCCAGATACTACGCGTATAATATTGAAGTAGTTTTAGGTAAGCGTTTTGATATTGTTTGTTGATTCATTTAGTGTGCATTTATTTAGCAATAGTTAAAATCATACGCTTAGAAAATACCCCACCACCATGCTATGGTTTCAACACGATGTTTTCCTTCACGGGAAGCTCAGGCTCATTGTAGGGATTCGGACTCACGTCTTTCGACGTCGTGTCCACACGCTACCACTGCTTCGAAATTAGCCGTATCGCCTGACGGACAACGCATTGACCGTCGTTAGTTCGAAACTTTCTTTACATATTTTGGGTTTTCAATAAAGGAACTGTGGTATAGTAATATTTTGTAAAGCTCCATTTTCGGCCACATCGACACGTATTGCCAGCTCAGTATCACTTTATAAATATGTATTATTTCTTAATTCGCGAGTTTACAATATATATAAAAAAAAGTTAATATGGTTTAAGAGACGGTAAACATCGACCTTCACCCATCTGATAACCAGATGAGACATATTTTTTATCAAATTATATTGATTTATATAAACACGCCTATGATTAGCTTGCCTATCGAAAAATAGTCTTTTTTTTTTTTTTTTTTTGTCTATGGCCCCTGTGGTTTTATACAAGAAAAATAGTCATGGCTATTTTTAATTAAATTAATTTCAATCATTTTGTTTCATAACCTTCACTTTTTTTAATAACCGAACAAATTTAGTTTCCACTGGTATTTTTTAACATGGAGAATATGCCTTGGAGAATACACCTACTTATTTCTGTTCATAGCTACCTTTTCTTTTCGTTTTGACTACAATTTTAGCCAACCATATGTTAATCAATAAAAAATTATATAGAAAGAAAGATAATTTAATTACGAACATAATAGTTAAGGCTTGCCTGCATAAACCGTTCTGGGAATATTACTGCCATGCTTTGAAGTTTTAAAATCGGAGCAATTAAATATGTGCGAGAGAGAAAGTAGAGCGTCCGAAGTCCGTGTGATAGAACAGGACACAACATACGATTAAAATTAATTCAATTAAAAATAGCCATGAACACTTTTCGATTGGCAAGCTATTATAGGCGTGTTTATATAAATCAATAAAATTTGATAAAAAATATGCCACATCTGGTTATCAGATGGGTGAAGGTCGATCTTCACCGTCTCTTCTACTAATAATTAAAAACGCATAAAAATACAAATTAAGAACCTCCTCCTTTTTTTAAATCGATTAATAAATATGATTTCACCGTTAAAAGGTCCGTCAATGGTCCCGTGCGAAAAATCAATTATTTTCACACTCGCGGGAATGAAATACGAGCGGGGCGGACGCGGCGCTCAATCGTTTAACCATAGCGCTCTGTTAATGAAACAACATTATTTGGTAACGTTATTTTCTGGCACAAAAGCCTTTATTTAATTTACTATCTATGCCCCGCGATTTCACTCCGTGTAGCCTATCGTTCGTACTTGCCCGCAGCTTGCCAGATTGCATGATGTTCATGGCTACTGCTTTGCTCCTTAAGGTCGTGGCGTGAAGTTATATAGTTTATAACCTTCCTCAATAAATAGGCTATGAAATACAAATAAAACTTTTCAAATCTGGTAGTTCTAGATATTAGTGCTTTCAAACAAACAAACTCTAAACCTTTATTATATTAGCATAGATGTTATAGGTAATGTATATAATGCCTGAAGCTAGCTGGTAATGTATGAAAATGATTGAATGATTCACTGGCGCCACGG
Organism: Saturnia pavonia; assembly: GCA_947532125.1. Lineage (NCBI taxonomy): Eukaryota > Metazoa > Arthropoda > Insecta > Lepidoptera > Saturniidae > Saturnia > Saturnia pavonia. Next base: position 2,682,268 of record OX383922.1, read on the forward strand.
TAGAACTCGTACTCGTAAATATACCGACATTTCATGTTTTCCATTGTGCGGTAATAAGCGACGCCAAAGAAAAAAATAATGAGGAAAAAACAAATGAATGGCTGTTTTCAAAACTCCAATGTACCAGCTAAATGAATTTATAAATTTGAATTTGGAATTCTAAACCAAAGAGGAAATATTTCAGATCAAAGTGATCAGTACGATAAAACGCTAATTTCATATGTAAGGACCTAATATTTAAATTATATTAGTAATATATGTAACAGTAAGTAAGGAACCTTCATATAATAAAGGATTCTACTACTAAGCATCCGTCTCGTACGTGCATTAACATTTTTAATTAATTGTAATATCATTAAGTACATATAAATTATACACCGGAACTTATTGAAGTGAAATCATTCGACATCGATACTTGTGGACATACCAGTAAAAATAACAAAAAAGGATTGAAAAACGTGACGATTGATGGACAAGACGATGAACGAGATTCTTGCCGCCCTAAGTTTTTCCATCCGAAGACCGATGATAGTGTTTATTTTTCCTATTAGTATTAATTTTATATTTTAGTTTTGTCTGCTTTGTTTTTAAATAGGTTTATTTTTAAGGGATTTAGTTTGTAGGATTTTAGTAAGTTTTTAACAGATTTTTTTTCTCGTGGGAACGCAATGATTTCAGAAACATTATGTAATCAAAATGACGGCGGTGTGGTTCGCAACCCATCACGTCTCGTTTCCGGCGGGGGCGGAAAGTGGGCTGCGGAAAGCCGCTTTGCTACTTTGAATGTTAGAGGAGGATTGAATGCAAAAATAGATGAAGTATATCAAACGATGGATGAGAGGAGGATTGATGTTCTATGTGTGAATGAGACGAAGCGAAAGGGTTGTGACACCACTAAGAATGGATCTTACATGGCCTATTGGTCTGGTGTACCCAGTACCAAAAGAGGCTGCCAGGGTGTCGGTATCATTTTGTCTGCGCGAATGAATGATTGTATGATTGAGTATGAATGTGTAAATCCTAGACTCCTCTGGATAAGGCTAAAAGTAGGGCTTACCCGTATTTTTGTCCTAGGTGTGTATGCACCTACAGATGTGGGTGTGAATGGGTCCACAGCAGCCAAAAAGGAAAGGGAGGAGTTCTGGGATAACATGAGAGAAGTTCTTATAAAGTGTAAGGGTAATGAAAGGATTATCATGTTAGGTGACTTTAATGGATGGGTAGGTGTGAAGCGTGATGGGTATGAAAAAGTTTTAGGCACTTTTGGTGATGAGAGGGTTAATGAAAATGGTAAAAGTTTGCTTGAGGTATGTTTGGAATGGAATCTTTTAGTAGCGAACACAATGTTTGCTCATAAGAGAATTCATATGTATACAAGGGATGAATGTAGTTTAAGAAGTATGATTGATTATGTGATCGTAGATGAAAGACTGAAAGGACAAGTTCTAGATACTCGGGCGTACCGCGGTGTCGGTATTGATACAGACCACTTCCTTGTGATGTCACGGATAAGTGGTCTTTTCAAACGATGGCGACATAGGAATGTTGAACAACTAACTAATCTGGAACGTGTAAAAGTAGAAAGATTACAAGAGGATAAAGTGAAAGGTGAATATGTTAAAAGGTTGAGAGAACGATTTGTTGATGTGGATGAGGAATGTGAGATAGAGAGTTTTTGGAAGTCTTTTAAGGAAGGTGTAGTTAATGTTGCAAGTGACGTATGTGGTATTACTAAAAGAAGAAAAGGAAGAGTGCAGAAAAATGACTGGGTGGATAAACAGGTGCAACAAGTTGTGGCTGAAAAGAAGAAAGCGTGGCTGGATTGGTTAGCAACAAAGGCCAATAAAAGAGTGCAAAAGGCGACATTAGAGGATGTGGATAAGGCAAGAAAGGTTTACAAAGCAATGAAAGGGTTAGTAAAAAATGTGGTCAATATGAAGAAAGAAGAACGAAAGGATGAGCTTGACAGAAGGCTTTCTGATAATTTCCAAGCTAATATTAAAGTATTTTGGAAATCGATTAGATTGGCCCGAGGAAAAACAGCGAACTTGGAGCTATCTAAAATCAGAAGCAAAGATGGGAGTATTATAAAAGACGAAGAATGTGTGTTGAAAAGATGGAAGGAGTATTTTGAAAGTCTGTTTGAAAGAGAAGAGGTACTAGCACAAATGCAAGCACCTCTTGATGTGAACGTAAGTGAACCTGAAAGCGATATTAGTTTGGATGAGATTATGAAAGCATTAAAAAGTATGAAATCGGGTAAAGCTGCGGGATATGACAGGGTGACTGTCGAAATGCTGAAGGCTGGACAGGGTGTGGTAGCAAGTCAGTTGTACCACCTTTTCAACTTGTGTTGGAAAAACGGTCGGGTACCGGGAGACTGGTGCAAGGCCGTGATAGTGCCATTGTACAAGGGAAAAGGGTCACAACAAGACTGTAAAAATTACCGCGGAATTAGCCTTCTCAGTGTTGTCGGCAAACTGTATGCAAAAGTAATAATTGAAAGAGTTATGTTAGAAACAGATGAAAGAATATGGGATGTACAAGCAGGATTTAGAAAGGGAATGGGATGTATGGATCAGATCTTTTCCTTACGGTGCATTACTAGAAAATTTTTGGCCACAAACCAAAAAGTCTATTGTGCATTCGTAGATTTAGAAAAGGCCTATGACAAAGTGGTGAGGAATGAGTTGTGGTCAGCATTATCTTTGCATGGGGTGAGCAGTAGTCCCTCTATAGGGATTCCAGTGCTTGTGTCAGAATAAACGGAGCATACACCGAATGGTTTAATATCCAAAAGGGTGTTAGACAGGGATGTGTAGCGTCTCCATGGCTGTTCAACCTATTCATGGATAATTGTCTGACAGATTTGAAAGAGAGTGACTGTGGACTGAGAGTGAATGAGTTATTTTTCAAATGTCTTCTTTACGCCGATGATCAAGTATTACTTGCATCGTCGGCTAAAGATTTACAAGCGATGGTGACTATTATGAATGATGCCTTGGAAAGAAAGGGAATGAAAGTGAACGCAAAAAAGACTAAAGTTATGGTATTTGAAAAGGAAGAGAGCATGACAGAAGTATGTATCCGGATTGGTAGTGATAAACTAGAGCAAGTGAATGAATTTGTTTATTTGGGATCAATGTTTACTAGTGATGGAAAGTGTGAAAGTGATATTGAAAGGAGAGTTAATGCTGGTAATAAGATGAATGGGGCGTTGCACGCCTTTATGAACAGCCAGAAAATTTCTAGAAAAGCTCATCTGGCTGTACATAGAGCAGTGTTAGTTCCAACACTCATGTACGGAAGTGAAAGCTGGGTATGGCAGAAAAAACATGAAAGTAGAATAAATGCAGTAGAAATGAGAGCGCTAAGAAGTATGATAGGAGTGAAATTGAGTGACAGGATAAGAAATAGTGTAATAAGAGAACGTTGTGGTGTGAAAGAAGATGTAGTGACACGGATTGAGAAAGGGATGCTTAGATGGTTTGGGCATGTAGAGAGGATGAATGAAAGAAGATTGACTAGACAGATTTATAAGATGAGTGTAATTGGGAACGTTGGAAGAGGAAGGCCTAGACGAACGTTCCACGATCAAATCGGGGACGTTTTGAAGAAAGGTCAGGTCCAGAGTACTCTAAACCGACGAGCATGCATGAAAAGATTGATGAATGTTGAGGAAGCGAAAGTTGTATGTCAGGATCGTAGCAAGTGGAAGGACGTGGTCTCTGCCTACCCCGTTGGGAAAGAGGCGTGATTTATGTATGTATGTATGTAATATCATGACTGCTTTTTTTTTGATCGGACTATACTGTTAGCCTTAATGGCCCTAAAGCCTCGGAAGGCTTTTACAGCTTAACCGGGCTTGTGCTGATTATGCCAATGGTGATTAATTAATGAAAGTATTAGGCAGACTGAAAACCAGTACTGTGTGGTAAGGTAGTTTATACCACGTCACATATTATCAGTTAAGATCGTCGTATGTAGGCTAATCACATTATCTTATGAAATAGGCTTAATATGATTAACCTTACATAGGCTTAATATTTAAAATTTATTTTGTAAACTATTTTTGCAATGTATCATTATTATTATTCTTTTATTCCCATTATATATACAAACTAGTGGTGCCCGCGGCTTCGCTCACGTAGACTACTAAAAAACCTTTTTATTTTTTGTACGGAACCCTAATTATTTTTCTACAATAAAAGTAGCCTAACTTATACTTTATAACATCAGCTATCTGCAAGGTAAAGCTCGTCAAAATCGGCCCAACCGTTTCGGAGATTATCCGGAACAAACAGACAGACATACAGACAATAATTTAAAAAATGGGCTTTTTGTTATAGGTATCGTGTAAGTTCATATGCACTTAGTAAAAACCTGTTAATTTCAAACAGACAGGTGTTATATTACAAACAGACACTTTAATTTTATTATATGTATAGATTCTTTATGGTTTTAAATAAAGATGTATTATTATTATTATAACAAAAAAAAAACAATTTTTTAAATTCTTGTCTGTCTGTCTGTTTGTTGCGGCTAATCGCCGAAACGGATGGACCGATTTTGACGGGACTTTCACTGGCAGATAGCTGATACATATTCATTTTGACTTAATTAATAAATCATTCTTTCAATTTGTTAAAAATGTATTATCCACTGAATGAAGCCAATTTTACTTGTGTTTTGAAAGTAAAGACATCTCTATCTAATTTTTAACTGAACAAAAATTTAAAATTAATATAGAATTAATAAAATCCTCGAGTCATGCTCCGTCTGAAACAATGTAACCGCAGTATTTGTAAATCCGTGGAACATTGCTGTTAACTCGCGACCGCAGCCCATTGGCTCGTTTGAATTCAGAACGCGTCTGCGGTCGCGTTAACCGTCGCGCGGAGTCTACTGTTTCAAAATTAGAGCGTAGTCGTTTAACAGGTGTATAGAGTTGTAGTGTATTAGTGTCGTACGGTGGATTTACATACGGATATTGTGCTTGTCTGAACAAACTTTAAGCTGTTTTGTATAGATATATCAACGTGTCTCTCTCTCTCTCTCTCTGTCTTTAAGTTTATGTTCTTTTCACGCGAAAACCACCATGATATATAGATATGTTATCTGGCCAGGTTATAGAATATATTTTGTTACATAAAGTAAAATACGAAATTAGTTGTGACGAGAATGGTGAATCAATTTGAAAAAAAAAAACATTTGTGGCGCTTAAATGTCTTAAACTGGGTAAAACCATAGGAGATACATCAAATTCATGTACAACATAATTGTAGATCTTCAAAACACCTACATTTATGTATAATCAGCGATAGCATATGTCTATCTTTTAAGGATCACCCACAATAAGCATTTTTAAGGCAGTATAAAGCGCGCATGCTTTTAACCAACAGTATTCTGTAGTCCACGCGAGCGGAGCCGTACAGCTAGTAATATTATAAAACTCAAGAGATTATTGTTTTTTTTGAAGTGAAACTTCTTATGCGACTTCCAAGCGTTAAACGTTTAAGGCACATTATCGGTCTCTCCTCTTTGTGTGAGCCAGAGTGAGAGAGCAATATATTATCGGTCTCTTCTCTTTGTGTGAGCCAGAGCGAGAGCGTAAATGTCGGTGTGTATGTATATTGCACACTGTTTAAATAATATAGAAAATGTCTTTTAAAATGAAGTTTCACTTCTATCCTGTGTGAATCGCACACATCTTTTTTTATTTTAGAATGTTTATTTGTTAATATATAAATTAATAAACAATGAACATAATATATTTCTGATATTTTTTTTATAGTTTTTGGTTTGGCGTAGTTGCCACAATCTCACCTGATGTTAAGTGACGACGTGGCCCAAGATGATATCACGCTAAACCTAGCGGAAAACTGGCTCTCAAGTGCAGCTGCCGGAACACACGGATTGGTGCTTGGCGAGCATTAGAAAATACCCTACCACCATGCTCTGGTTTCATCACGATGTTTTCGCTCACCGAAAGCTCAGGCTCATTGCAGGGATTCGAACTCCCGTTAATCGACGCGAAGTCGTACAGGCTACCACTGAGCCATCATTACTTCTTAAAGCGCGGTATAAAAGAGAGGTTGGGCACAGAGAAATTTCGTTGGAGATTTCTCTCTACTTGGGGCAGTTTGACTGGGGGAATATGTCCATCGTACAGAAGATCGCGTGTGCCTTGTGTTGTATTCCTGCGGTGAGTAAGGTTTCCAGTGCTCCTTGGGGTACGGGGATTCAAAGTCGCCAACTCGCTTGTGATAAATATGGTATTACAAGCGTCTATAGGTTACGGTATCATCAGGCGGGCCGTATGCTTATTTGCCAGTTTGTAGTATACCTAATATCAAATATACAATAATATACAAGTGGTTTTTTTTTAGGAAAATCGTGTTTTTTTAGAAATTATATTTAAATACGAATTACATACTGATGAAATATGAATAATATTTTTCGATCTTACCGACAGAATAATAAAAAAATATGAACTGCTTAGTTGATTATTGAAAACACGAATAAAACGACATTTTCTGAAAATAAATTCTAGCTAGATCGATTTTTCGCCCCCGAAACCTCCTGTATACGAAATTTCGTGAAAATCGTTAGAGCCGTTTCCGAGATTCAGATTATATACATATATACCTACAAGAGAGTACAATGTAAAAAAAGTGATGACCACCGAGAGATAAGTAATCCATCGACGGTCATTGCTGTCATGCAGGCCTGCAAGCATCTTAGCAGCTAGATGTACAATAGCTGATCTCGAAACAAGACAAACGAGACTCACTGTGACTGGTTTAACACAGTTTGAAAAGCCTGGATTTGTCAAATCGTAGATAGAAAAGTATCGAACTGTAAAAGAACTGTAAATGTAAGACTAAATATCAACATGTTTGCTTAACGATTCCAAATAACTATTGATATAACAATTCCCAACACCTGCCGAGTTAATATTCACTCAGCGACGTAACCAAACTCGATTCCACTCTTTTATTTCAATGTGATTATCGAATCGCACTTTACTGGAACGATTTATCGACGCCAAGCATTGACTTTATGGCTTTCACGTAGGAACAACTTGCCGTTACAACCTTTTTTTATGCACTCGGAAAAATATCACCTCTGAGGACTTAAGATTCGAAATCAACTACGGCAGTGGTAGAATGTATTTGGAAAGACGCAAACTTTCAATTTGCGTTTGGTAAAAGGGAAAAACTTCATAAAATAAAGCTGAAATTCATTTCGACCGTGGTAAAATGGAATCGGTCGTTTCAGAACACAGTAAGAGCGGCGGAGTCATTCCAAATTCAAATATTATCTCAATATGGCGCCCAATGACATGTTAATATGAGCCCCGGGACCGATATGCATAATTTTATAACTCTCCGGTGTCGATTTTTGTGATTTTCTCGGTTATACCCTTTTGCTTATACGTGTCTGAGTTTGCAATGTATTCGAGGGCACGCGTGGATTATGGATACATAGTTAACAAAAAAATTTTTGTGACCATCTGGCCCGAGATATTCTTTACTTACACCTAGGGCTGAAATCTCCTAAATTGTTGAAGCCGGACAATAACTTGAAAAACTCAGGACAAAAATAAAATAATTACACCCCTTTCAACCATTTTTTTTATTTACGAGGTTCGAGTACAAATCAATTAGTGATGTCCTAATGCGTTACTGATTTGATTTCCTATAACAAATGATTTTATTTATAAAGACGTTTTAATCTATTCAACAGATTGATAAGTATTTTATTTTTGCTCAAAATTTTTATTTTATAAACATACACATGCGTTTAAATGACTAATATTTTAAGTATTAAAATAAACCATTTATACTACGGTAAATGTATTTATTATTTGGCAACATCAATCAAGCAGGTTATAGAGAACATGCATCGCCAATGACGCGGCGGCGCCGACGCTATTCTGTGTAGTCTTGGGCCTAACCGGTCACCACAGAGAGCGCTTAATTTAGTTCGCTCTAATAGTTCATTTTTGAAATAATTTAGTAAGAATAATACTAAGAAAAAAATATAGTTATGATTATTGCAAGTTCTGTTTATGTTTATTTAAAAAGTACAAATATTACATGAAAAGTTCACACGTCTATTTATGTAATATAGGATTTTTATTTATATAATGAAAAATAAAATAATTTATATTAATAATTAGTCAATAGCTAGGCTAGTTCCTAGTATAATGCGTAATTATACATGAATGTAAAAAGTATGAATTTTTACAATTAAAGTTGACCTTTTTGTTATGGCACATAAAATCTTTGATTGAATTGAAAACGAAAAAATTAAATAATTTACATTAATAATTAGTCAACAACTAGTCTCGTTCCTAGTATAATAGGTAATCATATTACAATACTAGAAAAGTACGAATTTACAATTAAAGTAAACATTTTTTTATGGCACATAAAATCTTTTTCTTCGTAAAATCAGACATAAATACTGTTTGATAATTAGCCAGCAATATTTCAGTTGACGATTGTTATGATTTGATAAAATTTCAACCATGGCGATATCGATATCGGTATCGATATCGAAATATCAAGGCGCGCACAGTAAAAGTAAACAACTCGATTGGTCACATGGCGCCACTGTACTAAAGTGGACGCTAAAAGAATTATGTATAAAAAGAACTAAGAGCGGGATTATCAATGAACTAGTTCGCATAGTTCACCTAAAGGAGCGCTCTTCCGACCTAGGTCGTTCGCGAACTACCCAAGACTAATTTTGTGTCATTCGCAACGAGACGCTCGTACTAGTTATTGCATTGCTGAGTGTTTATTCATACTTTTCTTACGTCGAGTTGAGTATTTATATTCCTCCGTATTGATTTACTTGTGACTTCTTAAGTTTAGTAGAGTTGAGCATATCGTTCCTCCCCGTAAGCTTTATACTTGCACAAAGCCGAAAAGTATGGTGCTTAAAGGACAATTATTAGGACATCATCATTGAAAGGGCATTTATTTGGCGATAGTTATAATCATACCCAATAACATATGTGAGGTTATGAATTAAATTAAAAACTATCACATGACAGGTCAAAATCCCGGCACAAACTCCTCGTGCATTTATCAGACAGTTTTTGAACACAAACGCTGTCAGTGATTCCTTAAATTGTAAAAAATAATAGCAATTTTTTACTTTATTGATTTTAGTTTGAGCCTCTCACTTGACATTAATTTACGATTCGGCTTAAGATACTAACACTCTTAGTATAAAGGGACTGGATCTCATGTTAAGCTGCCGGAACACACCTATATATTAGCCTTGATAATTTAATGTATGTATGCAAAAGCTCAAATAAGCTAGGTTATGTAAATAGCCGGCATAGTTTTAATACTAGAAATAAACACAAATTAGCTAATAAATAGCTATCTCGTGTTTTAGACTCAGTAAGACCTATAAAAGTGTTTAGGTAGGTAATAGTTTTAGTTTCTGCAAAAAGGTTCCAAAGGATGTTACCAATTTGTCGGACAATATGTTCAATGATAAGTTCAAACCGGTTTTTATAGGATGGGTAACGACTCCCTCTCTTTACACCCACCAAAATAATATAGGTAATTGTTACATGTAAATATTATTCATGAAGTTAAAAGAAACATAAGCCTAATCGAGTTTCTAGCTTGCTCTTATCGATGACATTGCTAATAGTGTTGTAACCTTCATCATTGTTTTCTTAGGGCTGAATTCAAGGGTCGATTGCACTCATTTTTAAATGTCTGTACAAAATATCCAAAACTTGTTTAGTTTGGGAAGTCAAAGGTTTACCTCGAGCATGTTTTAACACCGGAGTCATTTTTAATTAATAATTTTACTATTAAATAACAACAGTGAACTAATTAGTAAGAAAGGAATAACAAAAAAAATTGCATGACACTTCTAACGCTACTTATAAGCGACTGATGCGAGAGTGCGAGGCGCGTGGTAATTAGCGCAAAGTGGTTTATTCCGGTTTTACAGTGTGTATTACACTACTACAAACGCAAATACGTCTCCAAGCTGATTTATGTGAAGCTTATGTCAATAGTGATGTTTTTTATCGTTATATGTTTGGCGTAGTGGCCACAATCTCAACTCATGTTAAGAGATAATGTGGCCCAAAATGATAACACGCTAAACCTAGTGGAAGACTGGCTCTCAAGTGCCGCTGCAGGAACACACCTATAGATGCTTGGCGTCAGATTTTCAACTTGAGGGTGGTAGCTAGCCAGGCAGGGATTAGAAAATGCCCTACCATCATGCTATGGTTCCCTCATGATGTTTTCCTTCACCGAAGCTCAAGGTCATTGCAGGGATTCGAACTCACGTCAATCGATGCGAAGTCGAGATCGTTATATAGCGAAAAAACAGTCTATGTTGCATTTAGCGCTATCTTTGAAGCCCAGTTGAGTTCTCCTAATGGGTACATTATACCTACATGAAAACGCTTCGATATGAGTCTGTCGTGATAAATGTGAGTAATTTATAATGTGTACTTATCATATCAAACACAAAACGTATATACTAGAAAGATGCTCGGCAATCTTGAAATCTGTAGTATCTCTCATTGTTATTCTACCTCTCTACGTATGCCTGAAATGGTCCTCTGCGGCAACTCAAGCCTAAGTCCGATCCATCGCTATGGAGCCCTTGAGACAAGCAGCCGCTCGCGCGATACAGTGACTCTACATTCACTAGCTTTCACAGCCACACTTGACACTGCATTATACACAAATGCATAACACATAGGTACATAGGTTCTGTAAGGGACCTTTTTTTTTTCTTTTTTTTTTGCCTAGTTAGAGTAAACAAAAATTTCAGACCACTAAATACACATACACATGTTCCTTCCCTCTTCCCAGGGGGCAGAAACATGTATATATGTATAGTTAGTTTAGATCGAATTACGGATAGGGAATTAGCCAGATCGCGACTTATTTGCATACGCGCAACAGTCCGAGCCGAGGTCCGGCCACTTTGGCACCCTCGGATGTTGTTGCTTAGCTTTCGTGGCTGAGTGCCCTAAGCGCTCGCCCCCAAGCCCGGTAAAGCTGTAAAAGTCGTAAAGTCTCCAGAGCCCCTAGGCTAACAGTATAGTCAGTTCAAAAAAAAAACCGATGTAGTTTTGAAGGTGTTAAACCATCGCTTGCATTTTTCAATATATGCATAATAATCGATATTAGTCCGTTTTACTGGGTGCTAGGACACGACAATATGCCCGACTGATCGCCGACTACAATACACACATAGAGACAGACTAGTCACAGTGACTATCTTTTGGTTTGTCGCTTTTCGGGATCAGTCAGTGTGCTTAGAGAATTGTTGGTCGACAACCAGCGATGGATTGCCGGTATCTCAGTAATCACCGTTATTTTTTAATTGTACTGTAGTTACAATCAGGTTAAGTGCCGTCACTATGCCATGCTACGAAAAAAAAAACATCATGATATTCAACGATATTCATAGTTTATGTAAACGTTAATATACAAATAGTCCAACAAAAAAATCCACAAAATCAAAATCAGTAAATACTTTATTTAACGTAAGCCCCAAATAGGCACTTTTCAACTTCAAAAACTACTACCGGTTCGGACAAACATCCCAGTCATCTAGAAGAACCGGCAAGAAACTCGATCGGATTTTTCATTTCTTTTTTAATTTTGTTTCAACTGTAAAAACAATGTTTACTACAGATAATAATCATATTAATAATTTTTTGGATGCACAGAGAGGGAGTCACTTCCAGACATCACTATCACTTACATAATGATCCACCCTATAATAACTTTATGACAGTAAAATCTGCTTTACATGGTCCTTGAACTCATTATCAGACAGATTAGTAATAAACTTCGGGATCTCATTATAGAACTTTACACTATTACTTACTATTATTACAAAGTCTACAAAACGGTACGACTAATTTATGTCTATTGCTAATATTAAAACTGGCTGATCTTTGATAAAATCCAGTCTGTTAAAGACTGAATCGTTAAGAAAAATCAAATTAAATCACACAATTACTCTTGTAAAGGAACAATAAAGTCCAATAACGAAACTTAATTAAAAAAAGCTATACTGAAATAACGGCTACCATTAACGCAGTATAACGTTATCGCTTATAACCGTCCTCTCTATTCGACGCAACATCTTAATTCACTAACGCAAAGGCGCAATATGGCCGACTACTTTTTCAATAAAACTGGTAACATCTGGCAAGACACTTAAGCGCGGGGGCGGGAAAAAGATAGCTGTCCTGATTTACGTTAGTGCGAAAGAGACAGCAATAAATGCGGGGTCCGCGAGCGAAATTAATATGTCCTTTTCTTAACATTTTCGTCCAACACAGTTCCTTTATTATTTTATTATTGAAGCGTGTGCTCGCCGCTCGGAGTTGCTATATTAATAATTGTTTTTTTGTTATCTATACAGCTATTAAGTGCTTTTAGTGGCCAGTACTGGCATCACTATAAAAACGGATTTTACAAGTATAAAACATATCAGATTTCAGAGAATGTTCCCTAAGAGTCACTATTATTTATGTGCTTCAGAATATTTTCTATAAAAAGTTAAAAGTCCATAGAAAGTTGTCATCACTTGTACACTGATTGAATGTAGAATTCCCCAGAAAGTTACTTTCCGAAGTGAGTCTGTCGAATAGGTTCCTCTTTTTATTCTTTAAAGTTCTGGCATTTGGCCACAATCACAACTTAAGTTAAATGACTATGTGGCCCAAGATGGTAACACGCTAAGTAAAAAGGTAATAATGTAAAATGATAATATGTTCTTTACAGTTATGCGTTCTATTTATATACTGAATACAAAGCATTTTATAATATCCCTGCAGATCCAATAACAAAATATTATTTAAAAATTTGTGACTATTTAAAGTTGTGATAATATGCGTTTTGCTTTTAGCTTATTCTACAGTACACGGTCAACAGTTCATTTGGCAACTAAACTCTGTGTATTAGTCACACTTGATATTGGCGAATTGCTTACATTGGCAAAAAAAGATTTGGCATTTAAAAAAAGATGTCTAATGTCGGATGTCGGAAAAAAACTGTCAAACCACCATGTATGTGTCAATAACTATGTATAACTTATTGTCTTACCTCTTGTTAATGCCTTATAAATAAACAATAAAATTGTATACAGGAAGCGATACCGATAGGTATAAAAAATGTCAAGTGTATGTCATACCTCGCGCAGCGTAGTTGTCCGTCACAATATGTAGAGTTTGAAGGGGGGCTAAGTAATTTTCAATGGAGTTTGTACGAAATTTTCCTTTTTATTTACTTCTCCAAGTACATTTAATAAGTTGGTCGATTCGTTAACTAAAATCTCTGATAGCTTTCTTTTTAACTTCATTAATATACTACTGCCGTGAATTTTCCACTATGAATTTCTTATGATAGATAAGTAGGATATGTATTATTGTGGCCATGAATCAAGGAGTCCAAGAAGTCGCTCTATTATGAGTACTTAGCCATGCAAGAAAGAGTCTAAAACTAGGCCGCCTTAATGACTGTATGATTAACCACGATGAGCACAGGAACTGATTTAGGCATTGATATAAATGGACGGCGTTGATAAAATTCTAAAGATAATTGGTATGACAACCTGGAAATATATTGATCTGGAGAGATATTATATTGGATCATAGCGGCTGCGGATCTTCATATAACGATATTTTGTTATGTGAAATCCGATAATGGCTTGCGACGAGATTTTTTTTTATACACGGTAAAGTGACTTCTCTATAACTGATCATAACTGAAATATAGAATAAATTGGTCAGCGGAGGGCTTTGTTCGGCCATTTTCTATATAAATAAAATTACTGAGAATTGCGCACTACGCAAAAACTGCTGGATAGATTTTGATAAACGAAAATTGTTTTACTTTTTAGATACTTGGTCATTATAAAAAAATCACGTCATCTTCATAAACAATAATTCTGTCATCCACGCGAGCGGAACCGCGGGCACAGCTAGTATATAATAATAGTTTTACCTTTTAAGTATACACCAAAAAAAAGTTTTTTTCTTTTATTTAATTTGGCACACAGCTCAGATTTGGCCGGTTTTTATTTTTAATCTAGGGTTTGCACTATAATCAAATTTTGACTTTTGTATGTATTACATTACATAATATATATAAAAAAACTATTAAAAAAACCTGTCTTTTGGTACCCTTAAAATTATATATTTTAATACCAGTTATAGGAATATATTGTAAAAATTTCAACTGGCTATCTACCACGATTCAATGATACAGCATAGGCTTATCAACAGAGTTCTTTTTCTGTAAACGGAACCCTCAAACACACACAGAGACACCGAAAATGATTCGTCTAATTTCCCTGTCAAGCCAGCCAGTTTATTGTCAAACAATTATAATAAATTTATTTTTTGCCGGAACAGCGGAAGAATAACTTACATCAAATCGGCAATAACATCCCAAAAGAAATTCAGAAAATATTCAACATTAATTTTGAATTAAAAGAATAACTACCACAGTTACGATAGTTAATTTAATATGTAAAGCAATTAAGTATTAATTAATACGTATGGATTTAACAGAGATGTTAATTCTGTATCTACTATTATAATACAAATCTCAAGAGATTGTTTTTTTTTGTTCAAAAGAGCTAATCACTGAAACTCCCGGTCAGATTAAAAAAAATTCTTTGGATTGTATAGACTATTTATTGAAGAAAAAATTATAGGCTATATAACTTCATGCTAAAACTCTAAGTAGCGTAACAGTAACCTTGAACGTCAAGTAATCTGGAAGATTTAGGAAAGTAAGGGAAATGAGAACAAATATAACATGGGTTAAATCAGGGCACAGTTACGATTTTTTTATACTACAAAGGTGGCAATCAAGCATTTAGTCCGCCTGATGGTAAGCGGCTACCGTAGCCTATAGACAGATACCATAGGTATCACTAGCACGCTGTCAACCTTGAACCCCCGTTCCCCAAGGAGCTCTGAAATCCCTACTCACCGCAGGAATACAACATAAGGTTATTTGGCTGCGATCTTCAGTATGGTAGAGGTATTCTACCAGTCGAGCTGTCCCAAGTAGAAAGAAATCTCCAAAGACATTTCTCTATGCCCTACCTCTCTTACTTAGTTAATTATTTAGTTTTAATGTGACAATAACTTATATGGGTTTTAAATTAACTGGATTCACAACTTACCACCGATATTACAATTCTTCCCAATACTATCCTCCCGATCGCCCAAAATAGCGCTCACGCTGAATTTGAGCAATGGCTTCTTCTGTTCACTATATTCTTCCCTCACCATATCCTCAGTTGTATAGGTTTTTCCATCCCTTTCACCTTCATCACCAGAGTTGTCTTGGTAACCGTTTAAATTAAAACGTTTCTCCAATTCTTCGAGACGTCTTATACCAGATTTCTTGCAGGCGAAGGGTGGGCAATCATGACCGCAGATGTGGCACCTTCTAGACAAACTTGGTATGTTTAAAACCTCCTTTTCAATAGCTTTACTATCATTTGGTCCCTGGTAGTAATCTTTATTGAAATATAATTCTTTTTTAACGTTATTATAAGGTTCTTCTTCGTCTCTGCTTTTTGAGTCCTCGTCGTTTTCTATTTTGGCATCTTCTATTGATTCCTCGCGATTTTCGTCTTCAGTTTCACCATGTTTAGTCTCCTCCACTTCTGGTGTATTCTCTCTTGAATAACTCTGACGTTGCATGTAATTCTCAATGTGCTGATTCAAGTACTGGTTGTGGAACTCATTTTTCTGCTGATGTAAAATATTGTCGACCAAAAATGGCGATGTCATGCTGAAGTTTGTATTTTTATTGTAATAAAAATTCTGTAAAGTCTTCAGCATAATGTTGTGGTCAAAATTTTTCACAAATTTCAGTTGTCCATTTTTTATATTGTCCGTTGGGTACATAATAACTGCTGTTGATAATATCAATAACTATTACACATTATTTTTTAAGTATGCGTTATTTAAAATTAACGTTAAAATATTTTTTATAACACTCATCACTATTAAATAAATTAAAAAAGATGGTTACGAATTGTCAATGTGAAAACACGTCGCGTTTAAAACCATTATGAGAAAAACGTGTACATGCCTTACGAAGTTCTATCATCGACTGACTATAAGGGAGTGGTTCCAGAAAGGGGCGGGTATCAAAACGGACGGGGTGGCTTTTTGGCCGCTTCTAATAATCGTCCGTTTTACTATGAACTCTCTAGATGGATATTCCGTTCACAATTTTAGAATACATGCCGAGACGTTACAGTTCAATTTATAATTGACGATTTATAAGCTTACAAATTTATATTTGCGGTCGTATTGATTATTCTACGGTTGATTTTCAGAACTCTTCGTAAGTTTCTGAACTGTAAAATAAGTTTGTGCAGTCCGCATTAGTGGGCAATGTTTATATGTGTGTTATATTCATTACTTAGGGGTTAAAAGGGAGTTAGTAGTTTTTTCTTTATGTTTTATATTGAATTTATTGACTCGCTTATTATTGGTCTTGTTCTTTTGGATTGCATATTTTATACTAAAATTGCACAGACGACGTAATTTAGATAGTTATGGCTTAATAAGAGAGGTAGGGTACAGATAAACTTCTTTTGAGATTTCTCTCTACTTGAGACAGCCCTACTAATGGAATACCTCCATCCTACAGAACATCGTAGCCAAATAACCTAATGTTGTGTTCGTGCGGTGAGTAGGGTTTCCAGAGCTCGTTGGGGTAAGGGATTGAAGGTCGGCAACTTGCTAGTGATATCTATGGCATTACAAGTATCCATAGGCTACGGTAGCCGCTTACCATTAAATGGGTGGGTGGTATACTTATTAGCCTTTACGATATAAAAAAAATTGTTACAGCTAACTAATTAATTTATCTTCTTTTCCACGTTTAGTTTAAGATTTAACATTTCCAAGTTCACATTAATAATGAATAAGAAACATTTTTGTTTCAGAAAGACGAAAGATTTTATAATCTGTTTCAGATGGAAGTAGAAAAGAAATTATTGATAAATTATCTACGATGGACTTCGAAAAACTAACGCCTCAATCAAAGTAATCAAATATGCTAACGTAGGTAGGAGCTGAAGGTGTAAATTATAATAGTGTTCGGGTTATGTACTCGCCGTTTGGAGCTAACTGGTCTTGGCCTGCCAATAAACATTATAGTGAGCCATTGACAGCGGTGAAATTTTCTATATTAGATACGCTTTCTCATCATCGTCAGTGTCTCAGCTGAAAAACCTCCACTGTTCGAACCCCAATAATCGCCACAATATATTGGTGCGTTCTGCATACAGCGGGTTCCCGTAACCTTCAGGTAGTAGATCTGCCCACACTGCATCTTCCGATACGCGGTCCCCAATCGAGAACTCTTTGGCCCCATCGGCCATCCATAGATTTGTTGACTGTTTTTAAAGTAGCTCTTAAGTTATTAATTATTTTTCGATCATAGGAAAAAAATATTACCATATTTTTTAGGACCTAGAAAACCGCAATATTTTATTTTAATAGTTTACTTTTCGTAAACAGACGAAAGCGCAGTCAGCTATATTAATCTATATGTCAGAGAATCGTGTCTATGTCACTATTTAAAAAGAAATGATGTTTGATAGTAACGAGATAACAGACCCTGTCAGATATTCAAAAATACGGCGTATATAAAATAAATGGAAATAAAGTAGAGAAGATGCCGTGCGCTCGCTACAGGTATGCTCTGTGATCCACGCAACTACATAAGCAGACAACGACGCGCTTGAAGGATGGCTCTAGCTCGAGCCCTCGTATCATGAGGAGCTCCGTTAATATTGGATCCTAAGATTGTTCGACACCACCTACTGAGTCGGAACCCGAAGAGAAGATTATTCTGGCTGGAGCTTGTCGGATCGTGAAGATGTTCAAGATGAATTACTAGGTCACCTACGGGCAGCGATGACACAAATATGCGAGGCATGGGGTGGCTATAGGGGAGGTTGGAGGCCACTGGGGGCAACCCCAAATAAAACAGACATAATGCTCACTTGGATTGTCGGACCATGTGCATCTCTACAATGCTTGCACTTAACCCAGATTACGCCCACAAGATTTATTATTCCGTAATGAAGAATGATATCAAGGAAAACCCTGGTGTCTTCGATAGTATATTCTGATGTCTCTCTCTCTCTTTGACATATATATTTATCTTTGCTGTGACGTCATACGCACTGAAAAAAATGAATAGCTGAACTAGTTTGACTAATCAGAAAATAGCTTAAATTTACTTCTTAGTAACCAAACTTTTGTTAAAATAGCTAAACTGGTATTGCTGCACTTCCCAAACTAGTTCAGCTATTCGTACTTTTGTTGCTATTAAATAAAAAATTGGCTATTATTTAATGAAATGGGTTTGCTAAACTCGTTTATCTACTTTATACAAAACAAAGTTTAGTAAAAAAATACTATTTGATTACTGATAGGCAAACACTTTAGTAATTATTATACAAAATGTTTAGTTATATCTAAGCAAGTATTAAGTAAATAATAGACTAACAAATCCATTAAATGTTTATTAATTTATTTTCCTATTGTAGCAAAAATTTATTATCAATTAGAAGACAAACTTTTACAGTTATATGTAACTAAGTTATTAAAAACATTCCTAGCTAAAATTTGGTTATCTATTTCAAATTGTTTAATAAATAGTAGATAAATTAACAAATTTTTTCAACTAAATGAACTTGTTTCGACACGAATCTCCTATACACTCGCGGTACGCGTTTCTGCGCTTATTAGTGTTGCTACCTTAGCGATTTATTCTCTAGATTCGGTGATTTTTGTCGCCCTTTTGCGAAATTTTTCTATAGTTAAGTGAATTATTTTGCTTTTGCGTTTTTCAGCGCTATTTGATCGCAACCATAATAATTATGAAGTTTCTTTAAAATACAATAAGTTAATATTTTGTTATTTATTTTTACGTATTTTTGAGACCCTGTAACTTTAGGCGACACTCTTCTCCACCACTGCATTCCACAGATTTATTTACTAATTAACTTCACGCAATGTCTCTCACGGGAAGAAAGGTAGAAAGAATAGAGCACGACTGCAATCTACTTTTGCATACCTCTTTAAAAGTTTAGATATGTTTTTATCGCCCGTTTTTTCTTTTTCGGTGCGCTTCCTTCAAGAGTTTTTTGAAGACCCTAATAAAATTGTGCCAACCATATGATAAGTTTTAAAAATATATGTTTCACCACTAGAAAAAACAGGTTTCGAAAAATTATAGAAAGTTTTAGTATTAGACATGATTTTTACAAGATTTGTCTGAAACTGTCTTTATTATAAAAACAAGATAATATTTTTTTTATTTATGCGCGGTATTTCTAGTTCTGAACACGATAATTTCAAGCTACAAACACGGTAGTTTTTAATTTTCATATGGAAACACTGGTACATAGTGTTAAAATTATATTATTCTTCTCCTTCTTTCCGTCGACGACAGTTGCTGAATTACTTTGTTGTTATGAAGAGTATTCTTTATGCGTTTTTCAAGTGCCTCTGTTTTAATATTCATGGTGTATGTTAAATTACTTTCAAAAACGAAACACCGACGACTTTCTTACATGGAGAAAGATGCCAGTCGATCCGATGGCCGATGAGTTACGATCATGGGGTCTTGAAATCTACATCGATAATTCTGCAGGTACGCAATATTATTTATTATTTAGTTTTCAAGAAAATAGGAATCAACTGGCAGGTTGAATTAAGTTTTGGCGGGATTTTAGTCATTTATGTAACTATTGGTTTTAGTATTTTTTCCTAATCATGCGTAGTTTGACTCTATTTTGTGTAATGTTAGTGGCATCTTGCTTAATATAGCTTGGTTATCGTGTACAAGTGAATGGGATGTCAAAGAATAACACGGAATATGAATTCTGAGATGTCACAAAAACTCCCTGAACTGATAAGTTTTAACAAGGCGGCCACCATCTTGTCAACTTTTTATATGTGATAGGCTAGAGGCTGACCACTATCTCATCTATTAGTAAGTGATAATGTGATACAGTTTCTTAATTATATAATACATTGTATAAATATAGTATTTAATTATACTTTTGCAATACGTAATTAATTTTTTGCAGTTTTTGAAGAAGGACTTCAGGGTTTTGTATCCTGAAAATGATGACAAACTAAGTAATAATTGGTATATAACAAGACCCAAAATGATTGCAATGAAAAGAACTGACAGAATTTTGAAAGAAATTATAGAAGACATAGCTGGTAAGTTCCTATTTGGGCTAATATGCTAATGTATTTTACTATACATTTGTATTACAATCAATTATTAGAGTAATCTTTTTGTTGCAGAGGGTAACGAAGAGGCTGCAGACTTAGCTACATTTATGGCGATACCAATTTTAATTGTAAATTTTTGTTATTACATCAATAAAAACAAAATATAAATTGGTATAATCTTTTATTTATTGTACTGAAACAAAGTTTATTTTTAAATATAACGTTTTGGTTATTAGTACCTTTACTGTATATTTATTATTTACTGACATTGTTTTGCTACCTGTCGCTAGGTGGTTAGCTGATTCTTTATTTGTTTTATTTAGATTAACTAATTAAAACGATTGCAATTGGCTAATATTGTTATATTAAAAAAACAACAACAAATCAAATGTTGACTAGAGAACTTCCCATAAGGATTTCTACGCAGGCCAGATCTCTACTTTAGAAGTTTCATGTAAGTTATTTTAATGTAATTTAAATTAATGGCAATCGTGATAATTAGTTTAATAAAACAAATAAAAATTCATCTAACCAACTAGCGACAGGTAGCAAAGCAATATTAGTAAGTAATAAATAAACAGTTAAGTTATTAATAACTAAAACATTATATTTAAAAGTAAATAAACTTTGTTTGCAGTAGCCAAATTAATTAAATCTGGTAACAGAACATTTTATTTAAAAGTAGATAAACTTTGGTTGCAGTAGCCAAATTAATTAAATCTGGTAACAAAACATTTTATTTAAAAGTAGATAAACTTTGGTTGAAGTAGCCAAATTTATTAAATCTAGTAACAAAACATTTTATTTAAAAGTAGATAAACTTTGGTTGCAGTAGCCAAATTTATTCAATCTGGTAACAAAACATTTTATTTTAGAGTAACTATATAATTAAGTTAGCATTAGCTTAATAAATCTGATCGGGTAACATAAAAATTTTGTTATTAATAGATAAACAATTAATTAGTAGTAACCAAAAGGTTAAGCTAATTTAAGCAATTTAAAAGCTGTGTTAAATAAACTAAATTTTGAAAACAGCTAAATATTGTTGTTATTTTTAAACAAAGCAGTTTGATTAGTAATTGCAAAGCTGTTAAGCTATTGGTACATAAACAGTTTTGTTAATACCACAAAACTAGTTAATTACCAGCCAACAAAATAAATTTATCAAAAAGTAACTAAAATTATTTTACAAAACTGAGTTTGGTTACTAGTAGGCCTCAGTTTAGTAGTCCCCCGAATTTTGTAACTAATAGATAAAATTTTAGCTACAATTATCAAAACTTTTTTTTCAGTGCGGGTTGTAAATAAACACAATGATGACCGCTTGCTTTAGCAAACGTTCATCATTGTAAAAGCTCGATACTTTTTATTAAAATTCGATACTAAAAAACGCTTTTTTGTTTCTTGTGCGGATCTCTAATTATTTAGCCTAAGTCATTCCTTATGACATCAGCTATCTGCCAGCGAAAGTCCCGTCAAAATCGTTCCAACCGTTTCGGAGATTACTCGGAACAAACAGACAGACAAAAATTTAAAAAATGGGTTTTTTGTTATATTTACCGTTTATACTTTCATTTAGTAAAACCTGTTATTTTGACATTAAAAACAGACACTTTTATTTTATTTAAAGCTGTAGAGGGTTTTTTGGTTGATTGTATGTTTGTTTGTTTAAACGTGCTAACATCTGGAACAATTTTTATCGTTTTTAGATTTAGCGTTATGGCCCCAATCTCACCTGATCTTAAGTAACGATGTAGCCCAAGATGATAACACGTGCCTAGTGAGCCTAGTGGAAGACTGACTCTCAAATGAAGCTGCCGAAACACAATTATTGGTACTTGGCGACAGATTTTCAACTTGAGGGTGGTAGTTAGCCAGGCGGGCATTAGAAAATACCCTACCACCATGCTATGATTTCATCACGATGTTTTTCCTTCACCGAAAGCTCAGGTTAATTGCAGAGATGCGAACTCGCGTCGATCGACGTGAATTACGTAAATTAATTATGTATCTCACATAGACACAACACGTCTACAAAAATCTTCTAATTATTGTTCCTTTTTTTATCATAGCACGAGAAAGTGACAGCATTGTACTTGGTACTAAGCACAATGCAATCCAATAACATCGGCGACCACCGAAGAAAGATGCTCAATCCATCGACAGTCATCGCTGTCATGCCGTCCTGTTCAAATGTGCTTTACACGTCATGTTTAAAGGATACCATCTTGTAGGAACATTTTCAATCTAAAATCATTTAATAAACTGGAAATTAGCGTTGACGATACTAAAATTCGCCAAATTTTATTCGTCGTAGAGGTTAGCCGTTCTCGGCCTGCGCAAAATATATTATTTGAATTATTTATAAATTTTATTTGACCACATTCTCAACTAATGTTAATTGACAATGTGGTCTAATATGGTATCACGCTAATCCTATTGTAAGGTACTACTTGTTCTCAAGTGCAGGTGCCGGGACACACCTATAGGTGGTTGGCGACAGATTTTCAACCTAAGGGTGGTAACAAGCCAATGAATTTTCCTATACGTTCCTAAACAATTCATCTAATTACGATATCTAAATTTAGTGAGCTGCTCTGAACTCACCCATGAATTTTTCTATATTAGTACAACCAGGTAATAAAAAAACGTTAATTGTTAAAATAGAACAGGAAATATGAAATTAAAAAGAATCATAGTTTTTTTTTTTTTTTTTTTTTTTTCGAACTGACTATACTGTTAGCCTTAGGGGCCCTGGAGCCTTTACGGCTTTTACAGCTTTACCGGGCTTGGGGGCGAGCGCTTAGGGCACTCAGCCACGAAAGCTAAGCAACAACATCCGAGGGTGCCAAAGTGGCCGAACCTCGGCTCGGACTGTTGCGCGTATGCAATTAAGTCGCGATCTGACTAAAAGAATCATAGATTTTATAACGTATGTATAATGGTAATGACGCATGTAATAATTAGTAAACCTATATATATAAATCTACGCGACTACAACGTAGCATCGTAGCGCTACAGCGTCTCCAATTACGTTCAATGCATAGACTAGTTCCTAGACTGTATTATATACACGCAGATCGTGTAACCGGGTGTGAGATAGGTATAGTGTTGTCATTGTATTTAGTTTCCTTAAAATTTACCATTGTACGCACGCATAAAACAATGTTCAATGTCAGATATACAATGAAATGACATATTCTTTACTCTCGTTTAAAAAAAAAAACAATAAAACGCTCACAGCCTCAACTATTTTGACAACACGTCTTTTAAGCGTAATTTCGTTAACATTACTCTAGCATAACATTGGCTCCTTTGTCAGAACTGTCCAGGGAGTTTTGTAATCCGCTTCACTTGTGCACGATAATCGAATTATATCTCGCAATAATGCCACCAATATTACATAATTTAGAATTAAAAAACCCCAAATTTATGCAACAAATTAAAAAGCATAACATGACTTATCATGATTCTACAAACAACTCAAAAGAGTGTATTTAATAGTATATTGCTATTAAACAAAGACAATACTTACTAAAATAATTCTAACGTAATGCGTTTTTTATCCCTGCGGAGTAAATTGACAATCACTAATGTCAAACTTGTAAATAATGTTGCCACATATATTTTTGTAGTGTTGAGCTACTGTATATTGCACAGTACAATTATTTAAGCGTTTTTATTTATTTATTGAAATATTTTGTGTTCTTCAACGGGTAAACTAGCAACACATTAAATATCGTTTTACTCCGTGGGAATAAAAAACGCACTGTAATTAATTCAACCGCATGTAATAGTTATTTATGATATTAGTGCGGTAAGTTGGTTTTTACAAACGAGTAGAAGAAAGTCGAGCGCTTATCATAGTCACGAGTTTGTAAAAATCAATTCCGCACGCGTGCCATACAAAGCATTTTCAACACATTTGCGAGTAAACAGTAGGTAGGTACAATAGGTAATGAAGCAAACTTTTTCATTAGATTATTTTTAATAGCAAATAAGAAATTATGCAGATAGGTCACTACTCATGAAAATTTTACGTGCAATTTGCGCCTCATTCAAGATATCAGATGGAGTAGACTCCATATTAATATCGGATTCCTCGCTTGAACTCATATTATTATTTTGTTTATAAAATATCAATCGGAAAGTCGCAACAATCTTTGACGTTTCTAATATGAAAATGGAGTCACGTTTGCGTGGTGAAAATTAGAACTACATCTTTCGTCTCATTTTCTCTTTAGTATTAAAGTGAGATAAATGTATTGATAAATAAGTGTTTCCAAGGTTCGATCATTCGGATTATTTATTCTCGTAATGTGAAATTCCTTGGTAGAATTCGTATATATATTTATGCCGCTATTAAACGGAGCGTGCGGTAAACATTTCATGCATCACTGCTATTTTTCACGTGAAATGAAAATTATTTATCATTTCGGTTGTTCCCTCCACGCTTCAGTGGAACTATATAGGATATAGACATAGAACATTTCATTTCATTTATATTTATCATAAAATAAATTTGTGTCACTATTATTATTCATATGGTATGAAAAAAATTATAGGTATACGATATTTCTGAATTATTTTTATCACAGTTATTTTTCATATAATATGCAGAAAAATACACATTAATGTCTATTGTGCATAAATTCGTATCACTGCTGTTTTTGGCGTCTAGGCACACGAATGGTTATATAGGATCTTGTTAAGTTAGGAAAAGGAAGCTCGAATTCCGCTTTTCGTAAAAAAAGCATTGTTAATAATTGGTAGGCGAAGAAACTAAAAAAAAAATTTGCTCGAACGGAAGACACTGGATTCTCTAATCTAGCGAAAAAGGTATTTCATGAGACTATTCGATACTTGTAATAGTAACAGATTAATAAAACCATGCTGTACACTTTCTTCCAAACATTATACTTCACTTTCACTTATTACGTGTGAAATAGTAGTGATGAAAATAAAATTTCACTGCTATGATTTTATAATAAAAGACGAATAATTTCCATGCATAATAGAATTAAAATAATAAATCAACAATTGTAATAATAAATAATAATAATAAAACTAATTTAACTTTACTTTAAATTTACTTTAAATTAATTAAACGTTAACACCTGAAAACAAAATTCACTTTCGATATGTGCATATTAAATTTATGCCACATTTGTTTCTATAAAGTATTTTTTCTTTAATCCACCTAATTGAAAATTTACGAAAGCATAAATAAACGATGTCTATTTATTATTTCAATTGAGTAGGTAATACAAGAACTGATCCCTGAGTATTTACTTTACGACCTTGAAATATAAAAAAAATACATTACGTGGTTGTGACTTGTGACGTCAACATACACTTGTGTTAATTTTTAATTCACATTAAATTTCAATGGGACACAAAATATCGTATACATTTGATAAGGAAGACTGCAAGTATAAATCCATATATCCATAGAAATGATGTTTTTAATGTTTGTTTGTTTCCAATGTCTCGTACCAAAAGATTAATATAGAAAGCACGTGGAGTATAAAACAGGTGAAGCCGAGTTCAGCTATTAGTGTGCCTAGCGGTATTATAAGTTTATGATTGTGTGCGTAGTAGTCCATAATATGTAAAATTTCAACAATTTTTTTTAAAAATAACATAAAATATATCTTTTTATGTTATATTGTTATATGTTATATGTTATATTGGTTGAATAATAGTTTGAAAAAAAAAGGACTCCCGAATTGCTTTATCCACGTGTGCTGGCGCAATGGTTAGTGATACGTAAATACTATGTTACCAATCTTCAAAAAATCGGCGATACTATATGCCTATCTCTTAAACATAATCCACAATAAGGGATTTTGTGACAAAAATGTATTGAAAAGTGATTTATGAGCATTAATTAGGCATGGCATATTAATCCTTACGAACGAAAGTTACTTCATCATCAAGACAATTTTATGAAGATAAACTTTGCCCTTTATAGCATGTTATTAGGACGCATAGTTTAAGAGATGACTATAGCAGCAGTGGCGCGAACGAGCCGTGTGACGCATAATCCTGACCGCCCGATAAAAATATAGTCTATACTGAATTATTACAAATAATCAATCAGTGATTTATCTTAAGTTATATGCGGATGAAACCGCGGGGCACAGTTAGTTTGTATAATTTTGGGATGCTGTTACTGAGCTATGTTTAGAAGTTGTTATGGCGCTTACAATAAGCGCAAAAGCATGGGTGGCTTTTTAGATTTGACCAAAGCTTTTGACACAGTATCTATTCCCGTACTCATTAATAAAATGAAGAGTCAAGGTATTCGTGGTGAAAGTCTGCAGCTTTTCACAGATTTTGTTTCCAATCGTACTGAAAAAGCCAAGATAGGCGATTTTACTACTTCGGAGTTCAACAAGGAAGTTATCTTGGGCCGAGTCTCTTCCTAATTTATATTAATAATCTGTGTTTGTTGCCACTAGAGAATGCCAAATATTCATCTACGCAGATAACACAGCTCTTATTTTCCAGGGTGACACTTGGACACACACATTTGCCTCTGTTGAAATTGGTTTATCCAGAGTAGTTGAATGGATCACCTTAAATGTTGACAAGACTAAGTACATAGTCTTCTCCCTTTGTCCATATTGTATCCCACTCGTCTCAACATCTATTAAAGTTCACAGTTGTACACTCCCTCTTTCAATACGCAATACATGTCCAAAGATTGAAAAAGTAAATCAGCTTAAGTACTTTGGGTATTACCTTGGATGAATGTATGACTTGGTCAACTCAAATCAATCTCCTTACTACGAGAGTGAGAAAAATTATATGGTTCTTTAAAAAACTGCGATGTGTTATTAAGCCAGAACCACTGTAAATAATTTATGTTGCTATTTGTCAATCCGTTATTACTTATGATATGTCAGTGTGCGGTGGAGTTCATAAATCGCACCTAATTTCATTGGAAAGGGCTCAGCGATCAGTCTTAAAGGTTATATATTTTAAACCATTCCGCTTTCCTACTCATAAACTTTACAAATGTGGTCAAGTTCTCATTTCAAACTTTTTATTGCCAGTACGATTATACGTCACCAACCCAAAATTTTGTTAGATCTAGAACTCATCTCAACCAAGCGCAGAATCGATATAGTACTTATGCAAAACACAAAAGCTCCGAACCAGTTTTACAAATCATCAAAACATTTTCCTTGCACCATACTTGTATAACATAATTAATTTAAAAAAACTTACCTATTCCCTTAATACACGTAATTTAAAACAAAAACTAAAAAATTGGTTGTAAGATGTAAACTATCTGGATACTGAAATTTTACCCCATATTGTTAAATAATAATATTAATTGTATGTACAAATATTTTGCTCAGCACTATTCGTATTTTTCATTGTTAAAATACTGTGCATCTGGTACTTATTTTGATATTTCGAAGCACTCTATGAGTTGCCACACACACACCCACACTACACACTCACACATACACACATTTCCTTTTACATATTGTAATACTATGTAAATGTTTTTTATTTATAATATATGATTTTTTATATATAACCAGAGGAAGAGGGCACTTGAATCCGGGACACATAATTATTTTTAACCGGATCCAATGAACCCGCATATCTGTACCTACTCTAATTATATTTAATAAACAATTTAATTTAATATAAAAATGAATGAATGTTTCTATGACAGGCCTTGGTTCTTTAGTTGGTACAGGTTCTATGACAGGTCTCGCGGCGCAGTGGTAGTTAGCCATCCTACTGAAACGGAGGGGTCGCAGCTTCGATCCTTGCACATGTATATATGTAGATATGACAGCTGTTTAGTTACCATAATACAAGCTTTGCTTATTATTAGAACAATATTTGAATTAAGTGTAGAAAACACATGTACATATTTTAAAAACATACATGATCACTTCAAAACGTAAAAAAACGTGAAATCTGACATAAATTTCAAACGAAACTGGCTGGAACAGAAATAGAAACGACGTTCATACATTTAAGAAAAAAGCGTTCCAATTTTGATATTAGCCACACCCCCCGTTTCGTTATTGGTCACTCATCTTACAACCGTAATGGCACACGTCCCGTTCTTATTTCGAATTGTTGAAAACTTTGGTCCTTCGAAATAGGTTTTATTTCGGTTTGAGCTGATATACGAACAAGTTTCGTTAAAAAAGGTTGTAACTTATCGAGATATTGTATGAATAAGTGATGAGATTCAGTGGGTCAAATCATTGATAATGGTTATCAGTTAACTCAGCGCGTCATATACTTACTATTTATATCCAATTATTATTCCGGATATCCGGTATCACGGATAATTAATTCAAAACAATGGTCTCATTGACCAGCACGTGAATAAGTACAGGGCGAATAAAATGGCCACAATCCTTAGTAGAAAACTTTTGAAAAATCGTTTTAAATATTAGACCGAAAATTTTCCACAAAAACGCTTCATTATCGTCACGTGATCACGTGTAATGTCATTGTTCAATAAATGAAAATGTAAATTTAAAGGTATTATCTATAAAGTTGATTTTACTAGAATTTCAGTTATTTATGAAATTTGTTCAGAACGCATATAATTTTAAAGCCATTATTTGATATTTACTACCTAATAAAATTTTAGACTCAAGATTTTGAGGGTTTCGAAGTCAAAAGGAACCCTTATAGTTTCGCTATGCCGGACTGTCTGCCTGGCCGCGGCTTAGCTCATATGTTCTTAGTATTAGAAAGCTACAATTCTGTAATCACACCGACAAAGTGGTAAAATAAAATCCTGAATGAATTTTTTTCTCATCTACCCAACGTTGGATAGGACGTTCAAAAATATTGTGGGTCTCTGAAAACCATTTTTCGATTAAGGGATCCGTTTGCGAAATATTTAGCTTTAAAAAGCTAATTTTTGTTAGAGTCAAGTGTCCCTCTAGACAGACTAGCATTAGAAAATCCCTATCACAATGCTATGGTTTCATCACGATGTTTTCCTTCACCGAAAGCTCGGGCTCGTTGCTAGGATTTAAACTCACGTCGATCAATGCGTTATTCGTACACGCTACCAATGAAAAATAATCCTTCAAACAATCGGACAGACGGACGATAATAAAAAAACAGTGATTGATAATGAATAAAGCGTAAAAAATCAGTCACAATGAAATTAGAACCCCATATCCTATACAAATTGCGTACACATATTTATGCAATTTTATTAATTTGATGCAGACAGTTAGTAGAAGGGGTTGATGTCAAAACACGTTTATAATCACGCCTTTAAATATCGTGGTAAGCAGAGATATTTTTTTTATTATTATTAAATGATTAGTTGATACAAGTTTTTGAAGTGAAAATCTTATGGGTTCGCGTCACCGACATGTTAATGTTAATTGTATATCTATATCTATTAGTATATATATATATATATATATATGTATACACGTATACACGTATAACACATCGTATATAGCTGACCGTGTGCTGTGCGCGTTAGACGCTTTTTGGATTGGTGAAATATTGTGGAAAATAAATAAACCAAGATTTTTTTATTATTATTTTAAATATTCCTATTTATATTGGCGTTTTGAAAATAATTCTAAGTTATAAGTTTTCACAGTCCCTAAGACTGCCAACATTTTTTTCCGACGGTAAGGACGGTACAGTCCACAAATAATCATGACCGTTGTTGACGCTTTCATCGTCGGTTATCGATATCATGCCAGCATACTGATATGCTAGTCGCGCCTCGTTTGAACGAGCCCATATCATAGGAAGGAGGGACGTTGGCTGGGAGACTGTTCCACACCTGCATGGTACGGCAAAGGTAAGTACAGTATAAACTCTATTTAACGCAACTCGATTTAACGACAAACTCCATAAAACGTCGAAATTACTTGACTTTGATTGGTTTACCTTGTTCTGCATACAATAATACACTCGTATGTAGCATCATACCCACTCTAAATAACGGCAACAGCACGTCATTATTAAGAAATAAATAATACTTCCTAAGTTGCCGAAATTAATAAGAACTGCATTTTAATTTTAATTTACTTCTCCAAGTAAATTTATTAAAAAGTTAATTAAAAGTGAAGTTAAGTAAAGTTTATTTTTTATGCGGGACCCAAATTATTTTTCTAAAATCAAAGTAGCCTAAGTTATTGCCTATAATATCAGCTATCTGCCAGTGAAAGTCCCGTCAAAATCGGTCCAACCGTTTCAGAGATTACCCGGTACAAACATCATCATCATCATCAACCTATAATAGTCCACTGCAGGACATAGGCCTCCCCTAATGAGCGCCATAGCGCCCTGTCTTCAGCTTGCCGCATCCAGCATCTACCTGCAGTCTTTCGCAGATCGTCATCCCATCTGGCCGAAAGGAGTCCTACACTACGTTTGCCGAGTCGCGGTCTCCACTCAAAAACCCGTTTACCCCAGCGGTTGTGGGTTCTTCGCGAGATATGGCCAGCCCACTGCCACTTGAGCTTGCTAATTCTTTGAGCTATGTCGATAACTTTGGTTCTCTGTCGGATGTATTCGTTACGAATCCTATCCTTCAGAGAAACTCCGAGCATAGCTCTTTCCATAGCACGCTGAGCGACTTTGAACTGGTGGACCAGCCCTACCGTGAGTGTCCACGTCTCAGCTCCGTAGGTCATTACGGGTAGGACGCACTGATTGAAAACTTTCGTTTTCAAACATTGCGGTATGGATGACGAGATGACCAGATACCCGGAACAAACAGACAGACATTAATTTAAAAAGTTGTTTTTTGGTATAGGTATCGTGTATAATTTCATATGCATTTTGTAAAAACATGTTATTTTGACATTACAAACAGACACTTCAATTTAATTATTCGTATAGATAGATTTAATGTTTGATGACGATCTGAACTGATGTTAAGTGACTATGTCGCTGAAGATGGTAGAATGCTAAGCCTAGAGGGACTGGCTCTCTTTTGTAGCTGCCGGAACACACCTATAGATTTTTGGCGACAGATTTTCAAGTTGAAGAGTAGTTAGAGGAGTCTTATTATAAAATGCCCTATCACACAGCACACTCCGAATTGACATTTGAATCTATAATCGTAATGATTATATCACCGATTAGCCATCTAAAATAATATTGCGTATAGACACTGGCAAATGCTTCGTTGATAGTTTTTTTTTTGCCAAGTTTGTATCGGGCTATGCGCAGTGTAGGGGGTCCTTGGTTGCTCGTCACAATATGCAGACTTAGAGAGGGGGTTTTAAGTAATTTTTAATGGAATTTGTACGAAATTACTTCTCAGAGTACATTTTTTAGGTTGATTGACTAACTTGTAAAGCCTACTTACCTCTGATAGTTTTCTTTTTAACTTCATTATATATACTACTAGCAAGCATTTTTTTTAATATAGGGAGGGACAGTTGACCCTATAAAAAAATTTGCATTTTAAAGCTAATATTTCGTAAACGGATCTTTGGACTGAAGAATAGTTTTCACAGACCCACAATATTTTTGAACGACCTATCTAACGACACACGATGTAATAGACGAGAAAACATAAATCATTCCCACTTTATATGTAGACATTTTACCACTTTGTTTTCGTGATTAATATGTATACCCATACTAAATTCTTCATACTTCATACTTTCTAGTTGTAATAATCTCTGAGCTAAGCCGCGTACAGACAGAGAGACATAGCGAAACTATAAGGGTTCTTCTTCTTCTTCTTTCTTTCCTAACTTGGCAACCAGTCCTCTTTATTGAAGACTTACTGCCATTATCGAGTGAATATAGTTTCCAGTGTTATGACAAATTCAGGATCCTAACAAGATGGCGGCTCCCTTGTTAGAACTTTCTCGGGAGTTTTTGTGGCATATCAGAATTCATGTTCTATGTTATTATTTTCAATCCACTTTACTTCTGTACAACAACAAAGCTTTATTATGCAAAATGCCACCTTTTTTACACAATATAGGGTCCAAAAGCACAAATTTATGAGTAAAAAACAAAAACCACTACATGACAGTCTGAGATCCCGCCAAAAACTCCCTTGTTGACTTCGGAACCCTAAAAAAGACATCGATTCTATCGAGACATTGGTAATTAATACTCATCAAAGTTATCGATATTTAATTTTAAAATATCAAATTAATAAAAGAAAGTTTTAAAACCCGACACGGTCGTGGTTGTCACGCGTATTTAAACTGTCACGCGCACGTGTTAGCGGCCATTGTCTTTTTCGTTACACATAAACTGTATTAGTAACACAGGATCCAAATACGCAATAATCGTGCCTATGTGATTTATAATTCTTTATCGTAATATTTATGAGTTCACGCTATTAATATCTATGGGGGTAAACATTTAATGTAACCGTGAACTTATTTTCAATTTTATTCAAATGTGTCATGGGATTATAATTATCTATGGTTAATTTGGAAAAAGATAATATACATTAAAGCTTTTTTTTAACAAACAGTATTTTTTGTTCTAATTTGTACTAAAAATAAAACTAAATACAAGTTTGTGACTATCTTTGAGTGTTTGCCGCGTCTTGTTAATTTTGTCAGGTAATCGTCTTGATTAAGGGTCTAACAGGCTCTGATGACTTTGAGTCAATCCATAGAATGTAGTACCTATATAGTGGCGTCATCTAGCGTTTAAACTACGTACTATTTAAATCCAACACCAAACGTCATAGATTAATGTTGATCGGCAAAAAAGTTGTTATGCCTAACATCAAGGTCTCCGACGAAGCTCTCTAAAATGATGTTTTAGCGGATAACTGTCAATATTAATTTATTTAAATTAAATAAATTTACATTATTATATATATGTATATACCATTCAATATTGCGTTTGTTGCCTTTAATATTTGAGTTATCTAGGAAAGATTCAATGTCAACAACTCTAAAGCGCCTCAGACACGATTGAGGTACTATAATATTTTATATTACGTATAATTAAGGTATCACAGTCGGATAAGATACGATAATATATGAAATCATATTAGTCTCGTGACAGTCTGCTTAGGTATCACACATATTTTTTGTTAGAAATTTGTTTACAGGTGATTAAATATGTGTAACACAGCTTTCCTATTGTGTTTATGAGACAGCTCATCAGAACATGATCCTTATTTTTATTCGATATGTGAATTGCTTTAGCACATTTTAAAAGATGTGGTCGTTGTGACGTAGATGAAGACGTAAACGTAGTGCTGCGAAACATCGATAACTATCGATTATTTAATGTTCAAACTATCGAGTAATCTTCAGTTAGGATAAAACTATCGCCAATACACAAGACATAATACGGGGTATTTTTGTGAATATAACAAATATTTGAGCGATTTTTTTTAATTCGTCAACTTAGCAAATTAGGCGAGCTGTGGGACACATTAATGACCTTTTTTTCGCTGTGTTCGCTCGACGGGCTGCCTTACATTCCGTACTACTAAATAATTGATAGTCAATCGATTAATTAATAATTAAAACATTTACATATATAAAAATATAAAGTATATGTAAATATTATGATCTTAAAAATTATTTATTTATATTTTATTAGTTTTGTTTAGTATACTATTTTAAATATTTATAATGTGGACTGATATCGCTGATCGCATTTATTTTATTTGTATCTCCTTTAAAGCATACATTACAATTAAATAATATTAAATTTGTTTTATTGTTTATTTTTGCAGTTATTTAATTTGAAGTGTGTTATTAATTATTTTATTTCAGTTTCAGGTTCAAATATTGGTTTTGTTTTTCCCGCCGTACCATTTAAATTTATTTGTAATGACCACTAGTGGGCGCTGGCGTGTATGAAAGTGGTGGTGGTACCCATGTCCCTTACAATTTATAATTACTATAATAAAATAACTAGAAATTATTAATTTCTGCCAATAAAAATATTAATTAGCTGTAGATAATTATTATATGAAGCACATAAAATATTACACGTACATACGTCTCAAAAGTACTTCCCACCTTGTCGTGCAGGTGTAAACAAAGCGCTATGTTGTTATGAACGTAAAGCAAATTTCAATGGTAAGTAATCTGGTAAGAAGTTTTTCTTCGTCATTTAAAAAAACATATGATAAAAAATACTGGATAATACTGCAGATTTTGAATTGATAACAAAATTATCATCATAGTTCTAATTAAAAAGTACATACCTAAATTGATAACCGACTTCGATAAGCAATGTATTTTGAGTCAATAGAAGGAATATATGGTTAACCACATGGTTCAAATTCGGCAATAAAAGAGGACGCCATCGTTTGAGTACCTTTTTACTGAGTTGTAAAACAGATTGTGGTTTTTCCATAGAGTGAGTGGTGACTTAAAAACGTGAATGTGTGAAATTCACGATTATTCTATCGAGCATGATATTAATTCCAATAAATATTCGGTAAATCATAATATCCGGATTTCCATACAATCGATATTTTAGCAACACTAGGCATAGCGATACACGACTATGCAGTTTTAAGAGTTGCATTCGCCCGTGGCATCATCGACACCCCTCGCCCCACAACGAGAGCAAGCACTACATCTTAAGATGAATTATCATAACGCACAGTATCTTAAGATATTGTAAGATTAAAGTATATATTAACTTCGCCGCGAGTGACACTCCATTGGATTGTATGGCGAGCGATATTTTATATTAAAATATTATAGCATGATCGCCGTTTGTAACGTGCTTAAGGCACGTTAAATAGGCAAAGTTTTTTTTAATTATTGGTTTTTAACATTTAAGACTGTGACACATAAAATGCAATATTTAAAACATTTATTCAAGAGAATGAGTGAGTTAGGTGTAGTCACGAAAATAATTGTGTCCAGAAAGTACTAGCCTCGAGGAGAGGTGGGTCGTTAATGCAACCGTTATTTTAGTAACATAAACTATTTATTCGTAAAATCGATCGTCATTGCAAATGGTTTGAAAACGGCTGAAAGGATTTAATGTATTAAATTAAAAGTTCTGATATAGAAGAGTTTAAAGGTTGTGGTCGTTTCTATTCCCGTTCAATGTATGTGCTAAATGACTTTGCACTTTGGCATAATGGCAATAAGGTTGCACTTCTTCGGCGGGCTGACCATTACGTCGAGAAGGAGGACTAGTTTTACTGGTAATAGATTATCGGCTGTATTTGTGTGGCAGAAAATTCCATTTTTATTACTTTCGGACGATTTTCTAAACGACCATTGGTTTAGTCGTGAAATAAAAAATTGTACTAAGACTGGATTGCACCGCAAAGACTGTTTTTATCCAAAATTTTAAAATAGTTTTATTGCAGCAGAACGGAAAATGTATTTAAAACGTTCGCCTACAGCTGGAAAACATGAAAATGTGAAGAAAAGAAATAACTAGTTTTTTTTTTTTAATAAAATATCTTTATACAAATAATTAAACAATAAAGAACTTGTATTTGAGGAAGGAGCAGCTTAATTAATTTATTGGCTACTGTTGATTAGTAAATAAGTGAAAACAAAGAAGATTTTTGAAGTGAAAACTTCTTTAGCACCGTTGTGATTTGAAACTTAATGAACAAAAAGCGACAGTAAAAAGAGACAAGCATATACATCACAGAATATACATCTATAGGATTTAGATTACGAGAGAATGAGATAGAATACCTACATTTACATTATTCACGGTTATTGCAAGTTCTGATTATCTTAATTGTGATCATCATCGGATTGGCCTAGTGGTGTGAGGCGACCAGACTTCATACGCCGACTGGTCGATAGTTCGAATCCTGCTGATTTAGATAGGTATTTATAAGATTTTTTTAAGAACATTTTTTTTTCTGAAGGTTTCACTTCAGACACGTTTGAACTGCTGCACACATTTTTCTTTCTTTATCGTTTGAGATAATTGTAGTAGGTAGCATAAAACATGTTCTGTAGTAATGCGGTCGGTGTTCATTACGTCGTCTCTAAATAAAATTTTGTACCAACTCGTGCTAAGTACTAAGCTTGTTTTGTGTATTTCTCTGTTCATTCTGTGTTTTCTTGCATCTATGATGTATTGTGATCCCTCATAAGCAGATATCTTTTGTGTCGGGTACCAACAGTTTCAGATTAAACACAGTTTTGTAACTGTACATGTAACTTGTTTTGCACTAACATGTAACTTTATGTTTCATAACTTTTAACGAAATAGTCATCATCTTTATATACCTGTCAACCTGTTGTTTGCCAATTTTTAAATTAAATATGGCTAAACATATTTCATTCAAAATTATTAAGAAAAAAATTATTCTTCCTCTACCACTTTGTTTTCGTGATTAGTATGTATACCCATCCATATTATAGCTTTCTAGTACTAATAATCTCTGAGCTAAGCCGCGGACAGACAGACGGACATAGCGAAACTATAAGGGTTCCTTGTTGACTTCGAAACCCTAAAAATGATACAAAAGCGCAACGTTACTTACTTTGCAAATTTCCGTCAAAAACTGTTTTGGTCTCGTCTTCGTCATTTCCCTATCTTGGTAACTAGTCCTCTTTATTGAAGACTATTACTGCCATTATAGAGTGAATATAGTATCTTGTCTTATGATGATTTCAGTATCCAACAAAATGGTGGCTCCCTTTTTAAAAAATTTCATGGACTTTAGTGGAACCTGAGAATTCATGGTCTGTGTTAATAGTCTTGAATGGTAGATGTGGCTAATGGGATCACTTTCAAACCAAAAAAACACTTAAGGACTGATTAGAAAACTATTTATTTTAACTTAAACATTTTGAATTTATTTTTGATGAAACGTAATTATTATGAAATTTATATAAAATACAAAAGTTATGTCAGATAATTAGACATGTTATTTCTTCAAAAGATTTTCACGGAATAATAAAATATGACACAATTCAATCTGAACAAATAAAACTGACATTCCAAATTTAAAGTAATTCAAACATAATACATTTAAACCAAACAGATCAGAGTTGACATAAAAAGAGTATGTATAAAATCTGAGATTACCAATCAACAAATAGTTCCAATCCACTTAACTCGTGCACAATAACTAAGCTTTATTATGAAAAATGCTACCAGTATTATACAATATAGGATCAAACAACACAAATATATAAATAAAATACAAAAACCATTACATGACAGTTTGAAATCCCTCCAAAAACTCAACATAGTCAGACAGTCATTAAATTTGTCAGTTGAGGTAAAAAAATTATACAACAATTTTTTTTTAAGTTTTTTTTATATATCAATGATTTCAAACCAGGTTACGGCCAATGACAAAAACATCTTAAGTTACGGCCCGTTTACATATTATATTATGTCCGTTGGTCCTATTCGTAATTTTTCACGATTCGCGAGCGTGTTAATAACGTCATAGAGGTTATAATATGCCACAGAAAAAAATAAAAACGAATCGTATCAAATCACGATGCGGACAAAATAACGATTCGTCGATGTTGTAAATTTATATGAGTTCTACTAAGCGGATATTATTTTTTAAAACATATGTACTACCGAGACATCTATTGACCAGTAGGTTGTTAGTTAGTATTAATTGTATTTATTATGAAAGCCAAAGCGACATCTATTGATTAATAGATGAACGATATATATTTTAATAAAGCTATTTCCAAGAAGAATTCAATATTAATAATAAT
The DNA here is from genome assembly GCA_947532125.1 of Saturnia pavonia. Lineage (NCBI taxonomy): Eukaryota > Metazoa > Arthropoda > Insecta > Lepidoptera > Saturniidae > Saturnia > Saturnia pavonia. The sequence goes on from OX383922.1 coordinate 2,720,239, forward strand.
ATTTTATTTTTATAATCGTAGTTAAAATATATATAGAAAAGTTCGTTATTAAATTTAAAATAAAATAATACCTATGAACGCACTTTATCTAAAGAACGCATCCAATACTCCTCCAGTCAAAGTTCGAGAAGCTAAATCGTTGGGTATTAAAAAAAATAACGTCAACCAATAAAGTTTGAATTTTCATCTCACCGGCCGAATATGTTGTTGTGATTGGTCGAGCGATTAAACAGGTGCTATGCGTCATCCGCCATAGTTTAGATTGAAATTTGTGAAAACGCTTTGTAAACGATTTTTTAATTGTTTTGTGATATTACAGTTTTGTTGTGAATTAAATGTGTGTATAGATATGACTGAGTGGTATAAAATGAAGACTAGTGTCGATGACAAGAATAATTCATCAGAATTGTCCGTTGATACTTCATGCGACATGACAGATCCTTACAACATCTTTTCGGATAATTTGAGTCCTATCCCTGCTTCCATTGTGCCGAGGAAGCTAGATTTTAGTTCTTTCGACGATGACGACGATTTGCGGAGTGCATCCTCTGCGCCTATCTCTCAAAGTCCTCCTTACAAGCGAGTTAGAGCGTTGAGGTATGTATACCACCTTCATGGTGCTTTCACTTTTACAATTCTAATCAAAAAACACCACGTTATATGAAAATTAAGTAAGTGAAGCTTTCCGATTCATAACAAACGCTATTAACACAGAAAACAAGTATTTATAATATGTTTATTATAGGGTTTATTTACAATTCCTATGAAAGGTAAATTATGTAACTTATTGTTAGAATAATAATGACTCGAAAATGCATAACACATTTAGCTGTACGACAAATCAGGCATTCAAAAACTTAGTAATCATGTTTCATAATACAGACTATTTTATTGTTCCACTTCTTTATCACTTATAAGCCCTTCTATTTCCAATGAACTAAGTATTTATTTCTTATAACAAGTACATGTAAGTAATGCATAAACAAACTTGAATCTAGGCAACCTTGAAGCAGCCAGCATTTATTTATGTTAAGCTATCTAATTTAATTTCTTTTCTTAAACTAAAGCAATGGATTCATTGTCTGTAATCAAACCAAATATTTAAAATACTAGTTTTACCTGACTAATTTATAAAGGATGAACTCCACAATCGTTTCATTTAAAATCTTATAGAAACATGAACATTGTTTATCTGTATTTTTTAGCAGCCTAATATGAAAGAACAGAATTATATAAAATGCCATTATAAGACTCCTAATACCCGTCACACATGCCTGGTTTTGCCTGCACAGTCATACCGCACAGGCAAAACAATTTGACAAAAATATCTATTTAGATATACTTTAGGTTGCATGTACAGGCAAAGATAACTGCACATTTTACATCTACACACATTCTCGCATGTTTGTACTGTTTGACAACTATTTACACATTGTACCTACCTCATACACAACAAACTATTTATACATTATCTAATAAAAAAAGGTGTGTGTGCGATTCACACACGATAGAAGTGAAACTTCATTTTAAAAGGCATTTTCTATTTTATTTAATCAGTGTGCAATATATATTCACAACGACATTTACTCTCTCACTCTGGCTCACACAAAGAGGAGAGACCAATAATGTGCGTTAAACATTTAACGTTTAACGCTCGGAAGTCGCATAAGAAGTTTCACTTCAAAAATATTATGTTAATTTCAATAAACAGAGACAAAATATTTAAAATGAAAGGGCTACTAATTACTAAAGCTGAGACACATAAGGTTAGTTAGTATATTTCTACATTTCAAGCTAGAACTTTTACACTTTTTAGTGTCTATTGGCCTTACTTACAAAAATAAACTAATCATCTGCTTATTAACGTATTACTTAACATCTTAAACAATGATACAAAAAATTCTACTCATAAACATTGCTTAAGCATTACTTAGTTTAATAATTATTATTGATGAGAAAAACATTGTATTCTTGCCTCACTTTGTTAATACATGTGTTTACAGCAAATAAATGTTTTAGCGTGATGCTTGAACTAAAATAATTTTTCACTCAAAAAAACCTATATTGTCTTTTTTTTTTGTCAGAAACATGAAGTTTGTGAGGTTTTACAATAGCAAGTTTAATGTTATTGTATAAATAAAATTGTGTGTGTAGTATTATATGTATGATTCTAAATCTGTTGGTATGCAACCGTGTCGATATATCATCAAGTCGTTGATTATGATGTACATTATTTACATGTTTTCTTTGGTAAATGTATAACCCTGTTAAAATTCTTGATTACTCAAATCCTGCATCGGATGTACCCCTTTTATTATCAAATGTTTGACCTCCTAACCATTTTCGCTTTATTATTGTTTAAAACAATTTGCTCAACAACACATATGACAGAGGTAAAATTAGCTGACATATGTCCACCATCTTGTTACTTAAGACGTTAAGAAGGTGCTAAACAAGGGCCCACTGTTATTAAGATGCCACTAATCAACTGTTAACGATAAATAACATTTATAAGTAAGAAATATTCTAAATTAACTATTAACCATTACTTAAAATGTAATGAAAGTTCATAAGTAAGGCCATATGTCAATGTTTTTAATTAAATTAAAAATCATACATTTAATGGGTGCGACAGAGAAAAATTGTAATTATAGTTTTATCTTTATTAAATTCAAAATAAAATATTACAACATAGGTTTCAAAATAGATTAATAAATAAAATTCGTATAAAAATAAAAACTGAAGACATTATTGTTCTCAACAATGTATTATTTAGTAAGAAATCTGTCAGTTTACACATTTATCTTACTCAATATAAAAAAATCCCTACTAAAATCAAAACGACAACAGAAGTCCACCTATCAAAACCAAAAACCATGTCTATGCTGTTATTTCAAATATATACACAACTAAATTTCTAGTTCATTACAGTAGTATGATAGCAATCAACAAGAGTCTAAAGACTTTTTGCGATTTCGGCTGAATGCCTTCTGCACCATTAAATGTGATAGTATGTTTGAAACATGAGTATAAAGACACTTTTGTAAAATCTGTTCCATGAAGAAATCATGGTTCATGAAATCATGGAAATCATCATTGCATGGTGGTAGGACTTTTTCTAATTCCCGCCTGGCTAGCTACCACCCTCAAGTTGAATATCTGTCGCCAAACACCAATAGGTGTGTTTCGGCAGCTGCACTTGAGAGCCAGTCTTCCACTAGGTTTAGCGTGTTACCATCTTAGGCAACATCGTCATTTAACATCAGGTGAGATTGTGGCCACTACGCTAAAACCAATAACGAAAAAAAAAACTCAAATCAGTGTTTCTTAGAGTACAGCCAGCCTCTGATGAAACTTAAATGGCCTACAAGATCTTCTCATTTCAATTCTAGAGGCCCGGTCCCCATCTACAACTATAGTTACCAATATCATATACAGAGTTAATTACTTTATTTTCATAAGTTTTGTGTCCATATGAAAAAATGTCACTAAAGGCTCCCTCACACCAACAAATTGTTATTTTTTCTAGATTATGATTTTGATAGGTGATTAGTGTTTGTTTTTTCAGTTGCATATAATTTCTTGTCCCCATATTCACATACTTATGAATTGTAAAAAAACATGAATATGTCCATATGTATTATTATACTTCAATATTGAATCGTTAATGAGTGATGTATGTGTGTAAACAGGTTGTAAGGCCTACATACAAGATCGATAGCTAGTTTAAGATGAACAAGACAATTTTTAACAAAAAAGAAAACTAACTTCAGTTATTTTGAGGAATTCCATCCTGTATTTTTAAGGTTGAAGGTCCAATGGCAATGATATGAATATAGAACACCCTTGAGTTATCCCCTTTCTAATGAAAAAAGAATCATGTAAATGGGTTCATAAACAAGAAGTTATGGCTGAACATTCATTAAAAAAAAACTATCAAAATGAGAACATCCTTTTTTGAAGTCACTTAAAAAATTTATACATCAAGTGTAAAAATTCTAAACACTCTAAGCATAGATAGATGGAACATATACACATATTTATATATATTTCGGAAACAAATTGTTTTGAGAGACATTATTATCATAGTAGTCAACTTCAATAATCTTACCTCAAGATTTTGAGTTTCAATAAACTTAGTAATAAAATACAGTACAGGGCTTTATATAGTAATAAAGTAAATGTGTTGTTTATTTTTTTAGAACTTTTTATTTGTGTATTGGTCACAAGATCAAATTTAATTTAAATTGTTTTTGTTCCTGATTTGAATAATATGTGTATTAACAGTGTGTTACATTACACTAAGATTACATTTATTTTAATATATCTCATCATCTCATGGTAATAATGCAGGTAGTTTTATTACCTACCATTATTGTCATAAAGTGGATCCCTCAGTCTACTAAATTTAATAGTCATAAATACAGAGGAAGCCCAGCTGATGACATGAAAATTAAACATTGTTTGTTTGTATAGCAAAAATAATCTCCACTTTCTCAAACAGTCACTCAAAATCAAGTTAAAACATGTCAAAACTTGTCCATTCACTCTCCAGTGGCCTCATTGATTCTTGTGAAACAGGTTTATTTGAAGATTACAGTTATTTATTGCCACTCTTGATTTTTTTCCAGATTTGATTGAAATTTATAGTTTAATTGTTAAAATAATTATCTATACATATAAAAATGTATGTTGGTTTATATGATTGATAAACTCCAAAACCATTTTTGACCGAACACCATGATAGTTGTTAGATCTAAGTGTTTTTTCATAGAGAAGGTTTTTATTTTATCACTTAACGTGATATGTGACGCTATAGTCGAGTCATATTGATTACCGGTAAAGGCAGAACAGTTTCTCTGAGGCTAGCAGGTATACCTATATTATAGTTATACTGTTATATAGAGGTCAGATTTGTATGTTTGTAGGAGGTAATGTCTGGAACTAATGATCTGCTTGTAAAAATTCTTACACTAATAGAAAGCCGGGTTCCAAACGATAATAATTATCATGGTATTTATCATGATAAATATAAACAAAAATATCTCAATTGCAAATCTTCGAATTGTCGTATTTAACGACTGCGTGTATCGGAACACACATGCCATAGGCACTCAGACGTCCACGGCGGCTTTTGCCGCCAGTGTTAAATTTTGTTATCCTACGTCACATTTTATTTTATATTTCTTAAATGGAACATGTTATTCTAAACCTAATTTATACTCTCCGTTCAGTGTTAAATTGGCAACATATTAATGCAAGTTGCCAATACATTAAATATAAAAAATATAATTCTGGTTATGTGGCGCCGTGCGTAGAAAGTATGAAATTTTAATATATTCTATAGTTTACTTTCTTTATTTTTCATAGTGTAGTAGCCAGTAAAGTATCGGGAATGGATGATTTGCTTATGGTTCCAAATTCAATTTTTTTTTGTTTTGGCACAACTGTTATGCACCTGATATGGCTCTAGCCGACTTCGTTCTTTTTCGTAAACCTAAATTACCACTTCGTGGCACCCGTTTCCATTCGGTAGAAGACATAAAAGAAAATTCGCGACGAGAACTAAACTCAATTCCCGAAAATTATTCCATTTAAAAATGTTTTGATGATTGGATTATACGTTGGCGTAAGTGTATCATTTCTGAAGGAGCATACTTTGAAGGCGATAAAATAAATTGATCTTTTCCCGGTACTTTTTAACAGAGTAGTAGTATGTATAATTTATTCGTCTAACGTAAATTATATTAGGCAAATAGTCAAATACCAGTAGCTACATAAGGATCGCTTAGTGTATATCAGTTTGATAATTATCAAGGCAACAATTATTTAGATAATTTCATACCCTTTAGGAATCTACTTTATTCTTGAATAAGTTCAGAGAAGTTAAGAATTCAGTTTTGCCTGTTAAAATTACGATTTTTTCTATGATAAATCAATATCTTGGTATTTACACTATATACAGTATATTATATAATATAATAAAGCTGAAGAGTTTCTATTTGTTTGTTTAAACACGCTAATCTACGCTAACGCTAAACTACCAGTCGGATTCTTTTTGTATATGATAGCCAGATTCATGAGGAATAGTATAGGCTACACCTGTCAGCTAGCCTTTTAAATATTGATCTTTGTTAAGTAAGTTGGAAGAAACAGCGCTCCGGAACTGCTTTATCCGCGTAAGCTGGCGTAATGGGTTGTGATACGTAAATACAATGTTCTATAAAAGCACCTATCGCTCCTTAGTATATCTAAAAAAATCGGCGTTACCATATGCCTATCTCTTATTCATAAGGAACCATCATAAAGTATTTGGTAACAAAAAATATTGAAAATTAAAAATTGATTTATGTTCATTATTATTAATTTATTAGGCATGGGATATTAATCCTTACGAACAAAAGTTACTTCATGATCAAGAAAATTTTATGAACATAAACTTTGCCCTTTATAGTATGTTATTTGGTTGCGTCCAAATTGGGATGTAATGGAAAATTAAAATAATTCAATACTCCGCTCGGTTCTCTATTATGACTTTAGGTGCAGTGGCGCGAAAGAGCCGTGTAGTGTGTGACGCATAACCCTGGTCGCCTGATAAAAATATTATAAATCATCAATCAGCGATTTCTTTCAAATTATACAGGGGTGGAATTTACATAACAGATTGTAAGCCCAATTAATAAACACTAAACTAAAAATAATGTAATGAATTCACCGATATGTTAAAATTTCTACAGCTATCTAGGTTTTCGTATCTGTCGACCATGTTAGCGGCGTGGCGGCGACCTACGCACCGGATATGTGAATTTCGGTTAAAAATCCGTTTAAGCACAGTTACATTAGCACAATGACGACAAAACATATGATCAACAGCTGACATCTGCCAAACATTCTAAAAAAATCGATCCTACTACACCCACCGGCAAAGGTGCAGTGCGTAAAAAAAACTCGTTTACCCGACTCAAACCTTATAAGAGAACTTTTAAAACTTGTTTTTGGATGAATATGAACTATAGTTTTTTAAGATACCTGCATTCTGATATGTACAATGAATGTCATTGTATTGATGAACTTATCCTCTCGAGTTTTTCGTAAGTTTTATTAACATTACTGCGTTTAGTTTTTATATGAACGTCTTTTCTATCTTACGTCGTCGAAGAAACTTTATAAATATAGTTTTGATTTGAAAACTACAGCCATGAATATATAGGCGTTATTATCGTAGTTATACTATGACGTACGTACGTAGATTATACGTTGAACGAACGCGCAAGCTCGACAAACGGTAGTCTGATAGATGAAAAAAACAGAGCAGTTAAGTAAAAATTTAACATAAACAATTTATTTCAAAGATTAGTAACAGTCTTTTATATTGAACTAGCTGGAATCGCAGACGTTATTTTGCTCTCTGTATCGCGAGCACAATGCCACCTATGGCATTCAGGGATAGCAAAATAAACTTCTCCATGAAGAAACGGTTTTGGAGTTCAACAATCTCGTATAACTATAAACATTCATCTCAAGTATGGAATTCATTACGTTATGGATACTTTCACCTTTAAATCAGCAGATTTGTATATTATATTTTAATCTATAATTAAACTAACGAAGATTTTTAATACTGTTATTCTAAATAAAACTAACTTCTATTTTATTGTCCATTTGCAGACTTTTCGACAGTCCTCACACGCCGAAAACGTTGTTGGAGAAGTGTTCAACACCGTCCCATCATCCGCCACGGACGAGGCTGTTCCCACCAAAGATCAACGTGAAAACGTGTAAGTATTTATGACATTACTAATGTTTATTTCTAAAGCAGCGGAAAAACGGACAGTGACGTTTACGCCAGCCACAGGTCTGAGTCTATCAATCGTATGAATACTGCGTCCTGGGTCTAAAGGTCTTAATAATTGAAAAAGAAGTAAAAAAACATGTTTAATGCAACCCTAAACCAACTTAATTCAATCAATCGGTTTTACATAGTGTTGCCATATGGGTAGAGACTAATAATCTGTACATTCAAGAAAAAAATCCGTACAAAGACCTTACATGGAATAACTTTAAAACTCTGTATGAAATCAGTACAAAACTTAAAAAAAAAATACTCAATTATTATTTATAAATGTATTTATTCATTTTTTTAACATTTCTTTGTTAATTTCTATATTAAAACAGGGTGTATTCCCCAAGAAATGTTTTGTATGAAGATCTTCAATTGTCTCTGTTGAGAGTTGATTTTTCTGTTTGGTTTTCATTATATTAATGGCGGAGAAAATTCGCTAAATCGCTTACATAATATACTAATACCCCTGCGCTTGAATGAAGGTAGCACATCAGCAATTATAAAATACTTGTTATCGTCAATAATTTCATTCATATAAATAAAACAAAGCTCATTGTCTTTCTTCTTTTTATTCGCTACCACAATGGCGCAAAAAATGTTATCATGTTTTCTCTGTCAGTGGTCAAATATATCTGTCTGAAATATATAACTGTAATAATTGACCGCCCAGTGTTTCCAGCGCAAAGTTGAAAAATATGTACAATATTTTAATAAATGATTAATGAAATGGAGTAAATCAGATTGTTGCTTGATCATATTCTGTGTTCAACTTATCGTTGAAAATCCGAACACATATCCGTACGCAATGTTTATCCGTACAGAATATTCAAATTCCGTACACATGGCAACACTGGTTTCACAGTCTTCACAGATGACGAACACTATTTTATATTTATCTTGGTAGTTTCATCTCGCAACATGTTTAAACAGGTTTATTATCTATGAATGACCGCGTCGCTCATCCCACCCCGTACCACTAAACGCGTTGCGTAGTGTTAGCGATAGATAAATTTATGGAGAGCAATACATATCGTTTGTTATCGACGCAACCATAATGCGATGTCATTGTTCGTTTTCCGTCTCTATTAAAAACAGTCTTTAGTCATGTGTTATTCATCTTTGGCTACAGCATAGTTTCATAGTGTGTGTGTTGTCATTGTATCACTATTTAATGTATGTTTAAGGGAAAACCCTACTTAATAGTACTGAGAATAGAATAGAAAGTACAATATATAGTTGTTATTAATTCACAAAATATAAAATTTGTCTAAAAATTATATTACATATATTGATTTATTAACAATCTACGCCGACCAGTAGTTTTTATTTGGCGCAATGTACAGACGCAAGAAAAATCCGATAATCAATTTTAGGCTCATTTGTATTGATCTCACTGCACATGATAACGAGAGTCTGAAGGTGGAGCCGGAAGATTACCAATGGAAATCGATTATGGAAACTGTAAAGATTATCGAGTTTGGGCTTGTTTGTTTTGTTTTCTTAAGCACCTTCCATTACACATGATACGGTAGCACAACACTACAAAAATGAATGTGGCAACATTATTTTCAAGTTTGACATTAGTGATTGTTAGGTTACTCCATGGAAAACGCACTATAGTAAGTTGACCCGTATCGAATATTACGAACATTATTAAATGTAAGCCATTTAGTTTAACAGATTGCTAATAGATGGCGCCTCCTACATGTTAGTTGGATATATTTTTAACATTAATTTTAAATTATTTGTTTATATCTCGTCAATAACTGGGAACATAATTATGTTTGAATGATTAATTTGGGTAAAGAATAATTAAAAGTCTATCTTATGCATAATATGTAGTTATTAATGCATTAAGGATAAATCACGTGCGTGTTTATTTAAAAAAATAAATCATTATGGGTTTGGCGTATTGGTCACAATCTCACCTGATGTTAGCTGACGATTTGGCCCAATCATACAATCAATATATGTACAATCAATACAGTCCACCAGTCAATACATGGTGTTACCACAAAACAAAACTTTTGAGAAATAATATATAATGTTTTTTTTTTTTGTTAGGTATGCCATCGGGTTCCAGCCACCACCTTCATCCACCAGGTGATGATGATAGCGCTATAGGCAGCTTACCGCCGGACGAGTTGGACGAGTCGCGAACCACTCTCAATAGACCGGTCGCCAACATCAACCCCTTTACACCTGATGGTAACAATGTTTTATAATCTATATTTTATGAACTCGGCCATCAGGACGTCAAGGTTGTCTAGAACCTTTTTCCGTTTACGTTAGAGCTGTGGAATAGGTTACCCAGCATGGTTTTCCGCTAGAGCTATGACATTGGGCTTTTCAAAAAAGGACTGAAATAAGCTCTTCAAGGTTGGCAACATAACAGTTAGTTTTTATAAAAGACTAGCTGCGCCCGCGGCTCCATCGCGTGGACTACAAAAAAAGGTTTTATATTTTTTTGTGCGGAACCCTAATTCCAACCTTTAGGATTAGCCAGAACCAACAGGCAGACAGACAAAAATTTTAAACATATGTTTTTTTGTTATAAGTACCCTATATATTTTCATATGCATTTAGTATAAAGCTGTAATTTTGATATTACAAACAGACACTTACATTTTATTTATTTGGTATGTATAGATTCACGGCTAGAGTGATTAAAGGCCTGTATCAACGAAGGATTATTAAAATTACATTACTTCATAAAAAAATTAATGCAATTCCATTTGTAACAAAATTTATGTCCAGACATATGATCCGGACCGTTGGTAGTGTTTTGAACTTCAGTAACTTTTCAGACCCTAAATCTAGTAAAGTAGCACTTTTAGATTTTGGTTACAATATTTTTTTAAATAAATTCTTTACATCTTTTGCACAGGTCAAGCGTTGAACAAGAAAAAACGGGCGCTGTCAAAAACCCCTACGTGGGACATGACTCCAGAACAACCGGCCAAAAGGTTAAAGGTGAGTCAGATGATTGCATATCATGTACTAGCGTGGTTGCACTTGCGTGGATTACAGAATTCCGTGGGTCGAGCGCATGTGAATCTAAAGTGAAAAATGCTTATTGTGGGTGATCCTTAGAAGATAGAGATATAGTATAGCTGAATTTTTAAGATTAATTTTTTTTTGTAGTCTGAATTATATATACTCTCTGTATACAAAATTTTGATTCAATATTGATTCTGAATTGATGATTTTGTGACGATTTAGATGAAATTTTCTTCTCTTTAAAAGTTTACAAGGTTTTATCTTTCTTTTTAATACACTTAGTGTTCCTCTGTCGCCTGGATATTATAAATTAAGCCATAACCTTCTCCATTTGAAGATATGATTTTTTTAACGTGCTTCTAACCGTTAACCCGTTTGTCATGTGCCTTTTACTAATTGTGAATATACCATCGTTTAGGAATCGAACATAACACGTTACAAGGTGGAGTTCCTCGAGCTGGGAGTGATCGGTCGCGGCCAGTTCGGCCTGGTGACGAAGTGCCTGAATCGGCTGGACGGGTGCGTGTACGCGCTGAAGAGATCCCTAAAGCCAGTGTCTGGCTCCGCCGCCGAGCGAGCCGCTCTTACTGAGGTCTACGCACACGCGGCTCTAGGGAAGCATCCGCACGTAGTCAGGTGAGTTATCTTCTTTTTATTTCATGACAACTATGTTCATCCCCAATTTTGCCAACGTCATGTGAATATAATGTTATCCTAATTATTCTTGTAATCTGCAAACATAGCTTTAACAAGATGGCGGCTCCTACCCTATTTTTTTTTGTTATTGTTTTTCCCTTTCTTCATGAAAGGAAAAGGCAAAGGTATCTAGACCATGCAGCCAAGTCTAATGTTTTTCTTGCAATCTTCAAAAGCTTTAACAATTTGGCGGCACCTTGTTAAAACTTTTCAAGGGAGTTTTTGTAGCAACCTAAAGTGCATGTTCCCAGTTATTATTTATAATTTACTTGAACACGATTCCCAAACTACATCACGTAAAATGCCGCCACAATTACACAATATAGGACCAAATAACACAAGTTTATGAATTACAACAAAGACCCCCACTTAACACTTCAAGATGCCGCTAAAAACTCTAACTATTATATATGTTTTTTTTTATTTGTTTGTTTATGGCCCCTGTTATATTATTCCAAAATTCTACCGGTGTCATATAGTTTCCATGCTAATCAGAACAGAGTAGTTTTCATAAAATTTCAATAATAGAGGCTGAAGAACTGTATAACGATATTGAAGATGACTAACTAATACATACAATTAATTTCTAAAACAACAAGACGAACCACAATTCATGTTAGTAAGTTTACTATACAGCTAAATTTTCGGGCCCTGTGGAGCCTTTACGGCTAATTTTCGTGTGAGGAAAGTACATAGACAGACAGAGAGACATTGAGTTTTATAATGTGTATAGATCAAAATTGTAAGGGGTTCCCATATTAGAAACAGGTGCTTTTGTGCTCTTTCGCAAAAATGGTAAAGCAGAACAGTTTTTTTGTTTGTTTAAACAACTTAATCTCTGAAACTTCCAATCGGATTCGTTTTTTTTTTTTATATGTTAGCCTGATCACGAGGAATAGTATAGGCTATCTAGCATTAGCTAGCCTTAATTTTTTTTTTAAGTCTGATTAAATGGCGCATCGTAACTGCTTTATTCGCGTGCGCGAATGTAATGGTTAGTGATACGTAAATACAGAGTTGTACGAAATTTTGCTAAAAAAAGTCGGCGATAATATATGACTATCTCTTATACTCGTACATAAGCCACAAAAAATTATTTTATAACAAAGTATTATTGAAAATTGAAAAGTTATTTAACATCATTATTATTAGGCATGGCATATTAATGCTTACGAACGAAAGTAACTTCACAATCAAGGCAATTTTATGAAGACAACCTTTGCCCTTTATAGCATGTTATTTGGACGATTAGTTTGGGAGCTAATGTAAAATTAAAATAATTCAACACTCGGCTCGGGTCTATGATTATAGGTGTAGTGGCGCGAACGAGTCGTGTGAGTTGTGACGCATAACTCTGGCCGCTTGATAAAATATTGTCTATACTGAAGTATAATCATCAATGGGCGATTTTTTATACGCGGGTAAAACCGCGGGGCACAGCTAGCCTCTCATAAATGTAAGCTTCAAACTTGGTGCTGCAAACTTTAGAAATAATAAAAACTAGCTAAGTGTAAGACGGGCTCGCGCTGTCGATAACGAACCGAATGATAGAAATCTCATTGACACAAATATATTCTGTAGTGGACCGGAAACTACAGTTTAGGCTTTTTTTTAATATTCATGAATAAAGTAAATGTCTACAGATATTATTCTGCTTGGGCGGAAGATGACCACATGATAATCCAGAACGAGTACTGCGACGGTGGCTCCCTCCAGCAGAAGTTGGAGGAGGGTCCACTGCCGGAGAGTGAGCTCTTGTTGTTGCTGGCTCACATTGCTGATGGTCTATCGTGAGTACATTATGATTTATTTAACACAGTACAAACAATCCGAGACAAGTTTTGGAATATTGTTTTAAACACTTTAGATGTTGCAAATAACACCCGTGAATTAATATCTATTCATTATTTACACACCTTTATAAGTTATAGAAAAATAGTCTTTTATCTGAAAAACGTGGCGTGACGTCATCATTCAATAAATAATACAAAGGTTAAAGGTATTATGGGCAAATTTGAGCTTGCTTGAATTTCAGTTATGAAATTTCTTCAACGCACATCATGTTAAAGTCACTATTTCAACGCCTACTAATCATTTTTAATCACTTATTACAATATGACACTCAACTGAATATTGTATGTACGATGACGTCACATCTTCTGTATTACGTTTCCAGTCACTTGACTCGTAGATAAAAACATAATTTTTTAGAAGGAAAAATAAAATAAATAAACGATGATTTCTGTTTCAGGATTAGTAATATTTCAGGCTTTTTATCAATAGACCAATATTATAAAACAATGAACTTAAAACATACTGCCAACTTGCGGATGTTTGTAAGTAAATCTAAGTAGCTCTATGTCGCAAGATTTATTGACAAAACATAGGTTTATTCTTAAGTAACTTTAATAGAAATGGATACTATTATAGGTTGTTTAATGCTGAGTAAATCGAGACCAAGACCGATTCGATAGAACAAAATGCGGCTGAGTTATAGAAATTAAAAATATATTTCTTGTTTTACGTGTATTTTAAATGGAAAATCTTTTCACGCTCAGGGAATGTAAGGTAAAACCACCAGTAATTGACACTGTACCAATAGTTGACACTCTGACGAAGAAAATTAAATATTTGATACTAAATTGATTTGAAGTCTTGAGTTTGTTAACCGACTTTTATAACTGACTGTACCTATATGTATTTATAACATTAATAATATATCAGTAATCAGTGATTTTAGCCATCTCGATCTTTGGCTTCCTTTTTTTTCTTAATATTTAATTTTCTTCGTCAGAGTGTCAACTATTGGTGCAGTGTCAATTACTGGTGGTTTTACCTTACTTAAAATTAATATTAAGATCTGTAAACTTTCAGGGATTTTTTCCGACATATACAAAAAGTCGATAATAATAAATCACCCTAATATATATATCATAACAGGTACATACACTCGATGCAGCTGGTCCACATGGATGTGAAGCCGGGTAACATCTTCATCTGCACCGGGGAGACCCAGCCGGCGCAGGATTCAGACGACGGTTACGACGACGATGAGCCATACGCTTCGCACACGTACAAAATTGGTAATTACTCCATAACAATTGCCTTTTCATTATAGGGAGAAAACATCTGAAATCTTTCAAAACTGCGTTGTGTTTCTGTGGTGAGTTGGGTTTCCACAGCTGAGAGAGGCACAGATATATTTTTTTTCAATTTTTGTTTGTGTTGTTATACTTTTGGGTCCATTTAGCACAAGCGAATGATACTCTGTAGTCTTTGAAGCCTCAAAGCTAATTTTACGATTGAAATTTCAGTAAATAAATAACTCGTATTTTCTCTTCACGCTACTTCAGACTCATTACCGTCAAAAGTCGCAGCGAACACTCAATTGGCGGGAACAGATAGTATTATTTTTATACGTTTTATAAGTTATCAGATATATTTGCAAGGATGGCAATATATTTCAATAATAAATTACCATGTCATGTTTTTTTTTCAACAACAATTATTATCCTCCTTCTTCTGCTGTTATGTATCTTATTATAATTTGTAATAATGATACAATAATGAAATTAACAAGGCTAATATAAAAATAAAAGTGAAATTTAGGCGGTGAACTCAAGGATTATAATCATAAATTTTGAACATTCATTGTACGTAACACAACTTTAAGTGTGGGTAACGTGAACTTCTCTCTCTTACATACCTTGATGATTTAATGCTTGCTTATCACACGTTGCGATAACACTGGCCGACCATTGTCATTGTCAACAATGATTTCCAAACGACGGATAATCGATAACAGAATAATTATGTCTTCAATAATTTGACATTTGTTGTAATAATTTTCACTTTTAACTGTCATATTGTCACCAATTTTAATTGAAAATCATTTTACATTATATATTTTCTTTGGGTCTACACTACTATACTTAAGTATCGATAAATAGATAATTGATTACCTATACGCGTGTTTCGTTTTACTAATCACAGTAAAATATTGCAAATTAAGTGTTTTCGCTTACTTTATTTTTATGCAAAACTATATTTATCGAAAATAAAGTAGGATTATACCGTATGGCTGGCAAACGTATAACACCGGTTGACTTGAAAACGACACGCCTAAGAATGCCAGTATGACGGTTGTTAAATTGAGTACCACTACCACCAGGTGACCTCGGGCTGGTGACGTGCGTCTCGTCGCCGTCAGTAGAGGAGGGTGACTGCAGATATCTCCCTAAAGAGGTGCTACAGGAGAACTTCACGCAACTCCCTAAAGCCGACATATTCGCCTTTGGTAAGTTCCAACTTTACAAATATGTATTACATGTATGACTAGCTTGGCCCCATGTAGCCTAATGTTGTATTTACTTTCCGTACGTGCCTATAGTTTGCCTAAATGCTTGACGTTCATGTAAATTGCTCCGCTATTATATATATATATATTATATTATAATATATATATTATTATTTTATGGTTTAAGATATTTTTATTTCTCTAAGAATATAACAATTCGATTTACAGAGAAACTTATAGATATAATTCAAAATTTCAACTTGACCAGTGTACAATACCTTACATTACATTTTTAAGTAGGTAGTTTGAATTAATTCAACAGAAAGTGTAGTTTGGGAAGGCGGATTCTATTACAAATTCAATCTATTACAATTCTATGTCTATAAAATTCGCTTAACCGTTCAAATATAACATAATTCAAGTATAACAAGTTCAAATATTCGACTTAACCATGTACATTATTACATAACATTTTTAAGTAGGTAGTTTTAATTGATTCAACATACAGTGTAGCTATGGAAGGCGGGTTCTATTACGTATTGCAGCGTTAGGAATTAGTTGCTATCATAATTTCTAACATGAAAGTTTATATTAATGCTGTGAAATATTAGCAAAGAAAGAGTTAAAGCAGTTACAAATATCAATAATTTTTGTACAACAGCCATCATGTGTTACAATCTTGGATGGAAAATTGTTAGTTTTTATTTTGTTAGCTCCTAAAGAATTTACGAGTCTTCACATTTTATTCAAAATAATGTTGTTAGTTTTGTTTGTTTGTTCCTCGCTTAAATAAAGTTAAAAATACGTTTCTACATGTTACTTAACGGCAACAATAAAAAAAAAAAAAACAATATTTTAGTTTATTTAAACCATTTATTTGCATATTTATTCATTTAAACTCAAACATTTTATGTTGTAGGTAGATGAAACTATTATTCATCTATTGCAGGCGGTAGTAGCAGAGAAATTTCGGATAAATTATTTCAGTAAAAGTTCATTTATAATGAAAATTCTCAGGTTTAATGTGGTCTTCGTCTGAGATATTTTGTATGGAACGGATATTTCGTATACTGAGTTACCATGAATTTCATAGAAACAAAAGATTTTTGAGAATGTTATAAAGTTAATACATACATAGCGTGAATTAATCTAGCCTATAACCATCTTCGATAAATTGTTATTAAATGTGAAAAGAATTTTTCAAATCTGATTGATTCAAATTGATTCAAACTGCAATACATTACAAAAGGCATAAAATAAATTATTAAAAATACTGTTATATTTAATTACAAACTTCTAACACCTACAACTAAAATCTATAATGATACAAAGTTACTGTTTATCAAACAAACATATAAATATTATTCATGTTTACTCATACGAAAAGTTTTAAATACAGATACATAGTTGATTAAAATTAACTAAAAAAAAATATACAAACAAAATTGCTAAGAAGCAAAGACAATTTAGTCTTACGCTGTCCAAGGACAAATTACGGAAAACAGAAAATTACTTATGAAAGCGCACAATTATATAATAAACTACCTAGAAATGTCAAAGAAGCTAAAACTATGTCAGTGTTTAAAAAATTACAAATTAATTACCTTAATAACCAAAATTAATTTAGTAAACATTTAACCAAACCAACAAGAAGCCACATCCAGTCATTAGTTGTCCGTATATTTTGCTGCTGTTATGTAGTATCTTTTTACTCACTTACCCTCAATGAAATAAATAAAATGTTATGCAATACGTTTGCTACTAAAGTGTAATTTAATGTATTCCCTTTTAAGAATAAAAATATCTTTAAACCTAAATCTGATTGGTAGTTCCAGAGATTACTGTGTTCAAACATACAAAAGATTTCTAGAGCTTTATAATATTACTAGCCTTGCCCACGGTTTTACTCGTGTTAAATTTATTTGACAAACTCTTCACGGCGCTACCGCAAACGCACCCGTGTAGCTCCTTCTTCTTCTTCTCAATTATGGCTTCGCACTATTCGTGCATTGGGCCAGTGTCAAGTATTTTATATTTGTAACCAAAGCGAGGGAAATTTTCCAGTCTTATGTCGAATTCAGGGCCCTAACAAGATGGCGGCTCCCTTGTTAGAACCTTCCAGGGAGTTTTTGTGGCATATCAGAATTCATGTTCTATGTTATTATTTTCAATTCACTTCACTTGTGCACAATAACTAAGCTTTATTATGCAAAATGCCACCTGTTTTACACAATATAGGGTCTAAAAACACAAATTTATAGATTAAAAACAAAAAACACTACATGACAGTTGAGATCCCGCCAAAAAAAGATATATAGCCTATACTATTCCTCATGATTCTGGCTATCATATACAAAAATAATTTTTCGAATCGGACTGGTAGTTCCCGTTAATTGGCGCGTTTAAACAAACAGTCAAACAAAAAACTCTTCTACTTGATTATATTATAGTATATATAGGCCGACCGCTGTAAGCGCGACCCTCCTGATGGTTTGCGGGACGCGGGGCGGCGAGTGTGCACGGATATACACGGTATTGAGATGATACTGTATATCTTCAGATCGATAGTTTATGCATGTCATTGTAATTGGTACAGATATCTAATGATAAATAATATATTTAATACACATAATATTGTTGTCTTTATTAAAATGCTAATCAAAAAACAAATATAAAAATAATTGTGCGTGTAACCTTTACAGGCAGTTGAAGTGAAACTTTCAATTTAATAGTATATATATATATAATTGAATAAAAACGCGTCGAGCATTACTTTTGATTGACTGTATAGTTTTTTATTAATTCGGTATCCGTAATTACGTAAAAACTATCTTGGTAAATTAATCTCACGTGTAACAGTCACAAAAAAAAAACCGCGTAATGACGGTGACCGGCAAGAAACTTAAGTTATTGGTCGACCTTGTCCCACGTTCCGCAAACCATATTAAAAAGTAATAAATGTTCATTTTACTGTCAGTTGTATGTCTTAACTCCTGCTGGACTAACATTGACAAGGATATTATTTATAAGGTAATGCAGAACAAAACTTATAATTATTAAGTCATATAAATAGGAGAATGAAAATAAGAATGACTAGACAGATTGATGAGTGTTTATGGGAACGTTGGAAGAGGAAGGCCTAGGCGAACGTTACACGATCAAATCGAGGATGTTCTAAACAAAGGTTAGGTCAAGATAACTCCAAACCTTCGAGCATGAATGAAAAAATTGAGGAATGTTGAAGGAGCGAAAGATGTATGTCAAGATTGTAGCAAGTGGAAGGACGTGGTCTCTGCCTACCCGTTGGGAAAGAGGCTTGATTTATGTTATGTTATAAGTAGGAAAATGTCTAACTATGAAGTTGGACGGATACAGGATTAGAGGAAGGTTGAAGAAGGTACGGATGGATTGTATGATGAATGATATCCATATAAATGCCGATCTCAGTGGTCTCTTTTGTTTTTGAATTGTACTGTGCTTACCATCAGAGATAGTATGGTCAATTTGCTGGGCTACTATTAAAAAAAATTGAGAGTCTTAGAGAAAAACATATTGTGCCGACTCTTACTTATGTGGGATAAGAGTAACAAGACAAATTATAACTTCTAGTAAATCAATTCTTAATCGATACCTGGATATAATGCTATTGTAAACATGAATGGAAGCAATGAAGGCCGGCAACCGAATCTGTGCAATGAGCCCGAGCTTTCAGTGAAGGATAACATCGTGACGGAACCATAGCATGGTGGAGCAGGGCTTTTTATAATGCCCGCCTGGCTAGCTACCACCCTCAAGTTCCCTGAAGTCCCGGCAGCTGCACTTGAGAGCCATTCCTCACATATGGCTTAGCGTGTTCTCATCTTGGGCAACATCGTCGCTTAACATCGGATGAAATTAAGACCAAAATCACTAAACCTGTAACGAATAAAAATAAATAAGCATATTTCAGTTCTAAAGGAACATAATTTATGTACAGGTTTGACGTTATTCGAGGCCGGAGGCGGTGGACCCTTGCCAAAAAACGGACAACAGTGGCATGATTACAGAGATGGAAGACTTCCGAATCTGCCCAACTTGTCCAGGGAATTTAACGAGCTTTTGAAGGTAGGTTTATTGTGATTAGCAGTACTCTGCGAACGCGTTTATTATGCAGTAAATATTTTTCATTGACTATTCATATAGCCTATCAATTCAGGATTGACATTTATTTTCGTATACAAAATGCCATCAAAATCCGTCAAGCCATTTATGAGTTAAATCCAGATATACAACAACAATTTTCTTAAATGTTATATTCTTGATCAGTGTCCTTGATAAAAGATCTCTATTAAGAATTTGCAAAAAAAATATTTCATGTGCAGACAGATTAAAAATCCAATATGTTAAGCCTTTTTCTGTTCCATCATGAGTCGTGTACATAAAATAGATGACTTTGCATACAATAGAATAGCTGTGCCCGCGGCTCCGCCCGCGTAGACTGCGGTACGCCGTCGGTCGAGCACACGCGCGTATCGTGTTGCCTCCGCTAAAAAGACTGAAGACAAAAATGCTTATTGTGGATGATCCTTATAAAATAGACATATGCTATCAATGAACTTTTTGTATGTCTTTTTAAGTTCTACAATTATGTAGAACATTAATTTGATATATCTCTTATGGTTTACAAAGCGTAAGCCATTTAAGCGCCTCAAATGCCTATTTTTTCCGAACTGATTCACCATTGTTGTCACTGTTTATTTCGTATGTAACAAAATATATACTATAACCTGGCCAGATAACATAGCTATGAAATAAAATAAAAACCATGTAAATTGGATAAATACTTTTTGCATGAAAAGAACATAAACGGACATAGGCAGAGAAATGTTGAGTTTTTATAATATGTAATAGATGTGTACAGGTGAATAACAAACTCATAATGACCAAGCACGCTAAAGTTTATTCATCTTCCCACCATAATAATTTAACATTTTATATGTAGAAAATGGTGGATCCAGACCCAGCTGTCCGTCCTTCAGCGGTCCGTCTCAAGAGGCATCCGCTCTTGCATCCGTCAGGGAATAAAAGCAAGCAGCAGCTGAGAAGGGAATTGGATGCCGCTGAAATGAAGAATGAATTGCTGATGAGGAAGCTTCAAGATGCAGCCAAGTGAGTTTATAATCCCACTTCTGATTTTACTTATATTAAACACTAGCGCTTTTCCCGCGGCAACGCTCCCGTTATAATTGAGCTTTTTTACTTTCTAACTGATTTGCTAAATGCCAATTTTCATATATCTATCTTCATAAATGACAGGTTTTCATGCAAATCTTCATCCCCTTTTTTACCACCTTATGGTTTGAATGTTCAAAAATCCTTAGTTCACGTACAGTGTAAAAGGAACCCGCATGGAAATTTTCATAGTCCTAGATCCAGTAGTTTGGGCTGTGTGTTGATCGGTCAGTCAGTCAACCAACCAGCTAGTCAGTTTCTTACTTTATATATATATACATAGATTAGCTGTGCCCCACGGTTTCATCTGTTTCACCGCGCCAATAAGAATTGCACTTAGTCATCGTTCGAATCGTGGGTTCTTAATAAGATCCATTTGAAAACAGCAATTTCAGTTTTTCATATATTTTTTTTCACCTAAAAACCTTACTCGGACTATTGTTAAGGTTAAAAATAATAATAATAATCCAAATTGGTCGAGCCGTTCTCAAGTGATGCGCTTACCAACGGACAGTATTTCATTTTTATTTATATAGATAATTTGCCAACATAAGGCACGCTACGCGGAAAACGCTCGCTCTAGGCGTCTGTTCCGATCACCTCGCACTGATCATCCGATTACGTCACATTGCATGTATTTTAAATACTACGCGCCAGACTCGGCGTACTTGAAATCGATAGATTCTCTTCTATAGCTACACCGCCGTATGCGCGACCCTCCTAATGGTCTGCGGGACGCGGGAGGGAGGGGAACGAGACCGACCAGTAAACTAGTCTGTTGCCAGCCGCCGGCGGCAATACACGTTTGCCGTATGGTGATTTTATTTTTGAGAATGTTTAGAGGTTATTTTATCAAGATAGGAAATTACGTACGTTGCGTTTTAAACAACTGTACATACAATCAATCAAAAATATTTTTTAAACGCGTTTTTATTCAATAGGCTAGTTGACTCTTTTTTTAAAGTAGGTCTTAAATGATAAATTATTGTCCGATTAGAGGAAAAAAAATATTGCCATATTTTTTAGGACAAAGAAAACCGCAAAATTTTATTTTAAAAGTTTACTTTTCGTAAACAGGCGAAAATAAAACCGGTATTCAAAGATCAAAAAAAATGTAGCCCTCTTACACTTTTAATATCTGAAATCGATAAATATAAGAAAGCATTCTTAAGTCAAATACTACACAATATCTATTAATTGCGCCAAATTTGATATGAGGCACATGCCTATTATATTGTCAATACGTATATATACATATATATATATAATTGAAAGAAGTTTACTTCAAGTATGTGTAAAGCTTACACGCACATTTTTTTTCTCCATTTTAGTCGTACTTGATTATTATATTAATAAAGACAACAATATTTTGTGTATTAAATATATGATTTGTCATTAGATATCTGTTCCAGTTGCAATAACATGTATAGACTATTATCTTAAGATATAGGGTATCATCTCAATACCGTGTATACCCGTGCACACGCGCCGCCCCGCGTCCCGCAAACGATCAGAAGGGTCGCGCTTACAGCGGTCGGCCTTCAGATATATAACTATTCTAAATTTTCCGTATTTTTTGTTATGAAAACCTTCGTGAATCTTAGTACTACATCGAATGATTGAATGGACATTCAATAATATTCGAATTACTTATCTGAATACTGTCTTTAGTTTCACGTACGATTTGTGAAATTGCTACATACAGGGTATTTAGAGGTGCACCCAATATTTACGCTTTCTATAGGATCCATTTTAAGTCCACGCTTTATAAAGGTTAGTAGTCGACAGACAATTCGCTACGAAATATTAAATGTGTCTGCTATGTTCGGTTGCAAATTTACCGCGACGGAATTCCCGTTCAATGTGGCGTAGGCTTATCTCTTTTGCTACACTGCTTTCTCTGTCCTTTACGTTATTGGGTGGTATTAATGGTAGTTTGAATGAGAATGAAAGAGACAGATGTATATAATTTGGAAAATATAAAAATTATTACAATTCGATGGAGCTTATATAAGTTTAGCGTTAACGTGGCCAGAAATGGTAGCCTTGGTGTGCTTCTGCCGGGACACACCTTTAAGTTGCTTGGCAATAGATGTTCCAACTCGAGGGTGGTAGCTAGCTAGGCGGGTATTAAAAAATGCCCTACCACCATACTATGGTCACGATATTTACCTTGACCGAAAGCTCAGACTCGTTATAGGATTCAAACCTACGCCGATGGACGCGGTGTCCGAACAGTGAATCTTCGTCGCTAGTCGCTTCTTCTACACCCTGCGGCAGACTTTATCAATAAATATGCAGTAGGGTCTGATCTTTAATAACGTTACCAAGGTAAATAGTTTTAAAATAGGTTATACTGTCAGACGTCTGCGATTTCGCACATAGAATTGGTCAGTCCCCACTCCTATAATGCCGGACCGGCTGTTTCTTCGGGCCCTCTAAACAGCCGGCTACACAATTTCTATGAAGCTGTTCATATTTAGCTGGACCCAGTAAAAATGCCGTGCTCGGAATCTTTGCTGGACGTTTTCATTCTGCGAAGCGCCGGATAACATCCGAACCGGTGCAAATTGAACGAGCGCTCGTCGGTATCGACGCACCTCGGCATATGCCGCTCTCTCCCCGTAGGTCATTTCGGCGTTCACTCTGTCAGACGCACGTTGCCTGGTAGATGTGGAGCATCCAAATTTAATCATATTTTTATATTGAAATAATAAGTTCTTATATATGAAATTAGCGTTTTATATAAAAAAAAGTAAAACGAAAACATATGATAAAATTATGCATTTAATCAATCGTAGTATGTAGTCAGTAGCCATTTTATACGTAGTTCATTGATTCCATTGCTGAAAAAAATGTTGGGAGCGAGAATCAATAAAATCTTTGATGGCGGTTTGGACAGCCTCATCGGAATGGAATTTTTTTCCTTGCAAGAAATTGTCCAAATTTCGAAAAAAGTGTTGATCTGTTGGAGCAAGGTTCGGGGAGTATGGTGGGTGTCGGAGACATTCCAACCGCAGTTCTTCTAATTTAGCGACCGCCTGCCGTGAAGTATGGAATCTAGCGTTGTCCTGAAGCAGCAGTGGGCTAGTGAGATTGAATAGTCTCGGTTGTTTAACAGTTCCATCATGGTTTGCAATTATTGGCCATACAGATCTGCCGTTATCATCTGGCTAGATCTTCGGAAGCTGTAGTGTATGACACCAGCACTGGTCTACCAAATACTCACCGATAACTTTTTCTGAGTCAACTTTCGCTTGGAACAGGATTTGGCCGGTTCTATTGGGTTCAACCACTTTAATGAGCGTTTCAGATTGTCGTAAAGGATTCTATTTTTCGTCACAAGTAACAATACGATTCAAATTCCTTCGTTATTGTGACGGTTGAGTAATGTAACGCAGCACTCAATGCGTGTTTGTTGGTGTGCTTCAGTCAATTCATGCGACACATTTCTCGAGCTTTTTCACTTTTACAATTTGTTTCAAGTGATTTCAAATTGTTTTATCTCTCACCCGAAGCCTGCCGCTAACTGTGACGTGGTTTGCGATGGATCCGCTTCCAGGATCACCTTTAATTCTTCATTATCAACTAGGGTATCCGGCCCTACGTTTACGTCTACGGCCGAACGGGGTTTGTTTCGTAGGTCAAAATTTTTAGAACGAAAACTGAACCATAAATGTACCGTGCTTTCTTTTACAGTAGCTTTCCCATTACATAACATTAATCATTCGAGATATTTCTGCAGCGCTGATGCCACAGTGTAACTCATATTCGTAAATAAAGCGATATTTTAAGTTTTCCATTTTGTTTAAAGAAAGATGACAAAAAAAATCAAATGGTGCGAATACAAATGAATCACTGAATTCGAAACATAAATAAACAAGCCTAAATTTAAAATAAATTTGAAATTCCTAACCAAATGCTCTAGATATTTGAGATCAAGTTGCCCAGTTCAACAAAACGCCAACTTCATATGTAATGACATAATATAAATAAATAAAAAATAGAAAAAAACTGTGATATTCACGAATAACCTATAAGATTAACATAAGGAACTACAATGATACACTAATACACCCACGTACAATAGTAAGTCTGTGTAGTAGAGAGAGAAGCGTTCAGTCGGAATGAGCCGACCAGGCGCGACGCTACCCGAATGGCACGTAGCGACGTCCCATTAGAACTCTTACTACCGTCAAAACGCGCAATTAGATGTTACACACAAAAACAATCCATCTTAATAAAAATAACACGATAAAATTCCTTTACACAGATATTACATGAAACAGAATCACCTACCGAACCAGGAGTCGGCGAAATTCCGCACAAGATCAGCGAAGAGGCTGCAGAAGCCGCGGATGGACTTG
The DNA here is from genome assembly GCA_947532125.1 of Saturnia pavonia. Taxonomy (NCBI): domain Eukaryota; kingdom Metazoa; phylum Arthropoda; class Insecta; order Lepidoptera; family Saturniidae; genus Saturnia; species Saturnia pavonia. The sequence goes on from OX383922.1 coordinate 2,745,653, forward strand.
CACGTCGCAGAGGTGGTACAGTCGTCGGTGACGTCACCAACGACGAGGTTGGACAGGCGTCCGGCGAGACGTTTTGTTAAAAAAAATTAACGTAGAACGGTAAATACAAAACTCCATATTTAACGTTTCCTGTTGTGGTTGGTTCTTAAAATACATTGATCTAGTACCTCTCTTCGAATAACAAAAATGGTAATCATCAAATGTTCTCAAGTAGTTAATATTGTATTAGAATTGTAACAATGCATTTCTACAATAATAATAATAAGAAGAAATAATAATTAAAATAATCAAACTTGAATGAGTGAAGCTCTAATTAGCCCCGGTTAGGAAATATTAACCTTGTTATGGCGTTGAAAAGAAAAAATGGTTATGGTTACACTGTTATATGGTTTTATTTTGAATTATCTTTCTCAAAACTGACTAAAATTAAGAAAATCTGTAATGCGTGTTGTTTTTTTTTTTTTTGTAATCTTGTAAGTTTTTAATAATTTTTCCTGTTGTTAGTGTGAAGTTTTTAATTTTGTCGATAATAACATTTGGCTCTTCCCAACATATATATGTATAATGTATTGAAAACACGGAATTATACTTAGTAATATTAACTTAATTTTGAATATTTTAATTTTTTAAGATATGTGCGATATATGCGCGTGCGCCGCTTTCATTAACGCCGTACCAAGGTCACACCGGGTACCGTATCTGTATCACGTTTCCAAGTGCCTTTATAATATTAATATAATGATAATGTGATGTGTTTAATAACGAATTTAAGTTTAATTATAATATGTTTTTTATAAATTAAAATCTGTCCTAAATAAAAATCTTCCATTATTGTGTCTTTTTGTGATATGTTTGGGTTAGGTTTAGGGTTTAAAATGTTGTAGAGTGTAGACTGGTTTTTTCTTTTTTAGCGGATATTAAAAGGTTTTTTTTTTTAGAAATACATTACAATTTTTTTTAATACAGCTTCAAAAAGTACAAAAAAATGATTTGTTAAATATCCACAAACAATGAATAGTATTTTGGTATTACACAATTTAGTTAATTTTCATGGACATTCGAGAGAACGTCGTATGAAATTTTTTGATTTTTTATGCACCCCGTCTCTCATATGGTTTGTATTTTTTTTATTTCTCTATGATAATGTGAACCCGGTGCCTCTTTGCAAGTTAAGTTTCCTATATAAATAACATTGAATTTGAAGTATTTAATAACTCAGTTTTTATTACGGCCAAAGCAACTGGTTCATAAAAAATCACAGATTTCACAGAGATCTTTAGCTATTAGGGATTTTATTATAAGGGACGATTAAAAAAACAAAATAGTGGTCCCTAATGCACATGATTTTAAATTGTAATTATCGAAGTTCATTAATTTTTAAATGCATTTTTTCCGATGTGCTTACTAAATACTATAAATAATTACTTTTTCGGTTGATTTTTACAATACAGTGATTCAAATCGTATTACATAAAACCCGGTCTACACGTTAGTATTTGAATCAACTTTTCTCTTAAATATATAATCAAATATAATTAGTTACTTATTTAATGTGTTTGTAAGTAGTATATTTATGTGAGAATTAAACTTTTTTTTTGTATAGATGTAAAAAAAATCATTATTAGCTGGTAAGTATGTATCTTAATTATTTTATAAATTGGCAACTTTGGATCTTATAGTTTTTTTTTTACAGAAAAAACAAAAAAATACAAACTGACTTTGTTAAAGGTGAACAATAAATATAATTATTAAATATATTAGGATGATTAAGTATTTATATACTGAAACGTTTCCATACGTGTATAAATTAACCCAGTAAGTGAATTATAAATATCAGTCATGTAGTTTCTGTGAAAATGGCGTTCATAACAAACATACTAGGGGAAAATAGTTTTTTTAAGTCGATTAAATTCATCAGGATATAACGAATTTACAATAAAAACATTAGAAACGCCCTTAGATATTATTTTTTTTGTAACCAAATTTTTTTTAGGTGATTTTACTTTTCCAATTGTAGCCAATACTTTAAATACAACGTTCGACGTATATGCATTTGGCTGAGAGCCTTTCGCACTCTCAACAAAGTCCTGTGAAATAGTTAAGGCCCTTCTGGTTACTCTAATTACTTTTTTATGTAGATTATAGTTTAAAATGGAACACGTTGTATCCCCCCCCATATATATAAATTAAATTCATTTACATAACAGATTTGTCGTTTCGGATCTGGTTAATCATCAGCGATCGTTCTCCTCACTTTCTCTTATCATAACCTAACATATGTTTTAATGTTGCCAATTAATAAAACTCCCTCAACTTAAGGGGAAATGATTAAATAATAATTTATGTAAAATTTAAGTTATAATCAATAGTTTTATTTTTATAGAGTTAATATTATTTGAATAAAAAATAAGTTATATTATTTAATAAAAATTATTACTATCCATTGCTAATTGCTAATGTGCTAAGCTTTTGTTGGAAACTGTAACGGAATTATCGAGGGTTTCGTGATAAAAAATATAAGATTCCCTAAAATACAATATAATCCAAACTACTATTATAAATACGAAAATAACTCTTATTGTTACTTTTCCCCAACTAAAACTGAACCGATTGCTATGAAATCCAGCATAGAGGTAGCCCGAGACCTAGAGAAGAATATGATATGAAAAACACACAAAGTCGCGGGAAAATGCTAGTATCGTTTATATAATCACAAATTGACGCTAACTAATTATTCGTCTAATGTATTCAACATTATTAAATACCGGTTCCATGTTGACAGATTTAATAAAATGATATTGATTGAAATAAAAAAATTAACGTTTTGGAAAATAAAAATGTTTATTTAATAATAAGAAATTTTGTATAATTATATTGTATTATCATTACTTGTGGTCATATATTTTTGTTTACGATAAAAAAATTGACTATGCTGGTTGAATTTAAAGTGACAGTTTTGTCCCTGTCTCCTCCCATATAGAATAGGACTTTTGCCACTTTGGTAAACCATTATTTTTGTTATACGGCCACTAAATAAAAGTAAATAAGGATGGCGTTTTTTTTTCTAATTTTCAAACAGCTTTCTAACCGAATGCTTTCTTCCTTGTTAGAACTTTCGAGAAAGTTTTTGTGACATTGCACAATTCGTATTCCATTTTCTTATTTAAAAAAATAACCAAACTATGTTGCACAAGATGCCACCAATGTTACACAATATAGTGTCTAATAAGCCAAGTCAAAAGGTACCACCACAAAGTCTAAACAGTTGTCTTACAAATGTTGCCAGCATTAACATGACATCTCTATCGAAATTCGAATGTTTTCTGATAAGAATAGATTCCAGTAAACAAATATGTCTATCTGATTATTATATTCGATTCGTCATAATATTTCCATTGCAGAAGTCCCAAGTCAAAAATCTTCGGGAAAATTTAATTGAAGACAATAAATTAACTCCAAATATTCCTATCAGGCTTAAAGGGGATATTAAAACTTCGCTGTATAGAATTAAAAAAACCATTATTATTAAACAATAATTCAGGCATGGTCTACATGTTAATGGTATTATATCAGTAAGTCTGTAAGTTGACTTAGGCCGCGAACTAGACCACAGCGGTTAGCGGCGCGGTTTGCAGCGTTAAAGAGACGGGACGAGAGTGTCCGCGATGTAAGATATAGCGACGTAACCGTTTTTATAGTACTTACTTATTTTATTCGTCATGAGTTATTATTATGGGCAAAAAAAAAACACGTAATACTATCTCAAAAACAAAAGAAAGGCAAGCTTCAATGAAATCACGAAGACCAAAAACGAAATTCGAATAAGTTCTTTGTTTAATTGATAATAGATTAATTATCCTTCTATTTTTATGGTTATTACATTTGCTGTTCCATGTTGGTGATGTTGTTCTAAACTGTTGAAAGGGTTTCTTCCAATGACATCTCTTAAACCTTGTCGTTCAAAGAATAAGGAATAGGACGTCACTATGACTATTGCAATGCGAATTCACCGCTCCACTGGAGCACGACGCTTGTGTCCGCCGTCCGCTCTCATCCAGTTCGCAGCCTTAGAGACTTGTCAACTTTCTTTAAGTCAAGCGCTTTTGCGCCCGACGCCCGCGATACCACCATTCCCTCCGCAGCGTTTACTTCGCTCCCTTACACCCGCCACGTCCACCCTCTCCTGCTACAACTCAAGCCTAGGTCCGTACCTCCAGCATGAAGCCCTTGAGCCAGCAGCCGCGACTTATTTACATGTTCGGCAACAGTCCAAGCCGAGGTTCGGCCACTTTGGCACCCTTGAGCTTGTTGCCTCGCTTTCGCGGCTGAGTGCCTTCCGCGCTCGACCTCAAGCCCGGTGAAGCTGTCAAAGCCTCTAATGGCTCCAGAGCCTTCATTTCGAATAAAAGGGAGTTGTAACTGTGCTCTTTCATTTTTCCCGGATATGATGACCCGTAGCCTTATTAAAATTAAACGTCAAAATTGACATTACAAGACATATTTGGCGCTTAAAATCCAAACATTTTGACTTGGGATTTTTAAAATCTTTGATTTTTACTATGTACTTGAAATTTAATATATCTTCCTTCCAACCCTGAATCAAATCCTGGCAACTGTGATTATGATATATATTTAAAATAATCTGTAGTACTATCTCCCTTCAGGTTTGGAGGTCCTGGATTATTTTATCGATGAAACAATATATCAATAGCGTATAATCTATGCATAGTTTTAAACGTGATTATTAAGGTATATTATCAGATGTACTTGGCAGCAATAGATATAGTAGAGTATTGTTAATCCATAGCCAATGGACGCAGCTTTTTAATGCATCACAAAAAAAAAGACATTTTGTTTTTAAAGAAACAAATTTATGGATTTTATTTTATTTTCCATTATGAAAATACTACGTTTTACGTAACGTTACTACGTTTCGAAAATTGCAAAATTATTATTGGAAAGTTTTCCGAAAGTTCCAAGATTAATACTTAATTCAATATGCAATCGGCCTATAAATACGAGTTTGATACTGTCAGATTGATTAATATTAATTTAATATCAAATTATATTATTGTTATATTAAAATAATAATTTAATTTTTTTTTGATAAGGTAGTATGACGTTGAATGAAATTCACAAACTACAAAACTTACAAAAAAAAAAAAGAATTATAATTCAAAATATTTTGTTATCTCTCTAAATGATGATGTTTTTGGTAACACAGGAACGTCTTTTACGATGACATGAATCACAGTTATAAAGCCAGGGATGCACAGACTTATTGGTACTAACGACCATTAAAACAGATTATAAGCTAAATGCTGGCCACTACGAATAAAAAAAACTTTATAATTAATGATATCACAATTGAATGTGACATTGTTTTGTGCTAACAAGTTTGTAGAGCATTCACAACACAGCTCAATGGTCTCAACAGCATATTTGGAACTTTCGAGATTTCTTTTAATTTGTGGGTAGGATGTATAGACATTGACATTGGGGGCTTTGTCTTTGCAACTCTATTATAAGCTAAAAATGACATATCTCCCTATATAAAAATACTAGAATGGCCCACGGCGCGGCAATGCCAACTCGCCCGTGTAGCCCTAACATTTTTCGACTTCCCGGGCTTGCCTACAGTTTACCAGGTTACTTGACATTCATAGTTACTGCTCCGCTCCTTAAGTTCGTAGCGTGAAGTTATAGACCTTATACTATTCCTCACGAATCTGGCTATCATATACAAAAAGAATTTTTCAGAGATTCAGATTCAGAGATTAGCGCGTTTAAACCAACAAAAAAATTCTCCAGCTTTATTATACTAGTATATAGGTTAGTGTGATGTGAAAATTTAACATTGTTTTTAATAAGCTAATATAAAAATAAGTCTTCGGTCTAAAAATACATTATAAGGTATATAGAATAGGCTCCTACGGTGACTTTGTTTAATTATTTCTTGAACCGATCTCATTCAGCTATTGTAAACAGTTTTGTCGTAAAGCGGTACGGTGATTTTCAGAGGGAATTTAAATTTCGATTTATATTCAGATATATAATTTAAAAAAAAAACTTGGCTGTAATGTACGCTCGTTACAAGTTATACTTTCATTGAATAGTCACACTCGATGTTATGTGACTATCTTCACCACAATGATACACGAGGTTTAACGAGTAACTTCATAGTTTAAACATTTAGTTGCAGTGTAAAAATTCACTATCATTTTTTCGTAACGCGTCTAAGGAATTAGTAACTTTAAAAAAGGGATTTCATTAATAAACAAAAATATATTCGTATGTGATTTTTCAAAAGAATAATAAATTGTCGAATATTACATTTTGGTTTGAACGCTTGGTGGTTTAAAAACTGTGATTTTGTTTTATAGATTAAATGTATTTACGTTTGACAGTAATTGTATTTACGATTAACGCAGACGCGACTATTGCATTTTAGGGAAAAAAGTAATCTACAATTAAGTTTTTTTTTAATTCTTTAAAGGCTTTTGGCCACGTTCCCACCTAATGTTTAACACGCTAAGCCTAGTAGAGAGGGCTAGATCTCAAGTTCAGCTTACGGAACACGCCTATTGGTGCTTGGTGACAGAGTTCCAACTTGAGAGTGGTAGCTAGCCAGGCGGGCTTTAGACAAAGCCTTACCACTATGCTATGGTTTCATCACGATGTTTTCCTTCATCGAAAGTTCAGGCTCATTGCAGAGATTCGAACTCAAATCTGTCGACGCGATGTCCGTACACGCTACCACCAAAATTGCTTACTACGTACACACATGCTTACGATTTAATGGCATTTAAATAATTGTCGTATATACCCACAATGGACCCTAAATTTGCTAAATTATAATTAACGGACCAGTGATTGCAGGTCCCATGAAAAATACTGTTGAGAAAAATCTGTTTATATAATATTAATCATAATACTGCTTTTATACGTAATTTGTACATAAATGGGCAAATGTGTTTCGCTTTTACATCCATATTACATACTGCTTAATTAATCTTATGTAATAAAAATAAACCTTAAACATCTCGTGAAATGTTCCTATAATCACAATTATAGATCATTGAATTTGTTAATGCATTATTTAAGCAAATCATATGACATACCTTATTTTTAGTAGAAACATATCTGTACAAAAAAAAAACTGTTAAAATTATTCGCTATAGGTACTTTTATATAAATTTTTGTAATCTCCCGATTGAGAAAAACTCCACGTTAAATACATTTGTTCTCTTTTCTTTCACAACAAATGTACACAACGCGTACGTAGACGACCATTTGAATGAAACTTATGTAACGCAACGATTCTTATTAAAATGCTTTTATTATTTAATCTTCACTAATTTTTGTAATAAAAATTTCGTAAGAGTTAACACGATAAATCGTGTCGTGTAGGCTAAAAAAAATAATTGCACACATTTTCGAGTTAACAATGTATGTAACAATGTATAGCACGGCAAATTTATATGTCGCTCGGAGGATTCCGTCCCACCGATTCCATGGAATCTTCCGACTGATCTATTATTATATAAAGCAAAATACCAGACACGTTATCTTTGTCCTTCAAAATGTAACTCTTCATGTAAGGCATGTCGGTTGAATGACTGTCAAATGCATTCGGGTTTAGGGGAGGACGACAGGGGTTTCGGGGTCCACACGGGCCTCTATAATACGCGTTTTTAATTTTATTTTCTTTAATAAGCAAAAAAATGTTCACCTTCTCGAAACACTTATAATTATTTCATAACGTAATATTTATTTTCAAAATTATTTGAGACTCCTTTTCGTTGCCCCTGACCCTAGCTTTTAAACCCGATCCAGGTCAAGAGTAAATTAACATCCCTGTCTCGATATACCAAAAATGTACGCAAATGTGTAATCTATGTTTAGTGCGAACGACACGATTTATCGTATCGTGAATGATACTTTTTAACGCTGCATTATGTAAATACAACATATAGGTGATTAATTGTTTTTGTAGAGGGATGTGTGTGGTTGACCATAGTTGGATAAATTCGAATGTTAATGTGAATAGAAATGTTTTGTATATTTGCTATTATTGTATTGAATAAATGTGCTTGTTTCAATTATTATAACTGTTTTTATTTCCTCGTTTTTACAAAGAAAAAAAGTGTGTGTGCGATTCACACACGATAGAAGTAAAACTTCATTTTAAAAGATATTTTATTTAACATATGTTACATAAGACTTCTTACTAAAAAGCTGTAATACGCAGCCGCATACAGTGTACAGTAGTATTAGCTCACGTACTTTTCACATATACTAACACACGTTAAATGCTCAAATACAAGCAAGTATTAAACAGTGTGCAATATACATACACAGCGACATTTGCTCTCTCGCTCTGGCTCACACAAAGAGGAGAGACCGATAATGTGCTTTCGGGTCCTCCATGGTAGCGTTAAACATTTAACGCAGTTGGAAGTCGCATAAGAAGTTTCACTACAAAAGGAATTTGTAAAAATAACATGATTTATTATTTGCGGCGAGGATGAATGAGTGCCGGCGATTATTCGATCTGACTATTAAGGGCCCCCACTGATTAACAGTTTGCCGGCGGATATTAGCTTGTTAGTTAATCGTAAGGTTTTGGACTGACGGCTTAAGAAAACTGCGAGTGTATTGCACTCGGCAACTTGAGTTTCAGTCGACAGGTATCGGCCGGGCAGTCTGTGGGCTAATGGTCAATCAAACACACACTTGCAGGTTGTCGGCCGGTGGCCTGCTGAGCTCCATCACGCGACAATTAAGCGCCTTCAGTGCTAGCTTTTTCCACTGTGCAATAATTATTCGCTAAAACAGACAACAAACTATTATTTATTTCTACTTTTATAGAAATGTACAGAAGTTTCTCATAAGTCTTCCTGATGAGACTGCCTTAGTTCACGCGCTGATGTCTTGTGAGATTTTGATTCTCTTCCTTGAAGCAACTTTCCATCAGTATATTTTCTTTTAGGGTGAAACTAGCAAATTAGAAAGAACGTTTTTACGTAGTAATAATATCACGGTCACTTTGTGAATTTACAATATGATGCAGTCTGAATTGCTAACTGCCGCATGCTAGAGCGTGTACATAGCTTGTTAACAGAGCGGATATTCAACCATTGCCAGCAGGCAAGAACCGCTTAATGAGTGCACTGTACTCGCCGTGGACGGCAGCCTGGCCGATTAGGCGAAATACTGCAGATAAACGGTAGGTCAGTGGGGCCCTTTATAGCCATGAGGGCTTTGAAACCTCAGATGGCTTTTACAGCTTCACCAAGGCTTGGAGGCGGGCGCTTAAGACTCAGCCGCGAAAGAGCCGGCGATATTTATACTTTCCAACCCCAGTTTTAGCAGTGGCGAATAAATTAGGTACGTTTATTTGTTCATTCAGCAGTGTATATATGACATATTGTTATTGTGATTTGTTTTCTAATTGCAAAATAAGAAAAGACTTCCAGACGTCACTTTTCAGTCGCGGCAGCATAATATAAGTAATTTGTCTCATTAAATGAAATGCATGAAATTGAAATGAAATTACATGAAATACCTATCGTATGACCAAAGCATCGAAAACATCAATTAAATAAACATTTTTAGATTTATAGTCTAAGGATATTTTTTTACGCTTTAAATATGACAATGAAAACTTAAATTCATATTTTGTCATTACTAAACTAAGTAACTCTTATGTAATTAAATATTATCTTATAGTCACAATTATACGTATGAGAAATTTTCTAAATTAAATTTTTGTTAATTTTATTGCAAGTCGGCTGTACTTTTGGTTGGGGATTTCCCAACAGCTGCAATAAAGCTGTGAAGTATCGATATCAATTAAAATATCGATTCCGAGTTTAACATTGAAACTGAAGTATTGTTTCCAAAAATAAATGGCATCAATCGTAAAGTATTGATACCTCTCAAGAATCGATTCCTTTCCCGTATCCTTAGCACGTCTATGCGCCACTGTGTTTTAAACCAATGTTGCCACTATATAGAAAGTGGCCCAAAGGTTGGGAAAGGTGATTTGTATCACTCTATTGTTTATACATTTTAGACATCTGCGACATGAACATATAGATGTATAACAATATAATATTTATTTAATTGTTTATTATATCTATTCATAACTTGATCTAAATGTCGAGATAAATCAAGCAATATACTGTTGATTTAACTCTGTGCAAAAGAACCCCGTAAACAATATAAATGTTTTGTAACACCACACATTAGAACACCGTCAACTGACTCTCGAGATGATGACGCCACTATCGTGTGTCACGTGGCATAGCACTCAACAAGATGTTTAATGGCGCCGCGAATTATCCCAATCCGTTAGTGGTAGCCGCCGCGACATGCACGCCAGTCCCAGACGCCCTGAAGGAAAAAGGTATTCCGCGTAACATACTTACCGATTCTGACGTTAAATTCGCGGAAGCTAACGCTTGTTTTCCGTCCGTTTCGCAATTCCAAGCATGCTTGCACCCACGTCTGTGGATCACCGCTCCCTCCGAAGGGGCGGGTGGTGAACTTCGCTCCAGCTCATCCGCCAAGACCTCTTTCTCCTGTGGCAACTCAAGCTTAGATCTGTTCCTTCGTCATGGAGCCCTTGAGCCAGTAGTCGCTCGCGCGATACAGTGTTACTGCATTCACTAGCTACCAACATACAGACATGACACTGCATCTTACTTACATGCGCACCACTCAGGTACATAGGTTCTGAAGGGACCTTTTTTCTTTTTTGGCTAGTTGATATTGATAAAAATTGACATATTACTAAATGGCAGTGTAGTCAGACGATGTGGTTAATTCTAGTACACACTGTACTGTTATATTAAAAATATAGTGTACGGGTAGCATTGTATTTTTTAGCAAGCCGAAAATTTTTCTATCGAGAAAACAATGAACGTCACTTTCTTATGTTAGCACTTGAATGTGCTTTCAACTGTCGTTCAAAAAATCGTGTTCTTGCGATAGCATTATTAGGGTGGAGGAGGAAAGGGTTTTAAAAGAAAAATATTTATGATCTATATAACGCTACAGTAAAGAGAAAATTAGATAAATAACAAAATTAGATGTACGATAAAACGCTGATTTAGTGTTTTTTTTTCAACAAAAGCGGGGCTAATTTTTTACTTACGACAAAATTTACTGTTAGTCTTTCTGATGTTATACACTGTATCGTAGGCCGAGTGTCTTTTCTTCATTATTTCCGAGTTGAATCTCGGACGGGGATTCTTTTATGCTTGCCACCGCATCCAATACACGCACGTCGTTACTTGCCCATTGCCGCAATTCAAATCCCGCTTTCCTATGTATAGTGTCGACGGCCTTCGCGGTTTTAATTGCTTCTCCGCTTGTGTGGAAGCTCTGAAGATAATCATCCATATAATGATTTCGTATGACGGCTTTGGCTGCTTCGGGATACTCGTTGTTGTGCTCTTCTGCATTCCGATTCTTTACGTAGATAACTGTGGCCGGTGACGATGCAGCTCCAAAGATAACCGATGTCATTCGGTACTCCGTCGGCTTGGATACGCGGTCTTCACCTCGCCACAGGAATCGCAGGCTGTCGCGATCTTCAGCGCGTATACGGATCTGCAGGAACATTTCTCTGATGTCAGCGACCACTGCAACCGGCCCCTGCTGGAATTTCAGCAACACTCCGAACAGAGACTGCAGTAGGTCGGGTCCCGGAAGTAGCGCGTCGTTCAAACTTTTCCCGTCACACTTTGATGCAGCGTCGAACACGATTCGGGTCTTCTTTTTCTGTGGGTGTACCACGGCGATGTGCGGTAAATAAAATGTTCTGCCTGGTGTAGTACTGGTCGGTGCTTCTTCTGCGTATCCACTGTCCAGAAGATGTTTAATTTGTTTCCCGTATTCCCCTTTTAATGTGGCATCTCGGTCGAGCTTCTTCTCGATACCCTTTAAACGGTGGCGAGCCAGCGCGTAGTTGTTCGGGAGTACTTCTTCGTTGCTCTTCCATAGTAGTCCTGACTCGAACCTCCCATCGGGTTGTCGCTTCGTTGTAGCTGTGAGGATTTCTAATGCTCTGCCATCGGCGTCGTTGCTAGGACGGTGTTGCTTTCCTCCAATGGATTCCAACTCGAAGTGATCCTTGATGAGCTTCTCCATGTTCGATTCTTCACTCAGATGGTTCACGTGATTGACGAACTTGACTGGTGTGGAGTCACTCGTAGAGCAGCAACCGTGCAGCACCCATCCGAGTCTTGTCAGTGAGGCTACTGGCTGGTTCGGCTTCCCCTTGATGATCTTCTGGGACACTATCAGCTCCCAGTTGTCCTGACCGATGAGCAGAGCTGGCCTCTCCTTGCTGTATGTTAATTCGTTCATATCTTTGAAATGCGCACATTGTTCAATAACTTCTCTACTTACGTGTTGCGGTGACAACTTGAGATTGCTTATGGTCCGGACTCTCTTCAAGGTGCGCTTATCCCGTCCGTGAGCTCCTTTTATCTTGACATCCACCTGTCGTGAATCCCTTCTCTCGATGAGCTTCCCTCCGACGGTCTCCAAAATGAGTAGGTCTTCTTTCCCAGTGACTCCAATCTTCTGAGCCACGTCGTTGTCCAACAATGATACTGTAGACCCCTCGTCCAAGAGCGCGAGTATCCTTGTGGAGCCGGCTGGTCCGTAAATATCTACCGGTATCATTTTCAGGTAGACTTCTTTCCCGTCCGCGGCGGGACAGTTGTATCTTCTTCCTGTGGTCGCGGCGCGGGCTTCTCTGACGGCGCTTGTGCCGTTTGACGATTTACACTTGAATGTAATAAAACGTTATGTTGTCGGCCACACTTACGGCAAGATGGTCCCTTGCAGCTGTTCTTTGAGTGTTGTTGTCGCAAACACTTGAAACATAATCGTTTCTTCTTGACGATCACCCATCTATCTTCGGTGGTCGCTTTTTTAAATTTTCTGCACTCTGTGATCCGGTGGTCGCTTTCCTCACAATTCACACAAAACTTTTTCACGTTTGGTACAATACTTTCTTCATTCCGCGTAGTGTGTACACGTCGGCTGTTGAACCGCTTATTTGTTCCCGGAGCTTCCACTGGTGCGAGCGTCGACCATAAGTCGGCTTCATTTTCTAAAAACTTTCTCAAGCTTACTAACACTGGCTCGTCACGATGCCCCTTGACATAATCCAACCACCTGCATCTTAGCATAGGTGATAATTTATTTACAATATCGCGGCTTACTTGCGGTGAACAGAGATATTCCTGCTTTTCCAGTGCTTTAATTGTAGCGACGGCGTTGCTGACTCGACTGGCGAACACACAAATATCCTCAGGTGAGTCCCCGATGGGCCGTAGTTTCTCTATTGAAGCTATCTCTGCCAATACGAGACGCTCTGGGTTCCCGAATCTCCTCTCCAATGCGCTGATAATCTCTTCAGGGTCGAAGGCGGCAAACAATAACTGGCGAACGCTTTCCTTCGCAGAGTCGTGCAATGATTGTCTCAGCCGAGCCATATTCTGAACATCGCTGAACTGTGATGCGGTGTCATTATATGACCTCACGAACGGTAACCAGTCTTCACTTGCTCCATTGAAGTGCGGTAGATCGGCATACTTCGACGGTGCGGCTGGTGCGGCGGCTCGCGCTTAGATCTGAGCGGCGGTGAGCATAGTATCGGTAATTTTCTGAATTTCACTCGCCTTTACGTATTCTTGTGGATTGTTCGCTTCTTTTTCCATTATTGTGGCGCTCTGGTTCATCCACTGTTCTACGTGCGTGGATCGCTCTTCTTGTTCGATGTCCTCGTCATCGATCTCCTCTTCAGACTGGCACTGTATCATCTCCAACTCCAGCTGCGCCAACGCGGCAGCTGACCGGGCGAGCTCTAATTTTTTCTTGGCTTCCAGCTCCATTCTCCTAGATTTAGAGGATTTAACTGACCTTGATCCTGTGGCGCGTGGCGGCGCCGGAGGAACTAACGGTGAGCACTCCTTCTCTCCAATGTCCCTCGGCTTCGCACACGTTGTCTTGGTATAACACAACACCCAATCCGGCAATCGAAGGACCACTAATACGAGATTGACAAGAACAACCTACTATCGACGGACCACTAAAACGATTTACTAAAACGATTGACAAACACACAATAACCTACTACTGTTAACACGCGGGTTAACTATAACTCACTCGGTAGGCGAGATAGCCCGCAAACCAAATGAGCTCTCTTCCCGCAGACCTCCGTCCCTGCTTACACCCAAACATACCGGGCGTAAAGAAGGGGAAACAAACGGAATGTACGGAAAGAGACACGATTGCGTTGTTCTCGTCCTGACTCACGGTGAACTGGGCGCTGGCGGGTAATCAAACACGATGCCGAATTTACGTTCACTATATTCTTCCAAAAAATGATACAGCACTATATACAACTCTACCCTTAACACTAAAGTGTCTTCTTGAAGGGTTTCTTCATTCTTGAGGAGTCTTGATGTATCTTGAGGTATCTTGATGTTGATTGACGTCTGCCTATAGCGATCTGAGCGATCCGATAGCGATCCGATAGCGATCCGAGAGCGATCCGAGAGCGATCCGAGAGCGATCCGAGAGCGATCCGAGAGCGATCCGAGAGCGATCAGAGAGCGATCAGAGTGATCAGAGCGATCTGACGAGTATGGAACCCGTCACTATATTTATATGTTTTTTGGAGAAAGTGACGTCGCTATCTAACCATATCTTTCTCTCGTTCTAATTCTATGTATTACCTCGGTTCCTAGAAGTTCTTATGTATAAACATTCTTACTATTTTGACAACAATCTTATAAGATTCTAATAGGTATACATATTTTCTTATCTAAACATGTGTTGAAACTTATAATTTATAATTTTAACTTATAAAACTTATAATGTATGTGCAAAGTACCTAAAATAATCTAATTTTTCACAATTTTAAAGACTGCTAGACAAGGAAGCCTTATTTATTTACCTGTCTCTTTCTAACAATTTTACATAACACGCGTTTTCTCTCTTTATTGTGATTGGTCACCTCGCGCTTATCGTCAAACATTCTTCAACTACTATTTGTGATCTTGATATAAATATGGCGACTCAATCTTGATAATTCTATGAAATAATATTAATAAACATGAATATTTCTTACATTACATATCAAATTACACATTAAATAATTGTAAAGCAAATCCTATGCGTAGTCAGTATTACGAAAACCTTTTTCTACAAATACAAACATAGCTTATTTTACGTAACGAACAATTATCATTATACGACGAGTTATATTATTTCTTAATAAATAGATTAGCCTATTCTTTTATACATTTCGAGTAGGTTTAAACTAACTTATATAATATATTATCTAGCCATGCGATATCAACATTCTGCGTCGCTAACAGTATCAGTCATATACACAGTCTTTTTGAGCACAAAACACTGTATTTTTAATTTCACCTTCATCATCTGGCAGCACTGCTTTGATTATCTACAAAGCTTAGGGATGTGACATTCAAAATAAAAATCTATTATTAAATAACTAATTTATATACTTTGTATTAAAAGCGATTAAAAAATAATGGATATCTTTTATTTAAATAATCGTTTTTTAATAACAATTTTTTCATTATGTATTTTCTTGAAAGATCAAATTATATGCCTGAATTATTTATAACCATTACTTTATTCATCAATCAACAATACAGACAGTACTAAAATTAATCAACTTTCATTACATGCTATTATCATTATTCTCTAGGCCAATTTCGGCCAAGGTGACTGATAGTGTCTTTGCTATTTGTGAGTTTTAATATAACTTGCATATCTGACCTTTGTTCGTATGCGTTTAATTTTTTTTTTTTTTTTTTTTTCGAACTGACTACACTGTTAGCCTGAGGGGCCCTGAAGCCTTTACGGCTTTTACAGCTTTACCGGGCTTGTATGCGTTTAAACATATTATGCAAGTATGAACTACATTGACATAGTTATATTCATGGTCATTTGTGGTCTATCCTTCAAGGTATTCCTTTTGGCATCTAGATAGAAACGTCGCCTTTGTCCATACTATTTTATTTTTTCATATATTAGGTCTTGCCACTGTATGCGATTTGGTATATCTCACTAGGAGATATTTCTATAGCGCTTCGAACCATCCCAACCCGCTCGTAAAAGCCACCGCGAATTACAACCCAGATAACTCGATCCCAGTTGTCCAACGTTATAAATGCCGTCCGAGAAAAATCTCTTTGCGATCCCGATGACGACATCGAGATAGCCAACGAATTCTACGCGTCCGCCCCCGTAATCCATGCGTGCTCGTGCCCACGCCCGCGAAACCACCGTTCTCTCCGCAGGGGACGTACGATTAACTTCGCTCCCGCACACCTGCCACGACCGCCTCCTCTGCGGCAACTCAAGCCTAGGTCCGATCCATCGGTATGGAGCCCTTAGGCCAAGCAGCCGCTCACGCGATACAGTGATTCTACATTCACTAGCTATCACAGACACACATGACACTGCATCATACACACATGCACGCCACATAGGTACATAGGTTCTGTAAGGGATCTTTTTTTTTTCTTTTTTTGCCAAGTTAGACAAACATTTTCAGATCACTAAATACACATACACATGTTCCTTCCCTCCTCCCAGGGGGAAGACACATGTAGGGGGAAGTGGGGTACTTTGATACAAAGGGCACATTGATACACCAATAATATTTTGAATATTAACAAACATTATTAGAGACCCGACAAAACTAAAACGTCTATATATATGTCTTAGCTCCACAGCTATAACCACGCTGACCGTTTGTTAACCGTTAGCGTTGGAACAGAGTAAGTGTGTTTTTAGTGCGACCAAGTAAAAAATATTAAGTATCTAAAAGTATTTCTCTGCTGTTTTATATGATATAAATAAGATTTAAACTTATGAAACGTTAGTTAATTTATCCAAAATTTGGTATTAGAAGTATTTTTTTAATGTGTTCGATGGTATTATTGAAATTATTAATTTTTTTTTAAATTATCTGCTTGGGTACATTGATACGTATTAATCACATCCATGTAAGCGATGTGAATGTGATAAAATCGGTAAATACACAAGAAGTCGTATTTGTGGATACTGATACTAGTGCAATTATTAATGCTGCCGAAATCGTGAAGAAAATGAAATATCCACAATTGAAACTGACCCTTTATCTACGAAAAAACCTGCATCTAGGAAGTTTGTGTTTCCATTTTGGAAGATAACACAAGCGTTTATTTTGCAGCTGCAACTGCAATACCTGTGCTTTAGCAGTTCTTTAAAGGGAACGTCTTGAACTTTTTTCTTTTGTATTTTTTGAAATAATTTAAACGTATATAACGTGGTTGACCACACAGCTGTGGTAATGTTGCCAGCATAAATTGAGATACCTTTAGGAACTTGTCATTACTGAATAGAGCTCAGCTTATACCTGGAACTGTACCAATGGTGCAAGGTTGTCTGTGCCTTAACATTATTATTGTAGTTATTAAATATTTAAATCCATAGTAGTTTCTATGGTTTTGTTTTAAAGAGAATAACCTTTGAAAAATATAATTTTCCTTTATTAATAATCTTAAGTCTTATTATAAATCTCCACCAGTTAAACTTAATTTCCTATTATATATTCATACATATATATTTTCGTACTAAAGTGCCCCATTCTATGTATCATTGTGGCCCGTACATGGGGCACAATGATACAAAACCCATTTTTTATAAAATTAATTTTATTCTCATTATTATTTAACTTTAATGATTCTTATGACTCATATTATAATATTGATAAAATTTAACATCCAATAAACAAAAAATAATAATATTTTATCAATTTTTTATGCATAAAGTAAGACATTTAATTTTTCTGTATCAATCTACCCCACTTCCCCCTATATATGTATAGTTAGTTTAGTTCGAATAATAGGGAATTAGCCAGATCGCGACTTATTTGTAATCGCTGCAGTCCGAGCTGAGGTTCGGTCATTTTAGCACCGTCGGATGTTGTTGCAAAGCTTACATGGCTGAGTGTCTTAAGCGCTCACCGCCAAGCCCAGTGAAGCTGTAAAAGACGTAAAGGCTCCAGAGACTTTAAGGCTAACAGTATAATCAGTTCAAAAAAAAATATCTCATAAGTGACTATCGATTGTAGGCATAGAAATTTTAACCACTGCAATTTCACCTGTTATAAATGAATTTCGTATCTGCAAGAAATAATGACTTTATCTTTTGTCTAAAAATTAAAAATGTTAAAACAATAACGATCTCTTTAACCAAAATTATATCGATAATCAAATCCTGAACTACTGAATACTATACGAAGTTCTAGTTTTTAAAAAAGCGCTTTTGTCCTAAAGGTCGTTTTCTTATATATATTTTTTATTTACATATGACAGTCGCTAACTTGTTATATATAATTTAACTTCAACAATAGCACTGAACTAAGGCGAGACATGACGACATCAAATTAACTGTCGCAGTTGTTGACGCAAGTAAAATAATTTTTCAGATTTATTAAATTGACATTTTTTCTTACCTGGCGTCCACAATTGAGGACACATACAGTTTGAAAAACACTACAAAGTACTTAAGTACCTATTAACAAATTTAAATTGTAAACGATTGTCACCTAATAAAGCAGTTATAATAATACTTGTAGCGCTATCTATTACCGCTTTAAGCAT
Source organism: Saturnia pavonia (assembly GCA_947532125.1). Classification (NCBI taxonomy): domain Eukaryota; kingdom Metazoa; phylum Arthropoda; class Insecta; order Lepidoptera; family Saturniidae; genus Saturnia; species Saturnia pavonia. The sequence continues at coordinate 2,764,362 of OX383922.1, forward strand.
TTTTATTACGATATATACATATATATATGCGAGAAAAAATATTCATCAGGTCTGAAAGGCTTAAAGTACTTTCATTTTTGCTTAAGCGCCATAAATAACACACCTAATAAGTCTGAGAGTAGTTAGAATAAGATTCAATCATCAATGTCTTATTTGTAATTTCACTCCACAGATTTTCTCTTTCTCTCTATTGCACGCATATCAGCAATGTTTGTCTCTTTCGCACCCATAGCTTTGTCTTCACACGATCGAAAGATCAAAGAAGTGAAGAAGTTAATGAAAAAAGTGATAAAACTGCGATTTGCTATGAAGTGAAGTCATATGATGGTGCGATATATTTGCAGGCATATGAATTCTGCGATTTGCTATCATGAATTCATGTGATCGTGCGACATATGTTAGGTGTATGAAATTTGAGATTTTTATTTTAGTGAAGTGAATTTATATGAACGTGCGGTATATGCGAGAAGTATGAATTTTGCAATTTGTTATTCAGTGAAATGAATTTGTATTATCCTTCGAATTGTATTTAAGTCAAGTGAACACATACTTTATCATATATAGCAAGTATTTTTGATTTCATATAGCAGGTGACAAATTATTTTTGTTTTCATATGAAAAATAGCAGTGTGATGCATTAAATTTTCCTTACTTGATTTATCGATGTTATACAACACTAGTAGTCTATGTTTTGTAGACACTCTGTGTTTGTAGACAAAAGCCTTGACAAATCTGATGAATTATATTTCACAACAATTTAACAATAAAGTCTGATTCAAATGATAAAACACTATATAGTGAAAGTAAAAAATGGGGTATAATTTATGTATAAAATTGACTTTGTTTTTGTTCTTACCATATGTTATTACTAAACAGGAAAGTGTACAAAATGATGGAATTATATTCTTTTATAATAATACGTAAGTAATTTTAATTCTGTTTTAACAATGCCGTTTGCATGGAGACTTAATCAATAAGTAATAATAAATTATTTAAGAATATATGTACATAAAATCATTTATTATTTATTTTTCTTCTTTGTTTCAATTTGTATATAACACACACGCGATATATATTTTTTAATAATGCAATTAATTTTATTCGCTCCCTACTATAATAACAATTGTTTCGAGAAAAATATGATCTTGTATAGTAAATTTTAGAAACATTATTCCACCTTGTTTTTTACAATAAAAACATTTCACTTTCACAGTTTAACTTCACTGATTGTATCCAGTAACCAGTTACAATATAGTTGACCGTAATAAAAAATGTATTATGTATTGTGTATTTATGGTATAGTAAACAGTTTTACTAGAACAATGGTTTAATCAAAAACTTTACCTAAAATTTAAAGACTCTATTGATTAATTATTAAAATCTTTTCATTTTTACCGTTGGCACAATTTTATCATAACTGCAATAGTTACTGTAGATTATTACATTGCATACACCTCCATATGCAGAGATTCAGTCTTGCAAAAGGTTTTTTTTCAGTAAACCATATTTATATTTCTTTTATTGATATAATAGTATAGTTCAGTTAGCTAACACAAAACATAGAATTTAATAATACAAGATTATGTATTGTAAAACAAAATTAATAATATTAAGTATAGATTTCAATAAAAAATACTAAGTGATATCTATTAACATATTATGTCTGTTAGGGATGGGTTGAAGTTTGATAAACATTAGGTTTAACTGAGGTTTGGTTCTGTTTTGTTAAGATGAACTAAAGTTCTGTCAAACTTCAGCATCTATTTACACTTAGTGCGGATGAAATTTAAAAATAGTACAATAATTTATAAAGTGATGAATCACTTTCACAATTGACTACTTGACTCATATCAAGTTTGGCACAATAAATAAATATTTTCTGTAGTATTTGACTTAAGAAACCAATATTTATCGATTTCAGATATAACAAGTGTAAGATGGCTGAGTATCTTCAATTAAAAAAATGTTGTATTCATTTTTTATTTTCAACTCCTAAAACGTTGTAGGCCATGTTGTAAAGTCATAGGACTCTCAGGAAATTTCATGTCGGATCTTATATGTAACGTGCACAATGAAAGGCACATGGTATTTGGAAAGTGGTGGTGCAAATCCGAATATCTTACACAAACAATACTTGACATTGACTTCATGTAATAAAATAATCACATTAAACATAAACAATAAATAATTATTTACATTTATTTTCATTATTTTACGTAGATAGGTAACTGTCTGTTTGTTCCGGGTGATCTCAGAAACGGTTGGACGAATTTTGACGGGCTGATAGCTGATGTTATAAGGCATAACTTAGGCTACTTTTATTTTAGAAAAATAATTAGGGTTCCACACAAAAAAATTAAAACCTTTTTTAGTAGTCCATGCGAGCAGAGCTGCAGTCACAGCTAGTATTTAGCTATAATGACCAATCAAATAATGTTGATATAGAGAAAAGTCTTTACCAACCCAATGAACAGTGAAACTCCAGTACACAAAAAATTGTTCATTTAGGTCTACATTATTTACATGCCAATTGTTATAGAACTAATTATGACCTTTGAAAACACTTTTCGAATAAAAACTTTGACTCAACTTGACTCATAGTTTATTTTAGTAATTGGTATTGGGGCTTCGCTAGACACATTAATAAATTAAGTACATGGTCTTACAAAATTTAAAACAGTTGTTAACCAACGCTATAAATTCTATCCACATAGTATGTGGATCTTCGATTTTCCTAGTAAAGATGAAACGTATTTACGTTACCAGATTTTAAAACCAGGGCTTCGCTTCGAAGCAGGGCGCCCTGTTACAAAATCTTACAAGTATTTAATAGTCGGTCGCTGGCTGAACTGTAAAACACCCGATTTGAAAATATTTGCATAAGAAATCGATCCGAGGTTTTTATACATAAGGACCACAATCGTATTTGCGAAAAAATACTTTTAAGTAAATACTTGCATAGGAAAACGATCCTTGATTTCTTATAATTAAGCAACAAAACCGTGTTTGCGAAAAAAAAATTTTGATTTGAAGATACCTAGCTTGTAATTATCCGGAAATACAAACTCTGGCAGTGTTCCATGATAAATGTGCAAGGAAAACGCTTCGTGCGCACTTGTGGATTATCAATTATATATCGATGTCGCTTCGCTAAGTCTCTTGTCGTCCGATGGTGGAAGGGGGATGGGGGAATTAAATTGTGCAATTACAATGCACATTCGCCGAAATGAATTCGGTAAAAAACCGATAGACAGGCAACTTTACGTTGATGTTCAAGGCTCTGCAGCCTTGCTTCAAATAGGGAATCGTTGCCAATGACGATTTTGGCACGTCTCTAGATTGCCTCTAATGTCTCAAGTTGGTACTTGGCCGATCTGTTCCAAAGATGAGAGCAATGCTCGATGCACGACCGGACTTGCGCTTGATATAAGATCAAGCAGCAGACCCAGCGTGAAGTAGCATCTCACCTTTGCATGAATACCCAGCTTATTGGCAGCCAACTGAGCTTTATACTCAATGTAGGATCCAAAATTGAGAATACGGATACAACTATGAAAGTAGGAGTCACTTGGAAGGGACACCGTGTAGCGGACAATAGACATGCCTGAGACTTAGTGGCATTAAACTTGACCAGGTTGTCATCGCCCCAATCGGAGACTGCCTTTCGGACAAATACAAGCGTTCGACCATGGCTTCCCTAGGGATGTTCCGACACCCACCCACCAGGTATCGATACCTACTTATATAAGTAGTATTTATTGCATTTATCGATACGCTTCGCGTATCGATAATTACTCATATCGGTACTTTTTAGATTGTTCTAATAAACTCACAATACGGCGGCTCGCGACCTAGCGTGTGAGTGAGAGATAGCATAGGACTAAACAAGAGAGGGCATTCACTCACTGTGATTTTTTCACTAATGGTGCGTTTAAACATGGTGAAGAAACACGAACGAAGTTTCAGAGTAGGCGTGATCGATCAACACCCTAAGCTCCCATGCGTTCACGGTTATGTCCAAACAGCGTAAACGCAAACTAAGGCCCGGCAAACCACGGCGAACGCCATGTAATGCTGCTAGATCCCCGTCTCATATTTCCTCTAAATGAACTTAACTAAGAATCCCCCAATTCTAAAATAACAACACTTTTAACAGCAAATAACCGAATCAAATATATTGTCGAAATATGATAATGAGAAATTAGAACATAATTTTAAGACAATAAAGTCAAATTTAACTACAGTATAAGATTAATGGGAGCCACCAAGTATCGAAGGTTTGTCAAATGTCACCGTCAATAATAGCATTAGACTAAAATCAACCCTTTAGAGGATTAAAAGAGATTCAATATTTTTATGATATTTCGATATGTTTTACAGATTAAATTTTTTTTTTTATATTAATTGATATAAATAATCTAGCTGACCGAGCTTAGCACGATGTTTATAAGTATCTAAATATAAAATGTCATCTAATTCATTTGAGCTGCTTTAAAAAAAAGCTAACTCTATTCATAGATATTACTTTTTTTTAATAATTTATAATTTAAGTAACAGGAAAAGATAAATAATACCAATAAGGATTACTTAAATAAATAAAAATCCGTTTGTTTTTCAAATTAAATCATGTAAATGAAAGCGTTAAAAAAATTAAACAAAATTACTACAAAATATTTTAACTGGTGTCCGAGACTTAATTAACGTGTCCTCCTAAATATCTCTATCGAACCTAGAAAGTCGAAACGAGGCTTCGTTCACGTGCGTTTACCCTGGGGAAAAACCTCCATATCCTACTCATTCGCATTCGTTCACCATGTTTGTACGCGCCATACGATGCGTTTAAGAAATTGTAAAGTAACATCGTTCAGTCTTATTCGATTCGATATCGAGTAAGTATCGCAAAATTGATTCGATGCTAAAAGTACTTGGTATGGAAACAAAATTATCGAGTACTTACTCGTATTGGAATATCACTAGGCGACCCTGAGGAACTGAACTTGCGCTATACTGGTTCGTGCATTAGATCTGTAGCCTTCTACGGCCGTACTATCCTCTGCGTACTCAAAAGTACCGATATTTTATATACTAGTACATCAAATCTGCAATCTACATCAAATCCCTGGTATTTAATTTTGCAAGTATATCTCATCCCTAATGTACATCAAATCTGCAATCTACATCAAATCCCTGGTATTTAATTTTGCAAGTATATCTCATCCCTAATGTACATCAAATATCGATTTGTCTAGCTTATATGTGTAACAATCTACTTTATACGATACTATCGAATTTTCAAATGATCAAAGTTTAATTATAACACTTCTTTCTGGTTATCCCTAACCAATCGTATGATTGGCAGGTGATTTCAAAAATAGTGAAATTACATTCAGCTGTGCATATTTAGTTACTTGACCACCGAGATAAATCATGCTCACTGATCGTAGAGACCACATGTAAGCAATGCAACACAACGATAGCTTCAATTATTTCGATTGAGCGCCAGCTATCGATGATTGGTAGTAATTAAAAATGAGAAATATTTCTTAGAACGTTGTAAAGGTTAATTGCAAGATCTGTAGTAATTTATATACAAATCCGTATTTGTACTTCCAGGGTTCCACCAGTGTGTGTTAATATTTTTTCTCACTTCCCGTATTTGCCTACAGCTTGCCAGATTGCTTGATGTTAATGGTTACTCCTCTACTCTAAGGAGCAGGAGTAAAGTTATATGGTCTATAACCTTCCTCAAGAAATAGCCTTTTTTCATCAAATCTGGCTGGTAGTTCCAAAGATTAGTGCGATCAAACAAACAGACAATTTGTAGAGCATTATAATGATTCTAGCTAAGCCTGCGGCTCCGCCCGCGTGTACAATATACTACAGAATGCCGTAGGACGAGCGCTCGCGCGGATTGTGCTGCCCCCGCTTAAAAAACGGAAGACAAAAATGCTTATTGTGGTTAATCCTTAGAAGATAGACATATGCTATCACTGACATTTTTGTAGGGTTTTTTAAGATCTACAATTATGTAGAACATAATTTTGATATATCTCGTATGGTTTTCTCCGCGTATGCCATTTAATCGCCGCAAAAGCGTCTTTTTCCGAATTGATTCACCAATATCGTCCCTGCTTATTTCGTATGTTACTTTATGTAACAAAATATATCCTATGTCCTGGCAAGATAACATATACATGAATTGAAACTCTTGGAAATCGGATTAGTGGTTTTCGCGTGAAAAGAACATAAACGGCAGACAGAGAGTCGACGAGTTTTATAATATACACTAGCGACCCGCCCCGGCTTCGCACGGGTGCAATGCTGAAACTAAATACCTATACCTACCTACTACAGAATGTCCTTAAACAACGTATACAGCTTTTTTATCATTAGACAATACAAACATGTTTTGTTTAGAGGTTACTCTTGAAAGAGCGACATATAATTGACCATGATATATAGGGCCGGTACCGCCGCACTTCCCTACATTTTAAATCTGTAATATTTTCGGGAATATTCATTTAAATTACATGCTGTAAAGGGCCATATCGATCTATATTAAATGGAAATGTATGTAAGGTACTTAATTGGATAAGGATTAATGCTGTATTGCTTAAAATCACTTCGTAAATAAGCCATTTTTTCCCGTAAAATGTAAAGGATAAAAAATAGTTATTGTGGGTTATCCTTAAGAGATAGACATATACCATCGCGGACTTATTTGTTGACCTTTTTAAGGTGTACAATACTGTAGTATATTATTTTGATTTACCTCGTAGGGTTCAGCCAGCGTTTGCAATGTAAGCGCAAAAAATGTGTTTATTTACGACATCACATTAGAAACCTCTAAATTTATCAGTGTTTCTCTACAATATTATGCATGTATTATACATATAAACCTTCCTCTTGAATCACTCTATCTATTAAAAAAAAACGCTTCAAAATCCGTTGCGTAGTTTTAAAGATTTAAGCATACATAGGGACGGACAGAGCGACGCGACTTTGTTTTATACTATGTAGGGGGAAGTGGGGTACTTTGATACAAGGGGCACATTGATACACCAACAATATTTCAATATTAACAAACATTATTAGAGACCCGACAAAACTAAAACGTCCATATACATGTCTTAGCTCCACAGCTATAACCACGCTGACCGCTTGTTAGTCGTTAGCGTTGGAACAGAGTAAGTGTGTTTTTAGTGCGACTAACTAAAAAATACTTAAGTATGTGAAAGTATTTCTCTGCTGTTTTATATGATATAATTAAGATTTAAACTTACAAAACGTTAGTTAATCTATCCAACATTCGGTATTAGAAGTATTTTTTAACGTTTTCGATGGTTTTATTGAATTTTATATTTTTTTTTTTAAATTATCTGCTGGTGCACATTGATACATCAATACGCGGGGCACATTGATTCGTATTAATCACATCCATGTAAGCAATACGAATGTGATAAAATCGGTAAATACAATAGAAGTCGTATTTGTGGATACTGATACTAGTGCAATTATTAATGCTGCCGAAATTGTGAAGAAAATGAAATATCTGCAATTGAAACTGACCCTATATCTACGAAAAAACCTGCATCTAGTAAGTTTGTGTTTGTGTGAATATAAGACAAGCGTTTATTTTGCAGCTGCAACTGCAATACCTGTGCTTTAGCAGTTACTATTTCTTTGAAGGGAACGTCTCGAACTTTATTCTTTTGTACTTTTTGAAATAATTTAAACGTATATAACGTTCAACCACACAGCGGTGGTAATGGTGCCAGCATAAATTGAGATACCTTTAGGAACTTGTCATTACTGAATAGAGCTCAGCTTATACCTGGAACTGTTACCAATGGTGCAAGGTTGACTTTACCTAAACATTTTTTATTGTAGTTTTGTTTTAAAGAGAAAAACCTTTGAAACATATAATTTTTCCTTTATTAATAATCTTAAGTCTTATTATAATGTCCACCAGTTAAACCTTATTTCCTATTATATATTCGTACATATATATTGTCGTACTAAAGTGCCCCATTCTATGTATCATTGTGCCCCACGTATGGGGTACAATGATACAAAACCCATTTTTTATTAAATTAATTTATTCTCATTATTATTTAACTTTAATGATTCTTATGACTCATATTATAATTTTGATAAAATTTAACATTCAATAAACATAAAATAATAATCTTTTATTAATTATTTATGCATAAAATACGACATTGAATTTTTCTGTATCAATCTGCCCCACTTCCCCCTAATGATTATAGATACAAATTAGTATAGATTTTAATGTTCGTAAACATGTTTTTTAATTATTCATATTATCCTGTAGGTGAACATTATAAAGTCATTAACATCCGTTATCTTTCAATACTTTGTAAACTTCCATCTTCCTTTATATAATTTATGGCTGTGTCCTATGAGTGATTTATCTTTACTTAAAGAAATATTTCAATATTATCATTTATTTGCAGAATTAATATGTACATTATGTATATAACTACGTTATAACAGTCATTACTGCGGAGTTTCGAACGGGTATCAGAGTAATACATATAACTCTATTAGCTTACGTGGCGCACGATAATAAAGCTCCCAGTCGGCATGATTTTTTCCGACATCTTCAACAATCATCGTCATATTTCAGCCAATTTACATAATATCTTCATGAATACACTTAAACCTTCCTCATGAATCACTCCGTCCATTGATGAAATCCGTATGAAAATCCGTTTGGTAGTTTTTGAGTTTATCGCGTTCAGACAGACAGACGCGGCGGGGGGACGTACTTCTGATATGTGATAAACACGCCATATATACACCTGCAATACATCTTTACATAGTATAAAATGAAGTCGCTTCCGCTGTCTGCTCGCTTAGATCTTTTAAACTATTTAACGGATTTTAATGCAGTTTTCAGCAATAGATAGAGTAATTCATGAGGAAGGTTTATATGTATAATAAATACATATTATAATACAGAAAGGCCGAAAAATTCGAAGATTTGTAATGTGATGTCGTAAGAAACATATTCTTGTGCGCTTAAATCGCAAACGCTGGATAAACCTCACGAGATAGATCAAATTAATGTTCTACGGAATTGTTTATCTTAAAAAGATCAATAAAAAAGCCCGCGATGGTATATATTTATCTCACACTGCCTCATATTACTATCTACATTGCACCCGTGCGAAGCCGAGGCGGGTCGCTAGTATAAAATGTACATGTATATGTTACAATTAAACCTAAAGGAAATATACAAATCATCTCAAACGACATCACAGGAAGACATATATTGATTTATACAAAGGTGTAACTAATAGTGGAGAAAACTGTGTCTCTGCTGCAGCATTACAAGAAATTATTTAGTAATATTTTTATTTTTGCTGAAATAAATAAACGATTTAAAAATCAAGAAAATGTTAATATATTAGCAATTTTCACGATATTAGACCCTAGATTCAAGAACATATATTTTACCGAGGCACAATCATATGCAAAAACCTTAAACGAAATTACAGATTTATTTAAAATTACCACCAACACTGACTCAACAATCCATAATATACAAGTAAATGGATATTTACCTGAAGCAGAAGGCAAAATATACGTAATTCATCATGAATAAATATTCAGTTCATTGGACAATGCTTGACAGACAAGGGGACCCAATAGACTATTGGACAACTAGCCTAACTATTTAGCGTAATCTAAGAAATTTGGCTTGAGATTATTTGTCTGTTGTTGCAACGTCAGTCCCATCAGAACGTCCCTTTTCTCTGGCTTCTCATACACTAACTGAAAGTCGTAACAGATAGGACCCTGAATTGCTGTAAAAATATTTTTTTTTTTAAGATTTCACCCCTATAATAGGTTTGTATAATCTCTCAAACTTTTCTTAATAAATATGTCAAAACAAATTAAGTGTTTTATTTACTTCGTATTTCGTATAATGAAGTCTGATTCAGATTGCGAATCCATACCAGGGGTTGCTATTCATTACGATTCAAAAAATCGAATCAATTGAAATGATCGGGCATCCCTACTTGAGATCCAGTCCATTCTAAGCTTTTAAACCCTTCCTTAAAAAAAACATTCCTTAAAACACTCATTATAAAACAATCTATATTAATAAATCTATACTTCTGTCTATACATGTGAATTTTTTTACCAATTTTCCGATAATACTATACATATTATAAAACTCAACGTCTCTCTGTCTGTCTATCCGTTTATGTTGTTTTCACGAGAAAAACACTTAAACGATTTACATGGTTTTTCCTTTAATTCATAGACATGTTATCTGGTTAGGTTATAGGTTATATTTTTTTAGATAAAGTGACATATACAATAAGCAGTGGCGATAATGGTGAATCAAGTCGGAAAAAAGACTCTTTTGGGGCTTACGCTGTGCAAACCATAAGAGATGTATCAAAATAATGTACTACATAATTGTAGATCTTAAAAAGTCCAACAAAAATCTCGATCTGAATACCTCTAGGATGATACTATAAAAGGGTTTTTACACGCACACAGGCTCGTAAAAAAGCCTTAAGAAGACACTTATGAACATCAAACACTAATTACTATCGTTTCGGAAAACATTCCAGTCATCAAGAAGAATCGGCAAGAAACTCAATCGGTCTCTTTTTTTAATACTCTTTTTCCAATTGTATAAATAATATTTACATATACAATCATATTATCATATTAATAATTTAGGGGATGCACAGAGAGGGTGTCATTTCTAGACATCACTATCATTCACATAATGATCCACCCTATAATAACCTTATGACAGTCAAATCTGCTTGATGTGGTTCTTGAACTCATTGTCTGGCCAATCAGTAATGAGCGTCGGTTTGGATCTTATTATAGAATCTAGCACTCTTACCTAAAAACGGTCTACTAAGTCTAAAACACGGTACGACTAATTTATGTGTATTTCTAGTATTAAAACTGTGCTGGACTTTGCCAAAACTAAGCTTGTCAAAGTTTTTACGAATATACATTAAATTATCAAGAATATATTGGGAGGGCAAAGTATACTTATCACTATCACTAATTGTATATCTTTTTATTTACAGATATAAATACAATGTGCCCTACACAGTTTACGTGAACAAAAGCACGGAGTACATCATGGAGTTTGCTGGGGTGAGTGCTGTGCTCGATTGCAGCTATTCTTCTCGATAGAACAGGGCGTTTATAACTTGTGAGACTGTCTTTTATTTAGCGGCCAAGGTCTCCGAGGTCCGGTTTGATACTATCGAAATTTGTCGCGAAATGTGGGTAGAAAATTAAATGTACAAACAATACGCTGAAATATTTGACCCTCAGCCTGAGGGTAGTGAATAGAGCCCTTAACGTCACTCATTTATGACAATTCTCGCTAAACGAATTTAAGTTAATTTTGGATTTTTGGCGAGATCTGGAGCTGTCTCTGATGTGGTATCGTATCAAATGTTTTAGCGTAAAGCCATAATCTAAACTGATTACGTTAAGCGACTATGTGGCCCAAGAGGGTAACAGGCTAAGCCTAGTGGGAGGACTGGTTATTGGACCATACCTATTAGTGCTTGGCGACAGATTCGAGGGTGGTAGCTACCTAGACAGGCATTAAAAACTACCACCATGTTATTGTTTTATCACGATGTTCTCTTTCACCGAAAGCTCAGGCTCATTGCAGGGATTCGAACTCACTCCATCGACGCAATGTCCGTACACGCTACCACTGAGTCATCGTTACTTCATCTGCCGAAACAGACATATAAGTGCAAGGGAACAGATTTTCGATTTGAGGGTGGTAGCTAACCAGGCGGGCGAAAATTCGCTATCACCAATCTATGGTTTCCTCACAATGTTTTCCTTGACCGAAAGCTGAGGCTAATGGGATTCGAACTCGTATCCATCGACACGGTGTTTGTACACATTATCACTGAACTGTTATTGCTTCAAAAATTGCATCTAAGGTACAAACAATAGTTTTTGGCGGGATCTTGAACTGCCAACTTAGGTTCTTTCACCCTATACTATGTAATATTGGTGGCGTTTTTCCATAATATAGTTTGATTATTATGCATACGTGCAGAGTATTATAAATATGAACTGGAAAAATGCATTTTGATTTGCCCCAAAAACTGTCTAGATATTTATAAGAAGGGAGCTTCCATCTTGTTAGACCCCATTTTGAAGATTAGAAACATTCGCACTGGCAAGTGCTTCTGTGACGCCAAACAAGAAGAAGAAGACCTTCAGCCTGAGGGTGGTGAATAGAGCCCTGACTGTCAAGGGTCACTCGTTACTATTAAGTATCGCTGAACCAACCTTTTATTCATTCATATGTTCATTTTGTTGCTCTCATTTCTTTATCAAAACTACAGGTTTATATTAGTCAGTAAAAAGTAATATTTTTTAGGATTTGCAAGGCTACGATACCCCTGCACGAGTGACAGTAGCCAGTCACTTTGCAAACAGGACCTATCCGTTATTCATCACCGCTAGACAGCAAAAAGGTGAACAATCTTTACTCTTTTTTTGTCATTGCTTGGGGTTATGAAGTTTTTCATTTTAAAATATTGGACTCTTTCAATAGGTGTTTTCTCATGGCAATTGCCAATGTTGGTCCAAACACCACTCAGCTTGGAGCAGTTCAACAATATATCACGAACACTGTGCCCCCATAACAACTTGTTCGATGAAAACGAAGATACGTGTGGTGAGTACTTATCTTTGTATATTACTTATGATAATAACACTAACTCTAATGGTAACCTCTATAAAAATATTTGGTAAAATCGAGAATTCTCCATAATCATTAAATATCATATACGAATTTCTGGAAAAGATAAGACATACGCCTTCAAGAGTAGATTCGTGGAACGCACAGATTATTTCAAGAAATCATGTCGTTTCAAGTATTGTTACCAAAATTCTCGAACTTTCCATCCCTCGTATTAGAGATAGGTCTTTTTTCGATAGTCAATTAAAATTACGATATAACATAAAAAATGCTTTGTATCTATTAGTAATTTGAGTATGATCGACTTTAACAAGTCATTTTCTATATTGTCCAATTAATAATTTCAGTCATTTTGTATAATTCTTCAAAGACTCTTTGCTACTTTTTGAATTTCTTGCCTGTTTCCACATTACGTTATTTGTCAACTTTGAAAGTAACATCGCAATCATACAATTGCAAACCATTCTTACAAAAAGTTGTGCAAAAATTGCTATCAGTTACAATGAATAAATCAGATATATCCCTAAAAGATTATTCTTTATATAGAAGTGTATATTTTTTTAATTCCTATTTTATGTTCTTTTCTGTTCACGCCTTCTTAGTGAAATGGATGAAAGTCTACTGTGGCCCTTTGATATGTAAATATACTCACATTTATTTTAATAACGTACCCTTTTAAGATGTGACTTATATTGTTTAAATGCATTCGAGAACGACTTACAGAAACCAAATTGAAAATTTCCTGTTTCCTCCTTCCCATTATTTATATTTAAAATATGATATAGTTCACAAATTTTGCTAGGACGCATAAAGTACATTATTCCTCACTAATTATCCCACAAAATTTGCAATTATTAAAAGAGCTGTTCAACCTATTTCCCCTCTTCTCCCTTTCATAACAGAACCACACGCGCTGGGCTCCGGAGACACAGCTTTACGGTAACCTCCATCTCGGCACGAACAAAAAAGTTCTTTATGTCATATCTTTGCCGTACTGTGAAGCAGTGGCACTGTCTCCCGGTCAGTGTGTTCTCTCCTTTCTATAACATGGAGTCCTTCAACATAATGTGAAGAAAAATTTGATCAGGCCGCCATGACAAGCAACGGCTTTCGATGGATTGTAAATCCCACGGTAGTCGCCGATGTCGTTGAATTGCTCATTGACGTCACTTTACCGTGCTAGGATAATTAAAAGAAAGCAAAGTGTTGTTTTCTATTTCACAGATATATCAATGCAAAACACGCCTATTGTACATCTGACATCATCTTCACCGGATTCGATAGAGGTCACAATTTTGGTGGAGACCGTTGAAGATTTTTATATTAAACTTAATTCCACAACGAATTTAACAAGCACACCGAGTCAGCCGAAATATTACTTCTACCCGTTCAATCAGGAGCCGCATAAAATATCTGATCTATCGATTCAAAGTGCTCAAAGGAAATATATATGCAACAAGGAATTGAACGATATCGAACGAAAGAAGGTGGATAGATACTTTTTGAAAGGAAATATGATTGCAGAATACAATTGGCTGTCAAAACCAAAAAGCGTTATCGTTTTAATCGAATCGGATGATGATATATGTGCTGTTGTTTCTATACAGAATTTCTCGGTAAGTATTCTAATTGAAAAAGGTATTTTTTTCTTTAAATCTAACTAAGGCTGTTGGTTTGTAGGGCCTTTAAATCTCGACCAGACTTTGCGGCGCGCGCAGAAGGTACAAGAACCGCAGAAGCGCCGAAACATTAGAAAGAAAATATACACTAGCCCCGTTTAAATGTTTGTTTATTCAGCCTTATCTTTGTAATACACATAAGTGTTAACTTCAGGTGCGATTGTGGTTTAAAAAGAAGCATTACTTTTCTGATTATTTGATGTTTTTTATGGTTTAAAAACCAATTCCTTTTGTCCTTTTAAGATCTACTCTGAGCATAAAAAGTGTTTTTGTATAGGGTTACCTTAAGGGTAAGGAGTATGGATTCCGATACAACACCGCATTATACGTATATACATTCCCATTCATACAGCAAGATGGAGGTCATGTATACATATTATAAAAATCAACGCTTCTCTGTTTGTCCGTTTACGTTCTTTTCACACGAAGACCACTAATCCGATTTACACAAAAAATAACATATATGGTAAAATATAAAAATGTAAATGGTGAATCAATTCGAAAAAAGACGCATTTGGGACGATTAAATTACAAACGCTGATTAAACCATAAGAAATATATCAAATTAATGTTCTAAATAATTGTAGATCTTAAAAAGATCTTCAAAAAAGTCAGCCATAACATATATCTATTTTCTAAGGATTACCCACAGTAAGTATTTTTGTCTTCCGTCATTTGAGCGGTGGCTGCACATTTCACGCATGCGCTCGACCGACGGTATTCTGCGTCGCGTTCACGCGAGCGGAACTGCGGGGCATAGCTGGTATTGAATATTTATTGAAGCTTTAGTTTTATTAAGGTACCAGATTATTTACAAATTGTATTAACATCTTATCTTTGACCAACTTCTTGCTGTCACGATTTTTTCTTCCGATATAATAAAATCATCATTGTATATATCATTGAGTCAAACAGAATTTGAAAAAAAAATTGTCAATTTCATTGATCTTCTGTGCCAAAATTGTTTTCACAAACATAGAGCTAACATAGAGGTTTCTAACACA
Source organism: Saturnia pavonia (assembly GCA_947532125.1). Lineage (NCBI taxonomy): Eukaryota > Metazoa > Arthropoda > Insecta > Lepidoptera > Saturniidae > Saturnia > Saturnia pavonia. The sequence continues at coordinate 2,779,790 of OX383922.1, forward strand.
ATTTATTACAATAATGCCTACATTTTTCCAGTGTCCCGTTTTCGACAACGAAAGGGACATACTCTATGATGGATACTATTTAACCATGACTAGACGTGGTGGCATAACACTTACGGTAAGTTCATAGACAAATAGTTTACATTTTTAAGCGACTTCAAAAAAGGAGGAGGTTCTCAATTTGAATGTTTTTCTTTAATGTATGTTCAGCCTTAACTTTATTTGTAGATGGTTCATTTTTCGTTGGAAAGGATATCCTATTTAATTTCATTGGCATTGGACCTTCGACTTTAAAGATACACCAGAGAACTCCTTAAAATAATTAAAGTTGGGTTTCTTTTTGTTAAAAATTGTCTAATACAGAGGTAGAAAATGGGCAGGGTTTGTTGATAGAGGTTTAATAACATGTGTCCTGAAATATGATAGTGAAAAAAAAAAATAGCTCCAATGTGTATGTTGAGATTGGTAACACATTGCCATAAATTCTATGACTTGACTCTTGACACGATCAGCCTCTCAGTGGCTGACTTAGATCAGATCTACAGTCTTGCTTAAGCTTGGTTATAAAAAAAAATATACCATTATTGTGGTAAACAAGCACACGGAACACCTGATGGTAAGCGGCTACCATGGCCTATGGACGCTTGTAATACCATAGGTATCAACTAGCGTGTTGCCGACCTTGAACCGCCCTACCTCATGGAGCTCTGGAAACCCTACTCACCGCAGGATCACAAAGTTATTTTGGAGGATCTTCTGTAGGGTGGAGTTATTCCACTTCATTTCATTTCAAGTAGAGAGAAATCTCCAAAGAAATTTATTTGGTCCCTACCTCTCTCCAACACCAAAATCACCACATACGCCTTGTCGACACTTTTTTTATTACCTAAATATTACATTAGGTACAGCTATGAGGGTTCATAGGATCCGGTTAAAAATAATTTTGTGACCCAGATTCCTGTGCCTTTCCTCTTTAAAAACTTGTTCACTCCCCTTTAGAATAATCCCATACTGTAGTCCTCCGGGAAAACGTCAGCACCCACATCGTAACATCATGTACATCATGTACACAGGAATGCAGCGGTTACCGGAATCTATCAGTAATGGGAAAGCGTCCTACAACATTGCGTTCAATGTCATGTTCTTTTTTTATCTCAGCAAGACACTTTCCCGCTTGGCTTCTATATAGTCTTCATAGTAAAGACTTCAGATGATGACTGCACTGATAAGACAAGCAATACGACGATACCCAAGATGGCGCACTACTTTGGTTGGTCTGACACAGTGAATGTCACCACGAACGATGGGAGGATTAAGACATTTAGGTATGATTTTCTTTTGTCCTTTTAAATTCGGAAAGTCTCTGTATATTAGATTTGCAAACTTGCAGAATTATGCATTTGAGAATGGATTTGTACATTTGAAATTAGACGTATAAATTTGAATTTAATCATTTTTGGTTCGTGAAATGGCTGCATTGCGCTTGATCGGTAACTATTCTTCAATAACGATAAAATCGGTATGATTTTCTTATGTTCTTTTAAAGTTTGGAGATCCCAGTGTCAATTGTAAACAAACTTCTAGAATTATAAATTTGACGTTGTGAATTTAAAGTATAATAATTATTTTTATCGTTATAGGTTTGGCGTATTGGCCAAAATCTCACCTGATGTTAAGTGACGATGTTGCCCAAGATGGTAACACGTTAAACCTAGTGGAAGACTGGCTCTCAAGTGTAGCTGCCGGAACACACCTATTGGTGTTTGGCGACAGCTTTTCAACTTGAGGGTGGTAGCTAGCCAGGCGGGCATTAGAAAATGCCCTACCACTAATTTAAAATTTGCATTATGAATTTGAAATTTGAATTTGATACAGAAATTAAAAATTTGAATTAAAAAATTGCGTTGTGTGGTAACCACTCTATAATAGCGGTACTGATCGCAGAGTACAGAACAACATTATGTCATAAACAACTAAAGCTGTCCCTAAGGCTAACAGTATAGTCAGTTCGAAAAAGTAATAATAATAAACAACATGGTTTTTCATAATACTGGTCTCTCTTGGCCAAAATTCCTACAATCAACAAAACAAACTACAACATGATAAGAACAGTTTCAGGATAATAGAGACAATATCGTATCGGGAGTACTTGATAGCGGCTGCCGCCATACTCGGCTTCTTCGCTTCGTTCTACGTCGCTTTCGTGTTAGCGGTCATCTTCCAGAGGAGGAAACCTGTCAGCGTTGATGTCACAGAGACCAGTAACGAAGAAGGTATCTTTGTTTAACATTGTATATTTATATATATATATATATATATATATATATTGTTGCGTAGCTAAAAATTGATTTTTGATGACTAAAAACTATGATTTTTTAATTAAATAAAACGTCATTAGGCTGACACAATAAAAACAAAACATTGTTCAATTCAAAACAAGTAATTGTGAAATGTTCTAGAAAGTTTCACATAAACATTGCGCAATAACTAAACCCAATATATACTTATTCAGAGTTAGTTTTCATACTCCAGTTGTTATTTAAAGTGGAACCATTGTGAATTAAGTTTTAAATAAGGAAAATAGAAGATTCTTTTTTCTTTGTCTTCAAACATTTAAAATACTTAAGACATTTCGTCTTCAACATCCTTAGAGCATTTCGCCGTCAAGGATTTGTTTTGTATCAAGTCAGAATTAACGCCATCAACAGTTTCTTGTCTCTTCCGGTCAAAAAGAACACCTGATGGCAGCTAAAAGAGCTCTTCTACCAGTCAAGGGTCTTGAGAGATTCAACAATATATAAACTAGCTGTGTCCCATGGTTTCATCTGTGTTATCAACTTTCTCTCCAGCGCACCGCCCCCAATGTATTCGTGTAGTTTATCGTCGTTCTCACTTCAAATTTAAATTTAAACTTAAACTTACCTACAAATTACCAGATTGCTTGACGTTCATAATTACTGCTCCACTTTTGAAGGTCATAGCGTGAAGGCAATAACCTGAAGGCACGCCAATAACCTTCTTCAATAAATAGTGTATAAAATGCTAATTTTTTTTCAAAACTGACTGGTAGTTTCAGAGATTAGCACATTCAAACAAATAAATAAAAAAATATTTTGAGCTTTATAATGGTACTAGCTGTGCCCGCGGCTCCGCTCGTGTGGACTACAGAATACCGTTGGTCGAACGCACGAGCGAATCGTGCTGCCCCCGCTCCCACCCACGGCGGTTGTCCGCCGTTTATTTTCAATACAAAAATGTTTTTTTATCATTATACGAGTAGGTTTGGCCTAGTGGTAAGATCAGGTGAGAATGTGGTCACAACGCTAAACTTATAACGATAAAAAAAGAAATAGGACGGTATTTTCCATTGTTTTTATTATTAACGCAATCAAAATACTGGCATGCAGTTTACTTGATATTAAGTTGACATTTGGAGCATGTCCTGGTGTACGTATAGGTACATGAAAACATCAACAAAGTTTAATTAACAATCCCGTATGTTTAGATGTTTGGATGTTTGTTACTCAATCATGCATAAACAGCTGAACTAATTTGGAGGTTTTTTTATCCTTATAGGTTTCGCGTAGTGGTCACAATCTCACCTGATGTTAAGTGACGATGTGGATAAGATAGTAACACGGTAAGCTAGAGAATCTGCCTTTCAAGTGTAACTGTCGGAACATAATTATTGGTGCTTACCGACAGATTTTCAACTTGGGAGTGCTTGAATCGAAATCAAAAATATTCATTTTAAGCCCTAAGGAGGCATTTAAGAACGTGTAAACATTACCACCGGATAAACACCCCAATCGTCGAGAAAATCCGGCAAGAAACTCGATTAGGTTTATCCTTTTTTACTGTACAAAGTATATTTACAATTAATAAAATAATATTAATTTAGTGGATGGACAGAGAGGTAGACACTTCCAAACATCACTATCATGACATCATATCATCACTTCGACGTGGTCCTTGAGGTTATTGTCAAGCAAATCAGTAATGTGCTTCGGGATCTTGTTATAAAACCTAACTCTATTACCTAAAAATACTTTTATTGGTCTTGCTAAGTCTAAAACACGGTACGATATTCTATTTCTGGTATTAAAACTGTGCTAGTCTTTGACAAAATCTAGCTTGTCTAAAAATAACTCTTTTTTTTTCGCGAAGACGGTTTAGCCTCTCCGTCAGTTCCATATGACAATGCGTCCGTTCCGGTTCAACCGCGTAACCGCGTTAGTACGCTCCAAGCCAGCGGAGAGAGCTCGTCCCGTCAGTGGCACGGGACTGATGAAGATCTTGCTTCTTCTTCTGAAAGAAACGGTGAGAGATTCAACAGTTTTTATCTGTCTAAAGTATTTCGCAAATGTGTTTACTGATTTTTGGTCTTTCTCATTTATTTCGTAGTGTTCGCCCAGTAGTCGAAATTCGACCTGTAATAAAATTAATAACAAAATTAAATCTGATTGAGGGCTTAAGTGACAGTGGGCGGGGCACATCGCTCGTAGAATGAAAGGCCGATGAGGCCGTAGAGTGCTCGAGTGGCAGCCACGTACTGGAAGACGCAGCGTGAGCAGACGACCTAGTGAAGGTTGCGGATTAGCGCAGGTCGTGGTGGCGTTATTTGGGGGAGACCTATGTCCAGCAGTGGACGACTTTTGGTTGACTCTTGGCTTTGTAAAGCTTGTTAATAGAAGCGTCCTTCCAGTGTTAGAGACTTAACTTTTTTAAATTATTAATTTAAAGAACGGCGAAGTGACGATGTGTAATGGCAAGCACAGCGCATCTAACAACAACGTCAAGAGTCCGGCAATCGTTTTTGTGCCGGTTTGTAAGCTTCTCTACAGCTGGATATATTAGGTCTTTACCTATGAAATTGCCGTTTTGTATGAAAAAATTTAAACGATGTTTTTTCATGTATTTTTTATTTGTATCAATCGAAGTAATCACCCATGCAATGAATGCATCTTTGCCAGCGCAGTGGCAGTTTATTGATGCCCTTCTTAAAGAAATCAGTTGGCCGGGAGGCAACAAATTCTTCAAAGGCATTTTGTACTGCCTCTCAGGTATTGAATTTTTTTCCTGCCAAGGAATTATCCAAATTCTGGAAAAAGTAGTAGTCTGTAGGCGCAAGGTCTGGTGAGTAGGGCGGATGACGGAGAACTTCCAACCCCAGTTCTTGCAACTTGGAGACCGTCTGTTGTGCAGTATGAGGTCGTGCAGAAGCAGCGGAGACGAGCGATTGACCAATGCTGGTTGGAGATGTGCCAGCTTCTCCATCATTGTGTTCAGTTCTTCACAGTACACATCTGCAGTAATGCTCACCCCGTTTGTTAAGAAGCTGTGATGTATCACACCGGCGCTAGACCACCAAACAATGACCATCACTTTTCTAGGGGTAAGTTTTCGTTTAGGGCATTGTTTAGGTGCTGAACCAGGATCCAACCAACTTGCTGAGCGCTTGCGGTTATCAAACAGAATCCATTTTTCATCGCAGGTAACAATGCGGTTCAAAATTTCTTCATTTGTGTGTCTGTTGACCAGTGCAAGGCACGTCTCGACGCGTACTTCGCGCTGGCGATCATTGAGTTCGTGGGGCATCCATTTGTCAAGCTTTTTTACCTTGCCAATTTGACGCAAATGGACCAATATTGTTTTGACGCTAACGTCGAAAGCTGCAGCTAATTCAGCCGTAGATTGTTTATCATCAGCTTCCACAATCGCCTTTAATTCGTCATTGTCGACCAAAGTCTTCGGACGACCGCGAGGTTCATTTTTCAGGTCGAAATTCCCAGAACGGAAGCGAGCAAACCAATAACAGGTGGTGCGTTGGTTTGTAGTGTTAGCTCCGTAAACGTCGTTGATGTTGCGTGCCGCTTGTGCCGCGTTACTGCCACGACGGTACTCATATTCCATAATTACTCGAATTTTTAACGTATCCCTGATGTCAAAAAAGATTTAAATGCGATGAAAATGTATCACTAATCAATAAACAAATGAATACTTTAGGAAAAAGAATTCCATGTTTTTAAAATAAAATTAATTTGAAATTAGAATTCATAGCCTACAAAAATTATTTTGATTTGAAATGGCCAGTACTGCAGAACGGCAATTTCATAGGTAAAGACCTATTACAATGGCTGATTTCGAAACGCGACAGTGACGCGTCACTGTGACGTTCTTATCACGTTGTGCAGGTACAAATCCCTGCCACTCAGCTTGACTACAGAATTTTCGCGTCCTACTACCCAGCAATTATTAAAAAGTATATATATCGCCATATCCGCAAAATGGGAACAAGAAGACTTTTGAGACCACCATGTTTGAAAAATTCAGCTGGTAGACTGTCTGATTCCGAAGCTTTCCCGTTAAAAAGACGACCAATAGCCTGAACAAAATCGTCAAAAGAAGATTCTTTATACAATGAAATATCTAATGGCGTATTTGGACGGGAGTAAAAGCGTTTTGATGGGACGTCGCTACGTGTTATTCGGGCAGCCTCGCGTCTGGTCGGCTCTTTTCCAGCGCTCCTGGGTCAACATTCATACCGAATGCTTCTCTCTTCACTACACACACACACACACACAAACATTAGTGTGTTAGTGTATCAGCGTGGCTTCTTATGTTAAGTTTATAGGTTATTCGATAATATCACGAGTTCTGTTTTTTCTTTTTTTTTATTATTCACTATCTGTGCCCGCGGATTACAGAATATAAATTACTCTTTATAACATCAGCTATCTGATAGTGAAAGTCCCGTCAAAATCGGGTGTAACAGTTTCGGAGATTAGCCGGAACAAACAGATAGACAGAAAACAATTTAATAAATTATTATTTTTTTGTTATAAGTACCGTATATAATTTAGTAACTAATAGCTATTATTTTGACATTACAGACACTTCAATTTTATTATTTCTATAGATATTTCAATATAAAAATGTGATTAAATTTAAACGTTTCACATCTGCCAGGCGTCCGATGTCGTCTCATCTTTTTTGTTTGTTGTTTTTACGTTGTATGGTTAAATGATATAAGTAATGCTGGATTCATTTTAATGATGCAGACGGATTAGCACAATCCTCGGTTCCACATGACGAGTCGGTGCGGGTCCCGCGGCGACGTAACGTTAGTGCGATGCAGGCCAGCGGTGAGAGTTCTTCACGACAGTGGCTGGTGGTGGATGACGAGCTCACCGTTACTCCATTCAGAACGGGTGGGTTCATTAGGTATATGAATCGCAGGCTTTAAATTAAACAACCCATAAGCAAATCACTTAAGTATTTTTATGTATTTAATCATTTACTGTAAGGGCAAAATCTGAAGTAGACAACTTTTGGAAAATGATTTTAAACGCTATAATTATGTTGAAAATAATACCCAAAAAGTAATAATTAAAGTAATAAATGTAATATAAAATATTGTTTAATCTTAATAAAAAGCATGGCTCAAAGACGCGGCGTGACGTCATCTTTCATGACGTCATCGTCATCGTAAATAAGTGCAGAGTTGACTTTACTAGAATGTCAGTAATGAAATTCCTTTAGCGAGTAATTTTAAAGCCTCTACTCTTAGTAATAATTTTGGAGTCATTTATCACAAGATAACACACAACTTTTATTTTTGTTGAACGATGACGTCACAGTTTTTGTATGGCGTTTCGAATCACGTGACACACAGAGAAAAATAATTCTGGGAAGCAAAAATTAAATAAACAAACACATCGTTTTCTAGTTTTGTTTTTATTAATATACCAATATGAAAACATTATTCAATTTAATGTTTAAACATACTGTCAACTCGCGCATTGTTAACGTTACGTTACCTGTAGCGTTACGGACGTTACGTAATAGTCTAAAACTCTAAAATGTAAAGTGTTTAAATTCAAGGCAGTTTGCTATCATGCCGGCCTGCAAGCCTTTTGGCAGCTCCCTGGCTCCGCTGATCCTGATAGCGACAGGCCAGAAGAGAGCTTGTGACGGGTTTGGTAGTCGCGACCTAGTCGGGTACAGATCCCTACCACTTCTTTGATCATTAGATATAAATTGGTCGATCTCGGAATGTCATACATTTAAGCATGTCACTATGTCGAGGGTTTTCATCTATTGCAATATCCGTGGGCAGTGAAAACGCCTTTAAATTTTACGTAAATCATTTATTCGTGTTCAGTGAAACAAAATTCACTAAACTGTACTCGTACTAACATTATCTCTCTCTATGGTACTCTTGAAGATTTATTCCTTTTTAACGCTTGTTGTTTCCACTCGCTTGTCCAAAATAGAACTGTAGAATCAGTAGAAAGGTCCTTGAACATTTAAAAGGGGAAGTGTTCTATTTTTAGACCATTGTTTGTCGGATTATGCAATCGGAGTGATAAGCTGTGAATGTTACTCACATCTTTGCACAATGCAATGTCTTTTCGAACGTAAGACTACCTAGTCGATGTTTAGTAGATTCTAGACGTTTCCATACTTTTCGAGAATAGTGTATTTTTACTCATATCGTAACAATATCCAATAATGTGTCTATCAATAACGTGATTTTTTTTCTCTTTTAGAATACAGTTCCTCATCAGATACAGAGTCGGACTTCTCGACCCTGGACGATGCAAATACGGAGAAGGATTTGTACCTGCTTGGTGGGAAGCTCTGTCTTGTGAACTTATCTAGGTAAAAGAAATACATTAAAATATAACACTAGATGACCTTCTTAATATTCTGGAATGAAATTCTTAGGATTTACTAATAAATGCTTGGTATTACTTGGAGGACATATTTTTATACTTCTAGGTCACGGTTTCATCCGTATTAAATTATTCGACCGCCAACTCATCCGTGTAGCTCAGCTCTTTAGGAAAGCGTAAAGTTATAAAGCCTATAATCTCCCTCAATAAATCCCTACTAATGTTATAAATACGAAAGTAACTCTGTCTGTCTGTCTGTTACGCTTTCACACCTAATCTACTGAACCGATTTCGATGCAATTTGGTACAGAGATAGACTAGACCTTGGGAAAGGACATAGGCTACCTTTTATGCCGAAAAAAAAAACCTGAAGGGGTTGACATAGGGGATGAAAGATTGTCATTGTCGAAGATAAAACCATGAAACTTTGTATTTAGGCACTTGATAAGTTGACAGTTTGTATGTATATTATTTGCGAAGTAAATATCCTAAAAAAAATAAATGTTGCCCAAAGTAACTATTCCATGCGGACGAAGTCGCGGGCAAAAGCTAGTTACTCTATAAAAATTCATAACAGACTGTTAGTTTCAGAGATTAACGTATTCAAACAAATCATCTAATATTATTTTCACTCGGCACGTTACTGTGATACGTAATATCACTGTTATATGTGATAGTATTGTTATAAACGTGGGTAGTAAAATGCCGTGACACGTTAACAATTTATTCGTACTTAAAGTAATACAAATTAAAACAAAACAAACCCACGAATCGCTCTCCAAATGTACTTGCAGAATTAGCCTATATGTACTTGCTGAATCAGCATATATGTTCCTCTTGTAGTTCTTGTTTATTTTGCTTGTTGTTCCCACTTCGCTTTCAGAATTGCAACTGTCGTGACTCACGATACGCCTCGCTTATATACCCAAACGAGAAAATCACGAAATTTCTAGCAGTTCCTTGAACTTTTAAGATGTTGTAACAACTTAATCGTTTTAAAAGGAGAACTACGATTTATAGCCTATTGTTTTTGGCAGTTGTCGCGATAAGACTTTGTATGTGTGCCTCGTCGAACCTATGACTACACGATACAAGACTACACTATGATAAATACACGATATTTTGGGCATATTCCAGACGATTCTTGAGATTTCGAGAATAGCGATTTTTTCTATTGTTTCTTACTCAGACCGTAATAGTATATTGCAAAGGTTATCTTTTTATCCATAAAATTCCCTAAAAAACTCAAGATTCTTGATTTAATTCTTTAGTACTAATTTTCAGATGTAGACCTAAAGTTCTGTCGAAGAGATCTAACATGTACCTCTGGAACGTGGTCACCGTCGCTATTTTCTACACGCTGCCGGTCATACAGCTGGTCGTTACCTACCAGCGGGTAAGTGAGGATATGCGTATAGACAAGCATGAAAATTTATAACTACTTTTATAGAACTAGAACGTCGTGATTTTTTGTCACTGCTATATCACAAGTGATATATCACAACCAGTTATATTTTGCATATGACGATTAATAATAAATAACACAGAGCTGCTGCAAAGTAACTGCAACTGAAATAAACTTTCATGATCTCAAAGTTATTTCAAGGTAATAAAAAACTTCAAGTAAATCAAAGACTATCAGTGTTAAGAATAAGATACAATTTCACTTAAAAATATCTCTATTCTAGCTGGTAGCACTTGTCACTGTAACTTTATTCTTTTCTCATTCCCACGCTTAGCTCTGCCATCGCACGATGAAAGTCTACGAGTAGTAATGTATCTTGTGAAATAAATCACACTCGCACGATATATAACGGGCATTTTTGATACATTTAAACTGGCGTGAAACGTGATTATTCTTATAATTTGTCACATAACCAGTGATACGTGAAATGTTCCATGCTTGTCCATAGATTTCTTTTCATCGTTATAAAATAACTACACAAAACCTTCTAAATATAAGAACATATATTTAGCGTAAGTACATATTTTTCATTCTTATGTGATCATGTGGCCCAAGGTCGTACGATAAGCCTAGTGGGGAGATTGGCTCCCAAGCGCAGCTGCCGGGACATACGTATATGTGCTTAGTGGTATTAGAATATGCCATATTATTGTGGTTTCATCATGATTTTTTCTATCGCCGAAAGCTCAGACTTATTGTGTGTATTCAAACTCACATCCATCGACGCGGTATCCGTAATACCACTGAGCCATAACTGCATCAAAAGTCCCTGTTTAAAATTATTGTATTACACAAAACAATGAAATATTTCCAACAACTTAAATGATAGTGATGTCTAAAAATTACTTCGTCTCTGTAAATTTACTAAAATAATATAATTATTGCATAACTGTAAACATTATTTACACAGTAAAAATAATTGATAAAGTTTGTTTATAGGGGAGGTTGAAAAACGTACAATGACCTATACGTCAGCCACAGGGTTAACCAACATTTTTTGGTCTGGTTCTATAAAATTCAAAGTATATCAATCGTATCAATGTCGAATAAGAAAAATATTACATAACTACAAATAAATGATGTTATGATTATCTATTTTCTGTGTTTTAAGTGTAAATAAGATCTTAATAATTGAAAAAGAATTAAGAGAACGTGTTTAGTGCATCTTTAATACCAGTGTAAATTTTATTGAATTCAATTCAATCAATCAGTTTCAGTTTTCTCTGATATCGAACACTATTCTCTATTTATGTAGGTAGTTTCCTCGCGTAATATGTTTAGACAGGTTTGTTATCTCTGAATGATCGCGTTGCTCACCCCACCCCGTACCACTAAACTCGCTGTTAAACTTTTGCGATAGAGAAATGTATGGAGAGCGATTGGTATAGTTTTCTATCGACGCAAACATAATACAAGGTATCATTGTTCGTTTTTCCGCCTGCCTTATAAACGGACTTTAAACTCGATCGAGTTTCTTGTCGGTTCTTCTCGATGACTGGGATGTTTGTTCCAACCTGTGAGAATGTTTTGACGCGTATAAGTAATTACCTTCTTAGAGCCTAAATTTTGATAATCTTCGACACAGCTTCTGAACCAGTCCGGTAACCAGGACTTGTGTTATTTCAACTTCCTCTGCGCTCATCCGCTGGTAATGCTGTCCGATTTCAACCATGTCTACTCGAACCTCGGTTACGTGCTGCTCGGGGCGCTGTTCCTCCTTCAGGTCTGGAGGAGGCATTCCTCCCATCGAGCCAAGACTCCAGCGCAAGTATGTGTATCATCCATTGCAAATAGGACATTCTTCTCTAACTAATAAGCGTTGGGGTGGACGGTGAGGAGGCAAATAATATCTTGGGAACTGAGAAACCAACGCCAACCTCATCTGATGGGTATTAAACGAGGAAATGGCGAGAGCAGGGTGCGCCTGGGTCGCCACCACTATGAATATGGTAAAAAATCAGTCGTAGTGACTTGCTTATGCGCGGAGGATTTATTACATTTCCTACATATTCATATCTTTATAATCTGTGATTATACACTTTAATTTCAACTACCATCACCAGATGGAGACTCTATCAACAGAAATATAATTGACACATAAATCTGTATGACGTCGTAATGACGTCACACAAGAAACATTAAGACGGTAATTTCATTGATTAAAGATAACATGATAGCTTTCGATATTAAGGATCATATATATGCATTTTAGATTTCTTAGACATAGTAAAATACCCTATTATCAAGAACATCAAAAAATGAATTGGGTGATTTCCAAGTGTCCTGACCCTGACCCTAGTGACCTTTGTGATCTATCCATAGAAAGAGCTGGGCATACCGCAGCATTTCGGACTCCTGTACGCCATGGGTATAGCGCTCGTTAGTGAGGGACTGCTCTCTGCCGCTTACCACGTCTGCCCTAACAGCATGAATTTCCAGTTCGGTAAGTTCACGGTTGATTATCCAAGAGGATGAATCCTTAGTGACATGTTTCTGACAACGCATATGATCTCTAGTACAAGGAAAGGCAGAGGGGAGAAAATTGAGGTAGAATGAGGGGAAGGGGCAAAGCGGGGGAGAGGGAGAATGGTAGAGGAGGAGAAGGGGGAGAAAAGCAGTGAGAGAGCTAGAGGCTTACGAACAATGAAAAATATATATTGTTCGTTTGCAAATAATTTATTAATGTTTTACGATAGTGCGTGGAGAATTAAAAATTGATTACTTTTAAATTTTGAAGCAATGACGGCTCAGTGAGTGTGTACGGTCATCGCGTCGATAGACGTGAGTTTGAATCCCTGAAATGGACCTGAGCTCCCGGTTAAAAAAAACATCGTGATGAGACCATAGCATGGTGGTAGAGTTTTTTTCTAATACCGGCCTGGTTAGCTACCACCACCCTCAAATTGAAAAATCAGTCACCAAGCACCAATAGGCGTGTTCCCGCAGCTGAACTTGAGAGCCAGTCTTCCAGTAGGTTTAGCGTGTTACCATCTCGGGCCATATCGTCACTTAGGATCAGGTGAGAGTGTGGACACAACGCTAAACCTATAACGATAAAAAATATACAATCAAGGGATTAGCTCACTGAAGTAGCAGTGGACTGGCCACATATACCGAAGAACTGGGGGGACGAGTTCTGGAGTGGAGAACGGGTTTAGGTAAACGAAGTGTGGGACGCCCTCTTGCAAGATGGAGCGATCGAGGGTGGCTGGATTCGACTGGATGCGAAAGACCGAACATCGGGTGCAGTGGCGATCCTTGGGGGAGGCCTATGTCCAGCAGTGGACAGATACAGGCTGATGATGATGATGAAATTATAATTGGTCCGCATCTATATAAAAATATATTATCATAGCACGACCGAGTGTCGGTACTGTAGCTGATGGTAAGCACAGTTCAATCCAACAACATCGGCTACCACCGAGAGGTCTACAATGTATCGACAATCGTCCATGTGATGTCGGCAAACTCAAATTACTCTTCACGTTATGTTTGAAGAACTACATGTTGTAGGAAGGAAGGAACACTGTGACCGGGAGTCAGATCCACAGCTTTACAGAACGGCATAGAATTTCAATATATTTAATTTTAGAATTCGTTGGTCGTTTTGATTTAGGTTTTTGTTTAATGTCCTTTTCGTAGATACATCATTCATGTACGTGACGTCGGTTCTATGTATGGTCAAGATATACCAGTCGCGGCATCCTGATATCAATGCGCGAGCACACGTCACCTTTGGAGTGCTAGCGCTTATCATATTCATTGGTAATGTATATTAATCTGGTCTGATACCATATTTATGTACCGTTTCTAGCGAAGACAGAGAAGGAAGTAGACTCACAGATGGTGTAACTACGTGTTAGCTAGCGATATTTTACATTGGTATTGGTACGTTCGTGGGTAATAATATGCCGTAGTGTCACTCAAAAGTAATTTATTCGTACTCAGCTAGTACAAATTAAAATAAAAAGATAAAAAAAAAACAATAACAAAACAAAACACATAAATCGTTCACCGAATATTCTCTCAGAATAACCCTTTGTAGGTACTTGCAGAATAACACTGTTTGATTCTTTCTTATTTCGCTTCTTGTTGTCGCTTCGCTTTCGAATTATTAACTGCCGCGTCTCGCAACTCAGCTCCCTTATATATCTAAATGACTCGATCCCGAAATCTCTGGAAGGTCCAGGAACTCCTAACATCTTGTAAACAACTTACGTCATCGCTTTTTAAAACGAGGGGAACGTTTAATTTATGGCCCATTGTTTGCTGACAGTTTTAGCGATTAGACTTTCTATGTGTGTGTCGTTGAACCTAAGATTATACGTCACACGACTGCACTATGATAAATTCACGATGTTTACGGACGGTTCTGGAAATTTCGAGAAAGATGATTTTTTTCTATTTTCTTTTTGTTCTAGTCGTAACAGTATTATCATTTTATCCAGTTTCCATAAAATGTACTATTTTACGCACGCAACAAACACTGTTAAATGTCAGATGTAAAAAAAAAAGATTAACTAATATGGCAGCTGTGTTGTGCTATCTGAAGTCCGCTCAGGTGGGCTACAGAATGCAGTCGGCCGAGCGCACGCGCAAATCGTGCTGCCCCCGCTCAAAAGGTGGACGATAAAAATGTTTATTGTGAGTGATCCTTATAAGATAGATATATGCTATCGTGGACTTTTTTGTAGGTCTTTTTAAGATATATAATTATGTAGAACATTAATTTGATATATCTCGTACGGTTTACTCAGCGTAAGCCATTTAAGCGCCCCAAATGCGTCTTTTTCTCCGAATCGATTCACCATTATCGTCACTGCTTATTTCGTATGTTACTTTATCTTAAAAAATATATCCTATAACTAGGCCAGATAACATAGCTATGTATTAAAATAAGAAACATGTAAATCGGATAAGTGAATTTCGCAAGAAGTTCTTTTCTTGAATAAACGGACAGAGGCAGAGAGATGTTGAGATTTATAATATGCATAGATAATGAGCGAAATAGCCACATGAGTTAGCTAGTACCTAATTTTAATTACAAATAACAAGAACAGCATGTGCATTGACATGAATACTCCAATCGATAAAAAACAATTACTCATGAGAACGCGCGTTTAACTTCTTTTTTTATCATGACAGGGTTAGTGGGTGTCTTGAACGCAAACTTCTACTTCTGGGTGATGTTCACCGCTCTTCATCTCATCACCTGCCTGGTGATGACTTTCCAGATCTACTACATGGGCAGGTTCAGACCAGGTGATAAAAAAAATCATATGATTGTGAGGATTTTGCATAAAATCTATGTGAAAGTTAAAGGCAAGGACTGAATGACCAACTCAGACTTAGACATCTTGACGATTTCGAACGCTGTTCTATATTTTTCTCACATACGGTGGTTTTTGAAGAGCATTCCTCAAGCGGTTCCTCACGATGATTTCCTTCTTCGTCAAGCGATAGTGTTACCAGTTTGAATTATAGCATGCTTTTTTAATTCAAACTGGGTTAAATTACTTTTTATGTGTTGCTAGGTAATTGGATTCGACACTAATCATAAAACTTTGAACCCTCTCAAAGGTGAAGGCCGAATAGAATACACAAAATTGCGTCTGTCGCGGGACAACCAAAATCTTTCTTTTTTTAATAGATTTTTTTAAAGCATTTCTCCACATGTACATTCCTCCGCGTGTACATTCCTCCGCGTGTACATTCCTCCGCGTGTACATTCCTCCGCGTGTACATTTCTCCGCGTGTACATTCCTCCGCATTTACATTTCTCCGCATGTACATTTCTCTGCGTGTACATTCCTCCGCATGTACATTCCTCCGCATTACATTCCTCCGCATTTACATTTCTCCGCGTGTACATTTCTTTTAATTCTTCTTTTAATTCCCGAATTATGTAATGATAATAGTAAGTTATCGTGTATATTGGATCATACTGCGTCACGGCTGCCTTGGTAATCGGATATTGTGTACGGCAGATGGTAATACGTTCTGCCGCGCGGCCCGCGAGCTCGTGACGCACCCGCTGGTTGCGCTGACCCCGGCCCGGCTCGGCCGCTGCGTGCTGCTGCTCATCGCTAACGTCGCCAACTGGGCCATCGCAGCGTACGGGTCAGTATTAACCAGAGGCGTCTCGTGAAAATATTTAGTAGGTATTCACAAAAAAAAAATATTCTAGTGTTTTTGAGGAGCGAAAATGTCTATGTATTGCTTTGTTGTGAATTTTTTTTTATCGATGTAGGTTTGGCGTAGTGGTCACAATCTCACCTGATGTTAAGTGACGATGCGGCCCAAGATGGTAACACGCTAAACCTAGTGGAAGACTGGCTCTCAAGTGTAGCTGCCGGAACACACCTATTGGTGCTTGGCGGCAGATTATCAACTTGAGGGTGGTAGCTAGCCAGGCGGGCATTAGAAAATGCCCGCCCACCATGCTCTGGTTTGCTCACGATGTTTTCCTTCACCGAAAGCTCAGGCTCATTCTAGGGATTCGAACTCGGGAGTCGTACACGCTACCACTGCGCCATCATCGCTTCAAAAAACAGCGATGGAATGAATTAAAAGTATATTTTTTTATAATTAGCAAGCGAGTATAATGCATACAGGCTGTCTAGTGTGTAGTATCACAGTCATAGAAATCAGGACCTGCTTTAACCGCGTATATTCTATCTCATTCTCTCGCAGGCTAAAACCTATAGATAGATTTTTGTCTCTTTTTAGTGTCTATCGGATACTTTTCCCGTATAGCTCAAATTTCGCGATAAGCAACGTCGTTCAGAAAAAGTTTTAATTACATTGTTATTTATGATTTTGTAGATGATTTTAATAGTAGTGTTGGTTAAAACATGTATTTGGGCAATCAATGGTTATCGAATGAATTGTAGTGGGACGACGGAGAAAAAAAAATGTCACCCGTGTTCCGAGAGTTCACGTACTTTGTGTACGTACACGTAGTGTCTGAATGAAACTCGGACGCTTTTTACGTCCGCGAAAAGTCGGATTAATTGGTTAGCAAACAAAATAGAAATAAAATTGGTTACTGCATGCTTGTCTGCTACTTCTTACCGTAAAAAAAGTGCGTGTAATCCTTACACGCGGTGGACGTGAAACTTCATTGAATTTGAACCCTATATATTTTAGTCTATAACGTATCATCCTTAACCTTGGTCGTATCCAAGTACTGGCAAGCAAGCCCCAAGCAAACTCGCTGTAAACCCGTGGATACTGCCAAGTCAGTGTTTTCGCTAATGCCAATGATATTGGGTCCTTCAAACGAGGCGTGAAGAGCATTGGCCTTACGATTGAATCTATCATCGACGATCACTGTTGTTTTTGAACTGTAGAGTCTGGTGCTGTAGAGTCATATTGCCAAAACAAAACTTAACATTAGTATTCCCTTGCCTGCTCCAATGTGACCATTGGGGTTACAGCCATGTCTGTAAGGTAACACGTAACGCCACGTTGCGTGAATTTCTCTTTAGAGTACCCAAAGAATTTTAATCAACATGTTCCCATCTGGCAATGAAAACCGAAATACAGTCATGTGTATACAGGTGGTCATTATTTCAACAACGAATAATGTAATGAGTTATTCTTACGCAGCGAATAAAAAAATATTGAAGACACAGTTATTCTACTGACGAAAATCCGTTCAAATCAAATAAAAAAAATACTTGATTCAATTTAGACCTCTAAGAAGACACTTATCAGCTTTTTTCATTACTAGCTGTGCCCCGTGGTTACACTCGCGTATTATTTAAAATAAATCACTGATTGATAATTTATAATACTTAAGTACAGACAATATTTTTATCGGGCGGCCAGAGTGACGCATACGTCACAACTCGCACGACTCGTTCGCGTCACTACACCTATAGTCATAGACCTGAGCCGAGTGTTGAATTATTTTAATTTTACATTATCTCCCAAACTATTCGTCCAAATAACATGCAATGAAGGGCAAACTGTATCTATATAAAGTTGCCTTGATGATGAAGGTGGGTGATGATGATGTAATATGCATGTCATGGCATTTTTGTCACTTTATTGTGGCTTAGGTATAAGAGATAGACATGGTATCGCGGACTATTTTTTAGATGTACTAAGGAGGAATATTTTTGTAGAACATTGTATTCACGTATCACTAACCATCACGTCAGCGCACACGAATAAAGCAGTTTTTTTCGACTTAACAAAAATTAATATTTAAGGCTAGCTGAGAAGTGTAGTCTATTGCTAGATATCCTTTACTATTTCTTGATGAATCTTGTTATCATATCATAAAAAAAAAAAATTCGCATCCGACTGTTAGTTCCAGAGATTAGCGCGTTTAAACAAACAAACAAAAAACTCTTCAGCTTTATTATATTAGGGTCCATACAAATGAAATTAGCGTTATCTTGAACTGGCCACCTCGTTTTCATATTTAAGTACGAACAACAAATCAAATTCAGGCTTGTGTATTTGTGTTTCGAATTCAGTGATTCATTTGTTATCGCACTATTTAATGTATAATTTCATAAATTTTTTATCGTTTTACTTTTTATATATAAAACGCTAATTTCATACGTAAGGACCTATTATTAAATATAGACTGACATACAGCAGCTATTGCCGTCTTTGATATGTATGTTGTGTATTATGAATTGTCAGTGTGACGCAACACTCGCGCGACTTCGCGTCCCACCTGTTGCTCGTGCTGATGAGTAACCTCTTCCTGTATACGCTGTTCTACATCGTGATGAAGCTCCTCTACCGAGAGTCGATTCGATGGTACAGGTGAGAGGACGGAGTTGCCGAGTCATTTTATTTTTATTCCAAGCTAATTTGGAAGTATTTCTTTGGAGATTTCTCTCTACTTGGGCCAGTCCGACTGGTGGAATACCTTCACCCTACAGAAGATCGCAGATAAATAACATTGTGTTGTGTTTCACAGTGAGTAGGGTTTCCGAAGCTCCTTGGGGCAGGGGGGTGAAAGGTCAACAACGCACTAGTTGATACCTATGATACTGCGGTAGCCGCTTACCAATAGGCGGGCCTTATCCTTGTTTGACAGCTTTGTGGTATAAAAAATAAAGTTGAATGATTTTTATTGAAGTTATATGTATTTTTTGATGCGTTTAGTAGAGGGTATTATTTAGATTGTGTGCTCATGTAACGAAACTGTGATACGATGAAGTTAGCCATTAGCAATGATAATTTAATAATTCAAATTCAAATAATGTTTATTTGTACAACGATAAACTATTTTTAAACAATTAAAAAAATAGTTAAATTCATTTAGAATTTACATTATTGTCATTAATGGCTAACCTCATCATGTTGTCATGCGGGATAACAATATAGAGTTATTTTTGTTTTATTACACCAAAGAAATATAACTTGTTACGTGCGTATAGAAATTAGACAAAACAACACACAATTTTTTATAGTATAGCATAGTTAAGTGACGTCACTGTGGCTAGTGATGGGCGCAGTAGAATCCGCCACCGGTCGGCGCTGTCATGCCGGCCTGCGAACCTCGCGGCGGCTATAAACTATGCCAGGTTTTACACTCGGTGTCTACATCCGAAAATTGGTAAAATCTCCTTTATATACATTTTTAGTTCGAAAGTTTTTGATCGTCCATCGTTTTAATCGAATAATTGAATCTTTACGTATCCTTGCAGCTGGATCTTCATCTGCATGACGTATTCCATTTGGTTCGGGTCGAGCTACTTCTACTTGGATCAGAGCACCAACTGGGCTGTGAGTATTGAAGCCGTCTGTATAGCTTTTGCAATCGAAAGTAGTTAGCATTGATTAGACATAGGTTATATCAACATTCCATAAAACATTCCATAATCTCAGAAGTGGGATCGGCTCTCAAGTGCACCTTTCGGAACTCGATGAAGCTGCGAAACCACGAAGTATTCGTAGTGTGTTAAAATGTAAACCAGATTGTTGGGACACTTATACGGGGTTGATAAGGGCCAAGATCCCCAACTATTAATTATTTTTTTTCGAACTGTCTATCCTGTTGGCCAGGAGGTCTTAACAGCTTCACCGGGCTTGTGGGCGAGCGCAGAAGGCACTCAGCCGAGGAATAAGAGCAACAAGCTCAAAGGAACCAAAGTCGCCGACCTCTGCTTGGGCTGTTGCCGTATATGCAACCATCGCGATCTTACTAATTTGCTATCCGAATTCGATCTAACTAACTATACATTTCTGCATGTCTCTTGCCTTCTGGGAGGAAGGAAGTAAGATGCATGTATATATTAGGCAATATGTCGATTTGGTCCAAATCAAACTAGCTAAAAAAAGGTCACTTATAGGCCCTATGTAACCTACCTGAGTGTCGATCTGACTATACTGTTAGCCATAAGGGCTCAGGAGCCTCGAACGAACCCCACGGCCCCGCCGGGCTTGGACGGGCACTAATTAATATAATTCGTTGAGGCTATATCAATTCAGAAATCGAAAAAAGATAGCTTGTAATATTTTGAGGCAGCGCCATCTCGTGACGACAAAGAAAAACAAAACATTATTTATTTAACACAGTGTATTTACGTGGTTCAGAACTTAAACCAGACCTTTAACCTCGATAGCTTCCATCGTCAAGTAGTAAATCTCTCGCCAAGCACCTATAGATGTGTTCCAGCAGCTGTACTTGAGAGCCAGATACCTGTAGGCTTAGTGTCTTTCCATCTTCGGCAACATCGGCTCTTAAAACCAAATGAATGTGGTCAAAATAACAAAAAAGAAGATGCACTAACGGGTTTATTACTTGCATGATGGTAGCGATCCAGTCGTGTACAGATACCCTATCACCCTGTAAGACGAAGTTAGATCTGGAACTTAGGGCATCATCACGATGTTTTCTTTCACCGTAAGCTCAAAGTTTTGTGGGATCCCCTTGCCGGGTTTTATTCTGCTATTAAAGGTTGAGCGATCGTTTCCAGCTGACTCCGGCGCAGTCGCGTCAGAACAACAGGGTCTGTTCGCTTCTCCAGCTGTACGACTCGCACGACGTGTGGCACTTCCTCTCTTCGACCGCCATGTTCTTTTCCTTCAATATGTACCTTACGATTGACGATAACCTTAGCACCGTTCATAGGCGTGACATCAGGGTCTTTTGAAATCGCCACGAACTTTATGTTCCGTATTCTCGAATACCCTTCCATAACCAGTGGCTTGTATGTTTTTTGAGATTGACTGGAACAAAAACTGTCACAAATTCGAAGGGTTCAGGAGTAGCAACCTGTTACTAACTTGCCTCAGTTATGACAGAATTTCTTCGCAGTCAGTGATATTTAATTCTAACAGAAAAGCCGTCATAAAGCCAATAATAATAAATTCTACTAGAAACGCAGTTATAACTGAGCTCAATCAGTAATAATGAATTTTAATAGAAAAACAGTTATAACTATGGTCAGTCAGTATAATAAATTCTAATAGAAATGCAGTTATAACTAAGCTCAATCTGTAATAATGAATTCTAATAGAAAAGTAGTTATAACTGTGGTCAGTCAGTAATAATGAATTCTAATAGAAAAGCAGTTATAACTGAGCTCAGTCAGTAATAATGAATTCTAATAGAAAAGCAGTTATAACTGAGCTCAGTCAGTAATAATGAATTCTAATAGAAAAGTAGTTATAACTGAGCTCAGTCAGTAATAATGAATTCTAATAGAAAAGCAGTTATAACTGAGCTCAGTCAGTAATAATGAATTCTAATAGAAAAGCAGTTATAACTGAGCTCAGTCAGTAATAATGAATTCTAATAGAAAAGCAGTTATAACTGAGCTCAGTCAGTAATAATGAATTCTAATAGAAAAGCAGTTATAACTGAGCTCAGTCAGTAATAATGAATTCTAATAGAAAAGCAGTTATAACTGAGCTCAGTCAGTAATGATGAATTCTAATAGAAAAGCAGTTATAGCTGAGCTCAGTCAGTAATAAAGAAATCTAATAGAAATGCAGTTTTAACCCAACTCAGTCAGTAATAATGAATTCTAATAGAAAAAAGGTTATAACTGTGGTCAGTCAGTAATAATAAATTCTAATAGAAATGTACGGCAGTGATATTAACTTTTAATAGAACAGCAGTCATAACCGAGACCACTCAGTAATAGGTTAAAACTTCTTGAACCCTTACAGGAAGCAGTGACTACTTTTAACATCAAGTAGCCTGCGTGCCTGTTCGCTAATGTAAAATATTAAAACGAAATAGCGATGGGATAGGTAAATGTTTACCTATCCGAGATTATTATGTTGTGCACAATTTTGAGAGACGCTGATCACGGCGAATAGGACATCGAGAGTATAATGACAATCAAAATTAATCTCTCTTAATTGTTAGCTATAGTTTTAAAAGTGTATTATATTATATAAAAAAATTTTATCAATAAAAATATACAATTGCCACAGTATTAATAAAACCACATTTACAATTTTAACAAGTACTAAGTATGACACCTTGCCTTCCTTATTTGTAAAACGCTTGACGCTTCCTAGATAAACAATGAAAAAATAATAGTCACATCTGTTAATATATTCCACGCGCGCTATCTGTAATCTACTTCGATTCTTTTGAAAGAACTGTTCTAATTCGTTAGTACATTTTAATATTTTATTTTATTAAGAGATATATGGCACATAGAAATTTCTTTGCAATTTTCTCTTCACTTGGAGCAATCCAAGTCTCCACCCTACAGAAGGTCGCAGCCAAATAACCTTCCAGAGCACCTTGGGGAAGGTGGGTTCAAATTCGGCAACGTGCTACTTGACACCTATGATTTTACAGGCGTCTATAGCCGATTAGTTATAGACAAATGATATAAACTCAGCATTGGTTAAGTTATAGGGGAGGGGGAGGTACTAAACTGGTAAACTAGTACCACTGTACTAGTACTGTACATTACCCGTGACACCATAAAAATTCTCTCTATATACAAAACAAGATGAATCAATTGGAAATTACAATTTAATCCTATAGTAATTTTTTGGAAGGACAAGCAAAACAGTTTGGGGTATTTCTTAATCTTTCACAACGAACTGATAGAGTGGAATACAAAAAGTATGAATAATACAGAAAGGGATGTCGATTTTCCGTCTCTATCGCTGTAACAAAATAGTCGAGGTTGAGTGTGTCGTTTTTGTATACGAGATTAAAAGAAATCATTATATTGTACATCTGTGATCGAACAGCGTTTTGTGTGTGCGTACAATTTTAAAGAGTTTGGATAATAACACTAATCTAAAATATCGCTATCTAACACCCTGTTACACGATCTATCTGTTTAATTCTTTCTCTGTCTACGTGTTGTATTCTAGATTAGTGAAGGCTATGATTCCGATTGGCCGGGAGTCTATTTGCATGACAGCCGACAGTTAAAAATGTTGCCACTTAAATTAATTACCCAAATTTATTCCCTTTATTATTATTTTGGAACTTGAAATTTTAAGCTTTTCTCTTCTATATTCGGTAAAGATAGAGAGAAATTCTGTAAAAATTTAGGAATAAGAAATCAATGGTAAGACAAATATGAGGTAGCATAGGTTATCTCTAAAGTTGCAGTGGGTTTTTATCAGGAAGATTTCAATATAATTAATTATCTATTTAAAAAAAATGTAATGATATAGTGAGAATACATTTTTACTGATATTTGTAATATTAGATCCTTTGTCACGGATAGTTGTCTTAATAGATTGTACTATTTGTTAAGTACTCCTTATTACAGTAATAAGTGTTTTGTCTGAAGTCATATGCAATGGCTGACTAAATGAGACTATCAGCACTGTTGCCAAATACTTTCACTCTGAATCGGACAAGTCCTAGGGGTACTTCTCGAGGTAACTTCTAGAGATTTGGACATATGTCCGAGGAGTGCCGCACCCTCAGTCCACGCCACCTTATTTCGTCTCTGGTCACAATTATCTCAAAATGTTACTCAAACAGACTCCGGTTTCTTGGAAATTTCGCTTCAAGTCACAAAATTTTATAAAATACACTGATTTGTATTATTTTTTTCTATCAAATTAAATGTGATATTTCGTGAAATTTAAATTACGAATTTATTATTATTTTGTTAAAAAAGATTGTTAGGTTTAAAATTATTTTTTTGTAAAATATAACGATATTTTTTATGAGGAGGATTGTCAAATGAATTCAAATTTCATTTCTATGGAAAACGTATCACTTTTAATACGCGACACTTACTGGTCTGTAATAATTGTAAATTGTGAAAAAACGGCTTGCTTTTAAATAAAAAACTGTTTTATGTGATAATTGTGGAAATAAGATGAGTGTTTTTTATTAACTCTACTAAACTTTGCAATTTTCGTGAAAATATCATATCTTTCTATTTTTGGACAGAAATTTTAAGTACTAGGTGACGTATTTTTCAGTCTCGCCCCGCATTTGAATTGTTTCTTCCATACAAATCTGAGTTTAAAAGTTGGCAACCCGGCTTATATTACAAGCATTCTATGTTGCCGGTGTAATCCCCGGCTATGGTGTCATTGATACTGGCAAGTAACGCACGAATTTATAACTATATAAATTCAATAAGTTCGTGCTTTATTGTTTATGACTGTTTATTGTTTCTCTGGAACAGAATATGCCATGGTTTGCTTGAGGCCATTGAGGCTTTAAAAGTGTATGCATGCACTTTACTGTACGTGCGTTAAGAGTAAAATTTATATTTTTTTTTTTACAAAAAAAAAAGAAAATGTTTTCGTTGCTTATGAGATAGTGTTTGCATTTAGTACGTATTGTGTTTGTACATTGTATTTTATTGTGTTTGTAAAGTCTTATGTTTGACTTAATGTGTTTTTATTGAATATTTGCTAATATTTCATGTGACAATGTGATAGATTCGGTAGAACTGAATATATTTTATTTTATATTGTGATTATTCATATCGTAAGTTAATTATAATTTAATGTAAATAAAATAATTTTAAATAATGAGTTTTTTTATTACTCAGATCCTATTTAGTACTACTCCAGGTATAATTCGGTCTATTTTACTAAGTGTTCGAACGATGAGCCTTTCAGTGGAAGCAATAAATTAACTTTGATTTTACATTAGTTTAGTTTTTTGTATATGTTATATAGGCAATGTAAATAATGCCTGAAGATATCCGGCAATGACTCATATTTCATACATTGTCTATAACATGTACATAACGCATTTCTTTAGTTAAACAATCAATAGGTACAACTTCATTCGTATTTTATAAACCAGCGAGTATAGGTAACTGGTGAAACGATATTGTTAATAAATACGTTTTTTATACATACAAATAGAACTATTATTTGGAGTTAAACAGTTTTTCCCATACACGAAACGTGAGTGAAGTTTTCTGTTTGAATATCGACGGTACAAAGTCTAATTTACTAAGGTGTAGTTAAAAACAAGTGCACGTTGGCTGATGGCTCAGTGGTAGTACGGATACCGCATCGATCGACGTATATTGGAATCCCTGCAATGAGTCTGAAAGCTTTCGGTGAAGGAAAAAAATCATAATAAAAACTTATCGTGGTACCACCATGAAATTTCCGAGGAAACTAGGCTTAGCGTGTTACACCGTCTTAACAGGTGAGATTGAGACCAAATGCTAAACCTAATTTATATCATTGAACCAGTTCGTTCTCTGCAGGATTTTTATAAATAAGATGGTTGCCTTCACTCCGTACTGATCAGTTATCTTAAACTTGTATCTAAGGGAATGGACGTGCCTTATCACTACACTAGGGACCTTTTCCTTTTTTTAGCTTTCTGAAGGCTAATGGTGGTTTTTTTCTATCCTCAGAAGGCTTTTTCAGGTTCACTGGGCTTTTTTTACTGTTGTAGGTTTGGCGTAGTGGCCCAAGATGATAACACACTAAATCTAGTGGAAGACTGGCTCTCAAGTGCCGCTGCCGGAATACACCTATTGGGGCTTAGCGACAAATTTTCAACTCGAGGGTGATATCTAGCCAGGCTGGCATTTGAAAAAGCCCTACCACCATGCTATCCTCACGACGTTTTCCTACACCGAAAGCTCAGGCTCATTGAAGGGATTCGAACTCACATCAATTGACCGAAGTCGTACACGCTACCACTGAGCCATCATTGCTTCAATGGCTTGGGGGCGAGCGCTGAAGGCATTCAGCCGCGAAAGTGCGACAACATCCTCAAGGCTGCCAAAGTGGTCGAACCTTTAGTGACTCCAGGACCCACAAGGCTGACAGGATAATCAGACCGAAAAAAAAACACTGCACTAGCCCGCGATGTGATTTGTGTATGCATTTCTAACGCCGAAAAATTCTAGAAATTTAAGTTCTCTATTATTTTTCCCATTAAAATGTGAAAAGAAGAACCTTTCTCAAGGAGTTTAGTTTCCTCAAGATGTTTTCTTTTACAAACAGTCGATACTGTTACCAATTAAATGGAAAATTAGTAAATGTATGCGAATTTCACTATTCTATCCCACGACTTGGGATCAATCAAACTTGCTATTTATGATAGCTTAAAATGAAAATGGATAAATCAGAGTAATCAATTAAGATCGCAGAACGTAGAGGAAGAAAGAGTTAAGAAAAAAGTATAATATAAATTTAGCGTCAATGTTCAAAAGACCCACAGTGTTTCTTTATCTCTCCTTATCGAAGTTTTGGTGCAGTCCATTTCTTCATATTCTCAGTGTTACCTGTAAAGTTGATGCGCTTTTTTTAGGAAAACCTGTTTATATTCTTACTTAGGGACCCTCGAAACTCCACTTACAACAGACATAAACATGGAAACATTGATATTTATGTCCATAATATCCAATGTTTTAGGGGACCTTATATCAATGTCAAAAAATTGTTTAATATCGATCATCTCTAGTTTCGGTGCGTTCGTAAGGCGAGATGTTCATTGTAGCATTATTGATTTATATCTTGTAATAGTTATCCAGTTTTAACAAGATTTTATAACCGATCATGATCGAGTTGATGCATAACAAGACAATCGTCTATTTACTATCAAATAATGTTACTACTTTCTGTACATTTAAATAAAACAACAAAATTATTCATAGTACATTTTCTTTTAAAGTGTATAATCATTTTTCATTTCATCATATGTCTACTACAAGCTTATAAATAGTATTCATAAATTGTATATATTACAGAAAATTCTTACAAGTTCATTATATAATCATTAGGCGAATACATACACTTCATTTGCCGGCATTTTTTGTAACAAGACAATGGTGTCCGTATAACCTCGAAATATTTTTATCTATTTGAAATTATATTATACTTTATATAAACAGAAATACAACGTTATTTATGTTTCATAAAACGATAAGCTGAAGGGTTTTATATGTATTCTACTAGAATTATACCTAATAGAAAAGAATTTTTTCTTTTTGGCTTTGACAAACTTCATAACTAAATTTAAATAAAAACTTTCCTGTCGCACACGTTTTTAGTACAGAGTTACACGTGCAGTAGAATACATATAACCCACTGTCATTACATAGGTAATGAATTTGGTTATTCTTTCAGGTAGAGTCAAGGTTACAACTTAAGAAATCTACATATCTTAATATTCTTATTATAAAGTTTATTTGTGAATCGCTGTAGAGTAGGACATTTATACAACAAAATCATCAGTTTGCAACAGACAGTTGAAATAATTCCACGTTAATTTGGCATTAATTGTACATATATTTGTGATGTAAAAAACTAAAAAATGAGCGAATGCCCACCGTATAGTCGAAAACTTTGTATGAAAACGGATATGATCGTGTTTACCCCCAAGAATAACCAAACACGAGTATCTTTTTTACAGTATATTTCATATAGGTACATACATTTTTCATTTATAATTTACTTACCAAATATTCAAAATGCCACTCACTATGCGTAGATATACGTAATAAAATGCATTGTAATAGCGTCGAAAAGTTTAAGCAATATTTGGCCACGTCTTATCTCATGGGAGTAATGTTTTAACAATCTGAAACTATATCTTGCCTCGTAAAGCCGCATGTATCTCCTGCGTGTGTTTCGCTCTACACACTACACAAAACATTGTTTCGCAACACATTTTTGCCCATCAAACTTTGTTTCATGTTGATGTCAACAATGTTTTTACTTCATCTAAACATTTCCCCATTGCGCAGGTTTTTGTGATTTTTAAAATATATTTCCTGAATATGAAACAGCGTTTCGTAGTGTGTATGACAAAACACGCAATGGAAACACGGCTTTTCTTGAATGTGACCAATCCAAAATGGGGTTTTGTTTTTTTTAGTCATCGGTTTTCAGTGACCAGGAACACTTGGATAATAAGCCCTAGTTACGTCAATTAGTGCGTTAACCTAGGATCAATATTAGTCCTTTTGTTGTGATTAAGTTACAGAGTTCTATTTATCGCTTTAAAGGACACTGGAAAAATATTTGATAGCCATTTGGAAGAGCTCCATATTTTTTTTAAACTAAAGTAAATCTAATAAAACTTTTTAGACTCGCCGTTCCTTTTGATGTACATATTCTGTTATTATTTTGGAGTTATCTGTCATCAATGATCACAACATCATCATGTACAGTTTTTCCTCACAGTAGGCACTGTAGGGTGACCACAGGATAATTACAATTGAACATTAAAGATAATTGTGATTTTTAGGGAACGAAAGCTTGCAAAAAATTTACCAACAAAATTGTCTTTTGTGATTATATGTTTGTGTACATATTATCTCACCCGAGTCCACTGCATCCATCCTGTTCAACGAACACGACAGATTCAGGCACGGATCTATGGGAGGGGTCGTAGGGATCATTATGTGGCGTTCATACTTTTAAGAAAGTTTTTAGTGATCATATAGGGATCATTATGTGGCGTTCATACTTTTAAGAAAGTTTTTAGTGATCATATAGACATCATTTGTTTGTGTGAGTAAATAATTATTAATAAAAGAACTATTGTCAGTCGCAAAAAAGTTTCTCTATTTTCTCTTATTTTGTTAAAACCCAAAACAATTGCGACATAAGGCTAAAATAACCCTAATTCGGTGACCTCGACGTGATCTGGAAAACTGAGCGTTCCCTCAACGACTCCATCCCCAAACGAAATATAATTTTAAATACAGTTGAACATTTCATTACTTTTTTATAATGTGTTCGATGTTGAAGATCTTCAAGGAAATTCAATTCCTCCAAAAACAATTGAGCCGCACCTGGACAGATGTAAACAGTTCGTGTTTCCTTCGATAAAAACTAAGATACTTGTAGAGAATAATCTGCCAGAATATTTTTTAAGTATCCAACAGACAAGATATAGTCAGGTTTGTAACGACACCAAAATATTGGAAGATCATAATATTTATCAAAATTTAACACTCATTTTTTTACTTTTTTTTATTTCCCCCATAATCCACCTTTCGTTCCTAACCCATTTAATTACATAAAGGCTATACCTACTATATTTATGACTGTACAAATCACGTTTCAAAAACTAATTAATTTATTAAGAAAACGAAATCGCGAACAATTTTATTGGAAGAATACAATATTATTTTTATAGTTTTAGAATATAAACACGTATTGAAAGCCAAGAGAAAGCCGTGCGGTTTTGTTCATAGATTCAAAATTTATTCCTAAACATTGTTTACAAAAATATAGATACTAAATGCATTTTTCTTTCTATTTTATATATGGCAACAATTTTTATGAATGCATTATATATTACAAAGATAGGGTTGCCGAGCTAACTATACTTTATAATAACGTAGGATACTTTATTTTAAATCTATACTGTGATGCGTAAAACGAAATAATCATCGACATACAGATCGCCTATAGATGTTATAATCTAAATTTCGATTATAAAACACCTTTAAAATTTTTCTATGACAACAATAAATTGTTAGCGTGTGCTAAAAATGCACCCAAAAATACGTATTTATTCTTTTAAAAAAGATGAAAAACACTTTTTTCTATCAAATATCTACTTTATTTTTCGCCTATTTAAACAAATTGACAAGTTTTCTCAAAAAAAGTTGGCAACCCTTATATTACATGATATCGATGAAACAAAGCTATCGTCCACAAAGTCGTTTACAATCACGTAAATATTCAAACAAAGTTATTTGTGAAACAAACCATGTCAAGGTCACTGACTAGGTTTTTTCTGTACACATTAAACCTACTTTGAGTCTTTACCACCAGCGTACATTCTATCTATTGAGTGTTAAGCATTTGCCCTCAGTCTCACCTGATGTTAAGTGACGATATGGTCCAAGACCGTAACACGCTAAGCCAAGCTAGTGGGAGGACTGGCTCTCAAGTGCAGCTGCCGGACCACACATATTAATGCTTGGCGACAGACATTCAACTTGAGGGTGGTAGCTAGCCAGGCGGGCTTTAGTAAATACCCTATCACCATGCTAGATAGAAACAATTTACGTAATCTATACATTTGATTTTATTATATCAAAGTGACATATTCCTAATAAGTTCAAATATTTCAGTAGAATTTTGTTTCTCGAAGTTTTTAATATTATGAATTATTTTACAAATCGTTTCAAGACCAGAAAGAAATTCATGAATTTTTCGTTTTCTAATTCGCTGCAGTTTTAAGTTCGATTTTATCTCCTACATTCTCCTAGACAGAAAGAGAGATAGATCGAATCTTCTCGAAGAAATCCATAACTAATAAAATATTTATAGTTGAAGAGTTTATAACTGGCTCGAGAACTATACTTTTTCACGTCATTAAAATTTAATAAAAAAAAAAACCTAAATTAAAAAAATATGTATTTATAATTAAATTTCAAATCAGTTGCCGATAAGAAACATTCAACACCGACGTAATTTAGTGCCCTAACGCCTCATTGTCTTTTTTCACAATAAATCAGATATTACTACACAATAATCAGATATTATATATGGCTGTTAAATAAGAAAAAACCATAAAGATATCGCCCTCCTCACCAGCCTTTTATTCAATCTAATCAAATCTAATTTTGCTTAGTTTAACCCGCTTACATATGTGATGTTCCCGCTCACAACCAAAATCAAATACTTCCCCACGACTGTTTCAACCTTTTGAGATTATATTTTTCTATCTTTATTTTAAGCAATACAAAATAAAACCTTAGATGTTGTAAGTTATAAAAAAATAGTGAATTTTTAAGATGCACACGGGATCGCAATTCCACCAACGTTAACGAGTTGGACAATACGTCAGTTCTTTTTTTTAAATAACGTAATTGTTATATCGGAGATATATGAATTGTAAGTATGTAGCGAATTAAAAATAATGTATACAAAAATCACACGAAATGGTTCACCACCCGAAACCACAACTTCCGTCTGCATCACCGCCAACTCCCAACTACCAATAACCGTTTATATTGAAACACCTAACGCATAATGTAAAGATATAATAAATAATTTAACATAACAATACTTACAAGATAAAACGTCCGAGAGTACAGGCGCGCACACAAGTGTTCATTATTATTTTAGAATTATCAGAATGTACAACTGCATTTGATATAAAAATCACCCTACAGAAGATCTCAGGCAAATAACCTTGGTTGTTCCTAAGGTGAGTACAGTTCCCAGAGCTCCTTGGGACAGGGGGTTTAAGATCGGCAACACGCTAGTAATATCTATGGTATTACAAACGTCCATAGACTACGACCGTTTATCATCAGGCGGGATTGTATGCTAATTTGCCGCAAAATTGATGAGAGTGAATTTTTACGATCCGCGCACACTTTGTAACAAAACGTCTACGGCATGAAGTTGCTCGCTAAACGCTTTCTTTATTATAGTGAAGATAATCATCCTCAATGTTATACGTCACTTAATATCGAGTACGACTATTCAAATAAGCGTAACATGGTAACGCGAGTATATAAGCAACCACTTTTTTATCATGTAAATACAAAACTTAACATTTTGATTCTTTTTTATACATACATTATTAAGAGAGAAAATTCAAGGGAATTTTGTGATAAAAAAAGCTATATCCATTACAAATCGCAAAGTATTAGAAGATTAACTTCAAATTAATTATATATTTAAAAATATTGAATATTTTATTAAGTATTTTAAAAGTAATATACATTATTGGTCATTATGGGATGTTTTGATAAGCTGCAATGAGCGGTAACGGAAGCGGAATAACTTCCTCGCAAGAGAAGTCGTCTTCAAGGATATATCAGCATGATAAGTAGCAAGGATGCAAGTAAGTTTTGTGATAAATTGATTCGAAGCACAACATTCGATTACAAGCGCTTTATATCAAATTGTAAAGCGCTGGATAATTTTTTTTTCTTCAATTCTATACCGTTATATAGTTATGAGGCAAAGCTTGTATATAAATTGTATTAATTTAATATCAAATACGTGAAATGTTGTTTTTTTTTTACCTTTTTTAATCTTTTTAATACTCCTTACACTAATCAACGCTTTGGTATACAACACAACCCAGAACAATTCCACCAATAATATTCTCGGTATATCGTCTCGTGAAGAACTCAATCAACGCGTATAATATTTTTTACACAAAAAAAAACTTCTGTTCGCGACTGTACCCCGCAAAGTACCGGCCGTCCGGTCTCTTTTTAATACCACAATACAATGAGTTTTAATTTCATTAAAAAGTATACAAATAACAAAAACAGAGGTGGTTAATAATATACAGTCTTAAAAAATTTATAAATCTTTTTTTTTATTAACATCTAAGAACAATCAACATTACATTTTTTATTAGACTTGTATTAAATATTAATGTACTTTCGTCCTTGATCGATATATTTCATGTATATTGCCAACGATATAACGATATCGAAAGATATAAGGATATAACGCATAATCTATTCTTTTATTAACTTTCTATTTTACATACTGATAGGGTATTTGTTTTTTCAATCAACGCATAATGGAATAAGAAAAAAAAACGTTTTTTTTTTAAATTCTATTTTTCTTTTCACGGGGAAATAAATCGTTTTTTTTAACGAATTATCAGGTATTTTTCCCGTATTTTCACTCTAAGCATCCAATCGCGCACGGGACGCGTTCTTTTTCAATATTGGAATGAGAAAAAAAAATCGACAATATTTATTACAAGCCTAATTTACACACGCTTTGTGACAAGTTTTGAATTTTTTGTAGAGGAATTCTCAAGGCGATCGGGACAAGATGAGACCAAACAGGTACAGACAGCCCTCGTACTTACGCTATGTTAGGTTCTCGAAATAGGTGACGTAACTACAATCGACGAAGTCGAGTTTCTTTCATATATTTCCATACAAAACTCTGATCCCTCGCCACGTTCTACAAAGACATTAAACTGCATTTATTACCTAAAATTTATTACTCAAAACAAGCTCTTAAAATATGTATAATAATTATTTTTCATATTTACTGGCAATTTTTGATTTAAGTGATAATATCACAAAAAAAAAACGAGTAACTTGATAAATTAACCCTTGGTCTTTATGACGTAAATCGAACAAGGGAGGTTGAATGACTGATGTCAAAATATTGTTTGGCGTAACTCGAGGACCGCCTGTACAAATAAACGGAATAGCAAGATTGCCCCCTTCTGATGTGTTTATTTACTCTTAAACTGTGTAAGGCGAAATTTATAATATAACAACTATCACACATGCCCGCTATAAAAAAGTCCATGTAATATTGTGAGAAAAATTATTTGAATATAATATGGCTGTTAATTCTCCGTTAAACTCTCGGCCATATATAACTTTTTAAGACTGTCATCTAGCCAGAGTATATTAAAAGTAAACTAATTATTATAATAAAAACATAACGCGCCGTCAACCCGTATTCTGGGATTTCTGTTCGAATAAAGCTGCCATATCACGTATATTAAAGGAAGGCGACATTTTTTCTTTTCTGTAAAAAAATAAATAAATAAATGTTAATGAATACGTTACCGAAAACGAAATAGCCAAAAAAAAATACATATTATTTAGTCTATAGCTTCTTTTTATCAAAATAGTGTTTTTTTTTAATTAAAAACTTAAATTGTTTATTTAATTTTTTTAAATCAAAGTCATCTTTTTTTTGAATATATAACAAAAAATAATAATAAGTGTATGTTAAAAACGTGACATTTATTGAACAATATATTAAGAATGTTACTCCAAATTTAGTCCACAACGTGTTAGGTCAATTAAAAAACACTAGAAAAAATAGACAAACCTTTAAAGTGGCTGACGATTTTGCTGATAACTGTTTTAAAAACTATGTCAACGATTATTCACTAAACAAAAAGTTACTTTCCTACAATACTTAAGTTGTTGACAAAAAAATTATATTTACCGGCAGCCACTTTTCACAACGACTGTACATCACCACTTACCTATCAAACTCTCTTCTGTGTCCAGCGCTGTCTTTACTGCTCTCCCCTTGCTCATCATTCCTTACAGGACTAGTCGGCGAGGGTATCGTGTCCAGGTTATTCGAACTCCTGGCCAGTGAGAACCTCATCCTCTGGCCCAGGTCCACCGTGTTCCTCCTCTCGAACTTCGGCAAATCCTTCAACCTCTCACACTCCTTATCCTCTTGGTCTTTTTTTATTTTAATCCTGGTCAACTGCTCCGGATTACTTCTAAACGATTGCGAACTGTACTTTTCCCTCAGAAAGTTTCTCCTCTCCTCTTTATACTTCTCTATCCGTTCTCTACTCAACTTCTTCTCCGTTTCTTGACTAATAAAATGCTTTATGTCTGTTGGCCGTTTCTCGTTGAACCTCTGTATAAGTGATATCTTATTTTCAGTCGTCGGCGTCGTACTTTCCCTGCCGTTCTCCTCTAAATTCAAATTCAAGTCTGGAAGTTTAGAATTCCTCTGAACGTCTCTTACTTCAAAGCTCTTTCTCCTGTCGACGTATTTCTCATTACCGAATTCCTTGACGAAAGCTCTCTCGTCAAGCGATCGGGCGTTACTCGAGCTTCTTGTCAGATTACACGCTTTCGGTGAAGGCGCTTTGTTCCCTACTTCGATGCTATCGTTATTCCTCCTCTCCAAGCTTGGATATTTGATTTCCGCTTTGAACTTATCGAAGGTGAACACCGTTTTCTGCTCTGTTGGGCTTTCGAATCGTATTGCCAGCTCCCTAACGTTCACGTTCTTCGTTTTGACAACGTTTCCATTCTCCATTTCCGACGAGACGTGCTCATCACCAGCGTTATCAACTTCGGTTATCACTAGCCGTTTATCGCACTTATCTAAATCAACATTTACATTTTCATAATTGTTCTGCACTTCGAAACTAACGTTCTCGTAATGACGCTCAGTCTCAGGCGAATCGAATAATAGAGCGTTCACTTCTTCTATGCTCTTCTTGAAGAATTTCACCTGTGTGTAAACATCGCCGTCTTCAAAATGCGTCTCGATTGGAATTTCTAGGATGATGAGGTCGCCATTAAAGCTGTCAGGTTGGCACGCCTGCTGCGTTGGTAGACTGGCGTCAGTATCCGGTACGGATGCCTCCTCGACTATCGATAGATTCTTGTCTAAATCAACATCTTCGTAGACGGAGTCTCTCTCGACTGATAATCTCCGCTCATAATCTTTGGTCTTAGTTGGTGACCTGAAGGTAATACTAATGGTCGATTTCAATGGGCTCTTCAACGGTGATCCCGGTGAACTCTTACTAGTGCTTGACGATTGTAAATTTATATAATTCGGCCTCTTAAAACTGTAGCATTCGTACAACTCGTCTTGCTTTAGGCTCGTCGAGTAGCTGGAAGAGCTTTCGTGCGATGACGTCATCGCCTTGTTCACGTCACTGTCCGGTTTCTTATCGCAGTGCTCGTTAGAGGACGTCGAAACGGCCGACAGCCTGTTCACGTTGAAACTCGCCGAATGTACGGGGCTAGGTTCTAAGCTGTCTAGATTCGATTCAGCGTTGGCACTTTCAAAATCGGTCCCTTTGAGTTCGCACTTGAGACATTTCTCCTCGTCGCAGTTATCACAGTTTTTTATCTCGATCGTTTGTTTGTTTGTCTCGCTGACTTCGGAATCGCTTTCTAGCGGGTCGTACACCGGCGTGACTGGGGTCATCGGGCTTGAGTTCAACGTACTCGTAGTGAGATTACTTATGGAATTATTTTCGACGGGCCAATCGATTTTTATCAACGTCGAGTGTCCTTCTTTCCCTTGCCAACTGAGTCGGTTCAGGGTGACGTGTTTATCGTCGTTGTGGACGCCGCTGTATCGAGTGGATTTTGTTTTCCGCGGTGAGTTCCTCTCCCTGCAAGGTTACGAGTGAGTTCAAGCTTGAAGTTTAGGCGTGTTATTACACTGATGTTATTATTTTTAAACGGGCAATTTGTACAATGAATGCTTTCATCTACTTGAGTTATATATTAACAAGAGTGAGAAAACTAATTTTACTGTAAACTATATTTAGAAATAACAGAAATTTACACATTGAGGATATTATTTATTATGTGGAAGGTTCGAGAGCCGCCTACACGGCCCGACGCGAAATAAACAAGTATTATTTTTCTGTTTGCCTAAAAAAAAATTTCGAAACAAGGACAAATAATCAAGACAGTAAACAGAGCACTAAAAGTATTAAATAAAATGTTACAAACAGAGCTGTTAAATTATTCCTAAGCTTTAGAAACCCCTTCGTTTTTAACAGGTACATAAGAGGACCGCTGATCGATCATAGACATTTCAGTTATAGTTAGAATATCGAAGCGAGAAGACAATGCAGCGATGATGCAATTTGAAGCAATGATGGCTCAGTGGTAGCGTGTACGGCTTCGCGTCGATTGACGTGGGTTCGAATCCCTGCAATGAGCCCGAGCTTTCCCACTTGCTCTTTGGTTGGTTTTCGTCAAGTGTGTTGTTAATTCGAAACTAAGTAATGTTTGAAAATATTTTATAGAAATTTGACATACTTATGGGCCTGTAATTGCCTATGTCCTGTTAGTCGCCTTTTTTATGTAAAAATATTATTGTCGATTTAGTGCAATCTTTTGGTATTGTCTCTGTGTCCATAATTTCATTAAAAAATTCTGTTAGCTTTGGAGCTGTTATAGGATTTTTAATTGTTCGTCGGTTATTTGATCAGATCCGTGTGCTTTATCCTTTTTTTGTATTTATTGTATCCTCTAATCCTCTAATTCATATTTAACAATTAACGATGCAAATAACAGGAACGTAAAATAAAAAGTGATTTAGTTGAAAAATGAATGTGGCAACATTATTTACAAGTTTGACATTAGTGATTGTCAATTTACGTAATTAAGTGAACTACAGTGATGTCTGGAAGTGACTCACTCTTTGTATATACGCTAAAAACTACAATTAGCGTCTGTAAATAATACGTATATTGTTAAAAAAAACAAACGAGTTTCTTGGCGGATTTTCTCGACTGGGAGGGTTTCCAGAGCTCCTTGGGAAAGGGGGGGTTCAAAGAGAGGTAGGGCAGAGATAAATGTCTTTGGAGATTTCTCTATACTTAGGACAGTCCGATTGGTTGAATACCTCCACCCTATCGAAGATCGCAGCCAAATAACCTAGTGTTGTATTCCTGCGGTGAGCAGGGTTTTCAGAGTTTTTTAGGGCAGGGGGTTAGTGATACCTATGGTATTACAAGCGTCCATAGGCTACGGTAGCCGCTTAACGTCAGGCGGGCTGTGTGCTTGATTACCACTTTAGTTGTATAAGAAAAACGGTAGCAATGTTTGACGGTGCTTTTTTAGGGTCTACATTGAGTAAGGATTTTTTTATTTTGATAGTGCGATGACTTGAATCTTATATTCCTTCACGAAATTTCTGTCTATTATCGCTGCTAATGATCCTTTCCGATAATTATAGTTTTTTTTACTCCAAATATATTTATTTAATGGTAATAAGAGCATCATTGTACAATAACCCATATACAAGCAATAGTTTTGGATCACACAAAACTTCACAAAACCGAATATGATCAATGGAAGAGTTATCGTTTTCTTTTTAACGTAGTTGGCTATTTACTTCATATATAAAAATCTTGTGTGCGTCTGTTAGACGACGATAGAGACGATGGTTTATACATGTTAGGACCCGATAGGTGGCGTTGTGGTCGAGACATTAACTAACAGAAAGGGCAGGACAATGTCTGCCCGGACAACTAGTTAAATATAATAAATAAATACATTTTAAAATAAAGCAGACCTACAACCTACATGCAATTTGATAATTGTACTATTACTAATCCAATGTTAGTATTTATTCAAGTTTTATCTTGACATAAACAATTGTCTCAACCGCGCTCTTCCATTCAACACTTCAATTTCGTAAAAGTAAAAAAAAAATGTACTTAAAGTAAATTGAACTTAATACAGTAAATAAAAATTCACAATTAAATAATTTCTGTATCGACGGCCGTAGAGAACTAAATAAGTCGTCAGCACTATTTATTGAAGTGAAACTTCTTATGCGACTTCCAACACGTTAAACGTGAGCCAGAGCGAGAGAGCAATATATTATCGGTCTCTCCTCTTTGTGTGAGCCAGAGGGAGAGAGATATATATTATCGATCTCTCCTCTTTGTGTGAGCCAGAGCGAGAGAGCAATATATTATCGGTCTCTCCTCTTTGTGTGAACCAGAGCGAGATAGTAATATATTATCGGTCTCTCCTCTTTGTGTGAGCCAGAGCGAGAGATCAAATGTCGGTGTGTATGTATATTGCACACTGTTTAAATAACATATAAAATATCTTTTAAAATGAAGTTTCACTTCTATCGTGTGCGAATCGCACACACACATTTATTTTCAGTAATGGAATTAATGAACTATTTATAAATTAGCGAAAGTGTATAGATAGTAAATGGTACATACTTCGATTGATTAAATGTATAATTTTATAATATTTGTTTCTATCTTTATATTTATATCTGTCTGTCGGTACGTTTCCTTGTGGCTGTATAGGAAGCGGCTTGTGGTTACGAGCAGTTCAAACAATGAATGGCCTTCAACAATATAGAAGAACGCGCTGTTCGTGAACCTGAATACTGAATATTGAAAAACATCTAGGTACGTAACGAGGTGACGTAGTGTATTCCCGGGTAGCACCGGTCAGTAAGTAGATCAGCTCATTCAGTGCCTTTTATCAGAATAGAAGAGAACGATTGTAGAGAGGTAGAGTACAGAGAAATTTCTTTGGAGATTTCTCTGGACTTGGGGCAGCCCGACTGGTGGAATACCTCGACCCTGCAGAAGATCGCAGCCATGTGACCTTGTGTTGTGTTCCATTGGAGAGTAGGGTTTCCAGAGTTCCTTGGAGGACGGGGATTCAAGGTCGGCAACACTAGATATTCCAAGCGTCCATGGGCTACGGTAGCCCCGCTTACCTTCAGGCGGACCGTATGCTTGTTTGCAACCATTATAGTATAAAATATAAATCAACAATACACTTTTTAAATCACTGACGAAGTCTTATATATTTTTTCATAGGGAGCGTTCAAGTATTACGTAACGAATTTGTGAAACTTTACAGGGGGCGGGAGGGGGGCTTAGAACTACTAGTTACGTAACATTGTTTTAACCCTTCAGAATGGTCGCGTATAGTTTTTTGTGACTTTTTGTGACATAATTGTGACTTTCAGGTAAAAATGGACACTTGGTGGTGGTTACGTAACGTTTTACTAGGGGGGTGGGGAGGTAAAGAAAAACGTTACGACGCGTTACATTGGGGGGGTGGGGGTCGTCAAAATCTCCAAAAACTGCGTTACGTAATACTTGAACGCTCCCATAGCAATATCTTTTCCGTTTACCTAAACCTTTTTTTTACGAATTAACAAAATGTTGCACAAATATAATATGATAGCATTTTCTATTAGTTATCACAGTTTTGCATTAAACACGTTCTCACGTCAAATCACGATTTTATAAATAGCCGTTTTGATTCTTTACGACCGTCGATAGATTATTTCTATATTATATTATACAATCGCTATGTAGTATCAAAAATTTTGAAAGTTCATTATAAGCCAAATAAACCAAGGCCAATAATAAAGTTTTCTACAAATAACGAGTGAGTTGGGGAGGCTCGTGTGAACAGTCGAACCGAGAACGGTCACCGTCGGAATCAAACACTAACCTGAGTTTAACGTTCGCCACTGCGGTTTGAAACTCTGCTTGCCCCTCCATAGGACTGTCGCGATCTTTGCACAGTCTGAAATGAAATATAAAATAGAGCTTCACAGAGAAATCATCCTTAGAATTAATTCAAACAAAAGTGAATCTCGAAATAAATTGTTACAACATGGTCACATTATCTCTATACCTTCACCTACCCGCGCTCGTCAATCGCTAGTATCGATAAAACATCGATTATTCGGACAATCGATCGTAATCGATAGACAATCGATTGCTTTTAGCCGCCGGAAGATCCTGACGAGCAAAAAAGGTTATCGCCTGTATCCGAATATTGCTACTTTAGTAACTAGACAACCTAAAAAAAAATATATCGACAGCAGTACACACGTGTCAGAAGTAAAACGTTCAGAAAAAAGAAATGTTCTTTAAAAATTCGTTTTAAATAACTTAAATTAGCGGGATTCGAACTATTGACTATTAAAACACAGTATGGCCGATGGCGCTTCGCACAAAAGTGATTTTTATTAAGAGAACAGTGTTGCTACTATTCTAACATAAAAAGTTGCCATTAATATTTCTATTATTTTGTTATATCATAACACCACCACTTAACAAAATAATCCAAAAACAAACAAACTTCACATTACTATTTTATGCCCATTTTATGCAAAAAATTATAATGTTTCACTGTACCTAAACTTTTTGTTAATATGTCAGCTGGCATTTCTGAAGTATTTAAGTATACAATTTTAATTAACTTATTATCAACAGCCTCTCTTATGAAATGAAATCTGACATCAATATGTTTGGTCCTCCTGTGATACATACAATTTTCTGAAAATTTTTGAGCACTCTGATTATCATTGTACAGTATAATTGGATTATTGTTTCTATGCATAAGTTCAGTTAGTAAATTTTTAAGAAAAATAGGAGGCCTCACAGATCGCCATGTACTCAGCCTCTGTACTGGACAGGGCTACAGTCTGTTGTTTCCTACTTTCATGAGATACTACACATCCAGCATAAATAAAACAATATCCAGTATAGGATTTTCTATCGATACTATTTGAGGCCCAATCAGCATCTACAAAGCCTTTTATATCTAAATTATTTTTTACATACATTAATCCATAAGACTTTGTATGGTTTAAATATTTCAAAACTCGTTTTGCATGTTTCCAATGATCTTCGTTACTACAATTATTAAACTGACTTAAATAACTTATACAGTATGATATATCTGGTCTTGTTAAAACAGAAAGATACATTAGTCCACCAATGAGCTGCTGGTATGGATATTTAGAATTTACATTTTCAGTTTTTTCTAGTTTTAAATTTACCTCCATAGGAGTATTTACAGGTTTACAACTTTCCATATTAAACCTTTTTAATAATTTATCTATGTAACATTCTTGATTTATACAAATTTTATTTTTCTCTATCTTTACATTCATACCTAAACATTGTTTTAACTGCCCTAAGTCTTTCAATTTAAACCGGCTACTTAACTCTTTTTTAAGTTTATCTAGCTCTATATTACAATTTGTAAATATGAAAAAATCATCAACAAATAAAGCTACAAATGTTTTATTGTATTTATTGTAACCTAACTCTTGTAAACAATCATTTACTCTCTTATTCCATGCCCTTGCTGATTGTTTTAACCCGTATATGGTCCTATTTAGTTTTAAAACTTTATTACTATTATTTTCACATTTAAAATTCTGAGGTAGTTGCATATACACAGTCTCTTCAAGAAAACCATTCAGAAAAGCTGTAGTCACATCTAGATGGGTTATATTTAAATCTAAGTTAACACTAATAGCAAATAACAATTTTAGAGTTGAGTATTTTAGAACAGGTGAAAAAGTATCTTTATAATCAATGCCTTCTCTCTGAGTAAAGCCTTTCGCTACTAACCTTGCCCTATATCTCACTGTGTTATCACTATTTAACTTCTTTTTATATACCCACTTACACTGCACTACTTTTTCATCATTTGGTCTGTCTACTAATTCCCAAGCTTGATTGTCATGGAAGGATTGGAGCTCTTCTTCCATTGCCTGTTTCCACATTTCACCCTCAGGACCTGTTGTTGCCTCCTCATAAGTGATATCTTCATCGCAAGCCCCCAACTCGTCCACAACACAGAGGTTAGATATGCCATACCTCTCAACTGGTTTTCTGACACGCTTGCTTGCTATGGGTACTTCATCTGCGCTCAAATCACTTTCTTCTGCACACTGTGTCTGGTAGGAGTCATCTGATGTCAAACTTGAACTAGATGTGTCACATATATAAGTTGGATCATTCTCACTCAAGACAGTATCATTTGTCTCAGCTGTTTCTTCTAGTTCTGACAGTTGATCCTGATCTTTATTTTCACCCTGTACTACAATCTTAGCCATCTCGCAATCTTTTTCATTCTTTTCCATTATAGTCACATCTCGGCTTGTAGTAACCTTTTTAGTTTCCAGATTGTATAATCTATATCCCTTTATATTGTCAGGATAGCCAACTAAAATGGATTTCACGGCTTTCTTATCCCACTTTAGTCTCTTAATCTTAGGCACATGCACCATTACAGGACTGCCAAATACTCTCACATGACTGAGGTCAGGCTTTCTCCCAGTCCATTTCTCAAATGGTGTCATCTTTCCTAGACCTGAAGCCGGCGACCTATTTTTTAGGTAAACTGCCGTATTGACTGCCTCAGCCCAAAACCTTTTATTTAGGTCAGCCTCGAAAAGCAAACATCTTGCGCGTTCAACCACTGTCCTATTGAACCTCTCACATAGGCCATTTTGTTCGGGAGTATAGGGATTCGTCTTTTGATGGACAATACCTTTTGATTTCAAGTAGTTTTCCATCTGTTGTGAGCAAAATTCACCTCCATTATCTGTCCTCAGACTTTTAATTTTATTTCCAGTTTGTTTTTCAACCATACTCTGAAATTCTTTGAAAAACATAAGTACTTGATTTTTTTCTTTCAAAAAATATACAAATGCCATACGGCTCGCATCATCCACGAAGAGCAGAAAATACTTTGCATGGCCTATAGATAAATTCTCCATGGGTCCACATAAGTCTGAATGGATGACTTCTAATAATGTTTCACTTCTCTTGTTTGAAGATGAGAACGGTAAACGAGACTGTTTTGCCTCACAGCATACTACACAGTTGGACTTGGTTATTTCTGCCTTCTCAGTGTAGGTAACTCCCACTACTGCTCCATTTTTCATTTTTTCTAGGTCATTACTGTTGATATGCGCCAGTCTTCTATGCCATCGCCTTGCATCTGTGATGTGAATTCCTGCTGCAGCGAGCACCTTCTCTGACTTTAATGTTTCCAATTTGTACACTCCATTTTGTAATTTTGCTATACCTATTAGCACATTCTGTTGATTACGGATGTAACAAGCTTTTTTACAAAACGATACTTTGTTTCCGTGTGCTATCAACTGGCTTACTGATAACAAATTAGTAGTGAGGTTAGGAATGCACAAAATATCTCGAACAGGTATGTCAAACTGAGATTTATTCACACACGTCGTGATCCGTGTATCACCTGTACACATTACTGGCATGGATGATTGATTTGCAACAACTATTTCTTTTATCTCGTGTGCTTGTCGTATTTCTGTTAAACTTTCTCGATTCGCCGTCATATGAACACTTGCGCCACTGTCTATGTACCAATCATCTGTGCTAAATTTTCCATTCAAGAAAGCAACACTAAAGGCACTTGCTTTTTTTATTTTCTCGGGGCACTGGTTTTTGTAATGACCGACTTTCTTGCAGTTATAACATTTGACTTGTTTATTAGTTGACATTTTATTATTAAATGTCATTGACATATTGCGTGACGAGTTATTTTTTATTTCTCCACTATTAGTGTTGCCACTTTTCGTACGATTTTTAGACCAAAATGCAGATTCTTTCTCAATGCTACCAACTTCAGAACTCATGTCAAGAAGTTTTGTTTTAATGGCGTCAGCACTTATAGACAATCCGGAATGTTCGATTGCCATTATCATCGGTGCGAATTTTTCAGGAAGTCCTGCCAATAGCAATGAACCAATCCATTCCTGGCTGATGTCAAAGCCCGTTCCTTTTAATCGT
Organism: Saturnia pavonia; assembly: GCA_947532125.1. NCBI lineage: Eukaryota > Metazoa > Arthropoda > Insecta > Lepidoptera > Saturniidae > Saturnia > Saturnia pavonia. The sequence goes on from OX383922.1 coordinate 2,824,158, forward strand.
TGTGCCGTTTCCACCACCTGAGTCACATAACTTGTCATCGATTCACAGTTATCGAGGCGAATAGAGATTAAACTCCGAAGTAAACTTATTTTTCTCGTAAATCCTGAATCATCGAATAACTGTTTTAGCTTTTTCCACAGGTCACTTACTGTAATCTCAGTTTTTATATGCACATATAATGAAGGATCCACAGTCATCACAAGTTTGGCTACTGCTTTTCTTTGGTCAACTTTACTCATGTCGGTCGGTAACTCGTCGATGTCGATACCTTCCAATAACAAAAAATTTCTAACTGCAAACGCCCAATCATCGTAATTTTCACGCCCTTTTAACTTAGGAACGTTTACAAGGTAACTCGATGTCGACATTATTAATTTTAACACTTAAGAATTCTAGAAATATACTTGCAAAACTTAAATATGGTTCTGGGCCCATAACCTATTAAAACACAGTATGGCCGATGGCGCTTCGCACAAAAGTGATTTTTATTAAGAGAACAGTGTTGCTACTATTCTAACATAAAAAGTTACCATTAATATTTCTATTATTTTGTTATATCATAACATTGACCACTGGTGCATACCGCATATGAAGTCCATGTATACGTATATATACATTTATACGTGTACACAGGCCGCTGCGCATGCGCCAACCTATAGATATATATTCAGTCAACATTAGCATGTCGGTGACGCGAACCCATAAGATTTTCCCCTACCAAAAAGTGCACAACGCGGCTAAAGAAGTTTTCACTAATAAAGTCCTCAAATATAACGAAGTGTCGATACCTTTTGGCGATGTCCGCGTGCTGAGGACTGGTGGGGCGGGCGGAGTGCCTCTTCTCGGGCGCCGCCCTGCCGCGCGGGGACTCCCCGTCGATGTACCCGATCTGGGACAGCTGCTCCTCGAGAGCCAGACGGCGCCTGAGGGCGGAACGCATCCCACTTTATATTTTTCTTCAAGTAGACGGGTGTTTTTTTAATATCGACTCCCTTAGCCTTACAATCTGACGTGATGACTTTTATTATAAGATTATATACGTGCGTGCATACGTCGTTATCGCTCGCTATATGGAAGTGGCTTTATTTATAGTCATTTGCATTATCGACAGTTGGAGTCGAAACAATCGCTAGTATATTTTAAAAGGCAAGCGTATAAAACGGTGCTGCAATTTGTGATTGCTGCAAAAATGATACATTTACAAAACGGTACAAGCCACGGAACACGTGAATGACCTTTTTTCACTGCAGTCATTCGCTCGGCTGTCTATTAAATTCAGTACTAAGAAATAATCTATAGTCAATCGATTAATCGATAGATTGTTTAAAAAAAATAATCGATAGCAAACAATCGAATTTTTAATAATACTTATAGGAGTGAGGCGTATTTATTAGAAAAGTTTAAAAGAGTGTTGTTTGAGAGAGGTAGGTCACAATTTTTTTTTGAGATTGTTCTCTACTTGAGATAGCCCGATTGGTGGAATACCTTCACTCTACAGAAGATCACATCTGTGATGAGTAGGGTTTCCAGGGCTCCTTGCGATAGGGAGGTTAAGATCGGCAACGCGCTGACCACACCTATGGTATTACAAGCGTCCATGGGCTACGGTAGCCGCTTACCATCAGGCGGGCCGTACGCTTGTTTCCCACCTTTGTAGTATAAAAACAGAACTTGAAACTGTTATCTGTAAAATGAAAAGGCCGTTCCTGCGTACCTGTACCGACACACCGACACACAAAAGTAAACTGTTTCAAACACAAGGTAAGGTCTAGTTTGATATTAATCGAAAACTCGCAAAGAAAGTGTGGCAGAAAACACATGAAAGTAGACCAAATGCAGTAGTAAGAGAACGTTGTAGTATGAAAGAAGATATAGGGACACGGATTGAGAAAGGGATGCTTAGATGGTTTGGGCATGTAGAGAGGATGAATGAACGAAGATTGACTAGACAGATTTATAAGATGAGTGTAATTGGGAACGTTGGAAGAGGAAGGCCAGACGAACGCCCGAAGGCCAGAGTACTCTAAACCGACGAGCATGCATGAAAAGATTGATGAATGTTGAGGAAGCGAAAGTTGTATGTCAGGATCGTAGCAAGTGGAAGGACTTGGTCTCTGCCTACCCCGCTGGGAAAGAGACGTGATTTATGTATGTATGTACGATAAGAAATATTACCTCTCGGCGAGTTCATTGGCGGCTTCGATGTCGACCCTGAGGTTTCGTCGCGGACTCGGCTCGACGCTGCAGAGGCCCGACTCCGGCGTCGACGAACAGACGGATTCGTCCTGCGACAATATATCGTACATTCTAGAATATCTCGTGCATAGTTAGATAACGTCAACCAAAAAAACGTAACGTTTGGGCGAGAGTAAGAGTTCTAATGGGACGTCGCTACGTGCCATTCGGGCAGCGTCGCCTCTGATCGGCTCATTCCGACTGAACACTTTTCTTTTTACTACACAGACTCACTATTTTCCGTGTGTGTGTGTTAGTGTATCAGAGTGGTTTCTTATGCTAACCTTATTGCCTATCCGTGAATATCATCAGTAAATTTAAAATATTATTGTTCGTAGTTCAAACTAGAAAATAAACAAAATGTAAATAGTAGCATAAATAATGAAAAAGGCAAAATAAGTACATCCTTAAATACATATAAAAAATATTATACAAAATCTATATAAATAAAATGATTGAGGTTTGCCATTGTGCGCGTTGTTTTCAATCATATTTTTTTTTTTGTTTTCTCCTTAGAAATATGTTTCTTATCAATATCACGATATTTTCATAAGGAATCATTCTGTAGTAAACGCGAGCGGAGCCGCAGTCATAACTAGTTAATAAATAAAAAATATAACTAATCATAACATTAAGTATGTCTTTCTGAATAATATCTACTTCAAGTTTTTTTTTAAATAATGTCTTTATTAAAGTCACATAAGATTTAGGCTGTTCGTTTATGGATCACGGATACCAGAAAATAAGACCACAACTGCGACGTTATTTACCTTTTCGCTAGTGTCAAAAACTGGCAGAAGTGAATCGTTCGCATCAGAAGTGGGATTCCAATAGAGACAGACCTGCAGCCGCTGGTTGTGGTCGTCCTCCTCGCTGAACATGTGCCGGTCGCGCTCCTGCGGCGAGAGGCGCAGCCGCATGTCCGCCAGCTCGGCCAGCTCGGCCTGCCACGGCTCGAAGTACGAGTCGCACGACGAGGACCTGGACATCGTACAGTACGCAGCTCTCACACCGGCAACTTAACACGCTCCTTTGCCACTCTTGTGTAAGATATTTTACTATATGTGCTAAGGGACCATTAATAAGCTATTTGCCTCATATCAAATTTGGCGCAATAAATAAATATTTGACTTAAGAAACCAATATTTATCGATTTCAGATACTAAAAGTGTAAGATGTGGCTAAACATATTTTCGATTTAAAGATTGTTTTTTTTTTTCATTTTGTACTCTGAAAACGCTGCCAGGCGTATTAATCTATATCTGTGCTGTGACGTCATACGTCATTTTAATAAAAAGAAACGAGCTTTTTACAATGATGAACGTTTGCTAAATGTCAAATATTTGTTTACAACTCGTATGACGTCACAGCTATACACACATCGACATACGTCACAGCTAGACAGCACAGATAATATACAGACTAATATGGCTGACAGCGTTTTCCACTGTTTAAGAAACGTAAACTTTTAAAATAAAGTTTAGCGATTTTTTTTATATCCTAAAAAATATGGTAATATTTTTTTCCCCTAATTCGACAATAATGAACACATTTAAGATTTGAAAATTTTAATAAACAGTAGAAATTTGTAAGTTAAGATGTAAATAGTAAAGTACATTATAGAATAAAGAACATTCGACATCCGAAATGGAATAAGATTCGTAATATTAAATGTGGACTTACAAGATATTAGGTAAGAACGGGTACCTGGTGTGGTGCCTGAGAGGCCGCGGGGGCCGGTCGGCGAGCGGCGCCAGCGTGTCCGTGTCGGAGGCGAGCGACTCGCAGGACTTCACCGGCCGGAGCGGCGCCTCCTGTAAATCACCAACTATTCAACGGGAACACACAAACGTTTTTATCACATTTGAAACGGTTCATACATTCTTATATCCGCCAGAATAACACATTATATATACTACTAGCGACCCGCCCCGGCTTCGCACGGGTGCAATGCCGATACTAAATGTACCTACCTACCACAGAATGTCCTTAAACAACGTTTACAGCTTTTTTGTCATTAGATAATACACATATGTTTTGTTTAGAGGTTACTCTTGAAAGAGCGACATATAATTGACCATGGTACATAGGACCGGTACCGCCGCACTTCCCTACATTTTAAATCTGTAATATCTGCGGAAATATTCATTTAAATTACATACTATAAAGGGCTATATTGATCTATATTAAATGGACAATGTATTTAAGGTACTTAATTGGATAAGGATTAATGCTGTATTGCTTAAAATCACTTCGTAAATAAGCCATTTTCCCCCGTAAAATGTAAAGGATAAAAATGATTACTGTGGGTTATCCTTAAGAGATAGACATATACCATCGCGGACTTTTTTGTTGACCTTTTTAAGGTGTACATTACTGTAGTACATTATTTTGATTTGTCTCGTGGGGTTCAGCCAGCGTTTGCAATATAAGCGCAAAAAAGTGTTTATTTACGACATCACTTGGAAATCTCTAAATTTATCAGTGTTTCTCTACAATATTATGCATGTATTATACATATAAACCTTCCTCTTGAATCACTCTATCCAATACAAAAAACCGCTTCAAAATCCGTTACGTAGTTTTAAAGATTTAAGCATACATAGGGACGGACAGATTATAGCGACTTTGTTTTATACTATGTAATGAAGTTTTCCACGCAATGTGGCGTCTTCCCAAGGGAAGGCACGGGCTTATTGACAACACCAGTCCACGAAGTACTGGCGATTTCGAACGCTGAGAAATCAACAGATATATTTTTTTCCACACACGACAGTACTTCAAGAACATTTCTCAAGGGTTCAGGTTTCCTCACGATGTTTTCCTTCACCATCAACCGTTAGTTCAGATTAGCAAACGTAAGCGAATTCCGAAAACCCCGTTGGTACATGCTGAGGTTCGAACTGATATTCCGCCTGTCTAAACAACTTCAGTCGGCTACCGATTTCGGTTCAAAAGATAGGACTTTTGAAAGGTATGACGAATAGCATACAAATAAGATCCTTTTTATTTTAATGGTTCCTAAAAAGAGAGTGGATAAGTATTTTTTAAGTGCAACAATGCAATCATTTTCGACATCTCAGCCAAAAGACGTCCACTGCTGGACATAGGCCTCCCCCAATATTCGCCACGACGAGCGGTCCTACGCTGTTTGCATCCAGCGGGTTCCCGCAACTTTTACCAGGTCAAGTGAAAGAAACGTTATGTGTGTAGTTATGAACGCGTGTTAGATGTAATACTTCTTTGAATTGTCATAAAAATATCAAAGAAAAAACAACACGTGAATATCATATTTTGCTTTATATATATATATATATATATATGTACTCGTGTACACAGTTCGCTACTCATGCGCCAGTCTACTATCAGATCATTACGTGCTATAGGCATATATATATACTAATAGACATAGATATACAATTAACATCAGCATGTCGGTCACGCGAACCCATAAGATTTTCCCCTACCAAAAAGTGCACAACGCGGCTAAAGAAGTTTTCACTTCAAAAACTCGTTAGCTTTATTATATTAGTAAAAATAAATGTATCATTGCCATTATTAAAAAATTAAAGAGATTACTTAGTATTTGAAATAAAGAATAATAATATAAAGTCAATATATCTAACCTCCATTGGAGCAGAGATAGGCGGCGTGACCGGCTTGACCACAGGCCTGACAGTTCTCGGCCTCTGCTGCTTGCTGCGAGTGAACAGTCCTCGCCAGCCGGACGGCGACCGTTTCAGGCCACGCTTAGTGCCTGCACGTAACAGAAAACCTCCTCATATATAGTGACTGGGTTTTTTTAATACATCTAAGATGGCAAACAAACATACCGCATAACCTTACGGACGCTTGTAAATACATATCAACTAGTACGTTGCCGACCTTGAACCCTCCTACAACTCATCATCTCCTGCAGGGTGGAGGATCAAGGTCGCCAACGCGCTTGTGATACCTATGGTATTGCAGGCGTTCATAGGCTACGGTAGCCGCTTACCATCAGGCGGGCCGTATGCCTGTTTGCCAACTTTGTAGTATAAAAAAAAATACATAAAGACTGCTATAAAACATATCCCTTCCTTTTTGGAACACAAAGTCATTTAAAAAGGATACTAACCTGACAGAGGTAGATCCAGAACGGTGTGGTACTGAGGTAGATTATTGGGACCGGATCCGACCTAAGAGAAATACACTATTAGTTAACAATATGACGGACTTATCGATATATATTTTTCTAATTTATAGCTACCGCCTCTGCAGGCAATTTCGCCAATGTCAAGTGTGTCAATCGATTTTATTTTATTAAGTCACGAAATATAATGCAACTTTTAAATTTCACTAGCAACTACGCAGTATTCTCAGACGTCACAGACATGGCTTAAATTATAATCTGTATCTATTATTTATCATGGAAATATTATATTACTTTTGTAATGAGAAAAAAAAAACGTACCTCAATACTTCAAATTATTTGGTGTTTTTTTTCTTTTTTGACACTTTTTTTTAGTATCATTCCACACTCACCAGTTGTTGATTCGTGAAGTCGAATTAGTCAAAGCAGAATTAGTGGTAGCAGTGCGAGTGTATCGCTGCTGGCTCAAGGGCTCCATGCAGGAGGAACGGACCTAGGGCTCGAGTTGCTGCTGGAGAGGGGGTGAGGGGGTGAGGGGCTGGAAGCGATGTTGATATTACCTCAATGTACTTCGGTTGCAGGTGACCGGAGGGCCGCAGCTGCGTCGTGTCCGCAGCGGGCGCGACGCTGGCCGGTGTGAGCTGAGGAGCCGCGGCCGGCTTACCGCGACGTCGCGCTTCCTCCAGACTAATAACATTCATTTATATTGATTATATGGAATGGAATTGAAATATATCAAAATAAGTTTTTCTTATTTCACGCAAAATTGATAAGCCCGATTGCGGTAAATACGGCAAGCTTATTGATATGCACAAATCACGTTTTAATGTGATATGTCCTATAGCAACCAGAGAGAGAGAGAGAGAGAAATTGTTTGAGACCTTAACTTCAATTTATGACATCAAGTGACACAACAAAATACTCCTGTGAGAACCTCAGCCGTGACTGGAAACCCCATTTAATGTATACATCAATAAGTTAATCACCTTTTTAAGCAATAGTGACCGATCTTAAAAGTTAAAGGATGGTATAAAAGTAGATATTTTTTTAAATCTTTAATTGATTATTTACATGAGCATGAAAAAAGCATTTAACATATAACGATGTTAACGATAATGATGCATGTAACATGTAACGATATCATCTATACTGATGCATTCAATATATGACGATGTTAACGATAATGATGCATGTAACATGTAACGATATCATCTATACTGATGCATTTAATATATGACGATGTTAACGATAATGATGCATGTAACATGTAACGATATCATCTATACTGATGCATTCAATATATGACGATGTTAACGATAATGATGCATGTAACATGTAACGATATCATCTATACTGATGCATTCAATATATGACGATGTTAACGATAATGATGCATGTAACATGTAACGATATCATCTATACCGATGCATTCAATATATGACGATGTTAACGATAATGATGCATGTAACATGTAACGATATCATCTATACCGATGCATTCAATATATGACGATGTTAACGATAATGATGCATGTAACATGTAACGATATCATCTATACTGATGCATTTAATATATGACGATGTTAACGATAATGATGCATGTAACATGTAACGATATCATCTATACTGATGCATTCAATATATGACGATGTTAACGATAATGATGCATGTAACATGTAACGATATCATCTATGCTGATGCATTTAACATATGACGATATCATCGATGATACTGCATACATCATATTGTAACGATGTCATCTATAATAATGGATTTAACATATATATGTCTAAAAGAAGACTAATACCAGGGATTGGTACTAAGAGATGTTATTGTCCGAACACAGATCTAACGCTATCATCCTGTTATATTTTCATTACGAGGTTTTATTCCACTGAAAGACCATGTTAATTTAGAAATTGGTTAACCTCGATACCGCCGTAGTGCTGTCGCTTCGAAATCAATACAATTAGTATAGGAAAACAAATAACCTTAGCAACTTGGTCGGCGGATTGATGGGCAAACTCTTAGGCCTTCTACCGCTGGACTCCTGCCCGCGTAACTCGACCTCCTGAGAGTCACATCGTTCCTGAAACGGATGAACAGTATTAGAAACTAACAATTTCTCACATTCGCATTTCTGATTTTTTTTTTATAATAGCACGGCGAAGTGACAGCTTTTGCCTAACGGTAAGCACAGTATAATCCAAAAATAGCGGTGACCACCGAGATATCAGAAATCCATCGACGCTCGTCGGAGTTATTCGGAAACGTCAATATTAAAATTCTGTCAACTAGATAAACCAATTAATTTTGTATTATTTTAAAATGATCTATCTACCATCAAGCCATATGACTGTAAGGGTAGGTAGAAATAATGGTGTACCACATCTTTGTCCTTTTAGAATATTTCTATGAAGCACACCTTCTTTTCTGATTAATTATTACTTTTCCCAGGGCTAGCATTATTATGATGGTAGCGTGTACGACTTCGCGTCGATTGACGCCAGTTCGAATCCCTGCAATGAGCCTGAGCTGTCGGTGAAGGAATACATCGTGAGGAAACCATAGCATGGTGGTAGGGCTTCTTCTAAAGCCCGCCTGGCTAAGTACCAACCTCAAGTTGAAATTCTGTCGCCAAGCACCAAGAGGTGTGTTCCGGCAGCTACACTTAAGAGCCAGTTTTCCCCTAGGAATAGCATGTTATCATCTTGGGCCACCTCGTCACTTAACATCAGGTGAAATTATGGCCACTACGCCAAACCTATAACGTTAACATTTTGGTACACATTTTGATTTTTGTGGTAACGTCATATCTCCTTTAATCTTGATTCAAAATTAGTTATTCAAACGTCATTTTGAAGCTGACGTTCTCTGTTATTGACGAAAAATTGTCTATAATTGACGTGTTTATTAATAAAAAAGATATTAATATGCACAAGGCGTCATCTATTAACAATCTGCTTAACTAACATGACAGCTGTTAAATTACTTACATTCTATAATGCTGCGAAATATTCGCAAGTATCAGCTAGTTATAATTGATCAAAAAGCTATGTGTCACCTGTTCCAATGATTCTGGGCCGGAGTCAGTACTCTGCTCCAGAGCGAACAGCTCCTCGGCGTAGCATATCAGGAACTCTGTCACCACTGCCTGATTGACAATTAACGGATGATGAAACTACAACTCCACTTATTTTATTACTACGAGTGTGCGAAAGTGTTGAGAGAATCATATTATTAAACTAGCTGTGCCCGCCGCTCTGCTCGCGTGGACTACTATTAAGGCTAATTTTTTTTTTGCTCGGAACACTAATTACTTTTCTAAAATAAAAGGAGCATAAGTTACTCCTTATAACATTAGATATTCTGCCAGTGAAAATCCTGTCAAAATAGGTCCGAACAGTTTCTAAGATTAGTTGAAACAAACAGACGGACTTCAATTTTATTATATGTAATAGATAATGGTATTCAATTCGAATTCACTATCGAATATTCTAGCAATTTGAACTACTGAAATAATTCGATATCATCGAGTTCAGACAAGTTCAAGAGGACAAAGACAAGTGCGTGAGAAAGAGACAGATAAAGAAAAAAGGGCAGGAATAAAAAAAACGTCAAAAAGGATACTAGATAGAAAAGAACGGACCGATGAACGATTACTAAGAAAAAAAGAAAAATTAAATATTTTCATTCTTACATACATTTATCTTGTGATAGTGATCTTGCAACTTCTGAACAATATGACCGATTGAGCTGATTTATATTAATACATCTGTACTTCTGTATATACAGGCTTTTCTTTTTCTAATTTCCCGATATATGTCCTCTGTAATGGACAATGAGAACGAGTATGCCTTTAAAAATATTTTGCCCGTCTGTCTGTTTGTTTGTCCTGATTTAACTCAAAAGCGGTTTGACCGATTCTTATGAAGTTTTTGTACACCATACCCTTATATTATTGAATTGGCTATATATGGCTAATTCATAAAAAAAAAGTTTCTATGATTGATGGGCTATAAGAAATATTAATAATGCCTCAACCGATTTTGATGAAATTGTATACACGGAAACTGAATATTATTCAATAGTCGGTAGGGTATAAGAATCTAATCGTTAAGAAATCTTAAAATACAAATAAAAAAACATATTAAAAAAAAATCTCAACCGATTCTCATTAAATTTTGTACACGGGCTTGAAAGACATTACTGAACTGATAGGCTAATAAGAATTGTCATTAATATGAATAAAATATGAAAATATGAATATGAGTAAAAAAAAATAATTATTGCGTAACAAACTCGTGGTGAGCCGCGGAGTAACGCCAGTACTAAAATATTTGTTTTATAGACACGATGGTTTATAAATATATATGTTAGGATCCGATAGACGGCGCTGTGGTCGAGAAGAAAGGGCAGATCCACGTCTGCCGGTACTCCTGGCGTTTGTATGTATATATAACAGAATGACAGACACACCGGTGGAGGGTAGTTGATATTCCCTCATGGTAAAGCAGAGAGTATACAGGGTTAACGCTAAACAAGCGTACGGCCCGCCTGATGGTATGCGGCTACTGTAGCCTATGGACATTTGTAATACTATAGATATCACTAGCGCGTTTCCGACTTTGAACCCCCATACTCCAAAGAGCTCTGGAAACCCTATTCACCGCAGGAACACAGCACAAGGTTATTTGGCTGCGATTCTGTAGGGTGGAGGTATTCCACCAGTGTAACTGCCCTAAGTAAAGAGAAATCTCCAAATAAATTTATCTGTGATCTACCTCTCTTTAAACCCTCTTCTCTAAACCGAATTTTTTTGTTGCGATCTTCTGTAGAGTGGAGGTATTCCACCAGTCGGTCTGCCCCAAGTAGAGAGAAATGTAAAAAAAATGTAAGTGAACATCTCGAATTAGTATACTTTAGTTGGTGGGACGGATCACCTGAACGGCGACTCCCTGCAGCGCGTGCTGCGGCCTCGGGGACCGCAGCAAGTTCGGAGCCCACACGATCGCCATGTTCCTCGCCGTCATGCCCGTGCTCTCGCTCAGCAGCGAGACACGTCTCAGGTGCCTCATCAGGTACGCCAGCGTCCTATGTCACGATTGTACAATATTGTTACGGTCAGAAAACAATCACCATTCTCGAAATATTCATGTTTATCAATAGATTCCAGGAAACACACATACAAAACCTTATCGCTCGGACTGCGTCAACAAACAGTGGTCTAAAAATTTAAACACGATAACGTAAATTGTTTGCAACATGTTTACAAATTCAAGTACTTTCTAGTGATTTCGTGATCGTCTCATTTGGGTATATAAGCGAGCCGTATCACGAGCCACGGCAGTTCTATTTTCAAAGCGAAGTGGAAACAACAAGCGATATAAAATAAAACATCTATAAGAGGTACTGCAAATACATTCGAAGAGCGATTTGTGAGTTTGTTTTAAATTGTATTTTGAAGTACGAATAAATTGTTTACGTGAAATATAACGGCATTTCACTATGTACGCGATATAATACAATAAAACTTATCTAAGACCGAGTTCGCATCGTACGGGCTTCAATTCTCGAATATCAAAACTTCAATCATACATTGGTCACAGTGAGTTCACTAACCTAACCTAACCTTTACGCCAGCCACAGGGGTAAACAACATTTTTTGGTGTGATTCTATTAAACTCAAAATCTATCAATTGGATCAATTTAAAAAAAGAAACATTTTAATTTTTTTATTCATTATAATTACATATGTACATATAAATAATGTTATCACAGAAAACGTGTTTAGTGCATCTTGCAGTTTAGTGCAGTTATTACAAGACGAATTTAGATTTAATTCGATCAGTCAGTTTCACATTCATCTCTGATACGAACATTATTATCTATTTATGTGGATAGATTTCCTGACGTAACATATTTAAACAGGTTTGTTATCTCTGAATCACCGCGTTGTTTAACCCTACCCACTACCACTAAACGTGTTTCTACGCATTAGCGATAGCGAAACGTATGGAGAGCGATAGGTATTGTATTCTTTCGACGCAAACATAATACAAGGTGTCATTATCCGTTTTTCCACCTGCCTTAGAAATGAACGTGCTTTATATAATATTATACTGTACTGTGGTAATGAAATACTATTTGTTTTCTCGAAAACAGTTTATTCGTAGCCAATGGGACAAAATGGGAGCAAACTCACCATTCATATGTTGACTACACTGTGATCATACTTACAGTCTCTGCTGTTTACACTACTCTGTGGCCCTTTTACAGTTTGTTTTTTTCGATTGATTGAAATGTCCTTCGTCGGGGCACAGCTCACTCATATACCCAAACAAAACGAGGAGTCTAAATTACTAGAGAATGGCCTTGATTTATTTTTAGCATAACGATATCGTTTAAAAGAAGGGGAAGTGTGCTATTTTTATACTTTGTTCGTTTCATTACGTAATCCGAACGATAAGCTTTGAATGTGTGTGTAAACTGCGATGCCTTTTCTAACCTAGTTTTATATTAGCACGGCATAGCGACAGTATATACCTGTAATGTGGTGGCGGTAACTTTACGACGGTCTCCCTGACGGCTGCCAGCTTGGACTGCTCGTCCGGCATCTGCACGGCCTGCACGAAACTCTCGTACAGCTGGTACGTGCACAGAGGGTTCGGCAGCTCCCTGATAACAAATATAAAAAATCATTTTGATTTACGTTCATATTAGTACGTGTGGCTATTTATCGTCCTCTTTGCATTCCAAAAAGATTGCACTCAAATTCTACCTTGGGGGCCGTTCATAAAATATGTCACGCAAAATTTTACTTTTTAGACCGCCTCCCCCTTTTGTCACGAATAATAGATACCCCTTACATGATATATGGTACACAAATTTCGTATTTACTTTTTATAATAAAACTTCAATAAATCAATAAATATCTGTAAAAAGGAAAAAATAAATATTTCTTTTATATGAGAAAATATAACAAGTTATTAAGCCATTATGACGGAAATATTACGTAAAAACATTTATCTATACATATTATAAAGCTCAACGTTTTTCTGTCCGTAAACGTTCTTACCACGCGAAAACCACTTTTCTGATTTACTTGTCATTTAGTTTAATCCATACCTATGTTATTTTGCCAGGTTATAGGATAAATTTTGTAAGATAAAGTAACATATCAAATAAGCAGCAACAATAGTTGTGAATCAATTCGGAAAAAATTGCTTTTGGGGCGCATAAACGGCTTACGCTGAGTAAACCATAAGAGATACATAAAATTAATGTTCTGCATAATTGTAGATCTTAAAAAGATTAATGTAGGAGACATTGATTATAAATATACCCGTTTCACTTTTCCAGACATGTTCCGTATTTTTTTTTCCAGTACTACACTGTAACATTGAAAAAACACACTTCTTGATTGAATTTTCTATTCCGCAAGCAGACACTCCTGTCTCTACTAGTCATTTTTTTTCTTTTGACCGAACTTTATATAGGTAATTTTAAAATAGAGTTTCAAGAAATAAGTAAATAAAAAAATTAAAAATGAATTATCCAACTATACAGCTGTTATCAATGTTTCCAAAATTCAGTTCGCTTTGCGTGATGACACGTTTAGACCGGTTAGACCCTATCTATCTATACATATAAAAAAAATTAAGTGTTTGTTTTTAATGTCAAAGTAACAGGTTTTTGTTAAATGCATATCAAGTATACACGATACCTATAATAAAATACCCATTTTTTTAATTTTTGTCCGCCTGTCTGTTTGTTCCGGGTAATCTCCGAAATGGTTCGACCGATTTTGACGGGACTTCCACTGGCAGATAGCTGATGTTATAAGGAATATTAGAAAAATAATTAGTGTTCCGCACAAAAAATAACGAATCTTTTTAGTAGTCCACGCGAGCGGAGCCGTGGGGCACAGCTAGTATAATATAAATTTTATAAGAATACATCGATTCTTTAATAAAAAAATATCGATGTTTTCAGCAAATTATTATCGAAGTCATTTGAAACAATATTGTATATAGATTTTTTATTCGAGTTAATTATTAGAAAGAATGTCTTTGTTTATAGTAGCAATTTTGAGCATAGGTAATGATGACGGTTGTCGAGTGACGTCACAGACCTGAAGTACATCTTGAGGAGGCTGGGCACCGCGTGCGGGTCGCGCGCCAGCGCCGCCGACGAGAGGTCCGGCGGCTGCGCGCAGTCGAACGCGGCGCGCAGCCGCTGCGTGAGCCCCGACCCGCCCGACAGCCGGTACACGCCGTCCGCGGGCCCGCGCTCCTCTATCGCGCGCGCGCACTCCGACAGCACCACCGGCACTACGCACAAACACCACTCACATCACCTTTACTCACATCGATATCTATACTCTAAATGGTAATACAGTCGAAATAACATTTTGCTATAGGACGCTGCCACCGAACCCTTGTAATTCGGAATCATTTGGAAAGAAATACCCTGTTACGCCATCACAATTGCTGACCGAGAGTAAACATGCAACCGAGTTCCGTTCACAGTCCCACGGTGCACCTCATATCGAGTCAGCAATTTCGATAGAAGAAACGTTTGGCAACCCGACTCCTTCCTTACTATATTTAAGTTTGTATTAATTATTAAACGTCACTGTGAGCCTAACATCGGCAGCAGTCACATCTTATTAGTTTTAATCTAGTTTGTAATTTAAAATAAATTAAGTTTAAACTAATTTTGGTTTAACTTGGATCCTCCGGCTCTAACCTTCGTAATCCGACAAATTATAACAATGCTGAGATAAAATCTATACAATATACAAGATGACGAATAAAACTGGAAGGACTTGTTCAAAAAAAGCCGATGGTGCATACCGTCGTGACCGCAGTTGAGCAGGTGCTCGCCGAGGTCGCAGCCGAAGACCCTCTCGCGCAGGATGCCCTGCTGCTTGAGGCTCCGGCGCGACGGCCGCGACAGGATGAAGCTGCGGAACAGCGATATCAGCTTGCCGTGCTTACGTAACACCGGTTTTATCGGCGCCATCGCCACCGACCTGCCGACATGCAATACCCAGCTCTATCGTGAAACCGTTATTATTCCTACGAATTGTATTGCGAGTTATTGAAATTTTCCCCAAAAATGGGGTAATTAAAGTATCCTTTGAGTGTTGGTCTCATACATCCTATGGTCATTCACATTAATTAGTATAGGCAATAATTGAATTTTTTAATTATTGGTATCCACAAACCAATTATTATATTGCTATATGTACAGTGGTTGTGATCCCTACCACCCCGCTTTATTACTGCATATACACCGGTTGATCCCGTAACATGACAAACACACAAAAAATCAGTGATGGAACTATCACTATGTGTATGGTGGTCGTGATCCCAAACACCCTGCTTTATTACTGCATAATGCATATACACCGATTGATCCCAAAGCGTGACAAATCAGTGGTGGGTTTATTAGTATGTATATGTTATATTAATTATTATTGATAACTATTGTCAGTACATACATATTCCAATATAAATCGGATACATTTACCGTCCCAATAAAACTGTCGGTCTGACCTATACCCTATTCACTATTACGTGAGATTTTATGTAAACAAAAATACAGTGTTTACAGACACAGTTTACAGATACAGACACCTGTCACTAGTAGTCTCATATGACTTTACTTGTCAGATTGCAAATTCACAGTATTTTAAATTATTATATTTTAGTTTATGCCTAAAATGTTGTTATAATTAGTTATGTACATGTAAGGAAATAAAACATGATTTTGTCAATTATTTATTTATTTATTTACTAATTAGATTCTGAATTATCACTTGAGGTACTATCACCTGTTACACTTATAACAAAACTGTCTACTAGATTATCAATAATAACATCAATTTTTGGCATTTTTTGCTCCTCTTTTATTACATGATTAATGTACTTCTGCCACATCTCCACTGTTATAGTGGGTAATGCATCTCTTAACAATGATTTAATTTGTTGCAGCTTAAATGTTTTGTTATGTCTTGCTACATACTCTTTGACTTGGGCCCATATTAATTCTATGGGATTCAATTCACAGTGGTAAGGTGGAAGCCAAAAATTAATTCACCACCCTCGAGAAACCCAGAATCTGATCCAATATGTAGTATTATCAAACGCTTGCCCTTGCCAGTGGGATTTTTAGGCCCCGTGGACAGTCCTTCTCGATGAGATCTTTTTTAGATTTTATTGTGGCATCTTGCCAGACTTTCTTTACTGTATGGCCTGTAATAAATGAAAACAATAATTGAGTATATTTAAATCCTTTCAAATTTCATTTTTTTTTAATTCTTCATGAATATGAAATCCTAATTTACCTATGTATAATATGTTTCTTTATTATATTAATAATCAAATAAATTTGTGTGTTTTGTCTATTATTTGAACTGTCTTTTCATTGTTTTCCTACATATATTTTTTCTTTAATATTCTAATCACATATTAGCATTAATTTACTTAATTTGAAACATGCTGTGGTTGATCTTAATTAATTAATTGTTATTAACTATGTTATTTCTATTGAATTACTGTTTTCAAACCCTTGTGTATAAATAAATAATTTTTGAGTATACAAGGAAACAATACCAACCAACCTTCATTTAGCCATGTTTCATCAGTATACTAAATTTTTCTCCCTTCACGCCTCATGTTGGTTATTGTTGATAAGTATTTAATGCGCCACAACACAATCTCATCTTTATCAATTAATGCACTAATTCGGCTCCGTTTGACAAATTTAAACTGCAGTAACTTCAATATTTTATAAAATGTTGTCCTTTTAAAGTTTGTAAGACTGTTGTCATCATTTACATTTTTGTTGGCAATTCCTTATAAGAATAAAAAGAGTGCACCTTACGCCTTATTGCTCCTTTTTCAAGATCGTCCAAGTGGGCAAAAACTTTCTGTTTTGACGCTTTTGGTGGAGGAGATTATAGGCAACTGGTTGTTGTCTTTTCTTTTAAAATTATGTAAACAGAGGCCCTTGAAACTCCCGCAACATCCGCGGTTTTATCAACAATTTCATGCTGACGAAGATAAGTGTCCTTCGGCCACGTCTCTTGCATATGTTTATAACAATTTAAAACTATTTCTTTATCCGCGGCACACAGCGCAGACTTATTGGGCGTTTTTTCTTCGGCGATAAAGAATCACATATATAAGCTTGGTTGCTTGGACCTGGCTTATCCATACTTACAAAAAACTTTAATAAAACAACGATAACAACATAAATGACAACTATAACTAATAAACAACAAATTTAACAAGGATGGAAAGATTCAACACAACACAACTCGAACGCGATCAATGGCGACTACAACCCGGCAGAATTTAAAAACGCACGACTTTTTGCATCGTGTGTTAGATTACGGTACCACTTTATTTAGTATCATTCTAAAGCTTTGCAAGGTTTCATATTATTGTCATTTCAGGTCTTTTATGTGCACAGATTTGAAGCATAACATTAATATTAAAAAATAAAATAGTAAAAGCGTTTGAATAGTATTTCACAATTATAAAATTTGTAATATGCTATTATATATCAAATATGTATATAATCAACATTTTTTTATATGTTATACGAACATTTCTTTAACAAGAAGATAGGAACTTATGAAACTTAAAAGTTTCTATATAAAAGAACCCATTTTATGGTTTGTTTACATAAAATCTCACGTAATAGTGAATAGGGTATAGTGTAAGCCAGCAGCAAAGTATACAATGTATAACTGTCTCTTTCGTTCTCCTTACATTATGTCATTCTTCTCTCTCAGGTAATGAAACGTGCCTAAATCTAACGTGTCCATGAAATTTCACTCACAATTCTCATCTAATTATCGAATCGTCACCTAAGAATTTTCACTTCAATAAGTGGGGTAAGATATTTTCTGATAACTAGCAACATTTCATTGTAATGGCGTATGCCAATTTTGTAAATATTATTAAGTACTATTTTTATTTATGCTTGACGAAAAAATATAATTACCAGGTAGTGCTTTCACAAGAAATAGGATATTTAAATGTTTCTGATGATTATGTGATGAGCTGTGACTTTTTCTTACTGCGCAATAAGTCATATTTTGTTAAAATTGCGAGAGCTGTTTACATTATGACTTCATTTTCAGCACTGACTTGCCGGAGACATAGGTAGCCTTTAAAGTCTAACTTGAATTGGGTTCACTCTACGTGCTACCACTGCCGTTCTGAGTGTTTTTATTCATGGTATGGGGTATATTTTTGTGATTACAAAGAAGATTTGGGCGAACGACCATTTTTACTTTTATTTTGCTCGACAAGTTCTTAAGATCTGCTAAGAAAAATCGATTGTCTATCGATTAGAAAATAATCGACGACTATAGATTGTTCGAAAACCGATGTTTCTCAACACTAGGGACACACCTGAGCGTGCCAATTTGGCGAGTGTTACACCTGGTGTCATTCATCATCCATACCATATCTTACCACTAATTGTTTTTTTTTTTTTTTTCGAACTGACTTTATCTTAGCCATAATGGCTCTGAAGCCTCAAACGACTTTTACAGCCGGGCTTGGGGGGCGAGCGCTTAAGGCACTCAGCCACGAAAGCATGCAACTAGTTCCGAGGGTGCCAGAGTGGCCGAACCTCGGCTCGGGCTGTTGCAGCGATTGCAAATAAGTCGCGATCTAACTAATTCCCTATCCGTAATTCGATCTAACTATCTATACATATATACCTGTCTCTATTCTCTAGGACGAGAAGAGGAGACAAGTGTATATATATTTAGTAATATGTAAATTTTGTCTAGACTGACTAGCCAAAAAAAGGTCCCTTACAGAACCTATGTCACTGAGTGTCACTAAATAGTAAAAAAAACATCCTTTTTATATGAAGCGAGAAGAACAACTTTGTAAGTGCTAAGCAAGCGTACTAAGAAACAGATAAGAAGAACGGTGATGAGAAGTAGAGCGAGTAGACTCACCCGACTATAGGCGGCGGCTGCGTCATGTGGCGAGGCACCTTGTCCCCGATGACGGCGACGCAGTGCCGCGGGAAGAAGCCGACGCGGAACCCGCGCTTGCCGCGCCACCACACCGACTCCTGTGGACCTGAACATCATACAAAAATCAAAACAAAAAAATACACCCATTGGAAAATATCTATATATAATACAAAACTCAGCGTCTCTCTGTCTCTAATCCGATTTATATAGTTTTCCCTTTCATTCATAGATATGTTTTATGGCCGGGTTATAGGATACATTTTGTTACATAAAGTAACATACGAAATAAGCAGTGACGATGATGGTGAATCAATTCGGAAAAACATGCATTTGGGGCGCTTAAATGGCTTACGCTGAGTAAATTATGCCAGATACATCAAGGGAGCCACCATATTGTTAGGATACACAAATCGTCATAACACTGGAAACTATATACACTCGATAATGGTAGTAATGGTCTTCAATAAAGAAGACTAGTTGCCAAGTTAGGATAAAGAAGAAAAATAACATGTTTTTGGCGGGATTATGGAGGGAACCATCTCAGTATATGAGAAGTGTCCATTGAAAAGCGTCAAATTAGGGTGACGCCACGGTGGCAAGTGGATACATTTAAAAAACTATAAAATCACGAATTAGTATCATTTTCCCTCTTGTTGCTAAGCTAGCGCCATTTTTGGTGGGTTTTTGAATTGTAATTTGCTGCTTTCGACTGGGTACTATTTCAACTTACTCCTCAAATAAGATGACTCTAAGAGTTTTACGGTGGGATCTTGGACTGCCATATTGTGATTTTAATATTTAATTCATTAACTTTGGTTCTTTGGCCCTATATCATGTAATATTAGTGGCATTTTGTGTGATATAGTTGGGTTATTGTACATTCGTGGAGTGCATTATAAATATTAACTGGAGACATGCATTATGAATGTCACGAAAACTCCCTAGGTAGTTTTAACAAGGAAGCCACCATCTTGTTAGACCTCACTTTGATGGTTAGAAAACTTAAAAATATTGACACTGGCTAAGTTTCTTTTTTTAATACTACGAAATTGGCAATCAACCATACGGCCCGCCTGATGGTAAGCGGCTACCGTACCCTATTGATGCTTACCCTCCCTACACCAAGGTGCTCTAAAAATTGTTTGTATATTGTAACATAATTCTACACTACGAAATTGTCCGTTAAACCTCTAGTTTTATTGTGGTGATATTTTTAAGTTTGATTTCTCATTTAATCCCAATAATTCCAATGAGAAATATTCTACATCCAGCTCAAAAACGTAATCTCTATGTTCGCTACCAATGCTTCTGAGATATCTGAAATGTAATACAATTTAGATGAAAATCGAACTCACCAGGCATGTCGATGATGGAGATCATGTCGCCAACTTCGAAACTAATCTCGTCCCGGGCCTGGAACATAAGGTACACGGTACATTCCAACTCACTCCTGAAGAGTAACCAAACCTATCACTGGCTGGCCTCAGAACTCCAGTCTTTCTGAGATCCGTTCTAAATAGCTAAAGGCTGCAGTGACCACTAAACACCAGATGGAATTCATGCCTGTTTACTACTTCACACCATGAAAGAAACTACAAGGAAAAACGTCTGTCCGTGGAATATAATATACCTAAGAATATTTATATTAATAAATCCTTATTTATGTGTGTATATTCAATTTATTTTTCCACGTTTCCCGATAGACATCCTAATATAATAATAAAAGACAAGATGTATTATGCCCGTAAAATGTTTTTCTTCTGTCTGTGGTTATGTCCAGATTTAACTCAAATATGGCTAGATAGATTTTTAAGAAATTTTGTACACGAAAAGTTTATATAACCTATACTATAATAATTTTCAATAATACTTTTAGAAATTGGCCAATATAAAATGTGTGTTATTTTCCACCGATTTAAATGACATTTTGTACACGGGAAGTATATTATGTTGTTTGTTATCTCAATCGGCATGTTCGCCGAAATTGGAGGTAAAATTATTTTTTTACTGCGTCATCATCCCAGACGGATTAATTGACAGACTATGTAAATTGACAAAAAAAATGCGTAAAGAAATAAAATTTTAAGAATATTAAGCTCGTGCAGAGCCGCAGAACACCACTAGTATTGTACATCTAATAAGTTAACTCCTTTTTTTGTAAAAACTGTACTTATTAATAGGTAATTAAGTATTTAGGTATTTTTAAATAAATAGTACATATAAACTCAACTTAATAATTTTTTTAAAATTTTTAAAACAATTTTAATGTTACAAAATAAAAATTTTTTTTTATTTTTTGTCTGTCTGTTTGTTCCGGCATATCTCTGAAACGATTAGACCGATTTTGAGGACCCAGAACTTTCACTGGCAGATGGCTGATGTTATAAGGAGCAACTTAGGCTACTTATTTTAAATTCTACACAGATAATATATCATAAAAAAATACCTGCGAGACATATTTCCTAACAGAATACGCGGCCGCAACGGCCGGCGTATTGATGGAGCTCGAGTCTTCGTTGGCGACCAGCAGCTTGTGACCTGAAATATTACTGAATGTAATTTTTATTTAATATACAACTAAGATGGCAAATAAACATACGGCCCGCCTTATGATATCCACCTTAGATAGTATTAGCGCGTTGCCGACATTGAACCCCCTACCCCAAGGAGCCCTCAAAACCCTACTCACCGCAGGAACACAACACAAGTTAATTTAGCTGCAATCTTCTGTAGGGTGGGTTTTGATTGATAATTTTAAACGAAGCGTCGGTAATTCCATTTTGGTAAAATTATCTCATGTATAGCAGTCACAAAGATAAAATCGCGCACGGCCTCACATTAAACGTCTATTGCTGCCGGCGGCCGGCAACATACTAACTCATTGGTCGGTTTTACTACCCTCCCGCGCCCCGCATACATTAGGAAGGGTCACGCTTACAGCTATAGCCAGGCGAAAATTACACACCGAGCAAATTATAATATGAGAAATGTTAAGAACCTCACCTTTGTTATCCATCTGGAGCCAGTTCAGCACGGGACCGCAATTAATGGAATCATCTGCAATTATTGACAGGTGATGAACGTAATCCGATATCAGTCTTTGATATTCCTCACCGTCCTGTACTAGTGTTTCGGTCATCTTCTCCGCGAGGCTCGGCAGGCCAGACACTTTCCTATCGTATATACACCTGGAATATAAATGTATCGATTAAATCAGAAATGTTACGGATATAAAATTTTGGATCTGGATATGAATATCTTAAGAGTACCTTACACCTTGTTAACCACACAAGAATTAATACTGTTTGTTGTTTGGAGTCGGGCATTCAATATTTCAAGTGTTCCAAATTGAGATTTCAATTATTGTTGTTATAGTTTTTTGATGAAGTAAAAACTTCTTTAGCCGCGTTGAGCACTTTTTAGTAGGGGAAAATCTTATGGGTTCGCGTCACCGACATGCTAATTTAAATTGTATATGAAAACTTCTTTAGCAGCGTTGAGCATTTTTTGGTAGGGGTAAATCTTATATGTTCGCGTCACCGACCTACTAATGTTAATTGTACATCTATATCTATTAGTATATATATGTCTATAGCATGTACTGCTCTGATATCAGACCGGTGCATGTGAAGCGGCCTGTGTACACGAATACATATATATATACGTATACACGTATAACACATCGTATATACCTGACCGTGTGCTGTGCGCGTTAGACGCTTTTTGAATGGGTGAAATTTGTGAGTTCGCGTCACCGACATGCGTAATAGCAGTATATCTGTAGCTAGACAGGTGACGTATTGTGCAACATTAGTGCTGTGTATATCTTTACAAGTAAAATTGGCTGAATTTAGTAAAAAGTTTGAGTTTTGTATCAATAGTGTTTGAGTTTGATTATTATCTTAATTGTTTAATTGTAGAATCACTGTGCAGTACAATAGTGAGTACTAAATAAATATACTAATATTTTTAAGTTGAAAAATAAATAACAAAAACAAAATAAAAGTATTTATTTTATTATTTAAAATATTCGTATTTATATTGGCATTTGAAAATAATTCTAAGTTATAAGTTTTCACATCTATCGGCAGTCCCTGTGACTGCCAATTTTTTTAATTTAATTGACACAGCTTACGCATCCCTCGTTTGATTTAAGCTTAATCGTATTATCAATTATATTTAGCTCTAAAAAAGAATCGACAATCGTTAAGTGAACTTCCAATTAAAATAATGCTACATCTCTACAATAAACATTTGACACGTTTCATGCAAGATTTATGATGATCCAAATTGGTTTCAGTAATGGATATTACATTAAATTTATCAAAGAATCTATATTGAAGCAATGATGGCTCAGTGGAAGTGTGTACTTTTTGCTTCAATTGACGTGAGTTCGAATCCCTGCAATGAGCCTGAGCTTTCGGTGATGGAAAACATCGTGAGGAAACCATATCATGGTGGTAGGGCTTTATCTAATGCCCGCCTGGCTAGCTACCACCCTCAAGTTGAACATTTGTCACCAAGCACCAATAGGTGTGTTCCGGCAGCAGCACTTGAGAGCCAGTCGACCCACTAGGTTTAGCGTGTTACCATCTTGGGCCACATCGTCACTTTACATCAGGTGAGATTGTGGCCACTACGCCAAACCTATAACGTTAAAATATATATATATATATTTATCGAACGAATTTTCTTACAGATCCATCAATAGACGGAATGATTCATGAGGAAGCTTTAGGTGTATAATTCATTACGGTTTTGTTTAAACTGGCTGAAATATGACTATGATTTATGAAAATGTTGGAAAAAATCATGCCGACTGCGTAAACCAACAGAGTTTTATATGTATTACTTTGTTACCCGAGCGAAGCCGGGGCGGGCTGCTAGTATTCAAACAAACATACGTGGGTATTCTTATTAGGGTGGGTATATTTGATAATGTTTACCTACATGTGACATACATATGAAACTGGATATACACCGAAACGCGACGCGCATAAGCGAGTCACTATGACGGGCTTTTCATCATATGTATGGTGGTCGCGAACCAGTCGGGTCGAACGGCCCTAGCAACCCGTACACAGGTAACATACGCTTATTCATAATAACTAAAAGTAATTAATTTCCGTATAGTCATCAGACTCCAGAACCCATCTGACCAAAAACAACCTTGTGTTACAAGGACTGGCTTCCTGTACACGTCATATCAAATAACATACTATTTAATATATCGGAAAATCGTCGATGAAATTATGGAAACAGTACTAATGACTTAGTATCCGTACTATTTATTGCCTAAGTGCTCAGGTTTTGTCTGTTTACCGCACGGACTTTATAAGCAAGCTACGACCTACTTGGGAGCATTCTTACTTCAGCCGTGGAATAGTAACATTCTTGTTCGAGTTGTTGAATAGTGAAGACCTGCAGTTATTAAGTCAACTATAAAAAAGGCGTGTGTGCGATTCACACACGATAGAAGTGAAACTTCATTTTAAAAGACATTTTCTATTTTATTTAAACAGTGTGCAATATACATACACACCGACATTTACTCTCTCGCTCTGGCTCACACAAAGAGGAGAGACTGATAATATATTGCTCTCTCGCTCTGGCTCACACAAAGAGGAGAGACTGATAATATATTGCTCTCTCGCTCTGGATCACACAAAGAGGAGAGACCGAAAATGTGCGTTAAACGTTTAACATTTAAAGTCTAACATTTAATGTTTAACTTTTAACGCTTGGAAGTCGCATAAGAAGTTTCACTTCAATAAACACGGTTCCTGAGTGACGTCACACTGCCCGTCTCGGCCACGTTATACCTATATCGTTACACTTGATTTTTAATAACACTCAAAGTCAAGAATCAATACAATACTGATAGGGATATGGTAAAAAAATCTTGTAATTCACCTGTGCAGCATATCATCCAGCTGAAGGAAGTTGGCCCTGTTCCTCATCAGCGTCCATTCCCTGACGTCACTCGCTTCCGTCCAGCTGCTACTCAAGGTTCTCACGTCGACGGAGTCATCGCAGACGGTGTTCACGTGAGCCCTCACCTTTAGGCAGATCCATCCTGGGATATAATAAAAACCATTAAATCATATCTATACATATTATAAAACTCGACATCTCTCTGTTTATCCGTCCGTTTATGTTCTTTTCACGCGAAAACCACTTATCCGATTTACATGTTGTTTAATTTCATTCATAGCTATGTTTTCTGGCCAGGTTATAGGATATATTTTGTAAGATAAAGTAACATACGAAATAAACAGTGACGATAATGGCGAATCATTCGGAAAAAAGTCGCTTTTGGGACGCCTAAAATTTGGCTTACATGAGTAAACCATAAGAGATATATCTAATTAATGCACTATATAATTGTAGATGTTAAAAGGATCTACAAAGAAAGTCAGTGATAGCATTTGTCTATCTTACAAGGATCACCCACAATAAGCATTTTTGGGACAGTAAAATCCGCGCGTGCGCTTAACCGATAGCGTTCTGTAGACCACGCGAGCGAAGCGACGGGCACATCTAATATGTAATATGTCTACATGTATGCACCGTATCATTTAACAACAAAATAAACAATTGCTCCTTTAGGAAAACAACAACAAGAGGTAAACATTGTACAATAGCTTAGCTGTGACAAAACTTTGATAACTTATAGGGATATACCTATCACCCCTTCTCAACATTTTATGCTGTTGACTGAGTAATATGTCTTTCTTCCAACCCACAATAAGAATTTTTGTCTTTAAAATAACTGGCAGGCGATTGCTGTGCGCTCAGCCGACGGCATTGTGTAATCCACGCAAGCGGAGTCGCGGGCACAGCTAGTATAAAATAAAAATCTTGTCTTCTTCAGTCAGTGATTGGGTAACTTCAGAACAATTTGACTGATTGATCGCATATTTACATAATATATTTGGACGATAGTTTATAGATATGTTAGGATCCCATAGATGGCGCTGTCGTCGGGCCATTAAAATGCGGGAAAGCAGTAGTATCAGTATAGATACTGACCCTCGTCAAGTGTCTCGGTGCAGAGGTCCTCGCAAGGCACAGTCTCGATGGCGAGACCTCCGAGCGAGACCCGGTCGTAGTGGAAATGAGCGCATTCCTCGAGTTTCGGAAACCTGCACGAGCCACCCGAAGAAGCCGGCTGAAACATACAAACATAAAATCAAAATGGCTATTACAAAATCATTATTATATAGAACAACCAGAAAACAAGAGAGGTAGGGAACAAAAAAGCTCTTTTGGAGATTTCTCTCTGCAAATACACAAGACTAAATTTGAAATAAATTTGAATTAGGAATTCCTAACCAAACGTCAGATATTTGAGGTCAAGGTGGCCAGTTCAACAAAACGTCAATTTGTTAATATGTAAGGACCTCATATATTAACATAAAATCAAAATGGCTATTACAAAATCATTATTATATAGAACAACCAGAAAACAAGAGAGGTAGGGAACAAAAAAGCTCTTTTGGAGATTTCTCTCTGCAAATACACAAGACTAAATTTGAAATAAATTTGAATTAGGAATTCCTAACCAAACGTCAGATATTTGAGGTCAAGGTGGCCAGTTCAACAAAACGTCAATTTGTTAATATGTAAGGACCTCATATATTAACATAAAATCAAAATGGCTATTACAAAATCATTATTATATAGAACAACCAGAAAACAAGAGAGGTAGGGAACAAAAAAGCTCTTTTTGGAAATTTCTCTCTGCAAATACACAAGACTAAATTTGAAATAAATTTGAATTAGGAATTCCTAACCAAACGTCAGATATTTGAGGTCAAGGTGGCCAGTTCAACAAAACGTCAATTTGTTATTATGTAAGGACCTCATATATTAACATAAAATCAAAATGGCTATTACAAAATCATTATTATATAGAACAACCACAAAACAAGAGAGGTAGGGAACAAAAAAAGCT
This sequence comes from Saturnia pavonia, assembly GCA_947532125.1. Lineage (NCBI taxonomy): Eukaryota > Metazoa > Arthropoda > Insecta > Lepidoptera > Saturniidae > Saturnia > Saturnia pavonia. The sequence continues at coordinate 2,851,496 of OX383922.1, forward strand.
CCTTTTGGAGATTTCTCTCTGCAAATACACAAGACTAAATTTGAATTAAATTTGAATTAGGAATTCCTAACCAAACGTCAGATATTTGAGGTCAAGGTGGCCAGTTCAACAAAACGTCAATTTGTTAATATGTAAGGACCTCATATATTAACATAAAATCAAAATGGCTATTACAAAATCATTATTATATAGAACAACCAGAAAACAAGAGAGGTAGGGAACAAAAAAAGCTCTTTTTGGAGATATCTCTCTGTAAATACACAAGACTAAATTTGAAATAAATTTGAATTAGGAATTCCTAACCAAACGTCAGATATTTGAGGTCAAGGTGGCCAGTTCAACAAAACGTCAATTTGTTAATATGTAAGGACCTCATATATTAACATAAAATCAAAATGGCTATTACAAAATCATTATTATATAGAACAACCAGAAAACAAGAGAGGTAGGGAACAAAAAAGCTCTTTTGGAGATTTCTCTCTGCAAATACACAAGACTAAATTTGAAATAAATTTGAATTAGGAATTCCTAACCAAACGTCAGATATTTGAGGTCAAGGTGGCCAGTTCAACAAAACGTCAATTTGTTAATATGTAAGGACCTCATATATTAACATAAAATCAAAATGGCTATTACAAAATCATTATTATATAGAACAACCAGAAAACAAGAGAGGTAGGGAACAAAAAAGCTCTTTTTGGAAATTTCTCTCTGCAAATACACAAGACTAAATTTGAAATAAATTTGAATTAGGAATTCCTAACCAAACGTCAGATATTTGAGGTCAAGGTGGCCAGTTCAACAAAACGTCAATTTGTTATTATGTAAGGACCTCATATATTAACATAAAATCAAAATGGCTATTACAAAATCATTATTATATAGAACAACCACAAAACAAGAGAGGTAGGGAACAAAAAAAGCTCCTTTTGGAGATTTCTCTCTGCAAATACACAAGACTAAATTTGAATTAAATTTGAATTAGGAGTTCCTAACCAAACGTCAGATATTTGAGGTCAAGGTGGCCAGTTCAACAAAACGTCAATTTGTTAATATGTAAGGACCTCATATATTAACATAAAATCAAAATGGCTATTACAAAATCATTATTATATAGAACAACCAGAAAACAAGAGAGGTAGGGAACAAAAAAAGCTCTTTTTGGAGATATCTCTCTGTAAATACACAAGACTAAATTTGAAATAAATTTGAATTAGGAATTCCTAACCAAACGTCAGATATTTGAGGTCAAGGTGGCCAGTTCAACAAAACGTCAATTTGTTAATATGTAAGGACCTCATATATTAACATAAAATCAAAATGGCTATTACAAAATCATTATTATATAGAACAACCAGAAAACAAGAGAGGTAGGGAACAAAAAAGCTCTTTTGGAGATTTCTCTCTGCAAATACACAAGACTAAATTTGAAATAAATTTGAATTAGGAATTCCTAACCAAACGTCAGATATTTGAGGTCAAGGTGGCCAGTTCAACAAAACGTCAATTTGTTAATATGTAAGGACCTCATATATTAACATAAAATCAAAATGGCTATTACAAAATCATTATTATATAGAACAACCAGAAAACAAGAGAGGTAGGGAACAAAAAAGCTCTTTTTGGAAATTTCTCTCTGCAAATACACAAGACTAAATTTGAAATAAATTTGAATTAGGAATTCCTAACCAAACGTCAGATATTTGAGGTCAAGGTGGCCAGTTCAACAAAACGTCAATTTGTTATTATGTAAGGACCTCATATATTAACATAAAATCAAAATGGCTATTACAAAATCATTATTATATAGAACAACCACAAAACAAGAGAGGTAGGGAACAAAAAAAGCTCCTTTTGGAGATTTCTCTCTGCAAATACACAAGACTAAATTTGAATTAAATTTGAATTAGGAATTCCTAACCAAACGTCAGATATTTGAGGTCAAGGTGGCCAGTTCAACAAAACGTCAATTTGTTAATATGTAAGGACCTCATATATTAACATAAAATCAAAATGGCTATTACAAAATCATTATTATATAGAACAACCAGAAAACAAGAGAGGTAGGGAACAAAAAAAGCTCTTTTTGGAGATATCTCTCTGTAAATACACAAGACTAAATTTGAAATAAATTTGAATTAGGAATTCCTAACCAAACGTCAGATATTTGAGGTCAAGGTGGCCAGTTCAACAAAACGTCAATTTGTTATTATGTAAGGACCTCATATATTAACATAAAATCAAAATGGCTATTACAAAATCATTATTATATAGAACAACCAGAAAACAAGAGAGATAGGGAACAAAAAAAGCTCTTTTTGGAGATTTCTCTCTGCAAATACACAAGACTAAATTTGAAATAAATTTGAATTAGGAATTCCTAACCAAACGTCAGATATTTGAGGTCAAGGTGGCCAGTTCAACAAAACATCAATTTGTTATTATGTAAGGACCTCATATATTAACATAAAATCAAAATGGCTTTTACAAAATCATTATTATATAGAACAACCAGACAACAAGAGAGGTAGGGAACAAAAAAAGCTCTTTTTGGAGATTTCTCTCTGCAAATACACAAGACTAAATTTGAAATAAATTTGAATTAGGAATTCCTAACCAAACGTCAGATATTTGAGTCAAGGTGGCCAGTTCATCAAAACGTCAATTTGTTAATATTCAAGGACCTCATATATTACTAGCTATGCCGGCGGCTCTGCTTGCGTGTATTAGTTTAATTTAAACCCAGGGAAGTGGACCGGTAGTATCATCTAGTATATTAATCAATTTGTAGTTCAGTAACTTTTTTCCAAAATTCCCGATAGACATCCTATACAAACGACACTGAGCACGAATATGCCCTTAAATTTGTTTTCGTCTGTCTGTCTGTATGGCAGGATTTAACTAAAATGGCAAGACCGATTCCTATGAAATTTTGTAACCGGGAAGCTTATGTCTGTCATTGATCAATTGATAGGCTATAAGAATTTTCAATAATACTTTTAGAAATAGTAATTTTTGACGGATTTTGATGGAATTTTGTACACAGGGGAAGTATAAGTCATTCCATAATTGATAGAATAGAAAAATGGACAATACAAAGTTTTTTTTTCCTCTTTATTTTTAGGCTTGGTCGCATTATCGATTATGTCGCCTATGTAATATAAGCTTTACACAACTTATGAACTACTAACAATTACTTAACTTAATTTTAAAGAGCTCCCTTGCAAAAGGAGACAAAGGGTCAGCCAACATGGAATTATATATACCAATGTGGAACGACCCAGAAGCATTAAGTTTAGACCTAGTAGATTCACTTCGAACACACTCCACCAGAATGTGGTGCACATCGTCATCGTAAAAAATAATATTTTTATTAATTTAGAACCGATGTTGACGAAAATCGTATACGGGAAGTACATGTCACCTGATGTTAAGTGATGATGTGGTCCAAGATAACGACACGCTAAACCTAGTCCTCTCCTAGTCCTAGTAAGTCTGGCTGGAGCTTTTCACATCGTGAGGACGTTCATGATCATTTACTAGGTCGCCTGCGGGCAGCGATAACATCAGACATGCGAGGCTTGGGATATAGGGGAGGTTGAATACCACTGGGTGTAACCCCAAATAATCAGACGTCACTCTCACTTGTATTGTCGGACTGTGCATATTTCTACAGTGCGTGCAATTATAACCCTTATGTCGCCCACCGTAAGGTCTGTGATTTCGTATCGATGATGTAGAGGCAAGTCCTGGGGTCTCCATAATCTATCCTGATGTATCTTCCTTTCTCTGATATATTTATAATATATATTTATTTTTTTGCATTCTGTATAAGGTATCTCTGTAGTGTATACATGTTCTAATATCTAAATTAAGATACGTGTGTTCTTTAACAAATCGTGACACTCACCGTTTCAACGACGTCGAAGGTGGTGGAAGACGGCGGCGCTGACTGGCTCATGGCAGAGCTCTGTGACGTCACTGGAGTCACCGTCAGCGCGGTAAGGGATATCGAACCTGCAAACGCGATCAAAATTATAAACAAATTGTATATTACCGTTTACGTAATTATACTAGCTGAGTCCACGACTCCGCTCGCGTGGACTACAGAATACTATCGATTGAACGCACGCACGAATCGTGCTGCCATCGGCTCCACCCACGGCGGTCATCTGCTGTGTAATTTAAAGACAAAAATGCTTATTGTGTGATTCTTAGAAGAATTCTTAGAAGATAGACATATGCTATCGCTGACTTTTTTGTAGGTCTTTTTAAGGTCTACAATTATGTAGAACATTAATTTGATATATCTGTTTACTCAGTGGTTTACTCAGCGTAGCCATTGAATAGCCCCAAAAGCGTATTTTTTCCGCATTGATTCTCTTTTGTATAGGATGTCTATCAGCATATTTGAAAACAAAATTACATGTACAGATAAATCTGCGAATTTACAATATACATGTCAAAGATTCATGTCAGCGTGATTATTAAAAAAAAACATGATGTCAAAGCAACGAGATTATAGATTTCTGAAAGGTACTCAAAATAAGGTGAAAATAAATGGAAAGAGAGACGTCGTGCGCTAGCTACAGGTGTGCTCTGTGACGGGACACCATCTATGTAAGCAGACAACGACGGACTTGAAGGCTGGTGTTCTTGCTAGACCCGAGGAACCAGAGGAGAAGATCATTCCGGACGGAGCTTTTCGGACCGTGAGGACGTTCGTCATCAGTTACCAGGTCGTCTACGGGCAGCGCTAACATCAGCCATAGTCATCATGCGGGGGCTTAGGATGGCTATAGGGGTAGTTAATAGGCCACTGGGGTAGCCCCAAATAAACAGACACCATTTTCACATGGATCGTCGGACCATGCACTTCTTTAAAGTGCTTGACCTTAAGTCGATGACGCCCACAATATATGTGGTTCCGTAGCGACTATGTTGAAGAAAATCCTGGTGTCTTCGATAGTCTATTCTGGTGTCTCTCCGACATATATATATTAGTAGGTAGTTTACCTGGTGTTTCCCTTTTGCATTCCGTCTCGTGGGGTTGCTGAGCCCTGGTTGAACTACGAGAGTCTGAACTGAAGCGGACTGATCTGTAAAGCGTAAACATTTTCTATAAAATCAGATAAATCAATATACGAAAAAAATATCACGTTAATAGTAACCGCCTGCGCAACAGACCAATAGATTTTTTTATAGGATAAAATAGCAAACAATTATGGAGTCCATCTGATGTTAAGTTCTCACTCAAAATCTTATACACTTAATTCAATTAAAGTTCCACAGAAGATCGCAGCCAAATGACCTAGTGTTGTGTTCCTGAGGTGAGTACGGTTTCCAGAGCTACTTGGGGTAGGGAGGTTCAAGGTCGGCAACGCGCTTGTGATACCTATGCCGTATGCCTGTTTGCCACCTTTGTAGCATAAAAAAAAGTTTGAAAAACGTCTCAATCGTCGAGAAAAGCCGGCAGGAGCGATGGGGTTCATCAATTATGTTTATTATAATTGCGTAAACAGGTAATAATTATATTTAGTGTATGTATAATGTATATAAATTGTAATGTATATGTACATAAATTCGACACAACAATTTTGTCAGCCTGGATCGCGACCACAGTACATCAGGGGTTGTACTGCGACCACAGTACATCAGGTGTTGTACTATCTGCCATAGTGGCTTGCTTAGACACGTCACGTTTCGAATTCACCCGGTGTATATATTGTTATACCCATGGGTAGTAAAATGCCGTAGTGTTTCACGAAAACAATTAACTCGTAATCAATGGAATACAAATTAAAAGAAAACAAAACAAACCCGCACAATCAACCTGTATGTACTCACAGAATAAGCCTATATGTTCCCCTTGTAGTGCTTTTATTTCGCTTATTGTTGCCACTTTCGAGTTTATAACTGCCGCGACTCGCGAAACGGCTCGCTTATATATCTAAATGATTCGATCCCGAAATCTCTAGGAGGTCCCTAAACTCTTAACATGTAAACAACTTACTTCATCGCTTTTAAAACGGTAACGGGTAATTTTGATTTATAGCCCTAGCTATTGTTTGTTGACATTTGTAGCGATAAGGCTTTATATGCGTGCGTCGTCGATCCTACGATTACACGACACACGACTATACTATGATAAATACACGATATTTCGGGTACATTTCCGACGATTCCATAGATTTCAAGAATAGTGATTCTTTTTCTTTTTTCTCTTACTCAGACCGTAACAATATAGTAATCAAGCGGAGTGGTAGGGATCTGTACCCAACTGGATCGCGACCACCATGCACATTATGATAAAATCATCACAATGACTCTCTTTTACGGCCGTTTTCAATTACCTCTATATGTTGTTTCAGTTACTAAATATAAGCAAATTTATTCTTTTGCCCTTACTTTCATCTCAATAACTTATCGACGGATAGTATTTCCTATCGAACGATAGGAAAGCTCATACAAATCGAACTTATCTGCGTTTCAATATAAGTTTCAAAAAAAACTAACTTTTATTCTTGAAACGTAAACTATGGATAGACATTCTATTTGTACTAATCGGGGATAGAGATCTATGCATAAACTCTGATATTCAATTGAAAACGGCCGTTAGTTTAACTCATTTCGGGATTAGCCAGTATATATCCAGCTGCCTAGAGGCTTGAGACTTACAGACCGGCATGACAGCGGCAACTGGTGCTGTTATTTTTAGATTGTACTGTGATTACCATCTGCCATAGTTTCGTCACTCAGCCGAGTTACGTAAAAGTTAATAATTCTCACCTTTTTGTTTGACGAAAACTTTTCCATCTGTATAGGCGTTTAATGGAAGCGTTAAAACAGGATACCTCTTTCTCTCACCTGTGGAATCCGACGCAATGAGTAATGCCGTCCTTGTCCGGCTCGGGGAAGGCGCGAGCCGCCAGCGACTGACAGGACATCACCGAACCGTGCGGAGAACCCTAGAAAAGAATTCACAGTTGTAATTAATGGTAGAATTTGCTCCTGCAATTTATTTCGAGCTGACGGGTATAGTTGGAAACAGGTTTCAACACATAGAGTTCCAATTTACTGTTTTGGTTGTATACCCTTGTGACATCCTGGTATGGCCACCAGATGTAGATATTTCATATTACATTTTTGTTAATGCTTTTAGTCAAGGTGTATTTGTAACTGTAAAATATGTTTGTAAGCTCTGAGCGGACAAGTGTAGATAAAATAAGTCCCGTTATAAGTCCGAGGGATCGGAGCGTTAACCGGCAACCCTTTTTCTTAAGCAATTACCTGCCCGCCGTTCACGATGATAGACGTCGTTCTCACTCCGCTCAGTGTCTATAATATTTGTAATGTGGTGTTTATATTCAGTGTGTATTTAAACCGTAAAATAAAATCAATATTATTTATAAAGGATGTTATTAATCCCCTAATACACTACCGTATATACACAATCACCCACACCCTATTATTGTCTAACCTCAGGTTGACGCCTCAGGCCACGTCTTGATCGACGTGAGTTCGAATCCCTGCAATGAGCCTGAGCTTTCAGTGAAGGATAACATCGTGATGAAACCATAGCATGGTGGTAGGGCTTTGTTAAGTAGAAAATCTGTCGTTAAGCACCTATAGGTGTGTTCCGAAAGCTGCACTTGAGAGTATTCCTAGGCGTAGCTTGCTACCATCTTGGGCCACATCGTCACTTAAGATCAGATGAGATTCAGGCCACAACGCCAAACCTATCTATAAAAAAAGATATACCAAATTTTGGGCTAGGAGCTATAATGGCTCTTTAATCTGCAGCGACAACTTAACATCTGAGGAACCACAAGCATGTCTGTCATTTTATTTTTATTAAAAGTATATCGATACCCAACACAATAACATCATAACTCATAATATTTTGGCTACAGTTTTCAGAAAAACCGTTGGTACAAAGTTTCAATTTCATGATTTTCGGCATCGTGATTGAGATGTAAATAAAATGATACCTACTTTTAAAGCCCTTTTGACTTCCCCCTGGGTGAAGGGGGGGGGGGTTCAAATAAAGGTAGGACACAGAGAAATTTCTTTGTAGATTTCTCTCTACATGGGGAAGTATAATCGGTGAATTGTGTTGTGTTCCTGCGTTGAACAGGGTGACCAGAGCTCCTTAGTTCAAGGTCGGCAATTTGCTAGTGATATCTATGGTATTACAAGCGTCCATAGGCTACGGTACCTGCTTACCATCCGGCAGGCTATATGCTTGTTTGCCACCTCAATTACATAAAATAAACAAAAAAAACTTAGTATTTATTACTTAATTGACGATGATATAATACATGGAACATAACTTTAAATGTGTAATAATAATTCTAGTCAAATAAATATGGATCTATTATTCGTAGAAATAAGGTTGTAAAACTGAAATGCGGAGTTCTTTTGCCTGTAATTGCCTAGCGTAATAGTTGTATCTTATTGTAATTAAAATTACGATATTATTTATATAATTAATAGTTCATGTACAGAGAAGAATTTATTTCAGGCGACACCATTATTTACACAATATTTGAAAGATACAACTTGCTTTTTTGAATTTACTATGCGACAAATCTCAATCAAGAATATGAACTTGCCCGAGATAAACGGAAATTAATCTAACATGTCAATTTTATCTTTAGGCGTTAAGTACATAGTTTACTCAGCAATAATGTTAACTAGAGAAAGAAAAAAACTAAAACCCGACTACGGAGAAAAAATACGTAGCAGGTGGGGTGGGCTGGGGTGGTGATTCGATCTTTTTTACACGATCGATATTCAGAACTGCCCATAGATAGCGCTAGTAGTATTCATAGACGCTGAAATTTACTGTTGTTTATTTTATAGTTTTTGTTGTTTGGTATTTTATTTATATTTAATACTAGCTTTGCCTGCGGTACCGCTTGCGTGAATTACAGAATCGAAAAAAAGTAATAACATAAACATAATATAAAGTCCTTATAACATCATCTATCCGCCAGTGAAAGACCCGTTGAAATCGGTCCAACCGTTTCGGGGATTAGCCTGAACAAACACAGTCAAAAAAAAATGTTTTTTTATTCAAGTACCGTATATACTTTCATATACATTTAGTTAAAAGCTCCTACTTTCCTACTTTGACATTACAAACAGACACTTCAATTTTATTATTAGTATAGAAAATGTATACTTATATTCTACCTATTTGTACATCAGTTTTTTGGATGTAACATTCGTTACATTGATTTTCTTCGTTTAAAATATATCCTATGTCACCCTCCACTATAATAACGAATCGATTGATACCTCATATGTCAAAATCAGATGAATAGTTTAGACGCTACGGTGGAACATAAGTAAATACAAACACACATAGAGTTAACTGTATACTTACGAGTAAAAATCAATTCTTATAACTTTAAATCGTGTATCTCTCACTCTTGACATTATCGAATTTGCCTACAAAGGCAGAAGTAACAATGTTAAAAATAGCCTAAAAAATCTTAACTTCGAGTTGTTCAGAGATAACGAGACAAGTGCAAAATGATTCCTAAACACTCGATGAAAAAAATTTATAGATTGTAATTACGTAAACAAGAGCGAGTCGGCGCATCGCATCGAGAGTTCCTCCAATTCACCGCACAATAGGTACCTATATTTTGTGTTATGAATTATTTACCGATAAAATTGGGTATTTGAAAAAAAAGATATCGATTTTTTTATGTATTTCAAAGCTTCATCATAATTATGATAATAGTCAATTGGAAAAACTCTTAAAACATTTTTTTTTATTAATAATAAATAATTGAAAATTGTATTTTAAAAAGAATCACATAACTACGAACGCCGATTGATCGTCAGGTTTGTGACGTCATAATGTTAAAGGAATTTCATCGATTAAGAGTCAAAACACTGTGTCATCCGTGAAGCACCGTACCCGTGATAGAAGTAAAACGTCTTAACAACTTGACTCCCATGAATGACATTCATACCAATTACACGCGCATTTTGTGTGACGTTGAGAACACAATGGGTTAAAAAGGGAGACGCGGATAGTCTATACTGTGTATTAGATTACACAATATATAGCTGTCTCTTTCTCTTTCTATGTTATATCTTTTTCTCTCTCATGTAACGAAATATGCCTAAACGTGACGCAACCTTGAAATTTCACTGTCAAATCTTGTCCAATTATCGAATATCCGTCTAAAAGGTATCACTTAAAATAATATTTTTATTTATAGCGCTAACCCGAATTACGCTTGGCCAGTTTTTATTATTTGACGTTTTACTAAATAGTTTTAACTATAATCACATCGATTTTAAAGCTTGTATGTATATCCCCTTTCACGATATAGGAAAAAATTATGTAAAAAAACGTTTCTTTAATTTACCCCCCTTGATATTTTAGTTTTTCCACCATAATAAATTTGATAAAATTACAACTGGCTTCTTATTGCGCTTCAAAATATACAGCCGCTTAAGTGCAGGACGGACAGCGCGGCAGCGTAGGCTTATCAACAAGGTTCCTTTACTATGAACGGGACCCTAAAAATAATATATCGTTATCGGTACTCCAAAAGGTATTTTCGAGTAGTCCGTCGAGTGTGCAAGATAAAAACGTGGTTTATGTACATATATATATATATATTTATCTCGAGTGGCACTCGGTAGACGTTCGCAAATAAGGTATACGATATCAATGCGAATATGTAGGTACTTTTAAAGTTTTAGTTTTGACTGTGATTCGAAAATCAATAGTAAACAACCTACTAGTAGGGTATGCTGTTTTCTTCCATTCATACAGAAAAAAACGTCAGTTGAGAGCATTGACATCAGCAAAGGCAAAGTTTTCAGTATAAGTGAAATGAGTGAGAATGATAATTTATTTTAAACTAGCTATGCCCGCGGCTTCACTCGCATGGACTACAGAATGACGTTGGTCGAGCGCACACGCAAATCGTGCTCAAATTATTGAAGACAAAATGCTTATTGTGGATGATCCTTAGAAGACAGATATATGCTTTCGTAGATATTTTTATTGTAGGTCTTTTTAAGATCTACAATTATTTAGAACATTAATCTATTTACTTATAATAAAATGGAAATATCTGTTTGTAAAGTCAAAATAACACATTTTTAATACATAAATGCATTTGAAAGAAAGTATACACGCTACCTATATCAAAAAGCCGAATTTTAACATTTTTGACTGTGTGTCTGTTTGTTCCGGTTAATCTCCGAAACGGTTGGGCTGTTGTTATAAGAAATAACTTAGGCAATTATGATTTAAGAAAAATAATTAAGGATCCGCAAAAAAAATAAAAAAGCTTTTTAGTAGTTCACGCGAACGGAGCCGCGGGCACAGCTAGTTTAATATATACCGTATGCTTTACTCAGTGTCAGCAATTAAAGCGCCCCAACTGCGGCTTTTTTCTGAATTGACTTACCATTATCGCGTCACTTCTTATTTCGTATGTTACTTTATCTTTCAAAAATATATCCTATAACCTGTCCAGATAACATAGCTATGGATTAAAATAAAAATCATGTAAATCGGATAAGTGGTTTTCGCGTGAAAAGAACATAAACGGACAGACAGACAGAGAGACGTTGATTTTTATAATATGTATAAAAGATATTTATATACTACTGTTTTACAAAAAGTACTAGATTAAGCGACCTTCCTATTTCCAGGTATAGCGTACGGTAACACTCTCATCTGTTGTTAAGTGACGATGTAGCCGAAGTAATACATTAAGTGTAGAGTCTGGGGCTCTATGGATGCAGGGAAGGCAGTATAGTGAAAAGTAATGTAAAGATTTTTACATTAATACTAAACTTGGAAATACTACGGCACCCGACGGTAACTGCAGTATAGACCAAAGTAACGGTAGCCGTTCAGAGATTACATAGGAAGTTGTAGCCATCGTTGAAATACCACTTCACGCCTCATCTGAAGGATCCAATATTATAGGAAGGAGTGAAAACAATAACTGTAAGACTGTTTCACATTCGCATGGTTACCACGCGTTTGCCAACACCATGGTTGGGGTAACTGACTTCCCGTATATGGTTACACCTATGACTGGCTCCCAAGTGCAACTGCCGGTAAACACAGTTCCTTGGAGATAGATTACAAAGAAATCGCTGATTGATGATTTATAAATTTATAACACTTCTATATAGACAATATTTTTATTGGGCGGCCAGGGTTATGCGTTACAACTCACACGGTTCAATCCCGCCACTACACCTATAGTCATAGACCCGAACCGAGTGTTGAATTATTTTAATCTTACGTTATCTCCCAAATTATGCATCCAAAAAACATGTTATAAAGGGCAAAGTTTATATTCATAAAATTGTCATGATGATGAGGTAACTTTCGTTCGTAAGGATTAATATGCCATGCCTAATAATAATGCTCATAAATCACTTTTCAATTTTCAATAAAAAATATCACAATATAACTTATTGTGGCTTATGTGTAAGAAATAGACATATGGTATTACGGATTTTGTTTTATACGTACTAAGGAGCAATATTTTTGTAGAACATCGTATTTACGTATCACTAACCATTACGCCAGCGCACGCGGATAAAGCAGTTCGGGTGCGATGTTTCTTCAGACTTACTTAACAAAAATCTATTTTAAGGCTAGCTGGGAGGTGTAGCCATTAGGCTAGCATTAGGTAGATAGAATATACTACTATTCCACGTGAATCTGGCTATCATAGACAAAAAGATTTTTTCGTATCCCACTGATAGTATCCCGAGATTAGTGTGTTTAAACAAACAATAAAATAACTCTTCTGCTTTATTATATTAAGTATATATTTTCAAATTGAATTAGTAGCCGGATAAAATATTAATAAGAGATTTTCATACATTTTACATTGATATTATGGATTAAAACTGATTTTAGGAACGTGTAATTCGATTTATTGGACTAAGTTCTTGTTAATCTGTTACTGACGCCATATCGATGACGTAGTCCCATTGTTTCGAACAACAAAACGAACAAAACTTTAATTCAGAGTTACATCATTCCAGTTATAAGAGATGTCTTATTGTTTTTATTGATAAGGCCACTGAATACACGGGACACACGTCTTTTAAGCTCTATTCGGTACTATTTTTAACTGTAATAATGTGTTTGCCATCTTGTTAAAATTATCTAGTAAGTTTTAGTTGCAACTTAAAAATCACGTTTCTAGTAGCAAGGGGCCGCAAAATGCCCAATGCGAAAAGCAAATTTGAGCGAAAAGTATAATTTTTATGTGGGCTTTTTAAGGGCGTGGGCCTGCGCTGAATGAAAATCAAGAAAATAAAATTAAGTACGGCACTGCGCCCGCACTTCTATGCTGTGATACAATACAAATTATGGTGTGAAAGCATTGATCAGAGGGCGTTAAAAGACAATCTAGCTCTACCATGATCAAAGGCTAGGGCCGGCGCTGTTCACACTAATACACTAGCAATGGTTTATAGATATGTTAAAATCTTATAGGTGGCGCTGTCGTCGGGCTTTTAACTACGGGCATAGGCAGAACAAAGTCCACCTTCAGTTTATTTAAATAGGTAGTACTAAAAAAATCAGATGAACGTTTGTTTATAAACATGAAATCTACGTGTATAATTTATTGAAAGAACGTTTTGTCTTATCATCGTATTACGGTAAAAAAATCGTATATTACGGATATTTTTTAATATCCTTAAACTGGCAACACTTCGACTACTTTTTATTATCGCAAACACGCAGTCTCCGGCCATAACACAAACATATAAAGATTCACAAAAATAATATTCAGTCAATTTTATATCATTTTATAAGTAAACTATTTCAAACTGTTTGCTATAAATGTATTTTGGAAGGTCTTCATATTCACGGGGCAGGATGTCTATAAAAAAAATGCATGCGTGTAGTTTGAATAGCCACACTTACGACTTTAGACAGGTTGTAAAAAATATTGCGGGTCTGTGAAAACCATTTTTCGATTCAGGGATCCGTTTGCGAAATATTAAGCATTAAAATGCTAATTTTTGTTAGAGTCAAGTGCCCCCACACCCACTGCCAGCTAAATAGTTTTTTTTTATGTGAAAAAGTCATAGTAGTATTTTATATACAATGAAGTTAAAAAGAAAACTTTCAGGGGTAAGTAGGCTTTACAAGTTAACGAGTAATAATAGTCAATCAATTTATAAAATGTACTTGGAGAAGTAATTTCGTAAACATTCCATTGAAAATTACTTAAAGCCGCTCTCTTAAGACTGCATATTGTGACGGGCAACTAAGGCACTAAGGGCACTGCGCGTGGCCCGACACGCACTTCCAAGCCCGGTGAAAATGTAAAAGCCAACAAGGCTCCACACTGAAAAAAAATGAATAGCTGAACTAGTTCGACTAATCAGAAAATAGCTTAAATTTATTTCTTAGTAACCAAATTTTTGTTAAAATAGCTAAACTGGTTTTGCTGCACTTCCCAAACTAGTTAAGCTATTCGTACTTTTGTTGCTATTAAATAAAAAATTGGCTATTATTTAATGAAATGGGTTTGCTAAACTCGTTTATCTACTTTATACAAAACAAAGTTTAGTAAAAAAATACTATTTGATTACTTATAGGCAAACACTTTAGAAATTATTACACAAAATGTTTAGTTATATCTAAGCAAGTATTAAGTAAATAATAGACTAACAAATCCATTAAATGTTTATTAATTTATTTTCCTATTGTAGCAAAAATTAATTATCAATTAGAAGACAAACTTTTACAGTTATATGTAACTAAGTTATTAAAAACATTCCTAGCTAAAATTTGGTTATCTATTTCAAATTGTTTAATAAACAGTAGATAAACTAACATATTTTTTCAACTAAACGAACTTGTTTCGACACGAATCTCCAATCCACCCGCGGTACGCGTTTCTGCGCTTATTAGTGTACCTTAGCGATTCATTCTCTAGATTCGGTGATTTTTGTCGCCCTTGTGCGAAATTTTTCTATCGTTAAATGAATTATTTTGCTTTTGGGTTTTTCAGCTCTATATGATCGCAACCATAATAACTCCACCACTGCATTCCACTGATTTATTTACTAATTAACTTCACGGCATGTCTCTTACGGGAAAGGTAGAAAGAATAGAGCACCACTGCAATCTACTTTTGCATACCTCTTTAAAAGTAGTACATATGTTTTTATTGCCCATTTTTTTCTTTTTCGGTGCGCTTACTTCAAGAGTTATTTGAAGACCCTAATAAAATCGTGCCAACTTTATGATAAGTTTTAAAAATATATGTTTCACCACTACAAAAAACAGGTTTTGAAAAATAATAGAAAGTTCAACAACATGATTTTTACAAGATTTGTCTGAAACTGTCTTTATTATAAAAACAAGATAATATTTTTTTTATTTATGCGCGGTATTTCTAGTTCTGAACACGATAATTTCAAGCTACAAACACGATAGTTTTTAATTTTCATATGGAAACACTGGAACATAGTGTTAAAATTATATTATTCTTCTTCTTTCCGTCGACGGCAGTTGCTGAATTAGCTACACTGCTTTGTTGTTATGAAGAGTAATTTTTATGCGTTTTTTCAAGTGCCTCTGTTTTAATATTCATGGTGTATGTTAAATTACTTTCAAAAACGAAACACCGACGACTTTCTTACATGGAGAAGTCAGTCGATCCCATGGCCGATGAGTTACGATCATGGGGTCTCGAAATCTACATCGATAATTTTGCAGGTACGTTTTTTAGTCAGTTATGTAACTATTGGTTTTAGTATTTTTTCGTAATCATGCGTAGTTTGACTCTATTTTGTGTAATATTAGTGGCATCTTGCTTAATATAGCTTGGTTATCGTGCACAAGTGAATGGGATGTGAAAGAATAACACGGAATATGAATTCTGAGATGTCACAAAAACTCCCTGAACTGATAAGTTTTAACAAGGTGGCCACCATCTTGTCAACTTTTTATATCTGATAGGCTAGTGTTTGACCACTATCTCCTCTATTGGTAAGTGATAATGTGATACAGTTTCTTAATTATATAATACATTGTATAAATATAGTATTTAAATATACTTTTGCAATACGTAATTAATTTTTTGCAGTTTTTGAAGAAGGACTTCAGAGTTTTGTATCCTGAAAATGATGACAAACTAAGTAGTAATTGGTAAACAAGACCCAAAATTATTGCAATGAAAATAACTGACAGAATTTTAAAGAAATTATAGAAAACATAACTGGTAAGTTACTATTTGGGCTAATATACTAATGTATTATACTATACATTTGTATTACAATCAATTATTAAAGTAATCTTTTTGTTGCAGAGGGTAACGAAGAGGCTGCAGACTTAGCTACATTTATGGCAATACCATTTTTAATTGTAAATTTTTGTTATTACATCAATAAAAACAAAATATAAATTGGTATAATCTTTTATTTATTGTACTGAAACAAAGTTTATTTTTAAATATAATGTTTTGGTTATTAGTACCTTAACTGTATATTTATTATTTACTGACATTTTTTTGCTACCTGTTGCTAGGTGGTTAGCTGATTCTTTATTTCTTTTGTTTAGATTAACTAATTAAAACGATTGCAATTGGTTAATATTGTTATATTAAAACCACAACAACAAATTAAATGTTGAGTAGAGAACTTCCTCTAAGAATTTCTACGCAAGCCTGATCTCTACTTTGGAAGTTTCTTGTAAGTTATTTTAATGTAATTTAAATTAATGGCAATCGTGATAATTAGTTTAAATAAAACAAATAAAAATTCAGCTAACCAACTAGCGACAGGTAGCAAAGCAATATCAGTAAGTAATAAATACACAGTTAAGTTATTAATAACTAAAACATTATATTTAAAAGTAAATAAACTTTGTTTGCAGTAGCCAAAATAATTAAATCTGGTAACAGAACATTTTATTTAAAAGCAGATAAACTTTGGTTGCAGTAGCCAAATTAATTAAATATGGTAACAAAACATTTCATTTCAAAGTAGATAAACTTTGGTTGCATTAGCCAAATTAATTAAATCTGGTAACAAAACATTTTATTTAAAAGTAGATAAACTTTGGTTGCAGTAGCCAAATTTATTAAATCTGGTAACAATTTTTTTTATTTAAAAGTAATTATATAATTAAGTTAGCAGTAGCTTAATAAATCTGATCGGGTAACAACAATTTTGTTATTAATAGATAAACAATTCATTAGTAGTAACCAAAAAGTTAAGCTAATTTAAGTAAATTAAAAGCTGTGTTAAATAAACTAAATTTTGAAAACAGCTAAATATTGTTGTTATATGTAAACAAAGCAGTTTGATTAGTATTGCAAAGTTGTTAAGCTATTGGTACACAAACAGTTTTGTTAATACCACAAAACTAGTTCATTACCAGCTAACAAAATAAATTCATCAAAAAGTAACTAAAATTATTTTACAAAACTGAGTGCGGTTACTCGTAGGCCTCAGTTTAGTAGTCCCCCGAATTTTGTAACTAATAGGTAAAATTTGAGCTACTTTTAACAAAACTTTTTTTTCAGTGCAGAGCCCCTAAGGCTAACAGTACAGTCAGATCTAAAAAAAGACAAGCACTTGGCAAATCGTTTGTTTGTAAATTCGGTTGATATATATAATATTAGGAAACTCATAGTCGAAATTTTTGAACTACACTTTTTTACAATCTCTGCGTTTCACTCTGTCTGAGTGGTCGTGGTCGTTCGTTGATAGTATTGTTTATTGTGTATGCATTATCTATACTTCTTTTCTACTATAAACCGAAAGAGAATATTTAATTGTTTGTTGGACCTTCGATCAATAATACGTTTGGACGCACTAATCTCTAGAACTACTCGTATCAGTCAGATTAAAAAAATCATTTTTGTATTACATTCCTTATTTATTAAGGAAGATTATAAATTATAAGACATATAACTTCACGCTACGAACCTAAGGAGCAGAGCAGTAACCATGAATGTCAAGCAATCCGGCAAGCTGTAGGCAAGTACGGGAAGGGGAAACAAAGATATGCTACACTGGTATGTTGCCGCGGCGCGGTTAAGGGTTCGTCGAATAAATTTAATCAGGGTGAAAACGTGGGACAAAACAGCTAGCATATCATATAAAATACAATATGAAAAAAATAATCAAAAAACAGAAACAAAAGTCTTATACAAAAGAATTTCCTGACGTGCATCGTAAATGTGAACTGGGAAAAATTAATATTCATTATAAAAATAGAATACAATTTGAATTCTCCCATTAGAGTATCCATCACGAAGATGAATTATGGATATCGGTAGCCGGCAGTGCCAATGGGAAACAAAAGTTTTACGTACCATTAAAAAAAAATGTCTAAAAACTAGGTTAACAACTGTCTTTTACGAGAGACGAGAGCGTGGTGCAACTTAGAGTGGAGAGCGGAGATTACTTGTTGAATTAAAAAAAAAAAACATCCACGAAATGTAATGATCCGATTTAAACAAAAAGGTGTCTAATTATGTGGGAAGGTATATACTTCTTTGGAATAATAAAACAAAACATTTAAAATTCTACCCCGCGTGTCAACAACATAATGAAATTATCCATCAATGATAATAATGTAAATTAAAATTATCGACTTTTATTTTTAACACGCTTAAATTAGCTGCACTTGTAACTAACTAACAAACAATGTAATCCAAGTCCGGTGAAGCTGTCGAAGCCTCTAATGGCTCCAGGGCCCTTAAGGCTAACAGTATAATCAGTTATAAAAACAATAAAAATATTAGCTTTAATTTTAACTTACTAAGAAACAATATAATAAAATCTTAGAAGTAAATTTTAATCTACTTCTAATTGTCGTATCGAAATGAAACTTTGTATGTATATGTAGTTCGGATGACAACACTATAATTAGGTATCTTGGAGATGATCTGATGATGGAGCTTGGAGGTGGATAGTGGAACATATCAGTGGCTACTAGTAAGGCCTTCGAGTTTGGACTCATATGATTTGTTTTGACAAGTCCAATAGATGGGCTTGGTAAAGAGGGTCTGGTGATGGAGCCAGGAGGTGGATAGTGGAACTCTGCAGTGGTTACTAGCAAACCTCTTGAGTTTAGGCTCATATGATTGTTTTTTTTTTATAGTAGCTCGGTAAATTGACGGCACTGTCCCTGATAGTAAGCACAGTACAATCCAAACCCAACGGTGACCACCGAGAGATAGCAATCCATCGGTCAAATTGACCGACCAACAAGTCAAATAAATTGGGCTTGGTAACGAGATGTTATAATAAGACTAAAAAGTTTTATAATTTTTAGTGCGTAGTTAAAGCATGTTTTTATTTTTTTAAACTATTTAAACTTATTTAATTGTGTAATTATAATTTAAGTAATTCTTTATTTTGATTATAATAATGTTTATTTATACACCTTTAAATTATTTAAACACAATAAAAGAAATGAATTCACTTTATTATCATTTATGGCTAACTTTATCATGTCGCACTGACGTCAGATGATGCGCACGCAATTCTCTATTTCAGTCTGCTAAACGCACCAAAAGAAATTTAACTACAACATTTTGATTTTATTTAATATAATCGTGTATCTCATTCAAACCTTTAATAAGATGATAACTCGTCTCTTTCATAAAATAGAAACATCATATTGGTCCTTATTTATTTATGTAGAACTTTCGACATGGTTTGCGAGAAACCTAAAATGAGAGTGATAAGGACAGTCATTATTTCATTTATTATTATTAATAATGATGAAGGTATTTATTTGTTTCACAATATAGTAAACAAGCCTCAGTATTAGTCTTTTTTTTATCGATACATAGTTTTGAATCGATCCAGTGAATCGATATTTCAACCTAGAAAATCAAGATACATTTTTTAAATTTTGACAACAACGATAAAATTATTAACCTTAACTTGAATATACCCAAATACATGTAAAAAACATAGTTTTTCACTTAATTACTCAAAATATATTGCTGTATTGGCAGTGTGCTCAGTTTCCTTCGCCTCTCCTTTATGGAGAGAAAAAAAAGTTGCATTTCTAATTAGAGTTGTAAATGTAAATAACAAATTATTGAAGACAACATTATTCTGCTGTTAATTACATTCAACAACATTAGTGTATATATACTCGTACAACCGTGTCGCTAATCGCTTCCGCTTATACTCTAAGCCACACTTCGACAATGCAACCTCCACCTTACTCAGACATTTATAGGTCATAAAGAACTAGTTGTTAAAATATTATGACCTGATGTGAAACGTGATATTTTGACACTCTGAAATGATGAAGACATCAATATTCTTTTATGGTTTGAATACATAAGTTATATATGTATATCCATATTCCCTGGGACAATGGACACGACAAATGTCTCCGACTGGATACACCTAGTATAACCACCTGCTTACATATAGACCCAGTATACGCCAGTTAATAGGTATCTGTACCCAACTGGGTCACGGTGATAATATGGTGATAATACCCTGACATTGACTTTCTTTTAGTTGGTCGCATTCAGGATCAGCCAATATATAAGCAGTTGCCGATAAGCTTGAGGTCCGTTATAACATCAACGACCGTTGATTGATCGTTTATCTCTCGAGGGTTGACGTTGTTTAGTTCTACAGTTCTTTAGGTATCACACTATTGCATATCCTATTGTTCCCAGCTATTTTTTTTAGATCTATCAGGGTGTCTCCTGCAGTATATGGTCTAGTCATGGACTAAATATTAATCAGGTAGATTGTAATGCCTCTAACTAAAACTTCATGAACAAATACATATTTGTTTTTATGTACTTTATAGATTTAGTCTTCGTTCACAATCTTATGTGATGTTAAGTGACATTGTGGTTTAAAGTAAGCATGCTAGGCCTAGAGTAACTGGCTTTTTAATGCAGTTTTTTTAGATCTATCAGGGTGTCTCCTGCAGTATATGGTCTAGTCATGGACTAAATATTAATCAGGTAGATTGTAATGCCTCTAACTAAAACTTCATGAACAAATACATATTTGTTTTTATGTACTTTATAGATTTAGTCTTCGTTCACAATCTTATGTGATGTTAAGTGACATTGTGGTTTAAAGTAAGCATGCTAGGCCTAGAGTAACTGGCTTTTTAATGCAGTTTTTTTAGATCTATCAGGGTGTCTCCTGCAGTATATGGTCTAGTCATGGACTAAATATTAATCAGGTAGATTGTAATGCCTCTAACTAAAACTTCATGAACAAATACATATTTGTTTTTATGTACTTTATAGATTTAGTCTTTGATCACAATCTTATGTGATGTTAAGTGACATTGTGGTTTAAAGTAAACATGCTAGGCCTAGAGTAACTGGCTTTTTAATGCAGTTACCTCAACATATAAACATATAAAGGTGCTTTGCTAAAGATTTTCAACTAAAGTTGGGTATTAAAAACTATCCTACCAACACGCTGGTTTCAAAACAGTGTTTTCCTTCACCAAGAGTTTAAGATTCATTGCAGGGTTTGTTCCTACATTGATTGAAACAGTCCAAAAACTCTACCACTGAGCCATCATTACTTCAACAATCCAAAATAGTTGGAAAACAAAAAAAAAATTGTTTGAAGTACTTAGTCTGTTTTAATTTAAATGTATGATTTAACATGTATGTGTATAGTTAAGGCAGAAAGATTAAGAGCACCGTTACTCCCTTTCTATATCCTCCATCAATTAAATATAAAAGTGACCTGATTAGAAGATTTAAGAAATCTATTATCTCATAAAAAAAGTCACTACATCAACATAAAAGAGAGTCCTAATAAATTTAGACAACAACACTATAACTTTACCACATAAACGTAAAATTAAAAAAAAAAATGTGTTGATTTTTTGAGTAAAGCCACTTTTAATGGGTGATTGCAATTTTTTTTTGACAGTAAATAACCCATCTCACAAAATCAGTTCTATATATTTTTTAGTTATACATTTGAATGCATTCAAAACCTGATAGAATACACCATATTTAGGGTTTTTATTTATTTTTGATATGTTAACCATTCATTTTCCATTACAGTGTTCGTTTACCAAATAATACAATAAACAAATTTTGATAAATATAAAACTGCATTAGAAAACAGTCAGGTTAGACTAAAATTGCTATAAACAAATCAGATGTTACTTGGTTTAGTGGCATTCATGTTAAAAGTACCAAAAGAAGTTCAAAATGAAATAATTTTCGATATATTTCCATATATTCAATTTCATTATAATGATTATAATAGTAGCCTTTATTATTTCATTTCGAAGTTGTATAAATTAGAAATAAACACACAAAATATGTACAATTAGAGATTGCATGTTCATGCGCATTCATACTGCAAAATCATTGGAAAAAAAAAATAGGTAGGTAAAAGAAAAAAAAAAAACAAACAACATACAGACAACATCTAGTGACAGCCAGATATGACTAGCTCACATTCTGTCCGCAGAGCAGCCAATTGTCCGAGCATACTCCAAACACTCTTCTCATGGTGATTGAACAGTTTTTTGTGATGATAACATTTGAAATGCAGCCATTTAATTTCAGTTAAAAAGCCTTTTCATCTTAACCACTCTGTTATTACACCGTGCAAAAAAACACTGTTCCAAATTGTTATTGTAACTGAGTTAATTTTTTTTTGTTATATATTTAAAAAATTGATCATGTAGAAATTATTATAGCCGAGCTATTTTTTTTTAAATCTGATCAGGCGTAAGACTGTACTAAGAACACTTTCGTTTTCTGTCAAACCAAATGAATAATAAAAAATGTTCCACTTTCAAAGCACTTTTTCGCAACGAATATTTACAATACACTGTAACTTTAAATTTATTACGGTTTTATTATAGCTCGAAAGACGATCCTTACATAGCATGTCACTGAATATATTTGGCACTTCACTTTTAGGGCACATATACTGTTTTGTATTTGCATCGGCACTAATTCTTTACTCCCGGAACGATATTTCGAAATTATTCTATCTCAAGGCGGCACTCGTTTATACAATCTTCACGGTACACTGAATACGGACAAAAAACGTTAAAATAAATTCAGTGCAACATGGTATTTCGAAACTAAAAACAATATTTACAATAAAAGTGGGCTACAAAACAAAAATAGATATGCCTCCAGCCGAGTTCGGTACTCCCGGTGGAATGAAATCGAAACAGGCAATAGCATTTTTGTTACGTGCTCGCGGAACGTTAGAATGACAATAAATTAGCTAAATATAGTGAATTAATTTAGGATAAAGCTTTTTTAATTAATCGCGATTGAATGCCGCAACGTTCTCAGTATTATTCGATTTGACAGCGACATACCCTCGCTCCGTTCCGCGCCGCATGAAACTGCGGTCGATTGCAGTGTTGCCGAAGTACTGCATGAACCCCATTATTAGGGTAAATATTTTTACAGGAAAGTGTTATTATTATTATTCAATATAATGTATACTGCCTAAAAATCTGTTAAGATTTTTCATATATATATATATACATATATAATAGTCGATCGTAATTAATTTATATATACGAAATATTATTGTTATATTATTATTTTCTTTGAAGTCTTTCACGATTACGCAATTACCGTTTAATGAAAATTTTAAGGTATCTTTGATCAACAAATTACAAATCCAGTAAGACTAGAGAAAATGAAACGTCACGGTTTATAGGTATACCTCTACCTACATTATAAAAGTTTTATAACATTACACTTTCTCTAAGCTCATGGCTTATAATAATCAATTTTATTAGCGAAGTGATAAATGTACTCGCATATAGTCACCATTGTACGCCAATAAATTATTAAGATTACATAATCTGTGAAAATTAGAAACTTCACTTTATAAATTGACAAAAAATTTTAATAACTAAATGCATATGTACCAAATTTTACCAGTTATTGTCTAGTAATAATTATTCATTTGTAAATAAATAATAAGGGTTTCCAGTGGGCCGTATACGTTAAAAAAATATTTAATCACTATCACTTAAGAAAAATTAAATTAAGCTTATCAAAATATAGAAGAATCGGAAAGATATTTTATAGGGAGATAAGAACTCACTTATTACTAAAAGACTGTAAGTTTAATTGTTTGCTTATTTAATAAACGATAAATTATAACCATAATTGGTTAAAGTTTATAATGTTTCATGTTTGGCGTATCAAAAAAAAAATGCTATTGTATATAATTACATTAAAATAAACATAAAATGTTTCCGGTTAGGCAAAATATACACGTGATAAAAGCAGCAGTTTTTTCTATACACCTAATGTTAAAACAGAGAATGTCGTACTGCGTGATATTTTTTCATTTGGAAGCTAGCACGCAGTGATCCATCAACGAAAAGGAAGTATTTTGCAATCTCTATTAAGATACTATACCCACAAGTATAAAACTAGACGATCAAATCGACAAAATAATATTAAAGTAAAAGTTACTCCGGTTATCTATAAGCACTTTACAACGGATGTGGAACCGGTTATTTATTTCTTTTAATCGGCCACTACTCGTGTGAAAACATTGCCCTTCGCTTTATGCGTAGAGTCAATTTTCTATAGGATTACTAATTCTTATGTATTTTACTTATGTAAATAAAGATCCCATAGGAAACATTGCAAGAATAATTCTATTTAGAATGGGGCTGATCTATTAATTGTTCAAAAATCCCTGAACGCGGTAATATCTGGAAGTACCAGATATATTTTAAATTATTTGTATATTGTATTGTATAGCCTATGTATCGATAAACATTAAAGGCTATCTGCATCACGCTACGATCCTTAGGAGCGGAGCGGTGACCAAAACGTAAATATCAGGCAATTTGTAGGCAAGTAGTTATCATATATATGAAATAGGCACGTAAGTACAATTCAAATTTAACGCGGGTGAATCCGTTAAGCTATGTTTTAGACCCACTAATGAAGTACTGCGTTATCTATTAGCCAGTTTTAAGTATTTTAATAAGTAGAATGATAGTAGCGGTATTCAATAACGAATACTTAGATTTGGCAAAAATCAGGAGCCACAATGCATGCTGAAGAGAAATATAGATGAGAAGGACGAATAATTCAATAGCCACAATCGTAGACACGATAGAGAAAGACTTCAACTTGTAAGCGGTTTTAGATGTGTAGATAATATCAAGGTTCAAGTGACCTACTGCGAGACGGCAACAGGATGCCGTTAAACGCAAGTAGGTTTTTTTTTTTATAATTTTAATATTTTTAACACTGAACTATTAGTTTCTATTGTGGATTAGAAGCTATCGTGAAAAATGCATAATATTTCTCCTTATAAAATAATATAATTGTCTTTTCGACATGTGCTGTATTGAGAAATAGAGGATGAAATTAATACAACATAGACGTAATATTCCAACGGAGACAAAAATAATTGATCCCATGTGCTAGTCACAAGGCGAAGATGACGCAATGCCGTAATTGCTGTCCAATCCGAGGACTGAGTATGTGGTGTAACTTTGACAGAGTTATGCGATTTATAAGTCCTAAATGAACTTCCTTATTAAATTATTATTATTTAGTATCTAGACTGAATTAAGTGTAAGTAACGCCATTGAAAGAAAAAATCGGTTTGTTGCCATTTCGGGAGATGGTCGTATATTATACGTAAATACGTGTCCGCTCAGAGGTTTTGTACATTCTCTGCACTGCTTCACTCTATCATACGGTGTTTTACTGGTACCACTGGATTGCTGTTGAGAAACCCTTTCCAACCGTATACAATTTCTATAAATATATAAATAAATTAACGTGGATCCGCGGATACGGATCATTGATATCTTGATTCGCGGATACGAATACGGACCTCAACTTTCATTGTTCGCAGGCGCGAAGGTCAGACGACCTTGAACCGATAGTTAACCCTTTGCATTAGTGAAATTTTGAGATATGTTTAAACTCTCTGTGCGCGCGATCTGGCGCCCAAGTCTGCTATTTCACATTTAAGAATCTACCATTGTCATTATATCAACACTCTACTGATATTACATCGAAATTGTAACAAATTTTGTATTATGCTAAAATTGCAATATTGTTTCGATAGAATCTTTATAGTGATGTGATAGTATGTCAGTGGGATGGCAATATCTATACGTCGTTGGTGTTGCCTATCAAAATCTACCATGGATTTAGTGTTGCTAATCGAAACCACCATTAGTTGACAATACTTGTTCGTGCTATTTTTTCTGTTAAATTTGTCACCATTCGACTGTCCACATCTCGACTGTCGCCATCTTGTCTATCGCCATTTCGATTGTAGCCATCTTAACTATCGCCATTTCGACCGTCACCATCTCGATTGTCGCCGTATCGACTGTTACCATCTCGATTGTCCCCATTTCGACTGTCACCATCTCTACTGTCGCCATTTCGACAATGAATGAAAGTTGTACTGTCGACAAAGGAAAGTGTAGGGTAGTATGTCACTTTTGTCGGTGAATTCCATTTTAAATATCAGTATGATTCTTATTTACATTTTTTGTACTGGCGTGTTATAGTATAATTTTGTAATTTTTGTAATAAATACCTATTTTAAGTTAGTAACAACTATAATCAATTTCAAGAATTCATAGTTTTCCATGTTTGTCTTTCAAATTTCATATAAGTAATGAATATAAAACAACCGTTTAAGAATCGGGAATATTTTTCCCCCTCGAATATCCACGGATACGGATACGCATATCCGCATATACGCACATCCCTAATTGAAACATCCAGTACTTCATACGCCACTCATCACAATAATCACGCATAACTTTCGATAATACTCATTTCATTGCGGTGAAATCCACTAATAACATTATAACGACGTTACGTAGGTATATACTTTCCGTAATGTTTAAACTCTCACTTGTAAAGTCGTGAGACTCAGCTGACAAACACATGTGGCAGCATGTTAACCCAAGTATTTGCTATGTTAGAGTTCCATTACGACGTTCACTACAGTTTTTGTACAGTGCGAATGGTACGTACATACGTCCCTATGAATTTAGAACCGCTTGAGCTGCGAAGAGTCAGCTTCACTAGACTTGTTTTATCGAGTTGTGTGACCTTATCACGTCATCTCCCTTCTATCACACAACCACGCGGATTGGTGTACGGAGCCATAGCTACACGGTAGCGTCCATCACAGCACGAACAAAGAAGTTCGTAAAATCGTACCTTTGCCGTACTATCCGGTTGTGGAATAGTCTCACAGCCAACGAGTTGTCTCCTTCCTAACACAATGATTCCTTCAAAGGAGGCGTAAATAGGTATTTCAGTATGGTGGTATAACTGCGACTACTGCCGATGAAATCTGTGTCATCGATATTCGTCATAGTTTGTGAACCCTACCGCACTTACGTACGACGGCGATCACTTAGATATGAATTTCCATTGACAAATTGTCGACATCAAAACAACCAGCAAATGCTTTGGGAAAAGCCAATATATTACTGAACTTATACTCCACACTAGCTGCTCTAAAGACAGCGTTAATTTACCAAACTGTGCCACTTTAATAACTAGAAAGGATTTAACTTAACCTCTAGTGCAGATACCCAGAAGAAAGTGGACCATCTAAAGATACGCAGTGAACCTACTTAGTTACTTATGACCCACATGTAGATAGAAGAGAAAATATCTTGTTACTGACTTTGCCAAAAGTGGATATAATAATATCTTATATAATTACCTTCCTTAATTGGTTAACATTTACAGCGGAAAAAAGCCAATAGCAAATGTTATTTTTAATTTTGGTTATCAAGATTAAAGTTATTATGTTTCAAATCATTGTATGTCGTAATCATGATTTCGAGCGAACGTGGTATTTAATTTTTTAAGGATAACTGTTGCTTTAAAATATCTTCTATATATATATATATATATATATATATATATATATATATATATATATATATATATATACATATTACAGAACTCGACGTCTCTCCATTTATGTTATTTTCACGCAAAAACCGATTTACATGACTTTTCTTTTAATTTACATAAATTATCTGGCCAGGTTATAAGATATATATTGTTACATAAAATAACATACGAAATAAGCGTCAATTCGGAAAACAAGTCGCTTTTGGTACGATCAAATGGCTTACGCTGAGTAAACATAAGAAATATATCAAATTAATGTACTACATAATTGTAGATCTTAAAAGGATCACCCACAATAAGCATTTATGGGGCAGTACAATTCACACGTGCGCTTGACCGATAGCATTCTGTAAATTGCCCCTTGTAGGAAAGCAACAACAAGAGGTAAATATTATACAATAGCTTAGCTGTGGCAAAACTTTGATAACTTCTAAGGATACCTATCAACTTGCTCGACATTTTATGTTGCTGACTGATTCCTACTCTGATAGCGAATATGGTCTATATTAGACATACAAGTTTAAAAGGTCTTACAGATATTAATTTAACATATCGGAACAATGCATATTATAAGCTGTTACTGTAATAATATGTGTTCAGCATACAGTCAATTTGTGCAGGTATTAATACACAAACTTTATAATAAAATATGGTTGGTTAATTAATTGGTGTAAATAGAATTGTGCGTGCCACTACACAACCAGTCACGTCCTGCCGACGGAGCCCATTAGCCGCTTTGATTAGCCACCGAGCGATGCCTTGACTCATCGTACGCACCTAATGTGCATTGTAATGTTGTCTACGTGCCTATTTTATCTATTTCCTTACGTTAAAATATTCGATACACATTACTGATTGGGTTGTCACTTGTCAGGTCTCTTAGTGAAATTAGCGAAGGGGCGTGGTGCTTTAACTAATTTAATAATCGTCATCTCAATGTACTTATTTCAGGGTACGTAGAGGGACGTCATTGCAAATTATTTTTTCGTATTTGACAAAGTGACGGCACTGGTATCTGATAGTAAGCACAGTGTAGTCCAACAGCATTGGTAACCAGCGAGGGTTCTATAATCATTCGTAAGTTGTCGCCGATATGCTAACCTGTTCAAATGTATCTTTATGTTACGTTTGAAGGAGACAGTTCACGTCCACAGCTTCACGTACGGTAAAGATATGACGAAGATAAACTTAATATTTATTTTATTTAATATTACATATTTAATATTGTACTAACCCTATCCCAAAAGGAAATTTAATTAAAAATTCTTAGAGCTCATCTACCTTATAGAATAAACTCCTGTTTAAAATTTCATGTTTCTAGACCAGTTTTAAGCTGTGCGTTTTCCATTAGTAGGCCTTAAGAATGTTATTAAATACATTTTCTTTTTACCTGCTCGGGTTTCCCATCTGTAATATCGTAGGAAATATTCTATTTTTTATCTCCTAATTAACGCTCTAAGAGGATGAATTAGAAAACACATCTCTTACCAATGATATATAAGGAAATCCAATGTAAAATTTCATGCTTCTAGATCCTATAACAATCGGTTTAAGCTGTGCGTTGCCTGTCAGTAAGTGTTCAGTAATTTTATTACATACATTAAGAACAATATAAATCAGTCATTCTTCAATTAGCGTTCGATATTTGAATTCATAATTTCTATACGAGATTTATAAAATATTAGAATATATTATATGCTATAGATATAGCAACGTTTGTTACCCTGAAAATATTTTTGTCTATGACGACTACACTGCTTCAGTCGGTCATGTACGTTTACGTATTCAGGTTGAGGTGACGTTTACGTATTAAGGTAAACTGGAACAAAGTGTATTAGCTATTAGCACAATTCATTGCCGTTCTTACAACATTAACAGGTGCTATTGTTACTGAATAACGAATTGATGTCCTGTGTTTTCCAGGACACCAGAGTAAGCAACAAATCCGTACAATAACCTAGAAATATCACTTGCAATTTGTACTTAAGATGATTATTTTTTTATAATTAAAACTAAGTTGGCATCCCCTAATGGTAAGCGGTTACCGTGTGACGTGGACGCTTGTGAGACCATAGTTACAATAGTTGCCGATCTTGAACCACCCTTTCCCAAGAAGCTCTAGAAAATCTACTCAACGCAGGAGCACAACACGAGGTTATTTGGCTGCGATCTTCTGCAGGGTTAAGGTATTTTAACAGACGGGCTGCCCCAAGTAGAAAGAAATTTCCAGAGAGATTTCTCTGTACCCTAATTCTCTTTAACATCTTAATTCATTATTTAGCAATTTCATCAATAATGTATATTGATAAACGATTACAACTGTGAATATATTATAATTACTGTAACGTAGTATCGATGTATTTTCATCTAATACTGATTATACTTGGGGAAAAAATCGTTCTACCAGACACCTGGCAACACTGACCTATAATAAGTCAGTTTTGACTGTTGACATCAGGGTCTATTCACTTTCTTTCTTCAAACTTAGAAGAGTATGTGTGTGAACTGTGTTTTGTACCTCTAACTGCTTTGCTAGATATAAGTTGCCGATTTTTTATTTGTAATTGGTGCTAGATGTAAATAAAATAAAAACGTAACAAATTGTAAATGATACGATTAAATGTGGAAATTTATAAATAAAAAAATTAAAGTAAATATGTAATTTAATTGTGTTTATATTTTATATTCTTGTCACCTTTGAAGTAAATGTGTTAATTTTAGAATAGATAAAGCACTTTTACATTAATTATAATAATATTAAAAGTTTTCTATACATAAATACAGCCTGCGCAGTATACATTATTACATTACATTTACATGGTATTAGTTCCAGCAAATTTTAATAGAGGCGCTGCCATGAAAAAAGAGTGATGACTCCATTTCAGTAGGTATATATAATGTACTCTGTGATTGATATTCCGTTTTACACCAATTCGGTACAAGTTTCAATGAAAATAGAAAAAAAGTTACTTTTGGTGGTAGATTAATTTTATTACAGAAAATATAAATTGAAATATAATTTTACTTCGCAGGAAATAAATATATTTTTTAATATCATGTTAGATCTGAAGCAATGTCAGCGGTAGCGAGTACGGAAACGGCGTCGGTCGACGTGAGTTCGAATCCCTACAATGAACCTGAACTTTCGGTGAAAGAAAACTTAGTTTTGAAACCATAGCATGGTGGTAGGGTATTTTATAATACCCGCCTGACTAGCTACCAACCTCTATTTGAAAATCTATCACCAAGTACAGCAGCTGAACAAGCTTTTTTGCAGGTGCACTTGAAGAGCCAGTACTCCTAATAGGCTTAGCGTGTTACCTTAATTCACAGGTGAGACTGCAGCCAAAAGCTAAACCTATATACAGAATTTAAAAAAAATGTGTGCAGCAGTTACCCGATTCAGAACTTAAACTTTTATAAAAAAAAAAAACATTTTAAATATCCTAAATCAGCGGGATTCAAACTATCGACCACTCGTACGTACTGCGTGTGAAGTCTGGTCGTCTCACACCACTAGGCCAATCCGACGACGATCACAATCATGAAAATCAGGACTTTCATTAATCGTGCATAACATAAATGAATTCTATCTCACTCTCTTGCAGGCTAAATCCAATAGATGTTTATGGTTGTCTCTTTTACTGTCGCTTTTTCGTTTCATCGAATATCAAATCACAAGGTGTTAAAGAAGATTACACTATTACATATTGTATTTTTTTGGATACTATCTTACTTAGTATGTACTATGGTAACTACAATACAAGTAGTGACTGTATATGATTGCAGCGTGACACCCATAAACGTAGTTAAAAACTTGTCTTTTGAGCATGCTTCTGTGCGTGTCTTACTATTAGGTGTGTTTAACTTTTAAGAATATTTTTGAAACGAACTAAGATATCAGAGAGTGCGTAAGACCAAAAAATGAATCGTACTGTATACTTTATACCAAAGCAATAAAGTCAATTTCGATAAAGGTTTAGCTATAAAATTCTCCCTCTACGGCAGCGTAACGTAAAAATAAAATGGGATAATAATGTAATGATAAAAAAATATTGTGTGGTTATATGAAACCAAGATGCAAGTAAAACTTAAAAAAAAAATAACTTCATCTTCGCCTCGAGTCTCACAGTTCTCTACTCTACGCTTCCCTTCGAGTCTCACTGTTCCCTACTCTACGGCCAGCTGTAATGCGACATGCGACATATGAACGAAACATTTTGGGGCGATAGAATAAAAGTTTCACTTTAATAATCCGTATTGTATATCTGATGTTAAGTGGTTTTTGCAGCCTTCATAATATTTTATAACTAACCTCAAAAGAGTCCTAAGAAAGACCAACCATTAATAGTTACTCTAGAAAACTAATCTTACCAACCACAATCCTTCGGATCGAAACACAACAAACAGCTCGGTTTGCGACTGCTTTGCGACAGAAATAGGTGTAGCGGTGATACATACACAATTAATGATCGCGAAAATATCAAAATCTGCACATTAATGTCGTATGTATCTTTCTTCATGGCAGAGCGACTAAATACATCAACAAACCGGTACAGATTGTATCTAGCTAATCATAATATCCATCAACGAAACACTTTATCCACATCCGGACTGTCAACAATGTAATTACACGGTTTGATTGAGATCGCCGGCGAAATGTAACCGGGTACGTGTAAATACAACTGCCGTATTTTATTGATTACTTGCGGTCAACGATGTACCAAGCTCGGTGAAACTGTCAAAATCCAGTATATTTAGTTCAAACTAGCTGAGCCCGCGACTCCGCTCGCGTGGACTACTAAAAAAGGTTTTTATTTTTTGTGCGGAACTCTAATTATTTTCTAAAATAATAGTAGCCTAAGCTATATTTCATAACATCAGCTATCTGCCAGTGAAAGCCCCATCAAAATCGATCTAACCGTTTCAGAGATTACCGGGAACAAACATACGGAACACTAATTATTTTTTCTAAAATAATAGTAGTCTAGGTTATACTTTATAACATCAGCTATCCTCCAGTGAATGCCCCATCAAAATCGATCTAACCGTTTCGGAGATTACCGGAAACAAACATGCGGAACACTAATTATTTTTTCTAAAATAATAGTAGTCTAGGTTATACTTTATAACATCAGCTATCCTCCAGTGAAAGCCCCATCAAAATCGATCTAACCGTTTCGGAGATTACCCAAAATAAACAGACAGACATACAGACAAAAATTTGAAAAATTGGTTTTTTGTTATAGCATGTATACTTTCATATATGCATTTAGTAAAAAGCTGTTATATTGACATTACAAACAGACACTTCAATTTTATTATATGTATATAGTCAGCCAGCACTCATCGTGCCACATACTACTTGGGGTTAATTGCCCGTTACCCATATCTGGCTACGGCCTTGCTTGCTATGTTATTTTTGAACAAAACAACCCGGAGAATTATGCGACAGGTAATAAAACAAGTGAGAGCGATTGGCGCATACGATTTACAAGACAAAGACAAAAAAGAAACGCTCAGTACACTCGTATAATAATAAAGGTCAGGGTCTTTCTTTCTTTCACTAAAAGAGTCCCTCGAGTACCGCTATTGTTAGTAATTTATGAGTGGCCAGTTCTTTCACAATTATAGATGTCGTCAGGGTCATAACCGGGGTTGCCAAGTTTAAAGTTAAGATTTGCCGATAGTGTTAAATTGAGGACCCGGTAAAATTTTATCTCGGATATAAAAAAGTGACACTTTAGGAATCGTGGTTAATAAGATAAAGCAAGCTTGTTAACAAAGTTTTCTTTAAATTGCAGTTACATGACGAAATGGACAATTAGCATCCCGCAGACAGGATATCCCGATTATCTCGTGAGACCGTTGACTTGAAAACTCTAGTCATAAGTCATCAGTGTAGGAAAAAATATATATAATAATAACTCAATTCAGTTTTAGGCAGGACTTTGTTTTGTCATGTGGATTGATCTTATGTTTTTGAGCCTATATTATATACTAGCTGTGCCCGCAGCTCCGCTCGCCTAGACTACAGAATGCTTTCGGTCGAGCGCACGCGCGAATTGTGCTGTCCCAAAAATAATTATTGTGGGTGATCCTTAGAAGATAGACATATGATATCCGGGACTTTTTTGTAGGTCTTTTAAAGATCTACAATTTTGTAGAACATTAATTTCATATATATCTTATAGTTTACTCAGCGTAAGCCATTTAATCGCCCCAAAAGCGTATTTTTCCGAATTGATTGACCATTATCGTCATTGCTTATTTCGTTTATTACTTCATGTAACAAAATGTATCCTATAAACCCGGTCAAATAACATATCTATGAATTTAAGGAAAAAATCTATAAATCTGACTAGCAGTTTTCACGTCAAAAGAACATAAACGGACAGACAAACAGAGAGACGTTGAGTTTTATAATATGTATAGATTAATAGGCTCATAGGTGATATAAAATCTCATTGGTTAGTTCTAACAAGGGGGCCGTCATCTTATTAGAGCATTGTCTGAACTTTGAAGATGACATGACTATTCACATAACATTGGCAGAGTAGTGTATAAACACACGTTGCTATTAAGACAAGTAATAACAATACAATGGCTTGAATAAAATAGTACTATAACACGCTATAGGTAATGAATGATTTACGTAAATAAAAACTAAACAGCCGAGACATTAAACCTGTCAATGTACGTTACGCGTTACGAAATTAACGTGCGATAATAATCACAGATAAATAAACTTTTTAAACAAAACTCAACTTTGAGACAAACGAAACAAGGTCTACGTGCATTTATTTTTTTAGTTTTAAACTGTGTTGCCATTTAATGACCGTACATATTTCGCACGCGATAATGCGCGGAAGTAACTCGGCGTCACGAACAATGTACTGAATTGGTGCGGTTTGTTGATCAGGCAATATTTTACAGTACATATTTATTTGAAGTTTATTGGTTCATATGTAACTTATATATGTACATAAATCTATACTTCTATACATATTATAAAACTCAACGATCCTCTGACCGTTTATGTTCTTTTCACGCGAAAACTATTTATCCGATTTACATGTTGTTTAATTTCATTTATAGCTATGTTATCTGGCCAGGTTATAGGATATATTTTGTAAGATAAAGTAACATACGAAATAAGCAGTGACGATAATGGTGAATCAATTCGGAAAAAAGACGCATTTGGGGCGTTTAAATAGCTTGCGCCGAGTAAACCATATGAAATACAACAAATTAATGTTTTACATAATTGTAGATCTTAAAAGGATCTAGCGTATATATATCTTATAAGAATCACTCAAAATAAGCATTTTTGTCTTCCATTTTTTGAGCGAGGACAGCACGATTCGCGCGTGCGCTCGACCGATAGCATTCTGTAGTCCACGCGAGCGCAGCCTTGGAAATAGCTAGTCTATTATTATATTATATGTAGTATGTGCTTTCGATAAAGTTAAGTTAAGACACAAATATTACTTCATTACTCATATTTTTTTAATCGATGAGCGAACATTGCATCGAGTAAAACCAGCGCTCGAGGACTCACCCCTCCAGCATATATGCTGACTTGAGGATGGATTTGGTACACACACGTGTCATTAACAATTCGATAAATAT
Source organism: Saturnia pavonia (assembly GCA_947532125.1). NCBI lineage: Eukaryota > Metazoa > Arthropoda > Insecta > Lepidoptera > Saturniidae > Saturnia > Saturnia pavonia. The sequence goes on from OX383922.1 coordinate 2,887,054, forward strand.
ATATATATATAAATACAAAACCTTCAGTTTTTAATTTTACTTGTTTTTGTTTTTTAATTGTCTTATTATTAATTAATGTATGAAGTTTATTTTAGTTGTATGTGTGTGAAACAAATAAATGTAATTTCTTTCTTTCAAAGTTTTGTATGGAAAATAATATTTTTCGGTTTAGGTTTATTACAAACATGGTATTACCGTATCAAACAGACAAGAAATCAAGTTAATACTGCATCGTCATTCAATTCTAAGCTGCCCACTTCAAAATCAATTGATAAATTTTACTGAACAGACATACAAGACAGAGAAATAATAAAAACGTGTTAAAACAAAACTGCATTCGACATTCTTGTAACTTGATGTTTTATAATAAATTCTATTAAGCAGTAGGATTTCTGGCTAACATTTATATATCAAGCAACCGTTAGCCGCATACAGAAACCGCTGTGAAGAAATAAAAAATACAAAAGTAGAAGTATTTTTAATTTCGCAGAAAAGTTAAACGGTTTGTCGACACTGATAGCTGCGGTACGATTCTTAAAAACATGAAATGTGTGAATTCACATGTAACCATTTTTCCATCTGCGAATGGGCTTTGCCATAACCTCGTAATTTATAAACAGCTTTGCGGAATATGGGACTACTTGCCTACTAAAGTATCCAGTGAACGCGTGAACTTAATTTTAAATGTCATTCATATCATATTTGTCATACTACCATCACAATACTATAGGCAATGTCAAATATAGGTCATGAGTTCACATAGCGATTATTTCGTCCAAAGTTTTTAAAACAACGTCATTAAGAGGAAATGCGGTCGGCGTTTAGTTCATACAAACGTATTCTTCTATTCTCTCTCTGTATATTTTCTGCAACCAAAGCTTATATTCTTCACCAATATGTATTCCCTTATTATAAAATCTATTCCCAGCGAATATTTTTGTCATCATATTTTAATTCTATTGGTATCACTTAATTCGGTGTGTCATCTAAATAATAGATTTGTCAACCGATAAATTTTATGGTTTATATTGTAGCCAATCGTGGTTGCGCACTGGATTGGTTAGGTTACGTTACAAGTGCGGGGTGCGAGTCAGGAACCTCCACGTGGTGCAGCCCGGGCAACCCGGGTGAAGTTGTAAAAGCCGTTCCAAGCTTCAGGGCCCTTAAGGCTAACAGTAGAGTCAATTCAAAAAAAAAAAAAATGCCGGGGTAACGTTGGCCGCTTCCCGGCCGGAGGCTAATACCTGACTTGGGGGTTACTTCGCCTGACATCGTGGTAGGGCTTTTCCCAAAGCCTGCCTGGCTAGCTACCACCGTCAAGTTGAAAATCTGTCGCCAAGCACCAATAGATGTTTTCCGGCAACTGGACTTGAAATCAGTTAACATCAGGTGAGATTGTGGCCACTTCGCCAAACCTACAAAGACAAAAAAAGTGTCGTAGTCATTTCTCGCAGTTTCGTATGGGACCGAGGGTTTCAGCTTGACCACCAGGACCGCGACGAAGAAAACCTCTATAAAAAAAAAACCACAATCCAAAGCGGCGGCGCACCGCGAGACGATGCATGGGTGATGGGTTGGTCAGTCTTTAGTGCGACCCCCGTCAGAGGACTGGCTGACTCTCTTGACGGGTAACGCTAGGCTTACCCAGATACACGGGGCACTGCCTGGGTAGACCGGTATTTCCCCCACACTCGTGGGAACAAAAATCCAGTCCAATACAATTTTCTAAGGACAGGGAATTACTCAGATTGCGACTTTTTCGCATTATCGGCAAGTTCTGAGTCGAATTGAATAAAATTCGATTCGGTGCCATTTGGTACTTTTGAAATCAAACTAGCGCACAATTGTGCTGTGGCTGTAATATGCGTACTCTTGACGCAATCTGACAGCTATGGATCGAGTAGCTAAATCGAAAATAAACTTCAATATACACGATAACAAAACTTATGTTGATTTTCGATTCGGTTTGATTCAAGAGTACGCTTGTAGGATCGAGTTAGAAACAAAAGTAAAATCGAATCATAACCAAATTCAAATCAGTTTCAAAAGTAACCCCCTAGGAGGTTCGGACAGTTTAACACCCTTGTGCTAATTGCCTCCTGGCTTTCGCGGCGGAGTGCGTTAAGCGCTCGCCCTCAAGCCCGGTGATACTGTAGGAGCCGTCTGAGGCTCTTCAAGGCCCTTACGGCTAGTAGTTTAGTCAGATCGAAAAAAACAAACTGCGGGCATTCCAGTACTGAATTCGGATAAGAACGTTACTCTATCCGCGTAAACAGATATAATGTACGCGAGCAATAAATTGTTTGTTCAATGTATAAATTATACTCATTTCTCGTCCATGTCATGAGCATAACCACCCAGTCTTTACACAATATATCTCTAGGCTTTAAGAGTGCTACAATTAAGTTACTTTACAATTAAAATAGTAATTCAATTAGATTTAAATAAGCACATTGTTAATTATCCTGTGTTGTTGTAGCGATGACATTTTAATGTGGTGTCGTGTGCACGCCTGCAAAGGTTTTCGAAACGAATTTACAATAGATGGCGTGCGCGTCATTTCATTTTGAAGAAATCGGGAACGAAGACGCATCGAAATGCTATAGCATATTAAAAAAATACAATCGGATCTAATGCGTATAATGCACGGTTTCACTTCAACCGATTATGGTTCTACAGTTTTATTGAAAAGATCACGAACGTACGAGCACCTTATCAAATGGATGGCTTTTTATCGATTATTCGAATCTAATTTAATGTAAATACATATACACGAGTGACTGGTTGGTACGACACGTTACAATGATGCGTCGATCGACATGGGTTCGAAGTTCGATCAGTTAGCCTTTTTTTTCGAAGTACGTGAGAATGTTTAAACTGGTCCTGATGGTGAGCACATTGCAATCCAATAACATCGGCTACCATCGGGGCATCTACAATACATTGAAAGTCGGCGCTGTCATACCGGCCTGCTCAAATGTTTCTTCACGTTATGTTCGAAGGAATCCTCCATGTTGTAGGAAGGAAGAAACACGCTGGCCGGGAGACAGCTTCACAGGTCGGTAGAGATAAGACGTAGCAAATTTATTTTTTTCGTGACGATATGGAGTTAAGATCCTAAGCTTTCGGTGAAGGAAAACATCGTGATGAAACCACAGCATGGTGATAGGGTATTTTCTAATGCCTACCTGCCTAGTTACCACAATCAAGTTCTTAATCAGTCACCAAGCACCTATAGGTTTGTTCCGGCAGCTGCATCTGATAGCCAGTTTATTTGGGCCATATCGTGATGTGATTGTGAGCAAAAACTAAAACAATAATTTTAAAAAATACACTAAATGCTGAACTCGTCATAGTGGCACGCTTAGGGAACGTACCCATACTACGTGACCCATTCTGAGGGGTTTTTTAAATACCACGCTTGGTCACAGGGGCGGGGGTAGACCTTAGGTTTTAGTTACGTAGTCAATATCCTCTAGGAAAATCTCGAGATTTTTTTAGCTATATTCAAATATGGCGCACAGCGTTTAGCACTTTTTAAACTCACAGTAAAAATACAGAAAAATATGAGACAAATGATTTCTTTTTTAACTTCTGTCTGCAAAAAATGATTTAAAACCATATTTATGAATTACTACGTGATGACTAGAGGGACAACCGCTGGTCAACGGGTTCTTGAGTGGAGACCGCGACTCGGCAAACGTAGTGTAGGACGTCCTCCGGCCAGGTGGGATGATGAACTGCGAAAGACTGCAGGCAGATGCTGAATGCGGCAAGCTGAAGACAGGGCGCTCTGGCACTCATTAGGGGAGGCCTATGTCCAGCAGTGGACTATTATAGGTTAATGATGATGATGATCAACTAGAGGGAGAGTGTTGGCACATACTACGGGTGGTCGCATAAAAAATTGTAAAAAATGAGTCACGTAGTATGGGTACGTTCCGTTAGGCGTGTCGAGTTCCGTGATCAGCCGATGTATATATCCAGTAATTAATCAGGTTGGCAGGTGTCTGTACTCATCCGAATCGCTACCACTATAAACATGGTGAAAAAGCAGTCTCTATGACTCTCCTTTGGTTTGTCGGAGTTCGCAATCAGCCAGTGTATATCGAGCTGCATAGAAGCTTGCAGGGACCGGCTTGCTTGGAATTGATCTCTTGGTGGTCGCCGTTGTTTTTGAGTATACTATGTGCATTCCATCAGATAGAGTGACGTCACTTTCCTGTGCTACTGTGGGTGATTGTCTGTATAGTACGGTAGTGTACTAGGGGATTAATAACATCCTTTATAATACTGACTTTATTTTACGGTTTAAATACACACTAAATATAAACACCACATTACAAATATTATAGACATTGATGCCCGGTTTTTTAACATTTCAGTTAAACTCTCACTAGTTATTGATTCGATGAAATTAACCATAAGATAAACATCGGTTAACTGTCACTGTGTTTCTGAGTACACAACGAGCCGTTCAATAACTAACAAATCAATAACAATTTCCATATATTGTCACTAGATGGGTCTTTTCACAAGATCTAATCTGAAATTGATTTTATTATTGTAATTTGTCATTGATCTTATTTATTACAATTGATTTATTAATATCACTATTTATCAAGGAATGTCTGTATAAGTGACATTTTTGTTAAAATATCGAACATTAAAAAGCTACGCGTTTCGTATGTGTTATATATTATTTTTGCTTTTCAGGTAAGTTTTATGTACATTAGTTTTTTTAGTATCATCTCTGTACATATTCCATCACCAAAACTGTAAAAAAATATGGACAGCGTATTTTTTTTACTGAAGACGCTTCAATGCGCTTATTAAATAACTACCTGGAAAGTACATGTAACGTAAAAGCGTAATGAAATACAAATTTGCTTTAATACCGACAATGTGTATGCGAAACAGATTTTTTTAAATTGGTTTTGTTAGAAGAAACTTCAGAGAACACTTATCGAATCGATTAACGGTTCATTTTGGTCAGCTAAATATAAACCAAGTTTATCTGACTTTCATCATGTGACGGTATGTTCAAAAACGCAAGTTATGAGTTACTGAACCGATAGGGCTATGGAACAGATAAACTAAAATTAAAAGTACCTCAGAAACCGGGCATGAGCGGAGTGAGAACGACGTCTAGCCTCGTAAACGGCGGGCAGGTAATTGCTTTGGAAAAAGGGTCGCCAGTTAACAATCCGAGGGATTGGACCTATAAGAGGACTTTGTCTACCTACCTACACTAGTCCGCTCAGCGATTATAAACATATTTTACAGTTACAAATAAACCTTAACTAAAATATAATATGAAGTATCTACATCTGGTGGTCAGACCAGGTTGCCACAATACTATAAAAAAAAGTGTTCACTAGTATTTATGTACGCATTGTCATACCCCTAATATGTATGGCGTTTTCCTACATCACCTGCTTCATCATGGATTTGTCGCCCTACAGGCAGTCCCAGACATTCTTCACCAGCATATTTCATCCTCTAAGTCCCATCCTAGTCAGTCGCGTCTAGTCCGTTGAAAGAGCTTCTAGGCTTAGTTCTAAGTTTAAGTTCTGTATTACTATTTCTATTTTTAAAAGAGAGAGTTTTAACGGCACCATATAATAGCACGTTAGAGATTATACTTCTAAGAAGCGAACAAATTATATTAATGTACACGAAATTAACGTATTGTAACAAAATAATAAAAGTTTGTAAAAGACACAAAAATGATTCCAACCGACGTCAATTCCATTTAGATAGATGTTAATGACATTATTTATGCATGGCGGTCAGTGGCGCAGAGTTGTTTTACTGTGTCGAGCCGTACGTGTACGCAAATGTGTAACTGGCAAGTCGTTGATCATAATCACCGTTGTTAACTAAGGTTAACTAGAAATTGACAAAGTCAACCTCACGTTTTACCATTTCTTATTATCTTGTCATAATTTATCATCATCATCATCATTTCAGCCGAAAGACGTCCACTGCTGGACATAGGCCTCCCCAAAGACACGCCGGGCGGGATGTAGCCATCACACACATACATTAAAGTGCATTGACAATTTAAAATTTACCACTATGCGTCCTACAATATTATCAAAAGACTCTATTTTTTATACTACAAAGATGGCAAACAGGTATACGGCCCGCCTGATGGTAAACGGCTTTTGTTGCCGATCTTGAACCCCCCTACTCCAAGGAGCTCTGGAAACCCTACTCACCGCAGAAACACAACACTAGGTCATTTGGCTGCGACCTTGTGTGCTTCCAATAAATTCTGGAGCCGATTTTCACAAGTTGCACATCTGTGCAATCTAGTCTTATTTACAGTTTAGTTCAATAGTTTTGTGGCAAGAACACAATAGGAGGATATTTGATGAACATTAGTGTTTAAGCGGATAAAGGGGAAGGGTGGTCCGGACTAAACGCTCCCTGACCATTATTGTATGTAATACGCAGTGAGATGAGCGGCTAAACGGTACTTAAAAACAGTGTTTATTGTAGTCGACTTATTAACTGAGGTCTTAACTGTCCAACAGCTCGAGAGAAAATGTCTTCAAGCTGGCCGTTGCCTGCTTATGAAGTGCGTGCGGTTTTAGAGCATTCCTGTTGCTATCGCGCCCGTCAATAGTGCGAGTCAATAGTAAGGATTACCGAGACGATTCTAAATAGTATCTTATTTAATATGACGTTTTGGTAGAGGCAGCCGGCCCTTGTAACGTGTACTCGAAACTAGGTGAAGCGAATTAATTTTCCCAGTATAAATATAAGTGCGTAGAATTAGAAGCTCGAACCGACCGAGACTCACTTTTACGGTCCGTATTAACAGAGCATTGACCGTGGGAAAAGTGAAATTTAGACGAAGCCGACGCGTTTGCATGTAGGTATTATTAAAAAATCTGGTTTTAAGCTCCACGATGAATTCGTAGGAAGTTATCGAAACAAGCAAGAACAGACACAGGAACAGGCACAGGCGGATTTAAAGATTGGAAGGCCTGGGGCAACGAAATATAGGCCCCGAATATGTTATAATATATATGGTATAATATAATAATCTATATTAATACTAGCTAGGCCGGCAGAACTACCAGTCAGTAGTTTATATAGCTTATTTATTTATTGAGGAAGATTATACAGGCTATATAATTTTACGCTACGATAATTAGAGGCGGAGCGATTACCATACTAAGTGTAGGTCAGAAAGTACGCTAAACGAGAACGGAGAAGAAGTGATTAGTTCGGGCGAACAGCGCAGTTGCGCGGCACGGCGCGGGGAGCGGGGGCCGAGGGCGGATGTTCCGCACGACGAGAACCGAGAAAATTAAACGCAAGTGACACCGCGGACACGGCCAGCAGGTATGTAGATCACACACAAGTCAGTCATATACGGGATCGAATCCGCAACCTCTTAGCCTTTTTTATACTAAAAATGTTGGCTAACAAGCCTACGACCCGCCTGATGGTAAGCTGTTATCATAGCCTATGGACGCTTGTAATACCACAGCTATCACTAGTGCATTGCCGATTTTGAACACGCCTTCCCCAAAGAGCTCTGGAAGGCCTACTCACCACAAGAAAACAATACTATGTTATTTGGCTGCGATCTTCTGTAGGGTGGACGTATTCCACCTGTCAGGCTGCCCCAAGTAGAAAGAAATATCCAAAGAAATGTATCTGTACTCTACCTCTCTCATGAGGCTTGTCAATGAATATGCTTTTAAAAAAAAATGATATCCCTTGTTCAAACAACATGAAGAAATTAGCCTACAAATTTCGGTCAAGTTAAAATAATTTAAACTATTTTGCAAAATAAACTACTAACTTCCACTGACGCGATCAGATCTTAATTTTACCCTCTCCTAAACGCGACAGAAAAGAAGTATAATAAAAAAAAACGCTTTTTTTACCTACCTCGTTACGAACACGGCGTAACTATACGAAACAATAGTCAATTCTTTAAAACTGATTAATTCTTAATGAATAAACAAAAAAACACTCTGCGATTGTACGGAATCCGCTAAACGAGGCCCAACCATAGCTTTCTACTAAATAATATTCATAATTATGTATAAACGCGAGTTGTTTTACAGTTATTCATTTAAATCTATACATATTATAAAGCTCAACATTTCTCTGTCTGTCTGTCCGTTTATGTTCTTTTCACGCGAAAGCCACTTATCCGATTTACATAGTTTTTCATTTAATTCATAGCTATGTTATCTGGCCAGTTTATAGGATATATTTTGTTAGATAAAATGATATACGAAATAAGCAGTGATGATAATGGTGAATCAATTCGGAAAAAAGACGCTTTTCGGACTTACGCCGAGTAAACCATAAGAGATATATCAAAATAATGTTCAACATAATTGTAGATCTTGAAAAGACCTCCAAAAAAGTCTGCGATAGCATATGTCTATCTTCTAAGGATAACACACAATAAGCATTTTTGTCTTTAAAAAGACCGGCGGGCGATCGCCGTGGTCGGAAACGGGGGCAGAAAATTCGCGCGTGTATTCGAACCACGGCATTTGTAGTCCACGCGAGCGGAGCCGCGGGCACAGCTAGTAAATTATATTCCGTCGACATTTTCCAGGTCACGTTACTCTTGATATTTAAAATGTAGTCTGACGCGATCTGTATAGGAAGTCTTAAAGTGAAAAATGATTTTTCAAAACAAGCTTTTAACGTTAAAACGGAGTATCATAATTAATTGCGCATACAAAAGTAAGTATCTGTGCTGCTAACCGTTGCGGAGTTCCCTCGTCGAAAGCCAACCTTAAGTGCAGCAGCCAGGCTATGGTGCAACTTAAAAAGGGTAATCTATATCTATACATATAATAAAATTGAAATTCTGTTTGTAATGTCAAAATAACAGGTTTTTACTAAATGCATATATGAAAATATACACGATATATATTATAACAAAAAACCCATTTTTCTGTTTGTTCCGAGTAATCTCCGAAACGGTTCGACCGATTTTGACCGGGGCTTTCACTGGCAGATAGCTGGTGCTATAGGGAATAACTAAGGCTTACTTTAGAAAAATAATAAGGGTTTCACACAAAAACTAAAAACCTTTTTTAGTAGTACATGCGACCGGAGCCGCGGGCGCAGCTAGTCAAAATAAATGTGTATACACAGCATCGTGTCTAAGCTGTTGATAGTTAAAGAGTTCTTTTGTCTGGAGCCAATCCTGGGTGTGGAATCAGGTCATGCTTAACATAAAATTCCATTGTCATCGGAACTGAATCAACATAATTTATCCGAAATTTCTTAGCTGTATCCACCTACAATAGATTACCAGATAGTTTCGTCTTCTTAAAACACAAAATGTATGAATATAAATAATATTAATAAATAAATCTATGTAAATCGGATAAGTGGTTTTCGCGTGAAAAAAACATAAACGGACAGACAGACAGAGAAACTTTGAATTTTATAATATGTATAGATTAGTTAAGTTCCCAGATATTCCGGTCACTGCCGTGGCAACAACGATGCGCTTCAAGCGAATTCGTAGACACGTGCACGATATCAACAGTCATAAAAAATAAAATAAAAAACATACTTTATTTACTCATGAACAAACTCCATATTCATTTATCATATTATCCAGTTAAAAATCCTATTGCTTTGCGTGTGCCGTTAAAACACGTAAAAGCGAAAATAAACTTTATTTGTTTATCACTAGAGTGTTTTATAACTAGTTATGTAACCTTTGTTAACATTACCCTGCCGTTGTGTTCAGTTGCACGAGTAAAAAATCGCGCCAGCGGTTTTCAACATGGTTACAAAGCTACAAGTTAAAATCAATATTTTAACTATATGTATAGGGATGTGCGAATAGCATCGGAATTAGTGTTGCCATTAGAAACAATTGATTGCCGCGTTTTGAATATCGAATTGCCATTTTTAGGGTATAGGTTGGAAAATTGCCGTGTCTCATACATATTTAATCAAAATGTACACTTTCTGAATAATTTTGTAGCAAAGAAAACGAGCCCTGTAACGCCGTCCTCAGAACTTGTACGTGGCGCGCGACATAGTAAAACACGTTTGCAAACGTGCTCGTATATTTTATTAGAAACGTAAGATATTAAATTTATAATTAACTGTATAATGTGTTGTGAGTAATAAACTATATTTTTTCGTATAAGGCGTAAATTTTGCATATAAGGCGAACCGATTGGCGACTTGTGGTCTCAGTCCTTTTCGGGATTCGGACCAACCACTGGTAACCACTGAAGAGTTCTGCCTCGCCTCCAGCTGCCCTCTGAACATTGAAGGCTGCATTTTTATTTCGAAGCGGATATAAATTCCTGGGCGACTTAATCTGCACAATAGTTGTAGAGTGATAAAAAACAACGCTGATCTGAATCAAATATTAACTATACATTTTATATAGTTATTATATACGTATATTATATACGAATTATACGAACATTTAAAATTATTGGTAAATTTTTAAATAATTCATATACATATTTCCAAAAAATTCGACATTGTGTCGATTGACGTGAGTTCGAATCCCTGTAACGAGCCTGAGCTTTCGGTGAAGGAAAACATCGTGACGGAACCATAGCATGGTGGTAGGCCCACCACCTTATGCCCGCTGTCTAGCTACCACCCTCAAGTTGAAAATCGGTCGCCAAACACCTATAGGTGTGTGCCGGCAGCTTTACTTGAAAGCCAGTCTTCCACTCGACTTAGCGTGTTACCGTCTTGGACCACATCGTCACTTAACATCAGCTGAGATTGTGGCCATAGCGTTAAACATATAAACGATAAAAAACACATCATTAAATACCGACTGTCCAAATGTTATACTGTAATCTGTTATATAGTCAAAACGACCAAATAACGGTTAAAACGCAAATAAAAATTTAATAGACAAATTAATAAACATGAACATAACATCAACGGTGTAGGTTCGACTCTCATTTCTATTGTATTGCAAACAACAAAATGCTTCACGTTTTTCACATGACTGTTAACAATACGGGTTATATTTCCACCGACAGAGCTAAGCGATGCCGCGCGAGTGACAAAGAAACCGCTAGCTACACAAGTAGTGACTTAACAGTCTTAAAACACGATTACAATTTATGTTTGAATTTGAGTAAATATAAATATATAAGAGTAGCCAGGATTTTGACCACGAAATGTTATTTTTTAATACTAACTTAGCAATATAACGCGTGTATTGGCGTGTTCTACCGTTTGTATCATGGCGAATGTTCTGAAGAGCTGTTCAACCTAATTCCCTCTTCTCCATTTCATAACAGAACTACATGCGTTCGGCTCCGGAACTACAACTTTACGGTAACCTCCATCTTGGCACGAATAAAGAAATTTGTGTCGTCTTTTCTTTGCCGTACTGTAAAACTGACTCCCGGCCAGTGTGTTCTACAACATATAGTTCTTCAAACATAACGTGAGGAGACATTTGAGCAGTCGGCATCACAGCGATGACTGACGATGCATTATAGAACCTCCGGTGGTCGCCGATGTTATTGGATTGCACTGTGCTCACCATCAGGTACAGTCTAACCACTTTACCGTGAATTATAATGCAGACTTATTTAGTACAAGTATGTCTTCTAGAGAAGACACAGTGTGTCTTGGAAGACAGTTCGTGGAGACTCTTTTTCAGTAGTTAGTTTTCGTTTTTGTTAATTTCAGAGTTTCTATTCCTGACTCTCTTACTTTTTTCTGTTTACATTTATCTATTTCTATTTGCGGCAACTTGGAATTGGTTTTCTATTTCAATTATATTTTTTAACCTTTTTCTATTATCTGTAGTTTTCCTATTAATCTGTATAAAAACAATAAAAATAATAAAATTGAAATTTCTGTTTGTAATGTCAAAATAATCTTTTTAATGCATATAAAAGCATATACGGCACTTATGACAAAAAAAACAATTTAAAAAAAAATGTCTGGATATTTGTTATAGCTAATCTCCGAAACGGTTCAACCGATTTTGACAGGACTTTCACTGGCAAATAGCTGATGTTAGAAGGAGTAACTTAGGCTACTTTTGATTTTAGATTCTGTAATCAACGCGAGCGCAGCTGCGGGCACGGCTAATGTAATCTATACATATTATAAATCTCTGTCTCTCTGTCTGTCTGTCTGTCCGTTTATGTTCTTCTCATGCGAAAACCACTAATCCGATTTACATGGTTTTTCATTTAACGCGCAGTTCTCACGTGCGCTCGACCGGACTCAAACGGAGCCACGGGCACAGCTAGTGTAAAATAAAATAAAAACCTTTTTTTGTTGTACTGTAAAGCGAAAGTATTAATATCTTTAACGTTAGCGATAAGGAAGCTAAGCAAAACGTCGCCTAGCTAATGCAATAGAAGGAAAGACTTACGCCCACCTCGGTTGAACACAAAATGGCCTCTAGCTGCAACGTCACGCCCGGTCATGCGGTCATGATGACCCTTAGCGGTTTCTTGTACTATAGACCATACATTTAAATTTATGCTACAGGTCAATATCACACGATACAATGAACTAAACCTCTTTCTATACGTCCATACTTTTATGCAGACTCGGTAAATCTCTATTGAAGACCCATTAAAAGTACAGTCTGACTAAATTATTCTTGATTTGTTTGATCATCACCAACATCGATTTTTTTAAATGTTAATTAGAAAATAGGCATAAAATCCTCATGTTAAAGTCCCTGTAGTCTATAGTCATTTAAACATTTGAGGTGTAAGCAGCTCAAAATATAACATCTTAAGATTTGAGACACTCAAGCCAACATCATCTGCAATTGGTGCCACGCAGCTGAATGACAAATAAGGGCTACCACCTCTGTACAGCTCAGCTGGGTCGCTACTATCATGTATGATGGTGAAAAGCCCGTCATAGTGATTCGCGTTTCGGTATCAGCCGGTTCTATCTAGTTTCTATTTACACAGGACGGCATGACATCGGCGACTGTTGTTGCATTGTTGATCTCTCGGTGGTCGCCCACCATGCAAGCCTTTCTGCAGCTGGATATAGACTGGCTGATGCCGAAACGCGGCAATCTTAAAGAGAGTCACTATGACGGGTATATATCCGTGTGCATGGTAATCGCGACTAGGGTTGCCAACCCTACTATATTAGGCGTCCACCTATATTAAACAAAATATATTGTAGCCGACTTCCTACTATATTTTTATTGGATAAAAAAATTGGACCAATTACTTATTTTTAAATGTTTAAGCGTAAAACGGAACACGGGCCACACCTTTATCTCTTTCTGAACGAGACTTGGTATGTCATTGTCAATTTGATTATTTGTTATTATCATCATCATCTGTCAGTCAAGCAGTAAAAAATATTCCTATAAAAAATAAAATATTTATTCTTTATTGCCATCTACTATATTTTTTAGGCAATGGCCTCGAAAATACTACATTTGATATAAAAAAAGTTGGCAACCATAATCGCGAGCCAGTCAGGTACATATATATATCCCTACCACCCCGAATGATTACTGGATATACTGGCGTTACTGCATGTTACGCGTAATGTATGGCGACCGTGATCAAGTCCGACACAATTATCTTACATAGAAAACTTGGCGATAGATTATATAAGTACTTGATGGTCGTAGTTAACAAGGAGAGCATTAGAAAATGTCTTCTTACCGTCACGCAAAATAATATTTCTTCAATACCTTACCGATTGACGGATGAATTGGGCATTATTCGAAAGTAGATACACCATCTTAATTGTCTATAAAATTCCATTTAACAACAAATACGTCGGATACAGTTACAACCGGATGAGAGACCATAAAAAAGTCCCGCAGTGAGTGCTGCCAGGTTAATTTACTTAACTAAAAAAATACAATTTCATAATACAGGTGACATTTTGCATAATAAAGCTTGGTTATTGTACATGAGTGAAGTGGATTGGAAATAATACATGGACCATAAATTCTGAGGTGCCACAAAAACTATGTAGAAATTTCTAACAAAGGAGCCACCAAAATGAATCCTTAAATCGTCATAACACTGGAAACTATATTCACTCGATAATAGCTTTCAATAAATAGGACCGGTTGCAAAGTTAGGAAGAAAAAGAAGATTTATAAATTTAAAAGAATAAAACTAAAATACTATAACAAAAAAAAACGGATACTTACTCTATGGTTTTGAGAAGAAAATGTAACTGTTTACGTTAAAAAAAAGTACATTACAGATTTAGCGTTTGACCACAGGCTCAAAGCGACCACAGGATGTTAAATGAAGATGTGACTGAATCCACACACGCTAAGCCTAGAGGGCTGCCGGAATACACCTGTAGGTACTTGGCGACGGATTTTCGATGATTCCATTTCCACATAGGATGAAAAGAACTCTAATCATAGATTTTAATGTATAATAGATCGACAATTCGATAGAGAAAGAGCATAGTATACCTTTGTGTTAGAACGAGATAGGGATACGAGACCATGGTATCGTCATACGTAAATCTAAGGTTTAAAAGTGTAATTTAATGTTTAGTAGACGTGTTTAATTGTGGTTACGTTTACTGTAACTGGATGCAACTCGTATATCAAAGAAAATAAACAAAATAATAGGCAAGCTAGTGTATACCTTTTTTTGTCTCGTCTTGTTCAACCTATTGTTGGTATATACTATACTAAATCTATTGCTCTAATTGAGTCAATGTATATCTAACAAAAATTGTTAACTCTGTACTAATTTTTGATATGAAAGATGTAATGGCACGTTTGAATGGAAGTAAAAGCATTCCGATGGGACTTCGCGACGTGCCATTCGGGCAGCGTCGCGTCTGGTCGGCTCTTTCCGACTCAGCGCTTTCCTATCGGCATTTATACTAAACGCTTCTCTCTCTACAACACACACTAATTACTTTACGTGTGTGTTAAGTGTATCAAAGTGGTTTCATATACAACCTTATAGTTTATTCTTGAATATCAGCAAATTAAAACTTATAATGTATACATATTATCAAAACTCAACCTCAACCACTTATTCGATAACCATATCTTTTTACATGGTTCTTCCTTTAATTCATAGATATGTTATCTAGCCAGGTTATAGCATATATTTTGTAAGATAAAGTAACATACAAAAAAAGCAGTGAAGATAATGGCGAATCAATGCAGAAAAAAGACGCTCTTGGGGCGCTTCAATGGCTTACGCTGAGTAAACCATAAGACATATAAAATTAATGTACATGAATATACCCCATATTCATAAATAGATATTCATTACTACCCTACTGGTCGGACTGAGTGGGAGGGTATATACTCGTAAGGCGTAGCGCACAAGGAGGGGATTCTCCCGGGTGAAGCTGTAAAAGCCGTCTGAGGCTCTAGGGCCCTTATGGGTAACAGTATAGTCAGTTCGAAAAAAAAGGATTCATTCTCGCTTGAGTCGTCGAACCGTTCACATCGTCTATTCACTCACTCATAATGCGTGAACTATATTTGTAATCCATGAATTATATTCGTAGTAGTCAGGACACACAGGGTAAATGTGGGATAGTTGCCCTAGGAGGATGGATGCCCGTTATTTACACTGAGCTTTGTAAGCATAATAGGATCATAGATAATACCTATAAATAAAGTAAAGATCTCGTCCCGTAAATGTGCGAGCGCTTACCTCGCTGTCTGGAATGTGTTAATTTTTATCTATAAAATTCGGTGATTTTGCCTACGAACAATACGAATTTCGAATGTAACGGTTTTACGGAAGCATGTAATTTTACATTTTGTAATGTTAGTTGGTTATATTTAATTTTAATTGCAAGTGTATAGTTAAAATACCTCTTATAGGTAAACGTTTTACTAATTTGTTTTAAAAAAAGGAGACATCTGTACTTACGGAAAAGGATAGACGCTTCGTTTTTTGTGAATATAGATGCCCTTAATATATCCCACAAGGTTTTAGCTTAAACTTGTATGGGTTTTAATCAGTTTGTGGTTTTAAAAATCCTATGTAAGAAAATACCAGAGTTTGTTCAAGTGCTGAATGTAAATTTAATAACTATATTAGGTGAAATGTCATAAAATTTCTTTGGGACCAACGAAATATCTCATAGATATGAAATTCCACTGAGAACAGAATGTTTTTCACAGTATAAACATACCAAATCATCTATACATTGTACATATACCTATACCTATCATCATATACCTATGATGCGCAAATAATGGTAACATGAGGATCAAAGGTACTGTGTACGGTAACTTGAAACAAATAGAGGTCGTAAAAAACTTGCAATTCTAAAACATTGTAACAAGTAACTTTTTATTTTATTATTGATTCTTATTAGAATCCTTAAATAATTAAAGGGCATGCAATGTGTCATTCATACAGATTAAAATAACTTGAATTGATCATCTATTTTGTTTGATTAATCCCTAAGGGACACTATCCTCATAGCGATAAAAGCATCAAGGCATCTAACCCATATAATGGGTATCTATCCTCAAAACTAGTACTTAGAATTATTATTTTTAAATATATATATGTGATAGTTTTATTCAATTACTATCAACCATATAGTAGCTAATATACTTGGTTTCCATTAGAAAGAAAAATTAGTTTTATATTATTATTATTTTTTTGGAAAGTAAACAATTATTTGAATATGTTAGGCAACTATCCCACATTTACCCTATCGAAGATCAGAACTCTGAAGACATAATTCAAATTTCTAAATAATTGTACTATATAATCGTAGATCTTAAAAAGACTTACAAAAAATCACCGATAGCACATGTCTATCTTCTAAGGGTCACCCACAATATGCATTTTTGTCTTTAAAATAACTAGCGAGCGAACGCCGTGTATGGTAGCGGGGGAGCGCATGTGAGCGTGTGCTCAACCGACGGCATTCTGTAGACCACGCGAGCGGAGCCGCGGGCACAACTACTAATACATAATTAAAATATATTTATTTTAGCAAATAATATCATAAAAAAATTATAAATAATTATCTGAATAATTGCTTCTTTTCGCGGTTTTATTTATTCATAATTTAATATTAAAAAAAAACGACAAAATTTGAATAGTTCACATCCGTCATGATTCCTTTATTTATTTCATTGTTTAATATTCCAAATACATTTTAAATTAAAAGCTAAACTTGCACTAAATTTCTTGGTATTTTTGCAAATAACAAACCTGGCAACACTATACCTAACGTTACAACAAAGACAAAAACGAGTTTTCAAATAAAAATTCTCGTTAACACGTATAATGCTATTGCCATTCCTGATCGAGTCACAATCAACTTGTTCTTTTTTTCTGGGACACAGAGCACGGACCGCCTTACGAACAGTGCGATAGACAATTTGGAACATGATTCATCTTATATCTACCGTAATATCAATGACTTCAAACAATTAATTTTCAAACTCGGAACTTTTTAACATTTTTTTTTAATTTTCTCAAACATTGTGTTCGATTTAATATTCATTTAAGTGATTAATCTTCTTTTTCTTCTAAATTTGGCAAACAATTAAGTATTATTAAGTTGAGTAATTGTTTCGTTTTACAAAGTAGAAGCGTCTTGAGATGATTTCATTGTTCTAAACAAAATGATAGCCCCCTTGTTAGAAATTTCAAAGAGTTTTTGTGAAATCTCAGAATTCATGGTCCCAGTCCACTTCAATTGTATGCAATAACCAAGCTGTATTGTGAAAAATTCCACCAATGTATATTTATATTATATATATATATATAGGCGTTTATTTCTATTATATATACTATAATAGAGTTGAAAAGTTTTTGATTGACTGTTTAATTCACCGGCGGCGCCGACCTCGAGAACATGGTCAATCAAGCTGCACTCTCAAGTAACTACACTATTCACTTCCAAGCCCGGTAAAGCTGTAAAAGCCGTAAAGGCTCCAGGGCCCCTCAGGCTAACAGTATAGTCAGTTCAAAAAAAAAAAAAAAACTATTCACTCACCGTGCTTTTTATTTCTTCTACGTTCTGCGTACCTTTTTATTAGTGTTCTGAAGTCAACAGGACCCTTTTAATTTCGCTATGTCTCCGGCTTAGCTCAAAGATTCTTACTACCAGAAAGCTGTTATTATTTTAAACGCGCTAATCTCTGGAACTACCAATGGGATTCGAAAAATTCTTTTTGTATATTGTATAGGCTATATAACTTCACGGTTTGACCGTAAAAAGCGGAGCAATAACTATGAAAGCTAAGCAATCTGGCATGCTAAAGGCAGGTACGGGAAGCTGAACAACGATAGGGATTTGTAGAATAAAATTAATACGGGTGAAACAGTGGGGCACAGCTAGTATTAAATATAAAATAGGATCAAGTAACGCAAATATAGGAAAGAAAATAAAAATAAAAATAAAAAACTTAGATCCCACTATAAACTCCTTTGTGTGAATTTTATGAAATTTTTGTGTTTTTTTTTTTGTAAATACACAAAGGAAAAAATTAATCCTTTTCTTTATCTTCTACACATATTATAAAACTCAACGTCTCTCTGCCTGTCTGTCCGTGTATGTTCTTTTCACGCGGAAACCACTTATCCGATTTATATGTTTTTATTTTAATTCATAGCTATGTTATCTGGCCAGTTTCTAGGATATATTTTGTAAGATAAAGTAACATACGAAATAAGCAGTAACGATAATGGTGAATCAATTCGGGAAAAAAGGAGCATTTGGGGCGCTTAAATGGCTTACGCTGAGTAAGCCATAAGATATATATCAAATTAATGTACTACATAATTGTAGATGTTGAAAAGATCTACAAAAATGTCAGCGATAGCATATGTCTATCTTCTACGGACCAGCCACAATAAACATTAGCCCAGCGAGGGCAGCACAATTCCTTCGACGGTATTCTGCAGTCCACACGAGCGTAGCTATGGGCACCGCTAGTTACAAGATAAATTTAACTAATCAGGAAATTAATATTTACTACTATCGGCATATTTCTACATATGGCAAATTGTATTGTAACGACCTTAGCAAAAAATAGAAAAAATCTCGAAACGCCAAGTATGTATTCGTAGGTACGAAAAGACATCACAGTTCACAGCTACATTCCAAGCTTATCGGTCCGATTACGTAATCAAACAAATAATGTTCTTAAAATAGAACACTTCCCCTTCTTCTAAACTAGGTCGTATAGTTCAAGGGTATTCTAGCTGTTTCGACCTTCGTTTTATTTACGTATATAAGCGAGCCGTGTTTCAAGCCCAGAACTGTTCTGTTTTGGACAACCAAGTGAAAACAACAAGCGATAAAAGGAAGAAATCTGCAAGAGAACCATAGAGTAGTGTAAACAACAGATACTGTAAGTACGACCACAGTATAGTGAACATCTAAATATTCACTGGGTTTCACTTTTGGTTTAAGTAAGAATAAATTATTTACGTTAAATCTAAAGTCATTGTCACTATCCACGGGTATAACAGTATCTTAGAAACCTTCCAACTCCATTCCATGTGTCACGAGAAACAATGCGAGCTTTAATTGAATTACTCGCAAGTACTTTCAAGTAATGAATGCATATGTAAGGTTTTATCTTTGTCACACTTTTTATGCTATGAAGTATCAAACATGCGTACCGTTCAAATAATATTAAGTGGTCACTGCAGCCTATCTGTTTACTAGCTGTACCCCACGGTTTTACCCGTATTAAAATATTAAGAGAGGTAGGGCACAGAGAAATTTCTTTTGAGATTTCTCTCTACTTGGGGCAGCCCGACTGGCAAACTTGATTAGTGATTAGTGATTGGCAATTTACTCTGCTGGATTAAATAAGTTTCAATAGTTTAAAAAACTAAAAACACGCTTTAATTACGCACTAAAAATATAAAACTTTTTAGTCTTATAATAACATCTCAATACCAATCTATTTGACTTGTCAAAATGAATCATATGAACCTAAACTCAAGGGGTTTGCGAGTAGCCACTGAAGAGTTTTCTCACTCACCGGGTAACGAATTTATGGAAGGTAAATATTTAACCGTATTGCCTTAGCGGACACGATGCCACGGTGCAATGTGTACAAAGGTGACAAGGAGTCTCGTAAAATCACCTAATAGACGGTCAACGGAAACGACAATGAACTTGGCGGGAAGCGGCCATTCTTGGTATCAGAAACATTTAAACAAGGACAAAAGAGTTTAACTTCATTCAGTCTACGACCACAGAGTAATTATTCTAGCATGTTCGTTTACCAATGAATCAGTATATAAATTCAAGTACCTTAGGTACTGTGAACTTGAACACTTTTCACACAAAGGCCAAACCTTTGTTTGAAAGTATAATATAAGGATTAAAAAATATATTTTATGTCACGAGCAAAACTAGTATTTACAAAAATAAAGAATTATGTGTGCAGTAGTTCACACGTGTCAGAAGTGAAACATTCCGAAAAAGATAAAAAAATATGATCTTTAAAAGTTATTTTTAAATGGGTATCTTAAATCAGCGGGATTCGAACTATCGACCACTCGTGCGTACTGCGTATGAAGTCTGGTCGTCTCAGACCACTAGGCCAATCCGACGACGATCACAATCATGAAAATCAGTACTTGCATTAACCGTGCATAATGTAAATGTATTCTATCTCGTTCTCTCGTAGACTAAATCCTATCGAAGTATATGGTTATCTCTTTTTACTGTCGCTTTTTCGTTTCATAGAATTTCAAATCACAACGGTCCTAAAGATGTTTTCACTTACGAAATTTCACGAACATGCATTCTGAGATGTCACAATAAGTCTCTGGAAAGTTCTAACAAGGCGGCTACCATTTTGTTACATCACTAAGATTATCAGAAGACACTAATGTATTAAAACGAAACAATTATTGCATACATGTTACTGGCAATAATAATCATTAATGACGAGGATCGGTTGCCAAAGTAGGTCAAAGGCGAAGACCACAATCTCACCTGATGTTAAATGAAGATGGTAACACGCTAAGCTTAGTGGTAACGGCAATCAATTGCAGCTACCGGGACACACTTAAAGGGGCTTGGTGACAGATTTTCAACTGTGGTATTGCCATACTCCTAGTCCTCATCATAAGAATCAGGCGCGGATCCAAGGGGTGTCGTAGAGGTCTACCATATTAGAAAAATCTAGTTTTTTTTTAAATTGTATTAGATGTTGAATATTCAAGTATCTTCAATACATGACCCCCTTCAAACTTAAAGTATATCTTAATCTGGACAGAATTTAAAAAGTTTACATGAGGTCAAGCGGCACGAAGATGGTGATTAAAAGCCGGTCATTGAAAGTATTGTTTGGTCTTTAAGACCTGGATACCACAGTATTCAATAAAAACGATATTATGGTATTGTTACAATGTGTCTCCTTCACTGATAGCTCAGGTTCATTGCAGGATTCCAAACAACGTCACACAACAATACCGCTTAAAAATTTGAGTGATTAAGCTGTTTTCTTTTACTTATGTCTTGAAGAAAATGTAAAAATATGAAATAAGGTAATTCATAATATTGAGGCTAAGTCACAAGGATATACCTAATAAATGGTGTGTCTCATATCAAATCTCATATTAACAAACTGAAAAGAATTCCCACGTTGGGGCTTACAGGACTTGCAGCCGTGGTGTAGCCCGTATAGCCTAATGTGAAAAAGGGGCCAAGTTCGGTAGTAACGACGTTCGGGCTAGTCGTTGTCACCGATAAAAGAGCCGAGATCTAACGGGTGCCAAGTTTCATAGTTGTTCCTTTAATGAAAGTTGTAGGAATGTACGTTCTTTAATTATTTATAAAACAATTTCTTAGATATGAGACTCCTCACTTGGCAAGTCTTAATTGTCAATAAATTGCGATCAAAAAAATTTGACTCAGATATTTTTTTACTGAGAGATTGACTGAATGTGTTTCGAGCTGTGCATTAATATGCACATAAATAATTACATAACTGTAATTGAATTGTAAATTAAATTACATAATTGTAATTTCAATGTTAGTATACGCTTTGACAAAGGAACCACACTAACGTTCATACTTAAGAATTAAATTAATTACGATGGAATTTCAACCACCGGGCGACAACAAGTATTAATAAAAGAGCCTTCATTTTGGCTTCCCGATAAAAAACTTAATAATGATAATACATATTATATAATAATTATGTCGATAATATAGCCAACGAGATTTTTATATAAAGACATTCAATTATAACTTACAATTATTAATGCGGTTTACGATTTCCTATTTCCTGGCGAAGTCATATCTGAAATTATAAAAAAAAACGCTGCATTAATACGTAAGGTACTTAATAGGAAGTTTTTATAATCAAATCAAAACTGCTCTATTTAGTTTATTCCATGAGAAGGTATTTATGAATATCAAAACAGTCATGAAGACCCAACAATAAACTCCGGTATTCACACTATTATTATGTATTATTTAGTTATTTTTATGTAAAGAAAGGGAATGACTTCCAGATATCGCAATCATGATATCATCTCATATCTTATCATTAACGTAACACAATTTTACCTAAAAAAATAAATTTTACTTATAAAAAGATGGGGTGAAAACGGGGAACAGTTATACCCCCAAGATGAATGGATTGATGCCTGCATCATCCAGACTCTGTCCTTTCAGTATTTCTGGCTCTAAGCTAGCTTCTTAGATTTAGATCTTTCTTCTAAATGATATTATTAAAAGTTGTACTAGCTATATCTTTGTGTAAAACCATTATTAAAAGTATATACTAGTGTCTAAAGTTTTTTTTTAAACGATAAAACTCATTTCACATATAATAGAACGAAAAAGAATGTAAAAAAAATATGTGTGGTTTTATGAAACCACGATGCAAGTGAAAATTAAATAATAATAATAACTTCATCTTCGCCTCAAGTCTCACAGTTCCCTACTCTACGCTTCGCCGAGTCTTACAGCTCCTACGGCCTCCCTCTACGGCCAGCTGTAATGTGACATGCGATATAAGAACGAAAAATTTTGGGGCGATAGAATAAAATTTTCACTTTAAAAATGTTTTTACAAAAGGAAGTTGATATCTTTTGTGACGTAACGCACGGCAGTTCCGTCAATGAAAACATGAAAAACTGGAAATGAGTGTATAATTTCTCAGTCCTACTATATAGAACGGTTCACTCAAAAAGGACTGAACGGATTTGAATGAAAATTTATCCTGGTGAATGACTTTATTTTTTATTTCTCTTTGGACCCAATTCAGGAGTCCACGCACAAGAAGTCACAGGCAGATATTTTAGTAACAGTAAAGTAGTATTTAAGTAATAGCTTATTTATTGATATCACGTGGGGACGAATCAGTTGGTAGAAGCTAGTCAAATTTATATAAATAAAAATAAAATGGCGTTCGTTGGGAATCGTATCACTTGACAACGGCTAGAATAATTTGGATAATTCTTATTTTTTAATGTTACTCATACTACTGTTATACCCTATATATGTAGGGACAAATGCTGGCTGACGCTGCTGTGTCTACCTAAACAGTTCCACCATCGATAGTCTAGAGATATTCTAGTCTCGATCGTCTTACGGGTCGGCTGCCTAAATATCCTTTACATTATTTTTGTAAAAAATACATTTAAGTATTCTTCGGAATCATTATAGTTTTTTTTTAAACTAATTTCTAGGCTCAATATAACACTAATAAAGTTTTTAGATAAAGAAAAATACGTATACTTACCTGGTAAATTGCAAAATTTAGGAAAATTCAAATTGCTTTTTAACACGTTTTTATTAGCTTCACTTGTAACTAATTAACTAACAGACAATGTAATAAAATCTTAGAAGTCAATTTTAACCTACTTCTAATTGTCTTATCGAAACGAAACATTCCATGTAAATGCAGTTCGGATGACTACAATATAATTTGGTATCTCGAAACTGATCTGATGATGGAGCCAGGAGGTGGATACTGGAACTCTTCAGTGGCTACTAACAAATCCCTCGAGTTTAGGCTCATATGATAAAATTGTTTGTTGTGATGTTTTATAAAATTTAGTACGTGATTAAAGCGTTGTTTGGTTTTTGATAAACGACATATTTACTCTGTTGGATTTATTAATGAAATCGAGACAATTACTCACGATTCGAACGATATAATTACATGTATTTTTATTTCGTTTTGTTCTTTATGGTCGTGTAAAACTTTTCAGGAAAAAAATTAAGATAGATGGCGCTGATAGGTAATGAAGGTGATGTTCAAGGGCTTCTGCAAATTTCTGTACGACGTTAATGACAACATCTATATTAAATTAAGGTCCTGGTGTTTTTTTTTTCGAACTGACTATATGATAGCCATACGGCTACAGCTACACCCGGGCTTGCGGGCGACCGCTTAGGGCACTTAGCTACGAAATGTCCTGGTGAATGTCTTCATTTATTATATACCAAGGTGCATTTTCTATAGCACCTAGCACTTTACTTTGGAATCAATGCATAAAAATAATGTTAATTTATATTATAATGATTAACAAAACTCAATTATCTATACTAATATAATAAAGCTGATTTTTTGTTTGTTTGTTTGTTTAAACGCGCTAATATCTGAAACTACAAGACGGATACGAAAAACTTTTTTTGTATACGATGGCCAGATTCATCAGGAATAGTATATGTTATATAACTTCACGCTACGACCGTAACGAGCGCAGCAGTAACTATGAACATCAAGCTATCTTACAAGCTGTAGGTACAGGGTGTACAACAATGATAGAACTACAAGGTCGCGTTAGTGGAGGCATCGAGGAGCGTTAGTCGCAAAATGTCAACACAGGTGAAAACCATGGCGTACAGCTAGTCTTATAAATAAAAATCTTGCTTGCGTCTGTTAGTAAGTCAAATACAACTTCTAAACGACTTGGACTAATAATATATATTTTGTTTTATAATGGTTTATAGATACGTTAGAATCCTATAGGTGATGCAGCCAAAAGGGCAAAACATCTGCCTACCTAACTAGAAAATATAAATCGACGGCTCCCACGCCTAAAGTCGAAACACATTTTTGAGTAAAATTGTATTTTTGTGTCATTAGAACCATAATATACCGTATTAAACATTCCTGAACCTTAATTACTGAATTCCTGAATACTAATATCTTCTATAAATTAGGAGTTCTTGAAATACACAAATGAACTATATCAGTAACGTTTACAAAAATAGCTCTTCTGAAAAATATCGTTTTTTGCCTTACGACCTTATGCGTGGGAGCCGTCGAAATAAGCATTATATGTATCTTGTAAAATATATACGTAAATTTCTGTTCACTGCGCACCAGCCCGGCTAGCTCAGTCGGTAGAGCATGAGACTCTTAATCTCAGGGTCGTGGGTTCGAGCCCCACGTTGGGCGACAACATTTTTCGTTTTTTTTTTTTTTTTTTATTTATTTTATGACTAATATTGTTCTTCTAACATCGTCCAGTTCCAATAGTGATAAAACTATACAATTTGTTAAAAATGTTTTCAACTTTAGAAGATATGAAATATCTCAACGTAAACAAAAAAACATTAATTATTTATTGTTTAATATAAGTATCTAGTACATGGCTGAGTTATGCACAACATATCCCCGCCGCCGCATATGACCACTTTCTCCGAAACAACAAATGTTTTTACATAAAGCGTTCTTTAGCTTGCAACAGTTCAATATCAACACAATGAATAATTATAATAGTGATGTGCAAGATTCTTTAAAATGTTTATCCGCTGATACGGATACAAATTTTTTGCTGTCTTGATTTACAGATGCGGATCTCAATTTTCGTACTTCGTTTGTTTGCAGTAGATTCGAGGTTAGACCGATAGTTAACGAACCCATTACGTAAAGAAATTATAAGACATATTTAACCAAGCACGGTGAACTTGCAAAGCCTTCTGAGACGTTAGGGATCTTTCAGATAATAAAGTAGTCAGATAGAAAAAAAAGGTTACGTTTTCTGTTTTGCGAATCATATTTAAAAATAGGTATATATATATTTATACAACGTTAAATTATTTTTTCTTATATAAGAATAAAAGTCACTAAAACGAATTCACATTATAATCTTTGATAGCTAACTTCATCATGTCGCACTTACGTGACATGATTAGGGTTGCCATTCTTCCCGATCACCGTTATTAAGCCCTCTGTCCCGTCAAAGCATTATTTTACATCCCAATTTTTCGCTCGGGCACTGCATTGCAAAACCTAGCGCCAAATTACTTGACCAGGCTGGGAAAGAAAGAAAATGGTGTTGAGATTTTGACAGTTGCTTTCAATTGGAGGCAAAGTTGACTCGGAAGAGTGGAAGGAGAAAAATTCTGTAGAAGAAATATAGTTTTACCCATTAAATGAAACAACAAAATCCTGAATGACAATATCATATGCTTAAATTATGCGAATATTTGTTTACTTGGCCACAATGGCACCGTAGAAAGATTATTTTCATTAATGTCGAGTCAGTGGGTCGATGAGTGAACGAGTCAACTCATGTTTAGAAAGATAAAGAAAGATGCGCCGACACAGTGTTTTATAAGCATGTAAAAACGCAGAAAGAATTATTTAAAAATGTAAAGTTTTCAACATTTTTTTTTTATTTTTTTTTGATCTGACTATACTGTTAGCCATAAGGGCCCAGGAGCCTCGAACGGCTTTTACAGCTTCACCGGACTTGGGGGCGAGCGCTTAAGGCACTCAGCCACGAAAGTTTTGCAACAACATCCGAGGGTGCCAAAGTGGCCGAACCTCGGCTCGGACTGTTGCGCGCTATGCAATTAAGTCGCGAACTGACTAATGCCCTAGCACACTATCTAACTAACTATACATATATACATGTCGTTTTCAACAAAATATATATTCGTTTATTTTCTCTTTGTGTCCAGACTAGAACCTAGCCGTACATGGCAACCCTAGATAAGATGGGCGCGCAACTCCCAATTTTACCCTCGACTAACCGAGTCAAAAGAAGTACCTATATAATGTATAGGCTTTATCACATCCCTACACGTAAGATGAACTAATCACAAAGTCACATCTCCTATACCCGTGGGATACTGTGTTGCAAATAGCCACGAGTTAACCATCCATGTTGTTTCCCAGCGCTAGCCAAATGTTTCTCAATTTATCACATTGTAAAATGGACTCTAAGAGGACAGTTTAAAGATCCTTTTTCAATACATTTCACCTATTCATATCATTTACATTATTAATAACATCATTACAAAGACCTTGATGAGTTTCATAACACATTGCTTTTTAATTAGATAGTATATTATAATATTAGCTATGCCTCACGATTTCACCCGTATTATATTTATTCAAGAAACGGTCAGCAGCCGACTCGCCCGTGTAGTCCTTTCGTTGTTCCACTTCCCATGCTTGCTTATAGCTTGCCAGGCTCCTTGACGTTAATGGTTTCTGTTCCGCTCCTTAGGGTCGTAACGTGAAGTTATATAGCCTATATTATTCCTCATGAATCTGGCTATCATATATTTATTCGTGTCCGATTAGTAGTTTCAAATATTAGCGCGTTTAAACAAACAAACGATAAAACTCTTCAGCGTTGTTACATTAACATAGATATACTACGCTGCCAAAAAAGTACCAGAAAAAAATCAATAATACACAAAATGTTAGTTATTCATCCAAGTTTATATTATTGCTGTCAAAGTATGCTCCTTCAGAAACGATACACTTACGCCAACGAATAATCCATTCATCAAAACATTTTTTAAACGCTTTTCCGGAATTGACTTTAGTTCTCGTCACGAATTCTCCTTTACGTCTTCTACCGAATGAAAACGGGAGCCACGAAGTGGTAATTTAAGTTTAGAAAAAAATGAAAAAGTCAGCTGGAGCCATATCTGGTAAATAAGGTGGTTGCTCGATGGTATTTGTTGAGTTTTTGGTTAAAAATTCGTTTACAATGATGGCCTCATTTCAATCTCAATCAACCTTTGGTTCCACTAATCTGGCCTTTTTCGTCGAATTTTCTCTCTTAAACGCCGCATAACGCTCAAATAATATACTTTATATACCTTTTCACCTTCCGGTAAGAATTCCGAGTGCACAACACCGCGATAGTCAAAGAAAACATTCAACATGTCTGTGACTTTTGAGCGACTTTGGCGTGGTTTTTTCGGTTTCGGTTCAGTTGGAAGGCGCCACTCCGAAGCTTGTTGATTAGTTTGCGTGTCAAACTTGTAAACCAACAAACCAGTACTTTATATGAATGTTGGGTCGGTATTGACTCGTTCTAGAATGTCCTCAGTGACTTTTATGCGATTGAGTTTTTGGAGAAACTTCAGGTCTTTTGGGACTAGCCGAGCGGCAACATGTTTTATACTCGAGTGATTATTTAAAATGATACGGATCGACTCGTGATACATAGAAAGTTTAGCGGCTATCTCTCTCAAACTTGAATGAGAATTTTCAGTCACTATTTCCTTCACTTTAGCGATGTTAACTTCAGTTGAAGACGTTGATGGCCTACCAGGGCGAAGCAAATCTTTCAGCATATCTCTCTTTTGAACGCTTTGTGCCATTCATAAGGACGTGTTTTTGATAAAGTCGATTCACCGTAAGCCTTCTGTAATATTTCAGTTTCTCAGAACCGATGCAAAATTAAAAGATAAACTCTTTGTTCGATGTTTTTGTTCATTATGAAATTCGCAATACACACTAGATGTGATCTAACTAAAAACAGCACTGTATTTAATCTAAATGACAGATGCAACTCAAATTCAAAGTTCAAATTCAACGTTCGTGGCTCATGAGCCCTTATGGATAACAGTATAGTCAGTTCGAAAAAAAAAATGCCAGTGTCTGTTGCCAGTTCTCGACGTTGCCACACCTACCAGCTGCCATAAGCTAATAACTTAAACAATTAAAGTTAAACATAACATCTGCCGAAAGTAGACAAATAACCAACAACAGGTAGATTACATTAAAAAAAACTTTATCAAAACTAGCAGTATACAGCGGTTTCATTCGCCTTTAAATGTTGAATTATTGATAGAATACTTACAGGACTTCGGCGTAAACAATATTTTTAACACACTTATATTAGCTTCACCTTTAACTAACTAACAAACAATGTAATAAAATCTTACAGGTCAATTTTAACCTACTTCTCTAATTGTCATATCGGAATGAAACTTTGTATGTATATGTAGTTCGGATGACAACACTATAATTTGGTATCTTGGAGGTGATCTGATGATGGAGCCAGGAAGTGGATAGTGGACAGTAAACCCCTCGAGTTTGGACTGTTATGATTTGTTTTGAAGAGTCCAATAGATTCGGTTTGGAAACGAGATGTTATTATAAGACTAAAAAAGTTTTATAATTCTTAGTGCGTAGTTAAAGCGTGTTTGTAGGTTTTTAAATTATTTAAATTATTAGTTTAGGCATTCACAGTTCGGTCCTTCTCATCATCAATCTCATTGAGCGTAATTTTTGACCAGTACTTTGCATGATAATTGCTCCGCTCCTAAGGGTCACAGTGTGATGTTAGCCTGAAACCTTCTTTAATAATTACGCTATAGAATGCATTTTTTTTATCTGACTGTTAACAGTAGAAATTAGCGCGTTCAAAAAACAAACTCTTGAACTTCATCACATTAGTATATATCATGAAACAAAAAGAATTCATTAATAAATTAAAAATACCACGATATTAAGAAACAAAATTGATGATCAACTCTTGACTCAATATTTATCACGAATGTTTTAATAAACCGTGAGTGAACACATAACGCCATATTGATTTTGATTTCACACCTGTCCTACAAGCTGGTTTTTTTTTGGAACGTATTATTTGACACACTTGACAGTGGCGACATTGCCTGTATAGGCAGAGCTCAAATTATATCAAAAATAGTTACGTATGCGAAAATAACGTTATTTTGTTTTCTAAGATTAAGACGAGTCATATTTAACGGTTTATGTAATCAGGTGTAGTGAACCGGTTTGATTACTTTAAACTTGACATGTGAAACTTGACACCGAAGTCAATTATAATATCTTTTCATTGATACCTAATGAATATACATGAAGAAGCTTAAAATATAGCATTTGTACTGTTATTTATATGTATTGTATAATAGTTTGTAGTCTGAAATAAAAATCTTTTAGTTACAAATTCGAGCTTACCTTTAATGCGGGACGCGAATGTCATAATGTAGGGTGATTGGAGACACTCCTCACTCTAACATAATTTTATTAAAGAGTAAACGAGACAGTATACTTATATATCTTAAACTTTATTTACAATAATAATTACTATGTAAAAAATTCAATAGTTAGCTAAAAATCTATACTTATTTATTTAATCTATATTAATATAATAAAACGGAGGAGTTTTTTTTGTTTGTATGTTGTTTTATTTATTTAAACACGCTTATCTCTGAAACTACCAGTCGAATACGAAATTTCGCTTATGCGCGTCCCGTTTCTCCAAGCCCAGTGAAGCTGTAAAACCCACCTGACGCTTCAGAACCCTTAAGGCTAACAATATAGGTAGTGAGATGGAAAAAAAGAGATAGTTTCGTTTCGGAAGCAGCTGGTGTATAGATAATAGGTATCTATTTATAGCCCAGCATGATAGTGGCGACTTACGGTGGAGTGTTGATCTTTCGGGGTCGTCTTCGATTGAATGTTAGGGAAAATATTTTTTTCTAATTTTTATCTATACTAATATAATAAAGGGGAAGAGTTTTTGTTTCTTTGTTTGTTTAAACACGCTAATCTCTGGAACTACCAGTCGCATTCGAAAAAATATTTTTGTATATGACAGCCAGAATCACGTGGAATAGTATAGGCTATCTAGCATTAGACTACACCTCTCAGATAGCCTTAAATATTGATTTTTATTAAGTAAGTTGGAAGTAACATCGCACTCGCACTGATTTATCCGCGTGCGCTGGCGTAATGATTAGTGATACGTAAATACAATGATCTACAAAAATATTGCTTCTTAGTACATCTAAACAAAGTCAGCGATACCTATGCCTACTTCTTATACATAAGAGGTATACATACACAACAAGGTATATTGTGACAAAGTTTTATTAAAAAATTGATTTATGAGCATTATTATTAGGTATGGCATATTAATATTTACGAACGAAAGTAACTTCATCATGAAGACAATTTTATGAAGATAAACTTTGCACCTTATAGCATGATATATGGACGAATAGTTTAGGAAACAATGGAAAAAAATTCAACATTCGGCCGCCAATCAGCTCGCCTGTTGTGCAAAATTTGCGTGGGAATTTTTTGACTTACCCTCGTGTTGCTATCGATTGGTACTATATCGCGCTACTAGTTGTGAGGACAACTTTGCAAGGATCGTTTTTCTTCGGTCGTGCACACACTCATTGATTTAGAATTCGACAATGAAATTATCGTAACATAGAAAACCTGTACTTGCCGGTGTTTGAAGTTAAATTATTGCCAGTTACTTAGTAACCGCTATTTCAGTACCGAACTACGCGTGGAGTAGAATACAAAAATATATATTATGCACACAAAATACACAGGCATTTCCTTCGAACTCTTAAAATAAATATGACTTTGACACACGTTCTTGGTTACCATATGTTGGAAATAATTACTAACTGACATGACTAAAACTGCAACAGTTTGGGACATATGACGCAATCGATTCAAGACAAGGGATAAGTTGCGGTGGCGAGTTAATAAAAAAACTATTTTATGACGTCATCGACACCAAGAAACTCGACAAGTTCCATGGTAGATTGTGTAGCAGTATTATTATGTAGTGTCCTTCCAGATGAGAGTAACCTTGCATCAATTCATGAATAAACCTGCGCACTTCCAGCCATCTTAACGGATCTTCACGCCATCTTGCATGGAAGCCATTCTACGTTTAATCACGATCTTCGACAAAGAACTCGTCTAGCCAATCATTCATTAGCTTTTTTGTAAGTTGTAACCAACATATTGCCACTACAAATGAGAGAGATTTAAGGCTGATGAAAAACTCCTCACCTATTTTGGCTCTAGCGACTATTTCAGATCCAACGTTCATGAGCTTTGATATGGCTTGTGATGTTAATATTTCTCTGTCAAGTTTTCAATTCATCGCGTCATTCTTCGATATATTTCAAAGGCTTTGACTTTCGTCATAATCAAAACTCCAATCCGGACATTTGATTGCCAGATTAGCGTCGAACGTAATCAGGTATCTCCATTCACGGAGGCTCTTTTCATGCGCCCCATTTTTGAACACGTTTAACGCCACCAGTATGTTACAAAATGTTTACGTTACGTATTACATTTAAACTAAAAGGTAGACATTGTACAAGGATAAATGGATAGCTAGACTAGGCGCCGCCTTGCCTAGACAGCTATGACGTCACTTACCCGAATTCGCAGACATCGTCGCCTATACGGGGTTGAAAACTACATAAAATAAAATCTTTTTGTCGATTTTTTTTACTGTTTTACAAGCAAGCTACCTATATTGTGTCCTCTGCTCTTCCACTTATAAGGCAGGAGATCATAGAGTACTTGAGTTGAATTCGGTGTTTTTGATTTTTTCCGGATAACTCGAACTCCAGAATTGAGCTTAGTGCATTTACTGGTTTTATTGGGTTATCCCTGAAAATTCGTGCACGTGTCGTTTTTGGAACAAAATTAAAACATAGCACATTAATATTTCGGTATATGTATATGCTCGTGGATGATGGAGTTTAATAAATAAATAAGAAAAATTATAATATTGTCGATTTAAAAGGATTTTGAATTAAAATCACCAACCCCGCAACGGAAAGTTAAATCATTTTGTTAAGTTAATCACCTGACACTGTACCTTCTTTCTTTATAAAAAACTGTAATAAATCACTTGATATCCTATAACAACGATTTACAATAAGCCAATTAATACTGGCACATTCCCTTTCACTTAGAAAAGAGCAAATTTATTGCCTATTTTTAAAAAGGGCGACTATTGTTGTATTGTGAATTATATGCCAATTTCTTTATTATCCGTACTGGCTAAAGTCTTTGAAAAATTAATATATCCCCATATATGTAGACAAATCAGACCATACATTACTCCTCACCAACATGGCTGTCTGACTGCAAGATCTACTAATACTAATCTTACAAACTATGCAGCATATTTAGCAGAGTCTGTGGATTCTGGAGTGCAGGTGCATGCTATTTATACTGACTGCTCGAAATCCTTTGATACAATTAACCACAGTATCCACAGTATAGTAAAAAATTGCCTATGTATGGTATTGGCGGATTATTGTTATTGTTGGTTTTCTTCTTACTTAACAAACCACCAATCAGTTGTTATTGTCGAAGGGTATCAATCAGAATCATTTAAAATAATATCTGGCGTCCCACAAGGGTAAATTTTTGGACCTCTTTTGCTTTATATTCGCGGATGACCTCAAGATTGCATGAAGAATTCACAACATAAATGATGTTAACAAATTGCAATCACATTTAAACAGGCTAGTTGTCTGGTGTGAGATTAACGGTATGTCTTTGAACATAAGCAAATATAATCATATAAAGTTCAGCAGAAAGAGAGAGTTAATCTCATCAACATATCACATTAACAAAGATCCAATACAAGAGATTACTTGGATTAGAGACCTAGGAGTCGTTTTTGATAATCGGCTAAAGTTTGACATTCATATAAATAATATTTGTGTGCACGCAAAATGTTAGGTTTTGTATTTAGAAATAGTAAGCTTTTTTAAAACCAGTATATTAAAAAACTTTTGTACTGTGCACTTGTTAGCAGTGAGCTAACAAAGCAGTGAGTATTGTTGTACTGTCTGGTGGCCTCATTATCAAACATATATAAACAGTATTGAAAGTATACAAAGGCGAGATTAACTATGGTGTTTTTACCAGACAATAAGAAGTTCGCTCCTTATTGTAACAGATTGAAAGCAGTTAAACTTATATATTTAAATAACCGACAGATTATGCTTACCATGATTTATTTATATAAACTTTTTAATAACCTCATTGACGATTCAGAACTTTTAGAAAAAAATATCATTAATATACCTTTCAAGTTACCTAGATATCCAGCCCCTTTATTTGGCCGTAAATGCTACAGAACCAATCTAGGACATTTCTCAATAGTTCCAAGATTATCACGCCAATATAATGAGATGGTTAAAAAAGATGTCACCATTGACATATTTGCTGATTCACCATCTCAGTTTAAAGTTAAAATTTATACTCTGTTAGCTTTATGATTTTTTGTCTTTAATGATTTTGTTGAGATTTGTATTTTTTTAAATTTTGTAATTCAATAATTATCCTAATTTATATTTTCATTAATTGAAATTGTATTGATGAGAATTGTATAATAATATTCTAGATATATTTTAATTTTAACCATTAATTAATTTGTTTTTACGCATGCTGTGATTGACTATAATTAGTTTTTCAATATTATTGTTACCTGTAATTGTTATTATCTAGGCTTTTTTGTTTTGAATTACTGTTGTCAATCCTTATAAATAAATAAATAAATAGTTTTAGTACTTCTGCTAATTTGTTTGTCGTGTAACATGAATTATATCGTGTCTTAATCTGCGAGCGTTCTCGATCT
This sequence comes from Saturnia pavonia, assembly GCA_947532125.1. Lineage (NCBI taxonomy): Eukaryota > Metazoa > Arthropoda > Insecta > Lepidoptera > Saturniidae > Saturnia > Saturnia pavonia. Next base: position 2,921,658 of record OX383922.1, read on the forward strand.
TCAAAGTTAAAATTACCAACTTTAAATCTGGTAATCCGATTCCGCACAGTTCATTCGGCTACAGCTCGCTCCCCGAACGAATGTGTAACCGTGACGGGTCTGTCCACGATAAGAAAAAGGTTGTTAGGTTAGTATTTATGAATATGAAATACATATAAATAAATATTCAGATAGTTAATAACAAAATAAAATACTAACGATACGTAATTATTATAATTTTATGAAAATATTTACATAAGAAATATATTATAGTTTACTGATGTACCTATTATTTAAATTATCTAATATTCAAGAATAACCTATAAGGCTAGCATAATAAACGACGGTGATACACTAACACACGTCAAGTAGTCAGTGTGTGTAGTAGAGAGAAGCGTTCAATATAAATGTTGCCCGAATGGCACGTAGCGACGTCTCATCACAACGCTTATACTCCCGTCCAAAGGCGCCATTAGAAGTTTCAAATCAAAAATGAAAGACAGTCCATTCTTTATCCGGATAAGATAATGTAGTTCCCGTAGAATATCAACAGCTAGTTGTTTATTAAAATTAATTTACGCGCAGGTGGAACCGGAGAAAATTACTAGTAACAGGCAACCCTTGCTAATAACCGCCGCAGTGTCGCAAGGGAGTGCCGAGGACGCACGCGGGGTACGGCCAAAAGGTCGCTCCAGTGACTCATAGATGACGTAACACCTGACACTACTGTTAATCAATTTCATATTATAAAGTCTATAAAGTATAGTCTTTAAACTTGTCAAAAGTTAAAAAGTATATCGAAAGAAAAAAACGGGTGCAACTTTTAAAAACGTGCTAATACGTCGTTTTTTTATTTATTAATAATTCACCTTGTCTTTTACTAATAACTGCTGGTCGTCCATTGTCCATCGTAATTCATGGAATTTTCAAAGAGTGCATTTTTCAAGGTGCTATTTACTAATACCCGCCTGGCTAGCTACCACCTTCAATATGAAAAGCAGACATATACGCATGTAAAACTTATAACACCCCACTTTTTGCGCCGGGGGTCGAAAATTAAAGTAAAAAATGTACCTATTTATAATTAGGTTGATGATAGTGGATGGAGATAATTAGATGGACGGAAAGGAAAACGAATGAAGTGGTATTAAACATGGTAAAAGAGAGGAGGATATCACCCAAAATGATTGAAAATAGGAGGGGAAGTTTGATGAGGAATTTGATTCGACACGACAACCTAATAAAAACTATAATAAAAGGAAATATTGAAGGGAAGAGGAAGAGCAAGAAGGAGACATGCATTCAGCAAGTGAATGAAAAAATTGGCATCGTGTCTTATCAAAATGTCAAGAGGAAGGTAGAGTGTTGGAAGAGCTGGAGATTGTTCCACCGACAAGAGAAGCACCGCTCTTAAATTTGATATATTAAAAAAATTATGCCATAGAATTATATCAGTACTGTAGTGCAGTAAGGAAAAGCTTATTATTAGATTTACGTTCATTTGAAACCGCAGGGTTTGCGGTCGGCAAACCTTGTATTACTATGACATAATTACGTATTTTAAATATTAACGTATTGGCAGCTCCAGACTCGCACCGTAAAGTCGCGGCGAGAATTCACGCCGTGAACTCCGCGTGACGTGAACTACTTTTCACACTCACAATGTTCATAGTCGGGTTCGCGCACTGGTATTAAATGGATGTAACGTCATCTGCTGCGTCTTATAGAGATAGATGATGCGTCTTATAGATGCATAGAGTCATCTATGCGTGCGACCGCTGTAAGTTGGAACGGGTGCAACATAATTCGCGCGTAGGATCGACCGATCGCATGCTATAGTCCTCGCGAGCGGAGCAGCGGGCTCACCTAGTATTATTATAAAAGAAGTAATGTGTATATCAGCGCTTTTTGCGCTGTCTTTATGAAATAAATTAAAAAAAAAAATAAAAGGATCGATCTAGTACCTCACACGCCGGTTCGTTTCGATGACAAGGATATTTTCCGAAAAGATGCTGGTTTTAAAATTCACAGTTTTCAGGGCACCGCGCCGTTGAATTTAACTTTATTTTTGAAACCACCTTATTATGATTCAAGACGTTGAGGGGTTTCACCGATTCACACACGTGCCCGCTTTCCACTTCCCATAAAATGTCGACAGACTGTTTTATGAATCTTTTAACTTACAACAAATAGTAAGCAAGCAGCATGATTCAATATCACATTATTAAATATATAACGTGGAAATCTCGCAAATTTATTTATTTTGTGTTGTAAACGTAGCTATATGAAAATTACTATAATTTTAAAAATTCATAGCATCTCATTTGTACTCATTATAAACGAAATAAAGGAGTTAAATATTCAGTAAACTTACTTACGAGTATATATGCTTAGAATAGTTTTTGTAAGCCCATTATAAAAACAAAAACTTTACATAATACGTTAGGACACGTTGCATTGCCAAAGTTGTAGACAGGAAATTATTAGGGTCATCAACCCTATCAATCTACACATATAATAAAATTGAATTGTCCGTTTGTAATGTTAAAATAAGACCTTTTTACTAAATACACAAAAACACGGTACTTATAACAAAAAAAAAACAATCGAATCCGCCTGGTAGTTTAAGCGGTCAGCGTGTTTAAACAAACAAACAAAAATACTCTTCCGCTATATTATATTAGTATAGATAAAAAATACAAAAATATATTTTCCCTAACATTCAATCGAAGACGAACCCGAAAGATCAACAATCCATCGTAAGTCGCCACTGTCATGATAGCCTATGTGAATAGATACCTACTAGGGTATATACCAGCTGATTCCGAAACGCGACTATCTTTTTTTTCGATCTCACTATTATGTTAGCCATAAGGGCCCTGAAGCGTCAGTTGGGTTTTACAGCTTCACCGGGCTTGGAGGAAAGCGACGCGCATAAGCGAAACACTACGACTGCCTTCTCATCATATGCATGGTGGTCGCGACCTAGACGGCCTACCCATACAGCCCTAACACCCCTTTATCGCAATTATCTCGTAAGTTACTCAGCAGGGTGCAGCACGTGCAAGCATGCTTGATTGTCTAACTTAAGATATTATTTTGCACCTCAAAAATTTCGAAGGATTCTAAATATTGTGTATTTATCATAGTGTAGTCGTGTGTCGTGTAATCATAGGTTCGATGACACACACATAAAAAACCTTATCGCTACAACTGTCAACAAAAAATGGGCTATAAATCAAACGTTCCCCTCTTTTTAAAAGCGATGAGGTAAGTTGTTTACAAAATAGTAAGAGTTCAGGGGCCTTCTAGAGATTTCGGGATCGAATCATTTAGATATATAAGGTAGCTGTGTCGTGAGTCGCGGCAGTTATAAATTCGAAAGCGAAGTGGCAAACATAAGCGAATTAAACGAGAAACATACAGGCTTATTCTGTGAGTACATACAGGCTAATTCTGTGAGTACATTCGGAGAGCGATTTATGAGTTTGGGTAGGTTTTTGCTTACTTAATTAGTATTTCTTTGAATACGAATAAATTGCTTTCGTAGGACACTACGGCATTTTACTACCCAAGGGCGTAACAATATCATAATACTTAAAAAGTTTGTATTTCGCATCATTCGATCAAACGGAGAATTAGATAAAATTAATTACTGTGAAACGAAACGTGAACGCGGCACGTCGCCGTTTACCAAGAATAAATTCAATGCCACAGTCCCTTCTGGGGTTTATACGTGATGCCATTGTTAATAAGGCATGTTACATTTCAAATAGGTCAGAGAACACTGTTCTGAATGAGAAATCATACAATGTGTAGCATGGAACGGATCCGTAAAGCATTGTTATTAAACGAAAACTGTGATACATGATCATTAACATAGATTCATGCTTATTTTTAATATTTAATGGCAATTGTGTTCATCCGCAGTTCTGCCAACGTCACGTCAATATAATATAATATTAGGTCCTTACATATGAAATTGACGTTTTGTTGAACTGGCCACCTTGATCTCAAATTTCTGGCGTTTGGTTAGGAATTCAAATTCGTTTCTTTAGGTTTGTGTATTTGTGTTTCGAATTCAGTGATTCATTTGTTTTCGCATCATTTGATTTTTCTTTGACATCATTCTTTTCACAAAATGGAAAACTTAAGATATCACCCTATTTATGAATATGAGTTTTACGAAACAAACCCCTTAGACGGCCGGAGACCCTAGTTGATAATGAAGAATTAAAGATGATCGTGGAATATCCATGACAAAAAATTTCACGCAAGGAAATTATTTTAATTTCGATGATGCTGTCCAAAGCGCCTTCAAAGAGGTTATTGATTCTCGCTCTCACACTTTTTTCAGCAATGGAATCAATGAACTACCTATAAAATGGCGAGAGTACATAGATAATAATGGTACATACTTCGAATGATTAAATGTATAATTTCAAATATATTTTTTTCGTTTTACTTTTTCAATATAAAACACCAATTTCATATGTAAGGATCTATTACTTCTAATATTCTTGTAATCTTCAAATATAGAATTCTAACAAGATCGGTTCTCTTTGTTAAACTGTACTTTTTTTTCGAACCGACTATACTGTTAGCCTTAGGGGCCCTGAAGACTTTACGACTTTTACAGCTTTACCGGGCTTGGGGGCGAGTGCTTAAGGCACTCAGCCACGAAACCTTAGCAACAACATCCGAGGGTGCCAAAGTGGCAAAACCTCGGCTCGGACTGTTGCGCGTATGCAAATAAATCGCGATCTGGAACTATGGTCCTATAATTTGAACTAAACTAACTATATTACATATATACATGTTTCTTCCCCTTGGGAGGAGGGAACGAACATGTGTATGTGTATTTAGTGATCTGAAAATTTTTGTTTAACTAGGCAAAAAAATAAAAAAGGTCCCTTACAGAACCTATGTACCTATGTGGCTTGCATGTGTGTATGATGCAGTGTCATGTGTGTCTGTGATAGCTAGTGAATGTAGAGTCACTGTATCGCGCGAGCGGCTGCTTGGCTCAAGGGCTCCATACCGATGGATCGGACCTAGGTTAAACTATCCAGAAAATTTTTGTGGTAATATGAAATACATGTTCCTAGTTATCTAGACACGGCAGTGTGTCAGCCAAGTTCGAAACGGGTGACACCGGCCTTTGTGTATAAATCGAACTCCTGCAGTTGCTCGAGCCATCTTGCGACTTGCCACTCTGGGTTTTTAAACTGAAGCAGCCATTTTAAGGCAGCGTGATCCGTCCTTTATGCGAACTTCCTACCTATGAGGTATTTGTGAAAATGTTGCAAGGTTTTCACAACAGCAAGTAGTTCCCGACGAGTGACACAGTAATTTCTTTCAGGCTTAGAAAGCGCCTTACTGAAGTATGCTTATGCGACTTGTCGATCCTCTTGTATTTACAATACACGAATCATTTCGAACTCCCCTCTATAAGGCAAATACACACACTAGAAATAGACCTACACGCTGGCCTTTTGTACGTTTAATAAACCTCCTTTGAACATCTAGAATCCCAAATATTATGAATTAATCTATACATATTATAAAACTCAACGTCTCTCTGTCAGTCTGTCCGTTTATGTTCTTTTCACTCGAAAACCACTTATTCGATTTACATGTTTTATTACATAGCTATGTTTATATAGCCAGGTTGTACGATAAAGTAACATACGAAATAAGCTTCGACGATAATGGTGAATCAATTCAAAAAAAAAGTCGCATTTGAGGCGCGTAAATGTTATGGTTTACGCTGAGTAAACCATACGAAATATGTTCTACATAAATGTAAAACTTAAAAATGCCTACAAAAATATCAGCGATAGCATATATTTATCTTCTAAAGATCAACCACAATAAGCATTTTTGTCTTCAGTCTTTTGAACCGGGGCACCGCGATTCGCGCGTGCGCTCGAACGACGTAGTCCACGCGAACGGAGCTGTGGGCACAACTAGTTTTTTTATACAACTAACGTGTCAAATAGCGCTTTTCCGACTATGAACTCCAAGGAGCTCTGGAAACCATACTCATCACAGGAACACAATACAAGGTTATTTGACTGTGATCTTCTGTAAGGTGGAGGTGGAGGTAATCCCCAAATAAATGTATCTGTCCCCTACTTCACTTAAATGAGTACATTCTGTCGCTATCATATTACTCATATTTATATTTAGTCTTATAATAGTGATTCAATAAAGGGCTTAGTTTATCACAATTGTTTGTAATACTAATTTAAAGCAATTAGTAAGATCGACGGCGAAGAAAGTTTAAGTGGGTTGCGTCACTGTAGGCCCCGGTAGTTGAATGGTAAATTGTGAGTGAAAGAGAACGGTATATGGTCGAGAAAGGGACCGACGATACGCACTGCCCTGATGCGTATATTCACAATTGCATGCGTTAACGTTTTGCATTGGAGCTTTCACGATTATACGATTGTTTTATTATTTTACTGCTAATTTATAAACTCGTAGACTTTGAAATCCTACTGAATTTAATATAATAAATGTAATTTGTTACATTAAAAAAACACTTGAAACTTTAACTTGGCTGTAAGTGCAGTAACTTTTTTTTAATTCTTTAGAGGTTTAGCGTTAGACAACAATCTTACATGATATTAAGTGACGATGTGACCGAAGATAGTAACTTTTCTAACAATAGCTCTACTAGGGCAGTCCGACTGGTGGAATACCTCCGCGTTACAGAAGATCGCAGCCAAATAACGTAATGTTGTGTTCCTGAGGAGCGTAGGGTTTCCAGAGCTTTTTGGGGTAGGGGGGTTCCAGATCGGCAACGCGATAGTGATGCCTATGGTATGACAAGCGTCCATAGGCTACAGAAGCCGTTTACCATCAGGAGGGCCAGATGTCTGTTTGCCACGTTTGTTGTATAAAAAAAAGATGTTAAACCTAGAGCGACTGATTCTCAAGTGCAGCTGCCGGAACACACCTTCTGGTGTTTGGCGACAGATTTTCAACTTGAGGGTGGTAGCTAGTCAGGCGGGCTTTAGAAAAAGCCCTACCAACATTCTATGTTTTCCTCACGATGTTTTCCTTCACCGAAAGCTCAGGCTCATTGCAGAGATTCGAACTCACGTCAATTGGCGTGAAGTCGTACACGCTACCATTGAGCCATAATTGTATAATTATACGAGCGTGCTTCTAATCACGTAGAACGAGATAGTAGTGTCTAAGGAACGCGTCCATTGTCAATATTGGAGTTAAAAGGAATGATAATGGTATTATCGGCAGTTAAGTAACTCATTTCAATTTCAAATGAGTCCGCTTAACCCCCTTTTCGTTATTTATTGACACAGAAGTATGCCATTGTATTTTCTCTATGAAACTAGTATAGATAAAATAGCTATTTTTAAGTTCCGTGCCCAGAAGAGTTATCCTACTGTTTATAACTTTTTTATGATAAGAAGGCAAAATTACTAAGAGATACTAACTTGATGGTAAGCAAAGTACAATCCAAAAAGAATGATGACTCAGAAGATGATATCAGTAATTAATAGCTTGTCACCGCTGTCTTGCCTGTGTGTAAGACTCGCGAATGCCTGGTGGTCACGAGCCAGCGTGCCACTATGATGGGTGTTACATCTTGTTGAAGCAATGATGACTCAGTGGTAGTGTGCACGGACATCGCGTCGATTGAAGTGAGTTCGAATCCCTGCAATGAGTCCGTGTTTTCGGTGAAGAAACCACAGCATTGTGTGCAACTACCTTCTAGTTGAAAATCTGTCGCCAAGCACCAATAGGTTAGTTCCGACAGCTGCACTTGACAGCCAGTCTTCCACTACACTTCGCGTGTTATCATCTTAGGCTACATTGTTACTTAAGATCAGGTGAGAAACAAACATTTTTATGTTTGGCGTAGTGGCCAAAATCTGACCTGATAAAAAAAAATGGTCATCACAATCCATTACATACAACTGCCATGCGATCAGATGACTAGAAAATATCTTCATGCTATGGTTTCATAGTAGTTTTTAGATTAAGACTGTAAGAAATGATAACAGAAAAGAAACCATTATTCAATTAGTAATAGTGAAATATAACAGCACTTCGACACAAAACTTTCACGATAATTAAACAAAGGGGCCTAATTCATATTGCAAATCAATACAGTTCACTGGAACACGGATGTGTACATATGTGTTTGTTCGTAAAACTGTATCAAATTAACACATAAAGAGTCCTAATTTCAATTTCACACTAATTATAGAATAAGCGTTTAAACAAACTGTAAAATCGATGTATTTTTTTTAACTACAAAGGTGGCAAACAAGCATACAGCCCGCCTGACGGTAAGCAGCTACCGTAGTCTATGGATGCTTGTAATACTAAGTATCAGTAGCACATTGCCAACCTTGTACTCCCTAACCCAAGGAGCTCTGGAAACCCTTCTCACTGAGGAACAATGTTATTTGGCTGCCATTTTCTGTAGGATGGAGGTATTCCACCAGTCAGGCTGCTCCAAATAGACAGAAATCTCAAAAGAAATTTCTTTGTGCCCTACCTCTTTTTGACCTAGAATGTAAATTCTTTAGATTACACAGTTTTTTTTTAAATACCATATCACCCAATTACTCAGAGAGTGTATTTATAGATGGAAGAGTTATCTATGCTGACTGACTTTTCTATATACAGTTGGTAACAAAGTTGAGTTACCCTAAACACTGGACTAATTGTCTAAGTTTGGCATGTCATGGGACATCTCTCATAACAAAGTATAGGTTAAGTCAGGACAGGTGAAAGTATTTTTTAGATCAAATTGATAATGAAGATCTACTACCTAGCAATAGCACTTTTATGAATCTCACTGGGGTTTAAAGGATATATATGCAGGGACCTTAATAAATTATAAAATATCTTTGAATAACACTTAAGATAAATTTTATGTAATATTGGTGGCATTTTGCATGATATAGTTTGGTTATTATGCATATGTGAAGTGGAAAATGAATACAAACTGGAAAAATGTATTTTATAACAAGGGAGCCACCATCTTGTTTAAACTAACTTTGAAGATTAGAAAAGACTATGAACACTTAAAAAAATTGTCACTGAAAAGAAAAGCAGAGGACATGGCTTCTGTCTTTACATAAATGACACCTACAATTATTATGGATTATACCTAAATGGATTATAAAACCAACATCTGGCTTGGTTGCATGGTCTAAGATACCTTTGCTTTTCCCTTTCATGAAGAAAAGGAAGAACTATACCAAGAAAACCTTACATACATACATTTAATAGGAGTTTTTAGTGGAATCTTGAGTTGGTATGTTGTGGTTTTATTACAATTCATTATCTTGGTTCTTTGACCTTATATTATAAAATATTGGTTGCATTTTACATAATATAGTTTGGTTATTGTGCATACGTGAAGTGGATTACAAATATAAACTGGTGACAAGCATTTTGAGTTGCCACAAAAACTCCGTGGATAGTTCTAACAAGGAAGCCACCATGATGTTAGACCCCACTTTGAAGATTATAAAATACTACGAAGGCTTAAAAACATTTAAACAAGTGATTCTGCGGCTCCAAAACAAGAAGAAAATTACACTTGATAATTATTTAAAATGACAGATACATAGATTTTGCTGATTTATCTATACATATAATAACATTGTCTGTTTGTAATGTCAAAATAACAGGTTTTTACTAAATACATATGAAAATATACACGGTACCTATAATAAAAAACCCATTTTTTTTGTCTGTCTGTTTGTTCCAGGTAATTTCCGAAACGGTTGGACTGACTTTAATTGGACTTTCACTGGCAGATAGCTAATGTTATAATGAATAACTCGTACATAAAATAAAAAGGTTTTTAGTAATCCACACAAGCACAGTACATAATACAAATGTACACAGCTAATATAAAATACAAATCAGCTATAATGTGGAAAATTATACAGGCAGAACCTAGAAGCAAACAGTACAAATAGATTTATTTTGGCGTGATTAGGAATAGGTTTATGGGCTAACATTAACAGATAATGATGATGATATTCATTATTCATTACATAAGTATTTCTATTTACTTCAGAAAAAAGTTTTCAGAAATATTAATGGCTGTCTTTAATACTATAACAACTCATTAATTCTCATCAATCTCATCTGTGGCATACTCTAGGAATAGAGGAAAATCCTTTCTATTTTGATTATTAGTTATTAAGGTATTATAAATACTACTTGTGAATACTATTTTCCCTCCATATTGAAGCTAAATGAATGCTTGAAACAGTTAAAGTTGCAATATTGGTAACATTTACTTTTGAAAATAGCATGCAAGCCAGGATACTTAGCTTGTACGAGGGCACTATTTAATTTAAACCACATTTATGACCTCAATGGAAAGAGTATAAAACCAAATTCAATATAAGTATTTCTTTATAGAATTTGATTATTTTTATTACTTATAGTGATTTTTTATTTTTAATAGATAAGGTAGAATTATGTACTGACTTTTCATAATATTTTTATAAATTAGGTACAAGTTACACTAAGAAAATCATATTTAACCAGCCAAAAAAATTTTTTTCGTATTTTCGGTCATAACAGAGTATAAAAAATATTCTTTCTTGCACCACACGGTAATTTATTATATAAAAATATGCTTATTCTTGTACATACCTTCAAAGCAGGAGGACGCTATTATTGCACAAAATAAGTTGAGATAAATTCATTATCATCAGTTATATTTCTTAACACAACACTTACACTTACAAATTGCCTCGATAAACAAAAAAAAACACTACGTCGTGAAATGTGTACTATTATCCAGTAATTGTCTTACTGGAATCCGGTTTTATACGACACAATTCAAAAATAGAAATAACAATTTTTAAAACAGGATGTCGAAAAGCGAAAACAAATTGATGTTCCGATGACAGCCTAATATTTAAACGCATGTACGAAGAGTATGTCCGTAGAACTATTATTTTCGACACGTTTCACAGAACACAATAACTTTTATTTTTTTCATAAAAATAGAACCAATAATTTCGATTTATTTTACGTTTCTGATCGAGAGATGTTGTCGCGACTAAGATCATAGAAACACCCACAAAAGTCAACAACCGTTTGACAGCTGCTTTTGGCGTTTTTTGGCATTGGTACAATGTAAAATCCATAGTTGTCAAAACTATAGACTCAATATCTATGGTTTTATAATTGACAGATGTTAAAGTTCGAATAAGATACAGTTATGTATAGATGATACTTATAAATTATGAATAGAAATAATTACTAATTATTTATTACTTCATGTAATATTTCATAGATAGCGCTAGCTTTTGCTCAACTTTATTTAAAGGTTACAGCCATCTGCGGTTATATTAAGCAACTGGTTATTAAATTTAAACGCTAGATGGAGATATTATACATTTTTTTTTAAAGTGTAAATTACGAGATATTTTCGGGTTTTAGCCACTCTACCAAGAAACTCTTATTTAATAATATATTTATTTAGGACCATTTAGGAATGAATAAAAATTTATAAATTCAAGAAAACTATTAAATCCTTTTAATGTTTAGAGCTTATTCATTTTGTTGAGAGACCGAGTTGGTTTGTTATTGGGATGTTCAATGAAAGACAATGTTGTGAAGGAAAAAAATAATAATTTAATGAATACAGAGGAATACCTAAATAATTATGTAATTCGCTATAATTTATTAACTTAAATAAGGAATAAGCGTATATTTTATATGTTATAATGAGATCAGTAATTATGCTATTATAAAATTAAACACATATCATGTAACAGTTTAATTGTAATTCAGAGTACTTGTGACTACCTACTACCTAGTATGTATACTAAAATATTATGTGTTTACAGGTACTTGTTATATTTGATTTAAGATTTATACGGTGTTTCTAAACTATATAATTTAAAATGAGATCATTTCATTAATTCCAGTTCATTGTTGTTTATATGCTGCCGCTAATGTTCTTTCTTGGACTCAATTTCTATTCCTTTGGGTATGCAAAGAAACAGTATAATAATGGCCCTGACCTTACGCAAGTCATCGCTTGATCCACACATCGGCAAGAAAGCTACTTATATTCTATACTGCCCTAGGTACACCACTGTCTATGTGCTTATCGTATTAGGAATTTTATCTGTTGTATTACAACTTACATACAAAAATCTTGCTTGCGTCTGTTAGTGATTCTATAACTTCTGAACGGCTTGACCGATTGACCTTATATTTACATAATATATTTGTTTTATTGAGACGATGGTTTATAAATATGTTAGGAACCAATACGTGGCACAGTGGTTGAGTCATTGACTAGCAGAAAGGGCAGAGAAACGTCTTTCGGAGCAGCAAGTATTTAAATAATAAACAGGCTTAACCAAATCTCTTTTCAAGTATAAGGGAATTTTATATAGAATTGGCGTCATATCACTTTATTTACTGGGTAGTAGGACACGACAACAATACACCAGGCGTAACATCCGTCATTGGCGTTTACCGGGATCAGCAGGTGTATATCCAGTAAACAACCGTCGTTATAGGAATCTGTAACCGACTGAGTCGCGACCAATATACACATCGTGATAATTCCGTCACAGTAACTCTCTTATAAATTGCCGTAATTTGGAATCAGCCAGTGTATATTCAGCTGAAGGCCGGCATGACAGCGGTGAACATCGTTGGATTATCGATCTCTCGGTGGTCTCCTTTATTTTTGGTTTGTACTGCGCTTACCAAAACGTACAGTGACGTCACATTACCGTGCTACTATAAAAAGTCCATTTATCCTCTTCAGAAATATTTACTTATTACAAATTTTGCATCATTTGCAATTTTAATGTCCTCTTTTCATCGAACCGACAGATAATAAGTTTTGAATAAACTATATGGAACTAAATACATTATTCTTTGCGAAATTATTCAATAAGCATAGCCATAAGTTTGGAAGATTTCGTATCTTTCTCAATTCCCGGGAATATGAAGCCTTTCTTCGCCAGTTCTTCGTAGGTGATCTCGTAGAGTACGTCGAAACCGGCTTTCTTAGCGACTGCTTGAGAAGCGCCAGCAGTGAAGACTGTCGCTGTTAATTTTATCCCAAGAGCTTTGCAGAGTGGAATCCTGTAAAACAGGTCACATGAATCATTATCGGTTTGAAAATCAATATTACACATATTTTATTCAATTTAGGCCATGAGTAGACATTTATGAAAATCAAAAATACTACCTATTACTTACTGGATCGGTAATATTCTTTGTCAAAATAAAACTAGGGTATGGATGTGTATTTTACGCCTTTTTTACGGTCCATTTACAACCTCACTCGATCATACGGTGGGATATGGGTATCACTGAATTACTAATTATTAAGAAGCCTTTTCCTAACGTTTACGATTTTTATGTTTTAATGCTGTTTGACGAGTATAGGCTGACATTGTAGCAAGTTTTCTTAACTCTAAACTATATTCACAATAGCTATTCCATACTAACGTTTTGTATACGTTATCGACAAAACTTGATTGAATTGATCCTTTAACTATCAAGTTTTCTAATTAAATTTTGGAAGTACTTTCATTGAAGAATTATAGCTGTAAGGCCAAACTGTACTGTTTTCAATTGCCTCCTACTACAGAAGCAATTTAAGTAATTTTTCGGTCAAGGAAAATATAGAGATAAAACCGTAGGTTGAAAATTTGTAGGCAAGCACCTATAAGTATGTTCCGGCGCGGCGGCTGCATTTGAGAGATAGCCCCTTTAGGTTTAACATGGTCATTTAACATCAGGTGAAATTGTATTCAAGCACTAAAGTAATATAATATATTTAAAAAAAGCCTATCTTTATATTTAAAAAAATCTAGCTGTGCCCGCAGCTCCGTTTGCGTGGACTACAGAATGCTGTCGGTAAATCACCCGCGCGAATTGTGCTGCATCAAAAATACTTATTGTGGGTGATCTTTACCAGATAAATATATGGTATAGCTGACTTTTTATAGGCCTTTTTAAGGTCTACAAATATGTTGAACATTCATTTAATATTATATCTCGTATCGTTTACTCAGCGTAAGCCATTTAAGTGCCCCAAATGCGTTTTTTTCCGAATTCATTCAACATTATCGTCATTGGTTAGTTCTTGTGTTACTTTATCTTAATAAATATATCTGATATCCGACCAGATAAAATAGCTATGAGTTAAATAAAAAAAAAACATGTAAATCGGATACGTGATTTTCGGACAGACAGAGAGACGTTGAGTTTTATAATATGCATAGAAGATGTAGAAAATAAATGTTTATCCCCTATGCGTTCTAAAAATTACTCGGTCCCTTGGATGTCTTTATAAAGGGTTGACCCTGTATATTAGAACAAAGAAAAATATATGCAAAAATATTCTACATTAAAATAAAATCTGTTATCTCCAAATAATACTAAGAAGATAATTATACAATATATATTCAAAATTGTTTTTTATCGGTTTTGTCGAGTTTATGTCGTTGCTTGCAATCGACTTTAACTCGCTTCTTTTCTTCCATTATATTCCTTTTAATATGATAAATCGGTTGTGCATAACCATAATCCATTTCACAGTAATATAAATGCTTATTTCTGTTAGCTGGATTCGGGTAATAAGCCGCATATAATACTTCGTCAACTTCATACAATTTCACATCGATAGTGTGCTGAAATAGTGTTCCGCTTGTCAACATTCGCTGAATAACACCACAAGCCACATCACCAAATACGTTACCCCATATATTAAAAAACCTCAAAAAGTATGGTTTCTTTACACTATTCAATATATCTAACACACCTTCATCTGTCAATTTGTTATGCGATATATCTAAAGCACGTATTTTGGAAAACGGCATACCAAAACTGAGTGCCCTTGCTCCTGTATTTTTAATTCCATTTCCAGCAACATTCAGCAATACAAGTTCTGGCCCTTCGGATAAATATTTCCCTATTAACTCTATACCGTGATCACCGATTTTATTAAAACCTATATCGAGATACAGAAGCGTCGTGTTCCGTCTCAAACCTCTGACAAGATATTCCATATCATGACTTAGAAATTCATTTTTCTGCAAATGCAATTCGATTATACTCGAGTTTCTTTCCAATAAGTACTCGATGTGATACGCAAGCCATTTAGTTTCGTATGAGTATCGATTAAACATCGGAATCAAACGACTGAAGTCGAGTACTCGAAGCGTTGTGTTCGCTCCACGATCAATTCTCAGCGCTGTGACAAGTTGAGCGACACTGGACAAGGTCTGTCCGCTTTCCCCGATGTCACAATACTCTAAACTTTTGTTGTTCATCAGAAATTGAGCAAAATACTCCCCACCCTTTGTTCCAACATCGTTACCGTTAATTCGCAAATATTTCAATTTAATATAGCCAGCATATTTCGCTAAATTTAAAGCGGAATTCTCCGTCAATTCGTTATTCATTATATTCAAATTAATAACACTCGACCTGCCTTTGATTAATAATTTCTTTATTAATTTAAAAAACCCCTTATCAGTTATTTCGTTGTAGCTCAAATCAATTTTAGTTATTCTTCGTGGTAGTTCGCGTACGTAAAGAGAGATGGCTCTGATGTCAGTGTCTTTTATTCTTTTGTGGTAACGGTCGTGCAAATCTTTTCCACGAAGGACCAAATTGCCCGTGCCATCAGAATTTCTTTCAGTAAACAAATTTAGTCTGATCTGGTCGATCTCTGTAGCACATAATGGTGTTGGGTCACCGCTAATTTTTTTCAACAAACTAACTGTATCACAAATGCATTTCTTTTGTTTTCTTCTGTGAGGTTTCTGGACCATTTTAATTAAAAATACAAAATTAAATAAAAAATATAATCGTGTACCAATTTGACGTTGGTTGTCAATTGGACATATTTCGAAAACTAGGAAACATTTTATAAGGATTTATGAGTCTGGAAGTTATGGTTTTGTATAGTCTATGGTTCAAAAAGTAATATATAAAAAGAATTTAATAATATAAATATATCCTCAATTTTTATATAAGCTTATATCATAGATTAATTTTCAAAATATCATAAACAACATACAAGACCTATAGACAATTATTCAACAGAATAAAACACAATGTCTAAAATAAAAAAGACATGCGACCAAAAAGGCCAATGTTAACTAACATTTAGCTTAAAGTTTAAAAAACACTTATGTTAATTGTATATTAAGCTTTGTCTATTGCTATTAATTATAACTGAAGAGAGATTTAATTGTGGCGATCTTGATTCCTATTTTTATTTGATGGTATTATTAAATTTTAAGCTTATTAAAGCTCATTAAAATTTGCGTTTAACTATTGGGCATACATTTGGCATAAGACATTGGGCATAAACTTAAATAATCTAAAAAAATAGTTTTTACAGTTTTGTTACAATAATCAAAAAATATTTCAGAACTATATAAATAATAAAAAAATTAACGAGTCAAAAATTATTGTCAAACGTCTCCAGAAAAAATCTAGGCACGAGCTTACTTCATAACTTTTCATGTTTTATCTGCAGAGTTTATTGACTTGATTTTTAAATTCTTTTATTTACTACTAGCAGTTTTCCCGCGGCTTCGCTTGCGTCATAATTGAGCTTAGCCCCAACTATTTAACTTTCTAATTGAAATGCTAGTTATTGGTTTTCATAGATGTATCTTCAAAAATGACGGATTTTTGTACAAACTTTCATTCCCTTTTTCATCACCTTAGGGGTTGAATTTTTAAAAATCCTTAGTGTTCACCTACAGTGTAAATGGAACCCGTATGCATATTTTCACGGTCCTAGCCCCAGTAGTTTAGGCTGTGCGTTGATCGATTAATCTTTCAATCAGTTTCTTACTTTATATAATTAGTAGCTGTGACCATTAGTTGGAATAAATCCCTTTGAATTTGGATGAAGTTTGGTGGGAAGCATTTTGAAAATTTTCAGGATATTTTAAGATCGTAAAGAGGTATTCTACAAAAAATTTGAGCAAAAAATTTAATTATCAACGTGAATGTTGTCTATTTAAATAAATTAAAATTTCAAAAATTTGGCATTTAAAAAAAAATTTTTTTCATAGCCCAATGTGTCCTTTTCTAAACGAACCCTGATTTTTTTTTGTTTAGCTATAATAGTTTTAGAGATATTAAAAAAATAGATCTGAATAACTGCGTAAAAGGAATTTTGAATTTTGTATAACTTTTAATAAAATAAAAAAAAACATTATTTTGAGAATTTCAGGATGATTTAAGATTCCTAATCAAACGGTTTTTTTGTCCAGTGAATACATACCTACCTACTTCAAGAAAATTCCACGACGCATACCATTCCAATACCCTATAAATATTCCATTATTGCGGTCGAATGAAGAATTCAGAGGGGAGCGGGAGATCCCATTACAGTTTATTGGGAATTCCCGGCACATTTGCAGAATTATTACTTTAATGGTATTTTGCTTCGCTATTCTCTATTATAAACGAATGGAGGCTTTCAACATCCACGGTTACGAATTAATACTCATTCTTGTTTATCTTAACGTGTTCCCGTGTAACCGACGGAATATTAATTTAATTTATTAATTTAAATTTTCAATATACATAAGACAGAACATCGCTTTGTTTTCTAAAATACACGCCGTAGCAAATCTGATTTTACAAAAAAAAACAAGTTAGATTATTTTTTTATTTTATTTCGGCATATTGATTGTACTGTCCCTGATGTTAAGCACAGTACAATCCAAATCTATCGGAGATCGCCGCTGTCATGCCGGCCTGCATAAATATCTATTCACGTTACGCTTGAAGGACCCGATGTCATAAGAAGGAGGGAACACATTGGCCGGGAGATGGTTCCACAGTTTCATGGTACGACAAAGATAGGACAAAGAGAACTTTTTAGTTCGTGCCGAGATGGAAGTTACCATAAGACTGTGATTCCGAAGCCCAGCGCGTGTGGTTCTGTTATACACGTCAATTGTGTCCGACTGGATTGAATCACCATACACAAAGTGTAACATCCCTCATAGTATCACGCTTAGGTTTGTCGCGTTCCCAGATCAGCAGCTGTACAGTAACTAGCTGGTCTCCACTCGCGCCGAGTACAGAATGCTGACCGTCGTGAATGCTGCCGCAAAAATGCTTATTGTGAATGATCCTTAGAAGTTAGACATATGCTATCCCAGACTTTTTTGTAGGTCTTTTTAAGATCTCCAATTATGTGGTACATTAATTTGATGTATCTATTATAGTTTACCCAGCGTAAACCAATTAAGCCACCCAAAAGCTTCTTTTTTCCGAATCGATTCACCATTATCATCACTGTTTATTTCGTATGTTACTTTATGTATGAAAATATATCCTATAACCTAACCAGATAATGTATCTATGAATTAAAGGAAAAATCATGTAAATCGGATAAGTGGTTTTCGCGTGAAAAGAACATAAATGGACAGAAACAGAGAGACGTCATAATAGGTTTGTATCGAATGGAAGAAACGGGGTTGTAGAGACGTGTATCCTACTGGGTCGCTACCACCATGCTATGTGATAAAACACGTCATATTGACTCTCTATTAGTTTATCTAGATTCGGGACTAGCTAGTGTATATCCAGCGTGTAGATCTCTCAATGGCCGCCGTTGATTGTGGATTTTTTATCGTTATAGGTTTGGCGTAGTGGCCACAATCTCAACTGATGTTAAGTGACGACGTGACTCAAGATGATAACACGCTAATCCTAGTGGAAGACTGGCACTCAAGTGCAGCTGCCGGAACACACCTATTGGTGCTTGGCGACAGATTTTCAACTTGAGGGTGGTAGCTAGCCAGGCGGGCATTAGAAAAACCCTACTTCCATGCTATGGTTTCCTCACGATGTTTTCCTTCACCGAAAGCTCAGGTTCATTGCAGAGATTCTAACTCACGTCAATCGACGCGAAGATCGACGGATTGCATTGTCCTGAAAAACAATTAGTGGTACCTACTACGTTTAAAAAAACTTACCTAGCAGTCAATATCTCCTTGCCAATGCTAAGTCCCCTCCACTCAGGATCCACGACCAAGCCGTACGCCGTCAAGTATTTATCCACGTCATACTGTTGGAAAACGTCAACGCTTCTCGACACCAAATCCACTGCGCCGAAGAGCTTCCACCAGACTTTGTCATCGGTCTACGAAAATTATTATATGTTAAAATATTGAGATGTAAAGAGCTTGGCAAAAACACAAACAAAAACGTGGCATTAAGTTCAAGCGATCGCGCGTGACGTCGTAATTAAATAACTAAAACTAATTTATTATGTGCAAAGTTGAGTTTACTGGAATTTCATTTGAAACTTATGAAATTTCTTCAGCACCTATGTAATTTAAAAGTCACTAAGTATTTAGAACTTAGTAATAATTTTTGCGTTACTTGTTATAAGATCATATAATAAGAATAACATTCATTAATTGTGTATGATGACGTCACGTTTCTAGTTATGTGACTACAAACAAACAATATCAATTTTCGCAATAGAAAATTAAATAAATGAACTATTATTTTTTCCTAAGTTTTATTTTTATGTTTGTTTTTCAATAAAGCAATATGATTAATTAAATAACTTATTTTTTTAAACATATTGTCAATACGCGGATTGCACGAACCGTTACTGAGATTGAAAACTGTTGGTAGAAAAAAAAAGCATTATAACGGTTACATTTTCATAGGTTTATAAACTAATTTTAGGTTACAGTAGGTTGGAACTGTAATCATAATGGGCGAGCCGAGCGAGCGAAGCAAACGGGCCACTGCAACGGCCGCCGTGTGCCAGAAACAAGTTAAAAATTATTAGTGCCCATTCACAATCTACTCACAGTTTCCAATCTCACTGGATTGTTTATAAACTAATGGTGCGTATAATTATCAGATGACATATACATCTCAATGTGAGCCTATTGGTCTTAAAATCAGAGTTTAAAATCAAGTGATACTGAAACAACGATATAACGCTCTCACCTGAAATGGTTCATCCTTATCATCCTTACAGGCAATAGTCAAGACGTTGACACCAATAATCGTGGGTTCCTCATTATCACAATCCTTAATACAGACTAACGACAATTTGTCTTTGACGGTGTTGCTCCATAGCTTTTGGAGTTCGGCCAGTGCCGTCGGATGGTTCTGGATATCTGTGAAAATATTTATAGCTTGCGGTCCACCCGCGGCTCCGCATTTCATCCCGTAATTTTATTATTACTCATATTATTGACAATTCATATAGTCTATCTATCAATTGAGAAATGACACATAATTCCCATGTACAAAATTTCATCACAATCGGTTAAGAACTATTTTTTACGATTCCTAAATGTATTATTGACAATTTTTTAGCCTATCAATTATGGAATGATTATACTTCTCGTCTATATTATTTTTTTACGACTTCTAAAAGTATTATTGAAAATTCTTAGCGTATCATTTGACCAATGACATAAGCTTCCCGTGTACAAAGTATCGTAATAATAGGTCAAGCCGCTTTTGAGTTAAATCCGGACAAACAACAACAGACTGATAGACAAAAAAAAAATTAAGGGCATATTCATGAACAGTCTAGCAGAATATTTGAAAAAAAAACATTTACAAACATAACTACATATTTATTAATAAAGATAAAGCAAATTTTACCCGTGAACTAGACTGGGTGCTTTTTATGAAGATTGATGGGTATAACTCATCAGGATAATGTGTGGTTTTGTGTTAAATATGTATCAACGATCAAGAATCTATAAGCGACGGAGGCGTTTTAACAAAAAAGTTTTTAATACTAAAGTTTACAAAACAATTAAATATATTGAATAATTATCATCACTGCTATTTTTTCATGGTACTTGACCTAGCTAAGCACCAATAGGTGTGTTCCGGCAGCTGCACATGAGAGCCAGTCTTCCACTAGGTTTAGCGTGTTATCATCTTGGGCCACATCGTCAGTTAACATCAGGTGAGATTGTGGCCACTACAACAAACATATAAAGATTTAAAAAAAAACACTGTTTTATCACCATGTGAATGGTGTTCGAGACCCATTAGAGTATCAGATACCTTGTGATCTCGCTTTATTACTGACTGAAACCCGGAATGCGACACGCCCAAGCGGCCCACTATGAATCTAGTCATACATAATTCTCGTGTTTAAAACACTTGGTATTGTGCCATAAAAACATGCCGTACACTGTATCGTATGAATAGTTGATTGGGCCCTTCAAACGGGGCATGCATATCAGGAGGCCGTCTTGATGGCGATAACTGCCGATGGAAATATCACCATTGTTTTTGACTATATCATCGTACTTACCTTTAAGTACTGCACATGGCAAGTATTAAAAACAATTGTTGAGAACTTTGGTTGGACTTCCCTTACCTTCTTCTCATCCCCACTTATCAATTAAATCTCTATCTTACCAATATATTTGCAAGGTGGCTCGTCTCTCGTGAAGTACTTGCTCATCAGCGTCAATGCTTGCTCGTGTATGTCTTCCGTAAGGTCCTGAATTCGGAGGAGTGTGGTTACTCCGTCACGTCTGACGGTGAATCGCCTCCAAATAGTCGGATACGCCACGGATGATGGACGAGTGTAAACCATCTGTATTACATGAGCCACGGGGTGTATTTTGAAGCAATGATGGCTCAGTGATAGCAAGTACGGCACCGCGTTGACCGACTTGAGTTCGAATCCCCACAATTAGCCTGAGCCAAAATTTTCCAACTTTCCGGGTAACTTTTCGAATCTTTCTTATCCTAAAAACCTTTTACCTTTAGCTTTAAAAACTATTACTAACATTCTAAACTAGCCGTTTTCAAGTTATGAGCTTACCAACAAGCAGGATTTTATTTTTATTATTAAATATGAAACTATTGTTCCTTTCGGTATATAAAAACACCATTTCCATGGAGTTTGCTGGCTTGCTAAATACTAAGTACTTATTATATAAAATTTACGAGAATTTGAGAAACCAAACTCTGTGTTTATATAACTTGAGTAGAACTGTGTTGTTTTATAAAAAACAATTTTAAATTAATAATAATTTCTGTTTGCTTTGAAAATTATAAACTAAATTGAAAGTAAGTGATATAGTTCGTCATATTCGTAAATTTCAGATGTAACTAATTACTTATAAAATTGTATCGTAGCAAGTAAATTAAAAGACCCCCGACACAATTAACCTATTCATTAAGACTACTCCAAAGAACCCAACAACATACCTCTATTGTAAGTCGGTGAGGAGTTGGAAAGATTCTAGATGATGCTCCAGCATTTCATTTTTTCTATTAACTATGTGTTTATTTTTTAGTGGTACCCATGACATCGGTTTAGGAGGCCCAGTCAGAATACCAGCGCTGCACTGATTCAGTGTAGCAATTATGCTGAGACTGGGACCTGTTTATTCCCGCACAACATGATATACTTATTGTTTTGTTTTAGTAGTATTTATTTTATAATTGTATCTCTTTATATATCATTTATATACTTATGTTTGTGTTGTGTGCTGGATAAATAAAGTAAATTTATCAAGTTCTTCTAATATGATTGAAGTAACAGAATACCAAATTTCGACTCGATCAGACTAATGAAGGATTCTCAGATCCATTCATCAACTAGAACCGCGCTGATAATCTTCAAACAGCTGAAAAGAATTTCTTGAAGTCATTGCTAAGAACACTCTCGATCAAGTCATCTTTCAAACAAAACGAAAAAATTAAAATCGGATCAGCCGTTTGGGAGCTACGATGCCACAGACACGCATAACAACTTATAAACTCAGGGGTTAAAAATTTATTGAAAAACAGAAACGTATTCAATTAATTTAGATACTTAATTTAAAAAGCCAAAGAAACCATTGTCCATTTATTTTGCAGTATAATATGTACCCACTATATGACGGTATTTGTGTAAAGCCCTAAATTACGCCTGAAAGATTTAAAGAACTAGGTTTCAAGTGTAGCTACTAACAGACAAATAGGTGCTTGCTGGTAGATTTTCAATTTTAAGGCAGCTTTAACTTGAAGCTATCATTTTCTAATGCCCGCCTCTAGACACCACCTTTGCGTTGAAAATTCGTCTCCAAGCATCTATAGATGTGTTCCGGCAGCTTCCCCAACAGGCTTAGCTTTTTTTAATACTGCAAAGGTTTCTTATACCATTGGTATCACTAGCGCGTTGCCGACCTTGAATCGCCTAAACCAAGGAGCTCTAGAACCCCTACTCACCACAGGAACACAACACAAGGTTATTTGGCTGCAATCTTCTATAGGGTGAAGGTATTTAACCAGTTGGACGGCCCCTAATAGAGAGAAATCTCCACAGAAATTTATCTGTACGGCTTAGCTTAGCTATGGGTTGGCTCTTCACTTAACATCAGGTGATATACTGTTCAAACACTAAATCTAAGAAAATAACACTAAAAAGTATCTTTATATCCAAAAAGGCTTCGAATTAGAACAGGGAGAATGCACTTACCGTATTTATATTGGTGAGTGTTTTGTAAGGTGAAGCGTTGGTCCGAACTACTCCGAGGGTTGCCGGCAAGTGAGCGCCTCTAAGGGATGATAAAGATGTTTTCACACTAAGCTACGTACACAATGAGCGATCAAAGACATGGTATTATAAAAGGATTTGTTTTCTGTATTATGGGCATGCATTCTTTTTTTATTAGGTTTCCGAAGTCAACAAGGAACTATAGCTATGTCCGTGTCTTTCTGTCCGCTCTCTGTCCGTGATTCTTAGTACTAGAAAGGTATAATTTGGTATGGCTATATATATTAATCACGCGGATAAAGTGGTATAATAAAATCCCCTACACGTAAATTGGGAATGTTTTTTTCTCGTCTATCCCATCTTGTGGGGTGTCGTTGGATAGGTCGATCAAAAATATTGATGACTCACCCTTCACTTCCAGAACCTTGAAAATATCATCCAGAGCTGCGGTGAACACTTTTTAAGAAATATCACTTTCTTGTGTGACTTACCACTTCAACAGGATAGGTTTCGAGGTCTGGTCCTGCATTCAGGCTGACATATTGGCGTTTTCATACAAACCCTTCAAGATTTCGATGTACCGATAATCAACTTAAGCACCGCTGGATAGACTGCAGTACCTACTACCCAAGTTTCTAACTAATTGAAGGTTTTTTTATAGTCCACAAATGCTAAGCAAAGGGGCACTCTTCGGTCTTCTGGATAACTTACCTTAAAGTATGTTTATGGTCTACGGTTAGAAGTATTTTCGGAAACTGGTTTGTTCGGGAGGCTGGAAGTCATCAAACCTGTGCGCGAGATCGTTCATAATACCTCTCGACATCAGCTTGTAAACATGGCTCAGAATTGAAATAGTCCTATAAATCTTACACCAGGGAATGATCGCCCTTTATGAAGAAAAGCACCCTTTCCTTCATTCATGCGGCGTTTTTCCTTCGTAAATAACGGAATTAAACAGTGTCTGAAAGTTTACTGGTGGTTTAAGTTCGGCTGTGATTCTGTCATCGTCGGCAGCGTTGTTGTTTTGTAACATGTTTGCGAACCATACTAATCTCGTACAGGTTCCGGTATGTCTTCGCTATAGTTCCGAGTTTTATACGGCCTAATCTAGATCTTGGATCTTTAGCTAGATATGTAAAAGGTTTTGGCGTTGACGTTCATAGATCTCTGTCAAAAGTTCCGGTTTGGATGAACGATCCTAACGCCCTTGGTCTTCAGCTTTGTTAGCTGGCTTTGTCCAATAAACAGATCTCTTGTTAACACTTTGGAACCTTCATTTCGTTCTATTGTCTCTTTAATAGGATTGCTATTAAATTAGCATTCGCCTCCTTTCAATGAATTGGAGAATCGTCTATACAGCTCCATAGACGCACACGCATCACCTGAAGATTACAGAATCATATCACGCCTTTCCACTATTATCGTAAGAGTAAAGTCAGAGAATTTTATGGTCCAGTTTATACGGTGGACCTTAAAGAACTTACACCCGACCGTATGAGGAGTTTCGACGAACTCGTTAATATAACTATCCACATCGCTCCCTAGGCAATCGAAACGGTTTTCGGTTTTGGAGTTTCAACTGAAAGGTCTCGTCGTTTTGGAACTGGATCTGTGCTGGGCGGAGCGTAGACTTCATATGGTACAAACCATACGGTGATTGCTTCCGGTTTTGATAGGGTAAACACCGAACAAATATCATTGAATCTTTGCCTTTTCGTCGACATAATGAAATCTATCCCATTTTTCGCTACACCGTAAAGGCTCATCCAAGTCTTCTTCCTGTGCACTTCCTTTCTGAAGAAGGAGTTCATTATATAGAGTCCTTCCTTCTCCATACCTCCATGACCAAGACTCTATCTACTTATATCTTGTTATTTATAAGATTTTTTGGTTGAGACAAAATCTGTTTATGAAAATCTAGCTGATAAATTTTTGTATATTATTGTTTATAACAAAATGTCCATTAGTGATTTTAGTTTTTTTTTAGTTCAGACCAAGACTTACAATTTTTTTATAAGATATTTAGTAAATAATAGACAACTCCGCAAGATAAGAGATTGTTAATTGTTTTAAAAATAAACTCAAATTCAAATTTTTCGATCTGACTATACTGTTAGCCTTAGGGGCCCTGGAGCCTGTACGGCTTTTACAGCTTTACCGGGCTTGGTGCCGCGTCTCGCAACTCAGCTCCCTTATATATCTAAATGACTCGATCCCGAAATCTCTGGAAGGTCCCGGAACTCTTAACTTCTTGTAAACAACTTACGTCATCGCTTTTTAAAACGAGGGGAACGTTTAATTTATGGCCCATTGTTTGCTGACAGTTTTAGCGATAAGACTTTATATGTGTGTGTCGTTGAACCTAAGACTTTACGTCACACGACTGCACTATGATAAATTCACGATCTTTACGGACGCTCCTGAAAATTTCGAGAAAGATGTTTTTTTTACTATTTTCTTTATGTTCAAGCCGTAACAATACATATAATATTAATAAATTCCATATAAATAAACAAATAATCATTCTAAAATCACATTACCATATCAAACATAAACATATCATAAATATATTACTATTTCACAACAATGACATTACCGAATAGGAAATATCTTCCTGAAAACCAGGCCATCAGATGTGCCTTCTTCACAAATCGTATTAATGAAGTAATTGAACGTGAATTTATTTAGCTATAGTTAAAATCATACCATATTGGCTTTTCGCGTTTTGGTATCAGCCAGGGTAAATCCAGCTGCCCAGAGCCGGCGATGGATTGTCGATCTTTTGATAATCGTCGTTCTTTCTGGATCGTACTGTGCTTACCATCCAGGCAGAGTGCCTTGCTAATTATAAAATAAAACATTTTACTGGTACTGATGCTCTTTAAAATATGTGTTAAAGATATGAGATTTCGGATCTGGGTATGAACATCTTAAAGGTAGATATAGTAATGGTTTCGGTTATGGATACGGATATGAATTTGATATCCGATAGATTCGTATAATATCCGTTATGTATATTAGATTTTTCGAAGAATTGTATTTAAAAGGAAATTAGGTATTATTTAAACATTTGTTAGGTCAACAATACGTGTCTTGATCATCTACATAATATTACGATACTCAACGTCTCTTTGACTTTTTGTCCGTTTATGATCTTTTCCCATTAAAAACAATTATAACATTACACTATTTGTTTCTTTATCTTTTTGTCCGTTTATATTATTTTTCCGTGAAAACCACTTATTACATGTTTTTTATTTGAATTAATTGCTATGTTATTTGGCCAAGTTGTAGGATATATTTTATAAGATGAAGTGACAAACAAAATAAGCAAAGTTAACAATGGCGAATCAATTCGGAAAAAAATACGTATTTGGAGCGCTTAAATGGCTTACGCGCTGAGTAAATCATACGAAATATATCAAATTAATATTCTACATAATTGTAGATTTTAAAAATAACTGCGATAGCATATAACTATCTTCTAACGATCACTCATAATAAGTATTTTTGTCTTCCGTATTTTGAGCGGGGGCAGCACGTTTCGCGCGTACGCCCAACCAACGGCATTTTGTAGTTCACGCGAACGAAGCCGCAGGCACAGCTAGTATCAATGTAAATAAAAATGAAATTCTGTTCGTTGGTATACGTATCACTTGAGATCGGCACGATCTATATGGCTAATTTTTGTTTTTTAAAATGTTAGTAATTTTCCAAATTAGGTTTTTATAGCAAGAAAAATTTACAAATACGGGAAAACAGAACGTTCTTTTTTCTATCGGATTTTTATAAGCAGAAATCAAAACTCACGATTCGAAGGCTGCGTAATTATTTTTCGTTTTCTTTATGGTAATGGAAAAGTTATTAGAAAAAAGTGTGCACTTCACACGTATAAAACCTTCAGAAAACTAAACTAATGGGAAACACTGTATAATGTATTCATCTCATTCTCTCGTAAGATAAATCCTATAGATGTATGTGTTTGCCTTTTTTAATGTAGCTTTTTCGTTTCATAGTTTCGAATCACAGCGTTACTTAAGGAGCTACTTCAAAAACTGGCTAGGTGTCGCTGTGCTCTGTGATATGATGGCAGAACGACGTCTGACGGGCTAGCTAGATTTAAATAAATATTACTTAAATTAAGTCACTTTTGGTATTATGACAGTGTCTCATTCGACTTTGTGTTTATCCGAAATTATTCGAAACATATTGTATACGGTTAGGTACGGTTTCGGATGTTTTTTGTTTTGGATATTTGATAGTTTCAGTTACGGAGTTCCATAGCACCTTTGGTAAGGATGAATATATAGATGAAATCCCGTTGTGTCTCCGGCTTAAAATACGTCGCCACGAGCTAATCTGCGGTGCGTAAACGATATTTAATTCTGTCGGCGACATCAGATCCCGTAACGTAATCGTGACGGCGCAAGTCCCGTCCTGTACCCTATATCAGATTTTATCTATTAATAAAATCGGGAAATATATGAATGTGTAAAAATTTGTTCTTCACGATGTATAGAAACTGATTTTCATGACTGATTTATAGTGTACTTAGCACATTCTCCATAATTGTGGCGAAATTTAAACTTCATTGAAAAAAGATATTTTTGCAATGTTTTTATTTAAGCACATTTACGGAATGGTGGACTACCCTACTCTTCAGAATAAAGAAGGTACTGATGATGGCCTGGTTTTCAAGAACAAATTTCCTATTCGGTAATGTTAACAGTCATGGTTATGTGAAAATGTGATATGGTTATGAGATGGTCGATATGATAATGTGTCTAACATGGTTACTTGCTTATTTATATGGAAATATGAAAGTAAAATATTTGAAGTAGAAAAAGTTTAAATCTTATAAGCCTGGAAAACACAGTCATCTTGTAGACTTATTTATTACTTACTAAACATCTTATAAAACAAATAGACAGTCTTAGTGTAAACTAAAAAAAACATCTAAAAAGTTTTTTATAAACACATCTATTACAAAACAGAGAGATTTTGTCTCAAACAAAAAAAATCTTAAAAACTACTAGATATAAATATAGTCTTAGTCAAGGAGAAGGAAGACCTGCCACGACCACCCTCTCCAGCGGCAACTCAAGCCTAGGTCCGTTCCTCCGGCATGGAGCCCTTGAGCTAGCAGCCGCTCGCGCGATACACTGACACTGCATTCACTAGCTATCGACACACACACATAACACTGCACTTCACACATGTACACCACTCAGGTACATAGGTTATGTAAGGGACTTTTTTTTCTTTTTTGGCTAGTTTGTTTAAACAAAAATTAGCAAATCACTAAATACATATACACATGTTCCTTCCTTCCTCCCAGAAGGCAGGAACATGTATATTTGTACAGTTAGTTAGCTCGAATTTCGATGGATAGGGATTTAGTCAGATCACGACTTTTTCGCAGATCGGCAACAGCCCAAGCCGAGGTTCTGCCACTTTGGCACCCTTGGAGCTTGTTGCCTAGCTTTCGCGGCTGAATGCTACCTTTCGCGCTCGCCCCCAAGCCCTGTGAAGCTGTAAAAGCCGCAAAGGCTCCAGGGCCCCTAAGGCTAACAGTACAATCAGTTAGAAAAAAAAAGGAGAAAGAAGGATTCTACATAATGAACTCTTTCTTCATAAAGTAAGAGCCCAGGAAGAATACTTCTATGAGCCCTGACGGTGTAGGGAAAAATGGGATAGATTTCATTATGTCGACGAAAAAGTAAATATTCAATGATGATTCGGTGACTAACCCTATCAAAACCGATTGACGTGAGTTCGAATCCCTGCAATGAGCCTGAGTTTTCAGTGAAGGAAAACATCGTGAGGAAACCATAGCATGGTGGTAGGGCTTTTTCTAATGTCCGCCTGGCTAGCTACTCTCAAGTTAAAAATCTGTCGCCAAACACCAATAAGCGTGTTCCAAACCTTTAAAATCTAGCCTACAAAATAGAAACCAAGAAAATAATGAAAAAAAAAACCACTGCAATTTCCATTACAATATTAAAAGTTAAATACGTTCGGGGTTAGCCAACCCACGATGTCTACGTATTTAGCTACGCACAAATAAAAAAGCGATAATTTAAATAGTAAAGTATTGGCAGGAAAAATTGTTTTGGAAGAGAGAAATTTGAATTTCCCAACGGCGATTTCATTTCTGCGAACTCTGTAGACATTGCCAAAAAGCAAATTGCAAATTGACTAATTCCTTATTCCTTTGTGAAGTAATCATTAAAAATAATTTAACAAGTTTTGAAACAATGATGGCTCGTGGTAGCGTGTACGACTTCGCGTCGATTGACGTGAGTTCGAATCCCTGCAATGAGCCTGAGCTTTCAGTGAAGGAAAACATCGTGAGGAAACCATAGCTTGGGGGTAGGGCTTTTTCTAAAGCCCGCCTGGCTAGCTACCACCCTCATGTTCAAAATCTGTCCTCAAGACCCAATTGGTGTGTTCCGGCAGCTGCACTTGAGAGCCAGTCTTCCACTAGATTTAGCGTGTTATCTTTTTGAACCACATCGTCACTTAACATCAGGTGAGATTGTATCACTACGCCAAACTATTACGATAGATTTTTTTTTATCATTATAATCTTCTAGCTTCCATCCGCGACTTCATCTCCGTTGACTTCGAATGAATGAATTATATCATCTTGGGCCACATTGTCACTTAACATCAAGTGAGATTATAGCCACTACGCCAAACCTATGAAGATTAAAAACAAAAACGTAGCGTTGAATGTAGCGTAAATTGTATTTTAAGTGCATGTGTATATTTTCTTGTCTGTCATATGTTCTCTCAGCAATTAATTGTTCTACCTCATTGCGTCTCAGTGTCCACATGATTAATTTGCTTTTTACTTAGTATCTATTCGTGAGATTTGCTTTATTAGTAATTGGTTATGTATAGTTATCCTACTGTATTTTTTTTAACGTTATAGGTTTTCCAATAAATAAACATATTATCATCTTAATTGTTATTATTTTCAATTATTAAAGACATTCACACATTTAAGACATTTTACACATATATTTAAATTCAAACATTTGATGTTGTAGGTAGCTGAAACTATTATTCATCTATTGCAGGCGGAAGTAGCGAAACTTTGGTGCCAAGTTGATTATCGGTAGTACATCGAAGTCTTGAAAGGTTTGTATGAAAACGCCAAAATGTCAGCTTGAGTGCGGGAAGACCTCGAAAGCTATCCTGTCGCAGTGGGGAGTCACACAAGGATGGATATTTCTCAAAAAGTGTTCACCGCAGCCATTGAAGATATTTTCAAGGTTCTGAAAGGGAAAGGGTTAGCCATCAATAAAAACGGCGAGTACATCACTCATCATCGGTTTGCCGACGATATAGTAATAATGGCTTAGACCATGAAGAACTTCAGTGCAATACTCGAACATAGAGCCTCCGAACAAGTTAGTCATAAAATAAACATGGAAAAGACGAAAGTCATGTCGAATGTCCATGTAGTACCATCTTCCGTAAAGATCAAAGGCGCTTGAAGTTATTATTGACTATGCTTGCCTGGGACAAACTATCCTATTAGGTAGGTTCAACTTCGAAAAAGAAGTCAATCCAACTCGACTGGGCAGCTTTCGGGAAGCTACGTAACGTCTTTTCGTCCAAGATACCGCAGTGTATCAAGAGTCTCAGTTTGTGTTGTCATATGGTACTGAGATAACTGACGATAGGCCTTATAAGATAGCTGAAGGGGAATGCAGCGCTCTATACTCGGAGTATCTCTGCGTAATCGAATCAAAAATGAGGAGATCCGCAGTAGAATCAAAGGCACCACAACGTAGTCCTCACAAGAAGAGAACCAGAAGAGGCAGCAGAGTAATATATATAACTCTATTGGTTTACGCGGCGCACGCCAGTCAAGCTCCCAGTCGGTATGATTTTTTTCCGACATTTTCAACAATCATAGTCATATTTCAGCCAATTTACACAAAACCGTAATGAATTATACACTTGAACCTTCCTCATGAATTACTCCATTCATTAATGAAAACCGTATGAATTTCCGTTCGGTAGTTTTTGAGTTTATCGCGTACGGACAGACAGACGGACTCAGCCGGAGGACTTTGTTTTATAATAAAATAGGATATGATGGGTCAATCAACTATTATAAACATAATATCATAATTGTATCAGTTACGTATTAGGTAGTAATTACAAGAGGTAGTTCACAAACTGATTAATTACAAAATACCCAACACCACCTTACATTATTACTGTAATTATAGTTGAAGAAATCTATGTGAGAATTGACGTAACTTACGTCTAAAATCAACAGGAGAGTGGTTTTCAACTTTAACGGCCTTGGGAGGCGGCTGGTCCGTAACATCATCCTTTAGAATGCTCTCATTGCTTCTTTGTTTTACATCATTTTAAACAGAAGTACAGGATTGCGAAAATCTTTTTTTATTGGTCTCCTTAGGTTCTAATATTTGGTCTACTTAAGCATTAACTACCTCTTGCTCTTTCGTCCACTTATCTTTACTCTTTGTATACTCCGTAACATAAACCTAATTTATTTATTAATACAAACTTAACAGCATATTTTTTGACAATATTCAAATATTAGAATATAATTTTAAAGTGCCAATTTAGAAGTTGTAATATACCGTGCCAATTAAGAATATACCATGTACCGTGTGTATGAATGTATTTAGAATGATGTTTGCATAAATAATGTTGCGTGTATTATACGTGCGTGTGAGGGAGTGAATATGAGTGTGTGATTATTATTTGAGTGTTAAGGGTTTCCTGTATTAGTTTTAAGGTAACCTTGCACAGACCAACTACAAAAATTTATTTCGACTGACGTAGAATAACTCAATATCATTGTAAGGGTTATTGT
This sequence comes from Saturnia pavonia, assembly GCA_947532125.1. Lineage (NCBI taxonomy): Eukaryota > Metazoa > Arthropoda > Insecta > Lepidoptera > Saturniidae > Saturnia > Saturnia pavonia. Next base: position 2,954,024 of record OX383922.1, read on the forward strand.
ACTACGTAGTACATCTATAAATGACGGAGTTTTAAGCATATGTATGTTTTACAGAAGAAATTGTGAACAAACTGGAGTTCCTAAGGTACTCGCAAATTTAATTTACTTAAGAGTTCTGGGCAATCTGTTATTGACTTAACTAGATCATATAGAAATCGCATATCGCTTATAATTCTTCGGTATTTTAATGATAACATGATATAGTGCTCCCTTTTAAATCCTTTTTATAATTTCTTTATAAAGCCCCATCATTTACTGAACCTTCTTTGCCACCAGCAAGCTCAGTTTGCTTACACTGCTTATCACGCACACATCTTTAGTATCTGGTCGCAGAGCATCTAAACGAGCCCGCAGCCACCGATCAAACATGGCAACTGCCGGGGCTACACCTGTACGCGCTTGTTCACAATATCTATATTGAACCAACATTTTGATCACTACTATATCCACATCAGCGCCTTCATAACCAGGCTTTCTAATACGTTTTTTAACAGCATTTTATACTACTCTATTTCCTTTAGGCCTATACGGGCTAGTTAATGATTACATTATGCAGTTATTTGTCAAAATTTTCTTTTAATTCGTGTGATGTGAATGAAGGGCCATTATCGGTCACAATTTGTCGTGGTAACCCGGAAAAAAGTTCTCTGAATTTACTTATATCATTTTTTGCAGTGGTACTGTGTAAATAGAAGACTTCTATCCACTTACTATGTGCATCTTCTATAATAAGATAATGTTTACTCTTGATGTTTTCTGCAAAATCAGCATGCTAGCGTTGCCAGGGTCGCGAGGGAAGCTCCTAGGGCGCTGTTGCCGATATGTCACAAATTCTTTACATATTTTTTTCTATATCTAGTGATAGTCTAAACCCGGCCAATAAACATAGTTACGAGCAGTATTTTTCATTTTCACTCTAAATCTTAGCCTTAAGGGAAATCCGCCACTGCAAAAGTGGCTTATCATCCGTACGAATAATAAAACATCTAAATAAATAATTATGATTTTTATTCACGCCATAGAAAATATTAAAAAAAGCGTCGTTATCTAGTTGACAATACGATTTTTCAGCTTCATTAAGTGTACGCGATGCAAGACAAATTGGCTTCGCCTAGCTATCAGAATACTTGTGAGCCAATATTGCGCCAATACCGTAAGCGCTGCTACCCACACTGTTGATCAGAGGCAACCTCGGGACTATACTTACAATGTGCTAGACATTTATCGTCGCATGAAATCTCTTTCATTTTATTAAATGCTTTATCACATTCCGATGGCTAGATCCACGAAATTTTACTTTTTAACAAATTAGAAAATGGATACAGAATTGTAAGCTATTATCGATTAATTTGATTAATGTCTGTATCATTCACGATGCTAACAGCCCGTCTTTGCAACCTGTCCAGAGCATCGAGGAGGTATTATGCGGATCAAGAAACTTATACAGTCGAAAGGTTATTTACAAAGGTCGATTTACGTGGAAAGTGCGAGTGAGCTCGATGAAAAATTACGTTACGCTTCCAAATCTTTGTTCCAATAAAGGTGTAAACAAAGAGTTCAGGAAGGTGCGACAAAAATCTAATTAGGGTAAACTGTTATATATCGGGCTTGTATTTTATATTATTCCCTGCAATGGGACGTCATATAAACTAATTTTATCAATTTGATGGTAGGACCGACAACTGTGTTTGACTTAATCGTGACAACAATACTCCAGGTGTAACAACCACCAAAGTTGCACGCTTAGACATGTAGTATTCCTGATTCAACTGGTGCATGTTAAGTAATTAAGCGGGATGGTAGGGATCCCTATACGTTAGGATCTATACCTAACTGGGTTATAAACTCGTCACAGTGACTCATTTTTTTGTCGCCAGTGCATATCCAACCACTGACAAAGTTAAAAATATGTATTCTCGGATACTATTCTATTTGCTAATAACAATATCAGTTTGTATTTGTTCCACTGCGGGGCAAAGAGGCCTCTTCCCAATGTTTAATTATCACGCCAGCCAACGATGTTTTGCCGATTTCAAATGCCGAGAAATCCACAAGTTATATTTCCCCACATACGGTGATACCATAAGAACATTTCCCAAACTTTTAGGTTTCCTCAAGATGCTTTTGCAAAATAGAAACGAAACGAAATACAAATAAGGAAATAAGAAGACGAATAAATTGTAATAATGTTTTGTTGGTTTCTTATTATAATGGCAATGTGTGTTTATACACAATTCTGCCAGTGTCACATGAATATAATGTTTTACTAATATTCAAAGTTCAAAAACAGCTCTAACAAGATATTGGCTCTCTAATTAGAACGAACAATGAAGTTTTTGTAACAACTCAAAATGCATTTTCCCAGTTATCATGTATAATTCAATTCAATTGTGCACAATAATCAAGTTACATCATGTAATATGTCACCAAAGTTACAGAATAAATTGTAAATAATGCAAACATATGAATTAAACTTAGAAACTGTAAATAAAAATCAAGTTTCCGCCTAAACTTCTTATTGGAAATATCAGCATTATAAATCAGATAGTTCAAAACAAATGCTGTTCACCCTACAGACAGTTGCGTGCATCGTACTTCGTACTTGGCAAACAGCCACATTGGCTGACATCCAAAAACCTGTATTACCCTGACGCTATCCTCCAAAACAGTTTACAATTGAATAGAAACCACTACGCACGCCGATATTGTAATAAGTTAAATCAACAAAAAAATTGATTTAAAGTTTTATTTTTGAGGTTGGAATATTGGCCAGTTTGACAGCGCGGGAAAAATACCAACGTGATAAAAAAATTGCGTTCAAACAAAGGCCGTTGTTTTGTGGATTTCATATTAAAGTTTGGACTTTCTACTACAAAAGGTAAGCAGTGTGTGTTTAATACAAAAATATTAAATTACTTACATTATATGAATAGAGGAATATAAATGTATGTAATTTTTTGTCTATTAAAATTTCAGTAATTGATGCATTCGAAAAAGCATTTTTAAAAGTGATCAACCGTTGTTTAAATGCTTCGAATTAATGGCAACGTATGTTTATGCCAATGTCACACGGATAGAATATCATATATAAATACAATTTTTTTTTAAATCTATTAATACTCCATCAAGATGGTGCCTGATTTGTTTTTTTTTTGTTTTATCCTGATGTTACCTCACAATCTCACCTGATGTTAAGTGACGTGAGGCCCAAGATGATAACACGCTAAACCTAGTGGAAGACTGGCTCTCAAGTGCAGCTGCCGGAACACACCTATAGGTGCTTGGCGACAGATTTTCAACTTGAGGGTGATAGCTAACCAGGCGGGCATTAGGAAAGCCCTACCACCATGCTATGGTTTCCTCATGATGTTTTCCTTCACCGAAAGCTCAGGCTCATTGCAGGGATTTGAACTTACGTCAATCGACGCGAAGTCGTATACACTACCAACTGAGCCATCATCGTTCATCGCATTGTTAAAACTAATCAAGGAGTTTTAGTGGAAACTCAAATTGTATAGTTCCAGTTATTATAGTTACTTAATGCTTATAATAAACTTCACGTGGCCATTATAACCAAACTATATCACGTAAAACAATAACAAGTTTATGAATTAAATTAAAAACACCAGACAGATCGTCTCAAGAACTCCTTCTATTTCAAATTATCATCGCGTTTGATTCACCATTTTGGCGCGACTCAATCATCTTATCGTTTTTATAATATAATATATCATTGTTCTCCTTGGTTAGCTAATCTAGAAGAATTAATTACAACTTTACAACCATCCAAATCATATATAAAATCTGGTTATTATATCTGGATAAAACCTTTGTTTCAACTACTTCTATCAATCAGATTGTTGTAACAAGTTTCCTCAATTATCCCATAATTATTGAGACGATACTATCAAGCTAACCTCACCTGCACCTAGTGCCCTGAGTAACGCATAAGGAAACGGCGTGGCTGCCATGCATATGGTGAAAAGCCTAAAGTGATTTCTTATACACGTCGCGTTTCGGGATCATATCCACTTTCTCTCTACGCAGTGATGACTGACGATGGTTTGATCTCTCGATGGTGGCCATTATTTCTGAATTGTACTGTCCTTATAAAAAATAACGAATTGTTTTTAAATGAAATGTATGTATGTAGGTACATTGGACTTTATTAAAACATAAAGACCTTCAAACCACTTCCAAACAAAGCATATGCGATCTCGCCAACAATATGTTTTGTACGCGGAAAACGTTAACATAAATTTATTAGCAATTAAAGCGAAATGCTTTCGCTTTGCAAATTATATTTAAAGTCAGAAACGAGGATAAATCTGCTCCGGATGCGATGTTATTTTTAACAGACATTTTGTTTTGGTTGCCGCCATCTTGACATGTGGTTTTTAACCTTTACGTTTCATTTATTTGCGTCGAATACTTCAGTTTGTTTATCAACATTAAAGATAAATTTAGATTAGGTAAATGTCTACCATTATTTAACTAGTTCATGTAGATTGTAGACCTGTAGGTACTTCCTTTTATTTTATTTTCACTTTTAGTTTCACCGAGCTTGGGGACGAACGCTTAAGGGACTCAGATGCGAAAGCAAAGCAACATGTTCCGAGGGTGCCAAAGTGGCCGAACCTCGTCTCGGACTGTTGCAAGTATGCAATGAACTCGCGATTTGACTAATTCCCTATCCGTAAATTCGATCTAAACTAACTATACATATATACATGTTTCTTCCCCCTGGGATCCCTCCAGATCGTACCTAGGCTTGAATTGCCGCAGAAGAAGGAGGAGGTCGTGGTGGGTGTGCGGAAGCGAAGTTAACCATACGTCCCCTGCAGAGGGAACGGTGGTTTCGCGGGCGTGAGTACGAGCACGCTTGGATGACGGGAACGGACGCGTAGAATTCGTTGGCTTTCTCGATTTCGTCATCGGGATCGATAAAGACATTTCGCGGTCGGCGTTTATACCGTTTGTCAACGGGGATTATGTCTGGGGGTAGTTCGCGGCGGCTTTTACTAACGGATTTGGATGGTTCGAAGCGCTATCGAAATATCTCCTAGTAAGACATTTCACATAGGACTCTATCGAGGGAAGCGTCATATCTCTATGGAGGTCATTGTTCCGAACGAATGCTGGATGATCGAGTAGGTGGTGGAGAAACCGATTTTGGACTCTTTGCAACCTAGCGAAGTTGTTTTTAGGCATACTTATGTGCGAACGCGGCGCTGCTATATGTTAAAATCGGATGGACACACATCTTGTAAAGTGTTAGCTATTCTGGACTTTAGTGACATGTGAATTGAAATTGAGCTTAAAGTCAGATTTAGTCTGGGTGGCCCATGGGATATTCCTACTGAATATTTAGAGAGGTTCTAACGAGCGTATTAACTCGTCCTTACGCGGGTCGAACATAATCGCAGCGCTCTTTTCCGGATAATAGCAATTCGCCATGTTCGAAACCATTCCCCGAGAGTGGTTACGGCGCGTTGGACTGTGTGTGCGAGATGAGATCTGCGTCTACGTGAGGCGTAGAAGACTGTGTCGTCAGAGTAGAGCCCTTTTTTTTTTTTTTTTTTTTTTAACGTGGAGGAACCCTTCATGGGTACACACCCGCCCGGGGGGACGAGTGGTTATGTGAGACTCCTACTCACTAAACCTCCACGGTGTACCATCAGCCGCCAAATGGGGCGAAACGGGATCGCGGTAGCAACAACCGCGTCGCCCCGGCGGCCGGCCCCAACCGGGCCTCCGGCGCTAAAGAGAGACAGTCTGGTACAACCCCAACTGTCTCCCAGACGGCTGAACCAGTGCAATGGGAAGATGGGCCCCCCGACCCAATCTCCCCTTGGTTCAGCAAGGTAGAGGAGAAGGCAGATGGAACGCCTACCTATCTCTACCTATTCGTCTGCGCCTGACCTCCCACAGGTCCCGGTGCGGATGGTAGTGCTGTCGTCTTGGCTGAGGTGGGCGGCCTGCAGGCAGCGCCCCCCATGTAGTGCCCGTTCGGCCTTCCGGCGTCGGCACACAAGGCGCAGTGTAGCTTTACAGCTGCGCACTGTAGTGCCTTGTGGCCAGGCTGCCCGCACCGGAAGCAAAGCGCTCCCCGGTCAATTGCCGACTGGCAAACGGGCCGTGTGTGGCCCACGTCTAGGCACCGGTAGCACCTCAAAGGTCCGTCATTCAATAAGCGGACGCGAGCCGCACTCCAGCCAACGAGGAGTCGCCCTGCTTCCAGCAACGCCTTGGCGGCAACGGCCGGGAGCGACAGGTGGATGGCTCCACTGCCTCTCCCATAGGGGCGTATTTCGCCCGCCCTAATAAGGGCTGGCTCGCAGCCACCCCTGGCCGCAGCCGCCGAGATGACCTCAGCCACCGACACCGTCTCGTCAAGGCCAACGATTCGGACATTCGCCTTTTTGACCGGTCTGACCACAGTGGCCACGTCCGCCAACGCCTCCTGGAGCCTCTGAGCTAACCCGTCAGCTTGCTCCGGACCACGGGCTCCAGGAATCTCAATGATTCTGGATCCCGTGACTGCGGGGCGAAGCGACAGGTTTTCAATCCCCAGGTCAGCTAACGCGTCCCGGTTCACCCCCATGAGAGCCGACTTGTAAGATACTCCCCCCTCCACCGCCTCGGGCCGCAGTGTAATAATCACCGCGGCCGATCGGGGCATCGAAGGAAGCCTCCTCTTGGGCTTGGCTCCGGGCACCTTCTTACGAGAAGCGGTTGCCTTGACTAAAGCAGACGGTGCCGCAACTGATGCCTTCTTGGCTTTGCGCCTACGGCGACGGGCCACAGTGGTCCATCCGTCTTCGTCAGGTCCCAAAACGGGAACAGGGTCGGAGGCCGGAGTGGGAACGGGGTTTACCGCAGATGAGAGCGGTGCCCACTCCATTCCCAGGGGATTTGCAGGCTTGCGTCCCGCGGTCTTCTGCCTAGCAGGCTTCGACACTGCGGAACCAGAAGGAGCCTGTCTGTCCGCAGCCAAGGGTGGGCGGATCACCTTGGCGGGCAGGAGACGGTCCTCCAAGGCTTCTATGCGGGCGGTAATAACCTCCCCCATAGACAGCCGAAGTGATCGCTCCATGCTCACCATGTGATCCGCCAGAACGTCGGTCAGAGATTTCGGCAGGGATTCAGGTTCCCTGCGTGGAGCCTCTGATTGCAGCTGTGGCACTGATGGTGGTGCTGCTGCCGAACTACGCAGACCGGCAAGCTCCGCCTTGAGTTCCTCGACCTCTTGACGGAGCTTCCGCGTCTCTCTACGCAGGATGAGAGTTTCACTCGCCACAGTGCGAGTAAGGGCAGTAGATGTTACTTCCTGCAAAGTCCAGGCCGCCTCCTTCAGAGACTTGATGAACGTACCCTTGAGGTTGCCAGATTTCTTGGCAACCTCAAGAATCTCGTCCACCTTCTCCTTGGCAAGCGCCCTGAGCCTCGCAGGATCGAGGAATTCAATGCCCTCGAGCACCTCCACATCCGCCTCGTCACATGCCTCGGCACTGCATGGTGGTTCGACAAGGGGACAGTGTGCTGACCCACTTGCCTCACCAACGGCTGTGGCACGAGTCACCCCTGCAGAGGCGCCCGGGCCTGATGTTTTTCCCCTTCGCGCTGTGGTAACTTTGCTGGGAGTCACCTCATCCCCAACAACCGCATCAACTAAAAGCGACCGTTTCCGGTCAGCTGGTGAGCTGCTAGAACCACTTGTCCAATGCTGGACCGCAAATCGATCCAGCGCCGGATCCTTCTCCAGGACCACAGTGGGCCCATCGGTTGTCCGTCTATCCAAAGCCAAAGTCGAAGTTTTTATCTCGTCATCTTTTGTCCTATTGCCTGCCAAAGTTGTCGTGTTTTTCCCTGAATCTTGCAAAATTTTGCCCCCCCCAGAAAACGTGGGGCAGCCCGAGCTACGCTCGGGGAGGGATTCTCCCTTGCGGGTACCCTCCTGGGGTAATATAATCTTTAATTTTGCCTTTTCCATTCTTATCGTTTACTTCCATCAGTTTGCGGTACGCCTGCCGGGACCGGTATGAAACAACCGATCCCGCCAGCCGCTATCCGGAACTGGGCCCTTGGGGCTCAAACTGAGCCCTCATCGGCCCCAGCCCGGTACAGGGTGCGCCGCGCACATGCCACACCCAGGAGTTTTAAGGCTCTCCAGCCGGCGCTCCTCCATAGTTCCCTCTGATAAGCAGAGGGATACATGGAGGAGCGCGTCAGGTATCAGCCGCCGACCAGAGCGGTCGACGTTGCCCGGGGTGCACCACGAGGAGGTTCCTGACATCGCACCCCGTCAGAGTAGAGCCCTACCTCAACCCCGGGGGTCTCGGGAGGTCGCTGACGTACAGCTTGAAAGCGCAATGCGTCAGAATGGAGCCTTGCGGCACGCCTGAGCGTACATGGTGGGCGGTAGAGAGTACGGCTTCCACTCGGTAGCGGAAGGTGCAGTCGGTGAGGTAATCGCGGACTATATATCTACTGCCTATCCGGGATTTCTAACTGGTGTAACTTGTGGACTAATCAAGCTTGCTAGACCTTATCGAAGGCCTTAGCTACGTCGAAAAAGACCGCAAGCGTACGGGCGGGGGCGATACTACTTTTAGCAAAGTTATTTACTCGTGATGTGCTCCGTGAGGCGGTGCACTTGATGTGTACACGAGTGTCGGGCGCGAAAACCGAACTCTTATAGATACATAGATTTTTATCGTTAATAACCGTCTTGAGACGTTTCAGAAAAATACCTGTAGGTACCTAAAGCGAAATTGAAGAGATCAGATATTTAATTACGTTATATAGAGTTTTCTTTCAAAGAAGAGTAATAGAAAACAATATAGTGTGTTCTTAATTGTTGTAATTATGAATACGTACATGATTTGAACTTTGACTACTTACATTAAAAAGTTGGAAAGCAACTAAGAATATGATAAAGTAAAAACAACGCAGTGCAATCAGTCAATAAGCCAGTTACAACTACCAATTTGTATTTACAACTAGCTGTACCTGGCGACAGAAGAACGCGTAGTGCTTGTAAAAATCATAGTTTCTTAAAACTTTAATAAGTAAGTATGTAAGGAAGAAATAAAAAAAAGGTAAAAATCCATTCAGTAGTTATTGCTTGATGTGCTTACAACGACAAACCTCAATCATTTTATTTATATAGTTAGATGAACACATAATCATATTGTACGTACGAAATATTATTTACGACTCTATCTATTACTGTTCAGTGAAATTCAGTGAAATCAATGTTTATTGGTGTCTTAACAATGACGTATTATTTCGCTATTGAGAGTGATTGTTACGCTATATAGAGTATTTCAACGTATGAGTAACAATGTAAACTAAACAAATAGTAATATCTACGATTTAAAGATAATTTCGTTAAATATAAGTTCGTTATATAGAGTTTACACTGTAATTGTTACACAAACATATATGATAGATATAGTTAATAAGAAATAAAAAAAGTTGTGTTTACCGTTGCCATTTGTGTGTACCAAATAGGACTCGACTTACGTGCTGGAGGGGATGAGTCCTTCAATAGTTCTTAGTGAAATTGTCTCTAAATGGGTTGATTTAAGATGCTACATTTAAACTTTGTACAAGTACTTGCACCTTCATTATTTTTATCCGACTACGGCAAAGCAAAAGAAGGCGAAATTATTTCAGCAGACTATGTACGTATGTTCATCTGTTCCCACATATTTTCTAAACAACCCATCATAATTTGAAAAATGAGATTTGTAGAAGCGTCTGGATTGTCCGTTTTGTGGCGTCTCAATAAATTTAATATAGCTCCCTCCAGAGAAAATAAAGTCATGTACTATATAAGCCATACCTGTATTTAAATAAAAGAAATGGATGATCCCCTTCTGACGGATATAATACTAAAGTTTTTCTCGATATTTTCGGATAAACTAACCTTATTCATTAAATCCAACAAATACATCGACCCGTGTTTGTCTTTACATCTGTTCGTTTAATTATTTAATATCCGTTTATTTATTATATATATCTCTGAAAATTCAAATGATAATTGGTTTAGTATTTGCAATTATGTGGTACCATTGCTTATTAAGAATTTATTTATGTTTCGATTTCTTTAAATGTGCAAGTGTGCAATGCGCGTAATTTATAAAATGTCAATTAATCACTATAGAACGACAGTAGAATCGTGCCCGCGATGTAATTATTCAATTTATTATGACAAGTGTCAATAAGGTGACGTTTCAGAACATCTATCAAATATAATACCGTCATTTAACAACTCCGCCAACTGATTTTCGTATTGGCAAAGTAGACTGCTTGGCGGCAACGATTCTTATATTCTATTTTGTATCTCTGTAGTTTCTAATAATGCACTGGCTTATTCTGATTTTAATTTCTAAAATGTATAAAATCATTATTAAGACATGTCTTTATGTATGGATCTGAGTGCTAGGAAATGAAAGAGATGGATGAAAAAAGATTACACGTGGCAAAGATGTGAATGTCAAAATGGATGCGCTGTGTAACTAGAATGGATGGAGAATATATTTTTTATCGTAGCACGACAAAGTGACTGTACTGTACCTGATGGTGAGCACAGTGTAATCCAATAACATCGGTGACCACCGAGGGATCTACAATACATCGTCAGTCGTCGCTGTTATACGGACCTGCTCGAATGTCTCTTCACATTATGTTTGAAGGACTCCATGTTGTAGGAAGGAAGGAAAAGTTGGCCGGGAAACAGATCCATGGCTTTATATCGGAGGAAGTATGAAAATAGCACTATACACATAGAAGTTGGGGAGTTACAGGTTGGCATGGTACGGGTATGTTATGAGGAGAGATGAAAGTCATATAAAACTAGAAGAATGTTAGTATAAAGGTGGACGAATGTAGGAGTAGAGTAAGACTGAAGAAGGTATCGATGCATATAAAAAGTGTTATAAAATCCTAAGATAAGAGCTGATAGAGGAGAATGGAAGAAGAAAACATGTTGCGCTGACCCTATTTAATTAAGTCACTTATATAACCTTAAATATTCCTGAGATCTCATAAGTTTAATAACTCTTGTGTTATACGCCTCTAGGGATAATATCTTACACTATTAGGTCCTTACATATGAAATTGACGTTTTGTTGAGCTGGCCACCTTCATTTCAAATATCTGGCGTTTGGTTAGGAATTCCAAATTCAAATTTATTTCAAATTTAGGCTTGTGTATTTGTGTTTCGAATTTAGTGATTCATTTGTTTTCGCATCATTTGATTTTTCGCTATCGCGTTTTCGATATCGCGTTATTTACGTATATGAGTTCCACCGTTGCATCAACGCTGCAGAAACAGCTCGAAGGATTAATGCTGTGTATGGGGAAGTTACTGTAAAAGAGAGCACGGTACATTTTTGTCTTTTTTTCAGCAATGGAATCAATAAACTACCTATAAAAGTGCATAGATAATAACGGTACATACATCGATTGATAAAATGTATAATTTTATAAAAAAAAAATCGTTTTACTTTTTCTATATAAAACGCTAATTTCATATGTAAGGACATGTTTTATTAAACAACGTATCCCGCCGACTCTGTCTGTCTGTCTGAACGCGATAAACTCAAAAGCTATCGAAAGGTTTTTCATAAGGTTGATAACAACGAACGGAGTGATTCATGAAGAAGGTTTAGGTGTATAACTCATTAAAGGTTTTGTGTAAATTGGCTAAAATATGACGATGATTGTTGAAAAAGTCGGAAAAAACATGCCAGCTGGAAGTTTTACAGACGAGCGCCACGTAAATCAATTTTGTATTAATCTAGTTTTTTTATATAATTTCTGTCGAATATATTACTTGTAAAGTAATGGGAGTTTTATGAACAGAAAAAAAACCTACGTAATTCAACTGGGACGATATCCAAAAGAAATTTATATTACCATTTTTACAAGATCTTTCTACTGTTTTATTATGAAAAGTAAAAAGGGTCAAGTTCATCTAGTTACGTCTCGTAGGCTAATGACATTAATTACATTAACAGCTACCCCGAATAATAGAGGGCGCCACACGTTTATGTTTATTAAATCATAAATATAAAGAAATTTAAATTTTCTAAGCTAATTAAATTAAAGCTAATGAAATCATCAAGCCTTGAAAGCTTTAAATTTTGTATCGTTCTATAAATCGTATGGCATTATAAGGCAAAGTGACTTTAAAAACATTTTTAAGCAGTTACTATTAGTAATTTCTAAATATAGTTTTCGCTAATAACATCCCAACCACGTGAAGGGAACGAAACATTGAACTAATAACACTTTGTTGTGAAACATTTTCGTGGAAATTCCCTGACGTATTTAAATCAGATCAACACGAAAATTGCGCGCCTATATCGGTCACACGCGCTTGGACGCCCGCCATTTTTGTTTTTACCTTTTAAAACGAACGGCTTCTAGTCAAGGTGAATGCACGAATGATGAAATAATTGGCGAGAATCCGAAATAAATGGAGATGTTTGGTTGTCTTTGATATTTCCCAAAATTTATTCGATTTTGTTTTATTAATTAAATAATTATTAAGATACTTTCCAGTTCCTATGTATTACTTATTCATGTTTATCGTTGCAAATATAATATGGGCATCTTTACTTATAGTAGCTTCAAACTATCTTCATACCAACCTTTTAATTATAAAAAAATCGTATATTGTAGATATACGTTTGGTTACTTGTAACCTGAATTGTTTCTGCGTAAATTAACATTGCTTTTAATATCAGTGAAATTAAAATAATTGTAACACAGAGTAATAATCCGTTCACGCTTATAATTTAATTGTATAATCTGCATAAATTAATTAAAAATGGTCTTTAAGTGAAGCTACTGACATCATAATTTTAATGTAGGTAATCATTTCAGCCTTGCACTTGACATATAATGTAATGATCTATTTTAACGCATTATCTAGATCACAACCAAGGAATAATGGGCATAATGCCACTACGGTATTTACTGCCTTGTCCTCAAAACATAAAAACAAAGACAAAATCTTATTTTTATATCGCAAATGCGTAGAAAATCATCTTTAATAACATTCTTAATGCGCAGAAAGTATTGCGTATTAACAGTTAAAGATGACTTGTTTACAATTTTAAATATAAAAACTGTTATATTCATCTTTATAATCGTTGTTTTTAAGTCAAAGCCAGTAAACATTTTTTAAGAAGATGTACGTGTTCACCATTGCCAGTTATTAATTGATTTTAATCAGTTTTTGAAGAACTCCCTTATCGTTCTGATTAAGAAACCTTGTCATGTAGTACATTTTACAAATCAACACGTTTAACATTGGGCGATGCAAATCTCATACTGAAATTATCATTATGGTAAATTATCATTATTATTATGGTTTTGTTTGCATCTAGCAGTAAATTATATAGAGCAAATCATTCAGAAATATTAACTGGAGTTAATTTAAACGTTTTTATAATTAATCCTTTAAATCTATTCTTTTTACTTTTGAGTATGAGTGAAGTGTCATCTGCAAAAAGAACAATATCAGCATTATTCTCAACTACAAGCGGTAGATGATTTATACATATATACGAGAAACAAAAACGGTCCCAAAATCGAGCCCTGACGAACACTCGAACACGAATTCAAGCTAAAAATTCAGGAGACGTTTCCCCATTTATACTTACTTTCAGACAGCGTTCTGTTAGATAAGAGATTAGCCGACTGAGGGACCTCAAGTCGTTTTCCAGAAAAAGGGTCTTTGAGTCTTGACACACGAACAGACAGACAGACTGACAATAAAGTGATCATGGGATCACCTATGATCCTTAATAGAAGGGTTCCGTTTTTCATTATAAGGTACGGAACCTTAAAAACTAAGTATTTTTATATAATTTTAGCGGTGAAAATTTATAAATTTTGTTTAGAAATTTGTGGAATTTACTTGTGCTTTGAAATTCAATCAGTGAGCGATTATAGAGGTATTTATTTAATCCTACATTGCGCGTGGCACGACCTTGGCTATTTTATCCCAAAAAAAACCTTTCCTTCCTTGGCATTTTATCTTTGGGTTACCCAAAGATATTCATATGAAGTTTAATCTATATATTTAAAAAAAATGCCAAGGACGTGTCGGTCCACGTGCAGTGTTTCCATAGTTGCCCGTCACAATATGCTGACTTAGAAATGGGTATTTAAGTAATTTTCAATGAAATTAGTACGAAATAACTCCTCGAAGTACATTTTATAAGTTGATTGACTATTACTCGTTAACTTGTAAAGGTTACTTACCTCTGATAGTTTACCTTTTAACTTCATTATATATATTACCTACTACCATGAATTTTTTCACATGTCCAAACACAACTATATAGCTGGCAGGGGGTGGAGCACTTAAACCTAACAAAAATTCACATTTTAAAGCTTAATATTTCGCAAACGAATCCCTGAATCGAAAAATGGTTATTACAAACCTGCAATATTTTTGAACGACCTATCAAACTACGAACCCCATAGACGAGAAAAAAGAAATTCATTCTCACTTTACATGTAGGGTTTTTTAAAGATTTTATTTACATTTACAATTTTTTTTAAGATTTTATTTTTCGTTGTTTTTAATTTGTAAACGCTTACCAAATTACAGCTTTCTAGTACTAAGAATCACTGAGCTAAGCCGCGGACAGAGAGACGGACTTAGCTTTCGCTATAAGAGTTTCTTTTTTACTACGGTAATCTAAAAATGAATATTTCTTTGCTTATTTGGCCTCAATAAGTTTGTAAATCATTTATCCGATTACGAGAAAACTTTGGTGAGTTGTTGTGCGCGAAAGTTACGTATTAGTACAACCAGTTTACAATAGATGGCGTGCAAGTCGTTTCATTCGAAGTCAACGGAGATGAAGTCGCGGATGGAAGCTAGAAGATTATAATGATAAAAAAAAATCTATCGTAATAGGTTGGCGTAGTGATACAATCTCAACTGATGTTAAGTGACGATGTGGTTCAAGATGATAACACGCTAAATCTAGTGGAAGACTGGCTCTCAAGTGCAGCTGCCGGAGCACACCTATTGGTGCTTGGCTTTAGAAAAAGCCCTACCCCCATGCTATGGTTTCCTCACGATGTTTTCCTTCACTGAAAGCTCAGGCTCATTGCAGGTATTCGAACTCACGTCAATCGACGCGAAGTCGTACACGCTACCACGAGCCATCATTGCTTCAAAACTTGTTAAATTATTTTTAATGATTACTTCACAAAGGAATAAGGAATTAGTCAATTTGCAATTTGCTTTTTGGCAATGTCTACAGAGTTCGCAGAAATGAAATCGCCGTTGGGAAATTCAAATTTCTCTTTTCCAAAACAATTTTTCCTGCCAATACTTTACTATTTAAATTACCGCTTTTTTTATTTGTGCGTAGCTAAATACTTAGACATCGTGGGTTGGCTAACCCCGAACGTATTTAACTTTTAATATTGTAATGGAAATTGCAGTGGTTTTTTTTTCTTTATTTTCTTGGTTTCTATTTTGTAGGCTAGATTTTAAAGGTTACTGTTAATGTAATCTCACATGATGCTATCCATCCATCCATTCAGCCAAAAGACGTCCACTACCGCACATAGGCCTCCCCTTAGATCGCCACAACGGGTTCTGTGCTGTTTGCATCCAGCGGCCTTCCCCAACCTTCACTAGGTCGTCCGTTAACCTTGTGGCGGGTCTGTCCACGCTGCGTCTTCCGGTACGTGACCGCCACTCGAGAACTCTAAGGCCCCATCGGCCATCCGTTCTACGAGTAATGTGCTTAAGTCTAGTAATTCTGAGAGCTAATGTCAGTGGCTTATTTATTCTGCGAATCTCCTCGTTTCTGGTTCGATCGGGCAGAGAAACTCTGAGCATAGCACTCTCCATTGCCGTTTGAGTGACCTTCAGCTTTCTTCTCAGAACTATTTGTCATCCGTTAAGACCGTTAAGAGCGTAGCTACAGATAAAACAATTTAACTGCTTGTTTGCTTTTAGACTATAGAAATAGTTTTTTTTTTTAAATAAAAGCCGGCACATTGACTGTACTGTTCCTGATGGTAAGCACACTACAATCCACATATAACGACGACAAATACGACTGTCATGCCGGCCTGCATAAATATTACTTCACGTTACGCTTGAAGGACCCGATGTCATAAGAAGGAGGGAACGCATTGGCCGGGAGATGGTTCCACAGTTTCACGGTTAAATAAAAAGGTGGCAAAAACGTCAATGGACGTCAATGACTTCAGATCGAAAAATAACATTACAAACTTAATATACTTCTCTCCACTTATACTATTTTGTGAAATTATTTTCATTAAAACAATAACAAAATAACATGCAATAAATCAAGAAAACATAAGTTCGCAAAACAAAACAAAAGTGTAACAGCACTTTGCAAATGGCCTCTAAAAAGTGTAAAGCCGTGTCTCCTAAACGTGTTTTCTCATACACACTATACAAAAATGTCTATTTTGTTTATATACACATGTCGCATCCTGTTTCATTGACTTGGCAAGCGTATAAAAACATTTTCTGCCGCTAGTGGCATAAAATATGTCAATAACGGCTTCAGATGTAGACGTACTCTTAGTTCTTGAAATTGTAAATTTGCTATAAGGAAGAGAAAATATAAATTTGGAGTAAGACACTGTTTAGTTTCTCGAAATTTAAATCTTTATCAAAAAATTAAAATTGAAGATCGATTTGGCATAGGAAACTTCGTTACATATTTACAAAGTATATTAAAAAATCTTCAAAACGCGCCGGTGTGTATCAAAAACAAAATACGATGTTGCAAGTCATGCGACGCTTTCCAGAGTTGTCGAGAAATTATTATATTCCGCTCCCGATTACCCGCGCGAGGGAGAAATGTTTCGATGTCAACGCGCACGGAACACAAAAACATTGTTGATATCAACATAAAACAAAGCTTGATGAACAAAAATATGCCTTGAAATAATGTTTGTGTGTAGTGTGTAGAACAAAATGCGCAGGAGACACGGCTTAACACAGACAACAAAGTAATAGAGTGCTGTCAAAACTGTTGGCAAAGCTAAGAATTTATGATATTGTATAACATCGCACTATCGCACGAGGATCGCGTGGTTTCTATTTTAAACAGAAATTACAAACGTCATAATAAACATCACAATAAATATCAATTTTGTAAATACACGTATTCTACATGACAATTGGGTGTATGAATTATTTATTTTTTTGTGATAATTTGAAAGATCATATATAAGTTTTATAAGAAACTATTTTTATTTTATTTTTTTCGCAATATTTTAAAAGTTATTTCAAAATAAAAATTTATTTTTGTATTCAGTAACGAAAACGCGCAGATCGTTCCCGAATAAATCTGAGCGCGTGTGACGTCACAATGTTAATTTCTATTCATTGTAGCACACAGCTGTTACAGTCCTTTGACACTTAATCTATGAAATTCCTATAACATTATGACGTCACAAACCTGGCAATCAATCGTGACGCGTTCGTAGTCATGTGATTCTTTTTAAAATATTACATTTTTGAATTGTTTTTATTAATAAAAAAAAATGTTTTAAGAGTTTTTCCAATTGTCTATTATCATAATTATGACGAAGCTTTAAAATACATAAAAAAATAATATTTTTTTTTTAATACCAAATTATGCGCATTTAGTATTAGAACTACGTTTTTTGATACTTTTTCTTATCAGGTTTTTAACTTATACTTCTTTGGTCGCGATCAATGATATTAAATAAAATACATCTTACTGGCTTTTTAATTGTACAAAAATAAATATGAGCAATTAACAATCAGTAATCACTTGACAGCATTAATTCCTTTCATATCTAAACCTAGAAAGAACGACGACTAGTTTTTGTTAACGTCCCTATCCAATGAGTTTTCGATCGGGTTTCCTTTCTGATGATAGTTTGGGATTGTTCATTTGATATTTGTTAGGGATTAATGTGTTGAGTAATACATACACCAAGATATATATTTTTTTTTTTGATCTGACTATACTGTTAGCTTTAAGGGCCCAGGAGCCTCGAACGGCTTTTAGAGCTTCACCGGACTTGGGGGCGAGCGCTTAAGGCACTCAGCCACGAAAGTTTTGCAACAACATCCGAGGGTGCCAAAGTGGCCGAACCTCGGCTCGGACTGTTGCGCGTTATGCAAATAAGTCGCGAACTGACTAATGCCCTAGCACACTATCTAACTAACTATACATATATACATGTCGCTATCCTCTGGGAGGAGGGTAAGAGACAATACACCAAGATGGACGATGGCTTCTTTATTAGTTACTTAGTTATATTGACAGTAGCGACACGGATATATAGGGAAACTCTATTTGTTGCGTTCCTTTTTAACATAAAATTGATGCGTTATATTTAACACTTTCTAAATTATATACTCTTCGCCATTGATAAGCTCTCCGAGGAGTAGAATATAACTTCATAGTTACAACTCGTGTTGTTTAATTTCCAAATACTTCAAAATTGGAGAGCAAATGTCAAAATTTTGTGCGTCGTATTCAAGGACCGGTTTAGGAAATGGAAGTTCAGTTTCCTCTCTTATCACTGATATGTGTCTGACAGGATCGCAATCACTATTCACCGGATTTAACACAATCCATAGTGGCTTGCTTAAGCGTGTCGCGTTCCGGGATCATTTGTTGTATAACCAGTAATTAATCAGGGTGGTAGAGGTTTGTATCCGACTGGGTCGCGATCACCATGTACGTGGTGAGAAACTGTTCACAGTTACTTGGTTTGTCGCATTTCGGAGTCAGCCAGTGTATATCCAGCTGACGAGAGCCTTACTGTGCCGTAATTTAGCCGTGCTGCTTTTAAATTATTATGTTTGTTGACGTAAGATAATTTATATTGTAGGAAAATGCCGTCGGAAGTGATCAGTGACAAATCTCTGCAACGGGAGCTGGCCGATTCCATCATCAAAATGGTGCCTCTCGATGAGATAAGGATATTACTGGCTTGTGGAGCTAAGGTAAGGGTCCGATATTTTTATTTATATATTCTTCTTCTTCTTTTTCTTAACTTGGCAACTGGTCTTCTTTTCTGAAGACCATTACTGCCATTATCGAGTGTATATAGTTTCCAGTGTTATGACGATTTGTGTATCCTAACAAAATGGTGGCTCCCTTGTTAGAACTTTCTAGGGAGTTTTTGTGGTATCTTTCTGATCCATGTTATTATTTCCAATTCACTTCACTTGTGCACAATAACGGAACTTAATTATGCATAACGCCACCTGTATTACACAATATAGGGTCAAATAACACAAATTTATGAATAAAAAATGAAAACCACTACGTGACAGTTTGAGGTCCGGCAAAAATCCTATTTATATATTATTATTTTTTAGTTTTTTTCCTGATATTATCTTTATGTATAATTCAGCGCCCGTATGTTTATGTCCGCAAAAATAGAAAGTACCTGTACTGCGTTTTTATTCCCACGGAGTAAATTGACAATCACTAATGTCAAACTGGAAAATAATGTTGCCAAATTTATTTCTGTAGTGTTGAGTTACCGTTTATTTCACGGTAGGTACAATTATTTGAAACGTAAGATTTTAAATACTGAATTGAGAGATTTTTAATAAATTGTAATATTTTGTGTTATTCAACATACACGACAATTTACTATTATCATTGCATAATTCAGGTACCTAACTATAAAATGTATAAATGGCGAACAACTTACAAGAGAAAAACTTTGCTTCATCTTTGGAGGGTTCAATGTTTTGTAGAAAACTTAATAATACGAAAAATATTTAGTAGGTACGGTTTTACGATTAGTTCGGATTATTAAAACAATAAACTAGCAGAATTTGAAATGTTATTTTACTCCGTGGGTATAAAAAACGCACTGTAGTCGACGGATTGACTTGAAAGGTTTCAATAAAAATAATTAAGTCTGACAAATCTATACTAATATAATAAAGTTGAAGAGATTTTTTGTTTGTTTGTTTAAACGCACTAATCACTGGAACTAACAGACGGATCCGAAAAGTTCTTTTTGTATATGATAGCCAAATTCATGAGGAATAGTAGCATATAATTTCACGATACGATCCTAAGAAGTGGAACAGTAACTATGATTGTCAAGCAATTTGGCAAGCTGTAAGCAAGTACGGGAGGTGGAACAACGATAGGGCTGGCTACACGATCACATTGACGGCAACGCTGCACGCCGAAGAGTTTGTCGAATAAATTTAACACGGGTAAAACCGTAGGGCATAGCTAGTTATTATATGTATACATATATTATATTACTAAGTAGGTATCACATTATTTAATACATACATACATAAATCACGCCTCTTTCCTAACGGGGTAGACAGAGACCACGTCCTTCCACTTGCTACGATCCTGACATACAACTTTCACTTCCTCAATATTCATCAATCTTTTCTTGCATGCTCGTCGGTTTAGAGCGCTCTTAACGTGATCTTTCTTCAAAACGTCCCCGATTTGATCGTGGAACATTCGTCTGGCCTTCCTCTTCCAACGTTCCCAATTACACTCATCTTATAAATCTGTCTAGTCAATCTTCTTTCATTCATTCTCTCTAAATGCCCAAATCATCTAAGCAACCCTTTCTCACGATATCTTTTATTACACACATTAATTACTATTTAAGTAAATCACTCCAAAACTGTTATCCCGCCTACCAATGACATTATAAAATTAGCCATCAATTAAAAGTCGGCATAATGAATTTCAATTATTATCTATAATATAAATTAAATATAATATAATATAAATTAAATAATCATTAACTATAATGTATGCATATATCGTATTGAACGCATCCAGAAACGTTTCCTACGATATCTACAATTTAGAACCTCTTACTATTTAAGTAATTATACGCGTATAGAGCGATGTAAACATTTTCATTTTCCACTCTATGAACGACGTAAAATAGACGATCTTCTTATAGCCAATGGAATTGTAGTCTGAAAATTCAATTTTATCTTCTTTTTTTTCTTACCCTTATCACACTTAAGTAGGGTCGGCACAACAGGTTTTTTCTTCCACTCTACTCTATTGGCTATCATTTCAGTATTCACCCTTTTTATAGGCATATCATTCTTCACACAGTCCATCCATACCTTCTTCGGTCTTCCTCTACTCATATATCCATCCACCTTCATACTTAACATTCTTCTAATTATATGATATTCATCCCTCCTACATGTCCATACCACGCTAATCTATAACCCACAATTTCTCTGTGTCTGGAGTTACTTTAAGACTTCCTCTAATATACTCATTCCTGATTTTATCCATTCTAGTTACACCACACATCTATCTTAGCATTCGCAGCTCTGCCACATATAAGTGTATACCTACAAATATAACATCCAAGCCCGGTAAAGGTGTAAAAGCCGTAAATGGGTATAAGGCTAACAGTGAAGTCAGTTCCAAAAAAAAAAAGAAAAAATAATATATATATATATATAATATTAAGAGAACCTACACTTTTATATGTACCATTTGTATGACATATGATAAACATATGACAAAACCCATTTCTAATCCAGGCGTACACACAATTTAATTATTTTCATGATGGTTTTGATATATTTAATATGAGAGTGTCTTCTCTAAGGCGCAGTTTGTTATGCAAAGACGTTTTTGATAAGTGTTTTTGTAACAATTTTAGTTTATGTTAATTCTTGTGTTTCTCTTCGTGGCTATGCTCTCCTTCTTTTTTATTTATATTTATCTTTTCTATTTATGGGAACACTTAATTGGCCTTCTATTTCTGTTAGCCACTCTTTACTCTCTTTATTAGCTGTAAGTATTCCTATTAATGTAAAATAAATAAATAAATATAAATTCGGTAAAAGATAGAGATTCGGATAAAGATAAACTAAAGATCACACCTTACTTAAATTCAGGTGAACGAACCAGTAACTCAGGGCCTCCGTCCGCTCCACTACGCGATATGGCAGCGTTATATGGAGGCGACAAGACTCCTGCTTGTCCGAGGCTGTGACGTCAATGCTAGAGACGATTGTGGATACAGTGCACTACATCTATCAGCTGAACACGGGTTAGTAAGCTACACAAATGGTCACGCACTAACTTAGACATCACGCTTAATCTTTTGCATCGTTTTAGGTTTGGCGTAGTGGCCACAATCTCACCTGATGTTAAATGACAATGTGGCCCAAGATGATAACACGCTAAACCTAGTGGAAGACTGGCTCTCAAGAGCAGCAGCCGGAACACACCTATTATTGGTGCTTGGCGACAGATTTCCAATTTGAGCGCGGTATTAGCCAGGCGGCCCCTAGAAAAATCCCTACCACAATGCTATGGATTCATCACGATGTTTTCTTTCACCGAAAGCGCAGGCTCATTGCAAGGATTCGAACTTATGTCAGTCGACGCGATGTCTGTACACGCTACCACTGAGCCATCATTGCGACAAAACTGTTTGCTTAAGTACGGTCTCCACTCCAGAACTCGTCTACCCCATCGGTTATATGTTCTTCGGCATATGTGGCTGGCATGATTGTCACTTTAGCGAGCGAATCCTTGTCGATAGCCCCAGTTCTCTGTCATTACATCGTTTCTATCCTTCAAAGAAACTTCGACCATAGCTCGCTGATCGACTTTAAATTTATTAACCAGTCCACCCGTGAGTGTCAATATATCTTCTCCATATGTCATATTACAGTGCATAGCAGTTAATAATTTTCCAACTAATAGCTATTTTTATAATATGTGTTTTTTTGTATTCTTTTATATATTATAACTATGTTTGATACAACTCAAATTCTATATTTTTTCTAATGGACTACATGCGTTACGGATTTTTCAAGCATTTGCACCGTAGGTTCTACTTAGAGCAGTTTTTAAATATTTACTAGACTTTGTTTATTAAATATTATGCACACCATGTTTACACCTTTCTCTTGCACCTGTAAAACTGGTAGAGAGTGCATTTTAGCATTAAATATTCATATGTGCAATAATGAATTAAATAAAATTAATTAATACTTATTTTATCATTAATGGATTATTATTTATCTTTTTTAATGGCAAATGTGTTCATAGCAATCACTCTGTTAGCGTCATGTAAAACAAAATGTGTGGTTTTATGAAACTACGATGCAAGTGAATCTTTAAAAATAGAAGAAAATACAAATTATTGAAGACAAATTATTTCACTTTAAAACTAAGAGCAATATTTATTTAAATCATTGAATCGTTTTCAACTTCAATTATTCTATCAATAACTTCATCTTTGCCTGAAGTCTAACAGTTCCCTACTCCACGACCAGCTGTAATGCGGTCTGGAGTCTAACAGTGCCCTACTCCACAGCCAGCTGTAATGCGACATGCGATAGATGAACGACATAATTTTGGGGCGATAGAATAAAAAAATCACTTTAAAAAAAATATGTATTCTTGTTGTTTTCAATCATAGCTCTAACAAGATGGCGGTTTTCTTGAAGAGTTTTTGTGGCAACACAAAATTATTTATATTACATATTATTTTGCAAAATTATTTAAATATTACATATTATTTTGCATTATATATATATTAGAGTATTATTTTGCAGGTATACAGAATTGGTAAAGCTACTTCTAGAAAGCGGTGCAGCCGTCGATTACAGACCGGATACAGATGAAGAATTCCCAAGGACTACCTTGTGCGACGAACCGTTACGGCTTGCCATCAGGAATAAACATTATGTGAGTGCTCCAAATATAAGTAAATATTTTGCATGCAAACACACAAGATTTATAAAACGAAATAAACATTTTAACTTTCCGCAAGCGAGTTCCAGTAGTTTCAGACGTGTTAAATTTATTTAACCAATTCTCCACCGCACTGATATAGTTTATGAAAACAAACTATATCACAATATTCCTCATTTATTTGTAAATACAATCAATATACAAATCAACAGATTAAATTAAATTTCTTAAAAAAAAACAATTATTTTTAAAAACCTCTTTTTTGGGGTTCTTTAGGATATCATATCTATCATAGCCCGATATTAAACAAGTAATTTAATAAAGCTATCAAAACAAAAAAAATGTTTTACTTAACACTTAACCTAAAATAAGAGCTCCTTAGATAATCAGTCTTGTACAATAGTTTATTTATGATAATTGTACGGTAAAATCTCTAAATAAAAACAATCAACAACACTTTTTTTCTCTTATTCTATTATATTTTTAAAGTGATACAAGAATAATTTTGCAAATTAATACATAAAAGTTTCCTCGCGATTTCGGTGGGCCTTATTAGGAGGAACACTTCAAAGATTCAAGAACTTTTAATTTAAAACCTAAATTAGAAAAAAGTAGCCGTGGTTTAAATAAGTTTCAATGTTTTAATACAACATAGTTATCTAAAATTATCCAAAACGACTCTTTGTCTGTTTTAATAAATTTCGGGCCATCTTGGGAACCCGTTTGGTAGGCCTTTATAGGAACTTTTCCCGGCAACAATAACTAATTATTTTAATAATAACCAACAAAGGATACAAACAATACTTACTTTCTTAGGAATGCCCATAAAACTAAGTAAATTTATAAATCGTAGGCAATTTGTAACGTGACTGACAAACTGTCAACCAGCACCAAGATGGCGGCTGCCTCCCTTTGATATGAATTTGCAGTTTTAACTATGGCACTAACCCAACATGAGCACGAAGTTGAAATTTATTCACACGTATACAAGTATGAGATTTTGAAAGTGGGTATCTTAGGTGAGGTACCTTATTTTGAAATTTTCCTGATAGTTCTAACGGAATCTTATCCTTTGAAACAAACTTAGCCCAAGGGCGGTCTTTAAAAAAATGCATTGAACTTGTTTTAGGATAGATCACTGCATTTCATAAGGTGTGATATACGAGTTATTTTCTCAATTACAGGAAGTAGCTCGTCTACTTCTAGAACATGGAGCAGACCCAAATAAACGCTACTTCTTTGGCTCTGAAATCAACCTGGTTTCTGATCCCGAGTACTTGGAACTTCTTCTCACATTCGGAGCTAACCCTGATTCCAGAGACAGGGCAGGTCTCACACCGTTGATGAAAGCTGCTAGACAGAGAAGGGTAAGATATTATTAACATGCTGTTGAATCCGTATATCTATTTTTAAATAGTAGATTTTACTCCAATGAAAAATGAAGAGCGATAGGGCATAGACTGCACAGAGAAATGTCTTTGGAGATTTCTCTCCACTTGGGGTAGACTGACGGGTGTAATACCTCCACCCTACAGAAGATTGCAATGAAATAATCTTGTGTTGTGTTTGCGAGATGATTAGGGTTTCCAGAACTCGTTGGAGTAGAGGAGTTCAAGGTTGGCAACGAGCCAGTGACACATATAGCTGCTACCTGCTAGTTACCATTAAGCAGACCTCACGCTTTCCACATTAATTGTATTAAAAAAATATATGATTTGAATTTGTTATGTATCTTCCTCCGTCTTCAGGGTATGGATGCTGTCCTACTTCTTATCAGCCATGGTGCCGACGTCAATGCTATGGCTGACGCTCGCAACGATTATAGAACTGTCATGCATTACGCCGTGCTTAGTGGTAAGTTGAATTATTATCTACTAGTAATTTGTGTAGACTTGGTTATTGAAAGTTAAACGTAATATCTAAAAATACAATCTAACAGCTATCATGTTATTTAAAAATATTATTCGTAGATGGCACCTTGATAACATTTTCAATTACATCAACAGATGTCATTCCTAATGAAAAAGTTTTTAAATTATTTTTTACAACATTAATTTTAATCTTTTTGCTTATAGTTCGTCAATAGCGGGGAATATAAGCTTTAAAACTGTTTTTGAATCATTAATTTTCATATAGAATTAAGGGAGATATTGAGTTGCCACAAAAACAGTGTTTAGCTACGTAATGTATTACTTTATATTAGTGAACATGTTCTATATGACTCAGTATCCATTAAACATTAGTACGAAGTGCACGAGTTTTTATTTCTTGAAAGAAGAGCAGACCAATCTCGACCGTAATCGAAACATATTATGGTCCTTCGAGCCGGATACCAGCGACCGACCACACCGAGCCGGCCGCTTGCGATCGAGATAAAAGATAAGAAACTGTGAAGACTTTGTGCATTATTAACGAAGATATTTTATACAAGGTATTTACATATCATTTAAAGTTGATTACAATGGCTAAAGTAGTCGAAAATGCATTGAATTTGGTGGTGAATTTGGCAGACACAATTAAGAAAACTCAAATTAATTTCAAAAAATCTCCGAAAAGTAGATTAACACGCAGTTACGTGGAATCGAGACTGGCAAATGTGGAAGGTATTTGGACTGACTATAAAGCAGCGTATAACATAATTAGTAGCAACGTTACAAAAGATCAAGGTAGTTCGATACCATATATAGCAAACGAACAATTTTTCGAACACGAAGAACTGTATATAAGTTTCATATGTGAGCTGAAAGAATTACTGTCCATTATAATCAGCAATTCGGTTGCCCCTAATGATTCGTTACCAATATCTACAGGGTCCCAAGCACAATGTACTCGAGTGGTTTTACCGAAAATACAAATTCCCTCTTACGGCGGAAATTATGAAGAATGGTTATCGTTCCACGATTTATTCCTATCACTGGTTCACAACAACCCATCTTTGAACAATGTGCAGAAACTACACTATTTGAAAACTAGCTTAACAGGGGAAGCTGCGTCCATTCTTAAACATATTCAAGTAACAGATGCAAACTATGAACAAGCGTGGGATACATTAAAAGTAAGATTTGGAAACAAACGTATAACGATTAATGCCATTTTGAAGAGATTTTTTTCGCAAAAAAAGATTATAACGTCCAGTTCAAATTTCATTAAAAATCTACTAGACACTACCTTCGAGTGCTTACATCATCTTAAAAACATGAAAATCAACACGGAAAACTGGGATCCACTTATAATCTTCGTTGTTGTCCAAAAACTCGATCAGGAAACACATAAATATTGGGAAGAACATGTTAGTAATAAATTACAAAATTATGAAGAACTTCCGTCATTGGACATGTTTCAAAAATTTCTCGAAAACCGATTCCGCACATTAGAGCTAACAGAAGCTAAACAAAAGATACATTCTACTGGAGTACGAGAGAAAACATTTTATGTCGCAACGACAGTAGAGAAGATAAGGAAATGCCAATTATGTACGGAGAATCATACACTTAGCCACTGCAAAGAATTTAGTAAGCAATCACCAACTCAGAGAAGCGACTTTATTAAAACAAACAATCGATGCTTCAATTGCCTTGCATCTGGACACTCTGTAAGGCAATGTCGCAGTCCTGCATGCTGTCGATTATGCAAAAAACGTCATCATTCACTTCTACACGAAAACAGAGAGAATAATACGAGTACAATTGATTCAAAGGGTTATCTCGAGAACAATACAAACCAACAAGAAGTTGTACTACATACAGGCGTAGAGAAGATGAACGAAGAAGATGTAACTATGGTGATGTCACATGTTTCAGTTAAACAAGGTACAGCATTACTAGCAACAGCAATAGTACAAGTAAGAAGCGAAGATAATTATTTAATCACACTACGAGCTCTGATCGATCAAGGTTCCCAAGCAAGTTTTATAAGCGAACGAGCTGCACAATTACTAAAGGCCAAACGGTATCCAATGAAAGGTACAGTCATCGGTGTAGGATCAACCCGAGAAAATATAAAACATGTCGTTCAGATCAACATAGATTCAAGATGTGAAGTTTTCAGTCTGAATGTTACAGCATATGTTATGTCAAAGCAATTGACTACCAAATTACCATCCTACACAGTCAATACAAGCAATTGGCCTCACCTAGAAGGACTTGTCATGGCCGATCCTCACTACTATAAGCCAGGTCCTATTGATTTGCTCCTGGGTGTTGATGTGTATGCACAAATTATACAAAACCATTTAATCAAGGGCCCGCCAGGTTCTCCATGTGCTCATAAAACCAACCTTGGCTGGATTCTATTCGGAAGCGTAAAAGATAAAACACCACAACCAGATTCAATTCTTGTTATGCATCACCAAATTGTTCCAGAAGATTTCCTTAAAACACTTTGGGAGGTAGAACAAGATACAAAAAGAAAATACACAAGAGAAGAAAAACTTTGTGAACAATTATATGAAGAGAGTTACACAAGAACAAACAAAGGAAGATACATTGTAAAATTACCATTTAACACCAATAAGCCTGCAACTCCATATAGTAATTCAAGAGAAATAGCGATGAAAAGATTAATTTATCAAGAAAAGAGATTACAGAAAACACCAGATTTGAAGGAAGAATACGATAAAGTATTTGAAGAATATTTACCAATGGGACACATGGAAGAAATTCCAGAAGATGAGCTATCAAATCAATCTGTTTATCTACCGCATCACGCAGTAATTCGGAGAGATAAAGAAACAACAAGAGTCAGAATCGTATTTAATGCATCTTGCAAATATAATAATGGATTGTCTTTAAATGATGAGCTCATGACGGGACCCATACTGCAAGAAGATATGAGAAGCATAATAATGAGATGGCGCATGCATAAAATATGTTTTACAAGTGACATTACCAAGATGTACAGAATGATTCTTTTAGATAAACAGGATACAGATTATCACAGAGTGGTCTGGCGTGGTAACGTCGACAGTAAAACCATCGATGTACTAGCTGAGATAAAAGATTATAGATTAAAAACTATTACATTTGGCACAGCGTGCGCACCGTATCTTGCCATCAAAACCTTAATGAAACTTGCCGAAGATGAGGGTGACCAATACACAGAGGCAGCTCAAATTATACGTGAAGATTTCTATGTCGATGATTTGGCATCAGGCTGCGATTCTGTTGAACAAGCGGTTCGTTTAAGTAAGCAAATCATATCTATACTTCAGCGTGGAGGCTTTGAACTTCAAAAATGGGCTTCCAATAATAACGAGTTTCTTAAATCTATAGATATCGAGAAAGTCACTACCAAGGCAAACATTGACTTAAAACTAGACGGTACTATCAAAGCTCTCGGTTTGTCCTGGGATTTTGGAGATGATGATTTATATTATCATCTGCAACTGGAACCAACATCATCAAACATCACAAAGAGAACTATACTATCCGATTTACAAAAGTTGTTTGACCCACTGGGATGGATAGCACCAGCTATTATAGTAGCGAAAGTTCTATTACAAAGATTATGGCTAGAAGGATATGGTTGGGATCAAGCAATTAGCGAAGGGCTAGAAGAGGAATGGAAGTTCCTAAGAAGAGATTTAGTAAATGTTAATCAAATAAGAATTAGCCGTTGGCTAAACACCCTAAGTACTGAGAGGGATAGACTTACCTTGCACGGATTCTGCGACGCTTCTGTAAAGGCGTATTCTGCTGTGGTGTATTGCCGTGTATTAACAAAGGACGGAGAACCAAAAATTCATCTTATTGCTGCCAGAACAAAGGTAGCTCCTGTAAAAACAATTTCCTTGCCGCGACTCGAGCTCAATGGAGCAGTAATGCTAGCGAAACTACTACACAAAGTAAGCCAAGCTATGAGAATTCCAGCGAATAATGTATTTGCTTGGACTGACTCCACAATTGTCTTAGCATGGCTTCTAGGAGAACCGAGTCGATGGAAAACTTTTGTGGCGAATCGAGTTGTAGAGAGCCTGGAATATATAAATAACAGTCAGTGGCATCACGTAAGATCTGAACAAAATCCAGCCGATGTTGCTTCAAGAGGCAGTACAGTCGCAGCATTATTAATGAACAGTTTATGGTGGCATGGTCCGTCGTGGCTTTCTGAAAAGAAAATACAATTTATAAAACCAAATATTAACACTACTGAATTAGAGAAAAGAAAAATACCACAAATTAATGTTCACATTACAACAGGTCCAGAAAGGGAAAAACCTGTAATTAATTATGACAATGTTGAATCACTTACCGAACTGAAGTATACGATTGCATATTGTAAAAGATTTCTTAATTTTAAAAAATGGGAAACTACAAGTAAAGCAATAACTACTGAAGAATTAGAACAAGCACTAAAAATCTGTATAAAAAAAGTACAATTAGAAAATTTTCAAGATGATATAGAAAGACTTAAAAGAAAAAGCACAGTAAATCAGAGAAGTCATTTAAAATCATTGAACCCTTACCTGGATGAAGAAGATATACTCAGAGTGGGCGGTAGACTACGGCATGCAAATCTAAGTACAGAAAATAAGAACCCTATAATATTAGATAATAAAAATCCACTTACCTTACTTATCGTTGCCGACGCTCATAAGAAGACGCTGCACGGAGGAATCCAATTGATGTTGTCTTACCTGCGATCGCGATATTGGATTATAAGAGCACAGAATGCTGTTAAATCCTGCATACACAAATGTTTAATTTGTGCAAAAATTAGAGCCAAGTCGAAAACACAGATTATGGGAGATCTACCTAAGGTAAGAGTCAACCCTGCTCGACCTTTTTTACACACGGGCGTAGATTTCGCTGGCCCTTTTAATATACTTATGTCACGAGCTCGCGGAGTAAGATCCACAAAATCTTACGTGGCTATCTTCATCTGTATGTGTACAAAGGCCATACACATTGAACTGGTTGGTGATCTTACTTCACAATCGTTCATAGGAGCCTTCAAACGATTCGTCGCACGAAGAGGTCGATGTGCACATCTTTGGAGTGATCAAGGAAGAAATTTCATAGCAGCCAACAAAGAACTAGCTGAAGCATGGGTCGAAGCTCAGCTCAAATTCGAACCTGATATTGTTAATTCTCTTGCTAAAGATGGAACACAATGGCATTTCATACCAGCCTATAGTCCAAACATGGGTGGTCTGTGGGAAGCAGGCGTCAAATCAATAAAATATCACTTGAAACGAATTTTGACTACGATCTTGACATTCGAAGAATTAACGACGCTTTTGTGTCAAATCGAATCATGCCTTAATTCCAGACCATTAATTCCAATCGATGATACTGATGTTGATAATATAAATCCACTGACACCTGGTCATTTTTTGATCGGTGAAACTCCAGTTGTTGTTCCTGCACCAGACTTACGAGAAGTTAACATAAGCCATTTGTCAAGATGGCAATATATACAGAAATTGTTAAGCGATTTTTGGCATAGATGGAATACCGAATACCTGAGTAGATTGCAACAACGATCGAAATGGTTGAAGCAAAGAGATGAGCTCAATATTGGTGACATTGTACTCGTCAAACAGACCAATATTCCACCTGGTAAATGGCTCCTGGGACGGATTGTTGCAAAACATCCTGGTCTTGACAATTGTACCCGCGTTTATAGTGTTAAAAGTGGTGATACTGTAACTAAAAGATGTATAACTAAGCTATGTCAATTACCAATTGATTCTCACTCTTAAGATCTCTTGTTCCACTTTAATAACTTAATCACGTACTTGTAACTACTTTATTTTGTTTAATTTTGTATTAAATAGACTGCGTATTTTTACTTAACTTTTGTGTTCAATTATGTATTCCAATAGTCATACTTATTTTGATTAATAAAAAGGTCTTAAGGCCCTTTTAGTGGGCGGCATGTTTAGCTACGTAATGTATTACTTTATATTAGTGAACATGTTCTATATGACTCAGTATCCATTAAACATTAGTACGAAGTGCACGAGTTTTTATTTCTTGAAAGAAGAGCAGACCAATCTCGACCGTAATCGAAACAAACAGCTTTGAAGAATAATGATATATAGAAATATTCGTTAGTTTAATCGACATGTACCAACGAATTCCCGTACTTCTATTTGATTGAATTCAATTTGTACCTAAAGTATACAGTGAAGGAAAACGATATGAGGATAATAATGAG
Organism: Saturnia pavonia; assembly: GCA_947532125.1. Classification (NCBI taxonomy): domain Eukaryota; kingdom Metazoa; phylum Arthropoda; class Insecta; order Lepidoptera; family Saturniidae; genus Saturnia; species Saturnia pavonia. Next base: position 2,985,940 of record OX383922.1, read on the forward strand.
ATTATAAATTTAGGCGTCCAAAATCGTTAACACGCCGTAGGTTGAGGCTAATCACTACATTAGTCCGCACTCTCCCACAAGAAAATGTATTGTATCTACATTAGGACGTTACTAGAAATTAGGAAAAATATAGGTTAGCTCGTAAAATGAACTCTTTACGTGAGAGAGGTAGGAGTACAGAGAAATCTCTCCGCATAGCACACACAGAAGCTCGTAACCAAATAACCTTGTGTTGTTTTCCTACGGTTAGTAAGGCAATGGAGAGGGCTAAGTTCGGAGTTTCTCTGCGTGATCAAATCAGAAATGAGAGATGAGAAATGAGGCAAAGTCACCGACATAGCCCCGAAGAATAGCTAGAGTTAAGTGGTAGTGGGCAGCCACGTAGCTCGTAGGATGGATAGCCGATGAGGCCAGAGAGTTCTCGAGTGGCGCCCACGTATCGGAATACGCAACGTGGGTGGTCCGACCACCTGGTAAAGGTTGCGAGAAGCCGCTGGATGTGGGCAGCACAGAACTGGTGGTTGTGGCGATCTTTAAGGTAGGCCTATGTCCAGCAGTGGACGTCTTTTGACTGAAATGATGATGATGAGTAGGGGTTCCAGAGCTCTTTGGTGGCTCTGTGACACCTGTGATGACACAAGCGTGCTTATGAACGCTTACGCTTATTTGCCACCTTAGTTATATAAATAAACGACCACTTGAACGTCTTTTAGATTCTTTTACAGATGTTTTTCTATTGGTAATAATTAGCCATAAATGCGTTCTTTTTAATGAAGAAATATTTTACAGGTAGTACAGAAGTTGTGAATTTGATGATAAAACAAGGAGCCAGGGTGAACTACGAGTGTCCGGAACTGAGCAAACCTAGTCCTTTAGACCTTGCTATTTTGAAGGGAGATGTACCTATGGTCGAGTTGCTGTTGTCTGCTGGTAAGTCACTTTGAAATACTGGTAGACATTGCAAGATTTCGACAACTGTCTACAGTAGAAGCGATTGTAACTCAGTTTTGAACTCAAAATCTGTCGCCAAGTGATCTGTATAGGATGTGATGTGATGTGTTCAGGTAGCTGCACTTAGAGCCAGTCTAGGCTTAGTATGTTTACCATCTTGGACCTATCGTTAAAACACTAAAAAACGTATAAAATATAAAAAAAATCTCGAACCTCACGTCGATAGGTATGGGTTCAAATTCTACATTGTGTCAAACTGTCAGTAAAGGTGACGCCCTCATGGAGCCCTTGAAATAAAAATAAAATAGCCTTTGCAAAAATGAGTACATAACTTAATGCTATAATATGTTTATACTGATTCTGACTAATAATTACTGTATGTTTAATAACTAACTGATCATATTACTAGTGGTTTTGTCATATGTCTCTGTCTTGAAATACGTGCCCACCTCCGACCCACATAATTATATGGAAAACCACATATACCCTTATATGGTGGTAAAAAAATTCTGCTGTTGTTTTAGATTGCTCAGTGCAAGCAATTATAGCCCAATGGTAGCATGTACAGACACCGCGTCGATCGATGTGAGTTCGAACCCCTATAATGAGCCTGTGATTCCTGCAATTCCCGTGATGAGCCTAAGCTTTACGCTAAATCTATAAACGATAAAAAAAACTACAGCTACTAAATTGAAAACCCAATTCCTTTGTATATGAAAGGCCGTTTTTTTATTAGTGTCATGAGTTAGCAGAATTCTCATCTGATGTTAAGTAACACGACTGGAGTGGTATCACATAAAAGTTTTTGGAAAACCGATTTTAAGAACATCTGCCGATATATACCGGTTGGTGGTTGGTGACAGATTTTCAACATAAGGGTGGTAGCTAGCCAGGAGGGCGCTACTGTTTCGTCACATATTTAAGGGTTATAGAACATTGGTAACTTTCGAAAGCCCCACCTATTTCTGCCGCATACTGTGTATACTGCGTATATTGTGTCTGATGGTAAGCACAGTACTATGCAATAACAACGGTGGCCACCGAGAGAACAGCAGTTTATGACCGTTCGTTGCTGTCATGCCGGCCTAAAGACCTCTTGACAGCTGAATATACATTGAATAATTACTTCTTTTTTATCATTTATAGGTTTAGCGTTATGGCCATGATCTTACCTGATGTTATATGACTATTTAGCCCAAGATATTGACACGCTAAGCCTAGTAGGAAAACTGGGTCTAACATGCAGCTGCCGGAACATACCTACAGGTGCTTGCCGGCTGATTTTCAACTTGAGGGTGGTAGCTAGCCAGGCGGGTATTAGAAAAGGCTCTACCATTATGCTATGGTTTCATGACGATATTTTCCTTTACTGAAAGCTCAGGCTCATTGCAGGGATTCGAACTTACGTCGATTAACGCAATGTCCGTACACGCTACCACTAGCTATCATTGCTTCAAACCATCGTAACCGTCAAACGTAGACAAACCAATAGAGAGTCACTGTAACGGGTTTATCACCATGTGCATGGTGGTCGCGACCCAGTCACGTACTGATCCATACCATCAAGTTGGGTATTTGATTATTGATCCCGGAAGCGTGCCACTACGACGGGTGTTATACCTAGTTTATGATGATAGCGATCCAGTTGAACATCGAGAACACTTTGCTTTATTTGCTCTTTCATACTAATTCTGTCTACCCTTTAAAATGTTAAGTGTGACAATTATATTGTTTTAAGTTTGCTTTTATATTAATTCCAGGTGCTAAAGTGAACGCTTCTAGCTCTGTGATAGGTTCACCTCTCCACGTCGCGTGCTCCGATAATATTGGAAACAGGAAACAAATCGTCAAAGTAAGTCCAAATAACCATCTATAATATTCTAAAAGCAGATAAAGAAACACAACATGGTTTCAAATACGCGTGTATTTTATGAAAATGTAGAGTATTTTTCTTTTGAAAATAAGTATGTACGCGCTTTAAAAGTTATATAGTGTTACCAGTATAAATTGGCGATAGCTATTTGAGGAACTAAATTGCCAATCATGCAGTGTAACACCAAACAGATTCAGAATGTTAGGAAGTTGCTGTAGATAATGTTAAGGAACCACTTGGATATTTCAATTTCAACTAAATATTCTTGTGTATTAATATCGTACTGTGGCAATGTAAACACCAATTTTAATTGAAACTTTTAACATATTTGACCACTTTCTCTCGCTCCAGCCATCCCCGCACTCACCCGCTATGTAAGGAATAAAAAAATTAAACGAAAAGAAATAAAAAAAACGGACTATATTTCAGCTCTTGAGGACCACTGGTTGGGAATCACTGGTGTAAATAGTGGCAACACCAGTTATGTGCACAGTAGCGCAGTGCCATGCCAGTTATACTGGTGGCACTGTATTTCTTTGAATAGTCACACTAACTGAGTGTGATTATCTTCACAACAATTACAGTGTAGAATTACTTTACAGTGTAGACTATTTGTTACAATGTGTGCGCGCATCGTACAAGTGCACGCTCATCATTTTTTTATCATAACGACTGACTTCTATAAAAAAAATCTCACCTCAGGAAAATACTATTAAGGGCACTACAAAACATTTCACATAGCACACCGGGCTAGCTAATCTGGCAATCGCTACACATTTTTTTGTCGGGCTTGGATAAGAAAACCTCTATGAAAATTGTGTTATCAGATCCTGTTGGAAAGCGGAGCTGACCCCAACCTGAAGGTGTACAGTAGTGAAGATGAGACCCAGCTGCGACCAGCGCTAGCTGAATACCTCGCAAGCAATACGGAGCCAGATGCTGATATTATTTCCTTACTCCTCAGATATGGCGCTCGGGTGAGTTTTTTATTTATTTGTATAGTATTGTAAGAAAAGTTGAATCCAAAAACAACAGTGACCATCGAGAAATCAGAAATCTATCAACTGTCGCCGCGGCCCGCAAACTTTTCGACAACTGGATATCAGCTGAAAGTTTGGCATTTAAACTCTTATAGACATTTTCTAAAGTTATAAAGTAATTTATTTAAAAATAGTTTAAAAAGGTTCAAATGCCAAACTTCAATATCTTACAAAAATAATATCGTCATTAATAAAAAGATTTTATCTTTCAGGTAATTATGAAAACCCAATTTAGGGATCCCGACGGTATACTGAATCATTTACAGAACGTGACTTCTGATGAATACGAACACATCTTCTATCAGCTTCTCGAAGCGGCCGAAGCTTATGACCTTTGCATGATAAAAAGAAACAACAGTGTCACAGCTATACAAAAACAAATATTAATTGAACGTGCAAAAAATCCTATTCCTTTATTGGCACAAGTTAGAATATTCTTTCGTAGATATTTCGGGCCCTCACTACCAGCAATCATTGAAAGGCTTGAAATACCTAGAACTCTTCATCATTACCTCGCTTTTAAATGTACTTAACTATATTATTAGACTGGAATATTTTGGATTTTTTCGGCCAATGGCTTAATGTCCTTCACCGGATGTTTAAAAAAAGTTTGGTGTTGCCAGATAGTGATGATTGCCTTCATTACAGTATTATATGATATATTAAAGGCACACGCCAATTTTGAAACTGGTGAAGACTAGAAAGTCGTATATTTAAGGTGTTTTATGCTTTGTATCAATGTTACAATTTAAAAAGAATTATGCTATTCGATGCTAATAAATTAGAAAAATATTTATGATATATATATTCTTATAATAATTTGTCGTGAAAACGCAAAGATATGTATTTTTTTAAATTAAAATATCGTTTGATATATATAAATTCTCATAATTTTCAAGTGTAACATTAAATTGCAATAAGAAATATATAAAAAGTTTGAACTTGAATTGTTTATTACATACACATTTATATTAATTAAAGAATTGGCTCATTCGTTTTAATATAATGAAGTAGTTTTCTTGAGTAAATAATTGTTACTCAAAAATTTTCTGAGGTTTAAATAGCTACAGATAAAGCTCCGCGTCTGCAGACTATATATCACTAAATGTTTTCCTATGCCAGTATAATACTTATAATTATTTGTATTTACAAAGAGACCGTTGTTAAAAACCATAATATACCTATTAAGCAAATTTATTATGGTAGGTACATATTGTAAGTAATCAAATAAAACTTTACACTTATGATGTTTTGTTGAAGTCATAATAAACATATTTGGCTGTATTTTCAATAATACATATATTGTATACACGTAGAGTACTATATTATATATTTTACGCAATTTGTAGTCTGAATACACATTACTATGTGATAATGCTATGTGATATATTCTTACTTTTAAGATTTTTACTTATGTATAATTACAATTTATATTTTTTAAGGATAAATAAACATGTGTGAAAGTAATACAAATTGTATTTAATTTCATTTTCGAATACTCACTTCTCTAAAGGTATGTCTGGAACCTCATAGTAACATTGAATTCTTTTGATGTAATTTTGTACTTTGAAGCTTTATTAGAACTGTATATATATGACGTGATTTGACATCACTATTAAGTTTTTATTAGTTACTGGCTATGCTTGCGGCTCCACGTCGTGGACTACAGCTGTCCCTGCTCCCGACCGTCAACAATGGCGGTCGCCCGCCAGTTATTTGAAAGACAAAAATGCTTATTGTGGATGATCCTTAGAAGACAGACATATACAAGTGGTTTTTGCGTGAAAAGAAAACAAACGAACAGACAGACAGAGATACGTTGAGTTTTACTTATAATATGTATAGATTAGAAACTAGTCGTGACTTCGTACGCGTTAATCTATATTAATAAATCTGTTGTTCCCTCTGTACACCTATTTTTTTTCAAGTTTCCTGATAGTCTACTAAATTTTTTTAAGAACATGACATTAAAAGATTTGCTAGTCTGTCTGATTCCTATAAAATTTTGTATACGGGAAACTACGTCATTACTCAATTGATAGGCTGTAAGAATTTTCAATAAGTAAAAATAAAACTACGAGTCGAACTAATTACTATAAACGTGCGCGGAGCCGTGCGGCATCACTGTGGTTAGTTGTTTGAAAGTGATAGTTATGTTTGAATGAAAACAATTTTTGCTGATTTAACGGTTTAATTTCAAATTAAGAAATAAATAACGATTTATAAAACGGATACCTCTTTCGGATACGGCCGTACTGCTGCTGGAGATATAATATTATTATTAGTCTGAATGCCTAACGGAACGGTGTTTGGATACGATAAAATGTTGTTTAAAGACAAAAATTTCGTCGATGCAGTTACATCAGCTTGGTAGTTTAAAGGGTCGGTTCGGTCTGCTATTGTCTTGTCCATATCACAGCTTTCATCAATAAATTAATCATTTTTACTTCGTTTCAGGTCCACAAAATCCATCTCTTGTCTATTTTCATTGCTTTCTTCTGTGAAACTGCCACAAAAAATTCTATAAGTGCAAAATCATCGCCCCCAAATGCAAGCCAAATTCTTAGCTGTGAAAAGTCACCTGTAATGTTTTTGTGTGTAAAAGATTCCACGAAAGTTCCGATTTTGAAAGTTCAGCTATGTTGTAAATAGATAGTCTTTCCATTATTTCGAAACTGCCAATCGTTAAATGCTATTTTCAATTTGTATTTAAACGGACCAAAAACGCTGACGTCCAACAGTTGTAATTTGTGTGACGTGTGTGGTGGCAGAGAGAGTGATAGATAATTCCATTATCACGACAATAGTTGACGGCTTCAATAAAAATGTATGACTCGTGATTGTCACAAATAATTAGTATTGGGTTATCCTTAGTGCAATTCAGCTGTCATCCAACCGCTTCTGTTTGCTAAACTAAGACTGCCTTCTGGTGCACTATTTAAAAATGGGTCTTTAAAATGAATGCGAGGAAAAACATAAAAAGTAGGAAGATTGCTGTTACTATTCCACAAAATGTAAATAGTTCTCTACGTTCCGCTAACACAATTTGTCCTACTTACCTCTGTGTCTTTTCAGCCAAAACTCTAGGCATAGGTAGGATCGTGTTGATTCCTGTTTCATCCAGGTTTGTTATTCGGTCAGGCGTGAATTTATCGCGTAACATTATACGTTCATAATTGTTAAAAACTTTTTGTTTGGCAAAGCTTTTTGCTTCGCTTGTATTTTCAGGCTTTTTTAGGCTAAGCTCCTGGTTTCTGTTTATAAATTCTGCTGCCCAATGTTTTCCGTTGCGTTTTTTTCCATGATTGTAGTTATTTGTATCTCAAATATTCTGCGTACTCATAAGCCAATGTCAAAAGTTGCTGTAATGATAACCCATAGTGCATTTTGCTGCATGTCAACAAATATTCTGAGAAGAGTTTCTCTTATTGTGTTGTAAATACCTGAGCAACGGTATACTTGTCCCATATAAACAAGAAGTTGACGCTTGAGTGTCCTCATAAGATTTTTTAAACTTTTCAACACGATGCTGTAGAGTTCCAGGTTTGATATCGTACTTATCAGCTGATTTTCGTATAGATAACACCCTTGATATAACTTCTGATACGGCGGTATTGATTTTCTCCTCATCTATATCACGTCTTTCGGTTTTCTAAACTAATATTATAAAGAGGAAAGATTTAATTGTTTGTTTGCATTGAATAGGTTCTGAAACTGCTGGACCGATTTGAAGAATTCTTTCACCTTTAGAATCCAATATTATCCCTGATGAACATAAAGGATAGAAAATTTTCAAAAAAGTTAGGTATCCGTATGAAAACTTCGATAATGCAACCCACTGAGTGAAAAAAATACCAAAAAATCGTTATATCGCATACGCTGTGGAAATTATTGACAATAGAGCAAAGTGATGTACTACAATTTTATAGAGGACATCAAAATCTCCAAAAAAGGACATGATACCATATAATTATCTAACAATTACAGTTATGTCACAATAACTCCTTTTTTATTTTAAAATATGCAATAGTAATACCGTAGTAGTTTTGTAGATGTGATCTTTTTACAGTACCTCAACGAATTTTTTCCAAAAAGAAAATTTTATTAATGTACCAAATTGTTTACCTAAAAAAACGCACGAAATTCTTAAAACTTGATGACCTAACTTAACTTTGATATATGGATCTTTACAAGGTGGCACAGAAGATCGCTGAAACATTCCACGTTGTTTTAGTTGGCCGCACTCGAAACACGTTCAGTTTTGTCATACGTAGTATCCTCTTATTAGTCTATGGTTTTGTCAACTGCCAGCGGCTAATTGGCTGTCGCGTAATCACAGCGTTCACACATTCAAAAACTCGTTTTAGTGATGTCACCAATTTAATATATTTAGTCGATTATGAAATATGCTTGGTGTTTTTGTGTACCTCTTTTATCATTGTACCCCGTCTCCCCCTACTTTCTCCGTTCTGTGTTATAATACTAAATTTTATTCATAAATTAAACCAATTTAAATTTTGTAAATTATAATTACTTAGTGTTCGTAGATTATTTTAAATCTTATACAAATCATAAGAAAAATATTTAAAAACTAAGTTCGATTGAAGTATATGAATTAGTAAAGTAATATTATTTAGTTAATTATTATCGTATTACTTAATTTCATGGGTTAAACTAGTTGTAAAAATTTGGTAATAGGAATTTAGGAATTTTGAAAATTAATGCCTTGCAACACTGGGAGAGTGATTTGTCAATTTTGCGAAATTGAAGTTCAGATTTGTTGTACCAAAACACAGATCGTATCTGTTCTATTTTATTGTCTCAGTTATTACTAAATACTAGAACTGTGAAATATAATGGCTGATAAACAGAAAGTAGATCTCGGTTTGCTAGAAGAAGACGATGAGTTTGAAGAATTTCCCGCCGAAAGTAAGCTATCAATATCACAATATTTTCTTATAGGTAACAAAAATTGTTTATTAACAAATTTATTGGGTTTATCTTCAGACTGGGGCACTGAAGATGCTGATGACGAAGATGTGTCCGTCTGGGAAGATAATTGGGAGGATGACATCGTACAAGATGATTTTAATCAACAGTTGAGGTTAGAATTTTAAATTATCATACTAAATTAATAATTATTGCGTATGTATTTATAATATAAATGTAGACTAAATTTAGCTCTTCGTATATATAGTGTTTGTTGATCATGACCATTACATTCAAAATTAAGCATAACATAGTATTGTACTTCATATATAGAGACAATATTTAGTGATAGGACGTTAAAATTATATTCATGATATTGTCTCTCTTTACAAAAGTCACCCCTTGCTCCAAACTTAATGCTAGAAAATAAAGGATACTCTATCCAATTTTGACCTTACAAAGCCATTTGCTAATGTTGACGATTGTCAACACACTGCTACAAGAGTTGACAAAACATTAGATTGCGCTTATCAATAATATATATATTTTTAAGGTATATAAGTATTATTTACAGTTATTATAATGTTAAATCATTATCATTCACATAACATGTAAAAAAAAATTCTATATTATTTACAGGCAACAGTTGGAAAAGCTGAAGGAACAAAATAAAGCATAGTGTTAATTATTTTTAATTACTTTAATTAATAAGTTTTTTCTTTGAAAGAATATTTCATTTCTGTCAAGTAAATTTAATACCATACTTCTGATTATAAATAATGTTCAATAAAATTGTGTAAAAAATATGTTTTTATTATATTGTACACCCATTGGTACTCTGTTTTTACCACAAAAATCAATGATTTATTAGATATATTCCACAGTTTATAACAATGTTCGTTGACACATTTAATTAGAATGATATGTTGGTGCAAATGCTTCATCTATTTTCAAAAAAATACTTAACTTCAAATAAATGTTTTTATTATAGTCGAGACATTTTGTATGGGTTCCAATATATCCCACTTAGATTGTTCGGAGAAATTCTTATAAATATGACTAACACCCAAGGCAACGCTTTGGTTGAGTGCCTTCTGTGCTTTTCATAAAGCCCGGAATAACTGTAAAGATATTTCAGGCCAATTGAAAATTAGTTCGAATAAACACCAAGCATCATATTCACTGAGATATATAGTAGTTAAAAAATTGTTTACATAACCGCTTTAAGTGAAACCATCTAAATGGTTTGCGGGTCGCAGGAGGAGAATAAGACTGACCAATAAGTGCTAGTCTGTTGCCGGATGCCGGAAGCAATACACATTTAATGTATGGGCTGACATGGTTTTATTTTTGTGACTGCTCGACAAACATTACCAAGATGAAAAATTATGGACGCTGCATTTAAAAAAATCTTTACAATCAATATAAAGTAATGCTAGCCTGTTTTATTCAATTATATTGAATATCATACAATATATAATTAAGTTTCATTTCAAGATTACACGCACAAGTTTTTTTCAATATACTAGTTTATTGATTAGCATATTAATAAAGACAAAAATACTATATGTATTAAATATATTATTTATTATTAGATATATGTACCAGTTGCAATAACATGCATAAACTATTGATCTTAAGATATAAGGTATCATCTCAATACCGTGAATATTCGTGCACACCCGCCGCCCCGCGTCCCGCAAACCATCTGGGGGCTGTGCCCGCGGCTCTACTCGAGTGGACTGCAGAATTATTGTTTATGAAGATATTGTGATAATTTTTGTTTTCGATAAGGACCAAGTATCTAAGAAGTAAAACAAAAAAGGGCAAATCTGACCAGTAGTTTTTGCGCGATGCGCGCGCAACGACGGCAAATTTCAATCACTTTATTTATATAGATTTTCTTACAACATTAGGTTTATATATACTTATTTAATATTATAAAGCTCAATAGATTGGTTTGTATAAACGCTCTTATATCTGAAACTTATCTAATCAGAAACACTTTAGCTCAACAAATGCATTGACGAAGCCTGAATACATTGTTCGAAAGTTAAAAATTACGCACCATACAACGGAGCGTGCGGTAAAATATGTACTCTCACCGAAGTACATACCTGTTTTACCGCACTTTACGAGAATAAATAAGCTGAATGATCGAACCTTGGAAGCACTTTTGATCCATACATTTGTCTCACTTTAATACTAAAGAGAAAATGAGACGATAGATGTAATTCTGATTTTCACCACGCGCACATGATGCCATGTGCAAATGCGCGGCATTTTCATATTAGAAACGTCAAAGATTGTTGTGACTTTCCGACTGATATGTAAATGAGAGAGACATCAGAATATACTATCGAAGACATCAGGGTTTTCCTTGATATCATTCTTCATTACGGAATAATAAATCTTGTGGGCGTAATCTGGGTTAAGTGCAAGCATTGTAGAGATGCACATGGTCCGACAATCCAAGTAAGCATGATGTGTGTTTTATTTGGGGTTGCCCCCAGTGGCCTCCAACCTCCCCTATAGCCACCCCATGCCTCGCATATCTGTGTTATCGCTGCCCGTAGGTGACCTAGTAATTCATCTTGAACATCCTCATGATCCGACAAGAATAATCTTCCTATCCCAGAATAATCTTCTATTTGGGTTCCGACTTAGAAGGTGGTCTCGAACAATCTTAGGATCCAATATTAATGGAGATCTGCACGTTACGAGGGCTCGTGGTAGAACCATCCTTCAAGCCCGTCGTTGTCTGCTTATGTGATTGCATGGATCACAGAGCACACCTGTTGCAAGATCGTGGCGTCATCTCCACTTTATTTCCATTTATTTTATGTACGCCGTATTTTTGAATACCTGACAGGGTCTGTTATCTTGTTACTATGAGACATGATTTATTTTTAAATAATGACATAGACACGATTCTCTTACATTTATAAACAAAATAATAACATGAGTTCATGGTAGGAATCATATTTATATGGAATCTACTCAACCTCTATCTCTGTCTTGAATGAGGCGCAAACTGCAGGTAAAATTTCCAAGAGTAGTGACATATAGGATAATTTCTTATTTGCTATTAAAATAAATAATCAATTGAAAAAGTTTGCTTCATTACATATTGTACTGTTTTCTCACAAATGTATTGAAAAATGTTTTATGACACGCGTGCGGAAATTGGTTTTTACAAATCGTGATTACTGACTATGGTAAGTACTCGACTTAGTCTCGGGCTTACATTCGTCTACTCGTTTATAAAAATTAACTTGCCGCACGTATCATAAATAACTATTTGCATTTATAGTCTACTGAAGAAGGTTATTGCTTATCTAATATCACTCTACTTTACGGACCTTTAAGAGTAGAGAGATTACCATACAAAGTACCAAGCTAAGTGGGAACGAAGCATAGTGCGGGAGGGCTGTGTGGATCGTCGCGAGGCGTTGAGGGCCGAGAGCAAGTTGGCAGAAATCTTGGTATATCTCGCTTATTTTTTAATAGCATTTTTATATTTTAAAGCAATGACAGCTTTGTCTTAGGGTTTTCGGACTCCACGTAGATTAAAGAAAATTGAGATGAGCCTTTGAAGGAAAACTATGATCAATATTTTCCAAATTTACGGACCTTTCGATATATTTTATGAAATTCGTCATGTCAACACTCTTTTACTTAAAATTCAGAACTGAAGTAATAAAGTTTTTGAGGATCACACATCCATTCAGACAAAAGACGTCCACTGCTGGACATAGGCCTCCACCAAAGATCACCACAAGGACTTGCGCTGCTTAAATCCAGCGGGTTCCCGCAATCTTCTCTAGGTCGTCGGTCCACCTCGTGGCGGGTCTATTAAGAAAACTCAAGGTCACTGAGAGGTAGTTTCTAAGTGGCAATGGGCGGGGCACATCACTCGTAGGACGGATGGCCGATGGAGCCGAAGAATTCTGGAGTGGCGGCCACGTACCGGAAGACACAGCGTGGGCAGATCTCATATGCCATGTGAAAAAATATCAAAATACGCACAGCTATAATATATCTATACTTTGAACAATGAAATTGGATCGTGCATATGAAAACCATAGATTTAGTAGGTATCAATAGTATAAATCGGCAATAGGGTGAATGAGACCAAAGACGGCGTAAGTTTTTGGCGGTAACTTGAAGTGTCATGTGGTGGTTTTGACCCTATATTATGTAATTTTGGCGGTATTTTGCGTGATGTAATTTGGTTGTTGTGCATAAGTGAAGTGGATTACTATAATAAATAAGTATAAACAAGTCATTTTAGGTTGCTACAAAAACTCCTTGGACAGTTTTAACAATGGTGCCGCCATCTTGTTAGAGCTGTTTGATGTTTACTCAGAATAGTACGAAGTTTGGCTTAAAGAACGTGTATCCAAGGGCTTAATAATTACAAAAAAAAACACTGCAACATCTTGAACAGTAGTAGTAGAGGGTAGTATCTGCCCATATTAGTGGATGCTATGGTGTAATCACTGTTTTCCTTTACTGAAAGTAAAGACTCATTGCAGTGATTCGAACTCACGTGGATCGACGTGGTGTCCGTACATGCTAACTCTGAGCCGTTATTGTCATCAAAATATCTTCAAAAGGCAAGAAAACAAATTTAATATACAATAATGTTTATTCTTAAAAGCAATTAACAAATCTATCACAATTTCTGAATCAGTCTTGACACAATCTGTTAGGTAAAAAGGTCACCTCCAATTCCTACAGGTAACTCTAACATCAAATCTAATATCTTGAAGTGATATTGAAGCAGCTACAAATGAATTCATGATACGGCATAGAATCTCCATGAATTTATTTATAGTTGCTTTAATATCACTGGAATTAAAACATTATCTTCAACAAGGGTTCTTCAATGCTGTGATATTTAACAACGATAATTATTAGTGTAACAAATGTTATTATTATTTGAATAGTATCAAGTGTATATTGGAATCGTTAACACTGATATATTTCGTTAGTAGTGTATTGGTGTTTTAGGATAATGCACGGGCTTTTTAAGATAGCGCACTGATGTTTTAATGTCCTGGTAATGTTTAAACGTAAATGCACTGGTGTTTTAAGACAACGCACTGATGTTTTAATGTCCTGGTGGTGTTTAAACGTAAATGCACTGGTGTTTTAAGACAGCGCACAGATGTTTTAATGCCCTGGTGGTGTTTAAACGTAAATGCACTGGGGTTTTAAGACAGTGCACTGATATTTTAATGCCCTGGTGGTGTTTAAACGTAAATGCACTGGTGTTTTAAAACAGCGCACTGATGTTTTAAGATAATGTTCTGGTGGTGTTTTAACATAAATGCACTGTTGTTTTAAGATAGAGCACTGATGTTTACAGGTAACGCATTGACGTTTTAATGTAATGGCACTGGTGTTTTCATGATAATAGGTATTTTAAGATATCGCACTGATGTTTTATGATTGCAGGGTATTTTAAAAGATAATTTCCTGGTATTTTAAACTATGAACGACTTAACTTATTATGAACGTAACGTATGAAACACTTACGAACTATAGTTTAAAATAACAATTAAGTGACTTTATGATTAAAAATTGATATCTCGATTAGAAGTTGTGCCAAATTGATATTCATCTTCAGTTTGCTCCGGCTGTGCTTGTAAGTCGTCTTGTTCACCAAAGTATGTTTCCACAATATGTAGAGATTTTTTATATATCTGAAAAAATATCAACATTTTATTTAATTTACTAATATCAAATATCTCAGGTCCACGCAGTTGAAGTGAAAATTCTTTGAGTTTAGCAGTATATATTGACAATATATTTAAATAAAAACACGTTATAGCATTACTTTTTATTGACTGTATAGGCATGTTAAATTAAACCATTCGTAATACCATCTTAGTAAATAATCTCATGTGTAGCAGTCACAAAAATAAAACCGCGTAAGCTAATTTTATTTTGTTTATGCCATATGGCGCCAACACGCACACGGCCCACCTGATGGGTAAGTAAATGGTTACCGTCTCCTATGGACAACTGCAACACCACGGGCATTACAGCCATGTTGCACACCTTGGAGACTGTATATCAATCCCTTTTTGAAGAGCTCCATGTCATAGCCCTGGGGGAAACCGAGCTGGGCAACCCATTCCACAACCGTAGCGTACGTGACGGGAAGGTTCTAGAGAACCTTACTGTTGTCGCGTTTCGGCTAGGTTTTAGAGTGTGGAAATGAGCAGCCAGCCAACGGCGGATGGTGCGAGTTTGGAACGGTGATGAGGGCACTATATCAAAAAGTTCCTCAGAGCATTCTCCAAAAGTAAAAGACACAAAGAGACCAAAAGTCTCTACCCATAACGTCAAACGTGTATTACTGCCGGCGGTCGGCAACAGACTAGCTTATTGGTCGGTCTGGTTCCCCTCCCGCGTCCCGCAGACTATTAGGAGGGTCGCGCTTACGGCGGTCAAGCTATACCACCCCCAGCTTGATTACTGGATAATAGAATATCTGATCCTGCAACGTGCCACTATGTCGTGTGTTACAACCTATGACCGACCGTCATATACCTATATACCGATCTAGTTAGACATAATTTTTGTGTCCACCATTCTACAGGTTATTTTTCTGCCTGTAAAATGAATTGACGATTTTTTTACCAAGTCAATCGAAATCAATCAAGTTTTAGTGGACGTATCTCAGTTATAAAAGCTTGTTGAAGTCTAACTGATGACACTTTTGTAGGCAGCGAAAGTAACAAAACAGTCTTAAAGAAGTCTTAAAGATCTACCAAATAAGTCTATCGGCAGCACCAAATATATTAAATGGAATAGCATTATTTATGCTAATGTAGAACAAATATAAGGGGTAAGGGTCATATACTTTTCTAGATTTTTATTGGCTGTTTCTCTTAGTAGATCTACAGTTGATAAATAATTGCTATTCGGTATCGCTTAACCTGTCTCTCTTAGTAAGATTCGAGCTTTAGGCCGAATTATATAACCAAGCTGAGATTTAGTCCAAACTACCTAACTTGGTTGGACTTTAGCTTTAATAATATAACCAAGTTGACCAGCAAAGCAAGATAACTCACTTTGTATATCCAACTACATAATTGAACCAAAAACACTTGGCTGACTATACTAAAGCTTACCTGTTCATTGTCGTGTTGCTGCAGATTTTCGATCTGGTCCAGAACACCGATCTCTTCCAGCTTCAAACACATCTGCTCGAGTTGGTCATATTTAACAGCCGCCTGTGGATTTCAGAGATACGGGTATCTGGTTTGAATTTAATGTTAATCGACAGCCCTGCTTTTGGTGAATGAAAAGGGTATTATTCACCCTGGTTAGCTACCACCCTTAAGTTGAAAATCTGAAATAGGTGTGTTCCGGCAGCTGCACTTGAGAGCCAGTCCTCCCACTAGGCTTTATTACTTGTTATATTATCTTGAACTATTTTTTTATATACAAACAAGCTTACGGCCCGCCTGATGGTAAGCGGCTACCGTAGTTTATGGACGTTTGTAATACCATAGGTATAACTAGCGCGTTGCTGACCTTGAACCCCCTGCCCCAAGGAGCTCTGGAAACCCTACTCACAACAGGAACACAACACAAGGTTATTTCGCTGTGATCTTCTGTAGGGTGGAGGTATTCCACCAGTCGGGTTGCCGCAAGTAGAGGGAAATCTCCAAAGAAATTTCTGTACCCTACCTCTCTAAACTAAACTAAACGGATTACTTGCTTTGTACTGAACTTGAACACACCCATAATATATTGTTCGGGAACACATTTAAAATTAGCAAGCCAGGCAATTACTTAATTACACTATTTCACTACCATTACACTATTATTTCTTATCTTTAGTTAAGTTACCTAATTACTTAAGTTGACCCCATATCTACTACGGTGTCATTTTGAGGAACTGTTTTGCGATTTGAACACTAATTATGTTTCAGTAGGTCACCACTTCCTCATCATGGTATGGTTGCGTGATGCTGATTTTCTTCACTTAAAGCTAAAGGCCATTGCAGGATTTGTAACCGCACTGATCTAGCATCACTAAAGTCTGTTTCTAGACAGCAACCGACAGGGGTAATCAACATTTTTTGGTGAAAATTTAAAGTCTAATCATTCGTATCAATTTAAAAAAAAAAAACATTATTTAACATTTTTATTTATTACGACAGAAGAACGCGTAGTGCTTTTAAAAATCGTAGTTTCTTTCATAAACTTTAATAACTTTTTATTTAATGAAGATATTGTGTTTTTTTTAAATATAAAAACCAAGTATTTAAGGAGTAAAACTTGCATCAAAATCAGTCCAGTAGTTTTGGGTGATGCGCACAGAACGACCAACCACAATAAGCTTTATTTATATAGAAAATTACATACGTACATATAAATGATGTTATGACTATTTATTTTCAGTGTCTTGAGTATAAATAAGATCTTAATAACTGAAAACGTGTTTAGTTCGTCCTTAAGACCAATTTAGGTTTAATTAAATTGAATCGAGCAGTTTCACAGTCTTCTCTGTTGACGAAAATTATTCTCTATTAAGTAGTTTCCTCGCACAACATGTTTGTTATCTCTGAATGAACGCGTCACTCAACCCACCCCGTACCACTAAACGCATTGCTAAGTGTTAGTTGTAGAGAAATGTATGGAGAACGATCGGTATCGTTTTACGGACTTTACGAATAATTAAAGTAGTAGAGAAATACCTGAAGCAGGTGTGCAAGTCCATCCAAGACTACGGTGATAGCACGTGGATCCTTGACTTGCAGCAGCGAGCAATACGGTATCAATAACCCACTATTCATGAAAGCATCCAACTGTTGAGCATTCCCACCTAGGCACAGATTTGTTACAGCCCAAGCAGCCTCCTTCTGGCATCTGTGAAATAAGGTGTAGAGGTGTAATCGCTATTATTTATGATTGACTGTATAGTTTTTGAAATGAAAACTTGTTTAGCACTGTTGTGATTTCAAACTCGATGAAACGAAAAAGCTACAATAAAAAGAGCAAAACCATATACATCTATAGGATTTAGCCTACGAGAGAATGAGATAGAATATATTTACATTATGCGCGGTTAATGCAAGTCCCGATTTTCATGATTGTGATCTTCGTCGGATTGGCCTAGTGGTGTGAGACGACTAAACTTCATACCCAGTACGCACGAGTGGTCGATAGTTTTAATCCCACTGATTTAGGATATTTAAAAACATTTTTTCTGAAGGTTTCTCTTCTGACACGTGTGAACTGCTGCACACATAATTTTTTTAATACATCTTAATTCTCATGTTTTTTCTTAATTTCATCTTGGTAAAATTATCTCATGTATTGCAGTCATAAAGACAAAATCGCGCACGCTCTCACGTCAAACGTCTATTGCTGCCGGCGGCCGGCAACATACTAACTCATTGGTCGGTTTTGTTACCCTCACGCGACCCGCAAACATTAGTAAAGGTCAAGAACAGTTGTTTATTGTAGTCGACTATCCCACAGCTCAAGTGAGAATGTCTTCAAGCCGGTTGTTGCCTGCTTATAAGATGCGTGCGGTCACAGAGCACGCCTGTTGCTATGGCGCTCAGTCAATAGTGCGGGTCAATAGTAAGAATACTAAGTCATTAGTATGGAATCCCTTATCACATTGACACCATTCTCGACTTAAATTAAATAGTATATTATTTGGTACTTACCTAACATCGTCATTGGTTAGGACATAACCGATGTGTAACAGGAGGCCGCTGTCGATACAGCGCTGAATCTGGTCGTTTGTGCCAGCGAGAATATTACTGACAGCCCAGGCGGCCTCCTTCATCAATGAGGTCTTTCCACAGCGGAGAAGCTTTATTATATATTCCAAACAACCAGCGTCCAAACATCTGTCCGTCTGGGGAGTAAATTTCATACACTCAAGACCAGAATTTACAATAATTTTTACTGGTGACTTGACTTAACTGGTAACTGGTAAGTTTTTTTTAACGTCAGTGTTTTTTTTAACTTATTTCGTATGTTTAGCATTTCACCAAAATCGCACCCGATGTGACCTAAGATGGTACACGCTAAGTCTAGTGGGGGGACTGTCTCTCAAATGCAGGCTGCCGGAACACACCTATAGTTGCTTGGCGAAAGATTTTCAACTTGAGGGTGGTGGCTAGCCAAGCTGACATTGCATTTTCCAACCAGAATGAAATGATTTCTTCACAATGTTTTCCTTTACTGAGAACTCAGCCTCATTTTATGCGATTTGAAATAACGCCAATCGACACTTTGCCCGTACACGCTAACCTTTTTTAGAACTTATCATGTGGTCTCTAAGGTATAGTTTAGAGCAGCGGTTCCTCAATAAACAAAAATGATAACATTGCAATTTGAAATAAAAATTAAAAAATTTATACATAATAGTGAAATTATTTCACCGCAAAAATAATCAATGATAAATGTAACTGATTCGCAGAACCCTGCTGATTTTTACACAGAACCCACTTAAGGAAACATTGGTCTAGAGGACCTCATAACCCTGAGAAAGACCGAGGACAAGAAAACACAAAGTAAGGCAACAATTTGTTGCTTCAATGTTACAACAACAACCTACAAAAAGTCTGCGATAGCATATGTCTATATCCTAAGGATCACCCACAAAAAGCAGTTTGATATAAGCAGTCAGTCTGCTCGTAAGTTGAAGTTGGGGCAGCACAATTCACGTCTTCGCTCCACCGACGGTATTCTATAGTCCACGCGAGCGGAGCCGCGGGCACAGTTAGCACACATATAAATATCATCAAAACATAATTAAGCTCACACAAAAGTCAGTCATGTATGGGGATCGAAACAACGACCTCTCAGCTCAATAGTAAGGCTTGCTACCACTAAGTGCATGTGTTTATATCATAAAGTTTGTGCCTAATAAGTATATGTTAGTTATATTATAGAGTTTTCACTTTAAGCTTCACGTACCTGCTCATCGGATCCAGTAAGCATGTTCCCAACAGATCTCAAGGCAGGTGTGCGTACGGCTGGTGATTGATGATCCAAGAGTTTTATGAGACGTTCCAACAATTTTGGCGTCTCTTGGACCGCCTCTATGCGATCATTTGGTCCGTCGGTCAGGTAGGATAGGCCCCAGCATGCGTCCGCTGAAAGATTTATTTCAGACCAAAGTTGATTGAATAAATTTTATAACGGATCTATCTGTAAAATAATCAATTAGCTTTGAAGAATTGATGGCTCAGTGGTAGCCATAACGCTAAAATCCTTTAACAATAAAAAAAAAATGGCGGTAAGGTATTTTCTAATGCCTGCTTGGCTAGCAACCACCCTCAATTGAAAATCTTTCACCAAGCATATATAGGTGTGATCCCACATATGCAATTCAAGTATTAGCATCTTTTTTTATACTACTGAGGTGGCAAATAAGCATAAGGCCCACCTCATGGTAAGCGGCTACCATAGTCTAAGAACGCTTCAGGTATCAGGTTTACACGAGCTAAATTTCCTCATTTCGACGTCTATGTGCGCCTATTTTGCGTGATACTGGTCGGCTTTAGTCGTGCCAGACTAATTCTTCCGGGAAGTCCACCCACCAGTCGTCCGATGTTGTTAAAGACTTCCAGAAAAGTTCTTAGCATGCCAAGGTGGTTAACCCGGTATTGAACCTACTCTTTGCACTCCAAGAGCATATGTTCGGATGTCTCTTCTACGCTCATGCACGCTTGACACAGGGAGCTTTCAACAACTACATTAAAAAGATGTTTGTTATAATAACAGTGTCCTGTTAAGGCTGCGGTGACCATTTATGTTTGAAGTCTATTCAAGCCGATGGACGCTTATAATACCATAGGTATCAATTAGCGTGTTACCGACCTTGAACTCCCTTCTCCAAGGAGCTCTGGAAACCCTACTCACGGCAGGAACACAACACAAGGTTATTTGGCTACAGATCTTCTGTACGGTGGAGGTATTCCACCAGTCGGAATTACCCAAGTAGAGAAAAATTTCGCCTTTTAAGGCAATAACAACAAAATATAGAGATAATATAAAGGTTTAAGTCTTACCAAGTGCTTCCGCATCAGATATCTCCAACAGTTCAGATATGTACGGTAATGCCGGCGCCACTAGATCGAATTTCACTAACGGGTTTTTATTTCTACAACAAACAAACAAAATAAGTGTCGATAATTGAGCATTATTTTTAGGGAACTAGCTGTGCCCGCTGCTGCACTTTCGTGGACTACAGAATACTGTCGGTCGAGCGTACGTGCGAATTTTGCTGCCCCAAAAATGCTTAATGTGGGTGAGTTCATAATTAATCGTAACTGCTTATTCCGTATGTTACAAAATAGAAATATATCCTATAACCTAGCCAGATAACATAACTATGAATGTACCTATATATCTATATATGTTGGTATGTTCACGTATCTATGTTTGTATTTATGAATGTTCAACTTATAACTTAGGAGTTTTTAAAGGGAGAGTGAATAGACGACTTCTATTGGGTAAACGCGATCAATCTTCGGCCTCATCTCAAAATAATCAGATAACTGATTTTCGCGTGAAAATAACATAAACGGACAGACAGATTTGAAGGCATATTTATTATGTTACTTAAAAATAAAGTAGATCAAAATAATAAGATCAAAGAATTGAAAATTAATCGAATTGATCGAACACCGTTTTACATTTAATTTAATCGTTTCTTTTTAATTATGAATAAAGATATATACATAATTACGTAATTCCTACATTTTTACTGCACCAACACGCAACGAAGAATATTGGCTGGAAGAATTTTATTATTCTTGTTGTTAGGAGTCGGGCGTTCAATGGTTCAGATTGCGATTTCAATAATTGTTGTTATAATTTATTTTTGTTATTTAATTTACACAGCCTACACAACCCTCAATGGATTTAAAGCGTAATTGTTGTATCGATTATATTTAGCTCCAAAAAAGAATCGATAAATGTAAAATGAACTTCCAATTTCAATAATGCTACGTCCCTAAAATAAACATTTAACATGCGTCTTGGAAGCCTTCTTATGATGAAATAAGTATACATATATATATATATATATATATATATATATACATGAATAAGCTTGGAGACGTTTTTGAAGTGAAACTTTTTATGCGACTTCCAATACGTTAAACGTTTAACGCACATTATCGGTCTCTCTTCTTTGTGTGAGCCAGAGCGAGAGAATAAATGTCAATGTATGTATATTGAACACTGTTTAAATAAAATATAAAATATATTTTAAAATGAAGTTTCACTTCTATCGTGTGTGAATCGCACATACACCTTTTTTTGTTTGTAGTAGTAAAGACACAGTGACTAAAACCAGAATAAACACTACTAATGCTACCTATTATTTATTTTTACTGCGGTCTGCTATTTGTGCTGATCTGCTTTTAACCGGTTTTTCTAATTATTTTTGCATCTTTTTATTTTAACACCATCTATTGTGCGGGGTAGAAAATACAGTCGAATGTCGTAAATTCAAATCTATACATATCCAACACTAACTAAAATCAACTTTATGTTATTATAATAACAGTGAAAGTCAAATGTACGTTTACGAGCTATATTTAACGATGCCCCTAACGATCTAGCAGGAACATGTAGCAAATTAAAAAACGCAGAAAAATAACTGACCACAAAAAGCATTTGCCAGTGTCAGTGTTTAAATCTTCGAAGTATTTTTTAAATAATCAAAGTTGGTGGCTCTGTTGTTAGAACTATCTAAGGAGTTTTTATTACATCTCAAAATTCCTGTTTTTAATATTCTTCCAACGTTCCTCCTTTGCCCGGCTGATGGTAACTTGCAGGGACTTTTTGCAGTCCCTGTACGCATTATACAACCGGGCCTCCTCCCCGGGTTGCTGGGTTCGCCGCCGGCGGCAGCGCTGGACAAGCCGCCGCGCTGCGCAGCAGGTCGCCCGGAGAACCGCAATCTCTGGGGACCACCAGTACACCGTCCGCCTGTTTTGCAGACGGTTGTTACTCCGGGGTTATTTATAACCCCTTCATAAATGCATAATAACCAAACTATCTCACGAAAAATGCCACCAATATTACATAATACAGGGTCAAAGAACCTAAGTCACAACATGACAACTCAAGATTTCGACAAAAACGGAAGCTTGCATGACACATGTCAAATGTTTATTTTAGAGATGTAGCATAATTTAAATTGGAAGTTGATTTTACTACAATCGATTCTTTTTTAGAGCTAAATAGAATCGATAATACGATTATGCTTTAAATTAATTGCGGGGTGTGTAAGCTGTGTAAATTAAATAAAAAAAGTATAAAAACAATTGAAATCTGGAACACTTGAATTATTGAATGCCTGACGCCAAACAACAATATTAATTCTTCCAGCCAATATTCTTCGTTGCGTGTTGCTGCAGTAATTCTTTTTTTTATTTTGTACGAATAAATATATACTAATAGAAAAAAGCGGAAGAGTTTTTTTGTTTCATTGTTTTAAACACGCTAATCTCTGAAACCACCAGTTGGGTACGAAAAATTATTTTTGTATATGATAGCCAGATTCACGTGGAATGGTATATATAGGCTATCTAGCATTAGGCTACACCTCTCAGCTAGTCTTTAATATTGATTTTTATTAAGTCGGAAGAAATAGCGCACCCTGACTGCTTTATCCGCGTGCGCTGGCGTAATGATTAGTGATACGTAAATACAATGTTCTACGAAAATATTGCTCTTTAGTACATCTAAAAAAAGCCCGCGATACCATATGCCTATCTCTTATACATAAGCTACAATAAGGATTTTGTGACAACGTTTTATTGAAAATCGATTTATGAGCAATATTATTAGGCATGACATATTAATCCTTACGAACGAAAGTTACTTCATCATCAAGACAATTTTATGTAAATAAACTTTGCCTTTTATAGCATTTTATTTGAACGCAATGTTTAGGAGATAATGTAAAATTAAAATAATTAGAAACTATAGGTATAGTGGCGCGAACGAGTCGTGTGAGTTGTGACGCATAACCCTGTCCGCCCGACAAAAGTATTGTCTATACTGAAGTATTATAAATCATCGATCAGCAATTTACTTTAAATTATATGCGGATGAAACTGCGGGGCACAGCTAGTTAAATATACAACGATCAATTAGTTTAATTTTCGATTCGTACAATTAAGATTAATTTTACGCATTGTAAGAGACGAAAAAGTAAATGGTAACTAACAATATGGAATAACTGCATGATTGGACTCTACCTGCAAAGGTTGCTGTAAGTCCACACGGCAGTGCGGATGTGACCGCTGGACGTGCTCGCATTCAACATTGGCAGCAGGGCAGGCAGTATCCCAGCTTTGAGCAGGGCGTCCCTGGTCTCTGGTCCATCGCCAGCGATGTTGCCGAGAGCCCACGCACTCTGCTCACCTATCGCTCCACCGCGGGCCAGCAGCGCAATCATCTGGGGCACTGCGCCTCCCTGATCAAGTCAAATTAATCAATCTATAAATATAATAAAGCTTAAGAGATTGTTTGAGCTAGTGGTGGGTAATAGCAGCTTTTTTGGGAAACGAAACGATCTATAGAACACTGATAACGGTTTCGAGAACTTTCTATTTTAGTAGCTAGTTCTTCCGTTTTTAAAACTCACTATTGTAGTAGATAGCTGTTTTGTCGGCACAAGGTCGCTGCCGTGTTTTGATAGAATTTTATACGTTACGAAGCTAACGTTGACACTATATTATTATTTATTCAAGTTGTGTTTATTTCGGTTTTGAGTACTTTTTTGAGAATAGTAGGTACGCCTGATCATGGCCAGATAAAGTACCATGAAAGATTTAAAAATCACCATTAAATAGTTTCTTTTTCATATTCACAATTAAAATCTTAAAATAACACGAACCCAAACACGACAAACACCTTATTTTATACTGCACATTTTACAAATATTTATAAATGCGGTTAGTTCAACACCACATTTCTATAGAGTGAACGCGCCGCCCCGTCAACGGTCTAAATTCCTAAGTGTAGGAACGGTACAACAATAATCTTTCCTTTCGATAACTGCGTATAACGAACTTCGACTTGATAGCGAAACTAACAACGCTTTTTCGTCGCACAGAACATTTAGTGTTTGAGTAACGACAGAAACCGCTACTAAGAAATAGATCGTTTCGCTACGATACATTAACCCGATATCCGCTGTTGCACCGATAGATAGTTACAATAACTGTCTACGTTGTGAAATGACCAAGACTAGTTTGAAAGCGTTAATAATCCTGAGACTAATAGTTAGATTTGAAAAATCCTCTGTATTTTATAGCCGATTTATTGAGAAAGGTTATAGGTTATTTAACTACTCGTCACGATCCTGAGGAGCAGAGTCAAGCAATCTGGATAACTGTAGGCAAATATGGTAAGTGAAAACAAAGGTAGGCTACACGGGTACGGGGGCGGCAGTGCGGTAGAGAGATGGTCGAATTAATTTAGCAAGAGTGAAACCATGGGGACAGCTATGTAATATATATGCTGTTTAGGTACCATAATACAAGTTATACTTAGTTTGGAATTTAATGGTCTTGTATGAAGTTATTACCCCATATTATTTATTAATTCTGTCAAACTTAGATAACAAAATCATCACTGGAACCAATATTTCATGTCAGTGACGTAATATGTAATGTTAGGGGATGCCATGAAATGGGCAATATGATATATACTAGAAATTGTCCACGGCTCTGCTAGCGTGGATCCTGGTGCCCTCGCTCCCAGCAACAGGGGTCGCCCACCAGTTATTTTAAAGACAAAAATGCTTATTGTGGGTGATCCTTAGAAGATATACACATGCTATCGCTTCCTTTTTTGTAGACCTTTTTTTATTTACAAGTATGTATTACATTGGTTTGATATATCTCTTATGGTTTACTCAGCGTAAGCCATTTGAGCGTCTCAGAAACGTCTTTTTTCCGTATTGATTCACCATTTTCCACCGGAGGGGCATAACATCGTCTACCGGACCAGCTATTCGTATATAAAATCACCTCTCCCAAGTTCTATTATTATTAACATACTTACTTTAACAACAGCCATTGTCTGTTCACGAGTACCTGATGCTATATTGGTTAGGGCCCATGCGGCTTCAAATTGAAGATCAGTACTGGAACAATTCAAAAATAGTATTAATTAGATATGGTACTTTTATGATCCTGTATTTATTAATATTTGTTTTTTTTTATACCACGTCTGTGGCAAAGAATCGTACGGTCTGCCTGATGGTAAGCGGTCACCGCAGACTATGGACGCTTGCAACACCAGAAGCATCACACGCCGAGTCAAATGGCCCAAGCAGATATCCAGGTGCTCCTGCCCAGAGGAGACAGCAGTACTCCATATGAGGTCGAACTTGCGCTTTATACAATAACAGTCTTTGTAGTAAAAGTATCACTTCGCTCTGTTCAGCTTTTTGGGTGCCAGCTTGACCTTGTCTTCCAAGTGGCTACGGAATTAGACGCCGCTGGACATGTTGACACCCAAAATCCCAATACTCTTCGAGATGTTAAGGAGCGTGTCCTGAAATTGTGGGGCCGCAGTAAATGGTTTTTTAGCGGTGAACGCGCAAACTTGTGTCTTGGTGGGGTTGAATATGATTAAATTATCCTGACCCCAGTCGGACGCCCTAGATAATTTACCCTCGATTTCAGACACAAGTTGTTCGCGATTTTCTATCACAACAGAACCAGGGATGTTTGCATGGCCTGTGTAAAGTGCATCTCCAGTACTGTCGTCAGCATAGCAAAGAATACATATAATGGATAGCATATAATTGATATGCAACAGAAGCAGCGTTAGAGATAGTAGCCAGCATTCATGCCCATGCTTTCAGAGCAGCTACCGTCTACTACGGCTCTTATGCGTCTGCCGGACAGAAATCTAGCAACCCATTTGCACAAACCCTCGGGCAGTCCGTATGATGGCAACTTCTATAGAAGACCCCGGTGCCTTTGCTTCGCCTACGCTACGCCTACGCCTTCCAAGCTGACTGCCAATGCCTCACTTTGACTCTCAATGAATGAAGCCCATCGATGAGTAAGATACACTAGAAGACATACATTTGACATGTTTACTAGTTGACACATGTAACATAATATGTAATGGAGAAACAAGACAACTGGCTCCAACGGAAAGCCACTGGAATCTAATAGAAAGAAAGAAAGCACATTTATTCAATGTTGAAAACACAAATTACAATAGGTAGAGGAGTATTACTAATATTTATAATGTTGCTATGTTACCAAGCAAATGCCGCATTTGACATCAAAAAAGACCCGAGCTCAGCATATGGTATGGCAAATTGCCAAGTCACTAGTTTTCACCTGGACCCAAAACTAATACTGATGGCCTTAGAATTAATTAGCCTTGGAAGAAATAAAATAGAGATACTTATAGTTTTTGTAAATAGAAGGAGAAACATTATATAAGTTAAATTAAAGGAAAACCCATTCATTCAACATGTTTAAGAGCGGTAGGACGTATGCACGGTTTGAATTTGTAAACATAGCCGCAACATCTATCTTCGCCTAAAAGCAGCAATGAGATAACAGCAGAAGCAGTGATTGGCAAATATACCACATTAACGAATCGTCATCATTAATTACTGAATGTAAGTAGTTAAAACATTAAAAAAGATGCTCGGTGCTCAAGTTTATTCGTAAATTTAAGATGCATTCCTTCATTTCGGTCTTAAATATGCGTACAGATCGTATCATTTGCAATGGTGGAGGAACATTGTTCCAGATTTTAGCAACAGCGTATTTAATACCGATAGATATTTCGCTTACGGATGTTAGTCAGTCAGGGTCCAGTTCATTTGTAGAATATTAAGTATGATGAAATATGCGAGTTGGTCTATTGATAAAAAAAACCTAAAAAACAATACAAGTTCAGAATTAATAATTGTTTCTGGAAATAATTATGTTGTCTGTGAAAGTGATTGGCAACACCATACAGAAAATATGACATTATCGTTCAATTAATATACACAGCTGGTGATAAGTGACTAAAATTATTATACTAAGCGTTAAAATAGTTGCTTTCAAATCATATGTGATGAAGAACTTTCATTAATAAAAGTCTAGTAAAGTGAACTTTGTACATAATGCCAAGGGCCATACTATTTATTGTACTATTTATAATACTTATTTATTAAATGAATATGTCACACCACATTTTGCAGCATGTTTATTAAACGCAATTATCGGTCTCTCCTCTTTGTGTGAGCCAGAGCGAGAGAGTAAATGTCAGTGTGTATGTGTATATTGCACACTGTTTAAATAAAATAGAAAATGTCTTTTAAAATGAAGAGTCACTTCTATCGTGTGTGAATCGCACAAACACCTTTTTTTAGATAAAAATGTACCTTTATATAACTTTTAAGGTGTAATTTATACATGTAATAAAATTGAAGTGTCTGTTTGTAATATCAAAATTACACATTTATACTTAATGCGTATGAAAGTAAAGTATACGGCTTACATATAACAGAGAAAAAATTACTTTCACATTTTTCATTGTGTCTGGATGTTTGTTACGGGTAATCTCCAAAACGGTTGGAACAATTTTGATGGGTAAGAAATAACTTAGGCTACTATTCTTTGAGAAAAACAATTAGGGATCCGCACAAAAAAAGAAAACCTTTTGTAGTTCTTGTTCCGGTTTTAATCCGGAAATTTCTCTCTGCTTGGGGCAGTCCAACTGGTGGAATACCACCCTATAGCAGATCATAGCCAAATAACCTTGTGTTGCGGTGAGCAGGATTTCCAGAGCTCATTGGGGAAGGGCGGTTCAAGTTCGGCAACGCGCCAATGATACCTTTGTTATTACAAACATCAATAGACTACGGTAACCGCTTACCATCAGGCGGGTCGTATGCTTGATTGTCACCTTTGTAGTATAACAACAATGATAATTAAGAAAGGTGACTAAAGATAAGTGATAATATATTTTAATTTTATATCTGATACCATTTCTTATATAATCAGGGGTTAGATTAGTTGAATAGATGATGGATGTCGGTTTTATTGGCTCTAAAATCACAAATTTTCTCGTGATAAAATCATAGCATAGTGATAGGACCAAGTCATGGGCGTAAGTATATATTATAATTAAAACGAATATCACTCACCAATCGTCTCTTTTTAGTGCTTCGACTAAAGGCTTGACTATACCAGCATTCAACATCACAGATATCGGCGGGTTTTGAGCACGTGACAGCATGCGACGAGCTGCAAGCGCTGCCTTCGTTTTCGTAGCCAAATCAGATGATTTAAGCGCTGGAATAGACGGTGATTAGGGTTAGATACTCAAGACTACTAAAAAAGGTGTTCCTTAGTTGAAGTACCTATCTATGACTAAGCTTTAATAGGACTGCAGTCCTATTTAAAGTCAATTAAGTAGTCATAATCACCACCAACTCTAAAACCACAAATAAGTTTTAGTCTAGCTTCATACTGGTCTATTTCTATCTTTTTCTCTCTATCTAATCACAATGATTCTCTTTAGAGAATTTAGTCAGTCTATACAATATTAGTCAGCAGTTCTACAGTAAATTATAAAAAAAATCTAATTTACAGGCTGTAGCTGCATGAAAAACAAGTTTACTATCACATTTTAGAATTCACTTTAAGGCACTGAGGCAAAAAATCTAAAATGATGAGAAAGAACAATGGAGTCAAAGATAACTGGCTATATTATGAAATTGCTCCAAAACTCCTGCTTACTTTTTTTTTCACACTAATTGTATTGTTTACCTTAAGGGCCCTGGGGCTTTTAAGAGGCTTTGACAACTTAACCTGGGTTAGGGGCAAGCGAGCAACATTTCTCTACTTGGGGCAGCCCGACTGGTGGAATACTTCCACCCTACAAAAGATCTCAGCCAAATAACTTTGTGTTATATTCCAGCAGTGGTTAGGGTTTCTAAAGCTTCTTCGGGTAGGGTAGTTCAAGGTCGGCAACGCGCTAGCCATACCCATGGTCATTACAAGCATCCATAGGCTATGGTAGCCGCTTACCATCAGGAGAGTCGTATGCTCGTTTGTTGAGTAAAAAAAAAAGTGACTATGTACCCTAGAGGTGTGCATGTGTTAAGTGCAGTGTCGTGTATGCGGTATCACTGTATCGCGCGAACAGCTGCTAGCTCAAGGGCTCTATGCCGGAGGAATGGACCTAGCCTTGAGTTGCTGCAGGAGAGGGTAGACTTGGCACGTGTGCGGGAGCTAAGTTCACCGCCCGAATCCTACGGAGGGAACGGTGTTTCGTAGGTGTGGGCGTCCTGCTTATATTGCTTATATAGATATAATTATTAAATGATAATGATGATGAGATTGTTTGTTTGTACAAGCTAATCTCTGGAAGTACCAGTCAGATTTGAAAAATTCTTCTGGAGTTTTATAGTCTACTTATTGAGTAAGGTCATAGGCTATATAACTTCATGATTCGACCCTAAGGAACGAAACAATAACCATGAACGTCAAGTAATCTGGTAAACTGTAGGCATATATAGGAAGTCAGAACACCATAGGCTACACACGGGTGCGTAAAATTTGGTGGAATAAATTTAACACTGAGGAACAGTTAGGGATACACATAAATACAACCTACCTTGTACAATCTCCTCAGGAGTGTATTTCTTTTCTGTTTCGATTTCATTATCTGGCTCTGGTGACATAGCTCTACGCTTGAGGTACTGCTCCTCACGAGCTTGTTTACGCAGCGTCACACTAAGCTCAGCACGTTTACGACGTAACTCCTGTATGTTATTATAAGTATATTGAATTCAATCATTATCTCCAAAATAACCATGCTTTTAGGCAAAGTGACAGCACTGTACTTGAAGGTGAGCAAATTAAAGTCCAAAAGCAACAGCAACCACTGAGAGATCAGCGATCCATTGCTGGCTGTTAGAAGCTGGATATACACTGGCTGATTTTGAAACAAAACAAACCAAAAGAGAGTCACATGTGTCAACAAAACCAGACCAAAATCAGTCCTACTGTTTCGGAGATTACCCGGAACAAACAAATAGACAAAATTTTCAAATTTTTTTTTTATTTTCTTGTGCATTTAGTAAAAAGCTATTAGTTTGACATTACAAAGAGACACTTTAATTTTATCATATATATAGGTCCGCAACTCGAAAGAGGAAGAGTATAGTATATGCCTTTCTATGTCCTATCTACCCCACGAGACCATTTGCGTATGTGCTGTCAGCCTATGTGAATATTGACCAAATAAATTCGCGTCCATTTTGCAAAATTTAAGGTATTAAAGTGTAATTTAATGTCTACTTTAATTGTGGATAGTGTACTGTAATTATATAATAAAGAAAATTAACAAAACAATATGCAAACTACTGTATTCCATTTTTAGTCTCTTCTTATTCACAACCTATTGATGACCATTTTTTTGTGGTTTCGCTAAATTTACTTATTATATTATCATACACAATCTATACATATAATAAAATAGAAGTGTCTATTTGTAATGTCAAAATAACACATTTTAACTGAACGCATGTGAAAGTATATATATGGTACCTATAACAAAAAAAACAATTTTTACAATTTTTGGATGTCTGTTTGCTGCGGCTAATTTCTGAAATAGTTGGACCGATGTTGACAGGACTTTCACTGGGAGATAGCTGATGATATAAGGAATAACTCAGGCTACTGTTATTTTTGAAAAATAAATAGGGTTGTGCACAAAAAGTAAAGGTAAAATATGTGTTGACTTTTCAGTTCAGGTAGACAACATTTTTTTAGTGGTTTCACTACATTTACTTCTTTTATTATGATACACAATAAACCTAGGACCATGTGGAAAATCGCGCGTCAGGAGGTGGGGCTAGAGCCAGGCCTGATCTAGAGTTTAACTTGAAAGGATTCATAGATTGAATTGATCCACGGATGATTAAAACAAGAAAAGTTAAAATATCTGTTGACTTTTCAGTTCAGGTAGACAACATTTTTTTGTGGTTTCACTACATGTATTACTTCTTTTACTTTCAAACACAATAAACCTAGGTTGGAAAATATTTGCTATATTTGAAAAAGATTGTGATGATATGTGTAAGATTCTTTTTAACGGTCAGGTTTCAATTGCAACTGACTTACCTGGGGCAGTACCCCTAAGCTACTCCACTGTTTAGATGTAGCTTATACAGTTTAATTGGTTCAGTCAAATAAGTAACAGATTTGTCTCATGAAGATGCAAAGATGAAATTTAAAACTGTGGCATGAGTATTTGGTATCTGAACTTTATTTATTTATAATATTACCTTCAAGGATACTATACTTTTTAGATGTACTACATCCCTATGAGATCTAGAGACAGAAAACTACATTTTGTAAATAAAATGTTGGTAATTCTATGAAAAGTTTGTGATTCTATTTTTATACTACAAAATGAAAAAATTGTCTGATATTTTTCCCTTCTTCTTCTTCTTGTATAATGTCAATGTGTACACACAGTTCTGCCAATAATTTTGGTAAAATTAAGAGAAGAATTAAGACAAGAGTTAAGAGATATAAGATTAGTAAAGTGGTAACAGAAGAAGATAAAGTCATCATAGATGTAGAATCTGTTCCTAGTACAATAAAAAAAAACGTGATTAGTAGACCTGACATCCATGCACATTCACAACGAGAATTACCCTTAATTTAACCAGTTGTACTGGCACAGAGGCATGATCAAAATGAGGGAGACAAAATGTGGAGGTAATTGCTAATATCTTTTAATTCAAAAATATCATAGTTTTTGAGGGACATTAATTTGCAAATAACCATCTAATTTGATTTTTAATTTCGTGAACAAATTACTAATTCTTTGATGCATATCAAAGAATCAATGATTAGATAATGAGCATATTTTCCATGTGCAATCTTGTAGTGGTCTATAGAAGACAAACTGGACAGCATTCTTAGCACAGGAGTTTTTTTTTTAATACAGATTCAGTGCCTAAGACACTCAGAATACAGACTAAAATTATGTTAAGTGTAATGTATGGTCATATATAAGGTAGTGTTAATTATTCAGTTTTCTATGTAGGGTACATATAGGATATATATTAAGTGTAATAAAGTGAGCGGACAGCACGCGTCCACTTCAGACGTATTTTTGTTACGATCATTTTCGCTTTTACGTTTTCCGAGAACTCCTTTGTTCCCTCGCGCGTTATCAGTGGCCGTGCTAATGAATGATGGCGGTATACAATGCGCGAGCTCGGGATTAAAGACGGTAGAACAACTTATTGAGAATATCAACGAAAACGACATGGAAGAAGAACAGATTAATTATGCACCGATATTAGCGACAAACGACTACGTAGAAGACATTATAAAGTCAACAGGATGTAAAAGAAATCGGGAAAAAGACGATGAAGAATGGATACAGGTGACGGCGAAGGTAAAAAAATCTCGAAATAGTAGAAACATTAACGATAATACTGAAGAACAACACATCGAAGTTATAGTAAGTAGTAAAGACAAAATGCCAAAACAATTTGCCTTAGCCCGGTTGTTCAAAACTCACAACATACAAGGAGTGATTCAGATTAAATATTTAAGTTCATTTAGGATAAAAATCTTTATGGATAATGAATGCAATGTAAATAAGCTATGCAACTGTGAAGATCTTATAAAAATAGGGTGGAGGTTCCATATGGCCGGTGAAGTAAATTTCTCTTATGGAATTATTAAGAATATGGAATTAGATGTCTCAGACGAGGAAATATTAAACAACGTAATTTGCCCAAAACCTGCTGAATTGCTAAGTATCAGGAGGATGGATCGTCGAGAAAAAGACGGCGTAGGATGGAACCCCAGTGAATCTATAAGACTGTGTTTTAATGGCTCATTCTTACCTGCCTTTAAATACATACATGAATTAAAAGTGAAAGTGGACCCCTTCATTTTTAGTGTAACACAATGCTCAATATGTTGGAAATTCGGTCACAGACACAAGTACTGTCCTAGCAAAATAAAAATTTGTCCTAAATGCGCTGACAAACATGATAACTGCGAAACGCAAACATTTGCCTGTGTCAACTGTAAAGGGAATCACATAGCGCTGTCTAAAATGTGTCCTATCTATTTGAAAGAAAAACGACTGCGAGAAATCATGTCGGAATTCAATTGTACATATGAAAGAGCTATTAAGATATATGTTCCGCCTGAAAAGCCAAGATCACATGAAGGAATAGGGGCTGTACGTACGTCATCGCAGGCGAATAAATCTTCGGAATTAAAATTATCGTATGCAGAAGCACTGCAAACTGCAATTGAAACACAAGAGGCTCTTCAATCGTCATCAACAACGCCTCGAAAGTTGAATAAAAAAAAACGAATTATAATTCTAAACATGGTTCGGTTACCTATATACATGATGATTTTATGTCGGAAGAGGATTCGTCAGAAATAAAAGAAGCACCAGAAACTTAGTATTTGAAAGAAGACACCGAAAAAAGCAGGAAAATTTCTTTCACTGACTTGATAGAACGCATAAAAGAATTACTTTTTTTAAAACACGTTAGTATACAAAACAAAATTAAAAAGATAATTAAGTTGTGCATTGAATGGATTATATTAATAGCGGTGGATAATATATCGGACTGGCCAATTTTAACTTATATTTTTAATTTTTTTAATGGATAATAACAAACAATTAACATTCAGATTAAACATAATCCAATGGAATGCCCAAAGTTTGAAAAATAAGTTATTATCATTTGAACAAATCTTAAATAATGACAAAATCCACATAGCTGCTCTAAGTGAGACTTGGTTACAACCCGAAAGTTATCTTAAAATTCAAAATTACAATATTTTTAGGCAGGATAGACAGGATAGTTACGGTGCGGTAGCAATATTTGTACATAACTCTATTCAAGCTCAGA
Organism: Saturnia pavonia; assembly: GCA_947532125.1. NCBI lineage: Eukaryota > Metazoa > Arthropoda > Insecta > Lepidoptera > Saturniidae > Saturnia > Saturnia pavonia. The sequence continues at coordinate 3,020,687 of OX383922.1, forward strand.
TTAGAAATCTTAGACTTAATAATACAAATATAGAATTGATACATATTAAAATTACTAATTCTAAGACTACTTCAACGAAAGATCATTAACAAAGGGCATTTGGTATAAGACCATCCAACCATTTCTGGGTTCTGTCCCTTGGTTCGAAAATTCTGATATGAGAAGACACATGATTGTTCTGGCTATGAGAATTCGTTCTGGGCATATTCCATTAAACAAGTTTTATTTTTTAATGAAAAGAAGTGAAACACCTAGATGTCAGATTTGTAATTTAGAAGAAGATGTTTATCATATATTAATGGAATGTGTCCGCAACGAGGCTCAAAGGCAACAAATGTTTAACAAAAATCAAAATGTAGGTGTATGTAACGAAATGTTGGCTTGCCCAACATCGGAAAAAGCCAAATTAATTTATGAACTGGTAGACGTTGGTGTTAGGGCGAGAAGCTGATTGTATGCCTACCACATTTATTTGTATAATATGTGTTTCGATTGTTTTTTTTTTTTGTGATGTGTTGAATGGATGAGGGTGGCGTGTTCTCTTTGAACAAACCCTCTATAATAATAAAGATTAAAAAAAAAAAAAAAAAAGTGTAATAAATCAGTCTCGCAATATCTGCCATTTTTTCATTATGTTTAACATTTTAATAGAGACGAGGATGGGATTTTTCATTTGAAATGAATAATCATGCCTTTTAGAAAGTTATATTAATTCGACACGTCAGGGGAAACCAGAATGTTTATGTGTGACTCGTAGAACAGTTTATTTCTCTGAATGATATCAGTAGTGAATTACAGATAGCCACGTTGATTGCTCACATACCACCTTATATATGACCATACATTAGTTTAAGGACTAATGTGTGACACTCGCACAATGTTTGTTTTTTAATAACATTAGATGTCAAGTTTTAAAACTGGATGGATTGGGAAAGCTTGTAGGCAGCTTTAACTATCAGTGGAAACAATGAACTTATTTAATTGACGGTAAGTTTGAAACTATTTCAAATTTTAGACGCTTTGAAATAAGCGAGCAAAAAAGGCATATCATTATTCAACAAACTCACCAACAACGAACAAAAACCTGACAATATCGCGCAGATTTCTAAAGTTTGTCTTTTAACCAAGACGGGATAGTTCCAATATTTAGCTGACATTGCTTCTTAAGCCAATTGTTAAAAAAGCATAAACTTGTACAAAATTTTCAAAAGATCTTTTGATAATTCGTCTTGACCGCAAACTGAAATATATACCCACTTAGGATTAATAAGTTTTAAATCGAATTTTTGAAATAACATTAAAACTCAATTTTGAACTATAATCAATAATACTAATAAATCTCCTCAAAAGATAAATATAAAAACCTTTACAATTTAAAAATATGTATTACAAAGGCAAAGATTGATAAAACTCACATTCGATCCTTGTCCAGTATTTTTATACGCCGTTATCCTCGAAGAATGATTTTTCTCAGCCATTTTAATAAATAGTACTATTATTAAGAATTTATGGAATAAAATTTATAAAATTACAATAATAGAAACTTTTAAAATTTGTATTTTTAAACGGCCAAGCGACAGTCAGCAGACGATCAACGACTTTGGTTAACGCCTCAACGGTAAAAATTGAAATTACGGAATATAGGGGTGATCTAAAATTCATTACGTGCAGAACATACAGCTGTTGTCAGTTCTAAATCGATTTAATCGACTTATACAATTTACTATATGATTAAATTTAATTTTTATATTGCAAGTATGTAGTATAAGCAAATGAATAAAAAGTGATCCTGTATTGTGTAACGTTGAGTTTTTTAATAGCATATTATGACTTTTACATGTAAAAATAATGAATTATACAACTATAGACGAATTTCATACAGAAGACGATGCTTGAAATATGCTAATTTAAAATAAAAGTAATAAAAGAAAAATTATTGCTGTAATAAGCTTCATGGGATTAGTCTCAAAATAACAAATGTTTGTACTGACTTTGGTATATGTCGAAAGTCATAGTATTTTTTAAGGCAAAATTTCATTAATTGTTTTTTAAGTGATTCGAATTACCCTAGGACCTAGATTGAGTTTAAAAAGCAATGAGCACAGAAAAATGGACTGGCAACACTGTTTAGATACTCTGAATTTTTTTAATCATGTTTACTGCGTAGCACAGACCTGCGTAGTGTGCTGTGATGCCTGTCAAGACCACAATATTAATAATGCCTATGTACTGCCTGTGGTGTTATTAGAAAAAAAGTATTTTGTATAGCATTAAACAAAGGGTTAATGCAAAAATATCATCAATAAGTACATTAAATTTGTTGTCTGTCTTTTCTGAACCTACTCATTTCATGGTTATATAAACCGTTAATCAATCTCATAATGATCGTGTTGATGACAATTATATTTTTTATTAAAGCATAAGGCATACATACAAGCAGAGGGCAAAGTTATAATAGGTGATTTTTTATCGATGTAAATTAAAAATATATCAAGTATTTTTACCAATAAAAATTAATTGCTTCTTATAATATATCATATTAATTAATTATGCATATAAGCCTAAAATCAGTATTTAGTTGTTAATGCAATTATATATGAGGTTAACCTTTAATTAGGTAATTAGGATTATCGATGATAATAATTGTTTCTTAACACAAGTAAGCGATAAGAAATTATTAAGTAGTATGTAATATAGATAAATCTAATCAAAATCAACTATCATAAAACCGAGTCTACGTTCACTTATCAGTGTTTTAAATCCAATAATGTAATAAAAGCGAAAGAGTATAATTAGATTTTTGTAAAAAATATCTACAAGACAAGTGCCCAATACCTATAATAATAAATCAAATATTTCTGGAGGCACAAATGAAAGTCGAGATACGATTATATACGTTTCACTTCGTTATTAATCAAACTGCATTGCGACTGCCTAGAGCGTCGAATTAATGCAGTCAAGACGAATGTAATAAAAAAACATAGTACTGAATAAAATAAGAAAAAGTAGGAGGCGCTCTAGCGACAGATATTGAGTGGTGGGACGGGCCTTAACATGCGCAAAGACGTGTTACAAAGAAATAAACTTAGTTTATACTATAATTAACCTATGCATTGACCGACACTTCATCGGTCGACCTCATACACGAAACGATCGTAAATTAACGTTATTAAAACAAGTTTACATGCGTTCATAAACGTATAATTACGCAAAACGTTACGGCGCTGGGCGTGACATCACAAATCAGTCCGGTCGGCCGAAGACAAACGTATCTCTTCTGTCCTTGTTTATCGTTTGTGTGGGAAAGAGTAGCGTATACCACGTCCAAGCGGGACGGAGCTGATAGTTGATCGTATTCTGTTGAGAGTGTCGCCATTTTCGTTTTGACGAATATTGACAGCACGGCAGACAGACAGCGGCGCGGTAGTCGACGCAGCGTCTATCGTTCTATTTTTATTTTGATTGTGATTCATTTAACGAGCTGATTACGTTTGCTAACTCGTTTTGTGTATGTAATTAAAAACTTTATTTACTATTAACCGGTTACGTGTTTTACGAACGTAATTTATGTTGACGATTTTTAGTGCTAACCTCTTCGGCCTTTTTTTGTACCAGTGTTTTTGAGAACTGCAAGACTAATCGATATGTGCAAGTCTTGCTACAGATGACTCGGCAGTATTTTTCGTCTACCTGATACATTCTGGTAAGTTATGGTATTATTGTAATGCTTTTGACTAATGAAAGAGAATCCTGTAAAAAAATAGTTAATTTATTTTTTATGTCCTTAAAGATCTCCTTTTTTAACGTTGTTATTTGGCAAGATTTCTGATATTAAATAGACCAGAATGACAGTTATCCTTTGTTGCGGTAGCTCCAGTTTGTTTACGAACTGTCAGGGGCAGTACACGGCCTAAGATATATTGTCCGGGTTGGCGACTATGCGTGGGACTCCTGCGCGAACCGTTTCCTACCTTATTCGTACGGAATAAGATTGAAATTCGAAAAATAAAATGAACGATAACGGCCCGTAGAATTAATTTATCACACGCCGTCGCTTGACAAGTTGAAAACATAAATTCGACCTTGGCGCTCCACGTGGTTTGAAGGATTTCCTTCTTTGACTTTATTTTAAATAGTTTGTGGAAAATTTTTTTTTTGCAATTGATTTATTTTTTATTTTTTACTACTATAGGCGTGGCTATTTTGACAGTTAATTGAGTAATACGAAATGTTTATAAAATAGGCATATACGTAGGTACATATAATTAGGTACAAAAAGGTTTTTATGAAAGCGAAACCATTTAAAATAAATTATAACGATAAATAATAAAATAATAATGTTTTATAAAATTTGTTTATCGTAATATTCAATAGTAGTCTAGTCCACAAGTTAAAAAAACGTGTTAATTCTTGTTACTCCGAGCTAAAATACGCGCGATACCTCGTTATATTCGTAATGAGATATAGAAAAATGTGCGAAATGTTTGAAAATTACAAACTCGCACATAAACAATTCCAAAAGTTATAAACAATTAAAGATAAAAAAGGGGTCTAGCTATTTACAAATTTCTCAAAAACTATTGGTAATAGAGAAGTTAATATAGATTCTTAAAAAGGAAGACATTTCACTCCCGGGTGTAGATCTGTTATCATTAGTACTTTTCATTTAATGTTAAAAAAAGACTCCACGCGTTAAGCGATGTACCGTAAAGCTGCAGCCTTGAAACTGGCCGCGGCAATAAAAAAAAAACTAATTATGTTAATAAATAGGAAGAGAAAAATATGAAAAAAAAATTGTTAGTAATATGAAGGAAAAAGATTAAGCTGGAAAAAAATCCTTGATTTTTTATAGAATTATTATATCGTTAATTAACTTTATTTAGAGTTCTCTTTTACATTTGAAGTTGGATAAGTATTAATGTTTTTTTTTTTTGCTTTGTGGAGGCCTTTTGGCATATGAGGTTATCAACATGCAATATTTTTAAACTACTTTTATTTTAAAAAATAATTAGGGTTCCACGCAAAAAAGCCTTCTTAGTAGTCCACGCGAGCGAAGCCGCAGGCACAGCTAAGTAAAATATAAAATTGTACAACAAAATATAAAATCGTTGTGGTCGAGTGGTTTACACAGGCGGAATAGCGATTCGATGTCCGCAGGTTCGAGCCCCGACATGTCCCAACAATTTTCCAGAATTCGCGAATATATAATAACTTGAATTGGTAAAACTTTCGGCTGACGGTAAAGGTAAATATCGTGAGAGTTAGCGTTGTGGCCACAAACTCACCTGATCTTAAGTGACGATGTGGCCTAAGATGGTAAACACCCTAAGCCTAGTGGAAGACTGGCTCACAAGTGCAGCTGCCGGAACACACGTACTGGTCCTTGGCGACAGATTTTCAACTTGAGGGTGTTAGCTAGCCAGGCGGACATTAGAAAAAGCTCTACCACCATTCTATGGTTTCCTCAAGATGTTTCCATTCACCAAAAGCTGAGCGTCAGTGCAGGGATTCGAACTCACTTCAATCGACGCGAAGTCGTACACGCTACCACTGAGCCACCATTGCTTCTAAAATAGCAATGGACTGGCCAGTAAAAACAGTAGATACTCATGGACTAGCACTAGTGTTACACGCGTTTTTTTTTGTACCATGATATTGGCAAAAAGCATTCTGTACTACTGATGGTAAACGATAACCGCAGTCTATGGATGCTTGCAACACCAGACCTATCACATGCTGGTTGCCAACCCTAAATGTTCCGGCTCGTTGCAGTGGAGATTTGATCGAATAAATTTAACACGGATGAAACCGTGGGGCAGAGCTGGTTAATAATGACTAATTAGTTTAGACTAGCTATGCCCGCGGCTCCGCTCGCACGGACTACTAAAAAAGCTTTTTCTATTTATGCGGAACCCTAATAATTTTTCTAGTAGTAAATTCTTCTAAAAGTAGCCTAAGTTATTCCTTATAACCTCAGCTATCTGCCAGTGAAAGTCTCGTCAAAATCGGTCCAGCCGTTTCTGTGATTACCCGGAACAAACTGACGAATAATTTGATATGATATAATTATAATTTCATATGCATTTAGTAAAAAGCTGTTATTTTACATTACAAACAGACACTTCAATTTTATTATATGTTTAGATTTGTTGTAAATAAAAAGTATTTCGATTCAATTGCGATTCAGATTTTTATTTTAGTTCCTAGCTCTGTTATCTGGGCAGGTTATAGGATATATTTTGTAAGATAAAGTAACATACGAAATAAGCAGTGACGATAATAGTGAATCAATTCGGAAAAATGACGCATTTGGGGCGCTTAAATGGCTTACGCTGAGTAAACCATACGAGATATATCAAATTAATGTTCTACATAATTGTAGATTTTAAAAATACCTATAAAAAAGTCGCCAATAGCAAATGTCTACCTTCTGAGGATCACCCACAATAAGCATTTATGGAGCAGCACAATTTTCGCGAGCGCTCGACAGACAGCATTCTGTAGATGTTAGTAGATATCTATCTAATAAAGATTACGCAGAATAAGCAGTTTTGTCTTTCGTTTTTTGAGCGTGTGCATTTTGTAGACGATGCGAGCGGAGGCGCGGGCACAGCTTGTACTTTTTAAATATTCTAATTTATGAATAACATTCAAGTGTATTATCTTTTTTTTTTTTTAAATATCGCGAGTTGTTGTCTTTTAGCTGAAAATCTCATAAATCGTGGATCACTGTTATTAAAATTTGTCCATAAGACGCGGAGTGCCAATTATAAGGCCAGCCAGGGCGACACTTGTCCGTAATGGCGGACGCTCCGCCTTTTTCGCTGTCAAAGCGGTTTTTTCGCGAGGCCATTGCGAAATTTTTCTCGTTTCACAGACTTCACGTTCACGTCTGTGGCGATTTTTTTATACATATGTATAAATATATATCTTGTAAGCATAGGGAATATGAGAAAGATTTTTACGAAGTATTTTTACAATTACTTCGTTTTTTTTAAATAGTAAATATTTAAATTAAAATCCGATAAAATATTTTCTATACTGAAGTATAATAAATCTTCAATCAGCGATTTCTTTTAAATTATACGCGGGTGAAACGGCGGGGCACAGCTTGTATTTAATAATAGTGCTTGTTTAATTTGTACCTCATTTCATGGCCTATAGATCACTATAAAAAAGCAGACAAAAAATATTTCCCATTTATCTAGTAGAGATTATATATATATTACTCGTTAATTTCTGGAACCAGATATCGGATTTAAAATAGTCTGTTTATTGAGGAAGTATTTAAACTATGTAACTTCATGAGTAGCAGAGCAGTAACCCATTACAGGCAAGTAATCTGCAAATATTTTTTTTCGAACTGACTGTACTGTTAGCCTTAGGGACCCTAGAGCCATTGCAGCTTTTACAGCTGCAAATCTGTCTAATTCCTTATCATTCGATCTAAACTAACTATACATATATATATGTTTCTTCCGCCTGGGAGGAGTGAAGGAACGTGTGCATGTGTATTTAGTAATCTGAATTTTTTTGTCTAATCTAACTAGGCAATAAAAGAAAAAAGGTCCCTTACAGAACCTATGTATGTATGTGGCGTGCATGTGTGTACGATGCAGGGTAATGATTGTCTGTGAGCTAGTGAATGTAGAATCATAGAATCGCGCGAGCGGCTGCTTAGCTCAAGGGCTCCATACAGATGGATCGGGCCTAGGCTTGAGTTGCCGCAGGAGATCGTCGTGGGGAGGGGTCGTGGCGGGAATCTGCAAAGCTGTTTGTTGGCAAGTACGGGAAGTGAGAATAACGATATGCCACACGAGTGTGTTGGCCAAATTTAACTCGGGTGAAACCGTGGGTCAAAGGTATTTGGTTTAAATCTGACTAGCTGTGCCCGCGGCCCGCTCGCGTGTTCTACAGAATGATGTCTGTCGAGCGCTAGCCAAAATTGTGCTGCCCCATAAATGCTTATTGTGGGTGATCCTTGGAAGATAGACATATGCTATTGCCGACTTCTTTGTAGGTCTTTTTAAAATCTACAATTATCATCATCATCATCAACCTATAGTAGTCCACTGCGGGACATAGGCCTTCCCTAATGAGTGCCATAGCGCCCTGTCTTCAACTTGCCGCGTTCAGCATCTGCCTTGTAGTCTTTCACATCTGGCCGGAGGGCGTCCTACACTACGTTTGCCGAGTCGCGGTCTCCTGACAAGAACCCGTTTACCCCAGCGGTTGTCGGTTCTTCGCGAGATATGGCCGGCCCACTATCACTTCAGCTTGCTAATTCTTTGAGCTATGTCGATAACTTTGGTTCTCTGTCGGATATATTCGTTACGAATCCTATCCGACCAGCCCTACCGTGAGTGTCCACGTCTCAGCTCCGACAATTATGTACAACATTAATTTGATATATTTCTTATGGTTTACTCAGTTTAAGCCAATAATTGCCCCGAAAGCATCTTTCTTCCGAATCGATTCACCAGTATTATTACTGCTTATTTCGTATATTACTTTATGTAACAAAATAATATATCCTATAACCTGGCTAGATAACATATCTAATGAATTCTGAATTGAAGGAAAAACCATGTAAATCGGATTAGTGGTCTTCGCGTGAAATGAACATAAACGGACAGACAGACAGAGAGATTTTGAGGTTTATAATATGTATAGAAGATATAGATTACTAGATAATCGTCCTTTCGATTCTCGTGCACCATTTATACTTTCACTTTTGTTTGAAATATTTTTCTAGTACGTGCCATTGTACTTATAGGAGAAAATCTGTTACGTTAATAGTTTAAAAGCAGATTGTTATCGATAGTCTAAAATAAAAAAAGTATATGGTTTAAATAATATTATTAATTAGTTTATTCCTATTAAATTATTTTACTGTGATACAGTTGGGAAGCTGGCTACTTAAATTAAACTCAAGGAAATTGTACAAAAGGGGTATCTTACAATAGAGTCCAGACGTTTCATTCGTAAATTAAAACCTTTTCCGGGCACGCGAGCGGAATCAGAGGCGGGCTACGTGTTTTTGGGTTCCGTATGCGAAATTGTCAATACGTATTATAAGATTGGATGATTGATTTGTCTGTAAATCGCAACTGGCCAGTAGAGAACTGGTCTAGTGTTACAAGGACCGGCTTCTCCTACCAATACGTCATTTTAAATAAGATACTATCTATAATAATATAATAAAGCGTGGAAGTTTTTTTCTTTGTTTGTTTAAACACGCTTATTCTCTGAAACTACCAGTCGGATTCGAAAAATTCTTTGATTATGGAATCCGTATTCATGCTATTGACTTTACCACTATTGACTGGCGCGATAGCAACAGGTTTGCTCTGTGACTACACTAACTTAAGCAGGAAACGAACGATTTGAAGATACCCGCCACGACCGCCCTCCAGCGGCAACTCAAACCTAGGTCCGATTGAGCCAAGCAGCCGCTCGCGCGATACAGTGACTTTACATTCACTAACATACACTCATTACACTGCACACCACTCTAGTAAATAGGTTCGGTAAATAAACTTTTTTCTTTTTTGGCTAGTTAGTTTAGACAAAAATTGACAGATTACTAAATACATATAAACATGTTTCTTCCCTCCTACCAGAGGAGAGAAACATGTAACTATATATGTATAGTTTAGTTAAAATTACGGATAGGGAATTAGGTAGATAGCAACTTCATTGCATACGTGGCAAAAGTCCAAGGCGAGGTTCTGCCACTTTGATACCCTTGGAACTTGTTGCTTTGCTTTCGCGGCTGAGTGCCTTAAGCGCACGCCCCCTAGCCCGCTGAAGCCGTAAAAGCCGTAAGGTTCCAGGGTGTCTGAGGCTAACAGTATAGTCAGTTCGAAAAAAAAAACTTCTTTACATATGAAACGATATTCCCTCTTCCCTTTTTGTCTTCAGGAAGAACTTTTACTGTGTAAATTGTACACAAGACGGCATATTTTTTCTAAAACCATGTGGTGTCGTGGGACACCAGATAGGACCGAAATTCCTTATTATAAAATATTAATTTCAAGTTCTATTCGAGGTATAAAGGAAAGAATTATTCGGGTATACATTTTTATTATGATTTTTTTATCTATAAAAATAAAAATCATACTTTATTATAGCGGATGGTACCTTGATGTGTGGTCGTAGTGATCTAGTCTGAGTTAATTGTTTGTCCTGCCACCCAGCAAAGGAGAGGGTGTAATACGCAGCTAGATGGGCAGCGAGACGACACGTGGGAATAGTTTTTTATTGTAGTCATCTTTTTAACCGAGTCATGTTGTGTGTGTCACGTGACCGGTCACGTGTGACCGGTTATTTGATAAAATACTAAGGCTTATATTTTTATTAAAATTATTGAAATATGTGCCTCGATGTTGTAAAAAAATATTTACAAGGAGAAATAAATTGTGCGGTACGGAGCGTTAGAATTTAGAATTCTTTGCACGTTTTGTTAATTTATTGATTGATTGCCAGTAATTCGACGAAGTGTCGATTTGCTGCCTGAGAAATCTAAATCTCTTCTTGCCTTAGCAAATGTTTTATTCAACGTAATGGCACTTAAAATAAAATATTTTTTTATCTTTTGTGTTTTGTTGCTGGCTGTACAATTTTGAGAAGCAGTGAGTGAAGTTGGCGCAGACGTGATTATCTTCTCATTTGGAACCCATAGTAAGATTCGAATATTATCTGTCAAACAAATATTCAAATGTATCATTGCATTGATTGTTTGCTTGATGAGTTGTTTGGAACTATGAAAATGCGAACCCAGTTAAGTATCATATACTTGCTAAATATAAAAAAAGCCTAATAATTTCTTTGAGATTAAAGATTTGGTATTAATCGTACAGAACCTGTCGCTTTCGAGGGCGTCGCACGCGTGACCGTTTATTTTTCTCCGCGACTCGACTCGGTAGTTTCGGAAATTCGGATACAAATACGAAATTGCTTCCGAAAGGCTGACAGAGCTCCCCCACCCCACTACTGTGAAACGTTTCCATCCCTTTACGCGTCGCAATTCGCATTCAAATCATAGTTTGACTGGAGTAGTGTCTGTACCTTATGTATTTTCCTTGATATCCACTTAAGAATCGCTTGACTTCGAATACAAGAGACTCGAGAGTTATGAAAAACAGCTTGTGTTAGCTTTTATACGTGTGTGAGTGTGTGAGATTCTTTTGAAGCAAAGATGACTCACTGGTAGCTTGTACGGACATAGCGTCGATCGACGTGGATCCGAATCTTTGCAATGACTCCAAGTTTTCGGTGAAGGAAAACTTCATCATAAAACCATAACATGGTGGTAGGTAGGGCCTTAACTCCACCCTTAAGTTGAAAATTTGTCGCAAAGCATCTACAGATATGTCCCGGCAGCTGCACTTGAGAGCTAGTCTTCCCACCATCCTCCACTTAACATCACATAACATCGTAGCCAAATAACCGAGTGTTTCCAGATCTCCTTTGGGAAGGGGGTTCAAAGAGAGGTAGGGCACAGAGAAATTTCTTTGGTTATTTCTCTTTACTTGGGGCAGCCTGGCTGGTGGAATACCTCCACCCTACAGAAGATCGCAGCCAAATGACCTAGTGTTGTGTTTCTGTGGTTAGTAGGGTTTTCAAAGCTCCTTGAGGTAGAGGGTTAAAGGGCGCCAACGCCCCAAGCCCGGTAAAGCTGTAAAAGCCGTAAAGGCCAAGGGCCCCTAAGGCTAAAGGTATAGTCAGTTCGAAAAAAAAAAAGGCGCCAACGCGCACGTGACGGACTTTTACAAGCGTTAATAGGCTGTGGTAGCCGCGTACCATCAGGCGAGACGTATGCATGTTTGACACCTTTGTTGTATAAAACGAAAAAATACTTGATTGAGAGTATCGTAACAATGATTCTAGAAAATATGTTAAGCCGTTAGAAGATTATCAGCTCTTTTCTATTTGATAAATGGATGTGAGTGTCTTCCACAGATCTAATCAAGTTGGACTTGGAATTCTGTAACTTTAGTGATATTGGAACATGGTAAACTTGTCCTGATGCTGGAGCATCATCTGAAGTCTGCAGGATACCCAACTCCTCACCAATTTACAGCAGAGATTATCGTGTTTGGGCACATTGAAATAGTCTCAACGAATGAGTGATTGTGTTGTTTATTTTTTTAATCTTCAGTTCACCTACCAAATTTCTTAATCCATACCCTCTAAATCTATACATATTATAAAACTCAACGTCTCTCGCCTGTCTGTCCGTATATGTTTTTTTTCACGCGAAAACCACTTATGCGATTTACACATATTTCATAGCTATTTTATCTGGCTAGGTTTTTAAGATATATTTTGTACGATAAAGTAAGGTACGAAATAAGCAGTGACGATAATGGTGAATCAATTTAGAAAAAAAGCACATTAGGGGCGTTTAAATGCCTTCTGCTGAATTAATGTTCTACATAATTGTAGATCTTAAATAGAACTATAAAAATATCAGATATAGCATATGTCTGTCTTCTTAGGATCACCCACAATAAGCATTTTTGACTTCCGTCTTTTGAGCGGGGACAGCAGGATTCGCGTGTGCACTGGACTGACGGTATTCTGTAGTCCACGCGAGCGGAGCCGCAGGCACAGCTAGTATATCATATACGAGACCTCCAGTGCAGTTAGGTATTGTAAATTGTTTTTCAATCTTTCATACATTAACCATTGTATGACCAAACGCAAACAACTAGTTTAAGTTTGGTCTGCCCGTGATAATTAATTGTCAATACCAGAATATATGATCTTTGGTGCAAGTCATAAGAGCCTCGTGGTTTGATTTTTGTTCCAACTTTTATATGCGGTATACGAGTATATCTTTTAATCCATTTTTATACGCTTTTTTATTAGCTTCAGACGTATGTATGTTATTATGTTTTTATGTAACGGAATCTTTGAACATGATTTTAACCCCCTTCAAAACGTCGGATTAACTCGAAATTTGGCATACTTATTAAGGACCGATGACAATTCAATATTAAATAAACAAAAAATTAAAAAAAAAAATTTTAACTAAAAATTACAATTAATCATCAACATGTCGATAAAAATAACAGTTTAAAAAAACTAAAAAATACGATTATATAGAAAATTCAACTAAAAAATGAAAAATAAATAATAGTTCAGAAAACTAAAAAAAATACGCTTTTATATAAAAAATTGAATTAAGAATAGTGTATATAAGAAAAAAATAATTTTATATATTTTATAAACATTTAAATATTATATATATTCTTAATTCAAATTTTACAAAAATTTATTTTTTATTTGGATTTTATATAAAAGCGTATTTTTTTAGTTTTTTTGAACTATTATTTATTGAAGTTATACTTCTTCACGCGCGTAATGAAAAAAAGTCTTACATCATGAACTTGCTTGCTAATCTTATTGATTTTTAAAGTAAAGATGGTCATACTCGATGTTCTTTTTTAAATGCCATAAGTGCCATCTAAACATACATTATAAAAGTTGTAATCAATTATGATGAATGCTCTTTAGTTGGCTATGTAGTTCATAATTGTAACGCTAGATGTCACTATAAGATTTTTGAGTCTTTGCAATTATGAGTTCTACTTTTTAGGCGAGTTGACAAAAAATGTTAAGAATAAATTGTAACGTAGCTTGAGCACATTATAATGCTACTGCTACACCTGTGCCATAACGTATTAATTAAATATATCAATGCTATTTAATTATTTGATTCTTATGAATTTATTTACAAAATGTTAATATTTTAATGATGATTATAAGTTTAAAATATTTGATATTATTGAATAACCTATAAGGTTAGCATAAGAAACCACTCTGATACACTGACACACACTTATAGAGAAGTGCTGATTAATTTGGAGAGGAGAACGCTTAGTCGTAAAGAGCCAATCAGACGCGACGCTGACCGAATGGCAAGTAACAACGTCCAAGCAAAACGCTTTTACTTCCGTCCAAACGCGCCGTTAAATGTTTCACATCACAAGGAAACCGCTGTCTCTTATATTTCGGACCTTATCGTAATTCACCTGTGCCACACACCAACACATTACTGGCCACTTAACGCACGTACTTATGGAACTTTTAGCGTGTTAAATAACGTTAATTATCGTGCAATGTGGTTTTATTTGTTTCACGTGAGCTACCGAAGTGGTTCCGTCGCTTGTTAACTGGTCGGCTTGTTGGTTGCGGACGCCCACGTCGGCTGTACAGGATGTTGAGGCGTGAAAAAATTGTGAATGTACAAATTTTTGTATCGATTATATTCATTGGTAAGCAGTAAGTACTTTCTATAAACGGTCGTGCTGGTGGAATTATTTCGAAACCATGATGGTAGCTTGTTCGGACGGCGAGACTGTTGTTTTTGATGAAGGAAAACATATTGATGAAACTATAGCATTTTGTAATTCCGTCCTGGATTACTACCATTATCAAGTTGTAATGCTCATGCTACACCAGGGTAACGCCTGTGCCGAAATACGCCATAATTAATTTTGCCATATAGTCAATTTGCAGCAATGATGGCTCAGTGGTAAGGTGTGCGACTTCGTGTCGATTGACGTGAGTTCAAACCCCTGCAAAGAGCCTGAGCTTTCGGTGAAGGAAAACCTCGTGAGGAAACCATTGCATGGTGATAGGGCTTTTTCTAATGCCCGCCTGGCTAGCTACCACCCTCTAGTTGAAAACCAATAGGTGTGTTCCGGCAGCTGCACTTGAGAGCCAATCTTCCACTAGGTTTAGCGTGTTATCATCTTGGGCCACATCGTCACTTAACATCAGGTGATATTGCAAACCTAGCAGATAAAAAATATCTATATTCTCAGCGTTCTGTAGTCCACGCGAGCCGAGCCGCGGGCATAGCTAGCGGGCTATATAATACAAAAAGATTTCCTTATAATTAACTGGTAGTTCCAGATGTAAGCGCGTTCAAATAAACAATCTCTTTAGCTTTTCTATAGATATACATGTTGAAAAAAACTAATGGAACATGGAGGAACAGTACATTAAATATTAAACATAGCAAATTTTACTTTAAAGGAAATATTCTTTGGTTTTTATAAATAAGAATAATTACATTCATACATTTTTAAAATGCTTACCTTTGCCTGGAATCGATGAAACTAAAAAATCTAAAAAAAAAACCGACGTTCACTATGTTATTGTGCCAATCGATAGAGTCTATGATAAAGATAAAATCTCTGGAATAAACATTGTATCTCACAATTCAAGAAGACCATGAAATTTAACAGTTCGTACATATCGAACTAACATGAAGGATACCTAGATACACTATTACTGATAGAAGATATTAATTAAAATTATTATTTTCGTACAACATTTTAATAAATTCACTGATAAGTTGCTCGAAATGAGATCAATTTTCTTGTAAAGTATACAGATTTCGTCATTTCAGATATTCATTATGTATATATAACCTTCTGCAATGTGTTGAGATGAATATTAATAACGTCTTGAACTTCAATCCTTAACTCTTCTACAGTCTCAGGACTTTTTGTAAGTTATTTTTTTACGTGACCCCTTATTCCCTCTTTTCCCTTCCTTTCATAACAGAACCACACGCCCTGGTCTCCGGAGCCACAGCTTTACGGTAACCTCCATCTCGGCTCGAACAAAGAAATGTGCTACGTCGTATCTTTGCCGTACTGTGAGGCTGTGAAGAGATATTTAAGCAGGCGGGCAGGACAGCGACGGCTATCGATATATTGTAAATCCCGCGGTAGTCGCCGATGTTATTGGATTGCACTGTGCTCACCATCAGTTACACCAGCGGCGTAAGATCTGGGGATCTTGCTGGTCTTTTCATTGTTAGGTATGTACTTATCCAGACATTACAACTGTTAAAAAAAAAAAGCAAGAGCTTATGGCGATGTGTGAAATTTAAACGTATTACATATTTAAAAAAAACTCTTAATATCTCGTCTTATAAAGAAACGTGCATAGGCATAATAATGTAAAGACAATTTAGCTGATTATTATACTTAATAAATTATCTTTCCTTCTATTTAGGAACTCTCATCGTGAAGTTCTAAGAAAAATGAAATGTCTTTTAAAGTAAATAGTCTAGGCTAGTAATGTTAGCTAAAGTTAAATTTCTTGGTCTTCTTGAACTGTGAGATACAATGTTTATTCGAAAGGTCCTTATCAAAGACCCTATCGATTGGCACAATAACATAGTGAATGTCTGTTTTTTTTAGTTGGTTCGATTACCGGTAGAGGTAAGCTTTTATAAACAAAATAATGTTTCTTTAAAGTAAAACTTGCTATCTACAACATTTAATGTACTTTTCCTTCATGTTCCATTCGTTTTTTCCATCCTGTAGATAAATATGACGGTGTAGGACGTCTGTTTTGAAGTAGAAGAGGAATATATGATGTTATTTTTGTTAAATAATAAATGAGATATGTATTAAGAAACAAATTCGTGTTTGTAAGGGAAGCGTGCTTGTTTGAAACGAGGGAAAGGGTATATTTTAGTTTCTAGGGTATTCCACACCCTTGTTTATATTATCGATAGTTGAAAATTCCGAGATTTATAACGTTTTTTTTAAAGTAGCCACTTTACTTGTGCACAATGACCAAGCTATGTTAGGCAAAATGCCATCAATATTTCAACATATAAAGACAAACAACCCAAGTTCATGAATCTATTATACATGTAATAAAATTGAAGTGTCTGTTTTAATCCCAAAATAACCCATTTTTACTAAATGCATATGAAAGTATACACGCTACGCATAACTAAAATTTTGGTGCGTCTGTCTGTTTGTTCCGGGTAATCTCCGAAATGGTCGAACCGATTTTGACGGGACTTTCACTGGCAGATAGTTGATGTTATAAGGAATAACTTAGGCTACTTTAATTTTAGAAAAATCATTAGGGTTCCGCACTAAAACATAAGCAGGCGCAGCTAGTAAAAAATAAAAATCACTACATAACGCACTAAGATCCCCCTAAAAATCCAATTAAAATTAATATATTTAAAATGCGTAATTAAAGTTTAACAATTTAAATAACTACGCTCTTTTTTAACGTTATAAATATTGGAGGTTAAAGTATGAAATTGCCAGTTCGGACATATATTTCTTTAATCAATGTATCTACCCTCGTTGTCTATATATTTCTGCCATCTAATAGGAAGTTCATTTAAACCTTTCCGATAAAACTCTGTGGAGTTGGACTCCACAAACTGTGTGAAGGCAAATAATAAAACAAAAAGAGGAGGGAAGCATTTGAGTAAGTTTAAGAAAACAAAAGAAAAGAGAGCTTTGGTAAATTTAAGTTAACTAAGTAAATTTAGAGATTGTGAAAAAATATGGAATGGGGCTATTCAAAACTCCTCACGGAAGGATGGGCTACTAAATCATTACTAGATGGCACAAGGTCCCTAATTATGTTAGGGGTGTCGTAGGAACTTTAAAAAAAAGAAACTGTGTGAAGGCATTTTGTGCAGCTTAATGTGAAGAAATTTTTAACAGATGTATTTTAAAGTTAGAATGTTATAGTTATCGTGTAAAAAATTCACTCTGAAATCTGACACTATATAGGTTTAATTTTTGAAGTGAAACTTCTTTAGAATCGTTGTGATTTCAAACCGGATGCAACGGAAAAAACTACAGTTAAGAGACACAAATACAAAAATGTGTAGGATGAAGCCGGCGAGAGAATGAGACAGAAAAATACATACTATTTTATATTATCGGTCTCTCCTCTTTGTGTGAGCCAGAGCGAGAGAGCAAATGTCGGTGTGTATGTATATTGCACTTTAATACTTGCTTGTATTTGAGCATTTAATGTGTGTTGTTAGTATATGTGAAAAGTACGTGAGCTAATACTACTGTACACTGTATGTGGCTGCGTATTACAGCTTTTTAGTAAGAAGTCTCATGTAACATATGTTAAATAAAATATAAAATATCTTTTAAAATGAAGTTTCACTTCTATCGTGTGTGAATCGCACACACACCTTTTTTATACAAAGCGGCCAGTGCGTTAAACCCTTATTATATACCGTTCTTAAATGTTAAATATAACTTTAAAATGTAATAAAAAATCTAACAATTGGAAAAAGTTGCTGATTATTAATATTGGATAAGAGAAACGAGAGCTACTTTAATACGTAGTGAGATGGGCAGCGAGACACCAATTGGGAATAATGTTTATTGTACTCGACTGACGTCTTCTCGAACCGATAGCTCAAGCGAGAATGTCTTCAAGCCTGCTTGTAAGGTGCGTGCAGTCAAAGAGCACACCTGTTGCTATCGCGCCCCGTCAATAGTGCGGGTAAATAAGAAAGTCAATAGTACGAATACCTAGTAATTAATACCATAATAACTTTCTCCGATTTATATTAAATAATATTTTATTTAATATGACGTGTTGGTAGGGGACGCCGATAATTGTAACAATGGATAATATTGTAAAAAATATATAAATTAGATATGTATGTATTTTCTTTATTTTATAGCTATGTTATCTAACCAGGTTATAGGATATATTTTGTAAGATAAAGTAATATACGAAGCAGTGACGATAATGGTGAATCAATTGGGAAAAAAGACGGTTTTGGGGCAATTAAATGGCTTACGTTGACGAAACCATAAGAGAAAAAATAATGTAACACATAATTGTAGATCTTAAAAATACCTACAAAAAAGTCAGCAATAGCAGATGTCTATCTTCTATCACACACAATAACTATTTTTGAGGCAGCACCATTCACGTGTCCCTCATCGGACAGCATTCTGTAGTCCACGCGATTTACCCGCCACGACCACCCTCCTCTGCGGCAACTCAAGCCTAGGTCCGATCTATCGGCATGGAGCCCTTGAGCCAAGCAGCCGCTCGCGCGATACAAGTGACTGTACAATCACTAGCTTTCACAGCCATACATTACACTGCATTATACACACATGCACAACACACATAGGTACATAGGTTCTGTAAGGGACCTTTTTTTTTCTTTTTTTGCCTAGTTAGAATAGACAAAAATTCCAGACCACTAAATACACATACACATGTTCCTTCCCTCCTTCCCTCCAGGGGGCAGAAACATGTATATATGTATAGTTAGTTTAGATCGAATTACGGATAGGGAATTAGTCAGATCGCGACTTAATTGTATACGCGCAACAGTCCGAGCCGAGGTCCGGCCACTTTGGCACCCTAGGATGTTGTTGCTTAGCTTTCGTGGCTGAGTGCCCTAAGCGCTCGCCCCCAAGCCCGGTAAAGCTGTAAAAGCCGTAAAGGCTTCAGGGCCCCTCAGGCTAACAGTGTAGTCAGTTCGAAAAAAAAAAATCCACGCGAGCACAGCTTGTATAACATAATATATAATGGAGAAACAATATAACTGGCTCCTACGGAAAGCTATTGGAATCTAATACCGATAGATGTTTCGCTTAAGGCTGTTAGTCAGTCAGGTAGAAAGTATAAAACTCCGCGAGTTGACAGTATCTCTTATTAGAAATATATATAGAAATTAAACTTAATTATTTTATGATATTGGTCTATTCATAAAAAGCCTAAATAAGTAGAAATCTGAAATAAATAGTTTATTTATTAAATTTTTCTTACCGAATTTTGTTTTTTGTAGTGAAAACTTCTTTTGGCGCAGCGCACACAAATTTTTCCGTAGGTAGTAAGTTAGGCTGATCCGTCACGCTCTGAGGTGAGACAGGCTCGATCGGGTGAACTCGAGTGTACCCGAGCGAGAAAGATACAGTCAGCTGCTATTCGCCTATGTGTCGCTGTGTTTAGTATATGCAATTCATACGTAATAATTCTCTTTATGAAGTTTTCACTTCTGCCGTGCGGTCTTAAGCACACACTCTTTTTTTCCTTTAGTCACGTGATTGGAAACGCTATATAAAACATGTAAGGTCATCGTTTAATGAATGTACATGGTGGATTCTTATCTTGTGATAATTGACTCTAAAATTATTACTTGGCCTTGAAATAGCTATAACCTTAGTTTTATTTATAAAATGGTTTTTTTTTTATAATACGGAGGTGGCAAAAAAGCATATGTATCGCCTAATGGTACGCGACTACCGCAGCCTATGGACGCTTGTAAAATACCATCAATTGCGTGTTGGCGACCTTGGAGACCCAAGGAGTTCTGGAAACCCTACTCACCGCAGGAATACAACACAATGTTATTTGGCTGTGATCTTCTGTAGGGTGCAAAGAAATTTCTCTGTGCCCTACTTCTCTTTGGACCTACCATTTTCCATAGTTACAACACTGCTATTTGCATTTCTTCGCTCGTCACTCATCAGGTCGCAGCATGTGCTGGAGAGGTTGATTTGGATGTCTCAAATCTTAACCTGTTATTTGACTTCCATTACATTCCAAACGTTAAACATATCATATCGACCGTGGAACATTAAATATAGTGTTAATTCCTGAGTATCGACAACTGAACTCTTGACAAAGGTACAGCACTAAGGAGGGGTAACATCGGCATTTCCATGTAGGTCGCATAAAAATAACATTTTCGCCGGTCGGCACATCTGCTCAAATATTGAGTTGCGCCGCACGATACCTCCATGCCTCACGAATATGCTATCGAAAGAAATCTTCAAGATTGCCTCGTGTTGTTTATGAAGTGTTTTGATGATTGGTAAGGTGTGAAGAATTATTATTATTATTATTTGATTTTTGAAGTTTAATCCTTAAGAATCGATTTTCATATAATAGACTGCGGCACGGAAATTAGATGGGAAGTAAAATCGAGTATTAACTAAAATTAAAGTGGTTATATTACCCCTCCGTGCAACATATTCGCGCATCTTATACTGAACGCGTGTATATAATAATATATGTATTACTGAAAACTGTTGAAAACTTAACTTTGTCTATAGTATATATTCCAAGACAATCGTTCTTGACTCCCGGAGCTGACTGACACCATTTTTTTCACTGCACTGACAATCAACTTCAAACATATGATCTAGGGTCATAACTGTATACTTGAACTTGTAAATTCATTGCCACTGTACTTATATACAACGTAATAATTATTATTATCTTCTATTTTTTTATCTATGCATATTATAAAACTCAACCTCTCTCTGTCTGTATGTCCTTTTATGTTCTCTTCACGCAAAAACCACTCTTTTTCTTTTTCCTAACTTGGCAACCGGTCTTCTTTTTTGAAGACCGTTACTATCATTATCGAGTGTATATAGTTTCCAGTGTTATGACGATTTGTGTATCCTAACAAGATGGTGGCTCCCTTGTTAGAACATTCTAGAGAGTTTTTGTGGCATCTCAGAATTTATGATCCATGTTATTATTTCCAATCCACTTCACTTGTGCACAATAACCAAGCTTTATTATGCATAATGCCACCTGTATTACACAATATAGGGTGAAATAACACAATTTAAATGTGTTTTTTTTTAATTCACAGTTAAGTTATCTGGCTAGTTTATAGGGTATATTTTATTAGATAAAATGACATACAAAATAACCAGTGATGATAATGGTGAATCAATTCGCAAAAAAAAAAGACAAGTTTGAAAATATTTGTTTCTCTCAAAATATAAATATTTCACAATAGTTCCAGAAAATCTTATTGAAATATCTCCAACGATTATCCCATAATTGTTTTTTAAATTAATAGTCTGGAAAATATTTATTAAATTTTTTGGTATTTTTTATGTGCTAATAAATGCTCGAGATACTTTTTCTAGACGTCATTCCGAACCGAATGAGCTATCGCACATATTTTTAAGACCCGGAACAAGAATTAACCTCTTTTTTAACTTGTTGACTGGACTAGTTCGGATTACCAAATCTAGTACGTGGTACAATATACTCGTATATCGACGGGTCAGACTAAATAAAACCTTGTAAAAAAATATTGATGAAATAAAAAAAAAAATGTATTTAGGTTATGTTTCTCGATAATGGCTACAATTCATTAAAATATAATAAAATTCATATATATAATCTTGAGGAAAGTAAGGTGTCCACTTGACGTGATCCGACTTTTCTACTAAACGCCCCAAAATAAGTAATAAAGGTTCATTCGATACACTCGACGGGTAAAGCGAAGGGAGACGCTGCCAACGAGTCGCAAATTACAGAAAATTTAATGGCCACTCTAAAAAACCTGCAATTTTCCCCGACAAGCGCCATGTTTATGTAATTGGGTTAATTATGGAGACACTGGTAAAGTCGAGACGTCGAGAGTCTTGAAGCGTCGAACTCGGATTTGAGAAAAAGGCAGATGGAGTCTTCAGAACAACAAATTTGATACCTACTTGTGTGCTTGACAACCAGATAATAATACTGTACATATATGTCATTGGAAGCAATGATGGTTCAGTGGTAGCGTGTAAGGACATCGTATCGATCGATGTGAGTTCAAACCCCTGCAATGAGCCTGAGCTTTCGGTGAAGGAAAACATCGTGAGGAAACCATAACATGGTGGTAGGGCTTTTTCTAACGCCGCCTGGCTAGCTACCACCTTCAAGTTGAAAATCTGTCGCCAAGCACCAATAGGTATGTTCCGGCAGCTGCATTTAAGAGCCAGTCTTCCACTAGGTTTAGCGTGTTCTGTCCGTTCCTCCGGCATGGAGCCTTGAGTCTAGCTGCCGCACGCGCGATACAGTGACACCGCATTCACTGCATACACGCATTACACTTTTTACAGACATGCACTACACTTAGGTACATAGGTTCTGTAATGATTGTTTTATCAATCATTTTTAACCTCTTAATTATATATTTATTTCACTTTATTTGATTTCTCATTTATTCATTTATTGTGTTTATGCTCCTTTCCGAAGGCATCTCATCTATAGGTAATTTATTATTTTAAATATTGTATTACAAACTTCTTTTACATTCGTATATATATATATATATATATAACTGCTTCCTCAAGTCAGCATGAATGAATGCATCCGCCAGGTTTTTCATTCGTTTTATAATTTCGAGTAAAAGGTTCCAACTCCTTCGAATACCGGTTATAATTCGAGAGGTCTCTTGTTGTAACAAAATAAGCTTTATAGACTCCAGATAGGTATGTGCGATTCAAAACAATAAATAGAATAATAGTTATAAATAAACTTATACAAATCTTGTAAGAATGTACGTTTTATTTTCTCTAGAGATCCATCTCCTCTGTCTGTCAGAATCCATCCGTCATGTTTCAATTATTTTACCGTCCTCTATATTTAAAATTTAAAAGATTCTTCAGCCAAAAATACAATATACTATACGACCTACTTATTATATATATATTATATATATATTACATATATACGGGACCGCCGAGTGTACCCGAGCGAGAAAGATACACTCAGCTGCTCTTCGCTGTTGTGTCGCTGTGTTTAGTATATTCAATTCATACGTAATAATTATCTTTATTAATTTAATAGTTATTATTGGTACGTAATAAAAAATATTTTGACAATTATTTGGTTTACATTGTGAGGTTAGTATGTATAGTTAGCAGTTTATCGTGCTAATATTATATATTTAAAAAAAACATTTAAAGAGTGATTCGATCGTATAGGTAAGTCACTTCATGTTTATATATATCCATATATATACATACATGCATACACATAAATATATGTGTCATTACATAGTATAAAACAAAGTCGCGTCGCTCTGTCCATCCCTATGTATGCTTAAATCTTTAAAAATACGCAACGGATTTTGAAGCGTATTTTTTAATAGATAGAGTGTTTCCTGAGGAAGGTTTATATGTATAATACATGCATAATATTGTAGAGGAACACTAATAAATTTAGAGGTTTCTAATGTGATGTCGTAAATAAACACATTTATTGCGCTTACATTGGAAACGCTGGCTGAACCCCACGAGATAAGTCAAAATAATGTACTACAGTATTGTACACCTTTAAAAGGTCAATAAAAAAGTCCACGATGGTATATGTCTATCTCTTAATGATAACCCACAATAACCATTTTTTATCCTTTACATTTTACGGGAAAAAAATGGCTTATTTACGAAGTGATTTTAGGCAATACAGCATTAATCCTTATCCAATTAAGTACCTTAAATACATTGTCAATTTAAAATAGATCAATATAGCCCTTTACAGCATGTAATTTAAATGACTATTTCCGAAGATATTACAGATTTAAAATGCAGGGACATAGCGGTGCGGTTGTACCGGCCCTATATACCATGGCCAATTATGTGTCGCTCTTTCAAGAGTAACCTCTAAACAAAACATGTTTGTATTGCTAATGACAAAAATGTTGTAAACGTTGTTTAAGGACATTCTGTAGTAGGTATATTTATTATCAGCATTGCACCCGTGCGAAGCCGGGCGGGTCGCTAGTATGCAATATAATTAAAAATTAACTTTGGAAAATCGAATATTCCCATAGAATTCAACACTATGGTGAATTCCTTACTGAGTTTTCACTTCTGCCGTGCGGTCTTAAGCACACAAAGTTTTTTTTAATTTTTTTATTTGTAAAGTTTCACTTGCATCGTGGTTTCATAAAACCACATAATATTTTTTATTTATTACAAGCTTTTATTTAGGTTCACCTTTGAGGTATTATGTACTATATATTACCTCAATGAGTTACACCTGTCCCGTTTTCTGTCTGTAATCAAATCTTGCAAGTTAAATTTGACCCACTTCCTCTTATCCTACGGAGTTGAAATTTTACACATCGATTCAGTTCCGATGACAATGGATTTTTATGTTAAGCATGACCTGATTCCACACCCAGGATTGGTTCCAGACGAAAGAACTCCTTAACGGGCAACAGCTTAGACACGAAATTTTGTATACACATTTAATTTCGATTGTCCGTTTTAAGTTGCACCATAGCCTGGCTGCTCACCCAGGGTTAGCTTTTGACGATGGAAGTCCTCAATGGTCAGCAGCACAGACACTAAATTATGAATGCGCATTCAATTATTAGCCTGTTATAACGATAAAAGCCTGTTTTGAAAAACCATTTTTCACATTAAGACTTGTTTATTGTTTTAAATACATGTGTCAAGTTGAAAATCTGTCGCCAAGCACCAATAGGTGTGTTCCGGCAGCTGCACTTGAGAGCCATTCTTCCACTAGGTTTGGCGTGGGCCACATAATTACTTAACATCAGATGAGATTGTGACCACTAAGCCGAACCTATATAAATAAAAAAAACACTTGAAATTTTTTATTAAAAAAAATATACGTAAACTATCGGAAATATTTTAATGAAATTTTTTGGAGTTTTTATTGTGCAATATCTATATTTTGACATAAATTAAAAAAAGGTTACTTTATTACGATATTGTTAATTATTTTTTTAAATAAACAAATGAATACTTTAATGATTTCTCGGGCAGATACCTAGGTACGAGTATGTTTTCTAGTCAAATTCGTCATGGTTTTATGTTTTAATATATCGAAAGAAAATTTCACTGCCCGCCATTAGTTTAAGTGCAGATTTTTCATTCATCAGATGACTTTATTTGAGAAATAATTTTGACGTTTTGATGGATAATGAATGAAACATCTCAAAGAAATTAAAAAAATATTCCTATAATATAAAATATATAAAAAATCTATAAAAATATAAAAAATCGGCCCTAAGCAATAATTTAAGAGGCGGCCGACTTCTTTGAAATTTTGTATTTCGCATTTAATTACGAAAGCCTGTTTTAACGATAAAAGCTAGTTTTGAAAGATAAATTTTCAAAGTAAGATTTACTATTTGTTTTGATTGGGCGCGTTATGGTCTCGTTGTGTACACTTTGTGAAAAAATATTTTATTATTATGTAAGTAGGTAATATATAAAAAAATATCTATAAATGTATAAATTAAAAATTTGAGATTATAGCAACATCTTATTCTGTTATTTAATTATAATAAACTAGCCGGCCTGGCAGACCGATAGCAGATTAATAAAACCTATGTTTTTTTCGTTTGTTTTAGGGACTTTTATTCTACCGAATATATCAGTCCCATTGTATCCTATCCTTTATAACATCACATCAGGAGAGTCGCTGATAAGATAGCACTACAAGGTCATACAACATCTTGGCATCATCTGAATAAGGTTCTGCCAAAATGCTGTGGAAAAGCACCTATATTTTGACAGCTTAAGTTCATGCTATTCATCAGCGAATCCCTTTCGGACTTGTTTCTAGAACACTCTATCAGTAAGTGATTCACTTTTCATTATCAATATTTCCACATATATTATAATTGGGGGACTCTGTTTTCCTCATGAGATATGCAAATTTTCCCGATGGATAGTGCCCTGAACGAAGTCTTAATGCTATAAATCTATATAAATTTCAAATCATCAGTAATAGCAGTTTTTTAAAGACGTAATTGATCATATTAAATAAATCTGTAGTTTCTTGGTAAACATCTATTACAAAGGTAATATAAAATAATAATATGGTAAATCCCTTAATAATAATATGGGAAATCTGAAAATAAGATTTAATTTATCATATAAATTAAATTAATTTTAAAGATAATAAATTAAAATGTATTATCAAAAAATATATTTAGAATACATACATATATGTACATAATCATATTATTTTAGTAAAATTTGAGATCAAAATGTTGCCTTCATAATTCAGCCGTGCAGTTAAAAATATCTTGAATTGTCTATTCTCCAGTCGCGTTCTATCGTTAGTAGTGTTGTGCTGTATACTCACTCGAATGGTTAGTTATCGATATTGTATTTTTGGGTTTCATGAAATTAAAACATTAAAAGTCTATTTTATAAGTGGATTATTTTGTGCTTTTTAAATGTTTTTTAACATTACACAAAAATGTTATAGTATAATTATTTTGTATATTTAGTTATAGTATAGTATAGTTATTTTGGCGTGAACTAAAACTAAAGTAAACTAAAATGATATGAAATTTGTTCGACCATTTTTGGTTATATAATGTAATACCATTTTTGTCAATACTTAGTATAAAATTTCATTATTTATAATTAAATTTATATTAGTTTTCAATCTGAAAAGTCACTAATAACAATAGTAATATCCGTTTTGGAATGCAAACTGCTGTCATCTGTGATATCAAGAGTACATTGATATACGGGTTAATCAACTATTTTACCCATACTTTGGTGTCTCTTACATATTATTATAAATTAGCAGTGTGTCCGCGGCTCTCTACGCGTTTGTTACGCAGTACTTTTGTCATCCCGTAATTTTATTTTACGCATGTTATTCACAATTCATATATCCTACCAATTGATGAATGTCATGTACTTCCCGTGTACAATTTTATAGAAAATCGTTTGTAAATTAATGAAAAGATTTGTTTATTATTTCTAAATGTATTAATATGACAGTTCTTATAGCTTATCAATTAAGAATGATATACACTTTCAGTGTACAAAATTTTCATAAAAATCGCCTGAGAATAAAAAACATTTGATTATATTATTTACAGTTCTTATAGCTTATCAATTATTATGGAATGACCTATGCTTCCCGTGTACGAAATTTCATCAAAGTCAGTTGAGTATTGATACAAATTTATTATTTTGTAATCCTTTTTTTTACTATTTTGTATTATTGACAGTTTTTATAACCCATGAATCATGAAATACTTATGCTTCCTGTGTACAAAATTTCATCATTTAAATTCTATCGTATAATTTTTAATAAAAATGTTATTTTTTAAACGATTTCTAAAAGTATTATTTAGTAAGGTGGTAGGATAGTTTTTAACATTTGCTCAAAAGCCTCGAGTTGCAAATCTGTTGTTAAACAACTATCGGTGTGTTCTGATAGTGGCGTTGAAAGGCAGACGTAATATACCTATATCTATACTGGGCATCACAAGAAACGTTGCAGGAAGTGACCTTAGAACGTAAATTGTTAGGTTGTGCAAATTACCACATAACCTAAAATATGCATTTCGACTATCAATGAAAAAAAAATACGATACTGATAACCGTTATAAAAACATTTTCACGACAATATACTAAATAACTTCCATTATAAAGTGATTTTTGTATTTTTTTTATTACTTGCAGCTTTACTTTCTATGGTACTTATAACTAGAACAGACCAAAGTAATAAAATTTAATGTTTTGAAAATTAATCGTATTAATCGAAAATAAATCGAACGCCGCTGTACATTTAATTTATTACTTCCTTTTTTAATTTCGAACTAGCTGTGCCCGTGGCGCCGTTCGCGTGGACTACTAAAATAGGTTTTTTATTTTTTGTGCGGAACTCTAATTATTTTTCTAAAATAAATGTAGCCTATGTTATTCCTTATAAAATCGGTAAAACCGTTTCGGATATTACCCGAAACAAACAGACAAACATACAAAATTTTTAAAAAAGCTTTTTTTATTATCGTGTACACATATGCATTTAGTAAAAAGCTGTTATTTTGACACTACAAACAGACACTTCAATTTTGTTTTATGTATGTATAGATAAATATATATATTTATGTAAATCCTACATTTTTTCTGCAGCAACGCACAAGGAAGAATATTGGCTGACGAAATAATCTTGTTGTTTGGCGTTAGGCATTCAATAATTCACTTGTTTCGGATTGCGTTCTCAATTCCTGTTATAGCTATTTTATTTACACAGTTTACGCACCTCTAAATTGGTTTAAAGCATTATAAAAAATAATCAAGAATCGTAAAATCAACTACCAATTTATGCTCTAGATATATTTTTTATAGCTATAAGTTATATAAATAAAATAAACGTTTGACATAATATGTCATGCAACTTCTCTTATGATGAACAAAGTATAGTTTATATTATAAAATAGATATGAAAGTGTGTTTGTTTATCAATTACGTTCTCAGGCGTATGTAAGGGTTTTTATGACATTTGGCATAGTAGTCGAATAAGTAGTGGATAGGATATGGAATACTATATAAAACATATTTTATTAACAATAAAATAAAATATTAATGTCGATAAATTAAATACCATTTTTATCGATATTTCTTATCTCTATTAAAAATTCAGCGCGCGCGAATGTAGATAAGTTAGCCATTTGAATGCTGGCCGCGTTCGATCGGGCGCGCGCTCGTGTTCGAATTTTGAATATTTACAATACACACCCCACATATACACCGGTACCATAGACAAGATTAAAAGTTTACATAGAACATGATTTGATTTTTTATGTTGGCGCTTCATTTGTATTCTTTTTTAAGTTATGGTATGCGTAATGAGGTGCTAAGTAGGGGACATCGAAGTTCACTTCCGTTGGTTGAATATATGGCTTCTGTGCGTATGTAATGTTTGTTTTAATATTTGATTGACTCACGGTTTTAAGAGGAAATGCGGACGACGTTAAGTCCATACAAACGTATTCTTCTTCTGCCTTGGACAATGACAATAGAGCAATTTTTTATACCAATTAAACTATATATATTTATAGTTATAGGTTTAGCGTTGTGGCCACAATATCACCTATTCTGAAGTGAAGATGTGGCCTAAGATGGTAACACCCTAAGCCTAGTGGAAAGACTAGATCTCAAGAGCATCTGCCGGAACACACCTATTGGTGCTTTGCGACAGATTTTCAACTTGAGGGTAGCTAGCCAGCCGGGTATTAGAAAAAGCTTTACCAACATGCTACGGCTTCATCACGATGGTTTCCTTCACCGAAAGCTCAGGCCTATCTATTGCAGGCATTCGAACTCACGTTAATCGACGCGAAGTCGTACTCGCTACCACTGAGCCATCATTGCTTCAAAATCTTATGCCTCATTGCTATTTTATATTACCCACGAAAAATTATATTATGTTTCTCAGTCCGAGAGTACTCGTATAGTTAGTACGTTCGAAGGCTGAACAAAAATCTTGATTTTATTTACCACCAGTAATAAATGACACTTCTCACAACATCCTAAAGACCTAAAGTATCCAAGCGGAGATGTGAACAGAGGACATTTCGCTTCCCCTTTTCCTTATTTTCGGTTAAATCGTTTGGGAATAATTATCTTCCTTATATTTTCTTTCTACGGGATACAAAAAAAAAAGGTTTGCCAATTTTCTCATTTGCCGAAATAATGTTTCGACTCTTACGAAATTGTATTTCCGTTTGTTAAATTCCATAGATAATGTAAATTTCGGCATATTTTTTTTCGATCGATACTGTTATTTTGGCATTGCACGGTATTTAGTGACTTGGGTATTTAATGTTTTATAATCGACTAGCTGTGCCCGGGGCCCCGCTCGCGTCGACTATAGTATGCCGTCGGTAGATCGCGCGCGCGAACCGTACTGTTCCCGCTCAAAAGACTGAAGACAAAAATATTTATTGTGGGTGGTCCTTAGAAGATAAATATATGTTATTACTGACTTTTTGTCAATACCAATATAATAACGGATTCAGGATGTTGATGGGGCTGCCCCGTTTCTGCAGTGCATCTGGCATGTTCGCACAGGCACACGTTGATGGCTTTCATGCCATCATCAGACAAAAATCTGCCTCGCTGCTCTGCAGAGTGCGGGCCAGCTCCAACTCCATCATGAAATCCATAGCAGGAAGGTACGATTCCTCTATTATTTATCATCTTATTAGGAATTGTATCTCAGGAATCGAACTTGTTACTAAATATTAGCGTCTACTAACATAGGTATAAGATTTTTTCTTTTGTGTTACTAACCAAATATGGATGTTGCTCATCTGAAGTAAATATTATTTTATTTTATTTTATTTATTTTGTATGTCTTTGTAAGATCTACAATTACGTAGAACATTAAGTTGTTAAATCTCGTATGGTTTATTCAGCGTAAGCCATTTAAGCGCCTCACATGTATATTTTTTCAGAATGCTTTCACTATTATCGTCACTACTTATTTCGTATGTTACTTTATCTTAAAAAATATATCTTATAACCTGGCCAAATAGCATAGCAATCAATTAAAATTAAAAACATGTAAATCGGATAAGTGGTTTCCGCGTGAAAAGAACATAAACGCAAGGACAGACAGAGTGACGTTGAGTTTTATAATGTGTATAGAAGAAGATATAGAAGAGTCTGAGCCTCAAATGTCTATATTAGTATTTTTTATTTAAGATTTATCCAACAATAATATAATAACAAGCTGTGCTCACGGTTTCGTCCATGTTTAATTTAATCAACCAATTCTCTGCCGCGCCGTCGCTAATTAACACACCCGTGTAGCAAGCATAACGTTGTTCTAACACGTACTTGCTGCCTACAGTTTTCCAGATTGCTTGGCTCTCATGGTTACTGTTCAGCTCCATAAAATCATAGCGTCAAGTTATATATAGCCTATAATCATCTGGGTATCATATACTAAAATATTTTTTCCAATTTGACTGGTAGTTAAAGAGATTGGCGCGCTTAAACAAAAAGAAGCTCTATTAATACATATTTTTTACAAAAAAAAAAAACTTTTAATTATGCCCCTTACAAAAAGCGTATAACGAGTTACCGTCAAGAATTTTGTCAGAAAGCACATAAATTGTTTTTTCACAGTAAGTAGCTTCCATTCTGTTTGTTCCATTCTGTTAAACGGAAAAGTAATATCTATTTTTTAGAATTTTTTATCTAAACGAGTGGCGGATTTCATTTTAGCTTAACTAGGCCCAGGCTTAGGATAGCAAGATATTAGGGGGCGACTAATCGTGGCAAAAATATACTAATGGGAACATGTGACGAAAATAAATGACAATACACTAAAGCATAATATAAAGTATTAAGACTCTAGACACAAAAAAAAACAGGTTGAATTACAATGTTGCCAAAGCTAAAATTTATTAACATCAAATTTGAAATGTTTTATTTAAATAAATTCATATTATACGTCACAGTAAACGATGAGCTGAGAAGGGGGCGGTTGGTACTAAACGGCATAGGGCAGCCAAGAATGCTAGTTCGCCTCTGATCTAAACTCTCCTAAGTGTGGGTCAATTGAATGACCCTAATATTCTTCATAGAATATTTCTACTTATTCTCAAATCTTCTAGACACAACTTTATAAGTAGGTAATCGATAAACGCATTCCTATAAACATTCGTCAAAACAACGCAGTTTCTTGACGGTATTAGCGTTAGGGTTGGCAATTTCCTGTTATAAATTAATATCAGTCTGCTACATATAATACAGAAGACATGCTTTTGATGTTCTTTGTAGAGTTAGTTTGTCGTCAGCCCTTGACAAGTAAATGAAGGATCATAAATGGTCAGACAGCAAACAAAACCCATTAGTATTTTTTTTACAGAGAAGTTTTTTATTAAACTACTAGCGACCCGCCCCGGCTTCGCACGGGTGCAATGTAGATATTAATATAGCGCGGACTTTTTTATCGATATTTTTAAGATATACAATTCCATAGTACATTAATTTGATCTATCTCATAAGGTTTAGCCAGCGTTTGCGATTTAAACGCACAAAATATGTTTGTTACGACATCACATTACAAATCTTTGAATTTTTCGGCCTACCTTACTATAATATGTATGTATTATACATATAAATCTTCCTCTTGAATAACTCTATCTATTGTTGAAAACTGCATTAAAATCCGTTGAATAGTTTAAAAGATCTAAGCAAACGGACACGGAAGCGACTTCATTTTATACTATGTAAAAATGGTAGCTAACAAGTTTTAGCGGTAACATCACAGGTATCACTAGCGCGTTGTAGACATTAAACCCCCTTTCTTTAAGGAGCTTTAGAAACCCTACTCACCGGTAGAACACAACACAAGGTTATTTGGCTGCGATCTTCTTTAGGGTGGTCATTTTCACAAGTCATACTGTTGCAAGTAGAGAGAAATATCCAACTCTCTTAAAAAGTTATTTCAGTGACTGCTTCAAAAGAAATTATCAAATTACACGCGGTAGAAGTTACACTTTGAATAGTCAGACTCGATATTATGTGACGTTTAACACCGACTGTGACTATCTTCACCACAATAAAACAAGAGTTTTTAACAAGGAACTTCATAGTGTAGATTTTATGATACAATGTGCGCGTGCATTGTAAAAATTTTAACATCATTTTTTCATAACGCCCCTATAGGAGACCTAACCTTCAAAAATAATACGCAATACATATTATGTAATGCCTTTTTTATACTCTTTTTATAAAGAGATAAAGTTTGTGAATAGATCTGTAGGAGGTAATCTCTAAAACTACTGATCCGATTCCAAAAAATCTTTCATTGTTAGAACGCTACGTTCAGGTTGCTGGTTTTTATTTGTATGTTCCTATTGTTTCTGCAATTAACTAATTAAATTGCGAGCGATTGTTAGTCTATACATATCATAGAATTCATAGTCTCTCTGTCTGTCTGTTTATATTCTTCTGGCCAAGCTATAGGTTAGATTTAGTTACATAAAGTAACGTATGAAATAAGCGGTGACGGTAATGGTGAATTAATTCGGTAAAAAAAACGCCTTTGGAGTGCTTAAATGTTTTACGCTGAGTAAACCATAATTGTTATATTAAATTAATGTACTACATAATTATAGATCTTAGAAATACCTACAAAATAGTCAGCGATAGCATATGTCTATCTTCTAACGATAACTCACGATAAGCGTCTTTGTATTTAAAATAACCGGCGGGCGACCGCCGTGGGTGGCGTGTGGAAGTGTGGAGCAGCACTATTCGCGCGTACATTCGGCCGACAGCATTGTGTAGTCCACGCCAGCGGAGCCGCGGGCACAGCTAGTATTTTATATAATAGACAGAAAGCTTCCTGCTGAGTTTTGTACCTGTTCTTCCCAGATATAATGGATGGAATAAACTCATTTCACGACTAAAAGTAATTAAAGACAAGGCCATACAGTTAAAAAAAAAGTTGTCCTGTAGACAATTTGAATATGACGAGGTCTTCGGTATGCATTACACGGATTATTAAAAGTTCAGTGTACATGAAGAAAGCCTTTCACAGAGCAGTACTGATTTCACACAAGAAAACTTGTCCAGAACGTCCATTGAGGATTTGTTTGAACCAAAATTAATGAGAGAGAACGTATTACATACATAGATTTCAATTTGCTCACTTCTACAAATACCACCAATATAGATAGATACATAATGCAGTATTGCATAGGAAGCGGTAAAGTCATAAGCGTGAGGTCACATCGTCTTGATGGATGCGGGGCTCACGACTAGATTCCTCAGTGAATTGCAATAGAAATAGCGTTAAGTCGTTTGCATCTTGGGACACGAGAAAACACGGTAAAATTGACTAAAAATTATTGTAATTTATATATATAATCTACTCAAAAATTTTGACATTATAAATGACACGATTACTTAAATAAGATATGTTTTTTTGTATCATAAATAAAATAATAATTTACATAACAAACAAAAATTCTAAATGTCGATGAAATTTCAATTAACCGGCAACCCTAACAACTTATATACTACACAGAAGCAATAAAAACAGATATTAAAAGCTAACGCGTCTGGGAGAAAGCATTCATCACAAGTGTTGCCACTAGATTGATATAAAATACCCTGTTTTCTTCGCAATTTACTTTGTTTCGGGGGTGAGCAAGGAGGCCGTATTTAATTTCTCTACGTGAGATGTTTTTAAAAATAGTGTAGAATTGTTTTGAAGTTCGGAGGCAATTTTTGAATGTGGTTAATCACAAAATGGCTTGACAGATTTTTATGGAGTTAGTGTAGGATCTTCTTCTATCTATATGTGTATTTCTTTTCAAATTTCCTGATAAACATATATTGCTGATCACGAAATATGACATGAAAATTTTTTTGTCTGTCTGTTTTTTCGGATTTAACTCATAAAACGACTGGACCGATTTTTATAAAGTATTCTACACAGGGAATATATGTAATTTCTCAGTTTATATGCGCGGCTCCGCTTGCGTGGACTACAAAATTCTGTCGGTCAAGCGCAAGTGCGAATCGTGCCACCCCTGCTTAAAAGACGGAAACAGTAATGCTTATTGTAAATCTTACAAGATAGACAAATGCTATCGCAGACTTTATGTAGGTCTTTTTAAGATCCACTATTATGTAGAACATTAATTTGATATATCCTTATGGTTTACTCAGCGTAAGCCATTTAAGCGCCCCAAATGCGTATTTTTTTCGAATTTATTCACCACTATCGTTACTGCTTATATCGTATGTTACTTTATGTCACAAAATATATCCTATAACCTGGCCACATAACATATCTATGAATTAAAGGTAGAATCATGTAAATCGGATAAGTGGTTTTTGAAAGAAAATAAACAAAGACACATTTACAAATTTGTAATATGTATAGATAGATATCTTCTTTATATACTTACCTATATAATTCTTCTGTAAGTGTGTATGTGACTGAACTTCTCCTACACGGCTGGACTGATTTTGATGAATTTTTTTTTGTTTGTTTGCGTTAGTCTCTGGATGGTTTAGATTCATAATTGGACCCGGCAGATAGCGCTGTGGTCGAATTTTTTATTTTTAGTTATGCCAACATTAGTTTTACATATTTCTTATTTTAATTCATAGCTATATAATCTGGCCAGGTTATATTTTGTAAGATAATGTAACATGCGAAATGAGCAGTGACGATAATGGTGAATCAGTTCGGAAAAAATACGCATTTGGGGCGCTTAAGTGACTTACGCTGAGTAAACCATACGAGATATATAAAATTTATGTGTAGATTTGAAAAAGATTTACAAGAAAGTCAGCGATAGCGTATATCTATCTACTAAAGATCAGATCGGGATAAGAATTTTTGTCTTCCGTATTTTGAGCGGGTCAGCACGATTCGCGCGTGCGTTCGATCGACGGCATTCTGCAGTCCACACGGGCAGAGCCGGGGATACAACTAATAAGAGTACAAGAGGTTTCTATTAAGCTAAGAAGGTTCTTCTAGTGCGTCATGATAATTTTATTTATAATATTTCAGATGCGGGAGCGACGGCTGTGATCGTGGCGGGATGCAAGGGGGCGGAGCGCCCGCCGCAGACGCCGACCAGGCGCAGTTCGAAGCGGACAAACGGGCTGTTTATAAGTAAGTTTCAATATCGATGAGTTCTGTCACAATTCGCGAGTTGATGCATTGTTATACCCTTGGGTAATGAAATGCCGTTTGTTTTCACGTAAATAATTTATTTGTAGTCAAAAAGATAAAACTTGGACAAACTCATTGAAATGTTCACTACATTTTCGTTGTAATTATAGCGTCTCTTGTTAATACTACTCTCCTTCCTTTTCCCTACTCTACTCCGGATATAATCTTGATAATTTAATGTATATTCGTAAAAACTTTGACAAGCTTGATTTTGTCAAAGACCAGCAGAGTTTTAATGCTAGAAATAGACATGAATTAGTCGTACCGTGTTTTAGACTTAGTAAGATTAATAAAAGTTTTTTGGGTAATAGTGTTAGGTTCTATAATGAGATCCCGATGCACATAACTGATTTGCCGGACAATGAGGTCAAGGACTATGTCAAGCAGGTGGATCATTATGTGAATGATAGTGATGTCTGGAAGTGACCCCCTCTCTGTGCATCCAGTGAATTATTAATATGATAATAATATGATTATTGACTGTAAATATTAGTTACACAGTTGGGACTAAAATAAAAAAAAAATGGTTAACCCGTTCGAATTTCTTGCCGGTTGTTCTCGAGGACAGGGATGTTTGTCCGAACCGGTAGTAGCGTTTGACGTTCATAAGTGCCTTCTTAGGGCATAAATTGAATAGTATTTTTCTATTTATTTTCATTTTGATTTAAAGAAATCCTTATTGTTTTGCCAATCTGTCCTTGTATTAATTAGCTCAGATATTGTTTTGCCATATCTGTCCATGTGTCTGTCCGTGTATTAGCTCAGAGATTCTTAGTACTAGAAAACTGTAATTTGGCATGGGTACATATTAAATACGTCGATTAATATCATTAAAAAAAAATTGGGTACCTCATCTACACGTAAAGTGGAGGTGAATATATTTTTCCATCCCATGGTGTGGAATGTCGTTCAAAAATATTTCGTGTGGGTAAAAACCATTTTTCGATTTAGGGTTCCGTTTGCGAAATATTAAGCTTAAAAGTACTCATTTTAGTTAAAGTCAAGTGTCTCCCCCTACCAGCTAAATGGTTATTTTTGGAAATGTGAAAAATTCAAGGCAGTAATATTTATAACGAAGTTATAAAGAAAACTATCACAGCTAACTATGATCCCATGTGGGCCCGTTTTTAGACGTTTGTTAGCTGTTAAACCGCGAACTCATTACGTTTATAGTAACAAACAAAAAGTTATCAATGACTTATCTTTGTTTTACTGTGAAACTGTGGACCATCTCCCAGCTAAATTGTTCCCTCCTTAAGATATCGAGTGCTTTAAGCGTAACGTGAAGAGATATTTATGCAGGCCGGCATGACAGCGGCGACCGTCGATGGATTTCGATCTCTCGGTGGTCGCCGTTGTATTTGGATTGTACTATGCTTACCATCGCGGATGTTCCGTTGTAATATATATATATAACCTTGTTCTAAATCTGCATTTTGTGACGGAACCCAACTAAGGAACCCTACACTGCACGTGGTCCTATTATATAGACACTTGTCCTTTATCATATATATTCATTATAGGTTTAAGCGTTTAGGCCACAATTACACCTAATGGTACCTGTTGATGTAATGATGTGGCCTAAATTTGTTATACACTAAGAACTGAGTGTCAGTGTTTGTTGCCGGAACTCGCCTATAGACGATTGGCGATAGATTTGCAACTTGCGGATGTGTGGCCAGATTTCATCACGATGTCTTCCTTCAACGAAAGCTCAGGCTTATTGTAAGCAATCGAATTCACGTCGGTCGACGCTTACACGCTGCCACTGAGCTATCATTCAAATAACTAGAGTAGAACAATTATTAATTTATTTGATTCCCTTGAAAATCGAACCTGCAACATCCGTGATATAAGGATTAATGTACCATGCATAATAATAATGCTCATAAATCAATTTTCAATAAAACTTTAGCACGAAGGACCTTATTGTAACTTTTGTATAAGAGATAGGCATATGGTATCTGGACTGTTTTTTAGATGTACTAAGGAGCAATATTTTTGTGCAACATTGCATTTACGTATCACTAACCAATACCCCAGCACACGCGGATATGGCGGTTTGGGAACAATGTTGCTTCCGACTTAACAAAAATCAATATTTAAGACTAGCTGAGAAGTAAAGCCTAAATCTAGGTAGCCTATACTATTACTTGTGAATTTGGCTATCATATACAGAAATAATTTTTCAAATCCCATTGATAGTTCCAGAGATTAACGTGTTTAAACAAAACAAACAAACAAAGTATTCTTCCTCTTTATTATAATAGTATAGAGTATAGATAGTGAAGTAGTTTAATTTTTGTTAATTTCCAGGCATCCGCTATTCCCGCTTCTCGCGTTACTCCTAGAGAGATGCGAGCAAGCTACGGCTGGCGCGGAACCCCCGGCTGCGGACGCATTCGGCGCAGACCTCCAAGCCTTCGTGCAGCATCAACGACGGGATCGCAGGCCGTTTCTCGTAGACGACCCGGAGATCGATGGGCTAATGATTAAAAGCATTCAGGTATATTCCTATGGTTTGAACTTCATTCCGGCAATGGTTATTTTTTTTATCGTTATAGGGTGGCGTAGTGGCCACAATCTCATGTGATGTTAAACGACGATGTGGCCCAAGATGATAACACGCTAAACCTAGTGGAAGACTGTCTCTCAAGTGCAGCTGCCGGAACACACCTATTGGTGCTCGGCGACAGATTTTCAATTTGACGATGGTAGCTAGCCAGGCGGGCATTAGAAAATGCCCTATCACCATGCTACGGTTTCCTCACGATGTTTTCCTTCACCGAAAGCTCAGGCTCATTGCAGGTATTCGAAGTTACGTCAATTGACTCGAAGTCGTACACGCTACCACTGAGCCATCATTGCTTCAAAACAACAACAAGACTTACATCCATACATACATCTTTACATCCATAAGAATATTATTAAGCTAAAGAGTTTGCTGATTCTTTGAACGCGCTAATCTGTGGATCTCTACCAGTCACATTTGTTTAATTATCTTTGAATCTTATAGCTTATTTATTGAAGAAGGTTATTGGCTATACGTCACTCTATGACTCTAAGGAGAAGAGCAGTCGCCATGAACGTCAAGCAATCTAGCAAGCTGGAGGGAAATTCTCCGATTAGATTATACTGGTCATTATTAATAATACTTTAGTATTTTTTTATTAACTTAGGAGCCTGGTGTAATATTTATGGATATATCAATTACTTATCGACGTATGTAGCGCACGTGGGTCAGTAATTTGGCTGCTGGTTTTTTCTTTGAAGGTAGGCTGAGAAAGACGATGACTTTCCAACGGTAGCGGTAGAATTTAGAATTAAATTAAAAATGTTACGTTACGTTAAGGTTTTACTCATTTTCAATATTCTATATCTTGACTTCTATGCTGTAATACACTATGACCTATATGGATTTTGAGGACACCGCGCCGCGTCCGCGCAGGTCGCTAAGCGGGTGGGGTGAGGCAGGTTTTAACGTATACTATATTGATCGTAACATTGGAAACGAGTCTATTTACCGATAAAAGTTGGCACGTGTATTTGTAAATAATTTCCAGGTCCTCAGGATTCACCTCCTCGAACTGGAGAAGGTGCAAGAGTTGTGTCGCGACTTCTGCGGGCGGTACATAGCATGTCTGAAAACCAAGATGCAGAGCGAGAATCTACTTCGCACAGATTATTCTTCAGGTAAGTTTCAGTTTATCTTCTTTATGGGCCGAAGGCCACATTTACGCATTTCACTTGTGAGTAATTATTATTATAGAAGGAGACGGCATGATATAGTTTGTCATGAAATATCAAAAAACAACAATGAGACAAAACACTAACAAAAAAATCTCTTTTTATTGTCCCTTAAAAAATACCCTTCGAAAACAGGTATTTTTGCCTTAAGTAGCTTCCATTCTGTATGCATTGAGTTTCACGGATATTAGTATAATTTTATTTTTTTAATTTTTATCTGAACTCTCCTAAGTGTGGGTACATTATTTGATTGGCCCTAAATAAAATTTTTGGGAAGTACGTTACATACGTTGACTATAAATTTTGTAGTGATAACCATAAATAAGTACAGGTAGAGTATATTTAACTAAACTCCGAGTAAGCGAGTACCATGGACTGGGTAATAAATACCAAGTTCTAAAATTCCGAAATATTAATTATATCGTATTTAAATATGTTTTTAGGTTTCTGAAATTGTTACAGTGAGCTTGGCCCATTGATTTAAAAAGAGAAGATAAGGTCGTTCGAATGTTCCCTGACGCGTTTACAGTATAAAAAACCTAGCGCCATCTCTTGGAACTTCTCTTAAATACGATGTGATCGGTGTAAGTTGACAAACTGACGTAACCTTGCAAGAGCGTAGTATTTTTCTACGATATAAGGAAAGAACAAATTTTATGAACTGAAATTTTATTGTACCACATATAACCATATGATACTACCATCTTCAAAAATATCACCACTTAATATCTGTTGAGATTTCGTCGTTGGACGTGAGTTCGAATCCTTGCTATGAGCCTACGCTTTTCGTAGAAGGAAAACATCGCGAGGAAACCACAGCATGGTGGTAGGGCTTTTCAACGCTAAACCTATAACGATAAACTAAAAACAATTTGTTACTTTATTTGATGTGAGATTTCTGACTTGATAAGTTTTAATTGCTATAAAAAACTTTTACTCCTTTAATTAGAAATTAACGTAAATATTTATTCACGTAATAAATATAAAATAAGTTGTCAGTAATTTGCCATCAAAAAATTTAACTCCTTTAATTAGAAATTAACTTAAATATTTATTGACGTAATAAATATAATAAGTTTCATAGATAAAATGAAAAAATATATAAGACAAATGCTACCTGCCTTTCTGCAACGTCGACAGAGATGTTCCACGTTTTGCAATATTTGATTACATTAGGAAATAGCTGTGCCCGCGGCTCCACTCGCATGGACTACAGAATACCCTCGGTCGAGCGCACGCGCAAATCGTGTTGCCTCCGTCCCACCGGTTGCTCTCTGGTTATTTTAATGACAAAAATGCTTAATGTGGGTGATACTTAGAATATAGATATATGCTATGGCTAACTTTTTTGTAGATCTGTTTAAGATGTACATGTACCATGATATATCTCTTATAGTTTACTCAAGGTAAGTCCTTTAAGCGTCCCAAAAGCGTATCTTTTCCGAATTGATTCACCATCATCATCACTGCTTATTTCGTATGTAACCTTATCTAACAAAATATACCCTATTACACGGCTAGATAAAATAATAGCTATGAAAGGAAAAACAACATGTAAATCGGATGAGTGTTTTTCTCGCGAAAAGAACATAAATATACGAACAGACAGAGAGACGTAGAGTTACATAATAATAGGTCTTTACTTATGAAATTGCCGTTCTGCAGTACTGGCCATTTCAAATCAAAATATTTTTTGTTTGGCTAAGAATTCTAATTTCAAATTAATTTTATTTTAAAAACATGGAATTATTTGTTTATTGATTAGTGTTACATTTTCATCGCATTTAAATCTT
This sequence comes from Saturnia pavonia, assembly GCA_947532125.1. NCBI lineage: Eukaryota > Metazoa > Arthropoda > Insecta > Lepidoptera > Saturniidae > Saturnia > Saturnia pavonia. The sequence goes on from OX383922.1 coordinate 3,062,308, forward strand.
TTTTGTTATCATGGATACGTTAAAAATTCGAGTAATTATGGAATATGAGTACCGTCGTGGCAGTAACGCGGCACAAGCGGCACGCAACATCAACGACGTTTACGGGGTTAACACTACAAACCAACGCACCACCTGTTATTGGTTTGCTCGCTTCCGTTCTGGGAATTTCGATCTGAAAAATGAACCTCGCGGTCGTCCGAAAACTTTGGTCGACAATGACGAATTAAAGGCGATTGTGGAAGCTGATGATACACAATCTACGGCTGAATTAGCAGCAGCTTTCGACGTTAGCGTCAAAACAATATTGGTCCATTTGCGTCAAATTGGCAAGGTAAAAAAGCTTGACAAATGGGTGCCCCACGAACTCAATGATCGCCAGCGCAAAGTACGCGTCGAGACGTGCCTTGCACTGCTCAACAGACACACAAATGAAGGAATTTTGAACCGCATTGTTACTTGCGATGAAAAATGGATTCTGTTTGATAACTGCAAGCGCTCAGCAAGTTGGTTGGATCCTGGTTCAGCACCTAAACAATGCCCTAAACGAAAACTTACCCCTAGAAAAGTGATAGTCACTGTTTGGTGGTCTAGCGCCGGTGGGATTCATCACAGCTTCTTAACAAAGGGGGTGGTGAGCATTACTGCAGATGTGTGCTGTGAAGAACTGAACACAATGATGGAGAAGCTGGCACATCTCCAACATGCATTGGTCAATCGCTCATCTCCTACTCCTGCACGACAACGCGCGACCTCATACTGCACAACAGACGGTCTCCAAGTTGCAAGAACTGTGGTTGAAAGTTCTCCGTCATCCGCCCTACTCACCAGACCTTGCGCCTACAGACTACTACTTTTTCCAGAATTTGGATAACTCCTTGGCGGGAAAAAAATTCAATACCCGAGAGGCAGTACAAAATGCCTTTGAAGATTTTGTTGCCTCCCGGCCAACTGATTTCTTTAAGAAGGGCATCAATAAACTGCCACTGCGCTGGCAAAGATGCATTGATTGCATGGGTGATTACTTCGATTAATACAAATAAAAAATACATGAAAAATCATCGTTTAAATTTTTTCATACAAAACGGCAATTTCATAGGTAAAGACCTAATATGTACAAATAAGTTTTTTTTTTTTTCATTTATTTATGTTTTTTCCAGGTGGCGTTGAGAGCAATAACAACTTGTCAGGCTCCCTGGACGACCATTCCAGTACATCCAACTCGCCGCAATATCAGGTATGAAATGTATGTTAACGTTTTATTATAGACGACCTAATAATCTATACATAATAATGTAATAAAGCTCTAGTGTTTTTTAATTGTTTAAATGCTCTAATCTCTGATAATACCAGACGGGTTCGAAAAAATCCTTTTCGGGTAATCTCCGAAACGGTTGGACTGATTTTGACGGGACTTTCACTTGGCAGATAGAAGATGTTATAAGGAGTAACTTGGATACTTTAATTTTCGATTATATAATCCACGCACGCGGAGCCGCGGGCACAGCTAGTTATTGATTAAAATTTCACTTCTATCACGTGAATTTTAAAGCAATGATGGCTCAGTTGTGTTCTATAAGGACAAGGTGTCGATCGATGTGAGTTCGTATCCCTACATTGAGTCTGAACTTTTTATGAAAGAAAATATCTTCATGAAACTATAGCATGATGGTAGGACATTTGCCTAATGCCCTCCTGGCTAACTACCACCTTTAAGTTAATAATCTGTTGTTGAATCCCTCTACCCCAAAGAGCTCTGGAAACCCTACTCACCGTAGGAACACAACACAAGGTTATTTGACTGCGATCTTCTGTAGGATAAAACCAAATAGATAGAAATCTCAAAAGAAATTTCTATCTGCCCTAACTCCCTTAAAAAGTATAAAAGTGTTATTTTAACGTGAATACGTCTTTAAGTATGCTTTAATAGCGGGAGGCAATTAAAAAAAAGGATGATAAGAAAACAGGGGAAACGGCTTAACATTGCAGCTACATATCTCTCATCTATTATACATGCTAAATATAATTACACCTCTTAATAGTTAAAGGATCAAAGAATTCGTTACGTAGAAGGAGGACTGTGACGCATCACACGTGGGGTGGGGGACGTGCCGCTATTTTGAAGTCGTTAGCCGCGACACATAATTTCTATCTTGTATAAATTACAACTCGGAGAAGCTACGATGCTCGTTATAGTTTCAATCGAACAGTTCTCGTCAATGTTTATCGATTGCGTATAGAAAACGTTAGTGTGGAATAGTTATTGTGAATATATATGGTGTTAAAGTTATAAGTTAAGAAAACTTAATACAATATCGACCTATACTTGTCGAAAAGCCAACTTAAAACTTTGGTGGTACGGTTGGAAAGGGTTTTATAACAGCAATCCAGTGTTGTAAAACACCATATGATAGAATGAAGCGGTGCCGAGAACATAAAAAGCATCCGAGTCTTCACGTATTCACGTAAAATACACGGCCGTGTCCCCGACAGAGCTACACGTTGTTTTTTTTTTTCATTAGTAATGTATGTGTTTGCAGTCTCCCCCCGCCCCGCTGCCCGCGCCCCCCTACCCGACCGTGTTCCCGCCGCATACTGAAATACCGTATGTCACCACAACGCATCGTGACCCACGTGAGTATAGCATAAGGTATCCATTGGAATTTGATTGGTCATGTCACATGTGCTGTTTTCGTTTATTGCTTTGTTCATGTAAAAGGTACTTGAAAAGTAAAAGTATGTTCGTAAACCAGCACAGTTTAAATACTAGAAATAGACGTAAATTAGTTGTACCGTGTTTTAGATTTAGTAAGACTAAGTCTTTAAGTTTTTTAGGTCATTGTATTAGGTTCTATAATAAAATCACGAAACGTATTTTTTTTTTATCGTTATAGGTTTGGCGTAATGTCCACAATCTCACCTGATGTTAAGTGACGATGTGGCCCAAGATGGTAACACGCTAAACCTAGTGGAAGACTGGCTCTTAAGTGCAGCTGTCGGAACACACCTATTGTTGCTTGGCGACAGATTTACAACTTGAGGGTAGTAGCTACCCAGGCGGGCCCTAGAAACAGCCCTACCACAATGCTATGGTTTCCTCACGATGTTTTCCTTCACCGAAAGCAGCTATTCGAACTTACGTCAATCGACGCGAAGTCGTACACGCTACCACTGAGCCATCATTACTTCATTTCGTTTCCAGAGCCGCCTTTAGTGGTGCAAGGTTCGACGCCAATCGGACAAATCGGTAGCAGTTTGCTCACATCAGACTCCTTTACTGGTGAGTTATTTACAATTCATTCCGTACTCTAATATGCAATGTAATAAAGTTCAGCTTTTGTTATTAACTATCAGTACCCCATGGCTTCACCTGTATTAAAAATATTCGATCAGCACTCTACCGAGTCGCAGCCAAAGCACCCGTGTATCGTATTTTTGTTCTCTCTTCCCATACTTACCTACAGCTTGCCAGAATTCTTGACATTCCTTGATTTTCTTAATAAATCCCTACTTGTAAAGTACTCAGAGTTTATGGCTCAAAAAAATATGAAAAAATTATCTATGGTCAATACTTTTTTCTTCTCTATTCGGGCGTCTCCTTGAAGATGTCACATTGTCTTCAGTATATTTCTATTGTAAGTTATGTTGTAAAAGAAAGTAATAAAGTTGATGACCAGTTTATTACATTACTTTTATTTCGCTGTGCCAAGGGCTGGTACACAACACTACTAATATTATAAAGGCGGAAGTTTGTGTGTATGTTTGTATGTTTGTTACTTCTTCACGCTCAAACGGCTGAAATTTTGATGAAATGAAGGTAGCTGAAAGCCTGGATTTACACAGGCTTTTTATCCCGATATTAAAAAAAAAATGTTATTCAAGCGAGCGGAGTCGCGAGCACAGGTTGTAGTGGGCTGGGAATTTTTCAAATGTATATAAATGTAATTTCAGAGGTTTACAAGTTCAGTCTCAATCTCACCTGATGGTAAGTTTCCAGTATGAAAACGTTGGAGCCAAAAATGTATCGTGCTTTCTTTTACACTAGCGTTCCCATACACATAATTAATCCTTCGAGCTGTTTCTGCAGCGCTGATGCCACGCTGGAACTCATATTCGTAAATAACGCGATTTTTTAAGTTTTCAATTTTATGAAAATAACTATTTCAAAGAAAAATTAAATGGTGTCAAAACAAAATATGAATCAATGAATTCGATACACAAGACTAAATTTGAATTTGGAATTCCAAACCAAACGCCAGATATTTAAGATCAAAGTGGCCAGTTAAAATAACGTTATTTTCATAATGTAAAAACCTATTATTAGTAGATATAAAGGATTTTGATTGACGAAGGCGTTACTTTGCGGAAATCCATCGTAAATAATTTATCCGAAATTTCTTTGGAAATAATTATTTAATTATTGGATAAATTATAATAAAGGATTTTGTTTGAGGACAGACGGTAGAGAAAAGTATAATAATATAAGAGATAGTCGATCGTTCATCCTCTAACTAGCTTGTTTTGTTCCCAGTGCAGGGTCTATTGGAGTGAACCTAATCTTTTTGCGTATTTAAATCCTTTTAATATACCTAAATTTTTCAAAAAAATATTTTCTTGAGTTAGGTCAGTTTCCGATTCGCCGCTACGGGTCTTATCCATATTAGCTACACCACTGATATTAGCGTTAGGTGTAAACTATTTTGGTCAGAACTGATCATAAAGGCAGTGTTGTTTCCAGGTGCTAACTCGACGAACTCAGGGTCCTCGGTGTCGGGCTCCCCACCACCTGAAGAGGAATGTGGTGATGATGCTGCCGGTAAGCGTGGGGTTCTACCCAGACATGCGACGCAGGTGATGCGCGCCTGGCTCTTCCAGCACCTCGTGGTGGGTATCTTTTTTTTTTTATAATAGGACATTAAAAAAAAGAGTTCATTAGCTTTATAATTCTATATTAAATTGCATATCTTTACACTGTAGTATTGTACATTTATACACTGGAGTATTATATATTTATACACTGTAATATTGTATATTTATACACTGTAGTATTATATATTTATACACTGTAATATTGTAGATTTAAGCTCGCGGCTCGGCTCGCGTTGTCTATCGAATGTCGTCGGTCAAGCGCGCTCACGAATCGTGTTGCCCCCATTTCAACTTATGGCGGTTACCCATTTTAAAGACAAATGTTTATTATGGGTGACATATGCTATCGCTGAATTCTTGTAGGGCTTTTTAAAGTCTACAATAATGCAGAACGTTAATTTGATATATTCCTTATTGTATAATATTCCCCAAATGCGTCATTTTACGACTTGATTAATCATTATCGTCACTGCTTATTTCTTATGTTACTTTATCTAACAAAATATACCCTATACTGGTCAGATAATATATCTATGAATTAAAATAAAAGACATGTAATCGGACAAACGTGCCACTATCGCTGTTACGAGTGTTACACCTCGTGTATGGTGGACGCAATCAATTCGGATACGAAAACAATAATAACATTATACTTCGTTGTTACTCAGCATCCGTATCCTACGGAAGAGGAGAAGCGGACCCTGGCCGCGCAGACCAGGCTGACCCTCCTTCAGGTGAACAACTGGTTCATCAACGCTCGGCGTAGGATCCTGCAGCCGATGTTGGACTGTGCCGACAAACCAGGTTAGTACCTAATGCGATGGATGGTACCGTGAAAGAAACCCACTGATGAAAATGAATGACAGTAATGAGATAAGTGAGATGAATGACGTGAATGAAAGGAATTTACTGTTATTGAAATGAATGGTGGGGCACAGAGAAATGTTTGGGGATTTCTCTCTTTTTGGGGCAATCCGAATGGTGAAATATCTCCACCCTACAGATCTCCCCCTAATAACTTTGTGTTGTGTGTGTGTGTGTATGTGTGTGTGTTGCGTAGAGTAGGGTTTCCAGGGCTCTTTGAGGAAGGGGGGTTTAAAGGCCAGCAAAAAATGTCTCGAATTAAATAACCCGGCTATAGTGTGATTGTGGTGCCACGTAATGTGTGCCACACGAGATACATTGTTCTTGCGACCCGATGAATTGAGCGTAGCTGGAATGGGCGGAGCTAATCTCTGTGACCGGGCCACGCCCCCATGCGCAAGCGCACTTGAAGATCGGCGGCCCGCCAGTCGACTCCACCACGTAGTATCGCGAACTATTTTTTAGACGTATTAAGGAGCAATATTTTCGTAGAACATTGTATTTACGTATCACTAATCATTACGCCAGCGCACGCGGATAAAGCAGTCAGGGTGCGCTATTTCTTCTGACTTACTTAACAAAAATCAAGATTTAAGGCTAGCTGGAAGTTGTAGCATAATACTAGATAGCCTATACTATTCCTCGTGAATGTGGGCTATCCTATACAGAAATATATTTTTTTTAATCCAACTGATAGTTTCAGAGTTTAGCGTGCTTAAACAAACAAAGAAACAAAAAACTTCTACTTTATTATATTAGTACTAGCTTCTGCCCGCGGCTCCGTTCGCGTGAAATACAAAAAAATTTGTTACCTTGATTAAAAAGTATCCTATGTGTTAATCCAGGTTATAAACTATCTGCGTGCCAAATTTCATCCAAATCCGTTCAGCCGTTTTTATGTGATAGTGTAACAAACTTACTTTTTAAATTTCTCACATGAAAATAAGTTTTATTCTCGTCATAAGAATGCTCAGAAAAATCAATGGTCGCTCAAGATTTTTTTGAATTTTCAAAATGGTAAAAGTTGGTAAAAATTGGTAAATTTTTTTTCTTGATAGATGAATTTTGGAATTGATATTAAATTTCATTTTATAGAGGTCGCTTACAATTTTCTTCATGATTGAAGTAGCGTGCTTGATGTGTTTTCGAGTGACCTGTAATCTTATCTTATCTTACAAGTCCCCCGCCGCGTCTGTCTGTCTGAACGTGATAAACTCAAAAACCACCGAACGGATTTTCATTTGGTTTTCGTCAATGGACGGAGTGATTCATGAGGAAGGGGTAGTGTATAATTCGTTATGGTTTTGTGTAAATTTTCTGAAATATATCGATGATTGTTGAAGATGTCGGAAAAAATCATGCCGACTGGTAGCTTTACAGACGTGTGCCGCGTAATCTAATAGAGTTATATGTTGTTGCGTATCTAAAAATGCAACTATGCATTTTTAATAAAAACAAGACGTCATTAGACTGACGCAATAAAAACAAAACATGCAATAAAACAAGTTATTGTGAAATATTCTAGAAAGATTCATATTAATACTGCGCAATACCAATACCCTATATAAACGAAGCCGCTGTAGCTTCGACGTTCTTATTCTTATGATCTTGTACGTTTATACGTTCATAAGTGTAATTGTGAATTAAGTTGTATATAAGATTCTTTTTCTTTGACTTCAAAACATCTTTAAGAATTCCTTAAGACATCTCGTCGTCAACAATAAGAATAAAGGTGTAGAAGCAGTAGCCTACATCCTTAGGACATCTTGTCGTCAACAATATAAGGATCCGTGCTACACCACTAGTCAACATCCTTAGGACATCTTGTCGTCAACAATATAAGGATCAGCACTTGTACAAGTCAGAATAATCGTCAACAACATTTCTGGTCTCTTCTGTTTCAAAAGAACACCTGGTGGCAGCTCAAAGAACCTATCTACCAGTGAAGGGTCTTCAGGTATCCGACAATGTATTACATTGCTACCAGGTCGAAGTCGGGGCGGGTAGCTAGTAGTAAATATTACACAACTTTTTTTCTTTTACAAATATTGGACATTTTAAAGAATATAAATAAAACACAAGACGTAATGCAAAAATATAAATAGTATTATTACTGATGAAGTTAATTCGATTAAGTCAATTTAAGTTTAGCATTAATAATGACTTTTAGACCCTTCTCGAGGTGGACCGACGTCCTGGTAAAAGTTGCGGAAATCCGCTATATGCAAACAGCGCAAGACCGCTCATTGTGGCAATTATTGGGGAGGCCTATGTCCAGCAGTGGAAGACTATGAATAATTTCTTTGTTTGTGTTCAATTTACGCCCGTTAAACTTCACCACGATAAAACAAGAGGCTTATTAAACAGCTTCATAGTGTAGACTTATTGTTATGATGTGTGCGCGCATTGTTAAAATTCGTTCTCATCATTTTTTACAATATACAACTAAAGAAGTATGTCTTCTAAAATCTAAATTGATGGTAATATATTGTTACAGGTGGTAAGAAAAGTAAAAACGGTTCGTCCATTAGCAAGAGATATTGGCCTGATGCGCTCTCCAACCCACAGTTCACTGCAGGTAAGCTACACTTTAACAAATTCAGAAATACTGTTACGATATGAGTACAATAAGTATCACTATACTCGAAATATCTGGAGACGTCCAGAATCTACTCGAAACATTAAGTATTTATTCGTAGGTACGAAAAGACATTGCGTTTCAAGTACATTCGTACATTCAAAGTTTATCGTTCGATTGCGTAATCCAACATACAATGGTCTAAAAATAGAACACTTCCCCTTTTAAACGTTGACACAATTTTCAACGTTTTATTTTGACGTGTAAGCGAGCCGTGTTCCGAGCCACGATAGTTCTGTTTTGGACGACCAAGTGGAAACAATGAGCTATAAAAGAAATAAATCTGCAAGAGGACCATAGAGAGAGAGATATTGTAAGTACGACCACACTGTAGTGAAAATTAGTAGGAGTACGAATGAGGTGTTCACTTAAAATCTAAGGCCAATTTCACTACCTATAGGTATAACAATACTTTATTAAATTTCGATCCTAAGAAGGCACTTATGAATGTCAAAGCAATACCACTGGTTCGGACGATATCCCAGTAATCGACAAGTGCCAACGAGAAACTTGATCGGATTTATGATTGCTTTGCGCTAAGCTCTGGAACTACCAATTAGATTATTTTTTTTGCAAATTTTATACCATATTTATTGAGGAAGTTATAATAATATAAAAAATCACGGTATGACTATAAGGAGCGGGACAGAAACCATGAAACCGAAGCATTCTTGATAACTTGATATTATATCGAAATTGTAACATATTTGATACTCTGCTAAAATTTCATTACAGTCTCGATAGAATCTCTATAGTGTTGTGATAGTGTGTGAGTGGGATGGCAATATCTATACGTCGTTGGTGTTGCCTATCAAAATCTACCACGGATTCAGTGTTGCTAATCGATACTACCATTAGTTGACAATACTTGTTAGTGCTATACTTTCTGTTAAATCTGTCACCGTCTCGACTGTCACCATCTCGACTGTCGCTATCTCAATTGTCGCCATCTTGACTATCGCCATTTCAACTGATGCCATCTTGACTGTCGCCATTTCAACTGATGCCATCTTGACTGTCGCCATTTCAACTGATGCCATCTTGACTGTCGCCATTTCAACTGATGCCATCTTGACTGTCGCCATTTCAACTGATGCCATCTTGACTGTTGCCATTTCAACTGATGCCATCTTGACTGTCGCCATTTCAACTGATGCCATCTTGACTATCGCCATTTCAACTGATGCCATCTTGACTGTCGCCATTTCAACTGATGCCATCTTGACTATCGCCATTTCAACTGATGCCATCTTGACTGTCGCCATTTCAAGGAATAGTATAGACTATAGTTAGGCTAATGGTAGCATTTATTAGATTACACCTCTCAGCTAGCCTTACATATTGATTTTTGTTAAGTAAGTCGGATGAAATAGCGCACCCTGACTGCTTTATCCGCGTGCGCTGGCGTAAGGGTTAGTGATATGTAAATACAATGTTCTACAAAAATATTGCTCCTAAGTACATTTAAAAAAAAAGTCCGCAATACCATATGCTTATCTCTTATACATAAGCCACGATAAGGTATTTAGTGACACAGTTTTATTATTTTTTCTTATTGAACATTTTAAAGTGATTTATGAACATTATTATTAAGCATCGCATATTAATCCTTACGAACAAAAGTTACTTTATCATCAAAACAATTTTAAGAAGATTAACTATGCCCTTTATAGGATGTTATTTGAACGCATAGTTTGGTAGATAATGTAAAATTAAAATAATTCAACACGGCTCGGGTCTATGACTATAGGTGTAGTGGCGCGAACGAGTCATGTGAGTTGTGACGCATAGCCCTGGCCACCAGATAAAAATATTGTCTATACTGTTCAGCGATTTCTTATAAATTATTCGCGTTCAAAACCGCGGGTACAGCTAGTAAATTATAATAATAGAGTTGAGTTAATGATTTCGAATGAACTTCCCAGGTCTCCTGTCTTCCTCAGAAGACGAGGAACAAGACGGCGAACAGTCAGCCGACGAGCAGGAGCATCACAACGAAGAACATTCAAACGAATCCACAACGTACCCTCCGTTACAGCAGAGCCTGCACTAAGCCAGTAAGACGGTTATATATGATATGTTTAGTGGATGGATGTATTTAGAACCGCGCAGCTACGGAACCCATTCCTTCGTCTGGTATTCAACACTACGAGTATAAAACTTGTCCTCATTTTAGAGAAGTTACAAGCCCAGTGACGTGCCTTTCAAAGTGAAACTTCTTTGAGAGCGATTAGTGTAAAATTCCAAGGTTTAATTTTAACGTAATATTTAATATATAACGATTTTTGCAACACGACGTTTCTAACGTGAAAGGGACGGGGAATAACTGTTTGGTCATGTAAAAAAATGAAGTATGCTATATATCGAGAGAGATAGATGTACGCGATAGAATAAGACAAGAGTACGCACGAACAAAATCGATCAGTAAAAAGACAAGTATAATATTAGAAAGAGACAAACTGTGTTATTGATTAATTAGTAATTGTTTATATATCTGGGAGTTATTTTACAGCGAGTAATATTTTAAATAAATTTATATATCGCTAAAGAAGTTTCACTTTTGTCAGGATTATGAAGCCCAAGATCGATCATTTTTTTTAACAGAGGCTGTAATGTTTAAAGTGCACTGCAAGCCTTAGAATAAACCTAAAATAGTACTACAATCCTTTACAAGATCAGTCACCGATTGTTTACTAAATCGCACTAAATTGGCATGGCTCGTGTGCCCGGTGCGTGTGGATACATATACACGTCAGATTTGCGTTGCTGCCGATGCCCCTTCCACTTATACGATAGTTGTGAGTTATCGAATGGTAAAATCAACTAACTGTCCAGGGCTCGCGACAATAATAACGCTTCGTAATAATCCTTTTGTGTACCTCGTGGTTTTGGACGCCCTATGAATATACGAAATTTGAAACGTCAATTGCGTATCAGTTTGACGTCTGTCAACAAACTTGACATATGTCAGATTGACGTTTGTCAAATGGCCTGCTGCATAGTGATGCCACTCGAGTCCGATTATACCGCTTGAGTTGTTCGAGTCATTTTACAATTTCACTCGCGAGTGTACGAGCCACTCGAGTTGTTTATTTCCAAATCAGTGATTTTGCGTTTACTTTATTATCGTTACTAATTTTGAAACTAAAAAAACACATACATAAACTACTTCTATTTTATTGACGCTCAAATAAACGAAACAATTCGCATTAACAAGAATTAACATAACTCTTTATGCGGTACGCGACTAGGTTTAGACTTGTTTGCCTCGGCGAGTGACTCGAATCCGAGTTAACTCGATTCAAAATTTTTTCACTAGAATAATTTTTTTTCCGATGTGACTCGTGTAGACTCGAGTCGCATCACTAATGCCGCATAACATTTTGAAATGCGCTCACATTTGCATACACAAAAAAAATTATCCCAAACACACTGTATTACTTGTATATATACATATTATATAAAAAAATGTATACGTATTATTTTAATAATAAATAAATAAAAAATCATGACAAGAACGCATGTCACAATTATGATTAGGTTTATTTGAGGAAAGACATTAATTATTGTTATTACTGATCGGTATACCATAGTGTTTAATATTTAGACTAAATCAAAGTAAATGTAATTGGCTATAACTGTGTTTTGGTGACTTTAAACTGACTGCTGAGTTTGGTCTAAATTATAGGTTCTTAAACTTATTTCGCACACGCTCCCACTTTTGGAAAGAATTTTTTTTAGCGCCCTCCGAAATTTTTTCACTTACTAAATGTTGCGCATTTTAAAAACACGTAAATTAAAAAACACTTATGTAGTAAGTACGTATTTATTTTTGGTTTTAAATACAGAAGGTGTTAATTTCGTAGAAGAGTTGAAATATTAAAATAAAAAAAAACGCTGTTTTTATTTTGCCAGCGCCCAGCGTGGCCCCTTATTTTTCTGAGCTTTCTAGCCCCTGGAAATCTCTTTGAGAAACACGGGAGAAAATAATGTCTTTTCTTGCTTCAAATATATTTATTATGTGGGTTCAGTGCAAATGATTAAATAACCTCATAAAAAATGATTTTTTACCATAAGCAAAATAGTTTTTTCTGCTTCTAGTGTAGTCTAAATGGTCAGCGTCGAACATAGTTATCGTCAAATACATCACAATGTATACGTAATGCATACCTCAGTATTTTAAAAATAATATACATATTATATCACAGTAAATATTATGTAATATTCGAAGTGGGGTTTTTAATTCTAAAGGTTGAACTGGTAACCTAATGACGTCTATGTTATACTAGACGCGCTGTGTATAACTGAAAAAGTGGACACAACAATACAGTCAATTGTCCAAAATTTATCACCTAACATAATATATATTTCGGTTACTCTTTATTCAAATTATGTTAGTCGTTGTTTATGACGGACGGTGGTTATGTTGTCCGCATCTCCTTGACCCGTGTTTCGGCGTTTCGAAATTATTATAAAGTATTAATTTGGAATTTCTTGTCTAGTTTAATATAGTAGTCATTCCTTCATTACAACATGTTTTAATCATTTTCATGCCTATATAATGTGTTACCATTGAATGTATAATATTCATTAAGGCTCATTATGTCTTTAAAATTATTTTCAAACTTTTACCATTTTACCTATAGGAACTTGTAATCGGTGACAGGGCTGGATTTAAAGGTAAAATACGGGGTCCTCGAAATATTATTTAGACAAACGCATACAGACAGCATACAGCAGACAGCATACGATTTGACTGCTAACCCCCCTTTGCTACGGTAACACTTAGCAAATTAATTGTGGGAAATTGAACTTCTTCATTAAGGCAGCTTGCTACTAACTGTATTAAATAAGAGGAGTAGGGCAAGGAGAAATCTTTTTGGGAATTTCTCTCTACTTGGGGCAGCCCGACTGGTGGAATACCTCCACCCTACAGAAGATCCACAGCCAAATGACCTAGTGTTATGTTTCTGCGGTGAGTAGAGTCCAGAGCTACGGTAACCGCTTATCATCGGACCCTACCCTTGTGTACCACCTTAGTTGTATACAAAATAATGTCGATAAATTTGAAAAAAAAAATATGTTTTTTTTCTCTGATATTTTTTTTTAATTAAAAAATCTTTTAGTTTGGCTCTTGAAATCTTTATTATTCTCTAAATCCGGCCCTGGGTATTGAATTCACATCTTGCGACTTCAGGGATATAGTACTACCGATAGGCACAAAGGTGTAACAATTTATTTATCAATTTCTGTCATGTCTATCCTGAAGCGTAGACTGATGCTGGGGAGACTTCCTATCCCACAATTTATTCATGTCAGTATAACATATAAATTAGATCACATTGTACGTAGTATTAAAATCCCTACGCAAAACTGTATATAAATAGCAAAGTCTTGTTTAAAAAAAGCAATATTGCTCTCTCTTTTGAACTTTTTTTTAAATAGTTGTTATATTTAGAATTTTTGGCTAAAAATATCATATTTTTTATTATTGTAAATATACCTTATAAATATTTATTTGAATAAGATACGAGTCGATCAGATTCGAAAAATTCTTAATGAATAATTTAATAATATCATTTGTTATACAGTAATAAAATATTGATTTCTTTGGACTTCATTATAATTGATAGAGAAGTTTTAAAACAGTGGCTTCTGTTAGACACTTAAATAAAATTGTGGCGTTGCTATGAAGTAGGCATGAAAACTTTAATATAATTGAATCGCAGTGAAATTATTTTTTTGTGTCACTGCCATTTCACATGTGATAAATAAAAACGGGCTATATTTTACATGAGACCATTACGTATATGGGTAAGGTACATACGCGAGGGAGTACCGCGTGATTGACCTCTTTTTAGCTGTTACCTCTAAATTCTCGCGCCGGTAAGGGTAGTTGGCGAGGGCTTATCACGCTCGCGACCTTTGGTATTTTTTATTTGGCCACAATTATCTGAAAATTCAAATTACACATACATATATGAAATCGTATGTTCGTGCGATATAATATAGCAGGTGTGTAAGTAATGCAAATAATAATTTAGTGAAGTATCACAATCGTAACATTTGCATTTTGAATCCAAAATATCATATGAACAATAGCAGGGATGCAGATTCATAATATCACATAACAAATAATTTTTGTCATATGAAAAATAGCAGTGATGCATATTCAAAATATCATATAACAAATGTTTTTTTCATATCATATGAAAATTAGCAACGATGCGTGATATTTTTTATTTCTATTATGATGACATTTTAATACATCTATCTTGCTTACTCAATAGAATTTTATAGTGCTGTGCCCTTCAATTTTTGACAGGTTATACAAAAAGCCACTGTTTTTAATAAGGTTATTTCTTTGAATTTTATTGTTGGTTTGAATTCATATGATATAGCCGATGGCGCATTAATCTATATATAAAAAAATGCTCATGTAAATGTATATTTCTTTTAGAATACAAGCGTTCGTCAATTTTCATGCCGGTTGTGAATAGTAAGGGATTTAATTTAATTTCACATCAATTTTACCGACTGAAATCAATCAAATAATAGTTACTGTAAGGTATTTTTTTTACAACATACAAAAAAGAAACTATAGACAATACCGTCCATAGACAAGAGTTGTATTTATTTAAAAAGTGTAAAGAAATAAGTTTTAATATACTCTACATAATGTTGTAATTATTTCGATTGTTTTTTGATTCAGCCATATTAGATGTTAAGTTCTTGATATTTAGTCTAATAAAAAAAAAATTCATAATCGACTATTCAGATTTATTAAGTGTACTTTGCTGAATCAGGTAAATATATGGATATAAATACGGTATATCCTAATAACCATTTAGTAGTAAAACGACATTAACTGTATCGCAAATTGACGTCAAACTGCTGTCGCAAATGGATATCAAATTAGTAGCCAACTTTTGCAATTGCAGAACATAACGCGAGTTGACAGTATGCTTAAAGTTAATTATATAATCATACTGGCTTACTGATAAAAAGTCTTAAATAATACTAATCTGAAAAAAAATTGTTCATTTATTTAATTTTACATTTATTGTTTATTTGAATAAATATACGGGTATTATTTTCAATACATAAAGTGTTTAAAACCGCTTTTCAAAAGGTTTCTACTTTCGGATTTTTGCAACCAAATTGCGATTAAATTGAGGCAGCGATAGCTGCTTCGGTCTCATCGTAAATTAATGTACAAATTGCTAGTTATCTTTTGTCTTCACGAAATGTACAAAAAACTTTCAATTCATAATTGATTTAAAAAAAAATTTGCTTCTTCAGCTTACGGTTTTAATGTAGGGGTCCATTTGCGACAGCGTATTGCTGTCAATTTCCAAATCAAATCTTTGCGGTCAAAGAGTAAAAAATATTTGGACAGAGGATTTCACAAAGTCGTGGTTATTGGGATAATTAAAAAAAAAACGTTTCGCTATGACGTCTTAAAATTTAGCAGTATTAAAAAGTGCCACCATGTTTAGTCGATTTTGTATTTTGAATAATCGATTATGAATAAAATTTTCAAGGTTAACTTCAGGTGTGAGGTTGGCTGATTATAAGTGTTAAGGGCAATTCTCATACTGAAGGAAAAAAAATAACGTTTATACGATGTAATTATACGATATGAATAAAAACAGTATACTTATTCAATTAATGATAAAACTTTCGATTCAAATATATGTATACGCAGAAAAAATAAAACAAAATGGTGGAACTATTAAAATTTAGATGTACGGATATTTTTCGATTGCGGCTTCCGAGGTATTTGAGTGAAGGTGTGTTTTTAAAAAAATATTAGCAGATTTTTTTTTACTTAAACCTTTGTTTTTATTTATCATATACAATGATATAATAGCATTCAATTTTCATTAGGAATTTGTGATCTTGGATCAGTATACTTAAATTTCGCTTCAATTGCGTTCCAGTACTTTGGTGTAAGAAAGAAAAAAATAATCTGCGTTATTTTTTTAATTCACGTAGATTGTAAGGCAAAGGTTGTAAATATATTTATATACTATATCGCCATATACAGTTCTGCCATTTTAAGCACGGTGTGATGTCTAGACGACTGTTGTTAAATAAAGTTATCGGTGTTGCCAGTGTAATGGAAGCTTTAAGGCTTTTGGTTAAACAATGGTACTGAAAAAAGAAATCGCAGCGAAACTAATGTTTTAATACGCGTTGAAATATAAGTAAAAAAGGTATTAAAACTGTTTTCAAATCGTCAAATCAAATTTGGTAACAGCCAAAGACTTGAAGGCTTTTATTTTCCATTGGTGTATGTCTACGGATGTACTGCAAACTATTGCGTTTATATAGAATCCCATAGTAATATCACCATAAAATCAATCAATCGAAAACGTTACTTGTGTTGTGGCTTGAATTCCAAAAGTATTAGCGCTTCAGCGTAAACTTAGAGGATGAGAGTCCGAACCCCCTAAATACTCCTTTATATTTGTTCATGGATCTATTGCTTATAAGCGAGTATGATTTAGATAAAAAAAGTCAATTTCATCCCACAATCAACCTGAGCTCTCAGTGAAGGAAAACATCGTGATGAAAACAAGCCAAGCTAGTTCCCACTAGGCTTAGCGTTTCGCCATCATGGGCCATTTTGACACTTAAAATCAGTTGAGTATGAGTCCAAGGCTAAAAAAAAATACAAGAAAATTCAAATTTTTTTCCATAGACAAATCACACGGCCAAAGATTACAAATCAAAAATGTAGAGTCGACATTGTTTTGTTTTTGTTCGGAACCATATACCATTGAGTTTACACTGTATTATAACGCAGTCGGAAAGAACGACAGAGCATTTTGCTTATGAATAATAATACGAAATTAAGTAATTATATAATATAGGTACGATGCAACGGATATACGTAATTTTGAAAGGTGAATTAAATAAAAAAACAATGTTTTTATATATGTAATAACTAGATATAAATGTATACATATATAGTAGTGTTATGGATTGTATTTTTAAAGTATTTTAAACTCGATGAAGAAATGCCAATCTTTGCATAGAGTAGACTTTTTTTTTTGCTTATTTTGTATACATTTTTATTACATTGTGTATAACGAAACTGGAATTCGGCGAATCTCAAAAATCATTTTTTTTTTTAATAAAAATTGATTACATTGTTTTTATAATAAGCTTTACAAAAAATAGGACATACTGTTTAAAAAGTACTATTTGAGAAGGAAAACATCAAAGATTTGTTGATTACTTACTTACTAGCTTCTGCTCGCGACTTCGTCTGCGTGGATTTCAGGATTGGGCCTTTACCGGGATAAAAGTATCCTATGTGTTAACTCAGGTTATAAGCTATCTGTGTGCCAAATTTCATCAAAATCCATTCAGACGTTTTACGTAATTCAGAAACAAAAATTCTAACGTACAAACTTTAACATTTATAATATTATAATGGGATATCTCTCCGACAAATATCGAAAATCTGCTAAAGGAGTATAGACTATAGATTTAAGGATAAAAATAATAATTGAAATCGTCCGCTTTTGCTACAGTCTTAATGGATGATTCTTCAAAAACGCGGAAAACTATCCTACCAAAAGCATAAATATGAATTTGAAAAATGATGGCTTCTCCATACAAACTCTCATTGCCTATTTCACTAGGGAAGTTTTATTTTCGCAACAATAGGTAGCATATGTCCTCCTCCAAGGTTCAATCTATCTCTAAATTTATCGAAATTGATTCAGCGGTTTATGCTTGAATACGTAACAAACTGACAGAGAGACAGAGGTACTTTCGCATTTAAAATGTTAAGTTTGGATTTAATTTTTTTGTTGAAATTTGGCGGAATTTCTTAATATATTTTTCCTATACAATGATAGTGTCATATAAGTCTATATAACCATCCATCTGAAATATAGTATTTTTGTACTAAACAGTTTATTAAAAAAATAGTACACTGACTCTAAATATAGTATAATTTATTATACCTACGGTTGGCAACTCTACTAATATATTTTACTTCACTCTTAAGTCCTACTTCATCTTTCAGAGACTCCATTTTGTGATGTACACAGGTTTATATGTATATAAAAATAGAATCCCAAATACGTTTTAATATCACTTTTTTTAATAGCTTAGAAATTTTAATAGCTTTAATACCTATATATAAAAGAAACCAAGTGCCCAGTAAAATAAATATAAACAAACCTGCTTACTCCGTAATTATAACAGCGCTTATTTTCGTTAAATACTTTATTTAATTTATTTAAATCAAATTAACATCTGTAAGTATTATTCAATTAACATTTATTATTAAATGTTACTCAAATTCAATGATGTTCGTGAAATTACACAAAGAATATATCGACTTAGAGTTTCTTTTTCTTTTTCGAACTGACTATAAATACTGTTAGCCATATGGACTCTGAAGCCTCAAACGGCTTTTACAGCTTCACTCGGGCTTGGGGGCTATAGAAGAAGCTGTCAAATTCGTATAATTTGCGGTTTAATGACTTACAACTAGTAAGTGGTGCTGTAAACATAATATCACCTCATTGGCTCGTTAGCGCTTCTGACCACGCCCCTTTTCCTTTCATTCGTCTTTATGCTACGAGCGCGTTCAGTCGTGTATTATAAGGTTAAAACTGTGATTTTTGAGGTTGCCCGTAATTTTACAGTTATACGTTCTATATTTATAGTGAAAAAATGTCCACTTTATGGTATACCATAGCTATAAACAGTGCTTCACTAGTCTATAAGTACATTACAAGATCATATTATACATACCTACAGCATAATTTTTGCTAGTCAAATAAAATAATTTTTAGGCTCTTTAGAATGTTGTTTTATTTGTGTATGCTATGTTCCCATCGTTGCGACAGTTTGTATCAAACTGTATAAAACAATTGTAACAATATAAAAATAACTCATTATATTTCTTCACCCTCATGCCTCATTCTCCGAATGTAGAATTAGCTCCGTGTTGTTTTCCCAGTGGACTACAGTATGGAGCACTTCAAGGGAGTGAACAAGTTTTTAAAGAATTGGCAATAAGCATGTGATGTAGTTATGTGGTGTTGCAAGCGTCTATAGACTGATGTACCTCTTACCATCAGGCGAAAAACAGACGGTTTTATTTGAAAAATCTTAAAGATATTAGGGCATGAGTCGGCTGCTTATTAGCATTCAACGTTATTTTATGAGAGATTGATTGATACGTAGAGATAGCGCTGTAACTCCGCTTTGTAGACTAAAATTCCATATGCTTATTAATAATCGAAAGAAAATGTATTAACGTACTAGAAAGGCAATTTCAAGCAAAAATTAAAATGCAGAGAGCGCCCGGGACAGACAAAGGAAACTCCAGATAAATATAATTTCATTTTATTATAAACAATAATTATAAAAATCCTAAAGTAAAATTATGTACAAATTCTTTAAGCATAGTCTTACAATAATAATCCTTAATCACCCCTTTTTTGACTTAAAATATAATGGAATGTTCAATATGTTAAATTAATATACTATATCCTTAGTCTGACGCAAAAAAAACAATACAATATATTATGTACACATATATATGTCAATTAAAAACGAAACTATGTTTTTAATAATATACAAGTCAAGAAATAAATAATCCATCACACAAAAATAGAATTTTCGAAAAAAAAAGGAATAAAACACATTGCCAACATTATTTAAAAAATATATGTATACAATAAAAAAAAAACGAGATTCTTGCATCAGACAAGAAGTAAAGAAAAGTCTTCAACTATTAAAGCTTTTCGTGAGCTAATTTGTCAACTTATAATTAAATTACTATGCGTTTTAAATGAGACGATAATCGCGTGAGCCAACTTCGTCAACTACTTGTCAAAATTGTACTGACAGCAATAAAAACATTTAAAAAAATGTTTTTTTTTTGTATTACTTTGAATAACATATTTGTTAAAGCAAGAAAAGATTTGAATTTCACAAATAGTAAATCGACATTACGGTTAATTATGGGTTAACTTGGAAAACGTGCTACGAACTCTAAAATCTAACGCTCCGCAAAATTTATTTCTCTTTGATAATGAATCTTTGACAGAACAGAGTTTTATTTCCAATTGATTTTAATGCAAATATAACCCTCAGTATTTATATATTTACTGTCGGTCAAGTGACATGCAGTATAATTAGCATATGATATTGTTTTTCCGATTGTACATTTTCTACTGAAGTTGCATGCGAAATTCGAAGCAAGATGGCGGTTTGACAATTATCTTCTTATTGAAAACGCATGACATTGTTTATTCACCCGTCGTCTCATTTGTATTTTGTCATATATTGTCTAAGTTTTGTTTTTTTACCAAAGCAATGGTCGTTAAACTAGTATACCGGTATACCTAATGTACTAAATAAACCAAATAAGTTTATATAAAAATATCATATAGGTAATTCTTTAGTTTCTTTACCAGCTATCAAATTACAAAACATGGTTCCCGCATTTATGAAATACATAGTTACAGAATGCCAGTTCTAAAAGTCTAAAAACAGCGATAACGGAGCACACACCGGATCAAGTCGGTGACCAGGGATGGTAGACGTACCAGGTTTCAGGGTTTTGTACCATGTATACATTATACTGGTACGCAATAATACTAACTTTCAGTGTCGATCAAGGCCCCTGGTGTTAGTAGCTAAAAAAATTGTCGTCGTACTGGACGGAAGATCGAATAAGGGCATAATTTAGGCATCAACGAGCTAAAAAAATCCTTCAGGCGTCGGACGACACGACGGTGTAAGTTGATTTTTTCAAATACCAACATTTAGCGACATCTGTACCAGAATTATTGGGCCACTATCTACCCATTCCTAAGTCGGTCGAACGCCAGTCGCGACGCGAGTGTTAATTTAATTATTAGCATTATTCAATCCAATTTCATAGAAAATAAACTAAAACTGAGAATTCTAAAATGCTTACGTTATGTTTGTTATAAGAAAAGTAATAAAACGTGTTTTAATAAATCTTGGAGAGTTTACTCCGATAATAGTTAACTCCGATAATAGTTCTCACAAATAAAGATTTATCACGACCGACTCCGATATACGTGATTATTGTTTTGTGTATAACATAATATAGGTTCTGAATTTACAATTAAAAATCTTAATGAACTGTTGTATATTTGTTTGTATAAATACTACATTCCATTAAAATGAATTCTCGTTTTAAAGGTTATCGAGTAACCGATTTATAAATGTTTATTTATTACATATAAATACGCTTATAATAATTTATTATAAATGTTTTTATTGAAATTCCCATAGAATATTGTAAGCGCCAGCACCTAGCGCTACAGTCGTAGCCGTCGTAGTTTTAAAGAAAATTCAAGATCGGACGGACTCATATTACTATAACTATATTATTTTGTGCCGAATTCTACAAGTAACTAAGCGACAACGCATCGACGTATTTGAAATTAAGTACGTGTTATTATTGATTTTTCGCCTCGAGTCTCATAGTTCACTACTCTACGCTTCGCCTCGAGTCTCTTAGTTCCCTACTCTACGGCCAGCTGTAACATACATACATACATGTACATGCGATAGATAAACGAAAAATTTTGGGGGCGATAGAATAAAAGTTTCACATTAAAAGTCTACACTATCAAGTTGCTTTCTAAGCGTCTTGTTTTATTGTGGTGGAGATAGTCACACTCGATGACGTCACATATTCAAATACTCACGTATGCACACATGCATCCACTTTTTTTATGTGTCGTTTGTTCAAATTAAATTAAGTACTCTTCCGCAAAATTTACTTTTTTGGTGTCGCTGATTGTAACCTAATACTAGAATAATAAAGCTGAACAGTTTTTTGTTTGTTTAAACGCGCTAATCTATGGAACTACCAGTTGGATTCGAAATATCCTTTTTGTATATGATAGCTATATTCATGAGGATTAGTATAGGCTATATAACTTCACGCTAAGATCACAAGAAGCGGAGCAGTAATTATGAACGTAAAGCAATCTGGCAAGCTGTAGGCAAGAACGGAAAGTCGAACAACGCTACACTGGCGCTTTGGTGGCGGCACCATTGAGAGTACGGCGAAAAGATTTAACACCGGTGAAGTTGTGGGGCAAAGATAGTAAATAATAATATTATGTAGATATTATTATTGCTTGCGGCTCAGAAGTATTTTTGTAGTCGTGTACTAGTGAATTATTCACACCTTTTTTGAGATTCACCGTAGTGAGTTTAAAAAACGCTGAAGTTTTCTGTCCGGGCGTTCTGTTATATTTGATATGTCTAATAACATGCGCTATTTGGGTTCATGGAGTTGGTAACTTGGACCGTTAGTTCGAATTTAAAACTGAACTGTAATTTAGAGCTGAGACGGTGCAGTTTCTGGTATATTTTATTTGTTAAGTTAGTGCTTTACGAAAATATACAATGCTGATTCATAAAAATACACGTATTGGTCCATCGCGATCTACTCTTATTTTTATAGTTTTGTATAACTCCGGAACTTAGCGACGATTTCGACATAAAATTATAACAACTGACATATATATATATATATACAAAATATTATGATTTAGTTCAATTTAATAAATGTAACCAACCCAAAAGTAATTGATATCCCTATCACCATCCATAACGGTATTTTAAAATAACAATTACATTCAAGAGATTCTTGCGTCTGGTAAAAATTCTTCTACAGCTACAATTCAATTAAAATAATTACCTTTGTTGTTTTTTTTTTTAATTTTATGTACAGTTCAAAGTCATATTTATTCATGTATTAATTTCAAACAAACTATAGTTAACTTAGTATAGGAATGAGCAAATTCATTTTAAAACTAAATAGGCCCCATTAAAATAGGATTTACGTTCAGTCAACACCCTGTACGAACAGCCTAAAATGTCTAAACCTATTTGCCTAACGATTTACTGAATTACAAAAGATCATAACTAAAGCATATAGAAGTCGAAAAATGACTTCCTCTTTCATATTTTGGCTACAAATTCAAACATGAAGTTATTTATTGATTCAGTTGAATTTTTAAAATCGAGTAATTAAAAAAGGCACTAACTTGAGCAATATTGTATCAAAATGAAAACATATATGCACTTTTATGTAAATATTATCTCTCATCAACATTTTTTATAGTCATCTTGAGAGTCATAGATATCTTGGAGAGTTGCAGAATTACTCATAACTTAGTAATTTGACACCCCCAATATTTATTAACTAGTAAAAATATCCTTTACCAAAGAACGGTAGTCTTTGGGAATAATCAGTGCCGTTACTTAGAATATTACCACGGTTGGTTATGAAATTGGTAATAACAATCTCTCAGCAACAAGATGAATGTACCGAAGTTGACGGAGTGAAATCGCTAAGATATCGAGTGGATAAAGAGGGTAGATCTAAAAATCCGTTCAAAAATAACGTCACGCAATGTTAGTCTGTCCGCGACCACGGAACGTGTAACACGTCCAAATAGTAGATAGTATTAATATAAGGTCAGTTAAAAAAAATCCTATTTATTTCACGTTACTCATCTGCTTCAACAAATTTGAAGCTAACAAAGAAATTGTAAAGGAAAGTCTGAAAATACTGTTTCAATAAAAATGTATGTAAAACCTTGACTTAAGCACCAACTTTTCTAAAATTTAGCTATCTGAAAACCTACTTCTATGTTCCGACATTATAAAAGCATTGTCCGATCTGATTAAACTTTCCCGTTCGGCATCATTAAAACTGGATCTTACGAAATCTGGCCGTAAAACGTTTTTAAATTCTTCAAAACTCTGACTTAGTTCAGGACTTGAAACAAACACTAGCTCGTGAGATCTGTCAGTATCAACCTTACTTAAAGGTTGGTAGGAAGTTGGCAAGAGTCTCGAACTGCTCATAATTAAAGTCGACCCCCTCCTGAGGGTTTCTCTACCTATCTCGACGATTTCCAGGGAGTTTTGTCCGATGACGAAGCTCTTGTAAGCTCGTATGAAAATTATAACCAACGTGAGAAGACCGCCGAAGATTAGTGAGTATGTGATTACTGGGCCGAGGATGGGAGCTACTCTTGTCGCCAGGTAGAGCCATCTCCATATTGACGTTGTAACTTCTGGGATACCCTGTGGGGAGAGAAAACTTACCATGTTAATAAATCGTTAATAAATGTATGTCTTTCAATAGAATTTCTATTATTTTGAACTAGCTTTTTTAGTTTTTGTGCGAAATACGAATTATTTTTCTAAAGTAAATGTAGCCTAAATTATTCCTTATAGCATCAGCTATCTGCCAGTGATGGTCCCGTTAAAATCGGTCCAATCGTTTCGAAGATTACCCAGAACAAACAGGCAGACTGACAAACATTTTACATTTTTTTTGTCATTGTTATTTTGTTATTGGTACCGTACCTATATACTTTCATATGCATATAGTAAAAAGCTATTATAAATTTCGGACATACGCACGGCATTAAGTCAGCCAAGTTCGGAACGGGCGACATCGGCCAGAGTGTATATTTATACGAACAATTTTGAGCTACTTTTGACTCTTCCATGAGTCCAATACTATTAGTCTTAAACACACTTGAAATTTTGTACACTTAATACGAGTGTCAAATTCCATTGCTGTTCCGTTATATCCTCAATTCATTTACGATACAATTTAATACTTTCTTTGAAATGAGATTTTTAATCATATAAGTAAAACCCATTAGATCCCATCTCTTTTATCGATGAAATGGCCCGTTTTGGAAGTGACACTTCTTATGCGACTTTCAACACGTTAAACGTTTTTAACGCACATTATCGGTCTCTCCTCTTTGTGTGAGCCAGAGCGAGAGAGCAATATATTTTCGGTCTCTCCTCTTTGTGTGAGCCAGAGCGAGAGAGCAATATATTTTCGGTCTCTCCTCTTTGTGTGAGCTAGAGCGAGAGAGCAAATGTCGGTGTGTATGTATATTGCACACTGTTTAAATAAAATAGAAAATATCTTTTAAAATGAAGTTTCACTTCTATCGTGTGTGAATTTCACACGACACACACCTTTTTTACATTTATGTTCTACTTGAGATATAAATTACTTGGGTCCAACATGACAAACACTATTTTTATTTTTTTAATAGGTTATATGTAGTTCCCCACTTACTTCTTCAATCCACATCACCGGGAATATCATATCAGGAAATTTGTTTATATTGTTCACCATTATGTTAGGAGCTCGATTAACTTTCATATTAAGCTGGACTCGAACGAAACCTTCTATAGGGACGCCAAGCTTCTGTAACATACAATAATTAAAACATTGTACAAAACATATTTAGGTTATATATTGAGATATAGCTGTGTCTCGCGGTGTCACCCGCGAATAACTTAAAAGAAATCGCTGAATAGAATAGAAAATAATTTTATCGGGCGGCCAGAGTCATGCGTCACAACTCACACGACTCGTTCGCGCCACTACACCTTTAGTCATAGACCAGAGCCGAGTGTTGAATTATTTTAATTTTACATTATCTGCCAAACTATTCATCCAAATAACATACTATAAAGGGCATAGTATATCTTCTTAAAATTGTCTTGATGATGAAGTAACTTTTGTTTGTAAGGATTAATATGCCATGTCTTATAATAATGTTCATAAATAACTTTTCAATTTTCAATCACAAAATACCTTATTGTGGCTTATGTATAAATAGATGTATATGCTTACATAAGCATATTAGTACATACTAAGGAGCAATATTTTATATATTGTCCATCTAATTAATTGTCTTCAAACTAGTTATTCCTAGGCTAAACTAGTAAATCCCGACAGGCGAAGGATAAACTATGCACCTATATACTTTCTATAAAACACTTCTGTTGATTATATGCAATGGGTCTGTCTAGTGATAAAAAGCTTACATGCTGTTATGCGACTTCGGTAGGATTTGATTAAATGTTATGTTTGAAAAATAATTAGGTATAATTTATTGTTCTAAATACGACTCGGTTCGAAGGACCGATGAAAAATAGAATCGAGTACATACCGGCTGTATCATAAAGTACGTTTCGTGTTTCTTCCTGTCAGGCTTGAGGCCTTCTACTTTAGCGAGGAGTGAGGGGTCTGCATCCAAGAAATGAGGGTACGAGAGGTAAACGGGAGCATCTGAAATAAAATAAGAAATCCTGGTAACGTAATAAATGAAATGAAGTAATGATGACTTAATGGTAGCGTTATCGATGGAAGGGAGATCGAATCCCTATAATGAGCTTGAGCTTTCGGTGAAGGGAAACGTTATGAAGAAACCACACCATGGTGGTATGATATTTTCAGCCCGTCTGGCTGGCTACTACTCTTAAGTTAGAAATCTGTCGCCAAGCACCTATACGTCTGTTCTGGCAGCTGCACTTGAGAGCCAGTTCTCCATTAGGCTTAGCGTGGTAACATCTTGGGCCATATCGTCACTTAAAACTAGGTGGGTCTATGTCAAAACGGTAAATCTATAAAGAATAAAAAAGTTATTAGGACTAATCGAAAGAAGTTTGTCCCAAACTGAAATGTGTCTTCTTAGCTAGTATGGTATCCTATATCTAAAATACTGATTTATTTTATAATTGGTTGGGTGAAGGTCTATCTCTCAAACAGTGTACAAAGGTTTGAGTTGATTGAACTAGTCAACGTCACTTTGTCTGTCTGTCCATTTATGTTCTTTTCACGCGAAAACCACTTATCCGATTTACATGATTCTTTTTTAATTCATAGCTATACTATCTGGCCAGGTTATAGGATGTATTTTGCATGATAAAGTAACATGCGAAATACGTAACGGACGATAATGGTGAATCTATTCGGAAAAAAGACGCATTTGGTGTGCTTTAATTGCTTAACTTGATTAAACCATACGAGATAAATCAAATTAATGTTCTATATAATTGTACATCTACAAAAAAACCTACGAAAAAGTCACAATAGCATATACCTATCTTCTAAGAATCACCCACTATAAGCATTTTTGTCTTCCGTTTTTTGAGCGGGGGTATCACGAATCGCGCGTATGTTCGACCGAAGGTATTCTGTAGTTCACGCGAGCGGAACCGCGGGCACAGCTAGTTTACTATTAATCCTAAAACACTTCCATCTTGAACAATAAGAAAAACCTGCGGAAACTTAACCCGATATACGGTTCTGGTTTTCATTGCCTATCTACCGACTAATGGACGTAAGCGTATCCAGGGTTCACCATTCCAAATAAATCTTTGCTTTTATATTAAGCAACTAAGATTGTACCTTTTAAAGGACGTATCTACTGTTAACATTTATGGGATTCGTGATCAGAAAGAGAGGTAGGCACAGATAAATTTCCTTTGAGATTTCTAAAAACTTACACAGCCAGGCTGGTGAAATACCTTCACCCTAACGAAGATCGCAGCGGAATAAGCAATGCGGAGAGTAGGGTTTTCAGAGCTTCTTGGGGAAGGGGGTTTCGAATAAAGGTAGGGCATAGAGAAATTTCTTTTGAGATTTCTATCTATTTGGTGTAATCCTTCTGGTGAAATACCTCCACCCTAAAGAAGAAGGCATCCAAATAACCTTGTGTTGTTTTCCGACGGTGAGTAGGGTTTCTCAGAGTTCCTTGGAGAAATAGAGTTCAAGGTCGGCAACGTTCTTATTAACGGTATTATTATTATTATTTATTTGTTTAATTTTGTACATATTTTTATTCAATCGAATTTTAGGCGCACCGTGACTTGCTCTGGGGTTCCAGAGTTCCGAGTGCCTCGTGGCACTTCAGCATTTATGCTGAGCTGGATGCCTTTTCTTAATGTCTGGACACGCTGCTGAACTATTTATAGTATTCCTAATATATATAGTATTTGTTTTGTTATATGTATGTAAAATTAGTTTTTTTTTCTGTGCATAGTTTTCTGGTTAAATTTCCGTTTATCTGTATGTGTGTTTGTGTATTGCCGTGTCTTGTTATTGTGAATAGATGTTTTCTTTCTTTCTATTGACTTATGGTGTTACAAGCGTTCATAGGCTACGGTAGCCGCTAACCATAACTTGTTTACGACCTTAGTTGTTTATGAAAAAAGCAGAAAATATGTAGTATTGATTACTAACTATATTGGCAAGGGCTTATATTTTGTAATCCTCTCGGAGCGCATTCCTCCCCTTCGCAATAGCATTTGTTATCGGTATTGACGCTGGCGCACTCGAAGGTTGAGTCCGGCGGTGTGTAGAGCCCGGCTTCGATACCTGAAAATTTATTATTGCTTGTTTATTTATGGCTTTATTTTCATCGTGGTTTCATTCATTTTCATCTATTTACTGATTGTGCGAGCACGCTTCTCCTTCGCTATCGCGCTTCCTGTACTAGAGTTAATTAAGTCGTTTTTTATCGTTATAGGTTTTCGTGTAGTGAACACAATCTCACCTGATTTTAAGTGACGATGTGATCCAAGATGATAACACGCTAAACCTAGTGGAAGACTGACTCTCAAGTGCAGCTGCCGGAACACACCTATTGGTGTTTGGCAACAGATTTTCAACTTGAGGGTGGTAGCTAGCCAGGTGGGCATAAGAAAAAGCCCTACCACTATGCTATGGTTTTCTCACGATGTTTTCCTTCACCGAAAACTCAGGCTCATTGCAGGGATTCGAACTTACGTCGAACGACGCATTGTCCGTACAACGTTACAACTAGTGTGTGGTGTTCGTGGTCTAAGCTCTTTCAACGCTTTAAGGGGCATTGTTCCTACCAGCAAACCCAAAAATAGCCTAAGAACACTTACCGTCTTTGTAGACATCTTTTCTGTATTGCATCGGTAATATCCTACACAGGTCTTTATCATAGATGTTAACGAAATCTGATTTCGTAACCGACCGCGGTGGGAAGAAAGATCCTTCGGATGCCCTGAAATTGAAATTCACTGTTCAATAGAGGAAGTTTCAAACTGTGGTAGTTGGCAGTACCTTGTTTGTTGTGGTATCTGTGTGCAATTTATATTAAAACTAGCTGTGTCCGCGGCTCCGCTCGCGAAGACTACAGAGTGCTGTCAGTCTAGCGCCAAAATTGAACAATTGCTTCGTTTAAAATCAAAGGCGACAAAGTTGGTCTGACCTATAGTATGGTATTTAAAAAAAAAACATTAATAAATTTCAATTGTATAATATCCGTGGTCAACATTTTATTATTAGCTTCACCCATAGTTAAACTTAATAAAATATTCACCATAAAAATCTATGAAGAGTACAATTGAAACTTATCTATATTTTCAGAATCAATGAAATCACTTGATCCTAATCTGGCTTAAGGTGTAATATGACGTTATCGTCAATGTCGTCTTTATCCACTGTAATGATATATTTATTACCGACACACTATAAGATAATATACTATAATATAAGAGTTACATTCATTAAGAGTTTGAGAGTTTCACCTAAAATAAAAATGTGGGGCGCAGACTGAAGTAAAACATTGAGTGCCGAGTGGTGCAAACATTAGGGTAAACCTTAAGTTCAATTTTATCCTAAATTTCCCTAAATCCCTGTAAAATTTAAAAAGCCCAAACCGTACATATTTTTGTCGTTCCGTCCTAAAAAAGGAAGAAATCCCTAAAAGTAGAAGTTAGTGGGAGTTGTTACTTGAATAAATTCCACATGGGTGAAACCATGAGACACAATTACTATATAAATAACAAGCTGTACCCGCGGCTCCGCTCGTATAGATTTCAGAATGCTGTCGGTCGACCGCACGCACGAATTGTGCTGCCTCAAAAATGCTTATTGTGGGTGACCCATAGAAGGTAGACATAGGCTATTACTGATTTTTTAGGACATTTTAAGATCTACAATTATGTAGAGCAATATTTTATTATATCGCTTATGATTTACTCAGCGTAAGCCATTCAATCCCTCCAAAAGCGTCTTTTTCCCAAAATGATTCATCATTATAATCATTGCTTATCTCGTATGTTAATTTATATAACCAAATATATTCTATAACCTGTCTAGGTAATACATCTATGAATTAAAGGGAAAAACGTTGTAATCGGATTTGTGGTTTTCACGTGAAAAGAACATGAACGGACAGACAGACAGAGAGACGTTGAGATTTATAACATGTGTTGAAGATCAGACGAACGATATAATAATTGAAGCTATAAAAGATTTTGATATCAATTTGCATACTGTGTAGTAAGCAGACTCGAATAAAGGTTATTTCAATAATAAATTATTTTGTTTTAACAACATTATTTGATTAAATTAATATTAATTGGTTTGAAATTATATTCAACTTGTTCATAAACAAGAATATTATGGAAATTGATTATGCATTTAAACTCTATTTATAACATATTTAAATACATTTTTGTCTGACCGTGGCCCCTATAAAATGTTATTACTGACATCTTCAGCCGGGTATCTACGTTTTAAGTAGTATTAGTATAATTCCCTCGTTGGTGAAGGGGAGATTCAAAGAGAGGTAGAGCATAAGGAAATTTCTTTGGAGATTCTTCTCTCTACTTGGGACAGTCCGACTGGTAGAATACCTCCACCCTACAAAAATAACCTTGTGTTATGTTCCTGCTTTAAGTAGGGTTTCCAGAATACCAGAGATTTGCGGTAGGGGACTCCAAGGTCCAAGCATTCACTCCAAGCATTGGCTACGGTAGCTGCTTACCATAAACGAGCCGTATGCTTATTTATTACCTTAGTAGTATAAAATGAATAGATAAATCTTGACGACATCTGTCGATTGAAACTAAAACGAGCGTCATAGCTTCTCCGAGTGATTATTTATACTGAATTATGCGACACAGCGAAACGACCTTAAAATAACAGCGCGTCCCCCGCCCTCGTGCCCGATGCGTCACTGCCCGCACTCTACGTAACGAATTCTTTGATCTTTCTATTGAATGTTGTAATATTTTTTTTAATGTAGATGATGTATTTGTAGCTGCAATGTTAAACCGTATCCCTCGATTTTGTTATCATCAGTTTTTTGAATCGTCTACCACTACGGTAGCAAATTTAAAGAAGTAATCACGTCAAAAAAGAAGTACTAGTAGACGTCTAACCGTAAGTTGGTGCAGGGCTTATTTTTCCAGTGCGGTATGTGGTCGAGTCCGTTCACTTTGTCCAGATAACCGAACCTGTCCATGCTCTTGTGTCCTGTGTATATAGTTGACACTTCATCGAGTGTTCCGTTTCTCTGCAACAAAATATTTATTAAATTATTAATCTTACCTCAGAAACAACGTAACACATTCAAGTATTACATGAGTTTGAATCCCTGCAATGAAGTACCTCAGTTTTCGGTGAAGGATGAAACATCGATGATGAAACCATAGCATTTTCTAACGCCTCCTGGCCTGATCTACAACCCTCAAGTTGAAATTCTGTAGCCAAGTATCTGTAGGTGTGTTCCGGCAGCATGTTACCACCTTGGGCGTCATCGTCACTTAACATCAGGTGAGATTGTAGCCAAACGCTAAATATATTAAGAATTAAAAGAAAACATCACAACTTGTCTGAATCTTTTCAGGCAAATAAATACAGAAAGTTTTGCATTATTTTAAATTGGTCAAGCATTTAATGTATCGAGGAAATTTAGAATTTTACAATGAACATTAGTTAGGGGGCGTACATTAATTAGGTACGTGAGCGTCTTTGATAATTTTTTGACCCCCCCTCCCCCCTTGGTGAGATATCGTAAGATTTTTCTCAACTCCCTCCACCTCCCCTAATCTCACGCGAGATTCTTCAAAACTTCTATTTGGACTGTAAACGTATTGGATTATTGAGGAAAAAAAAACTTGTAAGACTAGTATTTGTGAATATAACGTAATTTAAAATCAGAATCATAAAATTAAATAATGAATATCAAACAAAAATTAAGGAAAGATTTATTCCAGCGCGACTTCGCTGCTCTGCGAAGTTCGGACGAATACGCTAAAAACCATTTTCTCAGATTTGGCCATATTTTATTCTAGAAATTTTACACTGTTTTCTGCAAGAAAAATAATTACGTGATATTTACCAAGACCCCCCTCCCCCCTAAGTGAGATCTGGAAAGATTTAGCTTGATTGGGAGGAGCTTGATTGATTGGGGCCCCCTAGAACACCTCACGTAATTAATGGACGCCCCCTTATGTCTGTAGGCTATAGGGGTGTCAATTATATCTTGCACTCTGATGTCAGATCCCTCGTCTCAGCCCTGCTCAGGACTATTAGGAATCGTAATTTCATACGTTTCATTGCAATGTATTGGTAAAGTTAGCTATATGTAGTTGGCAACATACGAACAAAAATGCGACAGAAAAAGGACGTTCAGTTTTCTCGAACTTCAAAATTTTACGAGTATTTTTTTTCAATTTTTCCTGCCTTTTAAATCTAATTAAAACAAAAAATTACCCAAATCGGTCATGCGCTTCTCAAGTAATACGCTTAGCAACAAACAGCATTTTAATTTTATTTATATAGACTAACTGTGGCCGTGACTCTGCTCGCGTGGACTACAGAATACAATTTTTTTTAATAAAGATATCGTAGTAATTTTTTGATAACAACCAAGTACCTATCTAAGGAGTATAACAAAAAAAAATTCAAAATCTATCTGGTAGTTTTTGAGTGATTCGGCGCACAGCTGCAAAATTAATAATTTTATTTATATAATTATAAATTCTGTCTCTTCAAGGAGATACACCTTACCGCTAACAAAAGTCCCATTTGACTGTTTGGCCTCTTCCCTTTAGGGTAGAAGATGTGCGCAAGAGTCACCAGCGGATCGTTGTAACTGGAAGTAAATAAAAATATAATGTTAACAGCTTGTTTGTATGGTGCCATCTCATTTCCTTAATTTGTTTATCTGTCGCCAAGCATATATACGTATGTTCCTACAGTTGCATTGAAGCGACAGACTAACCATCTCGAGTCAAAGCCAGTTTGTAGAATATATTTTTTATCGTTATAAGTTTGGCGTAGTGGCCACAATCTCACCTGATGTTAACTGAAGATGTGGCCCAAGATGATAACTAACGTCAATCGGCGCGAAGTCGTACACGCTAACACTGAGCCATCATTGCTTAACTCACATAACATTGCTTAACATTGTATTCGACTCGCGACTACCATGCACATGGTGATACATCCATCACAGTGGTTATCTTTTGTTTTGTAGCATTTTTGGATCCGTAAGTGTATATCCAGCAGCCAAGAAGCTTGCAAGCCTACATGACAAGGATCACACGTAGGATTTTAGATTTGTTGGTCGTCTTTTCGGATTATACTGTGCTTATCATAGGGGACACACAGTGCCTTTACTTTGCCGTGTAACTATTAAAAAAATTACTGAACATCAGATGAGACTGCAGTCAAATGCTGAAATATATATGTTAATATAACACTCTAACACTATAATTTCTGGAGCTACTGATCCGATTGTAGATTGCTCAATTTTATATTGTTTTATTTTGCAATTAGCCTGAACTTTCGGTGAAGGAAAACATCGTGACGAAACCATGGCATGGTGGTAGGGCATTTTCTTATGCTCACCTGGCTAGCTACCACCCTCAAGTTGAAAATCTGTCGCCAAACACCAATAGGTGTGTTCCGGCAGCTGCACTTGAGAGCCAGTCTTCCACTAGGTTTAGCGTATTAATATCTCGGGCCACGTCGTCACTTAAGATCAGATGAGATTGTGGCCACAATGCTAGCTGTGACACACGCTATAATAACCGGTGTTGATAAATAAATTAAATATATTTTCATCAGGAATGGCAATCCGAAAGTTTTTAATTTGTCTGTCTATTTTTTTTATATTTTAGTTTAATATGTTTGTCTATTTTTCGTTATTAGCGGGAAATATAGGTTTTAAAATAATGTTTGAATGAAGTTTGATGAAGAATTAAGGTATATAAGGTGTTGCCAAAAAAAAACAGATTGAATTTCACTCACCCAAAAACCAATTCCTCGGCTGTGACGTCCACAAACGCTTTCGCTCGATCCTTGTAGGTTAAGGCTAGACCAGACACGAACAGATTGAACAACCAACCGGCCATGTTGTGGGAGAATGACGTCACTGTCTGGAAAATGAAGAATACGGAATGCTTACTTTTAGCTCGACAAAAATATGAGGGAGTGATGGACTTGTTTAAGACAGGAAGTCGCATTTTTAGGAACGTTCAGAGATGGAATATATTGTGGGTATTGCCCTATTAGCTAAAGAGCCACATGAATAAAACGTCTACTTTAAATTTGACTGGGATAATAAAATTAATTACCTTAATAGTAGATCAAAAATAAGAAACAATATTCTGTAGGCTACAAATGTGTTTTCAAATATGTGGAGAAAAATTTCGAATGATATACCTCCCCAATTACGTTTTAAAAGTAATCCCCGCGTTTAAAAAAATAGCCTTAGAAAATATTATTTGTTAATTTATGGTCCTAAAATTATTTCATTTACAATTTCAGCATTAAAAATTTAATTTTCTTCTTGCCAGTTCGTAGTTTCCTGGCATATTAATTTAATTTACTAACACTTATTCTCTCATATTTCATGTTCGACATGCGACATTATAAACTGGGCCAATCAACTAGAACTACAACACAATCAATCAACTACAATACAATACCCACAGTTGGAGAAGTTAGATAACGTTTTTACGGAAAATATAAAATTTATTTTTAGTTTATTTTGATCAATGGCTTTATCAAAGACCACCGTCGCGCCCGTGCGAATGATATCGTACACAATGCAAACTACTTACCGCGAAAAAAACCCATCTATGTGGTTTCTGACAAAATTCCTGTATACGGGAAGTGTAAGGAGTTTTGTATGTTTTGTGTGTTTGTATTACACACCATACACATGCCGTCCTTTTCTATAATAAAAATTAATCGCAAGTGACTTCTTATAATGAAAGTTCACAAGTAAATGTGGTCTTTGGAATGGATATTTTGTATCCTGAGTTACCATGAAATTTCATAGAAACAAAATATTTTGAGTACCTAATCAAGTTTTGCTGTTGTACCTAATAATCTTAGATATAATTGTGATATTACTTTTGTGTATGCATCTTATCCATCAGTATATATTTATAATGATATCTCAGGGACAGCAAAGTCTGGGTAAAATAGTTGATTGACCCAACGATTAATTATTATCATTTATCATCAATCACTTCACTACAGTCGCAGATGATAACTGTATCAAATCGCAAACATCTTCGCGGTACAATACCGTATGCTTATAGTCGTGATTTCTTCATAATTATCGTTTTAACGACAACTTTTCCTTGTAAAAAACATAGCTAAAAAAATGGAATAATGTACTAAATAACTCACCAATAGTGGTATGTTTGGGACCACGAACTTCTGGTTCTTGTCCACGGACATCTCGGGCACGAATCTCAATATCTTATTATGTTGGTATGTGACAGTGTCGTTGTCATGGAATTTAATATTCACTTTCTCCATATCTTCCCTGAAAATAACATAGTTATTTAAATATGCATCTTTGTTTCTATACAATTTGCTGCGATAAAAATAAATAATGCGTTATACTAAAAGTACTCAGATTGTCGAGTTTAAAAAAAAGTCAGCCAGGCGGGCATTACATAATGCTTTACCAACATGCTATGGTTTCATCATGATGTTTTTCTCCACCGAAAGCACTCATTGCAGGTATTCGACCCCACATCTATCGGCGCGATGCACGTACAAGACACCACTGAGCCATCATTTTTCTCATCATATTGTTCTTGTTTTATTATTTAACTAGCAACCCACCCCGGCTTCGCACGGGTAGGAAAGTAATACTCTATTTACGCGGCGCACGCCAGTAAAGCTCGCAGTCGGAATGATTTTTTTCCAAAATGTTCAACAATCATCGTCATATTTCAGCCAATTTACACAAAACCTTAGTGAATTATACAGCTAAACCTTCCTCATGAATCACTCCGTCCATTGATGGCGTCCATTGACGTCCAAAACTGTATGGAAATCCGTTTGGCAGTTTTTGAGTTTATCGAATTCAGACAGACAGAGGCAGCGAAGGGTCTTATTTTATAATATGTAATGATATACCCTTCTATTTCGTTAGTGTTTATACAAAGTCGAATACACCTTGTAAAATTCGCATCACGCTCAATAATTGTTATATGATATTACTAGCTGTGCCCCACGGTTTCACCCGCGTATAATTTAAAAGAAATCGCTGATTAATGATACTTTAGTATAAACAATATTTTTCTCAGGCGGCCAGGGTTATGCGTCACAACTCACACGGCTCGTTCGCGCCACTACACCTGTAGTCATAGACCGGAACAGAGTGTTGACTTATCTTAATTTTACATTATTTTACAAATAAAAGGCAAAGTTTGTCAAATATTTTATCTACATAAAATTGTCTTTATCATGAAGTAACTTTCCTTCGTAAGGATTAATATGCCATGCCTAATAATAATGCCCAAAAATGAATATTAAAATTTCATTAAAAAAAATCACGAAATACCTTATTGTGGCTTATATATAAGAGATAGACATATAGTATTCCGGATTTTTTTTAGATGTAATAAGGAGCAATATTTTTGTAGAACATTGTATTTACGTATCACTAATCATTACGCCAGCGAACGCGGATAAAGCATTTCGGGTGCGCGGTGTGTTCCAACTTAAATATAAATATTTAAGGTTTGCTGAGAGATGTAGCCTAATTCTGGATAGCCTATACTATTCCACGTGAATCTGGCAATCATATACAAAAATATTTTTTTGAATCCGACTGGTTGTTCCAGAGATGAGCCCGTTTAAACAAACAAAAAACTATTCCGCTTTATTATATAAGATAAAAGGAAACCTCTCTGTCAGTCTCTCCATTAATGGGCTTACAACTCGAGACCCACTGAACTGATTTATATGATTCTCATTTTTATTAATATGTGAATTATCTGACCAGGTTTAAGAATATGTTTTAATACATTAGGTAATATATATAATCATTTATGATGACAAAAGTAAATTATAACAACGAAAAATTACTTACAATAATTTTACCTAAAAATAATACAAATCAATATAATCCAGTCGACTATGGCTTAGAATAGAGATATCTAAAACAATTCGGCAGTCCTATCAAAAACTTTAAGAATTACGAGTAGGTACATCGCAATGATCACTTTTGTGTGATAAATCAAATGAATAATGTTTATGACGACATTCCATAACTAATGAAATTAAACAATCGACTCTTCCCGCCACAGAGGGCGTAAAGACCATTTTGACCAAATTGTCTTACGCTATTTAATTCTGGGTTTCTTAAATTATGCTACAATGAAAAAATACGTTGTTATTACCAAAGATTTTTTTTAAGCTAAAAGTCACTTTTCTTCAGGACAAGGTCATAAACAATATTTTTTTAAATTACGAGAGCAAACTTGTAATTACAAAAAGGTTATTTATGTAAGAAAGTTTTTCTTTTTAGTTCATTGCTAAAAATATTTAATTTGGAGTTACGTCCTCTGATAGAGTCAATATAATAAGTTCTTTATGGCATTAGGAGTCTTTGTTTAGGAAATAAGTATTGCGTACAAAGAGGTCATGCAATAAATAATTCAGTTGCTTTGTTTAACGCGCTAATCTCTGGAACTTCCAGACGGATTTAAAATTTTTTTTTTTCATTTTATAGACTGTTTATTGAAAAAAAATAGCTATAATAACTTCACGCTATGGCCCTAAGGAGCAGAGCAGTAACCATGAATGTCAAGCAATCGGGCAAGCTGTAAGGAAGTGATGTTTTTATTCGAACTGATTATACTGTTAGCCTTAGCTTGGAGCATTTGCGGCTTTTACAGCTTCACCGGGCTTTAGGCAAGTGAAACGACCATAGGCTACATGGGTAAAACATGGGTAAAACACGGGTGAAACCGTGGGGCACAGATAGTTACACTTATATTAGGTACACTTGTAACTAACTAACTAACAATGTAATAAAATCTTAGAAGTCAATTTTAACCTACTTCTAATTGTCGTATCGAAATGAAACTTTCGGATGATAACTCTATAATTTGGTATCTTACAGCTGATCTGATGATGGAACTAGGAGGTGGAAAGTGGAACACATCAGTGGTATAATAAACCCCTCGAGTTCGGGCTCATATGATTTGTTTTGACAAGTCCAATAGATTGGGCTTGGCAACGAGAGTCTGGTGATGGTGCCAGAAGGTAGATAGTGGAACTCTTTAGTGGTTACTAGCAAACCCCTTGAGTTTAGGCTCATATGATTTGTTTTGACAAGTCCAATAGATTGTGCTTGGTAATGAGATGTTATTATAAGACTTAAGTTGTATAATTTTTAGTGCGTAGTTAAAAGTGCGTTTTTAGTTTTTTAAACGTTTTGAACTTATTGTAAATCCTTTGTTATTTATTTTGACATTCCGGTAATCATATTGCTATTATTTTTAAATTTTCAACTTTTGGCTCTGATCTTTTTATCGTACCCATGTACCTATTTACGCATTAAGAATTTTTTTTCTTTTTGTTAGCTGTATTTTGTTATCAATAGTGACGTGCAGTTGGTCCTAAAATTTATCGAATCTATAATTTTAGGACACAAAATTTATTTATTACACAGATTTCTAAACCATATATATTATGGTCTAGTTATATACGCGAACAAATCTTTTCATGATATTACTAACAAAAAAACAGCGCCATTTGACAGAATCCATAATGGGTTATAATTATTAGTGTATTTATGTACAACACCACTCGGCATTTATGTTTTTTTAAATTAGTTTTTTTTTAAATCTAATACATAAATCAAATACAGTATTGCTGGCCAGCACAACTAGGTACTACCTCCAACAAACTCGCGTCAATGCTCAATGCAAAACAACAGTTTCAATTGACGTTGTTTCGAAAAAAAAACAAACTGTTAATATATGTTAATTACGTTTTATTCAAACTTTTTAATTAGCTACTACTTGAAATGCTAATGATAAATCCAAAAACTTATATTGCGACTTGCATTCATTTATATATATTTTTTTTTAAATTGCAAGATTAAATTATAAGCAAGCCTTACTTATGCCTGATACTTAGGTATGGAATTGAAAAATTATGGCGATTGTCTTAAACACTTTAATATATGCACATTATCTAATCGAAGAGACATGCTAGATATTATTTTCCTCACTAAGTTGATTAAACGCTCTATAGAGACAGCATATATTTTTTCGTCTTTGTAATTTACTGTTCCATGAAAATTACCAAGACCAGCTAGTTTTAACCTATTTGCTACAGAAATAGTACTCTCTAACATGAGGTATAATGCTCCTATAGCGGGAATAACGAGATTTATTAACAAACTTCACAAAATCAACAAGCTGGACATTTTACATGACGTCGTTCCCGCAATCAAAACATAGTTTGCTCAGTTTTCAGAGTGAGCTTTCGGTGAAGGAGAACACGTGAGGAAACCATAGCATGGTGGTAGGGCTTTTTCTAATGCCCACTTGGCTAGCTACCACCCTCAAGTTGAAAATCTGTCGCCAAACACCAATAGGTGTGTTCCGGCAGCTGCACTTGAGAGCCAGTCTTCCACTAGGTTTAACGTGTTACCATCTCGGGCCACATCGTCACTTAAAAAAAAAGTTATAAGAGTAATGTTGATTGATATATTAGTTTACCAATTATTGTCTTTTATTTTTTGTTACCTTTGAATCTGCTTTATCTTCTGTTTCTTTTTACTCATTATATTTTATTTATCATGTAGTCCACAATTTAAATTATAGTAACTAAGCAAAGTAATGTGTCTATCAAAGTGAAACTTAGTCTATCGCCCCAAAACAGTTGGTCGTAGAGTAGGAAACTGAGAGACTCGAGGCGAGCCGTAGAGTAAGGAACTGTGAGATTCGAGGCGAAGATGAAGTAATATTTTTTTAAGTTTCACTTGCATCTTGGTTTTATAAAATAACACAATTTTTTTTTCCTTACTTGTCTTAGTTTTCTTTTTA
Organism: Saturnia pavonia; assembly: GCA_947532125.1. Taxonomy (NCBI): domain Eukaryota; kingdom Metazoa; phylum Arthropoda; class Insecta; order Lepidoptera; family Saturniidae; genus Saturnia; species Saturnia pavonia. The sequence continues at coordinate 3,102,680 of OX383922.1, forward strand.
TGTAAGTGTTCAAATAAATAAATTAAATAAATAGACATTACATGTCACTATTGTAATATGTCAAAACGGCAATCATAGCGTGCCACTTAAATAATATATATTTTTTCTTAGAATACTCAACCCTAACATTTCTGCGTTATAAAATATGAATATATTAATGTCAATGTCCTATCACGCTGTGGTAGCCTTAACACTTAGAAATGTCTTTATTTAGTGTATCGGCCAGTTGCCGTACATTTTAATATGTATTTTTTTATTTAGAGATAGATGGTGAACTTACAGGTAACAAAATAACACATATATAAAGAAATATCATAAAGAAAATCAGCATCAGTCATAAAAAATATCAGTCACATAGATATACAATAATATAATTTTATAAATTAGTTGTAAAAATTTAGAAAAAAAAAATAGGTTAGAGTTTTCTTAAATTTGAGTGAACTGGTTTGAAAGAGATCAATGTCTATGGCTTTGGAAATGATATTAACTTGATTGCTAGCTCTGACTAAAAATGAGATCTTCCTGTATGATGATTTCACTAACGGACGTGTAAAGGGAACCTGTTTCTCGTAAAAAGAGTTGGTACTCCCAGGTTAATATTACTTAATAGTTCCGCGCAGTCTACCATATCTTTAGTGATTATTAATACATTTGTGATATCAGCTATTCGTCTGCGTTCATAAAGAGGACGAATGTGATTGAATTTACAACTAAGGGTATAGTTAGAATGATAACGTTTGCTTTTGTACCTTATAAATGAATCTAAGAAATCATTTTTGTATCCGTTCTAAACGGTTAACATAAGTATTGAAAATTTCGGGTTCCATACTTGAGAGGCGTATTCAAGGTGACTACGGACAACTGAACAATATAGAATCATTAAAGTTTTAATACATTTAAATTCAGTTGATAAACGCATGACCAATCTAAGATCCATCCATATATGATAATCAAAAATGTAATTTGGAATCAAATATACTACCTAAGTCTATCTAAGTCATCTTATCAACTCGAGTTAGTATAGGTTTTTTAAAGTGTAATTAAATTTAAATTATACATAAAAATTAAATATAAATACAATGTTCTATTAAATAGTTGTGTACGCGGTCGATGTGAGTTTTACTTTATTTCATTTTACAAAGAGGAAACGATTATTGACGTAGGACAAACAGGAAACTTAAAATGTATTTATATATTTTTTCTTCTTATAAATCTGTCTATCTTTTTCTACGGGGTTTCGCAAGAACGCTATGAATGATTAATGGTTTTTTTAAATATTTTACAATGTAACAATGCTTGCCGCACTGAAGGGTGTAGTTAGTATACGAGCTGAACCAACTCACCCCTCAGGCGTAGCAATATTACTGTAGTTGACTTTGACTTTTTTTAAAGTAACACGGTGAAGATACCACACTGTCATCATCATCATCTCAGCTGAAAGACGTCCACTGCTGGACATAAGCCTCCCCCAATAATCGTCACAATAAGTGGTCTTGCGCTGTTTGCATCATTTCAAGCGTGTACGGACATCGCGTCGATGGACGTGAGTTCAAATCCTTGCAATAAGCCTGAGCTTTCGGTGAAGGAAAATATCTTGATTAAATCATAGTATGGTGGTAGAGCAATTTCTAACACTCGTCTGGCTAGCAAGTTGAAAATCTGTCGCCAAGCACCAATAGGTGTGTTCCGGCAGCTGCACTTGAGAGCCAATCCTCTCATAAGGCTTAGCGTATAACCATCTTGGGTCACATCGTCATTTAAGTTCACGAGAGATTGTGGCCACAACGCAAAAAAAAATCCAGCAGCTTCCCGCAACGTTCATCAAGTCGTCAGTTCAGACTAGTACAGATTCCTATCATTCTGATTGATTACTGGATAAAAATCCGCTGATCTCGAGGTTCTGTAAGGGACCTTTTTTTTTCTTTTTTTGCCTAGTTAGATTAGACAAAAAATTTCAGACCACTAAATACACATACACATGTTCCTTCCCTCCTCCCAGGGGGCAGAAACATGTATATATGTATAGTTAGTTTAGATCGAATTACGGATAGGGAATTAGTCAGATCGCGACTTAATTGCATACGCGCAACAGTCCGAGCCGAGGTTCGGCCACTTTGGCACCCTCGGATGTTGTTGCTTAGCTTTCGTGGCTGAGTGCCCTAAGCGCTCGCCCCCAAGCCCGGTAAAGCTGTAAAAGCCGTAAAGGCTCCAGGGCCCCTAAGGCTAACAGTATAGTCAGTTCGAAAAAAAAAAAAAAAAAAAAAAAAAAAGTAAGGTGGTCGTGACCCAGCCAGATACAATTGCCGTGCCTTAACAGCCAGGAATTTGGTATAGAAGTATTCGTACAATACAAAAGTTCTTTCCGTGGCGAAATTAAATCTACAACTTATCGGTGAGTAAATCAAAAAATACTTTTATCAATTTAGTCATCAACAAGAATCATCTTTTAATTTTTTGTCAACTGTAAAATAATATTTAGAGTTATAATAATCATATTTATAATTTAGTACATGCGCAGAGAGGAGTCACTTTAACATAACAGTCACTTAACATAATGATACACTCTATAATAACATTTTGACAGTAAAACCTGCTTGACAAGGTCCTTGAACTTAGTGTCCGGTAAATCAGTGATGTGGTTCGTGATCTTATTATAGCTATTATAGATTCATTAATTAAGTAAGGATGATTTTGTCGATTTTTGAACCTCCTAACCTCCACGTAATGGTACATAAGATTTCTCGAACACCGCCTCCCTCTTCTTAAGTGAGATTCTATCTCATTTTTCAGAATAATAAAATATTGCTAGAAAAGGGTCAGTTAGACTAAAACTCACAGTGTGACGTAAATTAAAGATTTTTAATTTTTAACACATAATTTAGGTTATACTATTTGATTTCTATCGGTTATGGATTACCTTGAAATAGGATCTACCTAACTAGATAGTTTGTCCCACGTAAACATAATCATCAACAATTCCAAGCGTATAGTCTCTGATCTTCACGGGAGTTGGCGCTACATGGACGTTCGACATAATCTTCGTCTTGTCCATGTTCATTCCAAGACCAACTCGATCAGAGGCTTTACTGAGGTCATTGAGCATTGCACGGAGGTCCTCCATGGTCTCAGCCAAGACTACTATGTCGTCGGCAAACCGAAGGTGGGTGATGTATTCGCTGTTTATATTGATGCCTAGTCCTTCCCAGTCCAGAACATTGAAATCACCTACCAGTGCAGCGGTGAAAAATTTAAGACAGATAACATCTCCTTGTCTGACTCCCCGCTGTATCACGATCGGTTTCGAGTCGAATTGACATAGTGGCGTTTTCATACAAGCACTTCAATACTTCGATGTACCGGTAGTCAACTTGGCACCGCTGGAGAGACTGTAGTAGTACAGCCCAGGTCTCAATCGAATCGAAGGCTTTCTCGTAGTCCACAAACGCTAAACAAAGGGGTAGGTTATACTCTTTGATCTTGAGCGACCGAGACGGTTCGTAATAATTTTCGAAAATAGCTTATAAACATGGCTCAAAAGTGAGATGGACTTATAATTCTTCAATAGAGTATTGTCACCCTTTTTGAAGAAGAGTACCACCACATTTTTGTTTTATGCTTGTGGCGTTTTACCTTCGTGGATGACGGAATTGAACAAGATTTGAAGGGCCCTCAGTACTGGTTTACCACCCGCCATCAATAGTTCGGCTGTGATTCCATCATCTCCGGTAGCTTTGTTGTTTTTAAGCTGTTTGAGAGCCATACTAATCTCGTACAAGCTGACGTCCGGGATGTCTTCTGTGTAGTGTCGAGTCAATCTAGCTCTTGGGTCTTTAGCTAGATTCGTAGTGGGTTTCTGCGTTGATGTGCATAACTGTCCATAGAACTTGTTAACTTCACTCAAGAGCTCAGGTTTGGATGACACGATTCTGCCGTCAATCGTCGAATCCAACTCGGCTGGGCAGCGTTTGGAAATCTACTAACATGTTTTTGTTCAAGATACCGCAGTGCCTCAAGACGAATGTCTTTGACAAGTGTGTGTTGCCAGTGATTATATATGGTGCGGAGACGTGGACGCTAACAATGGGTCTCATAAGAAATGTCCCCCTCCCCTTCAAGATAAGGGGATGTAGAGATTTTTTTAACACCCTCCGCCTCGGGACCATTACGTAATTAATGGCCCCATAACACTATTACTTAAAAAACGTTTATTGGTTTTACAAATGTACAACACTTGGACGACAACACGACACATTTTTTTTGTCTATTTGTAGTATTCAAACTGTTCTGGTTTTGGAGAAAATGTAGCTGGTTTTTACGAATATACATAAAATTATCAAAGACTAGCGGCCCGCCCCGGATTCGTACGGGTGTTTTATTTATAAAATTGTAGTACCTCACTTTGCTCTATTGTCAATAATTTCCGCAGCACCCGCGATATAACGATTTTTGTGGTTTTTTTTAACTTTGGGTTACATTATCGAAGTTATCATACGGATCCCCAATTTTTTGAAAATATTCTATCACCTATGTCCATAGGGGATAACGTAGGATTCTAATGTAAAAGAATTTTTCAAATCGGACCAGTTGTTTCAGAGCCTATTGAATGCAAACAAACAATCAAATATTTCCTCTTTATAATTTTAGTTTAGATGTATTGGGAAGCAAAGTTAGGATATTAAATTTCTACAACTTGTTTTTTTATTTATTCGCGAGATCTCATGTTGTAGATTGCTCAAATTTCCTACTTTTGAAATATCGACATATTATCTATCTATATTATACAGTATCTATCGTAGGGTTGTGAGCATACCGACAAGTTCACATTTGTCTATTCAATTAATTGAATTTTTGCTATCTAAAAATTGTATCCACGAGTACCAAACCACATGCCACAGAGGTAGTTGTAATGCCAAATAAATTACTTACAAATTACGAAATAACTTAAAAACACATTATGCTGTCACTGGTGGCCTTATAAGTTGTAATGTGACATATTATATGTTTCTCGGTTTTTTATTATTTTCCATTACCAGGTTGATATCTATTTCCTCAAAAGCTACCTAAAACTTAAGTGATTTGATCTTTTTTTAAATAATCATATTTAACCCGGTTTCGATATGTGAAATAAACATTTATATGTAAAATTATTCAAATTAAAATTCTAAATTAATTTTGACTAACTCTTAAAAGAATAAGGGCGTAAGTTCGAACAAAAGCAGTTCAACTAACACTGTTATAGTTTTTAAAAGAAGAATTATATTTATCTAACGATTTTACTTAACATCTATATAGATGTAGTTATTATTATTTAACTAGCTGTATATTCGGGATTCTTCGGGAGGTTCGGCCCCGATATCACGCGCTGCGACACACGGCCCGTCTGCATGATTACTTCGTTAGTTACTTAGCGTACTTTCTTCATCCAAACTTCGTAGGAAAAACCCGCCACGACCCCCCTCTGCGGCAACTCAAGCTTAGGTCCGATCCATCGGTATGGACTCCTTGATACACATACACATGTTCCTTCTCTGCTCCCAGGGGGAAGAAACATGTATATATGTATAGTTAGTTTCGTTCGAATGATAGGGAATTAGCCAGATCGCGACTTCTTTGCATACGCACAACAGTCCGAGCCGAGGTCCGGCCACTTTGGTACCCTCGAAATTGTTGCAACGCTTTCGCGGCTGAGTGCCTTAAGCGCTCGCCCCCAAACCCGGTGAAGCTCTTAAAGCCGCAAACGCTCCAAGGCCCCTATAACCGTAACAGGCTAACAGTATAAACAGTTCGAACAAAAAATCGTAAGAAATGTATACTGGTAAGTCAATTTACTCCTTTATTCCTTCATACCGTATCATTATGCATATGTTGTATTCGACCTAGGAAGATCGCCCCTACTCAATACCCAGGCTAATTTCGAAATTAAACGAACCAGCGAATACACTCGTAGTTCCAAAGATTAGCTCGTTTAAACAAACAAACACTTGAGATTTATAATATTAGTATTCATACAGCATAATATAATGGACGATACCTGTATACGAATGGTCCGACTTCCACCAGCTTCGGCTTCTCGCCGTTCTCCAGAAAACCCTGTTGGTTCGTCATGTTGAAGATGTAAACTTTCGTTAATCTCGTTACTCCTGGTTTCTGCCAATAACTGTAGCTGATCGACCCGTTCCACAGTTTCAAGTCCTAGGCAAATAAAAAAACATTCGTGTACTTATTATGTACGCGCGTAATAAGTTCCCAGTCCCAGACGTTCCGAAGGTAAAACGTTGACCGCGGAACATTTTTACCAATTTCGATGACGAAATCGAGGCATCTAACGCGTACTACACAACAGCCTTTAGAAACCAAGCGTGCAGGAGATGGGATGTTAACTTTGCTCCTCTTACGGCAACTCTAACTTAGATCCGTTTTCCGGCATGGAGCCCTTGAGCCATGCAGCCGCTTGCACAAGTCAGTGACACTGCATTCACTAGCTATCAACATACAGTCATTACACTGCATCCCTACATACATGCACACCACTCAGTTACCTACATAGGTTTTTTAAGGGACCTTTTTTTGGCTAGTTAGCTTAGACCAAAATTGACAGATTACTTTTTCTCAGAGGTAAGAAACATGTATATATATACGTACAGTTAGTTAAATCGAATTACGGATAGAGAATTAGCCAGTTCGTGACTTAATTGCCACAACGACAACAGCCCAAGCCGAAGTTCGGCCACATTGGCACCCTTGAGAGCTTGTTGTCACGCTTTCGCGGCTGAGTGCCTTGAGCGCTCGCTCCCGAACCCGATGAAGCTGAAAAAGCCGTTTGAGGCTTCAGGGCCCTTAAGGCTAACGTAGGATTAAAGATTTTTAAATATACTCACTCTAAATATAATATAATCCAACCAGGGCACGAAGGATAGTATAATTCCAAGTACTACGGTGCATATACTGACCAAAATAACAGCAAGGCGTCCTGAAAAAAAAACAAATCTTAATCAAACATATTTGATTCAATTTAGGCCTTTAGAAGGCAATTATGAACGTCAATCAGTACTACCCGTTCGGAAAACATCCCAGTCTTCGAGAAGAACCGGCAAGAAAGTCGATTTGGTGTCATACACATAGTGTATTAATATTTTTTTATCTATATGTATTGTTAACAATTATTATTATTTTAGTGGATGTAGAGAAAGGGACTCACTTCCAAACATCACTATCATTCATGTAGTGAATACCCTTTCGAGAATAAAACTTTACTTCCACCCTGTTCGGATAAATTATTTACGATGGATTTCCGGTAAGTAATTAGTCAATTTAACAGTTTATTTTAAAACCTATACAACCACTACAACCAAGTACATAAAACATTTATTTGTCTTACCGAATCTAAAAGATGGATTGTCTATTTTATATTTATATCTGTTATTGAAATTGTGCCTTTTCTTTACAAAGTTTAAACTTTTAAGTTTTTCCGAACATACATTAAATTATCAAAGACGGTAAAGTTAAATAAAATACTAAATACTTATAACTTGTTCCTCGGGATTCGTGAGATATAAAAATTTTCAACATACACATATACAACTCACGGTGGCTTAATAGCCAGGAATTAGAAAATTACTTGCCTTAATTTTTTCTTCACCATATTTTCTATCGACAAAGGTGGCAAACAAGCATACGGCGTGCCTGTTTATAAGCGGCTACCGTAGCCTATGAACGCATTTAATACCATAGCTCTGGAAACCCTACTCACCACAGGAAAACAAAAAACAACACAAGGTTATTTGGCTGCGGTTTTCTGTACGGTAGAAATATTCAAGCAGTCGGGCAGACCCAAGTAGAGAGAAATCTCCAAAGAAATTTATCTGTGGCCTACCTCTTTGAATCCCCCATCCCCAAGAAGCTCTGGAAACCCTACTCACCGCAGGAACACAACACTAATATATTTGGCTACGATCTTCTGTAGGGTGGAGGTATTCCACTTAGTCGGATCGCCCCAAGTAGAGAGAAATCTCCAGTCTGTTCCTTACTTAACAGTAGATACCTATTAGTACTTGTGTTGAGAACAGATGAGCATATGTCGCCTAACAACAAAGTTTAATAGAGTTTTTATTGTTATAAGTTGTGAGACATAGTTGTGATCCTTAAGAGTTTTGCGTATACACCCATATCTTTTATTCAATGAATTCAATTTTAATTTATATATAAGTCTTATATACGACGTCTCATTGTAGATGTTTTGATATTTCACAGCCTTATTTGTTTAGTAATGGTTATTGACACGTATATGTTCGACATATTGTGTTTATTTAGTTTAATGTTATTATATGGAACTTATACGATGATTTATGATTAGGGTTTGTGTTTTTCCATATTATTATTAGAATTATGTGTCTTTACGAGTTATATAAGAGGTTATTTATTTGTTATGGGATGTTATTTACGAAGGTCTTATGTACAAGTATAAGCATTCTATATGCATTAGGCTATGAAGTACAATAAATAATTTATATGGTTTGTCTTTTGAGTAAATTGTGTTATGTAAAATACCTACGTGCTATGTAACTGTAGTAGTTGCACTTTTGTGAGATTATAATTATTATTTAATCTGACACGTAAATCTGAGGCCTACAATAGGTAAAATGTATGTCGTCTTATCAAGCGTACCATGTACTAAATGTAAGTACCCAGACGATTTAAATATGGTAACAAATTATTGGACGGTAATTACGTCGCGATATTAACAGTTCAGCATCGGACTACGGTTCGACTAGATTATAACGGCTAGGCTTCTTCAGAAATATACAGTCCATATTCAAGATTTGAAAGTGGTGTTATTGACCCCCACAACTTGATTACTTTGTTTAGTATATCATTAAGCGATGATTAACCTTGTCAAAAGGCAAACGGGTAAGTCCCTAACATTTTTTAAACGCAGTTGTATTTCCAGACACTTAGAGTAATTAATTATGTCTATTGTAAGCTTAAAATGGTATTTTTTAATTATTTTCCTAATTTTTTATTTCTTTTTTTTTTCAAAGTCAAGTTAGAATGAATTTGGTGTTTAGAGTAGGTATTTAAAATACTAGTTGTACCCTCGGCTTCGTTCGCGTGGACTGCACAATGTGGTCGAGCGCACGGGCGAATTGTGCTACCTCAAAATGGCTTATTGTGGGTGATCCTTAGAAAATAGATATATGCTATACCTGACTTTTTTGTAGGTCTTTTTAAGATCTACACTTATGTAGTACACTGATTTGATATATCTCTTATGGTTTATAAAGCATAAACCATTTAAACGCCTCAAAAGCGTATTTTTTTCGAATTCATTCACCATGTTCGTCACTGCTTATTTCGTATGTTACTTAATGTAACAAAATATATCCTATAACCTGGCCAGTGAATCCATGAATTAAAGGAATAACATGTACTTAATTCGGATTAGTAGTTTTCGCGCGAAAAGAATATAAACGGCCAGACAGACAGAGAGACGTTGAGTATTATAATATGTACATAGATTATTAATATATACTGGCGTAATTTTACTCGGAAAGGATCATTGTATTTACGACGTTGGTTATAATGACTGAAGTAATAAACACAAAACTAGTTTAGAAAAAATGTAGGTATTGGTTAGTAGGTTACGATGATTGTGTAAGACTACATCGCGGCCACCATACACTAGGTATAATAATTGCCATTGTGGCACTTTTAAGCGTGTCGCGTTCAGCTGGTACATATCGAGTAACAGAGATCCACCTCTAAGAGCAATCCACCTTTTGGCAACTTTTTTATAATAGCTCGGCAAAATAACTATTTAGCACCTGTTAGTACGGTACATTCCACAAACAACGGTGACCACCGTTGATACAAATTTCATCAGCAGTCGTCGATGGTATGCCTGCCTCTTCACAAATCCCTCTCAGACCCCGCTTGCATTATTATTATTTTTTTTCGATCTTGCTATACTGTTAGCCTTAGGTGCCCTGGAGCCTTACGGCTTTTACAGCTTCACCGGGCTTGGAGGCGAGTGCTTAAGGCACTCAGCCGCGAAAGCAAGGCTACAAGTTCCAAGGGTGCCAAAGTGGCTGAACCTCAGCTTGGACTGTTGCCGCGTATGCAATGAAGTCGCAATCTGACTAACTCCCTATCCGTAATTCGATCTAATCTTAGTTCTTTCCTACAGGAGGAGAAAAGAAACATGTGTGCATGTATTTAGTAATCATTCTGTTTTGGTCTAAACTATAGCAAAAAAAAGGTCCCCCGCGCTTGCTTACACCGGCTGATCCGCACCCAGGTTCTCCAAGGGACCTTATTTTTTCGGCTAGTTAGTATATACTAAAATTGACAGATTATCAATTACATAGCCGCATGTTTCTTTCCTCCTTCTGCAGGTTAGAGAATTAGCCAGTTCAATAGTCCAAGCCGAGATTCGGCCTCTTTGGCACCCTTGGAGCTTGATGCCTCGCTTTCGCGGCTGAGTGCCTTCAGCGCCCGCCCCAATCCCGGTAAAGCTGTAAAAGGACCCTTCAGGACCCTTTCAGCTAACAGACAAAATTATTAAAAAAAAAACACCGGTGTATTCGTAACGTTGAACGAGTAATAAATACGACGGGTACTAATGTCAGAGATAATCTTTCGGCGGTAATGTTATATGAATGTTAGGTCAAAGTAATTTTGTTCGGCTTGGAATAAATAAACCTAGTCCACGTAAAAGACATAAAAAAATAAGTCTCGATTACAAAGCCGCAGTCGGGTTATTGGCACGGACCGGTCGAAATATCGCTTACGTTGCTGCCGTGAGTCGGTGAGGTGTGTGCAATTTTTGTCTATTACGAAATATTTCCTCCGCTATTCGTAACTTTTAGAGTTCGGTTCAAGCTATGAGTACTAGCTATTATAACAATTTTTATCTGACTGTCTCAGAAGGAGGGAAGAGTTTTTTAAGTTTATGTATGTTTATTTCTTTGGCATGTATTTCAACATACAATAGTTTTCGTCCAGTGGTCGATATTCGAAAGCGAAATTGTCTACATAGGAAGAAGCAGTGGCAGATTTCCCTTAAGGCCAACTAGGCCCAGGCCTAGGGCGGCCAGATATTAAGAGCCGCTAATCGTGACAAAAAATATACTACTTAATGCGAGCATGTGTCGACAGTAAATAATAGTACACTAAAGCATAATGTAGTGTTAAGACTCCAGACACGGAAAAAAATCAGTTCGAATTACAATGTTGATATCTGAAAACTGCAGAACATTATTACCATCAAATTAGAAATGTATTAACATTTAAGTAAATTCATATTATATATACGTCACTGTAAAATTTGAGCTGAGAAGGGGGCAGCTGGTACTAAATGGCCTAGGGCGGCCAAGACTTCTAGTCCGCCTCTGGGAAGAAGTCATAAATAAAGAGGTATTAATTGATTCTGTCTGAATGATTCAAAAAATTCTTCCACTAATAAGGAAACTACAATTATCCCCAAGTGATATAGACTATTTTATATACTTATTAAAATTTATATTGTAATTAAAGCGAACGAAATATATATAAAAACGTATGTTTGTTTGTCTCCTATGCGTTCCCAAACCATTCATCCGATTACGATGAAACTTTACGTACACCCGCGAATTTATGTATTAGTATAACCAACCAGTTTACAATAAGGTGGCACGCAAGTCGTTTAATTTCGAAGATAACAGGTACGAAGTCTCGGGTAATTGATAGTTAGTATTAATTTTTCTCAAGTATGTATTGAATTATTTATCAAATTTTATGTATTTTTTGAAAGCGATTGATTAGTCATATCTGATGTTGATATGTGTTATGAATTAATAATAAAGAAATACTAACAGATAAATCTAAAGAGGGATGTTTATAAGCTGTCTGTTTAGCTGTATAACAATGTAAATATTTTTAAGAAAGATTAAGATTATTTTTTATTAAGATTAAGATGTTAATGTATTACATTATGTAATTAATTATTTCAATAAACGCTCGGAGCTCATCGCTTAATTTCTTATGTAAAGGAAAATTACACAAAAGAATTAAACCACGTTGGCGCATCACGCGATGTTTCAACTATGACAAGAAAATGTGTAATAAATGTTATAATATGAGTATTTAATTATATGTAGTTAGAATTCAATGTAAAAAAGGGGTATATTATATTTCAAAACAAACATAACATAATGTAAAGAGGAATAAAATTAAAATATAGATAAATCTCTTTGAAAATTTCACTCTACTGGTGAAAAATATACCTCCACACTAATTATTGAAGTGTATCTTTGTATTCAAAATAAAAGCTTTTTTACTAAATGCATATACACTTATCAAACCAAAAAACTAATTAAAAAAAAACCTCTGTCTGTCTGTTTGTTCTGAAATCTCCAAAACGGTTGGATTGTTTTGTTAAATTATTTTTTTATGCAAGTAAATGTTACGCTACGGTAAAGCCAAGAATACATATTAAAAAAGAAAAAGTTCAAAATTATGAAGTTTTGTTGTTGTTTTTTTTTAATAATAAATACGAACATGGTGATTTACCTGCAAGATATTTGTAAATCATATTTAGGTACTCGTTTTTTATAACGGTTTTTATTTGTTCGTACATGACCTCTGAAGCGTTTGTGTAGTTTTTAATTTTGAATAATGTAAGTGATAAAAAAAAATACTAAATTTTCTAAATACAATGGTATTTCGCTTGTTTTTACGTCAAGTCTAGGGTAATTCATTTAGTCGCTTGTACTTGACCTTTGGCGCACATTTGTAGTATTTTTAATTTTAAACAATATATATCCTTTTTTGTAGACGATATTATTAGTTTTAAATTGTAGGTACTTAGTTTACTTGAACTTTGGGGCAAACGCGTGGATTCTATTATTATTTTTATTGGTTTTTATTTTGAACTGCCAATATTGAACATTGTCTAATCTATTGTTATAAAAAATTGCCACGTGCGTGTCGGGTCACGCGCAGTGTAGGGTTCCGTATTTTTCTGTCACAATATACATACTTAGAAAGGGGTTTAAGTGATTTTTAATGGAATTTATTCGAAATTACTGCACCAAGTACAGTTTATAAGTTGTTTGACTATTACTCGTTAACTTGTAAAGCTAATTTACCTCTGATAGTTTTCCTTTTGACTTCATTATATATACTACTACCATTTTTTTTTCACATGTCCAACAACAACCGTTTAGCTGGCAGGGGGTGGGACACTTGATTCTAACAAAAATTAGCACTTCAAAGCTAAACATTTCACAAATGAACCCTTGATTCGAAAAATGGTATCCCAACGTATGTAGGGCAGACACTCTAAAATATATATATATATTTTTAATTTAATACTTTGTCAGCGTGATTAATATGTATATACCCATAACAAAATACAGCTTTCTAGTAGTAAGAATCTCTGAGCTAAACCGCGGACAGAAATACGGACATAGCGAAACTATAAGGGTTCCTTGTACCCTAAAACTCCCCTAAAAAGAGGTAAACTTTTTATGTTTATAATGGGTAATTTCTGGAACTATCCGGCTTCAAAATCCCTACCACTCCGCTATTCCCGTTTCCTCTTTCTTTCATCAGCATGGTGTACCACGAGCAGGTGAGGTTTGTTTGGGTGTCTCAAGTCTTAGGATGTTAATTACTAGAAGTCATATAATAAGATCCCGAAGAACATTAATGATTTGCCGACATTAAATTCAAGGACATGTCAAGTAGATTTTACTGTAAAAAGGTTTATTATAGAGTGTATCATTATGTCAATGATAGTGATGTCTGGAAGTGATTTCCTCTTTGAGCATCCATTAAATTAATATGATTTTTAGCAACCGTTAGCGAGAGTTGACGTTTTACAAGTAATTGCGCGCCGAGCTTGTAATACGCCGTACATTACAGTACCTAGGTATTATTTTTACAGTTTGCAAAAAATAAAGAATAAGTCCGATCGAGTTTTTTGGGTGGTTCTTTTTGATGACTGGAGTTTTTATTGAACTGGTGATAGTGTTTCGACGTTCAAGTGTCTTATTAGAGATTAAATTGAACAAAGTATTTATTTGTTTGATTTTAAATCATTTGGTATAGTTAGCTTTGAAACTAAGTATCGTTGTATTGAAAAGTTTTTGATTAATGCAATTAATAATTTTATTGTTAAGAAGCTGCTTGGCCACCATATACCAGATGTAACACCCTACTTAGTGGTATGCATAAGCGTGTACGTTTCGGAATTAGCTGGTTATCCAATAATAAAGCGGGGTTGATAGTGATCTGTACCCAACTGGGTTGCGATCACCATGTACATGGTTATAAGTCAGTCACAATTACTCTGTTTTAGTGTGTCACTTTTCAAGAGCAACCAGTTTATATCCGAGGTACTGTGCTTTACCATCAGGCAAAGGGATTACTACACTTTGTCGTGTTACATAGCTACATAGTGACATTGTCTTTTCTTTAAAGTAAACTCGGAATGAAAAACCGGTTGATTATTGTTAAAAGGGTCAAATTTCATATTTATTTCAATGCATCATTTCATGGTCATTTCTCAAGGAAAACAAAATATAATTTGAACCTATTTTATTAGAGCTAGTGACCGCAGCATACAAATTTGTGTCAAGGCATAACCCTCGGTTGTTCCGTAGTCGTAGGAAATATTTACGACTCTAAGATATGTCACAAACTTGTTTGGGAAAAAGTTGCGGTATTCTTTTATTGGCTCGTAATAACAGTCCGTGAATATGAATTGTCATTTTTTATAAGGTTTTGAAGTAGAGTAGGGTAGAGTCTTCTCGTCATCCATACCGCAATGTTTGAAAACGAAAGTATTCAATCAGTGCGTCCTACCCATAATGACCTACGGAACTGAGACGTGGACACTCACGGTAGGGCTGGTCCATCAGTTCAAAGTCGCTCAGCGTGCTATGGAAAGAGCTATGCTCGGAGTTTCTCTGAAGGACAAAATTCGTAACGAATACATCCGACAGAGAACCAAAGTTATCGACATAGCTCAAAGAATTAGCAAGCTGAAGTGGCAGTGGGCCGGCCATATCTCACGAAGAACCAACAACCGCTGGGGTAAACGGGTTCTTGAGTGGAGACCGCGACTCGGCAAACGTAGTGTAGGACGCGCTCCGGCCAGATGGGATGACGATCTGCGAAAGACTGCAGGCAGATGCTGGATGCGGACAGCTGAAGACAGGGCGCTATGGCGCTCATTAGAGGAGGCCTATGTCCAGCAGTGGACTATTATAGGTTGATGATGATGATGATGATAATGTTTTGAGTATAAATGTTTATTTTTATACAACTAAAATAGTATAGTATCAATAGCGCGTTGTCGACCTTGGACCCCCCTTTCCCAAGGAGCTCTGGAAACCCTACTCACCGCAGGAACACAACACAAGGTTATTTGGCTGCGAACTTCTGTACGGCGGAGTTATTTCATCAGACGGGCTGCCACAAGTATAGAGAAATTTCTCTGTGCTCTACCTCTTTTAACCAAGGTGGTAGACCGATGTTATTTTTTATAGAGAAGGTTTTTATTCTACTCCTGAATGCGATAAGTGGCGCTATGATCGAGTTATTGACTAGTCGAAAGGTCAAAACAACGTCTCCGGTACCAGTATATTGATTACTATATACTTCATTGTTCAATTTCAACATCAGTCATGTTAAAATTGTTTAAAATTAATTATAATTTTTTTAACGCGCTTTTATTAGTAAATAACTAACAATTTTAATTTTAAGCTATTTCTAATTGTCGTATCGGAATGAAACTTTGTATGTAGTTCGGATGACAACACTATAATTTGGTATCTTGGAGCTGATCTGATGATGGAGCCAGGAGGTGGATAGTGGAACTCTTCAGTGGCTACTAACAAACCTCTCGGGTTTGAGCTAATATGATTCGTTTTGACAAGTCAAATATATTGGACTTGGTAACGAGATGTTATTATAAGACTTAAAAGTTTTTTAATTCTTAGTGCGTAGTTAAAGCGTGTTTTTAGTTTTTGAAACTTACCAAATTACAGAGGCACTTTCATTTGTCAAAAATTTAAATCTTAGTAATGTAAGGCAATGAGGGCTCAGTGGTAGCGTGTATTAATTAGCGTCGATTGACGTGAGTTCGAATCCCTGCAATGAGCCTGAGTTTTCGGTGAAGGAAAACATTGTGAGGAAACCACAACATGGTTATAGGGCATTTTTTAATGCTCGCCTGGCTAGCTACCACCCTCAAGTTGAAAATCTGTCGCGGAGCAACAATAGGTGTGTTTCAGGAGCTGCACTTGAGAGCCAGTCTTCCACTAGGTTTAACGTGTTGTCATTTTGGGCTATATCGTCACTTAACATCAGGTGAGATTGTGGCCACTACTATAATATATATATATATATTATATATATATTAAAATTATTGTGTGGTTTTATAAAACCACGATGCAAGTGAAACTTAAAAAAAACACAAACTATTGAAGACATGTGGAAACATACGTTCTTTAATAACACACATTAACATATACAATGTTCCGAATTTACGATTATAATCCTTGACTGCACGCCATAAAATTCAATTTTATTGCGACAATGTAATGTAATGCGACATGTGATAGATGAACGAAAAATTTTGAGGCGATAGTATAACGATAATATAACGAATATATAAAGGCGATAATATAACCGAATTATCCGAAACAATCGGATATCTGAAATAATTTGATATTCGTTACCGAAACCGATTAAATATTCTTAAAATATCCGTATCCATATCCAAATCCGAAACCTCATATCCGTAACATCCTTAGTAGAAAGTTAATATCTGTTGCACGTTTGTTGAGATCCGGACATATTCCATCAAACAAATATAAATATATGATAAAATTGAGACAAAAACCCCTTCGTGACGTATGTCGAAAATTCGATGACGTTTATCATGTCCGGTTCGAGCCAATTAGGGACACGTTAATGAGTGCCTTTTGTTTTCACAGACTAGATGTGAGGTATGTATAATTAAATACTGGGTGATACGTCCACTGATGAGGAGGCTGATCTGTTCAGATCAATTGCTCGTTATTATTAAACTAGTTGTGTCTGCGGCTCCGCTCATGTGGACTAAAGAATGCCGTCGGCCGAGAGCACACGCGAATTGTCAAAAATGCTTATTGTGGGTGATCCTTAGAAGATAGATATATGCTATCTCTGACTTTTTTGTAAGTCTTTTTAAGATTTACAATTATGCAGAACATTAATTTGATATACCTATCTATTATGGTTTAAACAGCGTAAGCCATTTAGTCGCCCTAAAAGCGTTTTTTTTCCGAATTGATTTACCAATATCGTCCTTACTTATTTCGTATGTAACTTAAACTTAAACAAAATATATCCTATAACCTGACCAGATAACATATCTATGAACTAATATTTTATAATATGTATAGATTTATATATATAATGAATAATATATATATCAAATTAAAAAAATGCATATTTTTCAGTTTATATTTATAATTTTTGATTTTAAAATTGTTTCTAATATTTGAAGTGTTATTACTTCCTTAATTAATATAATGTAGCAGTATAATGGTTATCTATATTAATAAATCTGTCTTTACATGTATTTTTTAGTGCCCTAATAGTAATTTATATATACATACCTACATATTACGAAACTCAACGTATCTCTGTCTGTCCGTTTATGTTCTTTTCACGCAAATATTTACTTATATTATATTTAGTATTTACTTTAATTCATAGATATTTTATCTGGCTAGGTTATAGGATATATTTTGTAAGATAAAGTAATGTACGAAATAAACAGTGACGATAATGGTGAATCGATTCGAAAAAAAAACATTTTTGGGGCGATTAAATGGCTTACGTTGTGTAAACAACAACAGATATAAAAATAATGTACTACATAAGAGTAGATCTTAAAAGGACCTACAAAAAAACCAGCGATAGCATATATCTATCTTATAAGGATTATTCACAATAAGCATTTTTGGGCACAGCACGATTCTCGCGTGTGCAGGACCGATGGAATTTTGTAGTACATAGTTGTAATTTGTTATAAAGGACACTGATCAGGAATATAATATACTAGCTGTGCCCGCGGCTCCGATCGCATGGACTACTAAAAAGTCTTATTTTATTATTTGCGTGGAACCCCAATAATTATTTTTCTAAAATAAAAGTATCCTTGTTACTCCTTATAAAATCAGCTATCTGTCAGTGAAAGTTCCGTCAACCAACCGTCCAACCGTTTTGCAGATTATCCAGAACAAACAAAGAGACAGACAAAAATAAAAAAATTAAGGTTTTCTTTTTTTGTTATAGGTACCGTGTATACTTTCTCATATGCATTTAGTAAAAAGCTGTTATTTTGATATAACAAACAGACAGATCAATTTTATTATATGTACCTATAGTTAAAAAAACATTCGATTATAAAAAAACAACTTCAAACAAAAAAGGCTTCAATTAAGAATAATATATGTTATTCCGCAATTTATTGACTATATGAACTGTCTGTCAGCAATACTGCGTAATGAATGCGAGGGGCACCGATAGTGTAGAATAAAGTAAGAAGGATTTGAAACTTATTGTTTTATATTTCAAATTAATTATAGACGACATCAGAAGGTTGAAATTGAAAACGAGATTTTTAAAAAGAATGACATTGACTATTCAGGTCACTGTGCGGTTTATCGCTAGGTATTTCTCAGAATACAAACGATTTAAAAAAAAAGAAATGAGGGAAGGTTTTTTTATAAATAGGTGCTTAAAGCATTTTGGTTTTTTTTCCGAAACATTGAAGTTGTAAACCTTCTTATAATTGCAAGGTTCAATTCGTGTGCACTAATAGATCTTATGGTCATTAAGTTCATCGAACCGCTTCAGCTGCGCAGTGGCATTGCCTCGCCGAGCATTTTCTACCGTCTAGCGTCTGTACCGTGGCGAGTGTTCTGAAGACGTGTTCAACTTAATTGCTCTCCTAACAGAACCACAGGCGCTGGGCTCCGGAATCACATTTTTCCGGTAGCCTCTATCTCGTCACGAACAAAAAAAGTTCTTCACGTCATATCATTGCCGTACCGCGGAGCTGTGAAACTGTCTCCCGACCAATGTGTTCCCTCCTTCCTACAACATGGGGTCTATCAACCATGACTTAAGCAAGCCGGAATGACCGAGCGATTACCAAGCACGGTGAAGCTGTAAAAGCCGCAAAGACTCCGGGACCCCTAAGGCTAACAGTATAGTCAGTTCGAGAAAAAAAAACCGTGTTATGTGTTGTAGATGCCTCGGTGATCGCCGATGTTATTGGATTGTACTGTCCATCAGATACAAGAGACAGTGACGTCACTATGCCGTGCTACGATGAAATATAATATTGTTTTATATATTACCCGTTGCTGTGCTTATGCGTTCTGACGTCACCAAGAACTCTTACAGTACTTTGAAATGTGACAGTCGCTAATAATTTGTTACGATCCGTTTGCGAAATATTAAGCTTTAATGTAGTAAGGTTTGTTAGAATCAAGTGTCCCCACCCCCTGTCAGCTAAATGGTTATTTTTTTATATGTAAAAAAAAAATCATGGTCGTAGTATATATAATGAAGTTAAAAAGAAAACTATCATAGGTAAAATAGGCTTTACAAGTTAACGAGTAATAGTCAAACAACTTATAAAATGTATTTGGAGAAGTAATTTGTACGAATTCCATTGAAAATTACTTAAAGCCTCCTCCGTAAATCTGTATATTGTGACTGGTAACTACGGAACCCTACAATGCGCGTGGTCTGACACGCACTTGGCGGTTTTTTTCTTATCTATGCATATAATAAAATTGAAGTGTCTGTTTGTAATGTTAAAATAACAACGTTTTACTAAATGCATGTGAAATTATACACGATACCTATAACAAAAACCAATTATAAAAAAAATGTTTCTGTCTGTCTGTTTGTTCCGGGTAATCTACGAAACGATTGGACGATTTTGACGGGACTTTCACTGGCAGATAGCTGATTGTATAAGGAATAACGTACTATTATTTTAGAAAAATAATTAGGATGCCGTAAAAAAATTAAATTAACTTTTTTTAGTAGCCACGCGAGCGGAGCCGCGATTTATACTTCCCGCGTAAAAAAATTCATGCAAATCAGTTAAGCCGTTTTTGAATTAAATCCGGACATAAAAACACACAGAATAAAAAAATATATGTGGTTTTATGAAAAAACACATCATTCAAGACACGTGACATAAATTCTTTTATAACACACATTAACACAATGTTCCAAATTTACGATTATAATCCTTGACTGCACGGCATAAAATTCAATTTTATTTGCGACAATGTAATGTATTGACATGCGATAGATGAACGAAATTTCATGATGTCATGATCAGCGTCCTTTATATAGAATGTACATACATACATAAATCACGTCTATTTCCCAACGGTGTAGGCAGAGACCAATCCTGACATACATCTTTCGCTTCCTCAATATTCGTCAATCTTTTCATGCATGCTCGTCGGTTTAGAGTACTCTTGACCTGACCTTTCTTCAAAACGTCCCCGATTTGATCGTGGAACGTTCGTCTAGGCCTTCCTCTTCCAGCGTTCCCATTCACACTCATCTTATAAATCTGTCTAGTCAATCTTCTTTCATTCATTCTCTCTACATGCCCAAACCATCTAAGCACCCCTTTCTCAATCCGTGTCACTGTCTGTGTCTTCTTTCACACCACAACGTTCTTTTACCACACTATTTCTTATACTGTCACTCAATTTCACTTCTAACATACTTCTTAGCGCTCTCATTTCTACTGCATTTATTCTACTTTCATGTTATTTCTGCCACACCCACTTTTCATTTCCGTACATGAGTGTTTGAACCAACACTGCTCTATGTACAGCCATACGAGCTTTTCTGGCTGCTTATATGATGTCTATATGGAATATGGAGTCTATATGGAAATTAAACTTAAACTACAAGTTTTAGTAATATAGATTAACGCGAACAGAGTCGCGGGATGTTGCTAGTGTAATCATATAGAAATAATCACAAAGACTTACGGTAGGATACGGTATTTCATTGTCTGCGAATTTGATGGCACGTTTCCAGAAGTGAGTAAGTAACCGTTCCTTTAACCATTGTAGTTTTTGTGCCTTTGTGTTTGAACCGAGGTCGATAAGTCACCGTCAATCATCTTCCGCTATTTAACATTTACGATTATCGACTTTTAAAAGGTGAGTTTACGAATTATGCTAAGCATAATCTATATCTATCAATAAGATATATAATATATACTGGCGGTCGCCATAAACGTTGTCATGTCCGAACATTAGCTTACCTAAAAATAAAAATAATAAAATCTATAAATCGACCACAGCGCCGCGCCATCCATCGGGTCAAATTGTGAATCTAAACGTTTCTTGAATACACCTGAACACACACAAAAAATTTCATCAAAATCAGTCCAGCCGTTTAGGAGTTCAGTCACATACACACTTACAGAATAATTATATATATAACATTTGCTGGCCCAGCATACGTTCTGCCTTTTTCATTAGGGCTATCAGACGCACACAACATTCTCTATCTATATATATCTTCTATACATATTATAAAACTCAAAGTATCTCTGTCTGTCTGTCCGTTTATGTCCTTTTCACGCGAAAATCACTTACCCAATATTCAAGTTTTTTATTATAATTCATAAATATATTAACTGGCCAGGTTATAGGATATATTTTTTAAGATAAAGTAACACAAAAAATAAGCAGTGAAGATAATGGTCAATCAATTCGGAAAAAATAGTCGTATGGGACGCTTAAATGAGTTACGCTGAGTAAACCATGCGAGATTTATAAAATAATGTTTTACTTAATTGTAGATCTCAAAAAGACCTACAAAATAATCAATAATAGCACATATCTATCTTCTAAGGAACACCCATAATAAGCATTTTTGTCTTCCGTCTTTTGAGCGGGGGCAGCACGACTCGAACGTGCGCTCGACCGACGGCATTCTGTAGTCCACGCGAGCGGAGCCGCGGGCACAGCTAGTCCTACATAGAAGACAATGACCACGAATATGCCGTTGAAAAAATTGTTGTTTGTCTGGTTGTATGTCCGAATTTAACTCAAAATTGCTTGACCGATTCTTATGAATTTCTATATATGAGAAGCTTACGTCTTTGGTATGTATATTATTTATTTATTATGTATTTTATTATTCTTATATAGGCTATAAGAATTTCCAATTTTTTTTAATCGTAAAAAATATATATTATGTGATGTGATATATTTTAAGTATATATATATAAAGCATAACTATATAGACAAAGGACATATTACAAGTTTAAAATTTTCGTATATAAAATGATGCCGACTGAATTATTGTCGTAAAATTGGAACAAAAAAACTAATTTTAACCTCGCAGTTTGTACAAAAAATGTACAAATGACGCTGCGTAGAATGGCGGCCGATCAGTGTGAAATGATAAAGCTAGCGTCTCACGTCCCAGCACTGTTGGACGACTTGTTGGGAGGCGAATTAGAACACCGTGATTTTAAGGTTTATTAACTTCATTATATTTTATCTTATTATTATTACAATTATGATTTTATATTTTATAATCGTAGTGGGCGCCTGAAATAGGTTCCCATATCTGTATTAAATTTAATATAAAAAAAATTATGCGGTTATCTAAATGCTTCACAAAAGCCAAACGATTAATAATTCTGTATTATACTTTTGTAAGGAGTCGTTTGGAATATGCGTCTTAGATATGGAGTCCGTGCTATCATAAGTTTATTGATCGCATTGGAAATATACAAAAAAGATTTATTTAATATCTGTTTTCACAAAAAAAAATTTTTTTATCGTTATAGGTTTGGCTTAATGTCCACGATCTCACCTGTTGTTAAGTGAATATGTGGCTCAAGATGATATAGCACGCTAAACCTAGTGGAAGACTGGCTCTCAAGTGCAGCTGCCGTAATACACTTATTGGTGATTGGCGACAGATTTTCAACTGGAGAGTGGTAGCTAGCCACGCGGGCATTAGAAAAAGCCCTACCACCATGCTATGGTTTTCTCACGATGTTTTTCCGTCACCGAAAGCTCAGGTTCATTGCAGGGATTCGAACTCAAGTCAAATCGACGCAAAGTCGTACACACTACCACTGAGCCATCATTGCTTGCTTAGTTACCTATCTATTGCAGAATTATTTTGACCTCTGTAAAAAATACCATATATTACCATTATAAAACAAGCGTGAAATTAATGTCAACGTCTAAAACAATTAAATAATTATATTAGTTGTAAAGTTCGAATCTTTTATCAAGGTTCTATTTTAACGTCCCAGACAAAGTAACTTAATCATTTATTACATATTTCAAGTGCTTCAACTAATTACAGATAAAACGCTTATATAGGACGGGCAAGTAAATGCTTCACCGAATAATATAAGCAACATAATCTCGATTATTTTCAATTAAGTGTGATTTTGTCTAGAAAGTGCTTAAGTCTTGATTTTTCTTTTATGAGAAATGCTAGATACATTTTTAATGCAAGATTTTACCGGCAGCTGTCATTGGAGTATAGTTGTTCACATAAAAAAAATATAACACAATTTTGAAAGTGATTGAAGTTGCATCCTTTAAATAAACAGTTGGAAAAAGTTTATGAAATTATGGTATTTTTCATAATACTTATTGAGGTATGTACGATTGTATGATTGTTTGTATATGTAATGATTAACAACAAAAATTAATTCTGTTACCTCCCTGGTTATATTGAGCTCCAGCATGTCACCGAACACGCTCGCATGTTAATAGCGTCCTTTAATATTATAAAGAATTGACAAATATTGAAGATATTAGTCTAGGTCAAGGGGATCAGATCTCCTTGTTATTTCTTACGAAACCGCTATGCTCGTAGACAAATATCATTTCTGTTACATCGATTTAATGATCTGACTGTTTATTTTTGATTATGTAACTAATTTTAAGCCACAGTTCCACTCGCGTCAGAGCTTTGTAATCTTTGCTAAAATGCGGTTTTTAATCCTACGAAGTAAATTAAATTTCATGTGTTTTTAGTTAATTGGATTTAAAAACATAGTGATGTCCACCATTCGGAACTAATCGTAAAACCGTACGAGATATTATTTCTATTGTAATTATTTACTGAAAAAAACATTGAATCCTCCAAAGGTGATGGCCGAATAATGTAGGAAAAATCCTGTATATCGTAGACCAATAGAAGCGTTTTATTATTTGTAGTTTTATTTTTTAATATTTGGGTCCATAGTTCTCAATATGTACATTTTATAGTTTCCTGAATTATCTAATGATAATAATAAATTATTGGGTACGTTTAACTCTACAAAACATTTCAATCAATAAATTAAAACTCTCAATTTAGTATTTAAAAGATTACGATTCAAATTCATTTAATTGGACGGCCATCGCGCCATGGTTATTTACCGCGCATTACATTTAATAAAAAAAGGAGATAATGCACATAGGCCTTTTAAGGCACTCATAACATGTACTTATGATAAAAAATATAATTTCATGTCAACAGAATTATTAGAAATTATGTCAATTGACTAAGCATTAAAAATATAGAAGATATAAAAATCAACAATGTCAAATGTATATACAAATGTCATAGAAGAGGATTATAAATCACTAAATGTCAAAACAAAAATATAAATTTTATAATTAACTAATAAATAAAATATCTATTCAAATAATTGGAACGTAAATTATATGGTAGCATAAAGCCGGGAATACACATTACTGAAGCTGGCACACTTGCATAACAGCTTCTTGAACGTTCCATCTACTATCATGTGTATATGCTAACTGGCATGCCTGTATCTGGCAAGCAAGTGGATAGCACAACAGTCTAAAAAAAGGTCTACAAAAGCAGCACGTGTGAACGTACGCGACAGCTACTGGCATGCCAGTTGACCGCAATTTTTGCTAATAATTCATGAAATTTTTCTAGAAGCATTCTTAAATGGTTTCTGTAATTATCTACATCATCTTGGCGCATTTTTGTAAGCAGACAACTACTTGCTCCAAAATTTTCTTTTCTGCCAATCCAATCGTTAACCCAAACCCGTCTTCTTCTTTTCTTTTTTTTCTCATTAATTAAGTCACACATTCTACTGCTAGTAGCAATAAAATACTATTTAATTCGTTTCAAATGTTTTTCATTGCGAAAAAGCGTGAGACTAACACGTACTGTCTCGTGAACTGGCTTGTGTATACAGGTATGCAAGGACGCAAATCACATGCAACTCGCAAATGTATCCACAGTATGCCAGTTACTTCTACATGCCGTTAACTGGCATACACGCTACTGTTCCGTTTTACAGGCATGTGCATCACCGCCTTAACATTACAAAAATGAATGTGAGAACATTATTATTTTTAAGTTTGATATTTTAGTGATTGTCAATTTACTTTGTCGGATTAAAAAAACGCACTATAGTTTCCTAACAAATGCATAATATATGTGTATTTTGAAGTGAAACTTCTTATGCGACTTCCAAGCGTTGAACGTTTAACACACATTATCGGTCTCTCCTCTTTGTGTGAGCCAGAGCGAGAGAGCAAATGTCGGTGTATTCACCGGTGTATTCAGTCGGTATTGCACATTGTTTAAATAAAATATAAAATATCTTTTAAAATTAAGTTTCACTTCTATCGTGTGTGAATCGCACACACACCTTTTTTTTTTTAAGTTATAGGTAGATTTTTTGGCGGGAACTCAAACTGTCCTGAAGTGGTTTTTATTATTTGAGGTAAAACTTCTTTAGGCGAGACTAGGAGGTAACTGGACGACAATGCAACGAAAGTCCGTTACGGCATTGAAGTGAAACTTCTTTAGGCGCGATTATTATTAACGTATTATCACCATCACGGATGGTGGTGACCGTCGGGGTGGTGGTGACCGTCGGGATAATGGTGACCATTTAAGTTTTACTTCAATCGCGTGTGACGGTTACACGTTTTAATTTTTTCTTTAAATTAAATTTATGTTATTTGCTCCTACATTATGTAATACAGGCGGCGTTTTGCATAATAAAGCTTGGTTATTGTGAAAATTTGGGACTGGAAATAATAACATGGATCATATATTCTGAGATGCTACAAAAACTCCCTAGAAAGCTATAACAAGGGAGCCGCCATTTTGTTAGGATCCTGAATCATCATAAGACTGGAAAGCTATACTCACTCGATAATGGCAGTAATGGTCTTCAATAAAGAAGACCGGTTGCCAAGTAACAAAAAAGAATGATATTTACTACTTTTCGCGCGTTTAGCGTTTAATAGAAGGTCAAATTGTTAGCTGCGCGCGCATCATATGACGTAAATGCTACATTATGGAGTTAAATAATTTATTGTACAAAAATAATTTACCGTTATGTAAATAAACATTATTTTAATTAAATTAATTTATATAAAGGTGAATAATGTTTCTCTGTACAAGGTTAAATTATTTTTAAACGATTTGTTTATATGGAGCATCCAAGCAGTTTTTTTACGAAAATATTTTTTACAGATGGAAAGGAGGCTCGCTCATATTCATATGACCGTTCGGATATGAAAGCCCGTAAGATGCTACTCTATAATTAGCATCGAATAACATTAGAATTATTTAAAATTAAATAAATAAAAGTCAGTACAGTGTATTCACATTAGTAACATTGATAGCTAACTTCAATTATTGTTAGTAAATTGGATAATTGTTACGGCAAAACGGTATAACTTTTTACGCATGCTTCTTAAAATGATGACTTAATTGTAGCGTGTACGGACATCGCGTCAATCGACGTGAGTTCGAATACCTGCAATGAGCCTGAGCTTTCGGTGAAAGAGAAACATCATAATGAAACCATAGCATACTGGTACAAATTTTCTAATGCCCGTCTGGATAGCTACCAACCTCAAGTTGAAAATCTATCGCCAGCACCTGTAGGTATGGTCCGGTAGCTGCATTTGAGAGCCAGTTTCCTCGCTAGGTTTTACGTGTCATCATCTTGGGCCACATCACCTTTTAACATCAGGTGAGACTGTGGCCATAACGCTAAGCCTTTCCACGTTATGTTTGAAGGACTCCATGTTGTAGGAAGGAGGGAACACACTGACCGGGAGACAGTTCCACAACTTCACAGTACGGCAAAGATATGACGTAATAAACTTCTTTGTTCGTGCCGAAATGGAGGATACTGTAAAGCTGTGGCTTCGGAAACCAGCACGTGTGGTTTTGTTATGGAAAGGAGAAGAGAATTCTACTTACTCGTAAAGATTTTGGTGAGGAAGTAAGTCCACGTCGTGGTCGCGGTCGGATTCGTTTCAAATAGTAGAAAATAATAATTTATAATTTCATAAGCCGTGAATAATCCATTCATATCTAGGCGATCGAGCGTCGTTCGTTGTGTTGCAAAGAAAAAAACAACAAGTTTGTAGGTAAACTTGGAAAGTATAACATTATATAAATACATACATCGTTTCACCCAAATCTTTATAATATCTGATCTAAATGATATTACTAGCTGTGCCCCGCGGTTTCAGCCGCGTATAATTTAAAAGAATTGATGATTTGTAAGATTTCAGTATAGACAATATTTTAATCAGGCGGCCAGGGTTATGCTTCACAACTCGCCACTACACCGAGCCGAGTGTTGAATTATTTTAATTTTACAAAATCTCCCAAACTATTCGTGCATATAACGTGCTATACAGGGAAAAGTTTATCTACCTATAATTGTGTTGATGATGAAGGAACTTTCTCTCGTAAGGATTCATATGCCATGCCTATCATTAAATAATGCTCATAAATCACTTTTTAATTTTCAATAAAAGTTTGTCACAAAATATTTTAGTTTGGCTTATGTATAAGAGGGAGGCATATGGTATCGTAGACTTTTTAAGATGTACAGAGGAGCAAAAATTTTTGTAGAACATTGTATTTCCGTATTACTAACCATTACGCCAGCGCACGCGGATAAAGCAGTTAAGTTGCTCTATTTATTCCGACTTACTTAACAAAAATCAATATTTAAGGCTAGCTGAGAAGTGTAGTCTAATGCTAGATAGCCTATACTATTCCTCGTGAATCAAGCTATTATATACAAAATGATTTTTTAGTATCCGACTGTTAGTTTGAGAGATTAGCGTGTTTAAACACGTGTTTGGATGTTGTCAGGTATTTTATATTAAATCACTCACGCTTTATTACCTCCGGAAGATATTTATTTATAAAATCCAGTTTAGAGTTATGCCAACTGTAATTTTTCTTAAGATAATTAAATTCGAGGCCGGATTTAACAGTTTGCGGTTAGAAATCTGATTGAGATTAGATATATATAGGTATAATGAGCGCGTTGGAAAAACCCCATTGCGTTTATCAGGACATATATTTATATTAGCATTGACCGCAAAGAACACAAAATAAGATTTGTAAAGAAGGTCTGTTCACAACAGTGCGTCATCTCTCTGCATGCAATTATTTTTTTGGTACACTAAGATTCCTGTTCTGTTCTTAACAAGGAGGTTAACTAACGGACAAACTTGTTGTTGTCTACTTTTGAAAAATTGTTTTAAAATTTTATATGATTAACTTAATAACTGTAAATGACTATTTATTAATTATTACACATATAAAGGTGATATAGGAATTTCAAGTTTGGTTATTTCAACATTATTTTAAAGTTTGGCATAAGTGGTTGTTAATTTAGTCAAGGGAGTTAAAAACAAAGACAACTGGCCTGAACTAGCTGTATATATTTTGTGACAGAAATCACGTAAATCTGGCCTCGGTTCTTAGCTATACTGTATCTGAAGATATAAACAAGGCTCTCGCTTTCAACTTGCTATTTAATTCTAGATTCGTAATATGATATCACTATGTTTTATTTGCGACCTCGCCTATTAAATGATTATTTCTGAGGTTATTTTTTTTTAACAAATTTAGGATATGATTACTTGCATTACGTTGAGAACGTGCATTACGTATCACCAAACAATATCAACAAAACTCTTACTTAACAATGTGAACTTTCAACTGTTAACTTGTTTCTGGTACTCGCCGACCGCGCTTATTTCGCTCGCTCGGCTCGTGCGTTATGATCGCAGTTAGTTGCAACATAACCTAACCAATTCAGCGCGCAACCAAGATTGGCTACAATATAAACCATAAGATACAAATTAACAATATATTTAATATGTTATATATATTAAAAAACATGTTTAAAAAATAAATTAAATGAGGTTAAGCACAGAATTAACATTGGATGGATGGAATGGCGGCAGGTCACGGGAACAATGTGTGACTTCCGCTTACCCCTTAAACTTAATATAAAACCATCATTAGACCTGTTGTCTTGTATGGATCAGAATGTTGGGCCACAAAAGGGAGGAATGAAAGACAATTGCATGCAGCTTAAATGAGAATGCTAAGAGGGATGTGTGGTGTTACACGAATGGGTAGAATAAGAAATGAGTACATAAGAGGAAGTCTGAAAGTGGCACCGGTAACTGAAACATTGTGTGGAAATCAGTTTTCATGGTATGGGCACGTGATGCGAAGGAATGAGGGAAATGTCGTGAGGAGGGTTTTAGGTATGAATGTCGATGGCTGTAAGAATAGGGGAAGACCAAGGAAATGATGGATGGATTGTGTGAATGATGATATGATTAGAAAGGGAGTGACTACCGAGATGACGACTAATAGAGATGTATGGAAGAAGAAGACATGATGCGCCGACCCCAAATAAATTGGGATAAAGGCAGGAGAATGATGATACAAAACTATTTATTTGTTGACACATCTTTTATTTGGATGACAGAACGAATTAAGTGATAACAATGGAAATAATATGATGACAAAAACATCTGTTGGGAATATATATAATAATTGAGCGATACATAGTGGTGACGAATATAAATTTTGGTGATAAAAAATGTTGCTGCCATTTTATGATCATAAACTTAATTTAATGATTCAAGTTATAAATTATCACTCAATACACACATAAATAATCATATCTGTTAATATAACCGGATTAAAAAAAAAACTATAACTTGTGGCCTCTAAGAAGGCACTTATGAATGTTAAAGTACTACCAACAGTTCGGAAAACATCCTAGTCATAGAGATGAGCCAGTAAAAAACTCAATCAATATATTATCAAAAATATTTTTATTTTTTTACGAACTGATTACACTGTTAGCCTGAGGGGCCCTGGAGCCTTTACGGCTTTTACAGCTTTACCGGGCTTGGGGGCGAGCGCTTAGCGCACTCAGCCACGAAAGCTAAGCTACAACATCCGAGGGTGCCAAAGTGGCCGAACCTCGGCTCGGACTGTTGCGCGTATGCAATTAAGTCGCGATCTAACTAAATCCCTATCATACAAAAATTAACTCAAAATGATTTTCACTTCAGGAAGAGAGCGAATTAAATTCCGCGGCGTATAAACGCCACATTTTACAGTTTAAACCGTTCTGCGAATGTTAGGCTATAACTATATTATTATTTCCAACGTCTTATTACGCGCAATCATTTCCACCACAATGTAATGTATATACTTATCTAGAATTATGAAGTATGTTTTAAGGTATTCCCCATGAAGACTTTTATGCTGAGTGCATGCGAACATGACACTACAATTTTGGGATGTTTTATAAAGTACGTAACATATGGGTAGGATATTTTATAATATCTTGCTAGCTTACTCCAAAGTTGAAAATCTGACGCCAAGAACCCAAAGGTGTGGTCCGGCAGCTGCACTTGAAAACCAGTATCTCTCCCATCTTCGGTCAATGATGGCTCAGTGGTATCGTGAACGACGTGCGTCGATTGACGTGAGTTCGAGTCCCTGTAATGAGCCTGAGCTTTCCTCGAAAGACTACATCGTGAGGAGACTATAGGTGGTAGGGCTTTTTCTAATGCCCGCCTGGCTAGCTACCACCCTCAAGTTGAAAATCTGTCACCAAGCACCAATAGGTGTGTTCCGGCAGCTACACTTGAGAACCAGTCTTCTACTAGGTTTAGCGTGCTTATTATCTTGGGCCACATCGTCACTTAATATCAGGTGAGATTGTGGCCACTACGCCAAACCTATAACGCTAAAAAAAAGACCAAGCACTAAGCATTAAATATATATAACCACTTTCGATATATCAAAAACAAGCACGCGACGATTTTGGGAAACCTTACAAGCCATATCACTTCGTATATGTTGACAATATATTTAATTATTTAAGCATATTGCTTTAAAGCCTACAGAATACAAATCTGGAAAAAAAAGCAATTGTTTCAATCACGTGATTAGAAACACCGAACAAAAATGTGAAGTTGCCGAACAATATTTCAATACATAGATGAGTATTATTCCTATTAGGTTATCTCGTGACAAGCGACTATAAAATTATTACTAAAATAGTGACTAAAATTACATAGGTGCTGTAGAAATTTCATAAGTTTCAACTGAAACGCTAGTAAGTTCAATCAAACATAAAATACCTTTAACCTTAATTTTATTGCTTGAATGACGACGTCACGCGTGTTCACAGGAACATAATACAGTTTTTTAGACATAATTATTATTTAAATTAGAAAACTTTTTTTTAACTACAAAGTTGGCAAACAAGCATACGGCTCGCCTGATGGTAAGCGGCTACCGTAGCCTATACCTATGGAGGCTTGTAATACCCATTAATATCACTAGCGCGTCCCGCTAGTCCCCTACTCCAAGGAGCTTCTGTAGGGTGGAGGTATTTCACAAGTCAAGCTGCTCCAAGTAGAGAGAAATTTCCAAAGAAATTTATCTGTGCCCTACCTCTCTTAGTAAAGGTAATAAGGGTGTAATGATTAATAAATATTAATTCACAGGAATTATTTTCTACATAAAAAGTATTTTTAAAAAACTACTTTTAAAAAGATCAGTCTCCATATTTGTTTTAAAATAAAAATCGGATAATATCTACATAGATGAAATCGCGTGAGGTATAGTAGTATCACATGAATAAAGTACTTCCCCGACAATAAAGTTAACGAGTGTTCTCATTATTACGCAAAATGCTCATTTAAAAATTACTAACAAGCAATTATATGCAATCACGAGTTACGTATTTATTACTTGCGTATATACTAATGATGTATATTATTCTATCGAATAGGCAAGTTGACTTTTTTTATAAGTAAGTCTTAAATTTTTATTATTGTCCTATTAGAGGAAAAAATATTACCATATTTTTTTAGAACCTCGAATACCGAAAAAATATATTTCAAAAGTTTAAAACGCTGTCAGCCATCTTTGCTGTGACGTCAGTTTTTTAAATCATTTTTTTTAACGAAAACATTATTTTAAATTATATGTTAATGTCTCGTCAAAAGCTGGGCGCATAATCTTTAAAATGATCAATCATTTTTATGAAGAATAACGGAGATACGGCGTTTCCATGAAAAAACACCTTTCAGAAATAAAAGGTGTGTCACTGTGATTTCGTAATAAAAGTTTTTCTGTTTGACTGGTAAAACGGAAGATCGTAGTCAGATAACCTTGTGTTGTGTTCCTTCGGTGAGTAGGGTTTACAGTGCTTCTCGAGGAAGTGGAGCTTATTAAAAATAAAAGTGAAAGAGAAGAGAAAGAACAAGTAGAAAGAAAACCTTGTCTGCCTATTCATTTTGATTTATAACTCTATGGACACAAACATGGTGTGCCACCTATAGCACCGACCAATGAAAGGATGGTTCACAATGTCGCGGGTGAGAAATTCTAAGACGGCTTCAGAAATGTAACCTTTAGACTGCAAATTTTAGTGTCCATTCACAATCTGTCTAGATTCTAGATCCTACTAATTAGGGGTGAGTTATAACGGGTAAAATAAGAAATCTGTTCCACCTGTTTGCTCCTGTATCAGAGAAATAACACTTAAAGTAACCTGTTCCAAAATAACAGCCTGTTACCCATGTAACATATAGCACCATTGCTATCTCCTTCTATTGCTATAACTAAGGATAATATAGAGTTTGTTCAAAGTGATATTTGTTTGTATCTTTTTCTAACAAACTAAACATCTTTGTGCGTGAATAGAGAAGAGTATGTATGTATGTAGGAGTGTGTATGCATGTAAGAATTGTTGTTTTAGTTTACAGATAACAGTTTCAGACTGTTACTTGTAAACACCTGTTCTTTTAACCTGTTCCGATACGTACGCCTTACTCCTATTACTATTTAGTAATATTATAAATGTGAAATTTGGTATGTTTGGACGTTTGTTACACAATCACGCGAAAACGGCTGAACGTATTTGGATGAAATTTGGCATACGGATAGTAAATAACCTGGATTAACGCATAGGGTACATTTTATCCCGGTAAAGATGAAATCCACACAGACGAAGTTACGGCTAGAATCTAGTAGTTTATAAGCTAACGGTTCGTACAATAATCAAACAAAAATAGGGGTGTTATAAGTTTAACGTGTATATCTGTGTGCCTGTCTGTTGCATCGTAGCTCCTAAACGGCTGAACCGATTTTGATTTAGTTTTTTTTTGTTTGAGAGGTAACTTGATCGAGAATGTTCTTCGCTATGATTTAAGAAAATCTGTCCAGCTGTTTGAAGATTATCAGCTCTTTTATAGTTGATAAATGGATGTGAGCATCTTTCACTCTGATCGAATGGAAATTTGGTATACTGTTATTTCAACGGTATTAGAAGAACGTGACAACATTAACCTGATGCTGCAGCATCATCTGGAATCTGCAGAAAACGTTACTCCTCACCAACTTACAGTATAGTTATCGTGTTTGGGCTCATTGGAATGGTCTCAATGAATGAGTTACTTGTGTCGCGGGTTTCCTAAATTTTCAATTTATCTTGTTCGGTAAAGTAATTTGTCTAGAAAAGCTTGTCTGGCGGTACATAGAGCAGTGTTAGTTCCAACACTCATGTACGAAAGTGAAAGCGCAGTGTGACAGAAAAAATATGAAAGTAGAATAAATGCAGTAGAAATGAGAGCGCTAAGAAGTATGTTAGGAGTGAAATTGAGTGACAGGATAAGGAATATTGTGGTAAGAGAACGTTGTGGTGTGAATCAAGATATAGTTACACGGATTGAGAAAGGGATGCTTAGATGGTTTGGGCATGTAGAGAGGATGAATGAAAGAAGAATGACTAGACAGATTTATAAAATGAATATGTATGGGAACGTTGGAAGAGGAAGGTCTAGACGAACGTTCCACGATCAAATCGAAAACGTTTTGAAGAAAGGTAAGGTCAAGAGTACTCTAAACCGACGAGCATGAGTGAAAAGATTGATGAATGTTGAGGAAGCGAAAGATGTATGTCAGGATCGTAGTAAGTGGAAGGACGTGGTCTCTGCCTACCCCGTTGGGAAAGAGGCATGATTTATGTATGTATCGTTGTTAAGCGCGTCGCATTCTGGTATCTTTACTTGACTGGGTCGCGAAACCCGTTACAGTGACTCTGATGCTTTGTCTTGTTTAGTGATCAGCCAGTTTATATCCAGCTCCAGAGAGGTTTGCAGGCTGGCAGGCAGAAGGCTTTTACATTTATGTAAAAGACACGACTGTCTGCGAAATACTAACTTTATCAAGTGAATACTTATTCATTAATTATGATTAAATGGCCGATCTGTAATCAAATAGACGATTAGTGTCATCCGTATTGATGTATGGCATTAGTATTGGTTACTTCTCCGTAACGAGTTTTAAAAACAACAACATGTTTTACGTAATTTTCCGCTAACTACCGAGTTAATTGTCACAATCTAATAGAATCATATAAATTTACTACCTGTCAAGAAATATTATGACGTGTGAAGTTTACCAAGAATTATAATAGCCACGACCTTCAGAAATAAATCTAATCAATATAGTATAGGCACTTACTGTGCCCCGCGGTTTTACTAGTATTAAGTTTATTCGACTAAGTCTCTAGCTCGCCGCCGACATTGAACCGGTGTAACTTATAACCTTTCTCAATATAACAAAAGTTTCAACAAAAGCTTTAAGTAATTTTCGGTAGCTAATCCATCCCCTCAATAAAGCAAATACATTTATTATGTGAAAGAAGATGGATGTGTGGTATAACTAGAGTCGATAAAATCAGGAATGGGTATATCAGAGGAAGTCTTAAAATAGCATCAGTCACAGAGAAGTTCAAGGGTTATAGTTTAGCGTGGTATGGGCATACCCATAGACATACCCGAGACATATCTCGAGGAGGGATGAGAGTCATATAACTAGGAGAATGCTAAATATGAAGGTGGATCGATATAAGATTAGAGAAAGATCGAATAAGGTATGGATGGACTATGTTAGGAATGAGAAACGTATAAAACAGGTAAACACTGAGATAATCGTTAATAGAGCAGAGTGGAAAAGAAAAACATGTTGTGTCAACCCTACTTATCCTACGATAAGGGTAAGAAGAAGAAGAAGATCTGAATATAAACTCAGTCTGTCAAGCCGTTCAGAAGTTACATTCACTAACAGACGCACACAAGATTTTTATATATAAGACTACCTGGGTTTGCAGACGTTATTCTGCGCTTTCTGGTAGTTAATGGGTTCGACCACAATGCCACCTAGGATCTTACCATATCTACAAAACAATCAACTAGAT
Organism: Saturnia pavonia; assembly: GCA_947532125.1. Classification (NCBI taxonomy): domain Eukaryota; kingdom Metazoa; phylum Arthropoda; class Insecta; order Lepidoptera; family Saturniidae; genus Saturnia; species Saturnia pavonia. Next base: position 3,138,357 of record OX383922.1, read on the forward strand.
AAAACAAATATATTATGTAAATATGAGGTCAATCGTCCAAGTCGTTCAGAAGTTGCACTATCACTAACATACGCACACAAGATTTTTATATATAAGAATTAAGAAGACAGTTCAAACTTACCACGATTGATTTTACCCTGTTGCGAAATCAGCATGCTTAGTGGTACTTGTTTGTCTCCAGACATCCGTGGCGCTAGACCGAACAATCGGTTTCTGGCCGATTGGCCCACGGCCAGGTAAGGTTTGTGACCCATTCTTCTTTATTTTTCAATGTTAAATGTGGTCACATTCGATATAATCTGGAAATAAACGTTATAATTAATACAAATAGAAAAAAAAAATTGTTGGTAAAATTATCGAATTTGTTGCAGATTCATTTTTAATGAGAGATATATTTTTCGAACCGATAATAAAGGTTTGACATCTACAAGTATCTTCTCAGCAAATAAAAAATAATATTAATCGGGGTAAAAATTTAAATTTGTAATTTATTATGGTGATTAAATATAAATTAATTAGAGTTTGTAATATGATAAAGCCATTAAAGAGAATGCAGGGACATGTTGACCTGTATATTTGCTGGTTGTATGGATGAAGTTAAGACATGTTTATTTAAAACATGTTGTTATTATATGAGAGAATGCAAGGCGCTCGTAATTAGGTAAAACATGTTGACCCATAGATTTGCTCGTACGTAGTGATGAAGTTATGTATATTTAAAGCATCTTGCCAATGTTTTTACACGAGCAGCCTACGGGCTACCGGTATACTTAGTTTAGAATTAAACGACCGTATTTAAAATATTGTTTCCCTATATTTATTTCTTTACTATTTCATTTATATATATATATATATATACTAATACAATAAAGTTGTAGTTTTTTGTTTGTTTGTTTAAACGCGCTAATCTCTGGAACTAACAGTCGGATTCGAAAAATTCTTTTTGTATATGATAGCCAGATTCATGAGGAATAGTATAGAATATATAACTTTGCATTACGACCCTAAGGGGCAGAGCAGTAACTATGAACGTCAAGCAATCTGGAAATCTGTGGGTAAGTGAAACAACGATACGGAAACAAGGGCGCGTCAGAGACAAGCGAGTTCATGTAGTTTCATTTAAAAAAAAAATCAGGACTCATTCTTCAGTCGGCCGTATTCATTACTTCGAAAAAATCACAACTTACTCGGTGATTGAAAGATGACGACAAGATAAGTAAGTCAAATTGTCTTTAAAATTTTAACTAACAAAGAAAATATTTCAATGTTGTACCAGTAGCAGCTTACTTAACAGAACCACACGCCCTAGTCTCCGGAGCCACAGCTTTACAGTAACCTCCATCTCGGCTCGAACAAAGAAATTTGCTACGTCGTATCTTTGCCGTACTGTGGGGCTGTGGAACTGTCTCTCGGCCAGTGTTTTCCCTCCTTCCTACAATATGGAAGTCCTTCAAACATAACGTGAAGACATATTTAAACAGGCCGGCAATACAGCGACAACTATTGATGTATTGTAATTCCCACGGTAGTCGCCGATGTTATTGGATTGAACTGTGCTCACCATCAGGTACAGTGTAGTCACTATGCCGTGATACAATAAAAAAAAAAAAACTTTAGAATGAGCATTAATATAAGAGTGGTTTATGTTGGTATCGTTTGTATGTGTGGTTATTCTTTTTTTATCGTTATAGGTTTAGCATTATGGCCATAATCATTCATTTAACAGACATTTTAGCCGTTAACGAGGTATGACGCTCACGTCTTGTGAATATTATCTGTTATCCACATCTATTATCTGTGAATATTTATAACAGATAAAAAAACTCTAAAAAACTTGTACATATTAAAAATAATTAGCCCAATAAAAGGCTAATGAATAAATAATGACACAGAATCGTGATATCTGTAAGTTTTTATTTAGGAACAAAAAATATTTTTTGTTTAAATATATATATATATATATATATATATAATAAACAGACGTTTTTCGTTTTATATTAGATTTTTTTTTTCGATCTGACTATACTGTTAGCCTTAGGGGTCCTGGAGCCTTTACGGCTTTTACACCTTTACTGGGCTTGGGGGCGAGCGCTTAAGGCACTCAGCCACGAAAGATAAGCAACAACATCCGAGGGTGCCAAAGTGGTAGAACCTCGGCTCGGACTGTTGCGCGTATGCAATTAAGTCGCGATCTGTCTAGTTCCCTATCCGTAATTCGATCTATCCCCCCTGAGAGGAGGGAAGGAACATGTGTATGTGTATTTAGTGGTCTGAAATTTTTTGTCTAATCTAACTAGGCAAAAAAAGAAAAAACAGGTCCCTTACAGAACCTATGTACCTGTGTGTTGTGCATGTGTGTATAATGCATTGTCATGTATGGCTGTGAAAGCTAGTGAATGTAGAGTCACTGTATCGCGCGAGCGGCTGCTTGGCTCAACGGCTCCATGCCTATGGATCGGACCTATTTATATTAGAAATAAATGTGTATTTTTATACTAAAATGCGAATAAGTACCTAACGTCTACCTTGATTGTGACCAATGAAATTGTAAGAAAAATGAGGCCATCGTGGTAGGGAAGTTTTAATGCCAACCTGGCAATAAAACTTCCTTGAATTGAAGATCTGTTGCCCAGCACCTATAGGTGTGTTCCGGCAGTTGCACCAGTACCATTGGGCCAGCGTCTCATCTAGTCTAGGGATGCTATTCGTCCCGATATATCAGGACTGTCACCGTCATTACGCTCTCTGTTCCGATGTCCTGACAAAGCACTATTACGTGCCGCTTATATGCACGGTCACGGAATTTAAAAGAATCCAGCCATAGTACTCGGTCATGCTGTATCTTATTTGATACTAAGCTGTACCCGTAGCATAGTTCGCGTGGACTACAGATTGCCATCGTTCGAGCGTACGCACGAATCGTACTGCCCCGCTTATTTTTAAAGACAAAAATGCTTATTTTTGGTGATCCTTAAAAAATAGACATATACTATTACTAACTTTTTTGTAGGGGTTTTTAAGAGCTACAATTATGTAGAACATTAATTGAATATATATCTTATGGTTTACACAGAATAAGCCATTTAAGCGCCCCAAATGCGTACATTGTTCGAATTGATTCACCATTATCGTCACTGCTAAATTCGTATATTAGTTTATCTTACAAAATATATCCTAGCTATGAATTAAAGGAAAAACTACGTAAATCGGATATGTGGTTTTCGCGTGAATAGAACATAAACGGACAGACAGACAGAGAGACGTTGAGCTTCATAATATGTACCTATAGATTGTCGTCTTTATTAAAAATATAATAAAAAAACTACTATATTGAAAAAAAAAATGTGCGTTTAACCTTTCAATGCAGTTAAAGTGGAAATTATTTTTAGATATACTAATACCATGAATATTTTCACAAACTCAAAAGCAATCATTTAGCTGACAGGGAGGAGACACATGAATAAAAAAAAATAGCACTTTAAAAATTAATATTTCGTAAACGAATCGCTGAATCGAAAAATGGTTTTCACACACCTGCATTATTTTTGAACGATCTATCTAACGATAACGATACGATTGGATAGACGAGAAAATAACATTCATTACCGCTTTACATGTAGGGGAGATACCATAAACATTTTTTTTTTTCTAGTTATTAGTTTACCACTTTTTCTGCGTGATTAAAATGTATACCTATACCAAATTAGGGCTTTCTTGTACTAAGAATATCTAAGCTAAGCCGCGGATAGATAACATAGTTATGAATTGAAATAAAAAACCTGGGAAAAACTGTAAAATGTTTGTGTTATTTTTTAATATTAGTATACGGTAAAAGCAAATTCTTTACTCAAATATTTCATTTTAGAAAGTTAACCTAGACCAAAATTAATTAATATTAAATAAAAAAACAATTAACTAAAAAGTTGTTTTCCATTGGCCGCACACCAGATTTCTTTATTCAGTACTAAAAACCTAACCGCACATTATTAAGCACTAGCTGAGTCCGCGGCTCTGCTCGCGTGGACTACATAATGCCGTCGGTCGAGCGCACGCGAAATCGTCTTGCCCCCGCTCAAATGGCGGAAGAGAAAAATGCTTATTATGGCTGATTTTTAGAAGATATATGCTATTGTATATATATATTTTGTAGGTCTTTTTAAGATCTACTATTATTTAGAACATTAATATGATATATCTCGTATGGTTTACTCAGAGTAAGCAATTTAAGCATCTCAAATGCGAGGTTTTTCCAAATCGATTCGCCATTATTGTCACTGCTTATTTTGTGTTACTTTATCTTACAAAATATATCCTATAACCTGCCCAGATAACATAGCTATGAATAAAAATAAAAAACAAGTAAATCACATAAGTGGTCTTCGCGTAAAAACATCATAAACGGACAGAGAGACGTTGAGTTTTATAATATGTATAGATTATTATTATTATATGTGATAGATGATAGATAATAGACCAAAAATAAGATGACGTGTTAGTAAAAGAAGCCGGTCCTTGCAACGGTATTGTATTCGAGTTCCAGTTGGATACAACTCTCATGTCCTACTACCCAGCAATCGGATAACGTATTAAAATAGCATTTAAAAGTAATAGAGACAGTACTTTATTAGTACAATAACAAACAAAAACACAATTTTTTGGTTATTTTACGATGACTGATGTACTCCCTGCTGACCTCACACGCGCCCTCCGTTGTATGGGTCTTTGAAATATCTTTTATAATAATTGAATTGAGAATAGCTTTAAAAATTAATTTCGACAATTATTACTTTTAACATATTTACAATAAAATAATGCAAAATGGTTTTTTTTTGTTTTTTAATTACAATAATTTGCTAACAGTCACCTATCTCGTTGTTATATCATTATAATCACAAGTTTAGGATCTTTTTTATGTTATTTCTCATACGAACTTGATAATTGAAGGCATTAACTGTCTGTGTTTCTCAAAGTTTTTCTTACCTGTCGCGTACAGCAGCAATTATGTAAGTACTTAAACTAGGTCGTCTTAGAATTAGTCTCGACCACAGCGCTATCTATCGGATCTTAACATATCTATAAACCATCGTCTCGATGAAACAAATTTATCATTTAAATATGATCATAATCGTCCAAGTCATTCAGAAGTTATAAAATCACTAACGGACGCACACAAGATTTTATTTATAAGACTAAGCTATTTATAGCATGGTGGTAGGGATTTTTGTAATGCCCGCCTGGTTAGCTATCACCCTCAAGTTGAAAATCTGTCACCAAGCACCAATAGGTGTGTTCCGGCAGCTGCACTTAGAACCAGTTCTCCTACTAGGTTTAACGTGTTATAATCTTGTGCCACATCGTCACTTAACATCAGGTGAGATTGTAGCCACTACACCAAACCTATAATGATAAAAAACAGGAGCGTTGGCCGCGGGGAAATCGGGGAGTGTTCGTCAAATAAATTTAACACGGGGGAAAGCATGGGGCATATCTAGTATATATTAAGAATATATATGTGTACAATGTAAGTATACAAGTAGCTTGGGGCAACTAAAAACATATGTTCTGACGTAATGATTTGCAATTACATTTTGAAATATACGTAAATTTTTGGGGTGTAAAGTGGCAGTCCGAGTGGTGGAATACCTCCACCCTACAAAAGATCGCAGCCAAGAAACTTGTGTTGTTTTTCTGCGGTGAGTAAAATTTCCAGAGCTTATTGAGGAATGGGGGTTTAAGGTCGGCAACGAGCTAGTGATACCTATGGTGTTACTAAGCGTCCATTGTCTTCGATAGCCGCTTTCCATCAGGCGGGCATTACGCATGTTTGCCAAATTAGACGTAGAAAAAAAATACTTTAAGAACCACTGATATTTACAATAATCATTGTAAATTATGGTCATAATACTGACGTCTTATATTACAACCAAATAGATAAATTTGAGCGGTTTTTTTCCTTTAAAAACACATCATATATTTTTTATAATGTATTTTAATAAAATAGATATATTATGGCCTCTCGGGTAGATGTTAGTCATTTTTAAATACGATTAAATATCTCATTGTTTTTTGTACTAGAAATATTTGTTTTTCTGCGTTTCTTATAAGGGCGGTGTTAAAAACTACTAGTTTTTTACATATTAATATTGATTACGTTTAAAAATTGAATATACAACGTAATATATCGGATTCAGAGTCATAAATAATGTTTTTGTTGGCGATCCAAGACTTGTTCTTCAATAAAAAATGGTTGTTTATAATTTGTATCATTAATAATGTAGGGGTAAATGATTAATTAATGTTTTTATACCACTAAGGTGTCAAATAAGCTTACGGCCCGCCTGATGGTAAGCGCAACCGTAGCCTTTGGACGGTTGTAATACCATAGGTATCAGTAGCGCGTTGCCGACCTTGAATCCCCTTACCCCAAGGAGCTGTGGAAACCCTACTCACCGCAGGAACACAACACAAGGTTATTTGGCCGCAATCATCTGTAAGGTGGAAGTATTTCAACAGTAGGGCTGTCTCAAGTAGAGAGAAATCTCTAATGAAATTTCTCTGTGCCTTACTTGTCTTTGAACGCCCTTTTTTGGCCTGCATGCGGGCCACCTGAACTACAATTAGATCTGGCTGAATCTCCACCAGCATACATAAGATATAACAACCGATATCGTTAGTGTTAGTTCCAACAGTCATGTACAGAAATGAAAGCTGGGTGTGGTAGGAAAAAACATGAAAGCAGAATAAATGTAGTAGAAATGAGAGCGCTAAGAAGTATGTTAGGAGTGACAGGGTGAGAAATAGTGTAGTAAGAAAACGTTGTGGTGTGTAAGAAGATATAGTGACACGGATTGAGAACGGGATGCTTAGATGATTTGGGCATGTAGAGAGGATGAATGAAACAAGAATGACAAGACATTTTTTTAAGATGAGTGTGAATGGGAACGTTGGAAGAGGAAGGCCTAGACGAACGTTCCACGATCAAACCGGGGACGTTCTGAAGAAAGATCAGGTCAAGAGTACTCTAAACCGACGAGCATGCATGAAAAGATTGATGAATGTTGAGGAAGCGAAAGTTGTATGTCAGGACCGTAACAAGTGGAAGGACGTGATCTCTGCCTACCCCGTTGGGAAAGAGGCGTGATTTATTTATGTATCGTTGTTAAGCACGTCGCGTTCTGGTATCTAGGGATCTTTACTTGACTGGGTCGCGAAACCCGTTACAGTGACACTGATGGTTTGTTTGTTTCGTAATCAGCCAGTTTCTATCCAGCCGCAGAGAGGTTTGTAGGCTGGTAGGACAGCGGCGACCGATGATGGATTGCTAATCTTACGAACAGATATTTCGGTTTTATTTTAATTCATAGCTGTATTATCTGGCCAGGTTATAGTATATATTTTGTAAGATAAAGTAACGTACGAAAAAAGCATTGACGATAATGATGCATCAACGCGGAGAAATAAACGCATTGGGGGGTAATTAAATGGCTTTGGCGGAGTAAATTATAAGACATATATCTAATTAACATTCTACATAAAAAAAGACCTATAAAAAAGTAGGCGATAGCATACGTCTATCATGTAAGAATCAACCACAATAAGCATTTTGTCTTCCGTCTTTTGAGCGGGGACAGGACGATTCACTTGACGCTATTCTATTTAGCTATTAAAGTTTATTTAAAAAAAATGCCAGTCTATGACGTAAAGCGATAAAAAAAAACCCATAAGTCTGTTTTCCCGCTAAACGCCGAAACTTATTTATATTATGAGAATATACAAATACTTCCTACTTCCATATACACTTCTTGGAAAATAACTTTGTCGGTGTCCATCTAGAGATAATATAAACATACCTATTATGTTCGCATCTGTTGAAATATATACGTCTCGCATTAGGAAAACATTTGGCAAATGTAGATAAATATCATATCTAATATATTATGATAATATCTGTGCCCAACAGTCACACCCGTTTTAAATTTATTCGACCAATTCAAATTACACGCTTGACGTTAATGGGCACTGCTTCGCTCCTTACCGTTGTAACGTGAAGTTATATAACTAATATTAACTTCCTCAATAAAAAGGTTTTTCCAGTTTTTTAGTAGTTCCAGAGGAATCACGTTCTAAACCAATGAACAGAAAAATTATATCTTCATCTTTATAACATTAATTTAGATTATTAGCATAAATAGAAAATTAAAAAAAAACATACTTATATGTTTAATGAGATTAGCATTGAAATGATATTGGCCGTTTTTTGCTTATCCGTGCGAATTAGCATTTTACGGTTCGGACCCTTTTATGTTTATCTGTGAATTAACATGTTACAGTCTCGTAAAATGAGTACCTAGGTACCGGTAGTTGTTTATTATTGACAAATGCGTAATCGGTTTATGAAATTTTATATTGTCGACCTTCCTTATTGAAGCATGACGGCCTTAGAACGTCGTATAGCTGGGTACATTCACATTGAGTAAGCGATGACCGCTTAGAAAGCAATTCAAGTAATATAAACACTGTATAAACTCACTACCGTTGTGTTTTAGTTAGAGGTATCCACTTTGTAAAAACATTGATATTGTTCGATACATTATCATTTAATTCATATGCGTTTGTTCACTGCTGGACATATCCTATCGCTCAGTTTTGTACATCTTACTTAGTACTGTGTGTACTTAGTACTGTGCGTTTCAAATAAGAAGATAATCGCGACATCGTCAACTTCACTCACTAGTTATCAAAATTGTACTGCTAGCAACAAAAACATAAAATATAAAAAATATTTCCGTATTAATTAGAAATATAAATTTAATGACTTTTTTGCAGTTTATATTTCTGAAGTTATACATCTTTTGGCGAGTTTATAGGCCGACCAGTGTAACCGAGACCCGCCTGATGGTTTGCGGGACGAGAGGCGGCGGTAGTACACGAGACCAATACTTTATGCATGTTATTATAACTGGGGCAGATATCTAATGATAAATAATATATTTAGTACATACATTATTGTTTTCTTTATTAAAATGATAAACAGAAAACTATATTGAAAATAATTGTGCGTGTTGCACGGTTGAAGTGAAACATCTTTGAGTTTAGCGGTATATAATTACAATATATTCGAATAAAAATGCGTTAAAGGATTACGTATCATTGATTCTATAGTTTTTTAAAGGGCAGCGTCCGTAATTCAATCTTGGTAAAATAATCTCATGTGTAGCAGCCATAAAAATAAAGCAGCGTAAGCCCATACGACAAACGTCTATGGCTGCCGGCGGCCGGCAACAGACTAGCTTATTAGTCGGTCTTGTTCCCCCCTGTCCCGCATACCATTACGAGGGTCGCGCTTATTGCGGTCAAGCTATAGTAGAGGGTAAGCATTTAGGAGTGGATACGCGTGCGATATCATGTGATAGAGTGCGACACCATGAAGTCAGTCATCGATGATAATAATGTAAAAAAATTTCAACACAATTACTCAAAAAATGCCTTTACGAAACCTGTATACCTTGTTCGAAAGTTAAAAGTTACGTATCATACAACGAAGCGAGCGGAAATTTTTTTACCACACGATCCGTTGTATGACGCCGTGCGGTAAAATCTTTACCGCACGCTTCGTTATATAGCGTCATAAAATATTTAAGAATTCCACAAAAGGAGTTTCACATTACGAGAATGAAAAAAAAACCTTGTGGTGTAGCGGGGCACCAGATAGGAACGAAGTTCCTTATTATAAAATATTAATTTCAAGTTCTATTAACTATTTAAAAATAAAATAAAAACTACTTTACAAAATTCTCTTAACACCTTTATTTTATTTACAATGATTTATAAAAATATATAATAATAATATACAAAGAAACAGCTATTTACATAAATAATAATAATTAAGCTTAATTATGCCTAACTAACGTCAAAGATTGTTGCGACTTCCCGTCTGATATTTATAAACAAAATAATAACATGAGTTCAAGCGAGGAATCCGATATTAATATGGAATCTTCTCAACCTGATATCTTGAATAAGGCGCAAATTTTGAGTAAAATTTCCAAGAGTAGTGACCTATCTGTATAATTTGCTGAATAACTTTGCTTCACTACCTATTGTATTGTTTTCTCGCAAATGTATTGAATAACGTTGTATGAAACGCGTGCGGAATTGGTTTTTACAAATTTATGACTATGGTAAGCCCTAGACTTATTATAAATATCTATTGCCTTTTTTTTAATAATTGTGTTTAAATAAAACTAAGAGGAAATTACTTAACCCAAATTTTATCATTCATCGTTAACTTCATCTTGATGTTGGCACTCGGGATAAAATTTTTGGGAGTTATTCTTTTTTTGTTCCGCCTAGGAAGTATAACTTCTATTGTGCGTACATTAATACACATAAATTTTTTTAATGTATTTTACACCCTTTTACATTATATGACTTTATTACAACTTACATATTTACCATAGAAAATATAGATTATGTAATATTAACAATCTAAGTAAAACCATTAAACATTCTAAAGCTCCTTACAGCAAAATTTATTAATATAATAGAAGCTTATTAATAACTAGCTGAGTTTTTTCTTTTTGTACGGAACACTATTTTTTTTCTAAAATAAAAGTAACCTAAGTTATGCCTTATAACATCAGCTGAAAGTCCCGTCAAAATCGGTACAGCGGTTTCGGAGATTACCCGGAAAAAACAGGCAGACAGACAGAAAAAAGTTTAAAAAATGGGTGTTTTGTTGTAGGTATCGTGTATACATACTTTCATATGCATTTAGTAAAAACCTAATATTTTGACATTACAAACAGATACTTCAATTTTGCTACATGTATAGATTAATTTCGGGAAGTTATGAAATGTTTTTTTTTAATATTCGGTCAGCAAGAAAAATCAGCTAAAAAGTTATTTTCACATCATTATATATTTTTCTCAACTGTAAAAAGGTACACCGTGGAGTTTTAGTGAGTAGGAGTCTCACATAACCACTCGCTCCCCCGTGCGGGTGTGTACCCATGACAGGTCTCTCCATGTTAAAAAAAGGGTTGTGAAATTTCCTCCAGGACTATGACATTGAGCTCTTCAAAATGGAACCGAAATACAGTCTCCAAGATCGGCAATATGGCTGTAATGCGCCTGGTGTTGCAGCTGTCCATAGGCGACGGTAACAATTCGCCAACAGGTGGGCAATCTGCCTGTTTGCTACCTTTTGCAATAAAAAAGGTATCGATGAGACGAATTTATCTATAATCTATACTACATATACTAAAATAATAAAGCTGAAAAGTTATTTGATTGTTTGTTTAAACGCGTTAATCTCTGGAACTATCATTCGAAAAGTTCTTTTTGTATATGATAGCCAAATTCATGAGGAATAGTATAGTTTATATAACTTCACGCTATGACTCTAACGAGCGGAGCAGTAAGCATGAACTTCAAGCAATCTGGCAAGCTGTAGGTAATTACGCGAAATTGAACAACGTTGGCGGTGGCGCCGCGCCGTGGAGAGACGGTTCAATAAATTTAAATCAGGAAAAACCTTGGGCTCATCTATTCCACTGATAAAATAAAAGATAATTTATACTCAGCATATATATTAATAACATGGCGTAAAGATAGAATCGTGCTGATGGCAATGGATTTGGCAATTATACGTGATTAATAATTTAAAAGCAGACATATGTCCAAGACATTCGGGTAAGGTTAATTGTCTTGATTTTTTATCTAGAATAAGTTTTTAGTTATCTATTTAAATTATGCAGTTGTAGCTATAAAAAGGGTATTTCTAAGGCAGGCAGAAAAGCGGCCATTGACACATCGTATTATGTCTCAGTCCATAGAAAATGATACCTATCGGTCTCTTTAAATTTCTTTTAAAACAACTCTTACCAGAAAGTTTGTTGTACGGAGTGGAGTGAGCGAAGAGGTCATTCAGAGATAACAAACAACAATAACAATGTAAATGATTCTCATCATCAGAGGTCGATAGTGAAACTGATTGATTGAATTTAATTAAATCTAAATTGATCTAAGGGATGCACTAAACACGTTTTCTTTCAAATATATAAAGAGTTAAAAAAATTAATTTATATGTACGTATGTAATTATAAGAAATAAAAATGTTATTTTATTTTATTTCCGACATTGATACGAACTTTAAACTTTCAATATAAATATAATAGGTTTGTTTGTTACTCCTGTGGCTGGCGCAAAGGTCATTGAACGTTTTGGCGCCTGCCTTAGAAATTAACTATTGTATGTCGCGTCGAGTGACGTCATTTAAAAATTACATATCATTGTCATTTCCAGTGCATCTCGCAGACTCGGAATCCTTAACAGGTTGAGACGGCTTATCACGCCCGATCAACTGAACTTTATTTCCAAGGCACAAGTTCGGCCCATATAGAATACTGTTCAGATCTCTAGAATGGATTCACAAAATACCTCCTTGATGTCCTGAACAGATTGCAGAGACGGTCCATGCCCATTGTAAATGACGTCATTAAAAACAGCCGCATCAGTTGCACAGGAACATTGCTTGCTTAGCGTGTTTTACCGTCAGTATAATGATGAGTGTCCTGAAGAGTTGTTGATTGTAATAACTCCCTCTTCTCCGTTTCTACAGAAGAACTACATAGCCACAGTTTTCGGCAACCTCCATCTTGGCACGAAATATAAATATTCAATTTAGGTGCTAAAAATGCACTTATGAATATTAATGCACTAACACCTGTTCGGAAAACATTCCAGTCTATAAGAAACTTGATTGGTTTCATCGATTTTATTAACTGTGTAATTACTTTTTTATTGTTAATAATCATATTAATTTAGTGAATGTACATAGAGGGAGTAATTTCCAGACATGACTATAATTCACATAATTATTATCCACCCTGTGATAACCTTGTGACGTTAAAACTGGCTGGACATATTCCTTGAACTTATTGTTCAGCAAATTTGTAATGCCCTAAGGAATCTTATTACAGAACCTAACACTATTACCTGAAAAAGTTTTATTGGTTTTACTTCGGAGCAGATTTTTAACTTAAGGGCTTTAGTTAGTCAGGCGAGTGTTTTATTTGCCATTGTTAATTTGATTTTCAATGAAATTCTTTCGACATATTACTAAATACATATACTCATATTTCTTCTCTCCTCCCAGAGGAAAGAAACATGTATATAATTTATGTACAGTTGGTTTAGATAGCGATGTTTCGTACTCAGTAACAGCCCAAGCCAAGGTTCGAACGTTTGGGACACTTCAGCTTGTTGTCACGCTTTCGAGGCAGAGTGCCTTCAGCGCTCACCCCCAAGCCCGGTGAAACTGTAAAAGCCGTTTGAGGCTTCAGGGCCCTTAAGGCTAACAGTGTAGTCAGATTGAAAAAAAAGCAAGCAAGTAATGATACTTATATATGCTTATACCTGTTGATGATGATGATATATGAGCCTTATATGATGTGTAAAATCTGACATGTTATCCTACTATGAAATATATGTGAAGTCAATTTATTCTTCATATTATTGGTCGAATATATTCTAAACATGGAAATATCTGTAATTCTGTATTATTTCTCACGTTTCTTTTGTCGATAATTTCCCAAATACACTGCTCTAGATTTAACCAACTCTGCAAAAATAACAGTATCATCAAAATTTAATTAGCTTAGTAAATTATAAAATATTAGAGAAAAACAAAATTACTCGTGTAATTAATTAGTTAGTTTTTTTTTTTTTAATCAAGGAAACTTTTTTAATAACAACGGAAAATATTATATTTACAGCGACAGGAATTAACCTAAACGTTTGAAAAAGATCCGCATTAAAATATTTATTCGAATACAGTCAAACCTGGATAAGCGAGAGTTCGAGAGTGCAAAATGGTATTGCATTCTCGCTTATAGAGGTTTCTCACTAACCCGAGTTTCTCGCTAATGCAGGTACATGGGTAGCGTTTCTTTCTTATACGAGGTACGCAGCAATAACAAGTCACAGCAACTTTATAAGGGTAGGTATCAAGATGCTTACGAAAACAAAACAAAAATTCATGCACTATGTAATTTTATTTTATTTAGAACTTATTTACACTTTAAAAAATCCGTCATTTGTTCCTCCTAAATAATATAAATAAATAAAGCTCGACTGTCGCTTATAGAGGTATAGATAAGTAGCAGTCTCACTTACGGAGGTCCATGAGGGAAAAACGACTCTCTCTTACTAAGGTTTCTGTTTCTCGCTAATAGAGGTTTTGGGAGCTTAAAATGACGGGTCCTGGCTATTACTCTCACTTATAGAGTTTTCTCACTTATCCAGGTTTGACTGTAATTCTGTATTAGGTACTTACTCGCTTTATTTTAAGAATGATGAACTTTGTCAGACGCTTAATAGTAAAGATAATTATTAATGTAGTTAACACATATAAATATAGTGTCAGATTTTATACTCAACACTGTATAACTGTAGATGAGTGCACAGCTGATGCGTTCTCCTTCTCTATTTCCCTTTCTCTTCACACACACGCATACACTATGTTGGCCGACAGTACGTCGTGATACCAACCTCACGCAAAATAGGTAGGCACCATCTACAAATAAAAAAATATCCAGGACCGAGAGGAAAGATGTTACAAATAAAAAAAAGAAGAAATACTTTATGTACAAAATTAAATTGGATTATTCGAAATTGGAAGTATTCGATAAGTCAAATAATTCAAACTATTCGGAAAATCGAATTGCCCGCTTCAGATGCTATTCGCACACCCCCTACCCTGTAAGTTAAGTAATACACAAACTAATATTAAAACACAATGTCATAGACTCCGTAACAGTGCATAAAATGGATTAAAAAAATATGTATCCGTAACGCGCAAAATAATAATAACACTTTACAATTCTTTATATAACAGACAGACTTTCAGCGTTTTATATAATCGTGATAAATACTAGAGAGACGTCGTTGATCCGGTTTGCGTAATTGTAAATTCTTGGGTATTGGACCGAACATTTTTAATTCTTCATTCATTTATTCACTAATTTCTTTGGACATTTATCTCTACTTGAGACAGTCTGATTGGTGGAATACCTCCACTCTACAGAAGATCGCAGTTAAATAACCTTGTGTTATGTTTCCAGAGCTCTTTCAGGAAGGGAGGTTCAAAGTCGGCAGCGCACTAGTGATACCTACGGCGTTACAAGTGTCCATAGGGTAGCCGCTTACCATTATGCAAGCTGTACGTTTATTTATCACCTTAGTGACCTAAGTTGTATTTATAAAAAACTAGCCTGAGACTACTGCTTGGTTCATGTAAAAATTCTGTTAAACTACTTTGGCTAAGTGTCGGTAATATAAACACGACAAACCAAAATAGTACTGAGACGAATTTATTACCATGTGCATGCTTGTGTATGCTTCGGTATTCGGCGAAATCACTATTCCTGGCATCTCTAATCGCAACACACTCAGTTATAGGTCATACCATGCTTAATTACTGGATAAACATTTGCCGATCTCGGAAAGCAATATGCCTAGCTATGGTTAGAGTTACACCTAGTGTACGGTGGTCGCGATCCGATCGAACTTAATGCATACATGGTGGTAGGACTTTTTCAAATGCCTGCCTGGCTAGCTACCACCCTCAAGTTGAAAAAATGTCGCCAAGCACCAATAGGTGTGTTCCGGCAACTGCGCTTGAGAGCCAGTCTTCCATTAGGCTTAGCGTGTTACCATCTTGAGCCAAATCGTCACCTAAGATCACGTGAGATTGTAGACAAAACGCCAAACCTATTAGGACAGTTACTGCAGTTACAGGCAATTACTGCAAAATATTTGGCAACGGTTAGCTATAGGTATTCAAGCCACATATCCAAAATGAGGTATTATTTGCGACATACTTCTCAAAACTATATCATCTGAACGCAAATTTCAGGAGAATAGAGTTTTTTTTCAAGAAGTAGTAGGTTGGCAGTTGCTGACTAAATATTCTGTGGTAGACCGCCGACGCTCTAAGTTTAAACACCCCTGGGACCCTCACCAATTTGCCTTTCTACAATCGTTAAGGCTAATAGAAAACGATAAAAATCTATGGAATGTCAATTCTATACATTTTTCGTCTTCTGTTAGTGTTAACGATTGTAGAAAGACATCTTGGCTAGGGCCCCTGGTGTAGATTTTAAGTCACAATATGGACGCACATCGTTAAGATTCACTCTTATATTTTTTATATAACGTGCTTAAAAAATTAGCTTCAAAAACTTTTCCTAATAATACACAATCGAACAATGAAGATGTCATCACAATTTCAAATGAAGCATGCTTGAAGCAATGATGGCTCGTGGTAGCGTGTACGTACACTGCGTCGCTCGACGTGAGTTTGAATCCTTACATGAGCAAAATTTAAAAAATAAATCATCTAATCCTAAATCTAAAAAAAAAATAATGTTACAGCTTTCCGTGTAGGAAAATATCGTGAGGAAACTATAGTATGGTGAAAGGGCAATTTCTTTTTAATTTTCAAGGTGTACACCTCTCGCCAAGCACCTATATTTGTGTCGTCACTTATATTTGTAACATCATCATCGATACCTATTACAAAACTCAACGTCTCTCTGTCTGTCCGTTTAAGTTCCTTTCACGCTATAATAACTATGTTATCTGGCCAGGTTATAGAATATATTTTGTAATACAAAGTAACATAAGAAATAAGTGGTGAAAAAATGGTAATTAAATCCGAAAAAAAAAACCATCTGGGGCGCTTAAATGGCTTATGCTGAGTAAACCATAAGAGATATATTAAATTAATGTTCTACATAATTGTCTTCCAAGGATCGCTAATAATAAGTATTTTTACATTACATACATACATACATACATACATAAAACACGCCTCTAATCCCAACGGGGTAGGCAGAGACCACGTCCTTCCACTTGCTACGATCCTGAGATACAACCTTCGCTTCCTCAACATTCATCAATCTTTTCATGCATGCTCGTCGGTTTAGAGTACTCTTGACCTGATCTTTCTTCAAAATGTCCCCGATTTGATCGTGCAACGTTGGTCTAGGCCTTCCTCTTCCAACGTTCCCAATTACACTTATCTTATAAATCTGTCTAGTCAATCTTTTTTCATTCATCCTCTCTACATGCCCAAACCATCTAAGCATCCCTTTCTCAATCCGTGTCACTTATTTCACACCAATAAGTATTTTTGTCTTTAAAATAACCGCCGTACGACCGCCGTGGGTGAGAGATTGGAGCGGGAGCAGTATTGACATGCCTAAGTAAAAATATACGTCATTTATAGAAAAATCTACAAAATAATTGTGTAATGTACGAGAAAGAAGCCGCGGGCACAGCGATAAAAAAATAAAAAACATAAAATTTCTATTTTATCTCTGTACAAGATAAAAAAAGTTATAAAGCGGTGTTGTGACAAATTCTTTTGTGGGTTTCCAGCCTTTATTTGTTTACCGCTAGCCTGTCTCATGTAATATATTATTACGTCATAATATCATTATTAAAGATGAACGCAAGTAGTACATATGTACGCAACAAGCCCAACTACTTGAGGACGTTATGTGAAAACTGCATATTGGAATCTCGGTCAAGGCATCATACTCGTTGCCCATTGGCTAGAGACGATCGTTCCATATTCCGAAGCACCTCGCATTTTCCGGCGTTTCGTTGGTTCTCATATATCATGTGAAATTATTAGCAATTTTAGGTTGCACAATTGCGCATACATTCACTCATTGAGATAGCGTTTCCTGGCATATTTTTATTGTAGTTGTGGGCTTCTGGCAAAATAAGACCATATCGCGAGTTGTTAAAAAGTTTAAAAATTAAAATTGATTATTTAATCATATTGGTAAAAGTCATGAAACAATACAAATCTGAAAAAAGGCTGATTTATTGTTTACCAGCTATGCCGGCGGCTCCGGCTGCATAACAGCAGCTATCTGCCAAAGTCCCGTCAAAATCGGTCCAACCGTTTCGGAGTTTATGCGGAACAAACAGACAGACAGACAAAAATTTTAAATATGGATTTTTTGTTATAACACTTCTAAGTACTAAGTATATAAGTATACCATCTATACTTTCATATGAATTTAGTAAAAACCTATTATATTGACATTACAAACAGACACTTCAATTTTATTATATGTATAGATTTGCTGGGAGCTATGTCTCATATCCATAACATCCCTAGTTTATTCTAATACACGCTTCTGTCTAACTGCGCAGGCACACCTGCAAAGGTGGACCGTATATCGTAGCGTGTGTGACCGGATTTAAGTTAAAGAAAGAAGGTTTACGTTAACAATTAACACTGCCACCTTCAAGGATAAAAACCATTCAGTTTTCAGTCGGCCAGGATTTTCCTTATACGTAAGATGATAGCAATGAAGCAATGATGACTCAGTGGTAGCGTGTACGCCTTCGCGTCAACTGACGTGAGTTCGAATCCCTGCAATGAGCCTGAGCTTTCGGTGAAGGAAAACATCGTGAGGAGACCATAGCATGGTGGTTTTATCTACTTCCCGACTGGCTAGCTACCACCTTCACCTAGCTGTCGCCATGCACAAATAGGTGTGTTGTTTGACTTGTGAGCGAGTCTACCACTAGGTTTAGCGTGTTATCATCTCGGGCCACATAGTCACTGAACATCAGGTGAGATTGTGGCCACTATGCCAAACTTATAACGATAAAATAATAATAATAATAAATCTCAATGAATACTATTTTAAAGAAACCTCGATGTAAATAAATTCCAAGAAATATGTCATTTTTATTGCATAGATCTTATCAAACGGTTCGCGGACTGCAGACGTGATTCTATGCTAGGAACTACACAAAACGTGTTTACACAAATAATTTTAAAATTAACGATACATATTTGTATTTTAGTATTTAATCACGACATCGGATTTTAGACGAATAGTATTTTTGTATTCTTCCTACGTCTGACTATTTGCTGAAATATGGACGGCTACATTCGATTGTTTTAATAGAAACATATATATATATATCGATATAAAATCAACGGCGGTGACCGACGGAATAGTTTTTTTTTTGGCGGGATCTTAAGCTGCCATTATGTGGTTTTTATTTTTAATTCATTAACTTAGGTTATTTGACCCTATATTATGTAATATTAGTGGCATTATGCGTCATATAGTTTGGTTATTGTGCATTCGTGAAGTGGATTATAAATAATAACTGGAAGCATGCATTTTGAGATGTCACAAAAACTCCCTATATAGTTCTAAAAAGAGAGCCACCATATCGATGAACTAACTTTGAATATAAAAAATACTACGAAGACAAAAACATTGACACTGGCAAGTGCTTATTGCGGCGCCATTATAAGAAAAACAAGAAGAAGAAGACCACCGAAATATTGGCAATCCATCGACGTTCCTCGCTATCATGCCTTCAAGGCTCTCGGTAGCTGGATATACACTGGCTGATCTCGATAAGTGAAAAACAAAAAAAAAGTAATTGTGATAGTTTTATCACCATATACACAGCTTATCGAGGACCGCGACACGCCTAAGCATTTCAATATGGCGAATGTTACAGTTAGTTTATAGTCAGTGACTATGTGGCCGAAGATTTTAACATGGCCTAAAGAGCAATTGCAGCTGCGGGATTAACATTCAATTATTTTAATATTATTCTTTAACTTTTATTTTATATTCTATATTTTATATTCTTATTGCTCCTATTATTATGTTTATGTAACATTGTACATTTTAGTATAATCTATACATATTATAAAACTCAACGTCTCTCTGTCTGTATGTCGATTTATGTTTTTTTCACGCAAAAACCACTAATCCGATTTACATGGTTTTTACTTTAATTCATAGATATGTTATCTGGCCAGGTTACAGGATATGTTTTGTTATATAAAGTACCATACGAAATAAGCAGTGACGATAATGGTGAATCGATTCGGAGATAAGACGCTTTTGGGAATTACGCTGACTAAACCATAAGATATATATCAAAATAATGTACTAAATTATAATAGATCTTAAAAAGAACTACAAAAAAGTCAGCACCAGCCTATGTCTATCTTCTAAGGATCATCCATAATAAACATTTTATCTTTAAAAAGACCGGCGGGCGATTGCCGTGGTTGGGAGGGAGCGGGGGCAGTACGATTCGCGCGTCTGTTCGACCCATGGCATTCTGTATTCCACTGCAAACAACAAATGTATTGTATTAATTAATTATTACTATATATTATTATTTTTAGCTACAGTAAGTGCATCTTAGTCATTACATATTTTAATTTCATGTACCTATATCATTCATCTCAATATCATTTTTACCAAGCATTCAGTCATTCATTTACCGGGTGTAACCACAGACGACAAAATTTATATTAATTAAAACAAATTGAATAAACTGATTAAATTAAAATACATCTAAAGGTGCTTGCCGACAGATTTTCAACATTGGCATATATGTACTCATGTGGGATATGCGGGTAAATGAGGGGGAAAAAATAAATAATTTTTCTCAGTCTCGAATAGGCCAGCTTATTCTGCGTCGAATTCGACTACTAAATTAAGAATATACTAAACATGACTGTAGTAGTTAGTTAAGACGTCGTTTGTTTTTACTTTATGGTTTGTCGCATTTGCCTCAATCTCACCTGATGTTAAGTGACGATGTGGCCCAAGATGATAACACTCTAAACCTAGTGGAAGACTGGCTGTCAAGTGCAGCTGCCGGAACACACCTATTGGTGCTTGGCGACAGATTTTCAACATGAGTGTGGTAGCTAGCCAGGTGGGCATTAGAAAAAATGCCCTGCCACCATGCTATGGTTTCCTTCATTAAAAGCTTAGGCCCATTGCAGGGATTCGAACTCACGTCACTCGACGCGAAGTCGTACACGCTACCACTGAGCCATCATTGCTTCTTTGGCTGTAACGTGAAGACATATTTTTGCAAGTCAACATACAGTTATAAGCGATAGATTGTTGATTTCCTTCTCCGTGATTTTTGGATTGCAAGCTTTAACAAAATATCCTAGCACGAAACCACGGTATCGTCACGTGCTCAGTCTCATTAAGCTTAACGAAACGATTATCATAAACACTTGTTTCAATTTTATTTGCATCGTAATTTAAATAAATATGAGTAAACAATTATTGTTAAGTTAAACGTTGAGTTATTAAATGTAGTAAATAGATGTTAATTATACATGTTATGTCTAATAATTGTGAGGACGTAATTATACAAAACCGACCATAAGGGAAGTGAATAGAAACCATTATACGACGATAATTAACTATACAAAGCTTGGATGGAGTGCACGAGTAGAACAAGTAACGGATATGTTTTAATAATGGTAATAAAAATAAAAACATCGACGTTAATTGTTTAAATGGCGAAATATATGACGTAAAATGTCATCGTAAAATCGTTGATTAGTTCCGCCTTTTCAGAGGTGGTTGGGTTCAGTACAATTTTATTTTATTAAAGCTATATTTGTTCAGGCGCGTTCTGTGAAAATTATGTGATAATTCTGTTATCATTCGGTAAGAATATTTCTTTTCGATGCGCGTAACAAAAACTCTATCAAAATAAAATTATCTAAATAAATCAAAATGTAATAAAAACTAGTTGCACTCGATGTTATTTTTAAAAAAGATGTATCAATGCCATCTAGATATAAATTAAAAATATTGGAAATCAATTATGTAGTTCATAATTGTAACGCTAGATGACGTTGTATTTAGATTTTTGAGCTTATGAAAAATAACATGAGATTTAATTTTTACGATGCGTGCGTACATTGGAACGAAAAGTCTACAATATGGAATTACTCGATGTTCAACGTAAGTTAACGCATCTATTTTGTTTATAGTAAACCGGCATACATGTAATGGCTATCTGTAACTAACTTTTAACATCTGTGAGAGTATCCAAGTTTAGTAATAAAAAATCCTACTCCTGAGAGTTAAGTTGAAAAGCTAAACCGACGTTGCTGCCCACACTGTTAAGAACGGGCGTTACTTAGTTCTATATCATTCCTATTGCATTGTTCTCGATACATATTCTGGATCCACTACAGTTTATCAAATTATTTACAGTTAAAACTATTTTGTAACCAAAATATCACAAAAAGGGAAAAACCATTTAAAAAAGTAGGCGTGCGGCGTGAATACGTGTCCGCTCGAATATCTTCTTTTTTTGTTTCCGGCACCGCTTCACTCTATCGTATCGTGTTTTATGGATGGAGATTGCTGTTGAGATGCCCTTTCCAACCGTATAAGATTTCTATATTTCGATTTGGCTTTTTGATAAGTAAAGGCCGATACTGTATTTAGTTTTCTTAATTTTTAACTTTAACACTATATATATTCACAATGACTATTTCACACTAACGTTTTGCATATGCAATCGATAAATCTACACGAGAGGTGTCTCGAGAGGCGCCATACAGAATGGCGGCCCCCCCTCCCGCGTGTTATACGTCACAGTCCTCACTCTACACAACGAATTCTTTGATGCTTTAACTATAGAGTAGAGTAATGTTTTGGATGTAGATGATAGATATGTATAGCTGCAATGCCTGTTTGCAATGCCAATCACCAGTTTCTTGAATAGCCGCGCCGCTTCAAATAGACACCGTCGGCGTACTATAAACAAGCTACAATCAAAACTACGCCGAATCGGCGTATTTGAGTCGGTGTCATACCGAAAATACTGTTATTTTAACACGTTTAATTTCAAATAGTCACTACATATTAAATTGCCGCATTCTAGGTAGCGTGGTATCTAGTTAAATCGCAGCGGAGACCAATCATTCATTTATGGTTAAAGGTGAAATAATTCTATTTTGGTGATATATTAACATTTTTTTACCTTATGTGCACTGGTATGCGAGGTATACAGACTGATCAAAGGGAATTTTAAGCAGTTTTGACTGATTATTGACGGACATTGAGAGGATCTGCAGTCCTATTTAGGACCTAACCGTGCTGTGGGTAGAAGGAGTGCACATTACCCAAGCAGAAACTTATTAGAAGAAATCGGGCGATGTGAAAGAGTAGAAATTGCTATTACTGAAGTCACGTTTTTGTCTGTTCACAATTATTTCGAAATTGCCTTAGTCTATTTGAATATTTTAAATAAAAGTTAATTTACACACAGTTAGCACATTTTTATTCATATCACGTTTGTTTGACTTTTTCAGTCAACTTAATACAGAAAATATTGTTTTATTTTAAATTGAGCAAGCATGTCATGTATTGAGGGAATGCAGAATTTTTACAATTAACAATAGTTATGTCTGTAATGGATAGGGGTGGTAAGATGTGGAATACTCTCCCAGACAACTTGTACCCTCCATCTATGGTATTGGATCCTTCAAACTAGGCGTGAAGAGGTATTCAGCAGACCGGCTTAAAATCGATGACTGCCGATGAAATTTGTGTCACCGGCGGTCGCCCTTGTTTGTGGACTGTACGGTACTTAACATCAAGTAGCCAGTTAGTATCAAGTCCGGTAAAGCTGTAAAAGCCGTAAAGGCTCCAGGGCCCCTAAGGCTAACAGTATAGTCAGTTCGAAAAAAAAAGCCAGTTAGTATTAAAAAATCTATCATTCAGGAGGCAGATATCGTTGGTTCGGCCTTGCTTCAATCTGAGATTCGTTATCAATAGACATGGATTTAAGTAAGCACCTTACATCACGTGGACAATAAACAATCTATTTGAAAGTTATTAAAAAAATATATTGTAGATTGAGAAAAGAAAATATCAACGGATCCCTGTGATTCATTGTCACAGTCCGACAATGCCTTTTACAATAAAATATGTAAAATGGCAGAATTAATAAGTTGCAATCGAAGTGGGTAAATGCACGATTTAAAAACGTTATTTATTGCTAGCTTTTCTCGCGACATCGTACAAGGACCGGCTTCCCCTACCGACACGTCTATACAATACATATAAATAAAATTATCTTTTTGTAATGTCAAAAGAACAACTTTTTACTAAATACATATGAAATTATATACGGTACTTATAACAAACAACAAGGAACCTTTACAGTTTCGGTATGTCCGTCTGTCTGTCCGCGGCTTAGCTCAGAGATTCTTAGTACTAGAAAACTATAATTTGGTTTGAGGATACATACCTATTAATGAAACCGAGAAAGTCGGCAAATAAAATCTTGGAAAAATAATAATTTAGTGTACCTTCTCTACATGTAAACTGGGAAAGCTTTATTTTTTCTCGTCTACCCCATCGTGTAGATAGGGTAGGTACTTGGAGAAGTACCTACGTACAAATTCCATTGAAAATTACTTAAATACCCCTCTCTGCAAATTGTATCGAGCAACTACGGAACCCTACACTGAGAGTGGCCCGACACGCACTCGGCAAATGTTTGCTAATTGGATATGAAAGTATATACGGTACTTATAACAAACCACAAATTTTTAACATTTTTCTCTGTCTCTTTATTCCAAGTAATTTCCGAAACGTTTGGACCGATTTTGACGGGACTTTCACTGGCACACAGCCGATGTTAAAAGGAGTAACTTAGACTAATTTAATTTTACAAAAAAAAACTTGGGTTATGCGCAAATAAAAATAATTCGAAAAAACGACGATTTTGGGGTGCTTAAATTGCCTACGCTGAGTAAACCATACGAGATATATCAAATTAATGTTGCACATTATTGTAGATCTTAAAAAGAAATACAAAAATGTCACAGATATCATATGTCTACCTTCTAAAGATCAACCACAATAAGCATTTTTGTCTTTAAAATAACTGGGGGCGGGCGATTCACGCGTGTGCAAGAGCGAGTACATTCTATAAGCCACGTGAGCGGATCCGCTGGTACAGCTAATATTAAATAAGATACTGCAATTTTAAATCGTTTATAGGAATTTTTTGTTGTTTACTTTCTGAATGCAGTTCTTGTAGCTTCAAAACAATTTTACGAGCAGTGCGAGGTCTTTTTATTATTATAATGTTATAACCACAACCTCAGCTGATTTTAAGTGACGTTGTGGCTCAGGATGGTTACACGCTAAGCCTAGTGGAAAAACTGGCTCTCAAGTGCAGCTGACGGAGCACACCTATTGGTGCTTGGCGACAGATTTTCAACTTGAGGGTAGCAGCTATAATAAAAATATCATCGCACATGCTATAGTTTCATCACGATGTTTCCCTTCACCGAAAGCTCAAGCTCATTGCAGGGATTCGAACTCACGTCAATCGATGCGAAGTCGTACACGCTTCCACTGAGCCGTAATTGCTTCTAATATTAGCTGCTTTTAATATAAGTCAGTGAATCGTGTCAATGTGATTATGGAATCCGTACTAATGGCTTAATCGTACTATTGACTTTACTATTGACCCTCACTATTGATTGGGCTCGATAGCATCAGGTGTGCTCGTTGACAGCAACACGGCTTCTAAGCAGGCAACGACTGGCTTGAAGACATTCTTGCTCAAGTTGTTGAATAGTGAAGACCTCCGTTAATAAGTCGACTACAATCAACACTGTTCCCGAGTGACGTCTCGCTGCTTATTACATTCGTTACCGTTGTTTTCAAAATGAAACGATTCGCCCGCCACCTATTGTAAACAGGTTGTACTAATACAGAAGCACCGCGAGTGTGCGCATAACAACTCACCAAAGTTTTCTCGCTATCGGATGAATATTTAAGTAACGCGTAGTGGACAAAAAAACATAGAAAATACATATTTATTTATATACAAGCTGAGCCCGCGGCTTCGCTCACGTGGGCTATTAAAAAGCCCTTTTTTTGTGCGGGACACAACATCAGCTATCTGCCAATGAAAGTCCCGTCAAAATCGGTTCAACCGCTTCGGAGATTATCCGGAAAAAACAGGGACATACAATTTGAAAAATGTGTTTTTTGTTATAAGTACCGTGTATACTTTCATCGGCATGTAGTGAAAACCTGTTATTTTGACATTACAATCAGAAACTTCAATTTTATTACATTTGTAAGATAGACAGATAGATTACGTAGTAATTTACACACGGATATAACAAATGTAAACAATATATCATCATGGCATATTATAATAATTCCTGCGCTTACGCAGGAAAAAGAAAAATACATTAATGTATAATGAAATACTTAAAAAACACTTCTATTGTGTCATGTTTTTTATTGGTTTAAATCCGTGTCTCCTGCGCGTGTTTTAAGTACTACAGAAAACGTTTAAATAAAACATGGTTTCGCTACACATTTTTTGTCCATAAAGCTTTGTTTTATGTTGTTGTTTCCCGTGTTGGACGGAACATATCTAAACATTTCTCCCCCGCGGGCCGCTCTGGTGAAGGGGAGCGGACTGCAATCAATTATCAACATCTCTCGAAAACGTCGCATGACGTCATCATAGTATTTTGTTTTTATGCATACCACCAGTTTTTGTGGATAAATTAATATATTTTTAATTTTTGACAACTATAAAAATTTCGGGAAAATAAACTATGCAACTGGCAATCTATATTTTCTCCTCGTAACCATAGCATGATGGTAGGGCTATTTCTAATGCCCGCCTGGCTAGCTACCACTCTCAAGTTGAAAATCTGTCGCCAAGCACCAATAGGTGTGTTCCTGCAGCTGCATTTGAGAGCCAGTCTCCCACTAGGTTTTGCATGTTATCATCTTGGGCTTAATCGTCACTTAAAGCGATAAAAAAACCACCAGTTCGGAAAGATCCCAGTCATCAAGACGAGTCGACAAGAAACTCGAATGGTATTATCATATATATTTTTTAACGTTGTAAATAAGGCTTACAGTTAATAATTATACTATTTTAGTAGATGTACAGAAAGGGAGTCATAAACTCGATAACTTTTGACAGCAAAACCTGCTTCATATGGACCTTGAACTCATTGTCCGGCAAATCAGTAATTTTCTTCGGGATCTTATTATAGAACTTTAGCAACTGTTATTGGTCTTATAGGATTTAAAATCTATATAAATATTATAAAGTTTAATAGATTGTTTGTTTGTTTGAATGCACTGATCTCTGGAAATGCCAGTCAAATTTGAAAAATTCATCTTGCACTCACGCTTTTACTCTAAGGAGCGGAGCAGTAACCATGAATGTCAAACAATCTGGCAAGCTGTAGACAAGTTGTGAGACCAACTATAGACGACACGAGTGCGATGATAATAATCGAAAGACGAATGTATACTATTATAGATAAAATGAAATACCATGGTTAAAACCCAGTTATAATAGATACCCCACTAGACGTCTATTTGGTTAGGAACAAAAACTCGGTCGCAAATTCGGAAAACGGTTGGACCAATTTCGACTGGACTGGATGTTATAAGGAATAAGTCAGGCTACTTTTATTTATAAAAAATAATAATTACAATTCCACTCAAAAAAAAATAAAAAAAGATTTTTAGTAGTCCACGAGAGCGAACCCGCGGGCATAGCTAGTATATTATATATTATACGTCTATGAAAATGAATTCATTTTTTTTTAAGTTGCCGTATTTATCGGTCATACATTTGCCGCTTTTGATTTTATACGACTTACATATAAAATACACCCAATGAAAAGAAATTTTGCATGTTAGACCGTGCATCATTTGAAAATAAGTGAACATAAAAATTCATACGACGAAACAGTACACAGTTTTTTTTGCTCGATAAAGGACTGAACACGACGGTATCTGCATATATTTATCATTAAAATTTTCCATAATTTAAGCGATAATGATAAGTAGGTAATTTCCGTTAAACATCTTTTCACGTGAACGAAGTCACGGCCACCAGCTAGTACGAAAACAAATACAAATAATATAATAATCAATTATATAAGCGTAACAAATTAAATATAGATATATTATCTTAAAATTCATTTGTTATTGCATAATAGCTCGAGGGTTTTCCTTAAAATTCTTTATAGAAATATGGAAAATACTCGTTAGGTAATAGGTAAGATTAAATGTAAGTCATATAATTCGTTTCGACAAATCCAATATATTGGGCTTGGTAACGAGACGTTATTATAAGACTACAAAGTTTTATAATTTTTAATGCGTATTTAAAACGTATTTTTAGTTTTATAAACTATTTAAACTTATTTTGTAAGTTAACATGAATACTAATTATTGTATTAGTAGTAGATAATTATTAATATTAATATTAATATTAATTATACTATTTTCTTTTCTGTTATACGCAAAGCTGCTTCTATAAATATAATTAAAACCAAATTACACATTTCTAAGGATTTTCTTGTTGCGTGCTTATTAACGACTTCAAAAAGTTTGACGTCCGCCATTTTAATGGTTGTTTTTTAAGTAGGTACACTCTACCACTGAGTCATCATTGCTTCAACATTTTCACAGGTGTTGCTGCTTGAGGAGGGAACTACATTTGGACAGCATGCTAAGTCCTTTAGTCCGCTCCTAATCATCATTACGTATCAAGTTAGGCGCCTATCAGTATGTTCAAGCACATGTAAACACTTCAGAGCTTTTTATATTATTTCTAATATTATTCGATTAAATTCGCTTCAAAAAAAAATCAATATAATAATTGTATTGTTGTCCATTTTACCTCGTAAGTATTTAGTCATGAAAATAATTAATCAACAAAGGTGTGTAGATAGGTACACGTGTAGTTAGGTAAGTAGGTACTGCTAGTTGGATTAGTGGTTTTCCTTAGATAAAACGAAATCGTCCAACCAGGTAACAATGAACAATATGCATATTTATAAACGTTTAATAATGATCATTTATAAACCAAAAATAGAATATTATATTTGTTGCAATGATTTATCAGCCAATTAAAATTTTAATACGTATGAACTTCGCATGCTGTAGAAGGTATTTATGTCCTACGAAAATGTCCCGTAAATTCAACTAAAAGTCAACTATCTAGAAATATTAAAGATTTGGTAAAGATAATTCTTGTGTTAGTAAAAGTTGTTAAATATCTTTAGGTGTATTTTTATCAAAGTACGTCCTGACGGCTTGCTTGGTACAATATTAAATTTGATAAAATCACTAGTTCCAGAGATTATAAACTTTATCTCTTAATAATAGTCTAAGCATAGTCATGATAGAGTCTAACATTACTACGTTACTTACGTTATTTTCTAGGTCTAAAGTGAAACTTGGATGGCGTAATATTTACGATAGTTTTTATTAAAATCAGTTCAGCTAAAACTAAGGTATGAAGAATCTTAGTTCAGTTTTTTTTGTCGCATTACTGGTGACATAGGTAAATTCTCTTATGATAAAACTTAAATGCGAAACTTGATTTTGTAATTGTAAGTACTAGATGTGACCCTAACATGCTGTATCGGCGAGACTAATAATTTAAAAATTTAATAAAATATAATTTATAAATATTTGGTTCGGAAAATACAACTTTTTATTTCAATTGAGACTTTACTGAGGTTAAAGTATGATAGTACTTTTAGCAGATGGGCAATATTTGTTGATTACCTAGGTAGATGGAAGGTTATGCGATTCTGCAAGCAACTAATACTACGAGGAACGGAGATGCATATCTGTTTCAATAATAATGAACTGTTAATATCGGCATTTATAACTATTAATAGAAATTACAAATCTAAGATACTAGCTACTACTAATTTTGTTCTATATCGATTGTAAATTATGTTATTAATTTAATCATAAACACGGGATCTTCATTCTTTTCATTCTTCATTTTTTTAATCACCTTATTACATTCCTGTCTCAAAAACTAACATAATTAATTTGATTCATTAGGCTACATATTGAATTTCATTCTCCTAACATTAAAATCCAGGGATTTTAATACAATCGTTTACTTATTTCACCCCCTTAATTCAACCCTATTGCAAAATCTGTTCTTAAGACACCCATACGTACTAAGACAAATATACCCTCCAAATTTAAAGTCTCTACGACCAGCATTTTAGGCTTTGCGTTGTCTATAAGTCAGTCAGTATGTCAGGACAAAGATTCTTATAGTATTAGAAATAAATATTAAAAATACTTTTGTTTATTTGTTTAAGTTACTTTTATTTTATAACGAGGTTTCTACATGTTTTTACTATATCTCCGTAAAGAAATGTCAAATTCAAAATTAAATAATTTAAATTATACCTAACGTGAATTTTTTGATCACAGAATTATTAGTTACCGAGTTTAAACTTGATCGATTCAGTAAATTTGAGAAAAGTGACTGTGATAGACGGACATACCTACATACGTACATACTCGTAAATATATACATAATTTGATTTCGTAACTCCCTAACTTGCATAATTTGTTCATACCTATTTGATTAAAGTAATGTTCTTCCATATTATAATCAAAGGCTCTAAAAATTTTGATATGCAGATGATGTGAATATACATAAAAAATATGTATATTAAAATGCCAAAATAAAAACAATTAAACAAAATAATTCTATTACATTTTAGTCTTTTTTGTAAAAATAAATAAAGACAAGGTGACTCCGTGGTAGCTGTGCTCCATGGAGGCAGCGAGAGTCCGAAAAGCGTTTGAGGTCAAATCGAGTTGACGCGCGTGGCCGGCGCGTCGTCCGTGGCGCCACGTACGATTCTGTTAGTGTGAACGCGTAAAATTTATCAGGGGGAAGGGGAGTGTGGTACTCGAATTTGAAACAATAGTTTATCAATGCGTCGCCTTAAACCAAACACTCATTGGCTTCGTGTTGCTTAACAGCGCCATCTGCTGGAGTAGCTTTAGTGTTGTTGTGTCGTTAAAGTAGTTAGTTGCTCCCAATTAAAAAAAAAAGTATTATTATTCGCCAATAGCTGTCGGGAAGAGTCATATTTTTCTGGTTATTGTTTAAGTTGATTATTGAAAACACGAATTCATTTTCATTTTCTGAAAATGAATAGCTAGCTAGATCGATTTATCGTGTTCGAAACCCCCTGAATACGAAATTTCGTGAAAATAGTTGGAGCCGTTTCCGAGATTCAGATTATATATATACAAGAATTGCTCGTTTAAAGATATAAGATATGAAAAAGATTTTTTAAAATATAATTTCATAGCCGATCAAAGGATTAATAGCTAATATTTATTACTATTGCTTTACAATGTCAATGTAGAGAATCCTAAAGGCCTATTCTATCTCTTACTAACGCTTATAGTTTCGCCATGTACATATCCCTCTGTCTGTTCGCCGCGTATCTCCGAGATTCTTTGTATTAGAAATCTGAAAGCTGTAATTTGGTACGGGTATACATATTAATCACGCCACATACTGGTAATTTTTTTTCGAACTGACTATACTGTTAGCCTTAGGGGCCCTGAAGACTTCGCGGCTGTTACATCTTCACCGGGCTTGGGGGCGAGCGCTTAGGGCACTCAGCCGCGAAAGCAACGCAATAAGTTCCGAGGGTGCGGACTGTTGCCGCATATGCAATGATGTGGCGATTTGTCTAATTCCCTATAATCTCATTGTGTGGGTTGTCCTTGGAAAGGTCGCTCAAAAATAATATGGGTGTGTGAAACCATTTTTCGATTCAGGAAGCTAATTTAGCTAAGAATGTGCTAATTTTTGTTAGAGTCAACTGCCCCCCCCCCCTGCCAGCTAAATTGTTGTTTTTGGATATGTGGAAAAATTCATACTATATATAATAATGTTAAAAGTAAAACTATCAGAGGTAAGTAGGCTTCACAAGTTAACGAGTAATAGTCAATTAACTTATAAAATGTACTTGGAGAAGTAATTTCATACAATATTCCATTGAAAATTACGTGAAACACCTCTTTAAGTCTGCATATTGTGACGGTCAATTACGGAACCATACACTGCGCGTGGCCTGACACACACTTGTCAAATTTTTACAAGCTTAACTCAAGAAAAAATTTAACTACTTCCACTTAACCGTTTGAGCTATTTGGAATACTTATGAAGCTTCCATGACAATGCAATAATTTATTATTGAGCTGATCTTATGATGTATCCTGATGCTGGGAATAGCAATGCCTCAACAAAATAAGTATCCTTGTCGTATTTAGATTTTTTGGTTTAGTCTCGATGCGTAAAACCACAGTCCGAAGTCGTCATCAGGGTCTATAAAAACTTGTTTGAAAAAATAATTTATCAATTATTACATACGTATATCTAGGTTCAATAATTGACTTGGAAATATTAAAAATATATTTGTACATAATGTTTTGAACGTTTATGAGGTCACAATTGAGAATTTATGACCGATGACACGTACCGTTGGTTTAACCATTGGTTCCAAACACACCGGTAATTTAAAACGGATAAAAAGTATCGGTACTAATGTCAAAAAGTACCGCCATAGATCAATGGACTCAGATGGTGCAGTCGATTTAAGAATTATTAAATTTTTGGGCAATGTTACTTTGTTAAATAATTACCAACTTCTATGGTCAAACGGTTTTAGAGTTTACCAATCATACCAGCTTCTATACAAATAAATAAAACTGAATGGTCTGTTTGCAATGTCAGGTTTTTACCAAATGCATGTGATGGCATATACAGCACTTTTAACAAAAAAAAAAAAAAAAACATTTTTTTTGGTCTGATTGTTCCGGCTAATCTTGGAAACAGTTGGACCGATTTTGACGGGACTTTCACTGACAGATAGCTGATTTTATAAGGAGTAACTAAGGCTACTTTTATTTTAGTAAAAGAATTACAGTTCCGCACGATTAAAATGATAAGAATTTTTGTCGTCGTTTGACGGTAATCACAATACCGACGTCATTCTGTAGATCACGCGAGCGGAGCCGCGGGCACAGCTACTCCATTAATTAATTGAATTAATTTCAGCAGTAATAATGGTCTTTATGTTTTTTTCTTTGATAGCTCAAGCTTTATTTATTTTGTTTAAGATGTCCACTATTTGTAAAAGCAAAAAAAAATGTGTAAAATTTACATTTACAGGCCCCCGAAAATATGTAAACTAAATTATTTTATTCAATTTAGGCAATTAGATGTACTTATGAATGTTAACACCCTACTACCGGTTCGGAAAACATCCCAGTCATCGAGAAGAGTGGGCAAGAAACTCGATCGGATTTATCGACATTTTTTTTGTTTTATTACAAAATTTAATTTGTTTAATGTTACTATCATTTTCAGTGTATGTACAATGAGGGAATCACTTCTAGACATCACTGTCATTTAAATGCCCCATAAGAAATCGTGAGTAATCTCTATAAAATAAAATTGATAAAGTCCAAAACAAGTACATGTTCGAGGAACTTTGAAATACAACAAAAGGTGAGAGAAAGCCGATACGCTGGATTGCCAGGCCGAACCAAAAGATGGGTCCAAATCTTCCTATTGCACTGGGTCGGCGAACGGGGAGACAGGGTTGTGCCGAACTATAAAGGAGTAAGAATGCTTGATTACGCGGTCCCGTGTTGCCCCATTACGGCGGCGGATAGTATACTGTGAAGTTTTAGCGAGTAGGAGTCTCACATAACCACTTCCTCCCCCGAACGAGTGTGTGTACTCATGACGTAAAAAAGTGCATATTCAGTAATCAAGTGGGGTGTAGGGATTTATCCTCGACTGGATTGCGATCACTCACAAGCTGATAAGCCCGTCAAAGTGATTCTCTTTTGGATTGTCGTGTTTTGTGATCAGCCAGTATGTATATCCAGCTTCAAAGAGGTTTTCAGGTCGATATGATAGTGGCGACCAGCGAAAGATTGCCGATCTCGGCGGTAGACGTATGTTTACTGTGCATTGTGCAGAGCTACAAAAACAATTGCTAGACAATAAGTTCAAGGAGAGCAATAAGCAGGTTTTGCTGCCAAAAGGTAAGGATAAGATGGATCATTACGTGAATGATAGTGATATCTGCAAATTATTCCCTTTTTGGTCATGCTTTCTGGATGTGCATGTATTAAACTATTAATATAATTATTAACTGTAAACACTGTACAGTTGAAATTTAAAAAAAAAAAGATAAACCCGATCGAGTTTCTTGTCGGTTCTTCTCGATAACTGGGATGTTGTCCGAACCGGTAGTAATGTTTGACGTTCATAAGTGCCTTCTTGGGGCCTAAATTGAATAAAGAATTTTTGATTTTGATTTTACCATCCATTGAAAATAATGTACATTAACCGTAAACATTACAAATCAGACTTTCTTTCACATCGGCTCTTCTCGATGAATGGTATGTTTCTTGAACCATTGGTAGTGATTTAAGGTTGATAAATAAAGTGTTTTAACTTTTGATTCTGAATGAGCTGCTTTCTTTTTAGCTATGACACCGAATAACTGTTCTAAGATTAGAAAGAACGGTAAATAATTTTGCGGCGAAATGCTGTGCAGATATTAAGGTAATGAATAGATTCTTTCAAGTAAACAGTTATTTGTGTAGGTGGATTAAGTTTTTTTTAAAATGTATTTTCCTCTGTGTTAAATTTATTCAATTAACTTTCCACCATTTAAAGTTATTCTCAGTTCCCGTACTTGCCTACAGCTTGCCAGATTGCTTGACGTTTATGTTCACTGCTCTGTTTCTAAGGGTTATAGCGTGAAGTTTTAGAGTTAATAACTTGCATGAATAAATATTCTATAAAATGCAAATAGAATTGTCCATACCCGACAGGCAGTTCTAGAGATTAGCTCGTTCAAACAAACAAACAATCTTCTGATCTTTATAATATTAAGTATATATTTATTTATTTAACAATGAGCCCGAGCTTTGAGTGAAGGAAAAAAATCGTGTTAAAATCATACCATAGTAGTAGGGCATTTTCTAATAACCACCTGACTAGCTACCACCCTCAAGGCGAAAGCCTCTTTCCAAGCACCTATGGGTGTTCCGGCAACAGCACTTGAAAGCCAGTCCCCCTTTAAGCTTAGCGTACCATCTTGGGCCACAATATCACTTAACAATGATACAATGATGGCTGAGTAGTAGCGTGTATGGACATCGCGTCGATGGACGTGAGGTCGAATATCTGCAATGAGCTTGAGCTTTCGATGAAGGAAAACATAGCGATGAAACCATAGCATGGTGATTTAGCTTTTTCTAATGCCCGCCTGACTATTTAATTACCACCTTCAAGGTAAAAATCTGTCTCCAAGCACCCATGAGTGTGTTTCGGAAGCTGCACTTGAGGTGACTCCTTTTAGGTTTTCCATCTTGGGCCACATCATCATTTAATATCAGGTGAGATTGTGTTTTTTTGTTTAATCGTAACACGGCAAAATATGTAATGCAGTATAAAACTAATCAAAATGTTTTTGTTACCCAAAAAATAAACAGCAACTGTTGATCTCGCTATGTAATAAAACATAAATAAAATCTAATAGCAAATCCGGTAACTAATTGGTCATAGAGATTTGTTTTATTGATTTATTAGCCGACTCCAATTCGCGTGTTTATGTAAAAATATTTATACGATTATTATTTTTACCGACTTGTATGTGGTTGTTACAAGTGACCTAATCTTAGTATTACATCACCTATAAATTATTATTTTTCAAAAACGTAATCAGAAATACTTTAATTTGTTTGGGCATAATAAACTAAATAGACGTTTTGGTAATTAAATATGGAAATTACGAAAATTAAAATTAAGTTTTCTTATTATAAAACTAAGCTGACAAACGAGCGCACGGCCCGTCTGTTGGTAAGCGGTTACCGTAGCTTGGACTACTACTAGTATGTACTGACGCGATGCCGACCTTCTCACTCTTTCACCCTACTCATCATAGTCTCACAACACGAAGTTGTCTGTAATCTTCTGTAGGGTGGACGTATTTCAACAGTCGCGTCGGATTGCCTCAAGTAGAGAGAACATGAGAAGGGATGAAAGTCATATAGAGCTAGAAGTGTGTTAAGTATGAAGGTGGCCGAATACAGGAGTATCCGGAAGTCCGACGAAGGTATGGATAGATTATGTAAGGAGTTATATATGCCTAAAGGTAAATTTAAAACTTAACACACAAATAACCTATTTCATTGATAACATTCCAATGAGCCCGAACACGATATCTCTGATGTAAATTAGTTAGGAGTTAGGTATCTAGCAAATTCTATCCTGAAGGCGCGCAGCAGTAAACATTTATTTTATACTACAAAGGTGGCAAACCGGCATACGGCCCGCCTGATGGTAAGCGGCTACGGTAGCCTATAAACGCCTGCAATACCATAGGTATCGCAAACGCGTTGCCGACCTTGAACCCCCCTACCCCTAGGTGCTCTGGAAGCCCTACTCACCGCAGGAACACAACACAAGGTTATTTGGCTGCGATTTTCTGTAGGGTGGAGGTATTCCACCAAGTAAAGAGAAATCTCCAAAGAAATTTCCGTGCCCTACCTCTTTTAAATGACATGAACAACAAGCAGAGGCTACCTAACTACTACCCAACCGCGCTAAAGGAGCCCAGTAGAGAGTTTGTCAAATAAATTTATCACGGGCGAAACCGCAGGGCGCATCAATTAAATAACCAAACACACTATCTTCATTCATTTTAATAACTCATTTATTTGAATACCGTCGCCACATAGATTGTGTTCATTCGCTTCTTGGGAGATACAAAAAAAAAACACGGAGATAAGTAAACACTTCAAGTCCGAAGATCATATAGAAATGATTTCCGCTGATACTCCGCACGTATCTCGACCTAGTTGCTTTTTTTCAAATTTTTTACTTTAACTCTATACACTCCAAAGTAGAAAGTATAAAAGTAACGTTACTTTTACTTAAACTAAGAACTTAAGACGATTGCAATGAGATAATTGATTTTTAGATAAAATACGTATTTTTGTATTATTTGAAGAGCTTTGTAAAATGAAAACACTCCACTTGATGGCAAGGCTATTAGACTATCCCGAGGGGATAATTACACACACAAAAAAAAAAAATGGCAAAGTGCGTGTCAGGTCAAGCGCAGTGTACGGTTCTTTAGTTGCCCGTCAAAATATGCAGACTTAGCCCACTCAGCTTTATTTTTTCTATCGTTATAGGTTTTGGCGTAGTTGCCACAACCTAACCTGATGTTAAGTGACGATGTGGCCCAATATGATAAACGCTAAACCTAATGGACGACTGGCTGTCAAGTGCAGCTGATGGAACACACCTATTGGTGCTTGGTAACAGATTTTCAACTTGAGGATGGTAGCTAGCCAGGTGGGCTTTAGAAAAAGCCCTACCACCATGCTATGGTTTTCTCACGCTGATTTCCTTTACCGAAAACTCAGGCTCATTGCAGGGATTCGGACTCACGTTAATCGACGCGAAGTCGTACACGCTACCACTAAGTCATAAGTTATTGCTTCAAAAAAGTGATGTTCAATGGAATTTGTACGAAATTACTTCTTCAAGTACATTTTATAAGTTGATTGATTATTACTCGTTAACTTCTACAGCCTACTCACCTCTGATAGTTTTCCTTTTTAACTTCATTATATTTGCTAACCAGTGGTAGTGTATTGACGATCATAAGATCATTTTAGGACCTAAATTGTGTAAAAAAAATTATTGCGTTGTAACTACTTAAGCCGTCTCCCGCGCGTATTTTTACGTACACATTACACAAAACATGTATTACTAGCATGATTTATTCACATATACAAAAACAACCGTTTAGACACCTGCAAATATTTTTGAACGACCTATCCAACGATACACCACACGGTGGAATAGACGAGATAAAAATCATTGCCAATTTACGTGCAGGTGAAATACCGTAAACAATTTATTTTTCCACTTTGTCGTCGTGATTTATATGTATACCCATGCCAAATAACAGCTTTCTAGTACTAAGAATCTCTGTTCTAAGCCGTGGACAGACAGAAGGATATAGCGAATCTATAAGGGTTCCTTTTGATTACGGAACCCTATTGTACGCGAGTGAGAAGTTATACTTTTTTAAATAGTCACACTCAATGTTATGTGACGGTGTTAAGTGATCTATCCTTACCACGATGAAACAAGAGGTTTAGCAAAAATCTTAATAACATAGAATTTTTATTTCAAACTGCTCCAGGCATCGTAAATAACGCCTCTAAAGAAGTAACTGTTATATTATATATGTAACTGTTATATTATAATACATACTATCATAAACTATTTTTTTCTGTTATTTATGATACAAGCATATCTAATAT
Source organism: Saturnia pavonia (assembly GCA_947532125.1). Taxonomy (NCBI): domain Eukaryota; kingdom Metazoa; phylum Arthropoda; class Insecta; order Lepidoptera; family Saturniidae; genus Saturnia; species Saturnia pavonia. The sequence continues at coordinate 3,176,477 of OX383922.1, forward strand.
TACTCAAAGAAACTGGAAGATAGAGCAACAAGAGTCGGAATATCGACTCATTTCATTTATTTATTGTACATTTAATGCTTTTTTCGTGAATGGTAGCGATATATTAAATACCCAGACATAGAACTAAAGGTCATCGTCATCGAATCATAGAACAGAGCAAAAAAAGGATCATCCATTTTATAAAAATCAAATAAAACTTGTAGAATTTGTGAGTATAAACAACTTTAAAAAAATTGCTTTTAACACTTTATACGTCGAAAATAATACTTGTGAATTAATATTTCTTCATTTATACACTTTTAATATAGATTTTTAATATAAATAAAAAATAAACCGTAAAATTCGGTACTTTGAACTCCAAAACAGTATGGAGTGCTTTGTTTAAAGTAGTTAATCAAAAGCACACACAAGCAAAAAGTGCTCCAGGCTTTTTGAATTAAGTATTGGATATACAAGAAGTGCTTGGTAACACCTACCGAAGATATCTATCACCCACAAAGTATTATTTAAAAAAATGTATTTTTGCGTTTTCTCTTCAATGAAGTTAAAATATTGTCAAGCTTAAAATGCATAGGCACTTATATCGTAACTAATACAAGTCAAATTAATTATTTTATCATTTTTACTGTGCGATAAAAGCGCTTTTTTTAAGCTATAGATTTTTATTTTTATTCTCGATTTGATGAAGACATAAAAAATAAATAATAAAGACAAACACATTTATCAGTGTAACTTTAACTGTTAAATTCTGTAAGCTTATGATTTATTATCTGATTAATTTATTATTCAGTATTATTTCAAGACAAAATGCAAATGTTATTGTTCTTTAAAAAAAACCACTTGTATGTTTTAGAGAGAACAATTATAGTTTATTATGCAGTGTTGACGGCTTAGAATGGTAATTTACTGATTTAGTATTAAAATACTAAGGATCATCCATTAAATATACAGGGGTTTATATATGTGTTTTTTTTATCGTTATAGGTTAGGCGTTGTGGCCACAATCTCACCTGATGTTAAGTGATGATGTGGCCCAAGATTTGATAACACGTTAAACCTAGTGGAAGACTGGCTCTCAAGTGCAGCTGACGGATCACACCTATTGGTGCTTGGCGACAGATTTTCAACTTGAGGGTGGTAGCTAGCCAGGCGCGCATTAGAAAAATCCTACCACCATGGTATGGTTTCCTCACGACGTTTTCTTTCACCGAAAGCTCAGGCTCACTGAATTCGAACTCACGTCAATCGACGCGAAGTCGTACACGCTACCACTGAGCCATCATTGCATGAAATTAGGTGAAATATGGCTAAGTACTGTTATACTTATTGTATTTTCTTCCATTTTCAATTGCCCTTTAGGTGTATTCGACAGGCCGCACTATGCAAAGCAACAGGATATTTTTTCGGTATAATTATTTTCAAAAGTTCCTGACTCCGTAGTATTGATGTACAAACTATGATTAGAACCATATAACCTCTTGACAATGTTTTAGAAATGCCAACGGTTAAATCTCGTGGTCGGTTAAGAGGTTTCATAACACAGATTTGAGAAAAAGGTAAATGGAGCCTGTCACAACACGTAAATGTCCCATATTTAGCAGTCCGTTGTGTCAATATTGAAAGGATACGTCATGTAATGTCCGCCCTCCGTGTTTTTTAATTTTATATAAAAGATCTATATCTTGTATGTAAAAATTCGCAATAAAAAATCTTTAAGGTATACAGACTATCGTTTCATAGGTAACAAAGCTTATTTTATTATTATTTTCCGTGTTATTTGTTACTGATTACAAAACTACAACAGTGTTGCTAGGTAACAATGAAATATTTTCCTTGAAGTTTTAGTAAAATATGTGTATGTAGCGTTGGAAGATCATTTTATTTAGATCCTAACTATCATGGAATTAAAAGTAGGTTAATACATATTTGCTACTTAATAATATATTGTTTAGTGTCATATAAACACAAAAGTGATAGTTGCAAAAGGTCATGGTTCCAAAATAAAACTTATATAGAACCCTGGACAATTTAGTGCCCCAGTAAAAACCTAAAAAACAAGATGGCCGCCAAAATCGGAACCATTACGGATAGGTATGGTAAGTTAAAACAAAAATTATAAAAAAAAAAACTAAGAAATATTCATGGATAATGAAAAAAATCAAGATGACAGACATAAGTTTAGTTGAAAATTGGTATATAAGGTCATTGGGGCCGTTCAATTCAAGTACAAAATAATTTAGTTATAACGACTATACTGCTGAAGTGGAAAAAAAACTTATTAAAACTACCCTGGTAACATTATTCACATGGTCATGCGTGTAGTTATCTAGTTGCCAAGGACACAACTAAATGTAGGTTCTACATTTGTTATTCTAACTAAAGACGCCATCTGATTTTTTGTCATATCTTTGTTTCATAAGGTAATTTTGATACAAAAAGAACAATGGCTTATGTATTTTATTAGAATTGTAATTGAGAAGAAAATTATATAATGAGCTTGGCTGAAACGCGGGTCACGGGATGCGGAACATATAATGTGGTTTTGATGATACTGTTCGCACTATTATAATTTTACTGATAAGTAAGCGTGATGAACATACTAAAAATGCGGCTGTGCTGTGCGGCACTTTTTTATCACTATGGTGACCCAGACGGATACAAATCATTACCAGCCGGATGATTTCTTGATAAATACTAGCTAATCTCGAAACGCGACTAACAAAAAAAGTCAATGTGACGGGTACTCGTACAAAAAATTATATGCTAGTATAATTATAGATAAGCAAAAAATAAAATAAATATCAGTACGTACAACCCTAAAAAGTAGTACAAGATATAATTAACCAAAATCGAAAATAATATATAACCCAATGAGTCATCTAAGAGGGATGCTTTCATGCATGAATAAAAAAAGTAACAACGCAATGAAAAAAAAAATAAGCAGTCGATTAAGTACGTAGGACCTACGTCATGAAAGAACGGGTTTAGACGGTTTTAAGACGGGTTTTAGTCTTTGTATAAACATGACATTAGTATGGATTGCGCTTAGGGTTGACAACTTTAGTACATGTAATTGAGAGACATTTTAAATCAAAACGCGAGACATGGCTACAAAAAAGTGGGACTTGGCAACAAAAAAAATAAAAATACAATCTTCACTAGTCATCTTCTGCTCGAAAGTTTAACCCTACGCTTACTATAAAGCGCAACCTTTGTTGTCCCACACACATCTTTCGCGGGAGAGTATCTATCTATGGCAATCCTAGTCGAACCAGTCGGAACACACGTGTATGGGTTTATCAGCAATTCTGACTCGAATTCCCCGATGGGTTATTTTTTCGATACTTACGTGTGACGTCAATCGTATTGCAAATCTGTACCCGTATCCGGGGTTGCCAATTTAATGACGGATCTTATGAATATTGAACAACTTTGTCGTTTTTAACGCCAAAGGGAGTGGTACGGATTTGTACCCAACTGGGCGACACCGTGTACTTAAAGATAAGCCAGTCACAATGACTTTATTCTGGTTTGTCGCGTTTCGATATCTGTAGATTTTGTATTATACTGCTGTTTTGATTTTGCCTGCGATTACCTTGAGGCATAGTGTCGTCAATTTGCCGTACTACAATCTATACTAAATTCTAATATTATAAAACTCCAGTTACTGTTTTGTTTGTTCCTTTGAAAGCGCTAAACCCTGGAACTAAATGTCTGATTTAAAAATAATAATGATTAAGGTCATTTGCTTTACTTCACGCTACGACCTTAAGGAGCTATGAACGTCAAGCAATCGGGCAAGCTGTAGGCTAGTACGGGAAGTGAAAAAAAAACAATAGATAAGTTTAACATTACCAAAATCTAGGGTAAAAATAACGACTTTTATGTTAGCGAAACGCTCTAATTTTTTTACAAGTAGATTCAATGAAATTGGCATAAACTGTAAAATGTTTGTGTTATTTTTTATTATTAATATACGGTAAAAGCAAATTTTTTACTCCAAACATTTCATTTTAGAAAGTTAACCTAGAACAAAGTAATTAATATAATTATAAAAATAATTAACTAAAAAGTTGTTTTCCATTGGCCGCACACCAGATTTCTTTATTCAGTACTAAAAACCCAACCGCACATTATTAAGCACTAGCTGTGTCCGTGGCTCTGCGCGCGTGGACTACATAATGCCGTCGGTCGAGCGCATGCGCGAATCGTACTGCCCCCGCTAATAGAGACGGAAGACAAAAATGCTTATTGTAGGTGATCCTTATAAGATATATAAATGCGATTACTGACTTATTGTAGGTATTTTTAAGATCTACAATTATTTGCAACATTAATTTGATATATCTCGTATGTTTTACTCAGCGTAAGCCATTTAAGCGTTGCCCGACTGCGTTTTTTTTCCGAATTGAATCACCATTATCGTCACTGTCTATTTCGTATGTTACTTTATCTTAAAAAATATATCTTATAACCTGGCCAGATAACATATCTATAAATTAAAGGAAAAAAAATGTAAATCAGATCAGTGGTTTTCACGTGACAAGAACATAAATGGACAGATAGAGAGACGTTGAGTTTTATAATACATTCAGTCAAAAAAGTATCGGGAATGGATGATTTGTTTTTTGTTGTTAGATTGGCATAACTGTCATTTGGGTGCTGACTTTGAATAGCATCTGTCATTTAGATTAAATATAGTGCTGATTTTAGTTCATATCTAGTGTATATTGCGAATTTCATAATGGACAAAACCATCGAATAAAAAGTTTGTCTTAAATTTTGCATCGCCAATAGAATTTCGTGATCTGAAACACTAAAAATGTTACAGATGGCTTACGGTGAATCGACTTAATCAAAAACACGTGCTTATGAGTGGTACAAAGCGTTCAAAAGCGGTCAAGGTTCGCTGGAAGATTTGCCTTACCCCGGTAGGCCATCAACGTCTTCAACTGAAGTTAACATCGCAGAACTGAAGGAAATATTGACTGAAAATCCCCATTAAAGTTTGAGAGAGATAGCCGCTGAACTGTCTGTGTCTCACGAGTCGATCTGTATCATAGATAATTTGTTTTAATTATCTATTATCTGTATAATTTTAAATTATTACTTGAGTGTGAAACATGTTGCCGCTCGGCTAGTCCCAAAAGACCTGAATTTTCTCCAAAATCTCAATCCCATAAGAGTCGCTGAGGACATGATAGAACGAGTCAATTCCGACCCAACATTCATGAAACGCATTGTTACTGGTGACGAGACGTGTGTTGAGTTTGACATGCGAACTAGTCATTGCTGTAGTCATTGCCTTTTTGTTTTACTCCTTTATAAAAAAAAACACGATATATACCATAAACAATAATTCTGTAGTCCACGCCAGCGCAGATTAAATAATTATTTTTTATATTACACTTAGAAATATTAACTTCGGGTCGCTGATTGAAACTAGTTTGTCTAGAGTTTTCTATGTTGGTAGCAAATTGCCTACAGCTAGGGCGTGTCTGTTTTTTTTTTTTCGAACAAGATTAATACGATAACCTTCGAAAAAATCACTGTAATCAGACATCGTTTGGCTATATTATAAATAATAACAAGTTATATTATACATTGACGTATCTGCGTAATTATTTTTTTATTCCTTGTTTTATAGAGTTCGTTGTGGCCGCACGCACGGACGCAATTTCGGCGGACTAATTATGTTTGATATTGCCTTAATACGACTTTGCGAATATTTCACATATCTATATCTATACATATTGTAACTCAACGTCTGTCAGTCTATCTGTCCGTTTATTTTTATTTCACGCGACAAACACATCCGTTTTACTTGTTTTTAATTTATTTTAATTCATAGCTACGTTATTGGACCTGTTTATAGGATATATTTTGTAAGATAAAGTGACATACGAAATAAGTAGTGACGGTAATAGTGAATCAATTCGGAAAAAATACGCATTTGGGGCGCTTAAATGACACGCTGAGAAAAACCATACGAGATATAACAACTCAATGTTCTACGTAATTGTAGATCTTAAAAAGACCAACAAAAAAGTTAGGGTTGCATACATCGATCTTCTAAGAATCACCAACAATAAGCGTTTTTGTCTTTCGTCTTTTGAACGAAGGCAGTACGATTCGCGCGTGGGTTTAACCGACGGCATCCTGGCGAACACTGACACAGTTAATTACCTACATACGACTACTCGTATAACTGACGGACAGACTGAGATATCAACGCACAGCTTAAACTACTGGGGTTTAGACCGTGAAGTTATATATGCTGTTTCCTTTTACACTGTAGGTGAAGCACCAAGGAAGGATTTTTAGTGATTGATGAAAAAGGGCATGAAAATTATATGAAAATACGTCATTTTTAAAGACAGATCTATGAAATTTGGTATTTAGCAATTCAGGGGCTCAAGTCTGCTATTTCACATTTAAGAATATACCATTGTCATTATATTGACATTCTACTGATATTATATCGAAATTGTAACAAATTTGGTATTCTGCTAAAATTTAATTACTGTCTCGATAGAATTTCTATAGTGTTGTGATAGTGTGTAAGCGGGATGGCAATATCTATATGTCGTTGGTGTTGCCTATCAAAATCTACTATGAATTCAGTGTTGTTAATCGATACTACCATTAGTTGACCATACTTGTTAGTGCTATTTTTTCTGTTAAATCTGTCACCATCTCGATTATCACCGTCTCCACTGTCGCCATCTTGGCTGTCACCATCTCGACTGTTGCAATTTCGACTGTCGCCATCTCGACTATCGCCATTCCGACTGTCGCCATTTCGACTGTCGCCATCTCGCCTGTCGCCATCTCGACTATCGCCATTCCGACTGTCGCCATTTCGACTGTCGCCATGTAGAGTGTCATCACTTCAAATGATCGACATTTATAGATTTGATGACGTTGATGACGAAATTTGATATTTTTTTGATATTATTTTTACGAAACGTGTAAGCAATCGTGCTAGAAAAGCTGTTGTTGTTCAATGGCTACTTAATATTCAAAACGTCATAGAAGTACGATTGATACAGCTGTCAAATATTTAATACCATTTTGACTACTATCGAGTTGCTATCGAAATATCATTGAGACGCGATTGTAGAGCAGAATACCAAATGAATCAGTGGTTTTCCGACAGAATGGTAAACAATTAGGAGAATACCAAATGTGTATTGTCGACTGTCGACTTACTATTAAAATACTATTTTGTTAGCAAACTTAAGTCCCAGTTAGAAAGTAAAATAGTCGTGTTTCATAGTTTTCTTCAAATTTAATACCTAAGGGTTTAAAAGATGGGTTGATGGTTGGTATAATATAAATAACGACATTTATTCCCCAAATGTAGTATCAATTTTTCTTTCATTTCTTTAAAATATTTTTATACCCGTGCGAAGCCGCTAGTAGAATATAAAAAAAATCTCTCATGTTAAACAGATAGTTAATAGATAGCGCCACCTACATTTCAGTTGAATATATTTTGTTTAGGAATGCCATCAACACATGGTTTTTTGTATATTTTGATCTTTGTTTCTGTTTAATTAGCATGACAGAACTGTTAGAATATTTAATTTCTATAATGTGTGAAAATTTTTCACGGGTTAACTAGTAATTAATTAACACATTATATAAAACTAGTTATTAAACAAATAAAATATTATATATATTTTATAGGCATACCTCGTTTAACGACTGTAAAAAATACCAGAGATAACATTAAGAATCGTATAAAAACCTACAACAAAAAATATTACAAATATTTTTTTTTAAATCTTTCGCACGTATTTCATGAATAGTCGTAATAACTTGAGGCAAAAAAAGGAGAAGCTTAAAAACAAACAGTTCATAATAACAAAAACCGTAAATTCAAATTACTTGTATCAGCCTTTTTTAGGGTTCCGAAGTCAATAAGAATTCTTAGTACTAGAAAGCTGTTATTTGGTATGGGTATACATGTTAATCACACAAAATAAAATCTTCGAAAAAAAAAATGTTTGCCTCCCCTACACGTATAATGGGTATGATATTTTTCTCGTCTATCCCATCATGCCGGGTATCTTTGGATAGGTCGTTAAAAAATATTGGTCGTGTTTGAAAACCATTTTTCAATACAGGGTTCCGTTTGCGAAATATTAAATTTTAAACAATTTTTTGTTAAAGTCAAGTGTGGGGGACACTTGCTAGCTAAATAGTTGCTTTTATTATTATATACAATGTAGTTAACTAAGGAAAACTGTTAGAGCTAAGTAAGCTTTAAAAATTAACGAGTAATAGTCAATCAACTTATAAAATGTTCTTGGAGAGGTAATTTCGTAAAATTCCATTGAAAATTATTTAAAGCCCTCTCTCTAATTCTACATTTTGTGAAGGGCAATTAAGGAACGCTACACTGCGCGTGGCCCGACACGCAATTGGAAAATTTATTTTTATACTAGCTTAGCAGAATGATGTATTATGTGTTGTATATTAACTGTACTAAAAAGAACACGAAACGCGGCGCACTCGCGGGCGCGCGCCTACAATATTTTTTTTCGTTCTTACACCATTATCCTTAGGGGCCCTGGAGCCTTTACGGCTTTTACAGCTTTACCGGGCTTGGGGGCGAGCGCTTAGGGTACTCAGCCACGAAAGCTTTGCAACAACGTCCGACGGTGCCAAAGTGGCCGAACCTCGGCTCGGACTGTTGCGCGTATGCAAATAAGTCGCGATCTGGCTAATTCCCTGTCATTCGATCTAAACTAACTATACATATATACATGTTTCTGCCTTCTGGTAGGAGGGAAGTAAAAAGTGTATGTGTAGTTAGTGGTCTGAAATTGTTTGTCTAACTAGGCGAAAAAAAGGAAAAAAGGTACCTATGTGGTGTGCATGTGTGTATGATGCAGTGTCATGTATGTCTGTGAAAGCTAGTGAATGTAGAGTCACTGTATCGCGCGAGCGGCTGCTTGTCTCAAGGGCTCCATACCGATGGATCGGTCCTAGGCTTGAGTTGCCGCAGAGGAGGGCAGTCGTGGCGGGTGCGCCGACAACGAAACGGGCTGGGGGACGGACGCAAACCTCGCACAACGATAACGCGAACGCAGCGGCTCAGGACCATACCTATACAAAAACCAGAGCCCTACAAAGGGCCTGCACCAAGCTCGGGTGAAGCTGTAAAAGACGTTTGAGGCTTCAGGGTCCTTATGGCTAATAGTATAGTCAGTTCGAAAAAAAAAAAACAGGGCCTACACTCGATAGCGCGGAGGGGCGTGACGGATAACCCTACGTAGTACTCAATAGAGTATAGACTGGTATATATATATATACACGGTACCTATAAAAAAAAAAACAATTTTTTTTCTGTCTGTCTGTTAGTCTGTCTGTTTGTTCCGGGTAATCTACGAAATGATTGGAGCGATTTTAAAGGGTCTTTCAATGGCTGATAGCTGATGAGAAATAAATTAGACTACATTTATTTTAAACAAGTAATTAGGGTTCCGCATAAAAAATAAAGGATTTTTAGTAGTCCACGTGACCGAAGCCGCGGGTACAGCTAGTAATAAATAATTTTGCACGGCCATTTAAACAAATCAGGACGAAAATGTATTATTCGTATACATTTAAATGTAACTGCAAAACTAGCTATAATTAAGTAGTTAAATTGACCTAGATATGTCTTAAATTGAACGTGTCCTCTGACCGCTTCGATTTCTAGATATGGCTAAAACGGCTTAAAACGACTATTTTGTTACAGATCCGGTTGTTAAACGCTAACTAGTTATAAACAAATAAGGCTAAGGTTTGCAATTTTAATGCCGATATATGTGAATATATAGCATATATTATGGTTGTAGGACATTCAAGAAAATTCGTGATTTATACTAATACTAGATGTGCACCGCAGTTTCACCCGCGTGTAATTTAAAAGAAATTGCTGATTGATGATTTATAATACTTCAGTATAGACAATATTTTTATCGGGCGGCCAGGGTTATACGTCACACTCAGACTGCTCGTTCACGCCACTACACCTATAGTCATAGACCCGAGCCGAGTGTTAAATTATTTTAATTTTACATTATCTCCCAAACTATTTGTCCAAATAACATGCTATAAAGGGCAAAGTTTATCTTCATAAAACTGTCTTGATTAGGAATTAACTTTCGTTCGTGAGGATTAATATGCCTAATAATACCTAATAATAGCTAATAAATCACTTTTCATTTTTTATTACAACTTTGTCACAAAATACCTTATTGTGGCATATAATTATATAAGAGATAGACGTATGCGGTCTTATTACAAAAAAGAAACGCACGCGTTGAACACATGTTTAAAAAAAATTGTATCACTAAAGAGTGTTTTGGCGTTGATTAGAGATAAACACGCTTTAAACGCGTCTAAAATTTAAACACAAAGGAAACTTTATCGAACGCTTGTCTAAACTGACAATTCTTATTTTATTGTAGTTATATTTGTTTGCGGTACAAGATGTTTGATTATAAATTATGGATATCATAGATTTTCTGGATTTTATTGATTTCGAAGATGACAATTAATTGAATATTTTCTGTTATTCACAAGTAAATCTTGTTCCTGTCATTCCATTCTAGGCGTATAATGACTTTTTATTTAAAATAAATATAGGTTTAGCCAAGCTTTTGCCTGAATAATAGTAGAATTAGTTAATCCTGGCTGGCTACCACCCTCAAGTTGAAAATCTGTCGCTAGCATATTGGTGCTTCGTGGTATTGTGTGTTCCGGCAGCTGCACTTGAGAACCCTTATTCCACTAGGTTTAGCGTGTTATTATCATCTTCACATCGTCACTTAACATCAGGTGACATTGTAATAAAAAAAACATGAGCTTACATGTAGTTCTCGTGGGGATCTATAGCACAGAATAATAATACTTTGTCTATAGAGCCAGAGAGATACAAGCAGCATGTGCGCTACAGTGTCGGGTTCGTCAACAGGTTATTTAAACTGACGTAAGTTCTTATATATATTATTTCATCGATTTTTTTTAACTTTGATTTCCCTTATTATATCAATAATTAATAAAACTATTTCAGAACAATTTCATGTATTGCGATTTGAAGACAAATAACAATGCAATAATGTAATGTAGGTAGGAATTCGCACGAATCAGAGTTCACTTTACGAACTTTGTCGTATATTAAATTTATATATTTCGTATTTTAACAATTAAAATAACTTCGGTTAACAGAAAATATCAAAATAATAATAAGTAATATCTGTTTAGTAAAACTCATGTTCAACACGTGTTTATTTTTGTTTTTGTAATCATACCAATGGTATCGTAGAATCTTTTTAGATGTACTAAGAAACAATATTTTTGTAGAAAATAGTATTTACGTATCACCATTGCGCCAGCGCACGCGGATAAAGCCATTTGGGTGCGCTGTTTCTTCCGACTTACTTAATAAAAATCTATATTGAATGCTATCTGAGAGGTGTAGTCTAATGCTAGATAGCCTATACTATTCCATGTGAATCTGGCTGTCATATACAAGTTCGTATTTACTTTTGATGATCTAAAAATAATGACCGTAGGAGATATATTAATTATTGGTTTATGTCTATGGTCAATGAATGCGTCCATTAAGCAGAAAAACGTCCACTGCTAGACATAGGCTTCATAGACAGGTTATCATAAATATACAATATTTATTTATGCTACTAGTGCGGTAAGTTGGTTTTTACAAACGGATAGACGAATGTAAGCCCGAGACCAAAATGAGGGCTTACCATAGTCACGAGTTTGTAAAAACCAATTCCGCACGCGTATCATACAACGTTTTTCAATACATTTGCGAGAAAACAGTACAATAGGTAATGAAACAAACTTTTACATTAGATTATTTTTAATAGCAAATAAGAAATTATCAGATAGGTCATTACTCTTGGAAATTTTACCTACAATTTGCGCCTCATTCAAGATATCAGGTGAAGTAGATTCCATATTAATATCGGATTCCTCGCTTGAACTCGATATTATTATTTTGTTTACAAAATATCAGTCGGAAAGTCGCAACAATCTTTGACATTTCTAATATAAAAATGGAGCGAATTTGCAAATGGCGTCACGTTCGCGTGATGAAAATTAGAACTACACCTTTCCTCGCATTTTCTCTTTAGTGTTAAAGTGAGGCAAATGTATTGATAAAAGTTCTTCCAAGGTTCGATCATATAACTTATTTATTCTTGTAATGTGAAACTCCTTGGTGGAATTCTTATATATTTTTATAGCGCTATACAACGGAGCGTAAAACAAACGGAGGTAAAAAATTTACCGCACGCTTCTTTGTATGGGGCTTAATTTTTAACTTTCGAACAATGTTTACAGGTTTCGTAAATGCATTTTATGAGCGAATGTGTTGATGTTCCAGATGTTCCAGAGATTAGTGCGCTTAAACAAACAATTATAAAAAAAAGTATTCAGCCTTATTATATTACATATAATGTATAACATGTACAATGTCACGTGGACAGAACATTTTTCTAATCTTGAAAGTTTAAACAACGATTTAATATAACGGTTACTTCTTACTTAGAACCCAAAATGATCGCTTACCATCATCCGAACCACATGCATGATTGCCACCATCGTGGTATTTAAAAAAAAACTTTATCAATTAAAAAAGAAACCATTCCATGATAGATTAAAATCCCATCGAAAACGGCATATCACAATTAAAACATCTTGTTCAAGTCAACTATTATGTCTTTGTACATTTCCCATAATTGTCAATAAACGCATCGCTCAACTGACATTGTTAAACAAGTCATTACATTTAAGGTCACGCCGAGACGTGGTGGATTTTCCACCTCATAAAAAAATAATCCTGCGACCTTTGTTTCAGTCGACAGAGCATCTTCCGAAGCATCCGTCGTCTATATCAATATTTATATTACTTAAGTATGTATACAAGCGTGTTGTCATATATACTAAGTCCTTGACAGTAAAATTATTGCATATTATTGTGTATTAACACGCTTCACTGAGCGTAATCTACCGTCTGTATCATGGCGAGTGTTCTGAAGAGATGTTCAACGTAATTCCCTTCCCTAACAGAACCACACGCGTTGGGCTCCGTAGTCATAGCTTTATATATATATATAGTATACTAGTAATAGTATACTATAGTAATAGTAGTAGTATACTAGTAAACTATATATATATAAATAGTTATCGTTATAGGTTTGGCATAGTGGCCACAATTTCACCTGATGTTAAGTGACGATGTGGCCCAAGATTATAGCACGCTAAACCTGGTGGAAGACTGGCTCTCAAGTGCAGCTGCCGGAACACACCTATTGGTGCTTGTTGACAGATTTCAAATTTGAGGGTGGTTCGGCGGGAATTAGAAAAAGCCCTACCATGATACATGATACACGTAAATCGGCGCGAAGTCCTACACGCTACCTCTGAGTCATCATTGCTTCAAACAATGCTTCATATCATCATCATCATCATCATCATTTCAGCCGAAACACGTCCACTGCTGGACATAGGCCTCTCCCAAAGATCGCCACAACGACCGGTCCTGTGCTGCCCGCATCCAGCGGCTTCCCGCAACCTTTACCAGGTCGTCGGTCCACCTTGTGGCGGGTCTGCCCACGCTGCGTCTTCCGGTACGTGGCCGCCACTCGAGAACTCTTTGACCCCATCGGCCATCTGTTCTACGAGCTACGTGGCCCGCCCACTGCCACTTAAGTATAGCTATTCTTCGGGCTATGTCGGTGACTTTGGTTCTCCTGCGGATCTCCTCATTTCTGATTCGATCACGCAGAGAAACTCCGAGCATAGCCCTCTCCATTGCCCTTTGAGTGACTTTGAGCTTTCTTATGAGGCCCATAGTTAGCGACCACGTCTCAGCACCATATGTAATCACTGGCAACACACACTGGTCAAAGACTTTCGTCTTGAGACACTGCGGTATCTTGGACGAGAATATGTTACGTAGCTTCCCGAACGCTGCCCAGCCGAGTTGGATTCGACGATTGACCTCTTTCTCGAAATTGGATCTACCTAACTGGATTGTGTGTCCCAGGTAAACATAATCTTTAACAATTTCAAGCGTATGGTCTCTGATCTTCACGGGAGTTGGCGCTACATGGACGTTCGACATAATCTTCGTCTTGTCCATGTTCATTCTAAGACCAACTCGTTCAGAGGCTTTACTTAGGTCATCGAGCATCGCACGGAGGTCCTCCATGGTCTCAGCCAAGACTACTATGTCGTCGGCAAACCGAAGGTGGGTGATGTACTCGCCGTTTATGTTGATGCCTAGTCCTTCCCAGTCCAGAACCTTGAAGACATCTTCCAGTGCAGCGGTGAACAGTTTAGGAGAGATAACATCTCCTTGTCTGACTCCCCGCCGCAACAGGATGGGTTTCGAGTTCTGGTCCTGCAGTCGAACTGACATAGTGGCGTTTTCATACAAACACTTCAACACTTCGATATACCGGTAGTCTACTTGGCACCGCTGGAGAGACTGTAGTACAGCCCAGGTCTCAATCGAATCGAAGGCTTTCTCGTAGTCCACAAACGCTAAACAAAGGGGTAGGTTATACTCTTCGGTCTTCTGTATAACCTGCCGTAATGCGTGTATGTGATCTACGGTACTGTAGCCTTTTCGGAAACCGGCTTGTTCGGGAGGCTGGAAGTCGTCGAACTTGCGAGCAAGACGGTTCGTAATAACTCTCGAAAACAGCTTATAAACATGGCTCAAAAGTGAGATGGGCCTATAATTCTTCAATAGGGTATTGTCACCCTTTTTGAAGAAGAGTACCACCACACTTTTGTTCCATGCCTGCGGCGTTTTACCTTCGTGGATGACGGAATTGAACAATGTCTGAAGGGCCCTCAGTACTGGTTTACCACCCGCCTTCAATAGTTCGGCTGTGATTCCGTCATCTCCGGGAGCTTTGTTGTTTTTAAGCTGTTTGAGAGCCATACTAATCTCGTACAAGCTGACGTCCGGGATGTCTTCTGTATAGTGTCGAGTCAATCTAGCTCTTGGGTCTTTAGCTAGATTCGTAACGGGTTCCTGCGTTGACGTGTATAACTGTCCATAGAACTTCTCGACCTCTCTCAAGAGCTCGGGTTTGGATGACACGATTCTGCCGTCGTCAGTCTTCAGCTTTGTTAGCTGGCTTTGCCCAATAGACAGATCTCTTGCGAACACTTTGGAGCCTTTGTTTCGCTCTATTGCCTCTTTAATACGATTCGTATTAAATTGGCGTATGTCAGATTTCAGTGACTTTGAGATCCGCTTATTAAGCCGCCGATAAGCACAGGCATCACCTTTAGACTACAGAATCATCTCACGCCTCTCCTCCATGAGTTTTAGAGTAGAGTCCGAGAGTTTTTTGGTCCTGTTTGTACGGTGGGTCTTAAAGAACTTGGACCCAACCGTATGGACAGTTTCCACGAACCCGTCATTATAATTGTCCACGCTGCTGTCTTCTAGGCAATGAAAACGGTTTTGGAGTTCCAGCTGAAAGCTTTCGGGGTTTTGGAGTTGGATCGGTGCTGGGCGGAGCGTAGACTTCATCAGTCGAGATCTTTCGAGCTTCAAATTAAGATTCAATGTGCCTCTTACCATACGGTGATCACTTCCGGTTTTGACCGCATTGATCACAGAGACATCATTGAATATGTGCCTTTTCGTCGACATGATAAAGTCTATCTCGTTTTTCGTTACACCGTCAGGGCTCATCCAGGTCCACTTCCTGTGTTATCGCTTCCTGAAGAAAGAGTTCATCATATAAAGGCCTTCCTTCTCCATGAAGCCGGCCAGTAGTTGGCCCCGATGATTCCGATTTCCTACTCCAAATTGCCCCACTCGCAGCTCGTCGCCGTCTCGTTTGCCCAGTTTTGCATTGAAATCCCCCATGACAACCGTGAAGTGGGCATTGAAACTATGCATGGCTTTAGAAATGTCTTCATACATAGCCTCCACCTCATCGTCTGAGTGCGCCGAGGTCGGAGCGTACACCTGTATGACCTTCAACGAATACCGTTTGGTTATTCTGAGTATTAGGCACGCTACCCTAGTCGACACACTCTCGACTTTTACCACGTTGTTCACAAGGGACTTGTGGACGATAAACCCGACACCTCCTTGGGACTGTTGATCGCCCTCCCGGAAATAGAGCAAGTTACCAGATTTAAGGATTATCGTGTCCTCCCCCTCTCTTCGGACTTCAGATAAACCTATGATATCCCACCGTAACTGGCTCAATTCTTCCTCAAGTTCCACAATCTTCTCGTCAGTTCGCAGTGTGCGCGTGTTGTAGGTTGCCAGGGCCAGTGTTCGTCGGTTGTGGTAGCCGGATCTCTGCCGGGGATTAACTATAGCACCCCCTGCCCCACCGTTACCGTGATCGCTACCGGAGTCAGGAATAGCGGGGCCGCCGGGGACTAGGGGTCTAGATTTTGTTTGCACTTTCATATTTGGGAGGATTTGCCATAATCGCCACGCCTGGCAGGCGGGTTGGCGATCGCAGTATGGTCGTAGATATATACTCGAAGGACGCTGCTGCCCGTTCTTCGGATAATCCTTTAGTCGCCTTTTACGACACCCACAGGATGAGATGGGGTGGTGCTATTCTAAGCCGGCACACACACGGACATGCTTCATATAATTGCTTCATATCTTTGCTATTGATATCTCGGATAGTTAGTCACTTTCTTTCTACAATATCGGGTCCTTCAAACATAACGTGAAGAGACATTAAAGCATGCCAGTATAACAGCGACGACTATTGGTGTAATAATGTAGATCTTTCAGCGGTCGCCGTTTATTTAGAATAACACTGTGCCTGTTGGTCATAATATCAGGCTGTAAGTGTCCCACTGCTGGGCAAAGGCGTCTTCCTAAAGGAACGTGTGGGCTTAATCATCACGCCTGCCCACGACGTATTGCCGAGTTCAAACGCCGAGAAATCAATAGTTTTATAATTTTTTTACATACAGTGGGGTACTACAGAGACATTTCTCAAGAGTTCAAGTTCCCACACGTCAGCCGACAGTGTTACTAATTTGGATTAGTGAATGTACGAGAATTCCGAAAAGTTCGTTGTTACACGCCGGGGCTTGAACCTGCGGACATCGATTCTAAGCCACTCGGTCACAACGCAGTGTGGAATACAAAAACAGTGGCGACTATCCAGAGATTAATCCATCGTCGGCCGCCGCTGTGATGTTTGTGTGTAATTTTATAAGCAAATAAACATATACAGTGTGGAAAAAAACGAATGGGACATGAAGGAAAAGTACATTAAATATGGAAGATCAAATTTTACTTAAATGAGTCATACTTTTGTTTTTCAAAACAAGAATAATTGTATTCGCAGATTTTTACAAAAGTCTACCTGTGCCGGTAATCGAACTGACTAAAAATGCAAAAAACCGACATTCATTATGTTATTGTGCCAATCGATAGAGTCTATGATAAAAATAAAATCTCTGGAATAAGCATTGTGTCTCATAATGCAAGAAAACTATAAAATTTAACCATTCGTACATATCGAAGTAACATGAAAGTTGAATGTGCAAGTTATTAGTGAAAGAAGATATTAATTAAAATAATTATTTTCATACAACACTTCAATAAATTAACTGATAATTTGTTCGAAATGAGATCCATTTTCTTGTATAGTATACAGATTTAGTCTTTTCAGATATTTATTACACACCTATTGGTGCTTGGCGACAGATTTTCAACTTGGGGTTGGTAGCTAACCAGGTTTAACTAATTCTACTATTATTCAGGCAAAAGCTTGGCTAAACCTATATTTATTTTAAATAAAAAGTCATTATACGCTTAGAATGGCATAACAGGAACACGATTTACTTGTGAATAACAGAAACTATTCAATTAATTGACATATTCGAAATCAATAAAATCCAGAAAATCTATGATATCCATAATTTATAACCAAATATATTGTACCCCAACAAATACAACTACAATAAAATAACAATTGTCAGTTTAGACAACGTTTCCTTTGTGTTTAAATTTTAGACGCGTTTAAAGCGTGGTTATCTTTAAACAACGCCAAAACACTCTTTTGTAATACAAAATGTCTTAAACATGTGTTCAACGCGTGGTTATCTTTTTTGTAATAAGACCGACAGTGTCTAATGTATAGTCTACGTGATAACGGTTATTATTATTGCAGTTTGCTATCATTATCATATATTTTTTTATCATTGTAAATAAAATAAAGGTGTAAAGATGACTTAGTAAAGAAGTTTTTTGACTTTTATCGATAAAAAAATCATAATAAAAAATGTATACCCCAATAATTATTTTCTTTATACCTCGAATAGAACTTGAAATTAATATTTTATAATAAGGAACTTCGTTCCTATCTGGTGCCCCACGATGCCACACGTTTTTTTTTACATAAATTATTGATAAACATCGATGTAAATTTAACAGACTTTTTGTTAGAAGTTGTTGATTTTAAATTGCATAGTCCTGTGTAATTGGTTACCTTAATAAATCATAGGTACTAATGTAGTATTATTTTGAAGTAATTGATTTCATAACCTCACAAGGAGATATTAAAAAAACGTCTAACGCATTCTAATGAAGTACGTATTTTAATATGCAATTATAGACGAGACCAAAAGGCATGTAAAAACTTGCCATTTCATTGACATTCAAAGCGGCAATGCTTCTAGTATTCTGGCAACATTGCCTAATAGCCCCGATATGACATTTTTGGTGTAATTATTTAAATAAAAATTGTAACTTACAATATTAATTTGAACTGTAACATTTTGCATTGAATACGATATGCTAATTATATAGTCTTTTTTTCGAACCTACTATACAGTTAGCCTTAGGGGCTCTGGAGTTTTTACGGCTTTTACAGCTTTACCGGGCTTGGGGGCGAGCGCTTATGGCACTCAGCCACGAAAGCTAAGCAACAACATCCGAGGGTGCCAAAGTGGCCGAACCTCGGCTCGAACTGTTGCGCGTATGCAAATAGGTCGCGATCTGACTAATTAATCCTATAGCTTTTTGTGATAACTAGGCTTCAACTATAATTGTGTTTTTTTAGTCCCCTTGTCGTCTAACGCAATTCAGAGTTGAATGACTTTTCCAATTTATTTAGCCTCCGACTTTTATTTCTTTGTCCTTATCTCCCTTATCTCTCCTCCGACATTTTACTATCTGTTTCCGTACTACTGTGCATCCCCCTTTTTTATTAATATAATTCCTTTTTTTTAATACATATTGTCTTAATCTATCTTACACAAATTCATAAATTCTTATAATATTATTACATTTTGTCACATGCATTACTAGGAGGGATCAAAAAGTAGTGAGAACGACATACTCCTTGGTAAGAAAAAAAATACTGGCAGGCATAGCATAGATTTGAAATATTAATTTAAAAAAAAACTTTGATTCTCTTTTGTTTTTATCTGAATGTAGTCATTTGTTTGCTTCATGTCGGAACGTGTTCTCGAAAATGGAGAATAACGAAGTGTGCCGTTATTAAATACCTCTGTTTAAAAAAGTTAACGACTCAAGAGATTCATTGCGATTTGGAGGCAACATTATGAGAGTCTGCTTCGCCGTATTCCACTGTCGCAAGGTGGGCTTCTCAATTTCGAGTAGGGAGAACGAGCACGGAAGACGAATATCGTTGCGGCCGTCCATCGACGTCAGTCACCCGAGAAAATGTTGCGAAAGTCGAGAAAATTGTATTGAGCGATCGAAGAGTTACCATCCGATGCTTAATTCAAGAAACGGGCATTTCATATGGAAGTATTCAATCCATATTGAAACAATCTTTGAATATGAGAAAAGTCTCCGCAAGATGGGTGCCGAGAATGTTAACCGACAGTCAGAAACAAAATCGACTTGACATTTCGAAGATATTGTTGGACAAGTTTCAAGAAGATTCTGAAAACTTTTTGTCTCGTTTCATAACAATGGACGAAACATGGGTCCATCATTTTGATCCCGAGACAAACCATCAATCTTCGCAATGGAATGGCATGGCCATCATCACCGACCCCAAAGAAGTTTCGTGTCGTGGCATCGGCTGGCAAGGTTATGGCCTCAATATTTTGGGATTCAGAAGGGATATTGTTGATTGATTACCTGGAACCACTATTACAGGCCAATATTATGCAGCTTTAATTCCCAAATTTAGGAATGCCATCAAAGAGAAAAGGAGAGGGAAACTTCGAAGGGGCGTGCTGTTTCCCTCTCCTTTTCTCTTTGATGGCATTCCTAAATTTGAGAATTAAAGCTGCATAATATTCATGCATGCATTCATGCATCACGACAACGCACCTGCGCACAGGTCGGCAGTTGCGATGGCTGCCATTCGGCAAGCTGGCTTCGAATTGGTTGACCACCAGATCTGGCGACTAGCGATTTTTATCTGTTCCCCAAATTGAAAAAATACTTAAGGGAAACAGGTACGAAGACGATAACGAGGTGATGGATGCCGTGGAGAGCTTTTTGCAGGACCAAGACAAAACTTTTATTATATTCTATCTCATTTAAAAATCATTTTTAAATATCATATATCAGCAGGATTCGAACAACTATCGACCACTCGTGCGTACCACGTCTGAAGTCTGGTCGTCTCACACCACTAGGCCAATCCGACGACGATTACAATCATGAAAATCAGGACTTGCATTAACCGTACATAATATAAATGTATAACTATCTCATTCTCTCGTAGGCTAAATCCTATAGATGTATATGGTTATCTATTTTTAATGTCGCTTTTTCGTTTCATCCGAGTTTCAAATCACAACGGTGCTAAAGATGTTTTCACTTCAAAAATAATTACGAACATGTATCTTTAAAACTATAAAATTTCGTATATTTGGATGTTTGTTACTAAATTACCCAAAAAACAGTAGAACGGATTTAGATGAAATTTGGCACACACATAGTTTATAACCTGGATTAACATGGTAGGACTTTATTTATCCATTTTATGATTATTTTTGCCCCACAGGCCCAATATGTTCAGTCTTCTTACGACATCAAGTCTTTCAAGCGTAACGTGAAGAGATATTTATGCAGGCCGGCATGACAGCGGCGACCGCCGATGGATTTCATTTAACCGTCATTGACCAAGCTACTATTAAATAAAACGGTAATGACCTAAAGTCCACAAAGTCGAAGTCTTTATATTATATAATATAATATTAGATATTTTATTTTATAATCCTTTATATTTTCAACTGCTCTCATATAATATTGCGTTTTTTGTAGCGTCAATATTAATACAAATATTATATTCACAGTAAAGTTATGCTTAGTAACAGGTTGATAAGTTATTAAACAAGTTTTTTCTTTTGTTTTTGCAATATGATAACAAAAAATTACATTAAAACCTCCGGATGCAGAAACATGGAAAAAACTTTAATATACTCCGACATATGATTTCAAATCATTTTTAGATAAGTATTTATTTATGAATAGTAATTTTAATTATTACAAAATTACCAGACACAAATCAAAATCTTTATTGTATTCTTTACTAGCCGTGCCCGCGGCTCCGCTCGCGGTGATTACAGAATGCCGTCGGTCGGGTACATGCGCGTATCGTGCTGCCACCGCTCAAAAAATGGAAGACAAAAATGCTAATTGTGGGTGATCCTTAGAAGATAGATGTATGCTATTTCTGACTTTTCTGTAGGTCTTTTTAGATCTACAATTATGTACTACATACATTTCATATATTTCGTATGGTTTACTCGGCGTAAGCCATTGAAGCGCCCCAAAAGCGTATTTTTTCCGAATTGTTCGAAAAAAAAGTTTCGCTTCATTATACTGGTATATACCAAGGTTTGCACCAGTGGATCTCTGATTAATGTTCCACCTGTCTGAACGACTAGACCAGCACGATTCTCAAAGTGACTTGAATAAAAAGGTCAATGTATTAATAACCAATCGATTTGAACAATTTTTTGTTTCTTTAGATCAGGGATTCCCAATCTATTTAGTCCGCGGCGTACATCAATGTTTACTATTTTGTCTCGGCGTACTAATATATCTAGCTGGTAGAAATATATAGGTACAATGATACTAGATAGGTAGATAGGCACAAAAATTAAAACATCCACATTATTAATGCTAACTGTTTATTTATAAGAATATAAAATGAACACGGAAAACCGTAGACCGACATGAGTTCGAATTCATAGAATGAGCCTGAGCTTTCGGTGAAGGAAAACATCGTGATGAAACCATAGCATGGTGTTAAGGCATTTTCTAATACACACCTGGCTAGCTAGCAGCTACCAGCCTCAAAATCCAATAAATAGTTAAAATTAATGTTTTTAACGTATATTTCTAAAAACATCATAATAAAAAAATACTTTATTAATTTAGGCCCTAAGAAAGTACTTATGAACGTCAACCGCTGTGGAAAAAATCCCAGTCATCGAGAATTACCGTCAAGAAACTCGATCGGTTTACTTGTTTTTCCAACTGTATAAGTAATATTTAGAGTTTATAATCATATTAGTAATTTAGTGGATGCACAGAGAGGGAGTCACTTCCAGGCATCACTATCATTCATATAACGATCCACCCTATAGTAATCTTTTGACAGTATAACCTGCTTGACATGGTCCTCGAACTTTTTGTCCGGCAAGTCAGTAATGTGCGTCGGGATATTATAGAACCTAACACTATTACCTAAAAAAAACTTCTATTAGTCTTACCAAGTCTAAAACACGGTACGACTAATTTATGTCAATTTTTTGTATTAAAACTGTTCTGGTCTTTAACAAAATGAAGCTTGTCGAAGTTTTTTATGAATATCCATTAAATTATCAAGAATATATTGGGAGGACAAAATTAAGATATAAAATTTCTGAAACTTGTTCTTTAATGATTCGCGTGATATTATTTTGTACCTATATTGTTTGAATTGCCCGCTTTTGTAATATGAATAAGATGTCTACCTCAGCTGCTCATTAGGAATACAATCTGTTGATGCTAGTGAAAATATATTCAAGGCGCGTTCTATTAACGCCATCTTGTATATTGTCTGTCAACTGACAGACACCTACCATCTCCCATCCCACCCCGTCGTGTACGATTAATAGCGACTCGCGACATCTGTTTTATCAAGCGCTCCCACGGCAGTTCTAGGGCAGCTGTACATGACACCCTGGACCAGAGAATTTGATGCTCGGTCAGGAAAGGGAACCAGGTCAGTGCACGACGTCCCTTCTCCTTACCATCACATCCCTCCCCATTCTGGCATATACTTTGGACACTTCGCATGTCCAATCTCCTTAACTATCATGACTAGATCGCTCACATTCTATAATGTACGAAACAAATCAGCTTTTTAAAATCTTTTATTTTAACGAAGCTTCAGTACATCCTTGATGACTATGCCAGCCTCATAGGAGAAGACAATTCACTGAATAAAGTTTAAATGAGAAGGAGTTAACGAGACAAATTAATAAATTAAAGCAATGATGGCTCAGTGGTAGCGTGTACGACTTCGCGTCGATTGACGTGAGTTTGAATTCCTGCAATGAGCCTGAGCTTTAGTTGAAGGAAAACATCGTGAGGAAACCATAGCATGGCGGTAGGGCATTTTCTAATGACCGCCTGGCTAGCTACCACCCTCAAATTGAAAATTTGTCGCAAAGCACCAATAGGTGTGTTCTGGCAGCTGTACTTGAGACCCAGTCTTCCACTAGGTTAAGCGTGTTAACACCTTGGGCCACATCGTCGCTTAACATCAAGTGAGATTGTGGCCACTACGCCAACTTATAACATTGTTCTTTCCTACGTTTCTCTAGGACTCCAAGAGCAGATTTTGGTGCAATTCCTCGGTGAAGACACATTCCCACAAAAAATGATAAATATCACCGATGGATTGACAGATTTCACACAGTGGAGATTTCCCTATCATAAAGAGGGTCTTGTTATGGGGTATGTGACCAGATCGAATCCTGAATCCTGAAACCAAGTCCCGTCTGAAAAGCTTGGCGTACTATAAAACCAGAAAGCAACTTGCCTTAAATGGTCTGTACGAAATGCCCCTATCTGTTATTGTAATTATTACATTTTGACCTCTAAACTAACGAGAAATACATTCAAGGATCTAGTGTGCTGTATACCGTTTAGAATGCGGCAGATGACAATATAGCACATATAAATGTCACAATTAAAATTAATTAAATATTCACACTTAAGGACTACGTCTAGTATTATAATTAATACCAATTAAGGTCGTTATCTCGTCTTTATGTTATGTACTTACGTCTGAACACCGGTGTTCTACACCAGAGAGTCTCTGGGTGTTTTTTTAATTTAAAAAAGTCTAAGCTATATAAATAAAATGGCTTAGGTTTGCCCTTGTGCGCGCATCACGCAAAAACTACTAGATACGTTTTGTTTTTTTTTGCTCCTTAGATTATTGGTCTTTATAAGAAAACATGATATGTTAATTCAATAAAAAGTTATTAAAGTTTTAAGAACGATTTTTACGATTTTTATAAGCACCCCGCGACAATTATATTTAATACTAGCTACCACCGCCACCTAACCGCCGCCAATGCACCCGTGTAGCCCGTTGTTCACACCTACCAGCTTGCCAAATTGGTTGCCGTACATAGTTTTTTTTTATATAAGTTCCTTATCGACACCCCTAACTCGGATCAGGGACCTTGTGTCTTCTAGTAATAATTTTAACTCAGCGCCTTTCATGCCACGAGTAAATCTCCCACAATAACCCCAGGCTATAACATTTACAAATTTAATATATAACTTAAGTCTAATAGATTTTTTAGGACATTATGCGAAAGTTTCCCTTTTCTTTTAACTATACTCTACCTTAGACTAAGCGAAAGCTATCCTTCTCTTTTTGTTCTTAATACTACCAAAGCTTCGCCTTCTATTTTTATATTTTTCTTAGTCTAACACGACGTACCCTACTATTAGCACCAAAAAAAGTGTTTTATAATATTTCGCTGCAATTCCGGGTATGTTGCACAACACGTCAGAATTTAAAAACATCAATAAATATTTAAAACTAATTTATAATCTAAGATAAATAGTTTGTATAATAATTGAATATTATGAAAAAACCGATTTGTAAAACTATCATCAGCTAATTTAAAATAATAATAATAATTAATGATTTGTAATTAAAATTGAGGTTTACTTAGAGTAATAGCGTGAAATTATATAGTCTTCCTCAATAAATCTATACTATAATAAAGAATAGTATAGGCTAGAACTATTTATAATATAGTATATAGTATGTATATATAATTACTTCACGCTATAACTGTGATACTTAACAGATAGATTAACGAGTGACTTTTTGAAGTGAAACTTCTTATGCGACTTCTAAGCGTTAAACGTTAAATGTTAAACGTTTAACGCACATTATCGGTCTCTCCTCTTTGTGTGAGCCAGAGCGAGAGAGTAAATGTCGGTGTGTATGTATATTGCACACTGTTTAAATAAAATAGAAAATGCCTTTTAAAATCAAGTTTCACTTCTATTGTGTGTGAATCGCACACACACCTTTTTATCTAGGTTTTTTTTAAGATCAACAATTATGTACAACATTAATATGATATATCTCGTATGGTTAACTAAGCGTAAGCGTGTTTTTCCGACTAGATTCACCATTGTCGTCACTACTTATTTCGTATGTTACTATATCTTACTTAATATATCCTATAACTTAGCCAAATAACATAGCTATGAATTAAAATAAAAAAACGTGTAAATCGGATGAGTGCTTTTTGCGTGAAAAAAACATAAACAGACATACAGAGATACATTTCACTAAATTTATCTTTTCTTTCTTTTGTATGAATACTAGAGTATTAAACTGTACTGTGGGTATAAGAGATTGAACTTTGAAAATCTTTCCAAAATACAAACTGTAGAGATAAATATTTATAACGAGCATATATTTATGCGAGGTTCTACGAATGGCTGCATTTTATATCAGTTTCAATTTAGTGATCTCAAGAACAATGAACAACTAGATATGAAACACTATTATAATGCCAAAATTTCGTACCCAATTAACTACGAGCGACGTTTTAATAGATTACAAGCCAATCTTCTTTTTGAAACTAGTTGCTACGTCAGATGTTTCCCGATATCTCTCTCCTAAAAAGTTTTCCGGAACATAACGAACAAATCAGAATAAGAATTACGCATATCCATTGTTAGAATAGTGTAGAGTCATGAGTACATAAGAAGAACCAATAAATAAAAGAGTTTTCAGTTTTTATGAAATTTTCCAATTTTTCGAGCACCTTTTGAAATGTTGCTTTCTCTAAAAACCTTATTCGTGCTAATACTAACATTTCAAAACAAATAAAAAATGCTCAACACGGCTAAAGAATTTTTCATATACTTACAATTAACATTGACGCGAACCCATAAGATTTTCCCCTACCAAAGAGTGCTTAACGCGGCTAAAGAAGTTTTCACTTCAAAAATAGGCAAATCGGTCGAGCTATTCTCAAGTGATGCCCCACGGCTTCACCCGTGTTAAATTTATTCGACAAACTCTATGTAACCCTATCGTTGTTCCATTTGCCTACAGCTTGATTACTTGCTACAGCAGATTACTTGACGTTCATAGTTACTACTCCGCTCCTTAAGGTCATTGTGTGAAGTTATAAAGTCTATACTATTCCTCATAGATCTAGCTATCATATACAAAAAGATTTTTTGCAATCCGACTGATAGTTCCAAAGATTAACGCTTTTAAACAAACACACAAAAAACTCTTCAGATTTATTTTTTTAGTACAGATACGAGTAGATTCTTTAAACACACGTTAGTTTTTTTTTAAATATTATATGAAGACCTTGGAATTATGATTTTGACTTGATCGATAAATTATACATAAATTTTAAACGAACAGTCTATTGCTTTACCCTTTACATAATGATCACATATGATGATCGAACACTCTGAGAGAATGCAAAGTAACTTCTCAATACTGGGGACTCATAACTGGAAAGTCCTCATTTTTTTTTTGAACTATCCACACTGTTTGTTATATGAGTTCTGATCCTCAGACGGGTTTTACAGTTTCACCGGGCTTGGCGGCGAGCGCTGAAGGAAACCTAACCTAACCCCGATCTGACTAAATCCCTATCCTTAGAAATTCGAGCTAACTAACTATAACTTAACTATAATACTTTACTCTAACTTCACTTGTAACTAACTAACAAACTAACAATGTAATAAAATCTTAGAAGTCAATTTTAATCTACTTCTAATTCTCGTATCGAAATGAAACTTTGTATCATAAATAGTTCGGATGACAACACTATAATTTGGTATCTCGGAGCTGATGTGATGATTCGTGGCTGAGTGCCTTAAGCGCTCGCCCCCAAGCCCGGATGAAGCTGTAAAAGCCGTTCGAGGCTCCTGAGCCCTTATGGCTAACAGTATAGTCAGTTCGAAAAAAAAAAACTGATGTGATGATGGAGCCATGAGGACACTTCAGTGGTTACTACCAAACCCCTCGCGTTTAAGCTCATATGATTCGTTTTGACAAGTCAAATTATATTTTTTAGTGCGTAATTAAAGCGTTTTTTTTTTAGTTTAAAAAAAAAAATAAACTTATTTGGGAGACAAAAACATAAATTACGATTTTACTGTACGTAAATAAAAAATGATAATATTGCAGCATATCAAATTACGTATGAGGTCACATATTGAACTTGAGATAGATATGAGGTCCTTTATACCTCCCACCACACTAGAAAATTATACTGTTAGTCGCCGACGCAGTGAACGCGTTTAATATTTAAAGCTCTGAAGCGATCGTTAAATAGTGGACGTTTTCAGAAGCAGCGATGATCGAGTTGCGTTCGAGAATCAAAGGGTAGGTTCTCGTTGATGGAAGAGATTTAAAATGTGACGTGTCATGGGACGCTTGGTATATGTGAATTATCTAATTATAATAATAATTTTACATTCAAATAAAAATTAAAAATATATATTAAAATATCATATATATTTTTATATGAAAATTTTCATAAGTAGCCAGTAATTTTGACGCGGCCTCTATTATTTTATTATTTGCAATGCATAGTAGTCATTAAAATTCATACAAAAAATAGCTTTGTTAACTTGATCTAGGTATACGATTCCACTAGTCTGGTCATTCGACCATAATGACGAAATACATTTTTATTTCTTTTTATCTGTATTATTATAATATTGCAAATCTCAAAAGATTTTTTTCTGTATTTGAACACACTATAGATACCCTATATCTTAAGATCAATAGTTTATGCATGTTATTTCAATTGGGACAGATATCCAATGATAAGTTATATATTTAATACGTATATTATACTAGCTTTGCCCGCGGCTCCGCTCGCGTGGACTACAGAATGCCGTAGACGAGCGAAACGTACTGCCCCCGCTGCCAACCACGGTGATCGCCCGCCTTTTTAAAGACAAAAATGCTTATTGTGGATGATCCTTACAAGATAGATATATGCTATCGGTGACTTTTTATAGATCTTTTTAAAATCTACAATTATGTAGAACATAATTTTGATATATCTCTTATGGTTTACTCAGCGTAAGTCCCAAAAGCGTCTTTTTCCCGAATTGATTCAGCATTATCATCACTGCTTATTTCGTATATTACTTTATCTAACAAAATATATCCTAGCTATGAATAAAAGGAAAAACTACGTAAATTGGATATGTGGTTTTCGCGTGAATAGAACATAAACGGACAAACAGACAGAGAGACGTTGAGCTTCATAATATGTATAGATTGTCGTCTTTATTAAAAAGATAATCAAAAAAATACTATATTGAAAAAAATGTGCGTTTAACCTTTCAATGCAGTTAAAGTGGAAATTATTTTTAGATATACTAATACCATGAATATTTTCACAAATCCAAAAGCAAACATTTAGCTGACAGGGAGGAGGAGACACATGAATAACAAAAATTAGCACTTTAAAAATTAATATTTCGTAAACGAATCGCTGAATCGAAAAATTGTTTTCACATACCTGCATTATTTTTGAACGATCTATCTAACGATAACCCATACGATTGGATAGACGAGAAAATAACATTCATTACCGCTTTACATGTAGGGCAGATACAATAAACAATTATTTTTTTCATGATATTAGTTTACCACTTTTTCTGTGTGATTAAAATGTATACCTATACCAAATTAGGGCTTTCTTGTACTAAGAATATCTAAGCTAAACCGCGGATAGATAGACGACATAGCGAAACTTAAGAGTTCCTTGTTGACTTCGGTGGGAACCCTAGAAATGCGTTATTTGATTGACTGTATAGTTTATTAAGGCGCAGCATCCGTAATTCAATCTTGGTAAAATTATCACGTGACGTGTAGCAGTAAAAAAATGAAACTGCCTAAGGGGGGCGTTCAATTATTGAGTAACGCAAGTTTTGAAGATTATTGATCCTCCCTCCCATCCATGTAACGCATCGTAACATGTGTCTGTGGGTAGAGAAACCCTACCCCTTCTTAAACGTTACGTAACACCCAAGTGACCTATACCTATACCTATACCATTTTTACCTAAAAGTCATAATTATATTACGCATAGACATAAACGAAAAGGGTTGCGAACTTGGGTAATTATAATTGCCTACTTTTTTATTTAAATTAAAAAAGCAATGTTTCGTAACGCGATGTTCGAACCCCTCACCCGACCTTGTAACGCATCGTAACGTTTTACAAGACCCATCCCAAATTGCGTTACGTAATACTTGAACGCCCCCTAAGCCAGTACGTCACAAGCCAATTGTTGACGGCGGCCGGCAATAGACTAGCTTATTGTTCGGTCTTGTTCTCCTCCCGCGTCCCGGAACTACAGATCAGATGTGAAAAATTGTTTTAGCAATTTAGAGCTCATTTACAGATGAAGTTTGTAGGCTATAAAAATTCACGCTACGAACCTAAGAAGCGGAGCAGTAACCATGGACCTCAAGCAGCCTGAAAAGCTGTAGGTAAGTATGGGAAGTGACTACAACAAGAGCTACACGGGTGCCTTGACGGCGCGCGGCGCGATGATAAGCTAGTCGAATAAACTTAATACGAGTGTTACCGTGGTACACAGCTAGTTGCTTATACAGGTCAAATAGAAACTGTGGGCGTAAATCAGATGGGCAACTGTATTTATATTCAGGACCCTGGAATTAATTTAATATTTTAATAGCCTATCTATTAAATCTTATAATTATCTCACAGGCGGTCAATTATTAGTTGCATAATATGTTTATTTATCTTAAGTTAGATTTTTGTTTTGAATCGGCCAGTGTCGGTATTTTTAACGAGTTCAAACGAGGTCGAATTACCGAGCAGTTTTAATATTTCAATTATGTTTATTTTATTGTTTTTTTTTTAACTCTTAACTTATAAAGTAAAATAAATTTAAAAAACTAAAAAACACGTTTTAACTACGCATTAAAAATTATAAAACTTTTTAGTCTTATAATAACATCTCATTTCCAAGCCCAATATATTTGAATTGTCAAAACGAATCATATGAGTCAAAACTCGAGAGGTTTACTAGTAGCCACTGAAGTCTTCCACTATCCACCTCCTTGCTCCATCATCAGATCAGCTCCAAGATACCAAATTATAGTGTTGTCATCCGAACTGCATATACATGCAAAGTTTAATTTCGATACGACATTTACAAATAGGTTAAATTTACTTCTAAGATTTTATTACATTGTTAGTTAGTTGTAAGTGAAAAATGTTCCTTGGTGGAAATGTAATAATAATGTAATTACTTTAACTTCAATTTCAACTTGGATATTAAATATTTTTTAAAATACAACGTAATTATCGCCTTACTTTCACGTATCTCGGTAAACTTTTTTTCTTTTTAATTATATCACTACCGTAAAGGAAGAAATAGATAACTAACAAAATCAGATTTGTAAGATGACTCTGTTTTAGTGATTTTTTCGACAAAAGCGTCGGTGAGTTTTTACGTACAGTAAAATCGAATGTCGGTGTTTTATATTTTGTACACTGATACAGTGATTATGTTTTGAAAAAGTATAAAATGAAGGTTATCAAATTTTTCGTTTTTTGACGTTTTGGAATTTAGGTACTTACATTTATCTGCTTTATTTTTTATAATATTTTTGAGACGAACTAAGACATCAGAGCGTGGGTAAAGATTTGATTTTTACGCATCGACAAAGAAATAGAGCGAAATTCGATAAAAGTGTAAATATTACTCTAAGGCAGCGATATATATTACCCGTAACCACCAACGCTTCCGGGAATTGTTAACTTTTGGAAAAATGCCATTTAAGCCATTTAAGCGCTCCAAATTTTGTCTTATTTCCGAATTGATTCACCATTATCGTCGCTGCTTATTTCGTATGTTACTTTTTATAGCAAAATATATCCTATAGGTTTTCGCGTGATAATAACATAAACTGACAGACAGACAGAGAGATGTTGAGTTTTATAATATACTAGCTGTGCCCGCGGCTCCACTCTCGTGGACTTCAAAATGCCGCTGCCGAGCGCACGCGCGACTCACGCAGCCCCCCTCAAAAGACGGAAGACAAAAATGCTTATTGTGGGTGGTCCTTAGGAGATAGATGTATACTATTTTGACTTTTTGTAGGTCTTTTTAAGATCTACAGTTATGTAGAACATTAATTTGATATAACTCGTATGGTTTACTCAGCGTAAGATAACATATCTATGAATTAAAATAAAGAAAACATGTAAATCGGATAAGTGGTTTTTGCGTGAAAAGAACATAGACAGACAGAGAGACGTTGAGTTTTATAATATGTATAGACATAGAATACAGATAACATTTTATAATTATAAAAAATTGCCTAAATAGCTTCAGCAATAAGGTATTTTCATTTAAGTAAAATAAATAAATGAACAATCATTATTTTCCTGTTTTGTATTTTTTTTTTGCATTTTATAAATATACCAATATTATTAAATAATGCACTGTAATTTTCAAACATTTTGTCAACTCGCGACTATCTTGATGGACATGGAAGTAATCATATTTACCTTATTAGTCTAATTAAAAATATATTTAGCCGCAGCGAGAATCGAATCGGCAGCATTCAAAATACTGGTTCACCTTGACCTAGTCACGTAGCTGACGCATATTGAAAACAAGAGTGACATATAAAATCTCGTTTCTTCATAAAATAATGTCAGCTTTTAAATATCCTACTATTGGACAAGGCCTCTTCCGAATGAAAGGCTTCGTAATTTTTGACTATTGGCGATTTCAAACGAGAAATTACACAGGCTTGTAATTATCATATACAGGGTTTCACATACAGGTACAATCGAAAAATAACGGTGACTACCGAGGGATCGCATCACTCGGTGTCTTGCAAAAAATAATAATTAAATAAACTTGAAAACTAAAATTAATCATGACTTACTCATTATAAAGCTTTCGAGAATTGGTATACATGGTGACCTGCTGCGATGGGTGGGGCATCCTATGTCAATAACAGTAGTCAGGCTGTTGCATTGAAAGGATATCGGTCAGGGTTCTTGGGAAATCCCTCTAGCGTGCCACAGGGATCTGTCTTGGAACCGTTATTTACGCTATATGTGAATGATTTAGAACAGTGCTTTTATAATTCTCATCACCTCTATTGATGATTGTGCTCATTTACAAAAAGATATAGATAAGTTGGAGACTCATTGCAGTAGAAATTAATTATTCTTAAATTTTGACAAATGTCATATAAATACTTTTCTAGAAGAAAGTATGTATACAATTTCATATAATTATAAAATATCTGATAAAATTATTGCACGTGTCTCAACAGTTCGGGACCTAGGTATTGCTATGGGTAGTGAGTTAGGCTTTAATACACACATTGATAACATAACTGCTACAGCATATAAGAATTTAGGATTAATTCTCCGTATAGGAAAACCTTTTACTCGTGCTAGTACGTTAAAACTACTTTAAAATGCTTCTGTTCGCAGTGTATTAGAATTCAAAAGTGTAGTTTGTAGTTCACAATATAACATCCATAAGCCCCGAATCCAGACAACACAAAAAAAGTTTATGAAGTCACTTGAGTTTCGCGTTGGTTCTACTTATACTAATTATAATGAAAGCGCAGCAAGACATCATGTTCAATCTTTAGAACTTAGACACAATTATTTAGATAATAAATGTTTATATAAGATAATTAATAATTAAATTAACTCTGCTTATCTTCTAGAGAAAGTTAAATTTACGATACTTCGATTGTCTTCATGTTCGACTGATACATTTTATACTCGTATTCCTCAGTTTCGTACGAATTTTATGAAAAATACCTTTTTCAGGCGATCATGGTAATTTTATAATATTTTTTTGAAAGATTTAGATATTTTTTATATTAGTTTCACTTCATACAAAAGAAAATTGGGTATTTTATTGGATACTCTTTGATTCTATGTAAATTTCTATGGTGTATGTATTTATGTATGTTTCTACGGTTATAAGCAACTACCGCTTTGTCATTTAAGTGTCCAAATGTATGTAATTTATGTTTGTAACATTTTTATGGTACTTTAGGTCTGCTAGTGTATATAATTGTAATTTTTTTTACATGGCAATAAATAAAATACCCTCGGTATTGTGACGGTTAAGTAATGTAACGCAGCACTCAATGCGAGTTTATTCATTCAGTCATATCATGCGGTAACCATTTCTCAAGCTTTTTCACTTTTCCAATTTGTTTCAAGTGAATTAAAATTGTTTTTTCACTCACACCAAAGCCTGCCGCTAACTCTGATATGGTTTGCGATGAATCCGCTTACATGATCACCTTTAATTCTTCATTATCAACTAGGGTCTCCGGCTGTCCACGGGGTTTGTTTAGTAGATCAAAACATTTTCAGAACGAAAACGTCGGTACCAAAAACGTAACGCGCTTTCTTTAACAGTAGCTTTCCCATACACATCATTAATCCTTCGAGTTGTTTCTGCAACGCTGATGCCACGGTGAAACTCATATTCGTAAACAACGCGATATTTTAAGTTTTCCAAGAAAATATCGTGATGAAACCATAGCATGATAGTTGAATATTTTCTAATGCCCGCCTGACTAGCTACCACCCTCAAGTTGAAAATTTGTCTCCACACACCTATAGGTGTGTTCCGACAGCTGCACTTGAGAGCCAGTCATTTCACTAGGCTTAGCGTGTTACCATCTTGGGCTACATTGTCACTTATCATTCGATTAAATGAAATAACTAATTTCATTAAAGACAAAGAGAAAATGTTTAATATAGCGATAAGCTTTTTCTGGAAAACCGTTTTCGTTTCCGGCGCATGGCAATATTATAAAGGTATTCTTACCCGATGTAATAAGTTTTCCGTCGTGACGTCCTTGAGAACTGCTACAATCGGATCTGAAAAAAAAAAGTTTCAAATTAGATAACGGATAGAATATAACAATTAATTATTATTTGTGGCGGAGTGGCAGGGATGTGTACCCGACTGGGGCTCGACTCAGTAACAGTGACTCCCTTAAGCTGAGGCTCGACCGTGAAATGAGCGGGGTCATTAATGAAGCCGCTTAACTTGCAACGGTAGTTTCCATTGTTGAGGCTCTACTGCGAAATTAGCGGGGTCATTTATGAATCCGCTTAACTTGCAATGGCAATTTTCATAATTGAGGCTCTACCGCGAAACGAGCGGGGTCATTCATGAATCCGCCTTTCCATTCCAAATTCCATTGTGGAGCCTCGACCGCGAAATAAGTTACTCCTTATAACATCAGCTATCTGCCAGTGAAAATCCTGTCAAAATCGGTCTAACCGTTTCAGGGATAAACCGGAACAAACAGACAATTTTTTTTTTATAATTACCTTATATACTTTCATATGCATTTAGTAAAAAGCTTTTATTTCAACAATGCAAACAGACACTTCTATTTTAATAATTGTATTTTTAAGGAAAATAATTTTTTATCCGTTCTCAACCGATTCTGATCAAATTTAATCATCAACTAGGCGAGAATCATACGTCATTACATAATTGATATGCTATTAGAATCGTCCATAATTACATTTGCATACATTTAAGAATCGTGAAAAATAACTTCTCAATTTATTTTGATGACTTTTTTACAAAGGAAGTTTATATGATTTTTAAACTGAATTGTGAATAATATGAGTAAATATACAATTTACGGGATGTAAATAAGTACTGCGTAATAAACGCGCGCGAATAAACCAGTGCCCCGCTAGTTCTATTATTAAAAAAATGAGATAAACTTCAAAACTGTTTGAACAATCACCATGATAGTTGGTAGATCTAAGTGTGTTTTTCGAGGACACGGTTTTTAGGATTCCGAAATCAAGAAGAAACCCTTATAGTTTCAATATTTCCGTCTGTCTTACTGCGGCTTAGTTCTAGAAAGCTGAAAGTATTTTGGGTATAAATATTAACTACGCCAACATAGTGATAATATAAAATCTTAAAAAAAAAAATGTTTATGATGATACCTCTCCTACACGTAAAATGGAAATGATTTTTTTCTCGTCTATCTCATAGTGCGGGGTGCCGTTAGACAGGTCGTTCAAAAATATTGCGGGCCTGTGAAAACCATTTTTCAATACAGGGTTCCGTTTGCGAAATTTTAAGCTTTAAAATGCAAATTTTTGTTAGAGTTAAGTGTCCCCCCCCCTGCCAGCTAAACGGATGTGAAAAAAATCATGGTAGTAGTATATATAATGAAGTTAAAAGGAAAACTGTCAGAGATAACTAAGCTTTACAAGTTAACGAGTAATAGTCAATCAACTTATAAAATGTACTTGGAGAAGTAATTTCGTACAAATTCCTTTGATGATTACTTAAAGCCCCCTAAGTCTGCATATTGTCAACTACAGAACCCTACACTGTACTGGCCCGACACGCACTTGGCAATTTTTTATGATATCCCTGAGTGCAATAGGTGACACTGTGGAAATCTGTGGAAACAACTAGTTTATTATTAATGGGAGAGTATGTTTGTTCGTATCGTTTATCTATCTACCTATCTATTGTTAATCTAACATTCACAGACAGATGGTTGGATGGATAGATTTGAAGTAATAATGGCTCA
The DNA here is from genome assembly GCA_947532125.1 of Saturnia pavonia. NCBI lineage: Eukaryota > Metazoa > Arthropoda > Insecta > Lepidoptera > Saturniidae > Saturnia > Saturnia pavonia. The sequence continues at coordinate 3,212,640 of OX383922.1, forward strand.
GTGGTAGTGTGAACGACTTCACGTCGATTGACGTGAGTTCGAATCCCTACAATGAGCCTGGACTTTCGGTGAAGGAAAACATCGTGAGGAAACCATAGTATGGTGGTAGAGCTTTTTCTAATGCCCGCCTGGCTAGCTACCACCCTCAGGTTGATTACATCGTGGACTACCGGGCACTGGCTATTGTATTGCAAAAGATCTTTGTTCGAATGAAGATATCTTGTTCTTTTTTATATAAAGACTAAGTATAAGGAGTACAGCTGTATATTAGATTTTATATAAGGAGAAAGTTGTATGTCAGGATCGTAGCAAGTGGAAGGACGTGGTCTCTGCCTACCCCATTGAAAAAGAGGCGTGATTTATGTATGTATGTATAAGGAAAAACAAAAAAAAAAAATCTATCTAGTAGTTTCTCCGTGATACGGCAAACCTCGAATCATTTTATTTATGTACTTGTGTCTCGTTCACATTTTTACTAATAAACTGCGTCATCAATGCATCGATGCGTAGAATTTTCAGACGTGTTTACTAAAATTTCCAAACATAACCATTTGGAGGAAACAAACTTGCTTTTCACGTAACAATACGCGTCATATTATAGTCAGAGTTGTCGACCCTTTTTTTGTTGGTAAGGTTGCAAACATCCTATACACTATGTTTGCACGATGGTCAAATATTTGACAAGTGAAACAAAGGTACAGAAACAAGGCAAGGCGATTCGAAGTATTTACATTTACTAATGAAAGAAAAAAAAAGTGTGTATTTTTATGTAGACGAGTAAGAAGTTCTAGTTAAGTTACAAAACAACATGATTTTTTATCGTTATGGGTTTGGCGTAGTGGTCACAATCTCACCTGATGTTAAGAGACGACGTGGTCCAAAATAATAACACGCTAAATTTAGTGGAAGACTAGCTCTCAAGTGCAGCTGCCGGAAAACACCTATTGGTGCTTGGCGATAGATTTCCAACTTGAGGGTGGTAGCTAGCCAGGCGGGCATTAGAAAAAGCCCTACTACCATGCTATGGTTTCCTCACGATGTTTTCCCTCACCGCTTCAGGCTCATTGCAGGGATTCGAACTCACGTCACCACTGAGCCAACATTGCTTCAAAATGATGAAGTTAGCCATGCATGATAATACTTATATTCTTTTTACTGACTTATTTTAATCGTGTAATAATGTTAAAGTAAAATGAATTCACATTATAATCATTAATGGCGTAACACACTTCCATTCAACTTATAATAACTAAGTGCAAAACACAACTATAAGTTACTAAAATAATAAAAAAAAAATTAGTGCTCGTCTCATTCTGACACAGAACCAAACAACAAATGTTGAAAAGAAACGGCACTATAAGCTAATTGTCGCGCGATTTTTGTTTTTCATTTGCCATTTAAATGCCCACTTTTATTTCGATGGTGACACAAGTCTGTATATTTTTTAACACACACAAAGTGCACCATTTCTCTGACACTCATCTTGCAATTGCCAAAAAAGTTTTTAAAATCACATTAGAGTTTTGTTACAGTCACAATTCTCTTTGAAACACTTTCTCTGACAAGATGGATTTGGTTTTTCAAGTGAAAGTATGCCATTTCGTGATAAAAGATATTTACTTATGTATATATCATATATTATGTACCTAGAGACGTGCCCGCTTTCTAGGCTTAGCGTGTTACCATCTTCGGCTACGTCATCTATTAGTGCTGGGCCACACAACGAAAAAAGAAATCGCGCGGTAATATTCATATAATAGTAGAATGGAGCCCTAGGTACGGAATAAGAGAAACAGCAATCAACAATGCTTTATATATAACTAGTTGACCCGTGAATAATATCGTGTACATTGTAGAATGTAAATAGCATCTAACTGTTATGTTAGTTAAAGAGATAGGTAATACATGGCGCGTCCTACATGCCATTTGAATATATATTTTCATGAGGAATGATTAGGAACATCTTCCGTTTTACAATACGATTTCATCAAATTTTCTACCCAGTTACGCTGCACACTGGGTACCTTCATAATATTTTAATATCTAATTTGTATACATACTGACTCCCTTGGCTGATCGAATACATTTTAATTAGGACGAAAAATCAACAGCGCCTGTAGAGTTGTATGACAGACTCGTACGTGATTATTGATAACGTAAGTCGCTAGTATTTAGTACGAACTAAATATATAGCTAACACATTGAATCTTATGTATGTAATAACTACGAAATACAATTCGGGCGGAAAAAAATCCGTGGCTTGATACAAATTGGACGCAATGCGGTGCAGTTGTTATCCGCGCGAATATTTTGTGTAGTGAGCAGTTTTATGTCGTTCACCGCGCAGCAAAATAAATTAGCGCGTGCGGATGTAGGCAAAGAGTGTATGAAATAAATATAAAGCTAATATATAGAATCATATGAATGTAATAAGTACGAAACGCAATTTGCGCTGAAAAAAAATCATGGTTTGATACAAATTGGACGCAGTGCGGTGCGGTTGTTATCCGCGCGAATATTTTGTGCAGTGAGAAAATTTTGTGTCGTTCACCGCAAAGCAAAATAAATTAACGCGTGCGGATGTAGGCAGAGGGTGTATGCCGGAAATAGGGTGCGACAAAAATTGCTAGACATTTTATTCGTAGTATGTAGTACCTACGTAGGATTTAACGAGGAATCTAAACAACGAGAATAAAATTTCACATAGCTACCTAAGTCTTAACATTAGGTATGATTATTACAAAATTGGACATCTACATTAATAAATATGTACTGCTGTCTGTACACCTAATTTTTGTCTTTCCAAATTTCCCTCTAGACATCCTATCTAAGGGACAACGTTGATCACGATGCCCTTAAAAAAATGTTTGTCTGTATTTTTGCCTGTTTATTTGTCCGGATTTAACTCAAAAACGGCTTGACCGATTCTTATGAAATTTTTTAAACGGGAAGATAATGTCATTGGTAAATTGATAGGCTATAAGAATTTTCGATAAAACTTTTACAAATCATAAATAAAAAATATATATATAAAATAATCATTATTACTTATTCTCAACTGATTTAGATGAAATTTCGTAAACGAGAAGTATACGTCATTCCACAATTGATAGGCTATAAGAATTTTGCGATAATAATTCTACAAATCGTAAACAAAAAAAAAAAAGCCAAAAATTTTATTATTACTAATTCTCAACCGATTTGTATGAAATTTCGTAAACGAGAAGAATAAGTCATTCCATAATTCATAGACTATAAAAATTGACACTAATATTATCAAAAAAAAAAAATACGGGATGAAAATAATGTATAACAAACGCACGGGTTCATCGCTAGTCATAAATAAAATAATTATGTATAATAGATACTTTAAGTATTTTCCGTCATTAATATTAACGTTCCAAGCAGTGAAGCAGGACATGACGCATAAAATAAAATAATTGAACAGATTATTATAAAGTAAATTATTAAGTTGTTTTATGGTGGACAATTATTACTTATAAACGGATAAGTATGTTTTCTGTAATTACCTATATACATAATAATGTTGTAATTAATGGAAAACTTCCTCTTAAATAAAAAAAGGACAAGGTAGATAAATTCCTACTTTGAAGATTATGTTACACCACACTATACAATCTATACAAAATAAATAAAATTGAAGTGTCTGTTTGTAATGTCAAAACAACGCCTTTTTACTAAATGCATATAAACGTATATACGGTATATATAACAAAAAAAAAACAATTTTTATTTATAATATTTTGTTTGTACTTACTAAGTATATGAAAATGACGATTTTTTATTTATTTCTAGTGTTGAAATTATGCCTGTTGTCTATAGATTAAAAATTATCAAAAAAAAAACTATACATATAATAAAAATGAAGTGTCTGTTTGTAATGTCAAAATAACACATTTTAACTAAATGCATATGGAAGATACGAAGTGTCTGTTTGTAATATCAAAATAACACATTTTTACTAAATGCATATGGAAGTATACGAAGTGTCTGTTTGTAATATCAAAATAACACATTTTTACTAAATGCATATGAAATTATACACAATACCTATAACAAACCACCCATTTGTAAAATTTTTGTCTGTCTGTTTGTTCCGGGTAATCTCCGAAACAGTTAAAGTATAACTTAGGCTACTTTAATTTTAGAAAAATAATTAAGGTTCCGCATAAAAAATAAAAACCTTTTTCTGTAGTCCACGCGAGCGAAGACGTGGGCACAGCTAGTCTAAAAATATAAATGACCCCACGAAAGATCAAGGTCCGCCAAAAAACAAGTATAAACTTATTAAAATGACAATTAAACTAATTTAAAAACATCATTATAAGTTCTGTCGTTCGTCTCGAAGTTTTAAGCACATTCCTAAAACTGTCGGTATGAGTAAGATTTATTAGCGACCATGCATGTACTGTGAAGTTTTTTTTTTACGTCTATTCGACATTATTATAGATTCAAATTAACTACACGATATGAATAATAATATACTTAAAGATAAAAATTAAATTACTTGACACCGTGGAATTTTGGTCATAAATTATACAAGTTAAATGTTATGAGAAAAAAAAAAATTTTTTTTTAATATAAATCACTGCGCCGTTTTAGTCAATACTTGATTGTGTGAACCTTAATTTGTTTTAATAGTTCGGTACTTTGCCAGATTTAAAGCAAAATACAATTTCAAAAGAACCGATGGCTCGGCAATCTTATGTAAGTAAATATTGAACTTTTAAACACGCTGATATATTTAGTAATAATACCAGCTTGTAACTGTCCTACTGATGAGCAAAGAGGTCGCTTTCCGAAGGAAAACACGGGCTCATCATCAAGCCAGCCGACGAAGTCTTGACGATTTCAAACGCATAGAAATCTACATTTCTATATTTTCCTCACATACGGTGGTATTATAAAACATTTCTCAAGCGTTGCGGTTTCCTCACGATGTTTTCTTTCACCAATAAATCTGAACCGAAAACCATTAGTTCCTATAGAAATGTTGGCATCCACTTTCATGCCCTTAGGAGTTGAATATTGAGAAATACCTTCCTAAACGTTATCCACAATATAAAATCAACAACCTCCCCAAATTTCACATTTGGATCGTTAGTAGGTACTTAGTAGTTTAGTCTGGAAGCTGATGGATCAGTCGAGACAGCCTTTTCTTAGTATGTTTTAGCTATTGATATATAATCTCAAATGTTATTTCTCGCAGTCGAAGTCGATGACCTGGGGAAACCCCAAATAAAACAGATGTTACTCTCACTTGGATTGTCGTACAATGCTTGCACTTAACCCAAATTACGCCCACAAGATCTATGATTCCGTAATTAAGATATCAAGGAAAATCCTGGTGTCTTCGATAGTCTATTCTGATGTCTCTCTCTCTCCGACATATTTTTTATTATTTCTAAAGGCTCCTGGACACTATGCTGGCGAATTTTACCGCGAGGGTATAACGCATAAATCGACAGTATAAATAATCAAGCATGATTTCAGTTGTGAAAGTTGCCAGCAAAAAGCGGTACGGGCTCTTCTTTTGCGGTAAGATTGCTGGGTTAGACATCCAGCGGGCATGCCGCCGGGCTAGTCGGCGGCATAGTCGACGGCCGGATCGTCGGCATAGTGTGTAGCCTTAAAAGTATCATTAACGATTATTCTTATAGCCCATCGGCTATCAATTCCGAAATGACATAAGCTTCCAAAGCTTATACTATTATATAGATCTATGAAAATCGGTTGAGAATTTTTATTGTTTTTTTACGAGATGTATAAGATTTATCGATAATTCTTATAGCTATTTCAATTGAACAATTATATACGCATCCTGTGTACAAAATTTCATAAGGATCAGTCAAGCTATTATTCATTTAAATCCGGATAAACAAAAATACTGAGAGACGGAACAAAGATTTTTTAAAGTCATATTCGTGATCAGTATTCTTTATAAATAAACTATCAGTAAATTGGAAAAAAATTACTTACATGTATAGATATAACTACAAATATATTATTATATAACACGATGTACGATAAACATATGTATATGTTTTATGTATGTACAAATTTGCAACATCCGTCGAACCTGTTTGCTACTAGATGTTATGCCGCTGTTGATGTTATGTCACTTCAGAAACTGTGTTTCCGAAGTGTGTCACTTAACTCATAACTGTTGATCATTCTATACGGTCAATCAAATACGTATGAAGCTCCATAAACCTCGTTAAGATTTTGAATCTGGATATAGACATAATTATTAAGACTATTTAAGAAGATATTGGCGGGGCCTTGGTCTGACGTATGGTGGATTTTATTTTAATTCATAACCTAACCTATACTTGGTCTTGTGTTATGCTATTTTGTGGGCATTTTTTTATACTACAAAGATGGCAAGCAAGCATACAGCCCGGCTGATGGTACTTATCTGTACTTGGGGCAGCCCGACTGGTGAAATACCTCCACCATACAGAAAATCGCAGCTAAATGAACTAGTGTTGCATTCCTGCGGTGAGTAGGGATCCTAAAGCTCCTTGGGGAAGAGAGGTTCTAGGTCGGCAACGAGCTAGTGATATCTATGATGTTAGAAGCGTACTTACGCTACGGTAACCACCTACCATCAGGTGGGTTGTTTATAAAAAATGAATAATTAACGAGCAAAACTCACACCCCTATTGATTACATTACATAGTTAAGTATAAATATGCCGCGACCGTATCGAGAGAAAAAGTAAAACCTAATATAATATTGTTGAATTATAATTTCAGACAGGATTAGAAATTCATTTACTTCGGATTTATTCCTTAACTTTTATTAAAATACATCCCTTCGTGTTTCCCTCTTCCCAGGGGAAAGAAATATGTATATATGTATAGTTAGTTTAGATCGAATGATAGGGAATTAATCAGATCGCGACTTACTTGCATACGCGCAACAGTCCGAGCCGAGGTTCGGCCACTTTGGCACCCTCGGAGCTTGTTGCATGCTTTCGTGGTTGAGTGCCTTAAGCGCTCGCCCCCAAGCCCGGTAAAGCTGTAAAAGCCGTAAAGGCTCCAGGGCCCCTAAGGCTAACAGAATAGTCAGTTCGAAAAAAAACATCCCTCGTGCCAAGTATCAAGACTATATTTTAATAATCGCTCCGTAATCGGTATTCTAACTATGACCTGCCGTATCTTTTTAGTGCGTTGACCTAGAAACATGTTTTTACAGGAGCATAAGGCCATAGACCTTAGTATATGATATTAATTTCAACTTTATAGCTCAAGTAGTTATCGAGAAAAAAACCTCTTGTCACACGGAAAGACAGAGTGACAAACGGACAATAAAGTGATCCTATAAGGGTTCCGTTTTTTCATTACGAGCTACGGAACCCTAAAAAGGTATTGTGCAGCCATTTTGTCGATATATTATTTAAAAACAACTGAAGCAAAGGTTAGTTTTATTAACTCTGTCTCGGTGTGCATCAAGATCATAAAAGGTAACCACTGTCCGAATTTCATATTTGCATTTTTAATAATAACATCACACTTGATTTTATGACGTTGTGTTTATATATCTACATACATTGTATAATATTTTTATATGACTTATACATATATACTAACGGACCGCTGCGTTTGTTTCGCACAATACAGAGTGCCAACAATTTAACAGTCGTGGATAATGGGAACGTCTAAATAGTTCCCACCAAGAAAGGGACGCGGGTGAAAATATTACGCGAAGAAAATAAAAAGAAAACAAAGTATAGTAATTAGAGCGGAAAAACAGACAACTTTATTTCATAATAATGTTATAAAGCAAATAAATAAATGAACGCAATGACCTGTAATTCAGCACCCGTGGCATGATGAAGTGTTGTTCAGGAACATTCAAATGTAAAGCGGAGAGCGAAATTAATAGCGAAATGGTTATGAGTGAAGAGAAAAAATAGTGCAAAAATAAGATATTATATCTGTCAGAGAATTATGTCTATGTCATTATTTAAAAAGAAATCATTTCTCATAGCAACGAGATAACAGATCCTGACAGGAATTCAAAATACTGCGTATATAAAATAAATGGAAAGCAAGTAGAGATGCCGCGCGCTAGAAACAGATGTGCTCTGTGGTCCACGTACCCATATAAGCAGCAAACGACGGACTTGAAGGATGGTTCTAGCTCGAGCCCCTCGCATTGTGAAGATCTCCGTTAATATGGATCCTAAGATTGTTCAAGGCTACCTACTAAGTCGGACTCGAAGAGAAGATCATTCTAGCTGGAGCTTGTCGGATCGTGAGGACGTTCAAGGTCAATTACTAGGTCGCCTACGGGCAGCGATAACATCAGACATGCGAGGCATGGGGTGGCTATATAGAGGAGGTTGGAGGCCACTGGGGGCAACCCCAAATAAACAGACATCATGCTCACTTGAATTGTCGGACCGTGTACATCTCTATAATGCCCCGCACTAACTCAGATTACATCCACAAAATCAATGATTCCGTAATTAAGATATCAAGGGGAATCCTGGTGTCTTCGATAGTCTATTCTGATGCCTCTCTCTCTCTGACATATCAATAGCGAAGACAGTATTTTCTTTCATTATATTATGAAGCAAAGACAAAGACATTAGAAGTAAAAAATAGACATAAAAGAATAAAATTTAGAAGAAATAAATTTTAAATAAAAACGTTCTGCACTCAAGAAAAATCGTGACCAACGCGATGCGTGAGATGCAGACCGGAAGCGACATTTAAATATTTAGCGTTGGCAATTATTAGATATATTTACAAGGCCCAACCAATATTGAAGCAATGATGGCTCAGTGGTAGCGTGTACGGCTTCGCGTCGATTGACGTAAGTTCGAGTCCCTGCAATGAGCCTCAGCTTTCGGTGAAGGAAAACATCGTGAGGAAACCATAGCATGGTGGTAGGGCTTTTTAGACCACCATCAAGTTGATAATCTGTCGGCAAGCACCGATAGTTTTGTTCCGGAAGCTGAACTTGAGAGCCAGTCTTCCACTAGGTTTAGTGTGTTATCATCTTGGTCCACATCGTTACTTAAAATCAGGTGAGATTGTGGCCACTACGCCAAACCTATAACAATAAAAAAACTGTGATGTTATTTAAACAGATTCTTAATAGATAGCGCCTCGTCCATGTTAGATAAACGTATTATCATTAAGAATATCATCTATTAATCATTTGATTAAAACACCTTTAAGAAATCATAAATACAGACATAGGAATGCAATTCAATAGGATTTATTTTTAGGGTTCTCAGTATGCCACAATTTTCTTTGATATTAAGTGACATTGTGGCCCAAGATAGTAAACACGCTAAGCCTAGTGGAGGAACTGGCTCTTGAGTGCCGATACCGGAACACACCTATAGGTGCTTGGCGATAACTATTAAAACAAAATAAGCTTTAAAATAGAGTTTGAGTCATTAATTTTGATGAAGAATTAACAATGATTCATATCATCGTACCGTCATCGGTACCAGTAAAAACAGCTTTGACAAATAATATGTAAATGATAAGTATATCTGAAGAGGCTTGAAGATATCACCAATTAAAGAGAAGTTGATGAGTACCTAATAGGTTAGCGTGATGTGGGCATGCCATGAGAAAGGATGAAAGTCATATGACTAGAAGAGATTGAAGTGTGAAGGTGGACGAATGTAGGAATAGAGGAAAACGTACTGACCGCGCCCGACGTTGATTAACTTCGGTGATCGGCCGAGAACCGGTGTTTTCAACGTGGTATGGACATTGGCAACAAACAGATCACTATGTATGGTCTAGATCCAGTACATGATGTCAGATTACAAATACAGAATGCAAAACCCAAAATCTCGCGATATTCCCAGGCGGTCACCCATCCAAGTACTGACCGCGCCCGACGTCGCTTAACTTCGGTGATAGGACGAGAACCGGTGTTTTCAACGTGGTAGGTATACGCATTGGCAACAAACACTTCACTATGTGTGGTCTAGATCCAGTACATGACGTCATATGAAAATTATATTTGTACAAAAAGTGTGAATTCTTAGATGACAGCTGATATAGGAGATTGGAAGAGGAAAATATGTTATGCCTACTTCACGTGAGATAAGGGAAAAATATAGTGATAAAATAGATATACTGTTTTTTATATATATAATGAACTAGCTGTACCCGCGGTTCCGCTCGCGTGGACTACAGAATGTCGTGGATCGATTAGACGCGCAAATCGTACTGCCCCCGCTTCTAAACACGGCAATCGCCCCCGGTCTTTTTAAAGACAAAAATGCTTATCGTGGATGTTCCTTAGAAGATAGACATATACTATCGCTGACTTTTTTGTAGGTCTTTTTTAGATCTACCATTATGTGTAACATCATTTTGATATAACTCTTCTGGTTTACTCAGCGTAAGTCCCAAAAGCTTCTTTATTCCGAATTGATTCATCATTATCATCAATGCTTATTTCTTATATTACTTTATCTAACAAAATATATCGTATAATCTGGCAACATAGCATAATTATGAATTAAAATAAAAGACGTTGAGATTTATAATATGTATGTATGTATGTATATAGATAAAATACAAAAGATATAAAGTGTATCGATAAATTTCGATGCGACATATCAATAAAAATAAGATATTTTGGTGATCTCTAATATACCGTTTAAATCGGGGAATCCTTCTTTCCAACAAACCAAATACTAATGGGTAAATAAACGGACTCGAGACTCTGTTTGCATGCAAAAACGTGACGTTTGTAGTAATGGTTTTAATGAATCATTTTTATTTTGTTTTAAAATGAAATTCAGATTTTTACGCTGTTTTATCCTCAAACAAGCAAACAATGTTGAGAAGACGAGCCTATTGTTTAGACTTCCGGACCTTTAATTAAAAATCGGATCTCTTATAAAATTACCAAGTGCGTGTCGGGCCGCGCGCAATGTATCGTTCCATATTTAACCGTCACAATATGCAGAATTACAAGAAGGTTTTAAATAATTTGCAATGGATTTTGTACGAAATTATTCTCCAAGTATATTTTATAAGTTGAATGACTATGACTCGTTAACGTGTAAAACCTACTTACTATTGATATGTTCCTTTTAACTTCATTATATATACTACTACCATGAATATGTTGAATATTTTCAAATATTCAACCATTTAGCTGGCAGGGGGTGACACTTGACTCTAACAAAAGTTAGCTAACTTTAAAGCTAATATTTCGCAAACGGAACCCTAAATCGAAAGATGATTTTCACACACCTGCAATATTTTCCACAGCGTGGACTACAGAATTATAGTTTATGAAGATATCGTGTTTTTTACGGGTTTTGAGGAGCCAGTATCTAAGGAGTAAAACATATATTTGAAATATTTTCATCTGAAGCAAGAAGATACGTCAGCAAGTTAATGGGCAGCTTACACAAAAACTTTTTTCATGCCAATCGATTCTGTCTCTTATAAGTATCAATAAACTGTATGAGACCAACAGAGGCTAGAGTACTAAAATTGTCAGATATTGCAAAAATCTTTTCCCATACATTTCGTAGGAAATCGTCGTGGCTTCGATAACCTTTTGCAAGAAAAGACTCTTCAACTTATTTTTATCCTTAATAAAACTTTTTATTATGCATAGTCTGGACGCTACAAAGAAGACTGAACAAAATTTTTTGTATATGATAACCAGATTCACGTGGAATAGTATAATAGGCTATCAGCATTAGGCTACCCCTCTCAGCTAGCCTTAAATATTGATTTTTGTTAAAGAAGTCGGTATAAATAGCGCACTCTAACTGCTTTATCTATTTTGTGATAAAGTTTTATTGAAAATTGAAAAGTAATTTATGAGCATTATTATTAGGAAAGGCATATTAACCCTTACGAACGAAAGTTATTTCATCATCCAGACAGTTTTAGACAACAGACAGACAGAGATACGTTGAGTTTATAATATGTATAGAAGAAGATATACATTTATTAAGGAAGGTTATAAGTTATAAGCTATAAAACTTCACGCTACGGCCCCAAGGAGCGGAGTAGTAACCATGAACATCAAGTAATCTGGCAAGCTACAGGTAAGATACGAGAAGGAGAAACAATGGTAAAATACACCGGTGCTTTGGCGGCGGCAAGTGGACAGTAGTTCAAATAAATTGAACACGGGTGGAACCGTGGAACATAGCTAGTACATATATACAAGAATTTCCCAATCAATAGTATTAGATATGTATAATTTATTAAATAACTAATATTTAAAAATACATAATTGCTATGATTTGTATGCAAGTTTAAACGGATTGAAATTAAAATTTATTTGACAGGTTATACGAAGAGGACGCGTATCCAGTGACCTTCACGATTAATAAAAAAACATGGAATTGAAATTTAACGGACCAGTAGACATTAACATGAAGTAATTGGCGTGATCTTGAAATGTCATGCTGTTTATATTTTAATTCGTTAACTTAGGTTCTTTGACGCTCTATTATGTAATATTGACGGCATTTTACGTGATATAGTTTGACTATTGTGCACACGTGAAGTGGATTATGAATATAAACTGGAAACATGCATTTTGAGTTGCCACAAAAACTATCCTAGATAACAAGAGACGCCACCATCTCTCATCACATCAAACGTTGACACTGGCAAGTGCTTCTGCGGCGCCCAAACAAGAAGAAGACATTAACATAATTAGTATAAGCGGAAAGAATATAATATCGTTTAAAATATTTGTCATTTCATTATGAACACTCTTTATTTTATAAGGTCGCGACCTTAATTTATAATCGATTCTAGTAGACGTAACAAATTAATTTAAAACTATTTCACATCGTGTCAAGCAGTCTCGCAAGTACGGGAAGTAAGAAAAACCATAGGCTACACGGGTATTTTTGTTTCTTGATCTGACTATACTGTTATGACTTAAAACTTATGACTCTTATAACTATTAGTTATAAGGGCCCGGAAGCTTCAGACGGCTATTACAGGTTCACCTGGCTTGGGCTACACGGTTACGTTGGCTGCGGTACGGTGGAGGACTGGTCGAATATATTTAACACTCGTGAAACTATGGGGCAAAACTAGTCTAAAATATAATTACACTAGCTGTGACCCGCGGTTTCAGCCACGAGTAATTTAAAATAAATCGCTGATTGATGATTTATAATACTTCAGTATTGACAAATTTTTATCGGTGGCCAGGGTTATGAGTCACAAATCACACGGCTCGTTCGCGCCACTACACCGATTGTCATAGACCAGAGTCGAATTATTTTAATTTTACATTAACTCCCAAACTATGCGTTCAAATAACATGATAAAAAGGGCAAAGTTTATCTTCATAAAATTATCTTGATGATGAAGTAACTTTTGTTTATAAGAATTAATATGCCATGCCCAATAATAACGCTCGTAAATCACTTTTCAATTTTCGATAACGTTTTGTCAAAAAAAACCTTATTCTAGCTTATGTGTAAGAGATATGCATATGGTATCGCCGACTTTTCTTTTAGATATGATCTTTTATAGAACAAGGTATTTAAGTATAACTACACATTACGCCAGCATTACGTGGATAAAGCAGTTCGGGAGCGCTGTTTCCTCCGAGTTACTTGACAAAGATCAATATCTAAGGCTAGCTGAGAGATATAGCATAATACTAGATAGATACTATATACTACTAGATACTATACATACAATCTGGCTATCATATACATAACGAATTTTTCGAATCCGACTGGTAGTTCCAGAGATGTTCATCATCCTATATTAGTCCACTGCTGGACATAGGCCTCCCTTAATGAGCGCCATAGCGCCCTGTCTTCAGCTTGCCGCATCCAGCATCTGCCTGCAGTCTTTCGCAGGTCGTCATCCCATCTGGCCGGAGGGCGTCCTACACTACGTTTGCCGAGTCGCGATCTCGGTTCCAAAGATAAACGCGTTTAAATAAACAAACAAAAAAAATCTTAAGTTTTATTATATTAGTATAGATAACGAATTAATTATAAACTATTTCACATCGTATTTTGAAGGCTGTGTGTTAATCAATACAAATTTTTCAATTTTAATAAATTAATTCAACGGAAGTATTATATACAAATATACTTAGATATCAAATTATATTCACGTCTCGCCAATTTCATTACGAGCAACGAGGTCGTTATGTCATTAAAAATATATATTGAAAACATTATAAAACAGTGACTAGTCACATAAATTGTTTTACTCATCCATATATATGTTTATATGTGTATGTTTATGTATGTGTGTGTTTATATGTGTGTGTATATAGTTTAAATCAATCTAGTGAAATTATAAATTGTTGATAGACTGTGAAACGGATATTAAAATTTGCAATCCAAGACGTGTTTTTCACGGAGAAATTTGCTATGTTGTCTTCTAAGGGATACAACTTATAAGGGACCAACTAATATGAAGCAATGATGGCTCAGTGGTGCGTGTCCGGACATCGAGTCGATTGACGTGAATACGAATCCCTGCAATGAGCCTGACCTTTCGATGTAGGGAAACATCGTGATGAAACCATAGCATTAGTAGTACATTTTTTACTGCCCGCCTAACTAGCTACCAACCTCAAGTTAAAAATCTGTCGCCAAGCACCGATAGGTGTGTTCTGGCAGCTACATTTGAGAGCTAGTCTTCCACTAGGTTTAGCGTTTTATCATCTTGGGCCACATCGTCACTTAACATCAGGTAAGATTGTGGCCACTACGCCAAACCTATAACGACAAAAAAAAGAGAATAAGGAAAATGATAATGCGAATATATGTGATTTTGTTAATCTGATTTACCTCCTCCCTATTTCTGTAGCCAAATTACCTCGTGTTGTGTTCCTGCGGTGAGTAGTGTTTCCGAAGCTCCTTGGGTAGGGGGGGGGTTCAATATCGGCAACGCGTTAGTTGATACCTATGGTATTATAAGTGTTCATTGGCTGCGGTAGCCGCTTACCATCAGGCGGTCCGTATGCTTGTTTGCCACCTTAGTAGTACAAAAAAAAGTTGGGTACAGATTTTTACCACCCTACGCCTACACCTAGTGTATGGTGGGTTGCGACCTAGTGAGACACATGAGGATGGAAAAATATGTTTAATATATACATCTCAAGTTAAGGTAAGTTGAGGTCCGATGACCTGTTGAAGGTTGCGGGAAGCAGCTGGATACGGGCAGCATAGGACCGGTCAGGACCTGCAGGACAGGATCTTTGGGGAAGAATTATATCCAGCAGTGGACGTCTTTCGGCTAAAATGATGAAGTTAAAGTCTGTCCTGAATTCCCACGTCCTTGAGTGCGTCTTCTAAGACATTGTCACTTAACATCAGGTGTGGTTATGATAAATTTCTAGCGTGCAAAACAAAATATATCCATCTCTGTTCCTCACGTTAGAAAGTGTGTAGGTATTGATATTAATTACCAAGCGATTCGTATAGTAGGTTACCAGTTTTATCGTGTGTTGTAACAACCGGTTATTTGTAATGTTGAACGGTCAAAAGCGAACGTGCCATATTTACATTAGCGACTGTTAAATCGCTTAAGTTTTATCAAATCAAAATTTTTATATTAACACGGTGAAGTTTTACTAATATATTTTACTTTCAGATTTAGGAACTGAGGTAGATACCATATTTGTACCATAAAAACGGGCAGCTCGAGAATGATATGGACCGCGTGTATCACCGAGGAACAATTTTC
The DNA here is from genome assembly GCA_947532125.1 of Saturnia pavonia. NCBI lineage: Eukaryota > Metazoa > Arthropoda > Insecta > Lepidoptera > Saturniidae > Saturnia > Saturnia pavonia. The sequence goes on from OX383922.1 coordinate 3,228,356, forward strand.
AAGAGCTTGTTATCTTAACTTTACTCACAATACTCCTATACATATTAAACTTAACGTCCCAGTCTGTTGGTTTATGTCCTTTTGACGCAAAACCACTTATCAGATTTGCATGTTTTTTATTTTAATTCATAGCTATTTTATCTGGCCAGGTTATAGGATACATTTTGTAAGATAATGTAATACACGAAATAAGCAATGACGATAATTGTGAATCAATACGAAGAAAGACGCATTTAGGGCGCTTAAACGGCTTACACTGGGGCTTACTAATCCCTGCAATGATCTTGAGCTTTCGGTGAAGGAGAACATCGTGAGGAAGCCATAACATGATGGTAGGGCTGTTTCTAATGCCGGCCTGGCTAGCTACCACAATCAAATCTGTCGCCAAGCAGCAATAGGTGTGTTCCGGCAGCTGCACTTGAGTGCCAGTCTTTAGCGTGTTATCATCTTTGGCTACATCGTCACTTAACTTCAGGTGAGATTGAGGCCACTACGTCAAACGATAAAAAAAAAACCAAATGTATGCTCGATCAGTCCTGTGAAAGAGGCTCACATCTATTTATCAACTAGAAAAGATCTGATAATCTTTAACCGGCTGCAAAAATGTTCTTGAATGATAGCTAATAACACTCTCGAGTCACCTTTCAAACAAATAAATTTTGATCAAAATCGGTTGAGCTGTGCCACAGACAGACACTCAGATGCACACGTTAAACTTATAACAACCCTCTTTTTGCCTAGGGGTTTAAATAAATAATGAATATCGATAAAGGTTTTTTCATCACAGATTGACCCTGGACAAGAACCAGTGTTATAGGATAGACATTACCAGTCGTAACAATATGGATAAATAATTATTTCCAGACATCACTATACATAAATCAAACCGTAAGTGATGCGGCGCGTGACTTAAATATACCTTGGTGTATAAATATACGTAGATTTCTGCATAATATACATGTATCTACACATCTATATATATATATATAAAAATTAAGTGTTTGTCTGTAATTTTCTATACTAATAATAAAACTAAAATGATTGTTTTTTGTTTGAATGCGTTAATTTGTAAAACTTTTTTCATTTTTGCCTTTTTATTGAGGAAGATTATATGTTAGATAGATTTCATGCTAGAACACTAAGAAGTGGAGCAGTAACAATTAAGGTGAAGCAATCTTGCTTTTTTTTTCGAATTGACCATACTGTTAGCCTTAGGTGCCCTGGAGCCTTTACGGCTTTTACAGCTTTACCGGGTTTGGGGGTGAATGCTTAAGGCACTCAGCCACGAAAGCTAAGAAACAACATCCGAGGATGCCAAAGTGGCCGAACTGTTGCAGCGATTACAAATAAGTCGCGATCTGGCTAATTCCCTATCATTCGATCTAAACTAACTATACATATGTACATGTTTCTTCCCCCTGGGAGGAGGGAAGAAACATGTGTATGTGTATTTAGTAATCTGAAAATTTTTGTCTTATCTAATTAGGCAAAAAAAGAAAAAAAAGGTCCCTTACAGAATCTATGTACCTATGTGGCGTGCATGTGTGTATAATGCAGTGTCATGTGTGTCTGTGAAAGCTAGTGAATGTAGAGTCACTGTATCGCGCGAGCGGCTGCTTGGCTCAAGGGCTCCATACCGATGGATCGGACCTAGGCTTGAGTTGCCGCAGAGGACGACTCGTTGAGGTCGTCGCGGGTGGCAATCTTGCAAGCTGTAGGCAAGTATGGAAAGTAAGAATAACGATAGACTACACGGGTGCATAGACACTGGGGCGATGTAGAGACTTAGTCGAATTAATTTATTACGTGTAACCGTGGGGCATAGCTAGTTAATAACATAAAAAAGGAACTTATTAAAATGTCCTTAAATTGTCTATAAAGTCGCTAGCAAAGTCTTACTTTATGTAAATTATGTCTACTTTTAACTTAGTTTATGCTTTGTCTGTACTTCGTGAATTAATGTATTGGGTATTTATGAGCCTTTGTAGATTCCTGTTAATGTATACATGGCTATTTAGATATATGTATATGAAAAGTTAAGTACGTTTTACTTTGGCTATTGTCTCGTTGGCACAGTATGTAGAAGATTGGCTTCACAGTGGCCGGCTAAGCCCGTCAGAGGCCCGAGGACGGATAACCTCAATATGGTGCTATTTCTAGTCGCTGACAATCTTCCTAATATTATGAAGCTCGAGGTTTTTTGTTTGTTTATTTGAATGCGCTTAACTCTGGAACTACCAGTCAAATTAAAAAAAAATGTCTTCATTGTATAGCCTATTTATTAAAGAAGGATATAGGCTATATAATTTCACGCTACGTTCCTAAAGAGCAGAGCAGAGACCATAAACGCCAAGCAAACTGGCAAGTTTGGTTGAGAACGAGGATAGTGCGCAATAAAATATTTTAACAGGTTTATTTCCTAAAACTGTGCCCGCGGCTCCGCTCGCGTGGACTACTAAAAAAAAGGTTTATTTTTTATTTTTTGTTCGGAACCTCAATTACTTCAAAAGTTATGTCTTATAACATCATCTATCTGCCAGTGAAAGTCCCGTCAAAATCGGTCCAACCGTTTCGGAGATTACCCTGAACAAAACAGACAGACAGACAAAAAAAAATGGGTTTTTTGTTATAGGTACCGTTCTCACTTTCATATGCATTTAGTAAAAAGCTGTTATTTTGACATTACAAACAGACACTTCAATTTTATTATATGTATATATATTTGATGATATCCTGTTGAACCTTACTAAGTGAAGAAAGCTTTTTTAATGGGTCGGTCACGACAACTGTCCGACTGAATCGCGACCACCACACAACATGTGTAACACCCGCTATATTGACATACTTAGGCGTGTAGAGTTCCGGGATTAGTCCTTGTATGCGTTGGTACGTTGACGGCAAATAAAGATAGCATAGGTGAAACTGTGGGGCACAGCTAGTTGAAAAATAAAATTAGTTGGACGTCCATTTTTTAAGGAAAACTTGTATTTTTTTTGCATACGTTCCGTACGTAACTAGTTCGGAGGACCACCAAATACGTATTTGAAGGAGAATCTAGGAAAATTTAAGTTTCCCCAGGACCAAAGGTCGTTGCCCAGATTTTTGAGTTAAATATCCCGTGATCGCGTTTTTTTTATCGTTAGAGGTTTTGTCGTAGTGGCCACAATCTCATCTGATTTTAAGTGACGATGTGGCCCTTGATGATAACACGCAAAACCTAGTGGAAGACTGGCTCTCAAGTGCAGCTGCCGGAACACACCTGTCGGTGCTTGGCGACAGATTTTCAACTTGAGGGTGGTAGCTAGCCAGGCGGGCATTAGAAAAAGCCCTACCACCATGCTATGGCTTCCTCACGATGTTTACCTTCACCGAAAGCATAGGCTCATTGCAGGGATTTGACCTCACCTCAATCGACGCGAAGTCATGCACACTACCACTGAGCCATCATTGCTTGAAAATTTTTGAACAAGAAAAACATTTATTACTTTGTTTGCGGCCGTTTACCGTTGTGTCGGATATCTATAGCAGGTACAATCAGTATCTTTAATTCGATTAGCACAATTACTTTTAACGCCTTGAGGATGTCCTTGAATACGGTAACCAAGGTAAGCTGAGAGGACTGGCTCTCAAGTGCAACCAAACCACAGAGATGGCTCAGTGGTCAGACGTGAGTTCGAAGCCCTGCAATGAGCGTGAGCTTACGGTGAATGAAAACATCGTGATGAAACAGTAGCATGGTGGTAGGGTATTTTTTTATACTACCTTCGTCAAGCGTCAATAGGGTTCAGTTCTCCCACTAGGTTAGCGTGTTACCGTCTTGGGCCACATCGTCACTTAAGAGTAGCCCTCAACTCAGCACGAACTAAAAATTTCTCTAGACTTATCTTTGTCCTGAAACTGTTGAACCAGGAATATTTAAAATAATTAAAGACAACAATTGTTATTTATTTTTCAACTTAAGATTATTAATATATTTATTTAGTACTCACTAATGTACTGCACAGTGATTCTACAATTAAACAATTAAGATAATAATCAAACTCAAACACTATTTGAACAATGTACAAACTTTTTACTGTACTGTACATTAAACTTTTTACTAAATCCATTCAATTTTACTTGTAAAGATATACACAGCACCAATTTTCCACAATACGTCACCTGTATAGCTACAGATATACTGCTATTACGCATGTCGGTGACGCGAACTCACAAGATTTCACCCATCCAAAAAGCGTCTGGCGTGCACAGCAGACGGTCTGGTATATACGATGTGTTAGACGTGTATACGTATATATATGTATTTCTGTACACAGGCTGCTGCGCATGCGTCAGTCTAATATCAGAGCAGTACGTGCTATAGATATATATACTAATAGATATAGATATACAATTAACATTAGCATGTCGGTGACGCGAACCCATAAGACTTTCCTCTAACAAAAAGTGCTCAACGCGGCTAAAGAAGTTTTCACTTCAAAAAATATTATAGACTGGTAGTTAGCGAAGGGGTAACTAGAAAATATCCTTATCACCGATATATCGTCCCACGATAATGTATACCATTTGGTGTTCGAACCAGCCAGCCACAATAATTTAAACAAGACACGAATGATGCCGCTGACAAAACTTAGTTAATAACATATAAGGAAAATTCGTGACATATTAGAGAGCCTAAATAAACAGATTCTGTGGTTTTGACAAACAATTTAAGTCTTTTATATGTTTAAACAGCTTCATATTTAAAAGGGTTTTATTTGTTCATATTTTTTCTTACTCCCTACCGGACAAAAGCCTTCTCATATTGAAAAGAATATGAAGAGATACCCCAATGAGATTCAAAAAGTAATAACAAATCTTTATATGTTTACCGTTTAACTACAACCTCACTTGATGTTGAGTGACAATTTAAGCGAAGGTGGTAGGCTAAGATATTAAATGCAATTATCATAACACACCTGTAGGTGCTAGTGGGCATCTTAAAGGACAGATATAAATAACTTGACACAAAGATGATTATTACTTTTTTGTTGTTGTAGGTTTGACGTACTGGCCACAATCTCACCTGATGTTAAGTGACGATGTGGCCTAAGATGATAACACGCTAAAGCTAGTGGGAGACTGGCTCTCAAGTGCAGTTGCCGGAACACCTATTGGTGCTTGGCGACAGTTTTTCAACTTGAGGGTTGTAGTTAGCCAGGCGGGCATTAGAAAAAGCCCTACCACCATACTATGGTTTCCTCATGATGTTTTCCTTCACCGAAAGCTAAGGCTCATTGCAGGGACTCGAACTCACATCAATCGACGCGAAGTCGTACGCGCTACCACTGAGCCATCATTGCTTCAAAATTATTGCTCCTATAGTTTATACGTTCTAAGTACTCGAACCTTTACCAATTATTATTTTTACTGATTGTCTTTTCAAACAGAACATTATGTTGTAGAAATATAATAAAAGCACTTACACATCTAGAAAGAACTAGTTTTGTTCATTAAATTACACTTTACGGAGAACTGACGTGCTTACCCTTTAATAGACTATGCCGTGAAGTTATAAAGTAGGTTAGTAACATATTTTTTACTATCCGTTCATTCAATCTTCGAGAATCAATCTGAGTTGATTGACCTCGAATTTTATCGTCCGTTGTTCAAGTCGCTGTCAATACGTGAATTTTACTTTTTCATACATTTCCTATTCCTTCTCTATTTTTCGTGTAAAATTGTCATCGTGCTTAGTATTTGTAGCGTTATTCATTTATTCTAATATATTTTAATGAAATATAAAAAGATAATTGCCAAGTACGTGATGTGTGCCACGCGCAGTGTACACAGTTCCGTAGTTGCCATTCACAATATGCAGGCTTAGAGAGGGGGATTTAAGTAATTTTCAATGTTTGTACGAAATTACATCTACAAGTACATTTTATAAGTTAATTGACTATTACTCGTTAACTTGTAAAGCGTACTTACCTCTGATAGTACCTTTTAAGTTTTAAGTATCCTTACTACCATATACTTACTACAATATTTTTTTCATATATCCAAAAACAACAACTAGCTGGCACTTGATTCTAATAAAAATTAGCACTTTGAACCTTAATATTTTTCAAATGGATCCCTGAATCGATAAATGATTTTCACACACCCGCAATATTTTTGAGCAATCTATCCAACGTGTCTCATATCATAGGTAGATGAGAAACAATTTCTTCCCAATTTACGTGTAGGGGAGGTATTGTAAATTTTTTTTTCATGTTTTTTTACAATTTTGTCGTCTTGGTTAGTTTGTACATTCATACCAAATTACAGCTTTCTAGTACTAAGCATCTCTGAGCTAAGCCGCGGACAGACAAACGGACATGGCGAAACTGTAAGGGAACCCTGTTGACTTCAGAACCCTAAAAACTCTAATCAAAATTATGCTTATCTATATTTTCTATACTTTAAAACTCAAAGTCTCTCTGACTGTCTGTTCGTTTTGTTCTTTTCACGAGAAAACCACTTATCCCATATATACGTTTATTATTTTCATTAATAGCTATGTTATCTGGCCAGGTAATACGATATATTTTATAAGATAAAGTTACATACGAAATAAGCAGTTACGATAATGGTGAATCAATTCGGAAAAAAGATGCTTTTGGGCCGATTAAATAGCTTACGCCGAGTTAAGAATAATATAGGTATATCAAATAATTTACTGCATAATTGAAGATCTTAAAAAACTGCAAAAAAGTCAGCGATAGCATATTTCTATCTTCTAAAGATCAACTACAATAAACATTTTTGCTGCAGGATAATTCGCGCGTGCGCTCGTCCGACATCATTCTTTAGTTCACGCGAGTGGAACTGCTGGCACAACTAAGTAGTTTAATGAAATCAAAACAAAAATATTCTTTATAAAATATACCTTAGAAGGCATTTATGACCGTTAAAACACTATTATCGATTGTCATCAAGCAGATTCGGCAAGAAACTCAATCGAATTTTTTACTTTATATTCGTTAATTTTTAACAAATTTCAAAAAAGGAGAAGTTTCTCAATTCGAATGTTTTTTTTTAAAGAATGTTCAGCTATAACTTCTTTCTTTATGAACCAATTTAGGTGATTCTTTTTTCGTTGGAAAGGGAATACCTCAAGGGTAGTTCCATTTTTATTTAATTGGCATTGGACTTTCGACTTCGAAGGTCGAGCTTGGATATCTTTTTTGTAAAAAAAAAAAACTTATAAACTATACAAGTATAGTCTACCATCTTTCTTTATAATTTTAGTAGATTTACAGAGAGATTGAGGGATACCTTTAGACATTACTTTCATTTAAAGTAATTTTTCAGCAAATCGGTAATAATATGCTTAGGAAGCTTACTGTAGGACTTAACACTATAACCCAAAAAAATTTTTTTTATCTAAATAAGTCTAAACGATGAGATAAACTAAGTTAACTATATAAATGTCGTAAGTCGGTATAATAATTCCAAATATGCATCTCACGACGCCGCGGCGTTGCGTGTGGAATATATAATTACGCAACGAATACAACAGACAAGTTATATATACAAGTTTGCATTACTTAATTAGATATTTCATATTTTCCTTATTAGTAAAGTAATTAATACTGCTGATAAATGTTATTATTAAGTTGAATTAAATATATGATTTAGTTAGATTTACTATTTAAATGCTTATTAAACAATAGATTGCTATCAAAGAGCATTTTCGCCATAAATTTATAAATATTCATTAAAAATAATATTCCTAATGATCAACGAGCAACCAGCCGTGTCTTCGTTTACTTATTTCCACAGTAATTCAGTAAAAAAACGTATACACAAATAAATAAATGAACGAAAACACGAGTGGTTGTAGATATATTATGCTAATGAGTACCTAATTATAAATTTAAGGTGAAAATGCCCTTTGATAGCTATATATTGTACAATAGCCATTTCTTAATTTAAAACTCACTAAATCATATAATTAACGGAGTATTGTCAAATATCACACCAATACGTGATTGAATGCAGATGTGTCAGACTTTTGCTTAAATGATAGGTGAAAGTTTATTGGTACGTTGCGATTATTTTTAAATACACACTTGGGAAATTTTGCTTAATCTTATCTTCGCTTATGACAAAGGCGATAATCATTTAGAGAGACCTCTTTTCGAGAGTGTTATTTAAATTTTTGTATAAAGACTCGGGTGAAGTAACTGCGGGTAAGTTAAGAGCAATCTAAGAACTATAAAAACAGTCTGAAAATATCTTGCGATGCTCACTAATATTATACTGTCTTAAAAACGTAGGACTCGAGTACTAGGCAGCTGGTAATCAAAATTATTCATTTCATTTACCCACTAAAGAGGCACATATTAACGTCGAAATACTACCACCACGATTACAAAAACCATCCTAGTCACCGAGAAGAACCAGTTAGAAACTCGATTGGATTCATCAATATTTTAGTGTATAAATAATATTTAGTGATATGTAATAATTACAATTATTATTTAAGTGGATGTAAAGAGAGGGAGTCACTTGTAGACATCGCTATCATTCACGTTGTTATGTAATATATTGATAGATACTGGAATTCGACTAACCCCAGTGAGAGTTACCTATCTTTTGGAGGATTCTTTGTCAAATCGCGATCCAACCCACCAGAACTGTTTTATAAGTATGACCCAGCAATATCACCTTCTTGCTGCCATATACCTAATATATTTCTAATTATCCCTTTTTTGAAGAGTTCATTATATAATGACTAGCTGATTCCCGCGACTTTGTTAGCATAGTTTTCAATTTAATGTCAGGTACTACAACTAAACTATTGAAATACGTTGGTGTGTTGACAAGAGTCGCGCGCCACGATCGCTTTACGGCATAGTGACGGGACTCTACTTTATGAAAGCACGGTACAATAAAAACAACTATGACCACCGAGAGATCGGCAATCCATCAACGGTCGTCACTGTTAAGCCGGTCCGCAAACCACTCAGCTAGTGGATATACACTGGCGTATGTCTAAACCAAGTAGTCACTGTGACTTGTTTATCACCAATCAGCATGGTTATATATACACCCAGCTTAATTATTGGATATACACTAGCACATTCCGGAATTGTTTACGCGTGCCATTATAGTGTATGTTACACTTGGTGTATGGTAGCCACGTTCCAGTCAGACTCGTCACAAGAAGAAGAAGAAGAATTTTTTCTTATATTGTCGACATAAAACGGGCATTAAGCATCTGATATAATGTTGTCTATTCATATGGGGGGTTAACTCGCCTCAAATAGAACAAGAGTCGCATGCAAGATCAATCACAGATAACTTGTTACGAAAGATGTACTTGAAGGTCACGTCATATTTTATTCGTTTCTTATTAAATTGACTTCATTATTTACATCAAGTGTATTAAAAACGGATGTAACAACAAAAAAAAAGCATTATATGTGCAACAGTTCTAGCGCGTATCAGAAATGAAACCTTCAGAAAAAATATGTTCTTTAAAAATTCGTTTTAAATAACCTAAATTAGCGGGATTGGAACTATCGACCGATCGTGTGTACTGCGTATGAAGTCTGGTCGTCTCACACCAGTAGGCCAATCTGACAAAGATCACAATCATGAAAATCAGGACTTGCATTAACCGTGCATAAAGTAAATGTATTCTATCTCATTCTCTCGTAGGCTAAATCCTATATATATGTATGTATATGGTTGTTTCTCTTTACTGTCGAGTTTCAAATCACAACGGTGCTAAAGAAGTTTTCACTTCATAAAGTTTGTAAACTCACTTCATAAATTTTTGCACTATTAAAGCATAGATGTAGACATGATTTAAAAGGTCCTATTTCTTATAATAACCGTAACATATAGAACTCAGCGTGTGTTCATTTTAGGTATATGTTACTAATATATTCATATTGTGTATACATATTTAAAACTAGTATTTATTTGCGGTTTGTGTCGCTTTTTGAATTAACATTTATCGTAAACGTTTAATGGATAATTCACCCCGATCAGTGTAACTGTACGCGGATGGTGGTAGGGTATTTTATAATGCTCACCTTTTTTTATCGTTGTAGGTTTGTCGCAGTGGCCACAATCTCATCTGATGTTAAGTGACGATGTGGCCGAAGATGATAACACGCTAAACCTAGTGGAAGGCTGGCTCTCAAGTGCAGCTGCCGGAACACACCTATTGGTGCTTGGCGACAGATTTTCAACTTGAGGGTGGTAGCTAGCCAGGGGGGCATTAGTAAATGCCCTACCACCATGCTATGGGTTCCTCACGATGTTTTCCTTCACTGAAAGCTCAAGCTCATTGCAGGGATTCGAACTTACGTCAATTGATGCTAAGTCGTACACGCTACCACTGAGCCATCATTGCTTCAAAATCTGGCTAGCTACACCACCTTCAAGTTGAAAATCTGTCGTCAAGCACCTATAAGGTGTGTTCCGGTAGCTGCACTTGACAGCCAGTTTCCCCACTAGACTTAGTGTGTCATCATCTTGAGATTTTTCTACATAGATATAGTATAGTATAGACCGGTAACCGATTAAATAAGACGATAAAAAAGGGAGTACTCTAGTTTCCGTATTACTTTAAAGATTATCTTTGTTAAACGAGTTTAATGCAGTTACAGTACACGTAACCACAATTAAACACGTCTACTGAACATTAAATTACACTTGAGGGATTTATTGACATGCGAAAATGATCTCGTATCTCTATCTCGTTCTTACAAAGGCCTATAATATACTCTTTCTCTTTCGAGTCGCCGATATATATTATGGTATTCTCAGCGCTTGAAAAACTTCCTTTGAATTTTTCCGCGAATTCTCTCAGGAAGGTTTTTTTAACGTTATTGCTTTAGCGTAGTGGCCACAATCTCTCCTGATGTTAAGTGACGATGTGGCCCAAGATGATAACACGCTAAACCTAGTGGAAGACTGGCTCTCAAGTGCAGCTGCCGGAACACACCTATTGGTGCTTGGCGGGCGACAGATTTTCAACTTGATGGTGGTAGCTAGTCAGATGGGCATTAGAAAAAAGCCCTATGACCATGCTATGGTTTCCTGATGTTTTCCTTCACCGAAAGGTCAGGTTTATTGAAGGGATTCATACACGCTACCATTGAGCCATCATTGCTTCGACAACAGTGTGATATATACAAGCTATAGGAGATAAAGATATAGGTGATAGAGATTTGGATGAGAGGTTTATAATCTATAAAGTATAATTTAATTTGCAATAATTCGTGTTTTATTAATAAAATAGCAACCGCTCGCTAAGTTCACGTTAATTACTAAGTATACATTTTATGAGACTAAAAAAGTGCCTATACCACTAAGGGACAATGTAGGGTTCTTTTAATGAAGGATTTTTTCTAATCGGATCAGTAGTTGAAGAGTTTACTTTCCACAAACATACAAACTTTACTTCTTGTTAATACTAGTACATACTCATAGATATCACTAAATAGTTTTGTTATTATCAACTTAAAAATCAAATCAATTTATTAAACTGCAGTATATTTCCGATAGGGTTTTTTTCATTTGGCATTTTTTTTTCATTGCAGCTACCTATGTAGGCAATTTCGCCAATGACAAATACACGACTTAGTGTACTGTGGAATAACAAAAAAAAAACACTTTATAAATAATATTTTGTTATGTAATCTGCAAGGATATTATAAAAAGATATATGTTAAACATATAAATAGACAGCATAACTATATAGACACGAACAGACAACACATTAAATTTTTATATTGTTACGATAAATAAAGACAAAATACACGTTCAAACTTTTGTCTGTGTTTCGTCGTAGCGGAGAATAAAGCTTTAATAGGACATTAGAATAATTAATTTTGAGAAATAATTAAAAGAATTATGTTAATAGTAGGAAAAAGAAACACCTTTGAGAAAGATAAGCAGATTTACAAAGAACGATCTGAAAAGAGATACAAAATCCTTATTTAACCATTCCAATTAAGAGAATAAATTGTTTATTATAATAGTTAAAATATTCTTAGGAATTATTATTTAAATATAAATAATTGAGAGATGTTCACGGGTGCTTATTTTTAATATTGCTATTTAAATTCTTATTCACAGCCATTTTATTACAGGCATTATGTAAATCACTTTTTGTATAAAAATCATGATTTGACTCAAATGTTTTGAATGTTAATTGTTCATTGTATTATCAATCCATCCAATTACTGTATCTGTATTCAGGTTATGGAACATATCCCCCGCAAATAATGAGCTTTAAGGCAACTACACACTATGCCGGCAACCGTCACAATTGAAATGATGCTTGAGGCTGACTGCAGACTTCTGCGTCAAACGGCGGCGCCATACCTTTACCGCAAATAAAATACGTAACGTCACTTTAAACTTGGTTATAATGAACGTTACTTTTTTCTGCTCCAGCAATAATGGTAATGTTAAAGATTATTTGTTTGTTCAACTCTGATACAGATTTAAATAAATTTATTTCGTAACACGGTACATACTATGACGACGGTCATTATGTTGCATAATGCAGTATCCAATTAATAGTTTCTGTCAAGGATTTCTTACTTCACTTTTACATCCGAATAACTTAAGATCTCTATAATACAAGTTGTGCCCGCGGCTCCGTTCGCGTGGACTACTGATTAACGTCGGTCGTGCGCACGCGTGAAACTTGCTGCCCTTACTCAAAAGAAGGAAGACAAACAAACATATTGTGGGTGATCCTTAGAAGATAGATACATGCTATTGCTGAGTTTTTTGGAGGTTTTTTGTAGATCTACAATTATGTAGAACATTAATTTGATATATCTCGTATGGTTTACTCAGCGTAAGCCATTTAAGCGCACCAAATGCGTATTTTTTCCGAATTGATTCACCATTATCTTTACTGCTTATCTTGTATGTTACTTTATCTTTAAATATTTATCCTATAACCTGGACAGATAACATGGATAACCTGGATAGACAGACAGAGAGACGTTGAATTTTATAATATCTGTAGAAGAAGATAACTTTCATGAAAACATTTCACTATAAACTAGCACATCTTTGTTGTAGTTTTGTGACAAATATCATAGAAAATATTATCAAAACACGCTTTGTTACCTATCGAAAGATATTCCGTCTTTATTTTTTATTTGGTATGTATCGCCCTAAACATTCGTAAAAACTAAATTTCTTGCCACAAATCCTGTTCAAAAACAGCGGGAGTTCTTAAATCCGAAATGAATTGACAACACATTCGATCGTGATTATAATGATATTTCGTAATTATAAAAAACTCCAAGCTACAAAAACTAAATTCAGGCTTATAATTATCATTAAAACAAGTTGATTGATCAAACCTGTCATAATACGCTCATTTGTTATTCGACGAAAAAAAAAATCGCAATTTGTTTTTATATATAAAAACCTGATCGTTTACGACACTTCTTTAACCTTATAATATTTAGAAACAATATATTCATATTTATATATAGAAAAAAAACTAGTTGTTGCTTTTAATGTTTACTGGAACTACGTATTATCTGAATTATAAATTGGGCATTTTCGTTAATCGTGTTTTTTATTACTGCTTAACCCCTACAGAAAAGCTATTTGATAACTTAGATTCTTCCATGGGCTTCGTTATGAAAACTACCGGCCAAGTGCGAGTCAGACCTCGGGCAGTGTAAAGTTCCGTAGTTGCCTGTCATAATGTGTAAACTTAGAAGGCTTTAAGTAATTTTTAATGGAATTTATAAGAAATATTCCTTTTTTTTTTATTCTTCAAGTACGTTTTAATAAGTTTTTCGAGTATTACTCGTTATCTCGTAATTCCTATTTAGCTGTGACAGTTTTCATTTTAACTTATCAAAAAAAAAAAGATATTAACTGGTGGATAGGAAGGTGGATACTTTAACAAAAGTTAGCACTTTATATTTTTAAGCTTTATATTTCGTAAACGGATCCCTGAATCGAAAAAAATTTTCCACGCTTTCGCTATATTTTTGAACGACCAATCAAACGACAATCTAAACGATGGGATAGGCGAGAAAAAAAATATCCCCATTTTACTTGTAGGGAAGGTACTCTAAAAAGATTTTATTTTATCGATAACATGATTAATATGTCTAATTTTACTAAATTAAAGCTTTCTAATACTAAGAATTCTCTGAACCCTAAAAAACTAAAATAATATTAAAAAACAGTGATATGTCGAAGCAATGATGGCTCAGTGGTAGTGTGTACGACTTCGCTTCGATTGACGTGAGTTCGAATCCCTTCAATGAGCTTGAGCTTTCGGTGAAGGAAACCATAGAATGGTGGTAGGGCTTCTTGTAATGCCCGCCTGGCTAGCTATCACCCTCAAGTTGAAAATCTGTCGCCAAACACCAATGTGATGTGCTCCGGCAGCTGCACTTGAGAGCCAGTCTTCCACTAGGTTTAGCTTGTTATCGTCTTGGGCCACATCGTCACTTAACATCAGGTGATATTGCGGCCACTACGCCAAAAAGTATAACGATAAAAAAACGTTTCGTGCGCCATTTATCGTATATCGATGATACTATGCCATAAAACTGTACAAAGTTTCAATTTAAACGGACAAACGATACACAAATGCATGAGACACGAACAAACAAGGTTTGGTAAGCGTATGATAATCGTGCGGTTGTGAAGCGTTCTTCCAGTCAACGTTTTCGCTCCTTTGTATGAGAATGGGTCATTCAAACGAGGTGTGAAGCATTTCAGTAAGCCGGCATAACGGTGATGTCTGTCAAAAGTACCACCGACGGTCACCGTTGTGTTTAGAATGTACCGTAATAACCATAGGTGCTGTAGAATCATATTGCCAAGTTTTGTAACGTATCTATGTCTGCTGTCCGCTTTTGGGGCGATTAAATAACTTACTTGGAGTTAACCATACGAGATATATCAAATTAACGATCTTAAAATGATCTACAAAATAGTCAGCGATAGCATATGTCTATCTTCTAATAGGCATTTTTGAGGCAGCATAATTCGCGCGTGCGCTCGACCGACAGCATTCTGTAATCCACGCGAGCGTAGCCGCGGGAAAAGCTAGTATTACATAAAAAACTGAACATTAATCTCGCTTTTTTACTATTATACTAGAATGTTCGATGTAAGTAAATGGTCCTAGGAATGATAATAGATTAACCGCACAAGACCCATTCATAACTAGAAATGAGTTACCAACTTATCAGATACAGTTATCTGCAATAGATACGCGTAAATGTCATAATATGATCACTTAGATGTGAAATGTAATCATCGGTAAAAACCACACTAGTGATCTGTGAGTCATTGATAATTTAAAAATATTTCAAAATAATCCATCGGCATGACCAAGCGTCCTTTATATGGTATGACAGTGAAAGGAGAAAAATATTTTAAAATTTATCATATTGTTATGTATAATAAGTGGGTATTTTTATAGCATACAGCTAAAAATACACCTAAGTTATTATATAACCGTGAAGGTCTATAATTTAAAAAAAAATATAGGCCTTTAAATTTGCTTCCACAAGAGCAGGCAATTTAAAAAAAACTGATGATAAGGAAATCGTGGTATACAGTTTGACATTGCAGCTATATATCTATCATCTACATACAAAATTTAATTAAACTATTCATTAGTTGAAGGATCAAAGAATTCGTTACGAGGACTGTGACGTATCACATGCGGGGGCGGGGGACGCGCCGTCAGTTTCACGTTGTTTCGTCGCGTCACATTATTACTTTAAAAGCTATGATGCTTCTTTTAGTTTCAATCGATAGTTCTCGTCAAAATTTTTGCAATAGATAATATAATATGGAGTTAAAGTTAAAAATTAAAAAAACTTAATACAATGTCAGCCTATTCTCGCCAAAAAGCTAAATCAAAATTTAGAAGTCTTACACGGTTGAAAAGAGCTTCTTAAGAGCAATCCAGTGATGCATATAAAAAACCATAATATGTGAAGCGATATCAGGAACGTAAAAAAGCGTCCGAGCGGACACGTTGCACGTAAAATACACGCGACCTTGTACCCGACACTGCCATACCCAGATTTTTTAATTCTTATAGGTTTAACGTTAGGCCCACTTGTGGTAGTTAGCCAGACGGGCATTAGAAAATATCCTACTACCTGCTATGGTTTCATGACGACGTTTTCTTTTACTTAAGTGTAGGGATTAGAACTTACGTCGATCGAAGCTGTGTTCGTAACCGTTACCACTGAGCCAGCTTGTTTAAGTTTCTGAGCTATCTCATTATAAAATTTGCCATAATCTATATGCTAATAACAGGTCCTTACATATGAAATTAGCGTTTTATATGGAAAAAGTGAAACGAAATAAATATTATGAAATTATAGATTTAATCAATCGAAGTATGTACCATTATTATCTGCGCACTTTCGCCATTTTATATCAAAAATGTCTGAAAATTGAAGGACAGAACCTAGAGCGCGTTAGGATCGCAAATGTCACAAGTTTGCGATAAAAAATATAAAATTTGTTCTGTTCTCTGTTCCTAAAATGTGATATACCAAAAGAGAGTGTTCTTCTTTCTAACTTGCAACTATGTACTTTATTATAAAGAGGACTCTTTATTAAACTCCTCCTCATTAACTCCTATTATCCAGTGAATATCGAGTGTCCTCTCTTATGATGATTTCAGTATCCTAACAAGATGGTCGCTCCCTTGTTAGAACTTTCTAGAGAGTTTTTAGGCATCTCAATATTCATGGTCCATGTTATTATTTCCAATCACAATAACCAAGCTTTGTTATACAAAATGCCACCCATATTACATAATAGGTATAGGGTAAAACAACACAAAGTTATGATTAAAAAACAAAAATCACTATATGACAGTTTGAGATCCCGTCAAAAACTCCCAAAAGGGAGTCGCTGTGAGATTTATCACAATGCGCGTGGTGATCGTGACTGAGTCGTGATGTACAGCTCTATCACCTCGCTCTCGGTATTCAGGTTCGAGTGTCTGAAGTCTTAAGATCGAAGAAGGATTGTTCGTTATAATAAAGAAAAAAAAAGACATTTAAATTTTATCCACATTCATAATTTTACAATTTGCTTATATTTGCTAAAAGATCTTTATATTTTTTTGTTGAATCAATCGTTTCTTTATTGTGAAATGTGCAAATGGAATTTGTTTATACACTTTTAAAATATTTAGGTGTGTTTATGATATAATATACCTATACAGAAGGAATAAAACTTGCCAAGTGCGTGTCGGGCCACGAGCAGTGTAGGGTTCCGTAGTCGCCCGTCACAATATGCAGACTTAGAGAGGGGTTTTAAGTAATTTCCAATGGAATTTGTACGAATTTATTTCTCCAAATATATTTTATAAGTTGATTAACTAACTTATTAACTTATAAAGCCTACTAATCTCTGATAGTTTTCCTTTTAACTTCATTATATATACTACTACTGTGTTTTTTTTTAAATATTATCCATCAACAACCTTTTAGCTGGCGGGGGTGGAGGGGAACACTTGACTGTAGCAAAAATTAGCACTTTCAAGATTAAAATTTCGCAAAAGGATTCCTGAATCGAAAAAAGGTTTTCACATACCCTCAATATTTTTGAATGGTCTATCCAACGACACCCCACATGATGACACACACGGGAAAAAAACACTTTATGTGTAGGTAAATATATATTTTTCATGATTTTATTTTACATAAGCATTCCTTGTTGACTTCGAGACCCAAAGAATACAGATTATTTCAATCTTAAACATATACACCAATTAAGACATTTCTTATCCTCACAAAATCATAAATATGAAAAATGGGTTAAGTTCCATTGCAGTTCCGTTAATTATTATAGCTGTAGGAATGTACGTTCTCAATTCATTTACATAGCATTCTTTTACTTTCTTTGATATGAGATTAATAACTCAGTTGTAATCAAATCAGTACGGAACCCTAAGGGCGCGAGTAGTATTCGATATTTATATGTTTTTTAAAGTGCCTAGTTAGACATAAAAATAACTCTCAAATTTACTAAACACATACTATTTACTGTAGGCATATATGTATATAGGCATATATGTATGTCAGTTAGATACAATTCGTGGCTTTGCGTGCACGGCGACAAACCAAACCGAGGTCTGGTGTAAGTACCCTATTGCTTGTTATCATTTCGTCAGAGTGCCTTCAAACCTTTCAGGCAAATAGCGATAATCAGTTCAAAAAAATAAAAATAAAAAACAGTTTTTGTGATGAAACGATTCTTTAAAATACAACGTATCGTACAAACAAAAAAAATATTATGTTAAAAAGATACCCATATAAATAAACAGCTAACGAAGCGATATAATAATCGTTTGCACAAACAACCGGTACGATTGTGAAACCGTTTGACGTAAGTCGGAAAGTGCTACAGCGTCTGAAATTATTGTGTATAATACGTTTTTATAACGTTTCTTGCACGCTGCGGTATTGTTTCTGCAGTTCACCCGCACTGGCCAATATTACAGGGGACAAACAACACCGCGGCTATTAGATACAAGGAGGACTACCGTAACCTATATTAAAATTATTGTGCTAATTTTTGTCAGAGTAACGTGCTAGAAAATTTTTGGATATGTGAAAACATTCAAGCCCCTAGTATATACAATGAAGTTAAAAGGGAAACTATCATAGCTAAGTAGGCTAAAAGTTTATGAGCAATAGTCGACCAACTTATAAAACGTACTTTGAGAATTAAATTAAAATGATAATTTCGTATAAATTCCATTGTAAATTACTTAAAACTCTCTTCTAAGTCTGGATATTATGACGGGCAACTAGGGAACCCTACACTACGCGTAGCCCAAAACGCTCTTGGCCGGTTTTATTCTAGCCTTGAGAGGAGTCCACAAACTATTTATTTATTTTGATAGGTTTACAACTATTGTTACATTGGCGTATGCTATATCTTTAAATTTCCATACATATTATATTATTAAACTAAACATCTCTCTGTCTGTTTCTCCATTTGTGTTCTTTTGACGCGAAATTCACTTATCCGATTTACATAGTTTTTCCTTTAATTCATAGATATGTTATCTGGCCAGGTTATAGGATATATTTTGTGAGATAAAGTAACATACGAAATAAGCGGTCCCGATAATGGTGAATCAATTCGGAAAAAAGACGAATTTGTGGTGCTTAAAAGGCTTACGCTGAGGAAACCATACGAGATACATCAAATTAATGTTCTACATAATTGTAGATTATAAAAAAGTCAGCGATAGTATATGTCTATCTTGTAAGGATCACACACAATAAGCATTTTTGTCCTTCGGCTTTTGAGCGGGGCCAGCAAGATTCGCGCGTGCGCTCGACCGAGGGCATTCTGTAGTCCACGCAAGCGGAGCCGCCGGCACAGTTATAAATATGTAATTCTTCTGTGTGTCTATGTGACTGAACTCTTCCTAAACAAGTGGACCAATTTAATTTTTGAGTGTGTTCATGTGGATTCTCGAATGGTTTAGATTCTCAATTGGATCCGGTAGGTGGCTGTGCGATCATGTTTTTTTTTAATTTGCAGGCAAGCCAACGTCAGAGCAGGATACCGTCTGTCAGAACCGCTAATATTATATATGCAACTTATTACTAAAGTTTATATATAAAATAATTTAAGACAGATAAAATAAAGTTAGGTCTGTTACGTTTGGTTTAAAGAACCTAACTAAATGAAGAAAACCATTGCTCTTCCTTAACTTTGATTATAGTACGTTATTATACGTCCATATACGATTATGGACGTCCTGACGTCATCGATCCAAATTGACCATTTAACTAGTAAAGAAATACTAAGAAAATTGTTATTTCTTTTTGTGAAAGTGTCTTTAAATTACAGATAATATTAGACAGATAATGTCTGTGTTTTGTTAAACTTTCTATTTCTAGATATTTTTCATTTTTTTTCCTAATTTATCTTGTTTTAAAACTCGCTACTACAAAACTGTCTGGACAGGCTTCGTAGAAAAATGATAGTATCCTTTTTATTTAACGGAGTCGCGAGTTCGATTTCCCAGAGTGTATTTTTTTTTTGACAAACAAAATTATATGTGTGGATGTTCAAACAATCTAATACAAATATATACAATTGGAGTGTCTATTTGAAATGTCAAAATAAAACATTTTTACTAAATGTATATGAAAGTATATACGGTACCTATACCAAAAAACAATTTAATTTTTTTTTGTCTGTCGATCTGTTTGTTCAGGCTAATCACGGATACAGCTAGTTTAAGATAAAATTGTCAATTAAATAACTCATCAATTTTAGTATAATATAATATTATTCGCATTTTTATATGGTATTAAATAGCAAACAAGCATGCAGTCCACTTGATGTTAAGTAGTCTGTCAGTCTAATTTATAAAGTGTATGATAATTCAATCTGTAATAATTCTTACCAATCTATACATATAATAAAATTGAAGTGTCTGTAATGTCAAAATAACAGATTTTTACTAAACACGCTACCTTTAACAAAAAGCCCTTTTTTATTTTTGTCTGTCCGTCTGTCTGTCTGTTTGTTTGTTCCGGGTAATCTCCGAAACGTCTGAAGGGACTTTCACTGGCAGACAGCTAATGTCATAAGGAATAACTTCGGCTACTTTTATTTTAGAAAAATAATTTGGGTTCCGCGCAAATAAAATAATAAGCCTTTTTTGTCTTTAAAATAACCGTCGGACGGCCGCAGTGGAGTCACCACAATACCGACGACTCTCTGTAGTCTGTTGTCGGATCGTTTGAAAGACCTAACCTCGTGAACACCCGCCAGATTAAAAAAAAAAATTTTTGCTTTGTATATCATACTAGTTGGTCCGGCAAAGACGTTGTTTTGCCTTTTCCGGTACAACCACAGCGTCACAGTTGTATCTAAGATTATTAGGTACAACGGGAAACTTGATTACGTTCTCATAAATCACTTTAAAATCTAATTAGCGAACAAACTTGGGGATTTTCTCTCTTCGTTGAATGGAATTGTGTCTCGTTATAATGACAAGTCTAAAAAGTCAGATCTCTCTACTTAGATCGCGACTTAATTGTAATCGCTGCAACAGTCCGAGCCGAGGTTCGGCCACTTTGGCACCCTCGGAACTAGTTGCATTGCTTTCGTGGCTGAGCGCCTTAAGTGCTCGCCCCCAAGCCCAGGTGAAGCTGTAAAAGCCGTTTGAGGCTTCAGGGCCCTCAGGGCTAACAGTATATATAGTCAGTTCGAAAAAAAAGTCAGATCTAAGACATCTTCTCGAATAGCCTTGAAAAACATAAATCCATTTGCCTCTGTAAGCAAATTATACTGATAGTTTAATTTGTATTAGTTTAATTATCTGAAGTTTATTTGTTTTCTCTCTGATTATATTTCCAAATTCATTTGAACTCTTTTTAATTAATTATTTCAACTGGTCACTGTATGTTATCAAAATGTAAACTACTATAATTAAGATTGCATTTGTTATGAGTCACTTTTGTCGGAAATCTTATAATTTGTCATTAAGTAAATCTTATTGGTGTTTTTATTATAAATAAATGAATAAAAATCTTTCGTCTATGAAATTTCATGGAAGATCAGGATACGAAATATCCGTTACATATAAAATATTCCTGCCTGAAGACCGCATTACCTTGTGAATTTTCATTATAAATGAACTTTTACGTGGCATGATATAATTATGCGTGTGAAATACAAAATAGCAATAAGGCAACACACTTAAAAAAACTCTTATACGCGTCCCTTACAAAGTACACTGAGTTACCTTCGGTAATATCGTTAGAAACATATAGATAGGATGTTTCGCCATCAGTTCTGCCTTTGTTCAGAATATACCAATAGATTTTTTTTTTAAAACATCTTACCTTTCCTAAGTGTGAGTCTATTCGTTGATTAACCCAATTAATTGCCAACCTGTACGCGATCGGAACCGTGACGGATAAAACGGAAAAGATATGTAAAAAAAAATTACTATCCTTTACTTCGGTAATTACCGGATCAAATAAAAACATCCAAAGACGAAATATTAACAACGGTTGTAATAAAAACAATTGTTAATAATCTAAACGAATTATAGGAACGAAAAACAAAAAATAAATGAATAATTAAAAACAGTCTTTAGACGTAAGTTACGAAATAGAAAAATATCTAAAACAAAATTACTTAATAGATAAAAACAAACGTAAAATATAAAAGAGAATATAACTTATAACTAAACATATTACCTGTGCATGTTCTAAAAAAAACATATTATACCATAAAAAAATACTTAATTTAATTTCTAATTAATCCATTATTTCAGTTAATAAAGAAGCAACTCTTTGAATAGACTGCACATTTTCATAATCATTATTACCAAACACGGAAATTAAAATGTTAGAACTACACAAAGGCGCATAAATCAAACGTTTCAGAGCCGCAGCCTCCCGTGATCTCTCGAGAATACTTTCCATCGGCCCACTAACCCAAATCCCCACCTGTCATACGGGTGAAAGCGAAAATTAGCGAAAAATGACATAATAATACATAACCAACCTCAAAGATAAAATCCAGATTTTTATGTTTAATTCTTGTTCTATATTATTTTTTTTATATCACAACACTCACACGTTAAAAGAGAACGCACTTTTTAACACACAACTGTCACGGTCAAAATTCGCGCCAAAAGTTTATTATGGTCTATGAGATATGTCTTTTTTCTAAGAGAAATACGGTTCGGGCAACGCGTGTCGACAATTCGGGCTTCAACGCCCGACTGCAATTGCAAACGCTTGTACGCTTACCGCTGACTGATTCACGAAACTATTCAGTTGCTCATTTTAATACATCTCTTAAGAGACAAATGTGACGTCAATTATAAGTTATAAATGTTTAATAAATAATATCTGTTTATATTCCCATACGCTTTATTTTATTTAATAGTAACGTGTGTTTATACACAATTGTACCAGTGTCACAAAAATAGAATATTTTTTTCTAATTTTCATAGTTTCTTTTTATCGTTATAGGTTTGGCGTAGTGGCCAAAATCTCACCTGATGACGATGGCTCAAGATGGTAACACACTAAACCTAGTGGAAGACTGGCTCTCAAATGCAGCTGCCGGAACACACCTGTTGGTGCTTGGCGACAGATTTTCAACTTGAGGGTGGTAGTTAGCCAGGCGGGCATTAGAAAAAGTCCTACTACCATGCTATGGTTTCATCACGATGTTTTCCTTCACCGAAAGCTCAGGCTCATTGTAGGAATTCGAACTCACGTCGATCGACGCGAAGTCGTACAAGCTACCACTGAGCCATCATTGCTTCAATAGTAAGTTTAAGCATTTTTTTACATGACGGCCTCTCTTGTTAAAACTGTCCAGGGAGTTACTGTGGTAATACAAAACTCATGCTTCTATTAATTATTTACAATTCACTTTAACCGTGTAAAATAACCAAACTATATGACCTAATGCCACCAATATTACATCATATACGGTCAAATAAAATATGTATGTGAATTAAAATAAAAAGTACAATGTGGCCGATGACAGATTAAGAACCCGTCAACAGCTCCCCAGCTCCCCAGCTCCCCAGCTCCCCAGCTCCCCAGCTCCCCAGCTCCCCAGCTCCCCAGCTATATGCGTTCGTTTACCATTTATCCAATTACGATGAAAGTTATAAAATTGGTGATAACTTTTGCGCACGCCCGAATGATTTTTGTAGGTATTTGTGCAATAATTGTACAATACGTGGCACGTAAGTCGTTAATTTTCAAAGACATTTTTTTATATATGGAAGCATAATTTCATAAACATTTATAAAAGAAAAACCAGAGAGAGAGAGAGCTCAGAGAAATGCCAGTTATATGGGAGATCGAACCCGCGACCGCTCGGCTCAATAGTAGGGCTTACTATAACTGCGCGACGTTGCCTTTCACTGGGCTTATTAAGAGCTTATAGCTTATAGCTTATAGAATGATTAGGCCTAAACATAACTTCTGTTAAAAGCTCTATTCATATTCAAAAGCTATTTTTAATTGTATTCTTATCATTACTGCTTATCATCTATAAGGAATAGCGTAACGTTTAATAGCGTATATTATTACTAGGGCTTCAAGCTAAATTTAATGACGTATAATTTTAACTATCGCCAAATAAATGCACGTTCAATAACCGAATTTTAGTAAGATTTATCGCTAAAATAATAGATGTGTCACCAGAATCGAATCACCAGACAATATCAAAACGCTTACATACCTTAAAATGAGAATTCTCAGCTGCTGACTTGTTTTCGGCACTTGTCGTACGCTACCGCGGCCCGCTCGCTAGGCTCACTCAACTCATGCGTTATGATCGCAGTAAAATCTAACCAATCCAGTGTGCAACCAAGATAGACTACAATTTAAAATATTTTTTGCGGCCGATAAAGTTTTGTATATATTCGTGCATCCACTTTGCAATTTGGTGACGCGCGAGCCATTTGAATTGATTATATACAGGTATTAATATTCAAATTGGTATTATGTACGTCATAAAGATTTTTAGTTTTTGTTTCTTAACAGTTTACCGATAATTAAGTAGTTTTCCGGCATTACGCGTGTTGATTGTTAAGCAAAGATTATACCTACTCTTTTGATGTCAACTCTGATCTGTTTGGTTTATGTATTATGTTTGAATTACTTTAAATTTGGGATGTCAGTTTTATTTGTTCAGATTTAATTGTGTCATATTTATTAATTCCGCGAAAATCTCTTGAATAAGTAACATGTCTCTATCTGACATAACATTTGTATTTTATATAAATTTCATAATGATTAAATTTCTTAAAAAATAAATTCAAAATGTTTAAGTTAATATAAATAGTTCTCTAATCGGTCCTTAATTGTCTTTTTGGTTTGAAAGTGATCCCATTAGCCACATCTACCATTCAAGGACGCGTATATATTTAATGCAGAGCTAAACTCCGTTTCAAATTCTCTATCTGCGACATGCGGACACTGTCGCATGGACAATTAATAGATATAAGTTTTGAAAAATATATCTTAAATGGTTATGAAATGAAATGCAAAATTGATTTATTACCAAAGCAAACCAAACCTTCATTATTAAAGTTAGTCCACGTTTATGCGACTATTCATACCAGAGCTGTTTGTAAAAATCCATCTTGATAAGCTTGTGTGCATATGAATATGGTAAACAAGCATTAGATATTCATTCCGCTCCCGTTTCTATAACAGCATCGCCAAGCCAGCATGAAAGAAAGCGTCTGCCAGGTTTTCCTTTAATTTATAAACAATCTTGACTCTTGTCAATTATGAAATAATAGTTTCAAATCCTTCGAATACCGATTACAATGCGAGGGATCTGTTGTAGTAACAAAATAACTTTTTGTACGGAATCCAGATCGATTAGTGTGACTCCAAATAATAATATACAATCAGAAGTGTAAATAAACTTATACAAATCTAGTTAAAGACTGTATGTTTATTTTAGCGATCGATGTACTATCTCCGGTAAGTCAGAATGAATGATGTCTCACTTCAATTCTTTTCAAGTCTCGTTCTAAATTTTGAATTCAAAAGTTTCTTCCAGCCATTGAGTACAATCTTTGTGTACGGCCTTCTTAATTAATATATAATATTGCAACGCAAAAGAAGTTTGTCATACAATAAGTAAATATAATAAATAAATGACCTAATGATAAGATGCCTTCGGAAAGCGACCGAAAACACAATAAATGAGGAAACAAATAAGGTGATATCAAAATATATAATTAAAAGATATATATATATATATATATATATATATATATATATATAAACAATCATTACAACACATCGACGATGTACACCACATTCTGGTGAAGTATGTTCGGAGTGAATCTAATAGGTTTAAAGTTTTTTTTTGTCGGTACAGGCTTGGCGTTGTGGCCAAAATCTCACCTGATCTTAAGTGATTATGTGGCTCAAGATGGCGGTACCACGCTAAGGCTAATGGAACTCTATTTCTCAAGTGCAGCTGCCGGAACACACCTATTGGTGCTTGGAGACCGATTTACAACGTGAAGGTGGTAGCTAGCCAGGCGGGCATTAGTAAAAGCCCTAACAACATGATATGGTTTCCTCACGATGTTTTCTTACACCGAAAGCTCAGGTTCATTTCAGGGATTCGAACTCACGTCAATCGACGCGAACTCGTACACGCTACCAATAAGCAACGATTGCTGCATTGCTTAAAGCTAAATTACTTGTTGGGTGACCTTAAACGTCTCTTTGTAAGGCAGCTGTTAAAAATTTCGGTTTAAAGAAATTTATTTCTCAAAAGAACATTGTTCACTTAATGAGAATTACGTACATTTTTGTTAGTTTAAAAAACAAAATCTCAAGACATCCAGTGAGTTAAAAAGTACATAACATCAGACAAATTAATTAAAAAAAATAAAAATACATTTAACACCATAACTTGTAAGAAAAGAAAAAGTACATACGTTAAAAAATTAAAAAATAAAATGAGAAAAATAAATCTGTATAATAACTTAAAATAAATATTTATCCTTTAAGTATTCTTTTAATTTTGCTTTAAATATATACAATGATTCAGTTTCTCTCAGGTCTTTAGGCAATTTATTAAATAATTTAGCTCCCTCTAATTTTATGTTCTGAATACCATACTTTGTTGTTCTTGGTTTAGTTACTATTAATTTATGTATGCTTCTCAAACAATATTTTGATGTCTTTTTTTCAAAGCTTATATGTGAATGTAGATTTTTATTTAAGATGTTTTTTATTAAAATACATGTTTTATAGATATAAATTTGTTTTACAGTCATAATATTCGTCTCACTGTATATTTTTATACTGGACGTTATTAAGTAATTGTAAGTTGTAGTTCTTAAGTCTTAAGTTTTATATTATAACATAGGCGACATAGTCACTAATACGACTAAGCCTAAAATAAAGGAAAAGAAAACTCTATCGAAGTAATGATGGTTTAGGTATGACACGCTTGGATACTGTGTCTGTCGACGTAGGTTCGAGTCCTATAATAACAATGTGTTGATGAGACGACAGGAAATTTTCTATGTTATAATATTCTTACCTCCGTTAGGACTCCGGCATTTTTCTAGTTGAATATGAATAGTTATAACCTTTAGCTTGACCACTTAACATCAAGTGGACTGAATGCTTTTATGCTGCTTAATACCATATAAAAATAGAAATAATAATATATTTTACTAAAATTAATGAGTTATTTAATTGACAATTTTATCTTATACTAGCTGTACCGGCGGCTCCGCTCGCGTAGATAACATAATCTATAATAAAAGAACCTGAAGTTACGTCTTATAATATCAGATATCTGCCAGTGAAAGTCCCGTCAAAACCGGTCTAACCGTTTCGGAGATTACTCAGGACAAACAGACGGACAGACAGATAGACAGTAAAATGTTTTTTATTTTTTTGTCACAAGTACCGTATGGACTTTCATATGTGTTTAGTAAATAGCTGTTATTTGGACATAACAAATAGACACTTCAATATTATTATATGTATATAAATTGTGTTATTTTATACGAATAAGATGACAAACAAGCGCACGGCTCGTCTGATGGTAAGCGATACCGTAGCCTACGGGCACTTGTAACACCAGTGATATCAGTAGTGCGTTGTCAACTTTGAACTCCCGTTCCCCAAGGCGCTCTGGAAACCCTACTCACCGCAGAAACACAACACTAGGTCATTTGGCTGCGATCTTCTGTAGGGAGGAGGTATTCCTCCAGTCGGGCTGCCCCAAGTAGAGAGAAATGTACTCACCGAAAATACTCCTGTATTGTAATATTTTGTAACACTCGGGTTGGAAAAATATTATTTTTTTACACCACGATGGTGGCAATCAAGCGTGCGTTCAATCTGATGGTTAGTTATCACCGAAGCCTATGGAAACTTTCAATACCAGAAGCATCAATCATCACTATATATTCCGCTCAGCTAAATATCACTACACTAAATCGCAAATCGTGTAGCGGTTTTTTTTTTTATAATAGCTCGGCACATTGACTGTTCTGTACCTGATGGTAAGCACACTACAATCCAAACACAACGACGACCACCAAGAGATCGAAATCCATCGGTGGTCGCCGCTGTCATGCCGGCCTGCTTAAATATCTCTTCACGTTACGCTTGAAGGACCCGATGTCATAAGAAGGAGGGAACACATTGGCTGGGAGACCGTTCCACAGCTTCACGGTACGACAAAGAGAACTTGTTAGTTCGTGCCAAGATGGAAGTTACCGTAAAACTGTGATTCCGAAGCCCAGCGCGTGTGGTTCTGTTGTGGAAAGGAGAGGAGGGAATTAGATTAAACAGCTCTTCAGAACACTCACCATGATACAGACGGTAAAACACACTTAGCGAGGCGATATTCCTGCTAAGCTGAAGTGACTCGATGCAATGGGTAACGTCTGCATCATTAACAATGCGAACAGCCCGTCTCTGTAACCTATCCAGGGCATCGAGGAGGTACTTTGCGGATCCATCCCAGAGGTGTGAACAGTATTCCATACACGGCCGAACTTGAGCCTTATAAAGAAGGTACAGTTGACCGGGCGTGAAAAACCGTCGCACCCTGTTCAGGATCCCTAGTCTCCGATATGTAGTGGAGATGACACTCCCGATGTAATCCCTGGAGTTGAGGTCGCTGCGAATATCCACACCTAGGATATTGAGGCTGTCACGCATTGCTAGTGAGACGTTCTGAAGAGTGGGGAGGGGAGAAAACGGAGACTTTTTTGAGGAAAACGCGCACACCTGAGTTTTCTTGGCATTGAACTCAACCAAGTTACTTGCTCCCCATGAAGATACACGTTGCAAGTATTGGTTAAGTTCAATGACAAGTTCCTCCCGTCTCTTTTCTGTTTCTTTCCGACCACATGAAGGCTTGCTATAATAGCACCCATGAATGGTGCTGTCATCTGCATAGCAATGAGTATGACCTAAAGGTAACATATCATTGATATGCAGAAGAAACAGAGTTGGCGAAAGCACAGAGCCTTGAGGAACTCCAGCGTTTATCGACATGAACTGCGAATCACATCCTTCCACAAGGACACGAATTCTGCGTTCATGTAGAAAGCCGGAGATCCAGTTGCAGAGGTTGTCGGGAAGTCCATACGCTGGAAGTTTAGAGAGAAGACCGCGGTGCCAGACCCTATCAAAAGCCTTAGCTATGTCAAGACTGATCGCCAGAGCCTCGCCATGCTTATCAATTGTCTCCCCCCAGCGGTGCAGTACATACGCCAGAAGATCACCCGTTGATCGATTCTGGCGAAAGCCATATTGACGATTATCAATCAAAGAGTGATCCTCTAGGTAACGGACAAGCTGGGTGTTGATGATCCGTTCCATGATCTTGCACAACACTGAGGTTACGGCAATTGGACGGTAATTGACAGGGTCAGATCGATCCCCCTTCTTGGGGATCGGTTGCACATTAGCCTCTCTCCAAACCTGAGGCACGACACCAGAGAGGTAGGACAGGCGGTAAAGGCGCGTCAACACTGGAGACAACTCAGCTGCACATTTTTTAAGTACAACCGCTGGGATATCGTCCGGACCACTGGACTTCCGAACATCGAGCGATCGCAATTCTCTAAGCACGTCACATTGCCTAAATCGTAACTCAGACATTGTGACACCGCAACTGGGAATTATAGGCGGTTGTGCGTTGCGATCATCGAGCCGGGAATTAGCTGCAAAGAGATTAGCAAGTAAAGTTGCTTTCTCTTGTGGCTCGTGAGCCAGTGATCCATCAGAGTACCTCAGCGGGGGCAATGCCGGACGACAGAAATTAGCTTGCACTGCTTTGGCCAGACTCCAGTAAACTCTACTATTAGCCGGTTGACCTATGAGATCATGACCTATCCGTGCAATGCGCTGGGCATCCGCTCTAATGTAGGCTCTCTTACAGGCCTTGGTGGCAGAGTTGTACGCTGATTTAAGGGACTTAATATTGGGATCCTTGTACGCGCGACCCCTGGCCCAATCACGATACGCAACTTGCTTCTGACTTACAGCATCAGCGCAATCGCGATTGTACCAAGAGTGTCCTCTGCGATTACAGACAATATCGGAAGAAGGAACATAATATTCCATTGCGATTCCAATCTCGCCTGCAATTGCTTCAGCAATCGCTGAAGGATATTTCCCATCAAAGCAGCGCTGCCGCCAAGGGATGGATGCAAAATAATCCCGCATTCCATCCCAATCTGCTGACGAATAGTGCCAAACTTTACGCCTAATCCTTACGCAGGGTGGAGGCGGAGCGCGTGGCACAGACGTCATAACCAGGCAGTGGTCCGATATGCCCAAGGGCGCATTAACTGATACAACATACCCAGTTGGATGGCTCGTCAACAGAAGGTCCAGCAAAGAGGGCGCATGATCGTCAACATCGGGAATCCGGGTGGGCTGGACTACCAGTTGTGTCAGGTCATGAGTTAGAGCGAATGCATGGGCAGTTCGTCCTGCATGGTCTGTCTTGGAGGAACCCAACCACGATTCGTGGTGTGCGTTAAAGTCCCCCAAGGCAACCAGTTCCGCTGTAGGAAACTGCTCCTGTGCATCATCTATTGCCTTGCTCAAATACTCAAAGAGCCGAGTTGTCTCGTCATCCCCGTTATGGGATCTGTAGAGGCACACGTAGATTCGGCTTTGAGTGCCCAGGTCCACGTGTACCCAGAGGACGGAGAAGGAAGGGTCCTTCTTGCAGCGCAGACGGCGACAACACACGTCTGACCGTACATACACACATACTCCGGCTTTTGCTTGAAAGTTCTCGTAGCCGGGGTAGTGTAAGTAGGATGTATCGGCCGGACGGCGAATCTGAGTCTCCGTACTCCGTACGGAGTAGGTCGCCGGGACCCCAATCCGGTCACCAACCGGCACGACGAGCCTACCCGAGATTATTCGCGGCATGGTGAGGCAGCCTCTCATGGTGGTTATCCATGATTGGGCCTCTGTACTATACCGCGGGCGGCCAGCGGGACAACCGTTTCTACGGGTCTCCCTGGCCGCCGGGTCAATGCAGCTCTCTCAGGCAATGAGCCATTGGAGAATCCCACCAGCATCCGTGCCAAGCCGAAAGTCACTCGTTAACTGGATATGCACAGGCTGATCCCGAAACGCGACTGGCTAAAGCGAGTCACTATGACGGGCTTTTCACCACATGCATGGTAGTCGCGACACAGTTGGGCAAAAAAAAACACTACCACCCAGCAATCGCCATTACCTCGTCCGTTGCTCAGCAGGGTGCACCACGTGCAGGTGAGGTTGGCTTGGGCGTCTCAGTGCTATAGATGTTATTTGACGCCCCTTACACCTCAAAATATATATCACGCGAGCGCTTGTATAAAAGCAGTTTAAAAAAAACTCGCTTTTGGAGTCAGAAGAGGAAGAAATATGTATTAATGTGTTCATGTCCCTAAAAAAACGTAGAATACACGAAGTAGTAAATTGTGATTTAGAATCCCTGCAATGAGCCTGAGCTTTCGGTGAAGGAAAACATCGTTATGAAACCATAGCATGGTTTTAGAGCTTTTTTTAATGCCCGCCTGGCTAGCTACCACCCTCAATTTGAAAATCTGTCGACAAACACCAATAGGTGTGTTCCGGCAGCTGCAATTGAGAGCCAGACTTCCACTAGAGTTAACGTGTTATCATCTTGGGCCACATCGTCACTTAACATCAGATGAGATTGTGACCACTACGCCAAAACCTATAACGATAAAAAAAACATATCATTTTGTATCACCAATATCGTCACTGCTTATTCTTATGTTACTTTATCTAATAAAATATGTATATCCTATAACCTGACCAGATAAATAGATATGAATTAAAAAAAAACATGTAAATTGGATAAATGTTTCCCGCGTGAAAAGAACATAAACGGACTGACAGGCAGAAATAACTTGAGTTTTATAATACGTATAGAAGATAATAAACATTTAATATTATTGTTTATTTTCATATTTAGTTAATAATTAAATGGCCGTGTGTGAATACAATAAATAATTCCTAGAACTATTCATGCAAGGATTAATTGTTAAGATACTTTATATCAAGCGGGTCGTTTCCTATGAGATCTATTACATGCTCACACATTAATTAAGACGTAATTACACACTTAGCCTTGGCATTTATTACATGAATATTAAAAAAATATATATTTTTTGCGGTGATACTTCAATATCAAAGTGTCATATTAAATGTTCCGTTTAGAAAAAAGGAGTCCTATTCCTAAATATTAATTATCCGTCATATTTCTTTAACCGCCTGAGAACCGTAATTGGTAAAGTAATAGGTAAGAGTTACTGTTCCGTATTTATGTTAACACAAACCACTTTCTATATAAGTCATTATTTTATTCAAACGGAATGCAATCTGTCTACTGACAAACTTAAACGCACTTTTATTGACGACAAGTGCTGCCCTCTACCAAAACCAGTAGTAGTTACATCAAAAACATTCAAAACGTTAAGAAAACCTAGTCTACTAGTGAATACAGTGCCTTACTAAGTGATTAGCGACTTAAGCCACAAACTCAGCCGGGGTACCCCGAGGAAGAGGATCTCCAGGTGCGGGTGAATGGTGGATACATGTCCTTTATTAATCCTGTTTTTTTATCTTATAAGTATTTATTATATATTAAAATATATTTACTTATAAATACATACAACTAATATTCTATTATTATTTAAATACATATTTTATTTTTTCTTCTGCAGTTTAAATATTTTTTACTTCTTCTGTAAACCCACTTGGCTGCAACTGAAAATCAGCGCTGAGGTCACTCAGAACAGTGGCATCCAGCTTATGCTGAGTTGTGCGCCCTTCGCAGTGGTACTACGCGGCACATGGGTTTATATGATAACGTTATTTACTTTTTTTTTTATTCTGTGTTTAACTTTTGTGTGATGTTAATCTTGTTATTAAAAACTGTGCGGGATGTTCTATGCGATAAATGTATTTTCGTTCTTTCTGTCTTTCTTTTAAGTTCTATTTCGTAAACAGTTAGCAGTTTGTCACCATATTTATCGCTTAATTACTGCATATACATCGGCTGATCTCGGAACGCGACTTTTTTTTGTAATTATTAAGGCCCTTGGATACACGTCCTTTAAGACAAACTTCGTATTATTCTAAGTGATTTTCAAACATGCGTCTAACAAGATGGTGGCCTCCTTATTAAAACTGTCCAAGGAGTTTTTGTAGCAACGTAAAATGCATGTTCCTAGTTATTTCTTGTAATCCAATTCACTAGTGCACAACAACCAAACTACATCACGTAAAATGCCGCCAAAATTACATAATATGGGGCCAAATGACATAAGTTTACGAATTAAAACAAAAACCACTACAAGCCACTAGTGTTGCCTAAGGCTAGGCTAGGCACTAGGGTTGCCAACGTTTTTTATATCAAATATAGTATTTTCAAAGCTCTTACCTGAAAAAAAATAGTAGAAAGCAAAAATAAAAAATAGTAGGTTTCAAATATTTTAAAGGAATATTTTTTACTGTTCGATAGGTACATAAATAATGATGATTGTTGGCGCGTGTTAATTATTAGGTTTGTTGAATGTTGCCCGCAGAATTATCCTATCGCATCCACCCCCCTGCCCTACTCCCCTCTCAACAGAACGCTTTGCAACGTGCGCGCATTCGCATCAAGGACATCGTCGCTCTCACGCATAAGTGATATAATAGTGGAACTTTGAAACAACCGCCGCTGAACATACAAAACGTCAGTGAAGACTTCTTGTAAAGAAGTTTCGCCGCGAGTGAGTGTTAGCAAGAATAAGGCTTAAAACCACTAATCGCCGTTAAAACAGTGAGTCCGCTTTTCATATTTTCCCGCATCCGCACACCCTCGGCTTCCAGCCACTCTTACCGCTCCAACATATTTTTTGGTCACTTCGAGCCGGATAGCAACTATTTCTATATACATATATAAAAATTAAATTTGTTCAAAATGCCACCTAAAAAAGAGGTTTTTTCGTCCATTTCGGAAGCAAACCAGCTTATCATTATAACAGCGAAACGAGATGCGTTACAAAGTCGAATAAATGATATATATTCGAAAGCACAATGTGCACTTAGCAGCGAAGAAAACAAAGAAATGTTTCTTTGCAGTGTTCAAACTCTTGACGACATTCGAAGTCAATTTAGCACAACATTAGATAATTATAACGCGTTGCTAATTACTTCGAATCCAGACGCGAATATCGATTATAAATTACTGTCTAGTTTCGATGATAAGTGTTCTTATATTTTACGCATGATTTCTTTATGCAATAAAGATGATTCGCAATCCGCTACAATTAAAAAAGAGAATTCTTTAACTACCTCTCAGTCCCGCCTTCCGCCAATAGAGATTGTAAGTTTTGACGGCACTATTCAAAACTGGCCCTTATTTCATATAAGTTTTAAGTCGAATGTTCATAATAACAATTCGCTTACTAACGACGATAAGTTATATTATTTATTAGGTAAGTTGACAGGTAAGGCCCGATCTGTTTTCGCTGGGATAACACCGTGTTCGGATAATTATCTATTAATATGGAATTCGTTAGTAGATCGGTATGAGGACACACGGCTCTTAGCTTCTTCTTACATCGATCAGTTGTTAAATTATAAAATGAACACGACCGCTTCCGCTGCCAGTTATCAAAATTTCTTAGATAATTATGTATCCGCAGTTGGTGCATTAAAAAACCTGAAAATGAATGACCTCGCAGATTATATAATATTACATATCGCTTTAAAAAAGTTTAATGTCAACACTAATCACGCATTTGAAATGGAATCTCGAGAAGAAAAGATACCTTCTTTCGACTGTTTCATTAATTTTAATAGAAGTCAGTGTAAAATATATACTTATACTCAACCCGCATTTAATTTGACACGACCGAGTATTACGCCTTCCGCTAATTTTGAAACTAAAGATTATAACTCTCGTGTTAAACGCTCGCAAAATACAGTCCACTCTTTTATAACTCACGATCTTAAATTAAATAAAAATTGTATCATGTGCAACACAGTCGAACATGATAATTTGTACAAATGCAATTCGTTTAAATCTTTACCAGCCAAAAATAAATTCGAATTTATTAAATCTAAAAATGGTTGTGTAAACTGTTTAAGTTTGATACACACAGTCTTCAAGTGTAACTCCACGCATAATTGTAAAATTTGTAATAAACGTCATCATACGCTACTTCATTTTGATAATATAAATTCATCCAATAATAATTTGGAAAATAAAAATTCTTCTGATAATGATGAAACGAAAAATAATTCATGTAATAATAACACGAAAAATATAATTTCTCGTAATTCAACTTCCTTGCTATCTAACTCGACCGTGTGTCGCAATGTACTTCTTAGCACTGCGCAGGTTAGCATTTGCAACGCTAACGGTCAGTATAGCAGCGTACGCTCACTAATAGACAATGCATCGCAGCAAAATATAATAACAACTGCTTGTTGTAAACAATTAAATTTAAATATTATTCCGCTTTCTAATTCGTACGTTAAGGTATCGGTTTATCGTCGCGTCCTATTAAGGGTTATGTAAACTTACAGATTCGTTCGAAAAATAATAACTTTAATTTTAATATAAACGCTTTAGTAATTGATTGCATTACCGATAGATTGCCTTTAGATTATATTGACACTTCCGTAATGCAGCACTTGGTCAACATTCCGCTCGCCGATGAGCACTGGTATGAGCCAGGGGAAGTAAACCTTTTATTAGGAGCACAGTTGTTCCCTTATTTACTTTTAGGTGGTAAGATAATTGCACCTCCCGCGCCCCCGGCTATTGAAACCGTGTTCGGATATATACTTATGGGCAACGTACCCACTACTGTTGACGATAATAATTCGCTTCGCACATTAGATTCTAGCTCGAATGAAATTAATAATAAATACGCTTCTTTTTTAATATCTAGTGACAATTCATTAGATCGCTCGCTATCAAAATTTTGGAATCTTGAAGAGGTTCCTTCGCAAATATTTTTAAGTCCACAAGATAAGGAGTGTGAAAAATTATTTTCCACCTCCATTTCCCGTGATTCTTCCGGACGTTATTGTACCGCTTTACCCTTCAGTAGAGATCCGCATGAGTTGGGTAACTCACGTGCTTTAGCACAGCGTAGATTATTATTACTGGAACGCAAACTTGAAAATAGTGAACTTCGTGATAGTTATCATAACGTTTTTAAAGATTACCTCTTACAAAATTACATTTCAGAAATTCCGCCAAATAATTCTGAGGAAGGTTATTTTATACCGCATCACGCTGTTATTCGCATTGACAAAAATACGACTAAAGTTCGTCCAGTTTTAGATGCAAGCGCTAAATGCCATAATGGTGTATCACTTAATGATATATTACATGCTGGTCCTAATTTACAAGCAGATATATTTTTGCTTTTGCTTAACTTTAGATTATTTCCCATCGCTATAACCGCAGATATAAAGCAAATGTATTTGCAAATTTTCGTCAAAGAAGAACATAGAAAATATCAAAAAATACTATATCGATTTGACCCTACGGAACCCATCCGCGAGTACCAGTTTAACCGTGTTACATTTGGTTTGAAATCTAGCCCATATCTTGCTATGCGTACAGTCCGACAACTATGCAACGATGAGCGCCATAATTACCCGCAAGCCGCAGCCCTCGCTGAAAAGGAATTATATATGGATGATTTAGTTAGCTCTATAATTGATGAAAGTGCAGCTACCAAAATTTCCAAACAATTAATTAATCTTTTTAAATCTGGTGGGTTCGAATTGTTAAAATGGTCCAGTAATAGTAACGCAGTTTTAGAAAACATCCCTTCCGAAGTTAAACTTTCGCCTGTTGAATTTGATAAATCTGAAACGCATAAAATATTAGGATTGGAATGGAATCCCTCGAATGACGTGTTTATATTCAAAGTTAATAAAGAAAATCGTGACTGTACAAAACGCAATATTCTTTCACTTATTGCCCGTTTATGGGATGTTTTGGGCTTAGTAGCACCTGTTGTGCTTTTTGCAAAGTTATTGATAAAACAATTATGGCTTGAGCATGTTGATTGGGATGAAACACCACCCACTCACATCATTACTTTATTTGAAAAATTTAAAGCTCAATTACCACTTCTTGCTTCGCTTACTATTCCGCGTCATTTAAATGTTTTTAAACGCTCAATTGTCAATATCGCCGCTTTCGCTGACGCAAGTCTAAAAGCTTATGGCTGTGTCATATATTTACAAGTAACCGATTCACATGGTAATATACATGTACGCTTAGTTTGTGCCAAGTCTAAAGTATCGCCAGTCAAAATAGTTTCATTAGCACGTCTTGAATTGTGCGCCGCTGTCTTAATGTCTAAATTAGTAAAAACTGTATATGACGCATATGACACACGCCATAAAGTTAACAATATTTTTGCCTTTTCCGATTCAGAGATAGCTTTATCATGGATCCATTCATCTCCACATCGCTGGAATATATTTATTAGTAATCGCATAGCTAAGTGTCATGAAAATTTAGAACCCAAACATTTCTTTCATGTCGCTACTTCAGAGAACCCTAGTGATTGCCTATCACGAGGTCTCTTACCTGAACAATTATTATCTCATCATTTGTGGTGGCAAGGTCCTCAGTGGCTTCGTTTACCAGTATCTGCTTGGCCTCTAAGGTCTTTAACACCCGCTAACATTGAGGAACTACCGGAGAGTAAGTCCTTTGCTGCTACTACTATTACCGCTGTACCGCTAGTTCTATGTGAACTTTCACTAAAAATTTCCTCTTACAATAAATTATTACGCATCATTGTTTATATTTTAAGAGCTTTACGCATTTTACCTCGCATGGAAAATATTCTTATTAATGCTTCGGATTTAGACACCGCTGAAATTTTCTTAGTTCGCGCAATCCAAAATAATAATTTTTCCCAAATTCTCCAATGCTTAAATAATGATAAATTACCTGATGGCACTTTAAAAAAGCTCGACTTGTTTCTAGACAAAAACCGCATAATTAGAGTTGGAGGTCGCTTATCGAATTCTAACTTACCCTTCGATGCCCAGCATCCGATTTTGATGCCAAAAAAGGACCACGTTACTTCCCTTTTAATTGATTATTATCACCGAGCACACTGTCATACGGGTGCTCAGTTGCTTAGTTCTATTATTCGTCAAAAGTTTTGGATAATTTCCGCTAGAAATGTCATACGACAACGCATACGCAAATGTAATTTCTGCTTTAAATGTGCTCCAGTGCTTCTGAGTCCAAAAATGGCTGACTTACCTTCGTATCGCGTACAAGAAGCAAAGGCATTTGTACATACGGGTATAGACTACTGTGGACCTATTAAAATAACTTTATGCAGACGCAGAGGTCAAAAAGGTCAAAAGGCTTACATTTGTTTGTTCATTTGTTTAGTAACAAGGGCAGTTCATATTGAACTAGTGCCTGACTTAACGTCAGATTCGTTCTTAAATGCATTTAAACGCTTTATTTCACGCAGAGGCCCAGTCGCTAATATATATTCGGATAACGGTACAAATTTCGTTGGGGCTAAAGCTAAGCTTGATGAGTTATATACGTTTCTTTCTTCGCATTCTTATTCAAAAGTTATAGCTGAATAATTGGCTACTCGTCGTATTCAGTGGCATATGAAACCACCTCGCGCACCCCACTTTGGGGGAATTTGGGAATCAAATATAAAAAGTTTGAAAACTCATTTATCCAGAGTTGTAGGTAATCAATTATTAACCTACGAAGAATTTTCTACTGTTCTTACACAAATAGAAACAATTTTAAATTCGCGTCCGCTATCTCTTTTATCTGAAGATCCGTATCCAGAACCGCTTACTCCCGCGCACTTTTTAATGTCATCTCCGCTTACCTTTTTACCTGCTTACGATATGAGTAAGGTAAATTCTTATAGTCTCTCTTCTAGAAAAATGCTACTTGACCAGATGGTACAATCATATTGGAAAAGGTGGCATTTGGAATATTTGCACACATTGCAAATGCGTCAAAAATGGTTTGACAAGAAATCTAACGCTATTCAGGTAGGAACCGTAGTAATTATTCATGAGAACGACATCCCACCATTACGTTGGCCGATGGGAGTTATAGTTGAAGTTTACCCTGGTTCAGACGGGGTTATTAGAGTAGCTTTAGTAAAGACCGCCAATGGTCATCTAAAACGACCTGTAGTTAAATTAAGTCCTTTACCTTCGCAATAACTATACTGCATTTTTAAAATATTTCATCCGCACTTTAATATTGAATCCGAATTAATTTCACATATTCGCATTTATTATAGATTAACGCTTACACTTTAGTTTTTTTCATATATGTATTTATATTTCGCATTAACGCGCTTAGATTAATGTTTTTTCTTCTTTGAGAAAATCAAATTTTCTCAACGCGGGGGAGTATGTTGGCGCGTGTTAATTATTAGGTTTGTTGAATGTTGCCCGCAGAATTATCCTATCGCATCCACCCCCCTGCCCTACTCCCCTCTCAACAGAACGCTTTGCAACGTGCGCGCATTCGCATCAAGGACATCGTCGCTCTCACGCATAAGTGATATAATAGTGGAACTTTGAAACAACCGCCG
Organism: Saturnia pavonia; assembly: GCA_947532125.1. Taxonomy (NCBI): domain Eukaryota; kingdom Metazoa; phylum Arthropoda; class Insecta; order Lepidoptera; family Saturniidae; genus Saturnia; species Saturnia pavonia. The sequence goes on from OX383922.1 coordinate 3,268,059, forward strand.
CTGAACATACAAAACGTCAGTGAAGACTTCTTGTAAAGAAGTTTCGCCGCGAGTGAGTGTTAGCAAGAATAAGGCTTAAAACCACTAATCGCCGTTAAAACAGTGAGTCCGCTTTTCATATTTTCCCGCATCCGCACACCCTCGGCTTCCAGCCACTCTTACCGCTCCAACAATGATAATGAGAAATAATCAAATTGATAATGACATACCAAGTCTCGTTCAGAAAGAGATAAGGCTCAGTTTAAGGATTTATTATACTTACTCCAAAAGATAAAGGCTGCGGCCTGCGTTTTGTTTCACGTTTAATGTTGCCTAATTTTAACTCAATAAAAATATTGTAGTTTCACCTACTATAGTATAAAACATAGTAGTTGGACGCCTAATATAATAGGATATTATATTATATAGTAGGGTTGGTAACCCTACATGCGCCTAAGCCTGTCACTATAGTGGGTGTTCAACCTGGATTATGGTAGGGTCGCTGTCCGATCGGACATAGGCGTCTTGTCCTAAGAGAAGTAGGGCGCAGAGAAATTTCTTTAGATTTCTTTGACGGCAACGCGCTTGTTGATACATATGGTATTATAAGCGTCCATAGGCTACGGTAGCCGCTTACCATCAGGCGGGCCGTATGCTTGTTAGTCATTTTAGTAGTATAAAAAATTGCTATTTATAAAAATGCCAAGTGTGTGTCGAGAAATGTGCATTATAGGGTTCCGTGGTTGCCCGTCACAATATGCAGATTTAAGGATACTCATCTTACCGGTGTAGTATAAATTATTTCATACAAAATTATACTATAGATGTTTTACTGAGTCCCGGCCCGGTCCTGTCCTGGTGTAGCATGAATTACTTCATAAAAAAGTATACTATAGACGTTTGACCGTGTCCCGGTCCGGGCTCTGCCCTGAGTATTATGGATTATTTCATACAAAAGTATACTATAGACGTTTGACCGTGTCCCGGTCCGGCCTCTGCCCGGAGTAGCATTGATTACTTCATACAAAAGTATACTATAGATGTTTGACCATGTTCCAGCCGGCTTGGTGTAATATGACTCAACTTTTAGATACGGGTATTTATGATGTTTTTAAAGTAATTTGTATGAAATTTCTTCTCTTAATACATTTTATAAGTTGATTGACTATTAATCGTTTACATGTAAAGCCTACTTGCCTCTGACTCTTTTCCTTTTAACTTCATTATATATAACTACTAACCAAATTTATATCACATTTCCAAATTCAAACATTTATCTTATAGAGGAAGAGACATTTGACTCTCACAAAAATTTGCAGTTTAAAGCTTAATATTTCGCAGACGGATCCTTGAATCGAAAAATGTTTAGCACAGACCCGTAATATTACCCATTCATACTTTATGTGTAGGGGAGGTACCCTAAACGGTGTTCTTTCAAGATTTTATTTTACCAATTTTTGGGCGTGATTAATATATATACATATACTCATACCAAAGTACAGCTATTTAGTACTATGAATCTGTGAGCTAAGCCGCGGACAACAGACGGAAATACCGAAATTATAAGGGTTAATTATAAGGTCGATCCATAGGTCGCTGGTTCATATCCGGCTCGAAGGACCATGTAGAAAAAGGTGTGTGGTTTAATTTGTAAAATGGTTTATTATATTAATGGTTATAATAATCAGCCGCTAATGGTAGCGAGCTGTGGTATTGAGTCGCTTGTGGTTGGTCGCGAACTGACTCGTACAAATATATTACTTTGAATTAATTTAATGAAATGTAAAAAAAGTGCACGCAGTGCACAAATTATACCTAAAGAGTAGTTCGGTTGTGTAACTCCGTACAGTTCCTTTTGACATCGGAAACTTAAAAAACAGAATGACAAAGATTCCATGTTACGCCATTTGAGTGATCGCAGTATTACATAGTAAACAGAAAAACAGTACACAAGATAATAAATTGTGCAAATAAAACATAAAAATATAGTAGTTAATAATAAAGTTTGCAAACAAAACAATATCAAAAACCTATACAATACTATAATTGGCGAGTTCATACTAAAACTGCCGTATAGAGACGTCACAAACTATTATTGTCTTAGATTTATTGCGAATTTCAACTTTGACGTCATTACATAACGGATTCGATCGGCACTGTCTTATTGATCGAACTTCATTTACTTTTATATTATGATGATACTAGCTGTACCCCACGGTTTCACCCGTGTTCAATGTATTTGACAAACTCTCCACCAGTGCACCAGTGTAGTTGTTGTTCTCAATTCCCGTAATTGTCTACATATTTCCAGGTTGCTTGACGTTCATAGTTACTGCTCCGCTCCTTAGGGTCGTAGCGTGAAGTTGTGTAGCCTATAATGTTATTCAATAAATTTTATAAATTGTCTACTAGTATACTAGTTTATACTAATATAATAAAGCGGTGGAGTCTTTTTGTTCGTATGCTTAAATACGCTAATCTCTGAAACTACCAGGTGGAAATTCGAAAAATTCTTTATGTATATGATAGCCATATTCTCGAAGAATAGTATAGGCTATCTAGCATTAGGCTACACCTCTTAGTTAGCCTTAAATATTGATTTTTGTTAATTAATTCGGAATAAATAGCGCACCCTAACTGCTTTATCCGCGTGTGCTGGCATAATGGCTAGTGATATGTAAATGCAATGTTCTACAAAAATATTTCTCTTTAGTACATCTAAAAAAATCCTGCGATAACATGTGCCTATCTCTTATACATAAGCCACAATAAAGTATTTTGTGACAAATTTTATTGTAAATTTAAAAGTGATTTATGAGCATTATTATTAGGCATGGCATATAAATCCTCACAAACGAGAGTCACTTCATCATCAAGATAATTTTATGTAGATAGACTTTGCTCTTTATAACATATTATTTGGACGAATAGTTTGGGAGATAAAGTAAAATTAAAATAATTTAACGCTAAGCTCGGGTCTATGACTATAGGTGTAGGGGCGCGAAAGAGCCGCGTGAGTTGTGACGCATAACCCTGGCCACCCGATAAAAATATTGTCTTGATTGATAAGTAATCAATCAGCGATTTCTTTTAAATTATACGCGGGTGAATCTGTGGGACAAAGCTAGTTGGATATAAAATACAAAAAGAATTTTAAACTCTAATTAACCTCTGGAACTATTAGTTCTTCCACTGGTAGAAAGCAATGTTCTTTTTATTCGTTTTAGATTTAGCGTTTTGAAGTGAAACTTCTTATGCGACTTCCAAGCGTTAAATGTTAAACGTTGAATGTTAAACGTTTAACGCACATTATCGGTCTCTCCTCTTTGTGTGAGCCAGAGCGACAGAGTAAATGTCGGTGTGTATGTATATAGCACACTGTAAATAAAAATAGAAAATGTCTTTTAAAATGAAGTTTCACTTCTATCTTGTGTGAATCGCACACACACCTTTTTTGTTTGGCCACAATCTCACCTGATGTTATGTGACGATGTGGGCTGAGATAGTAACACGCTAAGCCTGGCTCTCAAGTTCATGTTAAATTATTATTAAGTTTTATATTGTAACTAGCTTTTGCAAGCAATGATGGAAAAGTGGTAGCATGTACGGACACTGCTTCGATTTACCTGGGTTCGAATCCTTACAATGAGCCTGGGCTTTCGCTGAAGCAAAATATTGTGATGAGACCATAGCATGGTGGTAGGACTTTTTCTAATGCCCGCATGGCTAGCTACCACCCTCATGTTGAAAAATCTATCTCCAACACTTATAGGTGCGTTCCGGTTGCTGTACTTGAGATCCAGTTCGAGGCTTAATGTGTTGTCTTGGACAACAACATCACTTAACATCAGGGGAGAGAGCGTTTAGCTAAGCTAGTGGCGGAGGCGGAGCGTGGACTAATCTAGACGTGAGCTAAGTCGCTTTTTTTTTCGAACTGACTATACTATTAGCCATAAGGGCCCTGAAGCCTCAAACGGCTTTTACAGCTTCACTCGGGCTTCGGGCCGAGCGCTTAAGGCACTCAGCCACGAAAGCAATGCAACTAGTTCCGAGAGTGCCAAAGTGGCCGAACCTCGGCTCGGACTGTTGCAGTGATTGCCAAATAAGTCGCGATCTGACTAATTCCCTATCATTCGATCTAAACTAACTATACGTACATACCTGTCTCTATCGTCTGGGAGGAGGGGAAGAGACAAGTGTACATGTATTTAGTAATCTGTCAAATGAGCTCAGTCGCATCAACGAGGCCCTTTTATTTCAGTAAGTACCTATTCACAAGATCAATGCAGAGCTCCTACGATATTGCTGTGAAAACACAAGCAAACCCAGCACATATTCATGACAAGTAAAACATAAGTGCACGGAAAATGTTGGAATGGTTATTTAAAAAAATAATGCTTTCGACTCTTTGATTTCCTAAAGTCCTGTAATAGGGATTTGTAATAAATTTGTGGCCCTGGAGTCTTTACGGCTTTTACAGCTTTACCGGGCTTGAGGGCGAGCGCTTAAGGCACGAAAGCTTTGCAACAACATCCGAGGGTGCCAAAGTGGCCGAACTAGGACTGTTGCGCGTATGCAATTAAGTCGCGATCTGACTAAAAGGTGGGACATAGAATACCTACTTTTTATCTGGAAATTCAGCATGGTTCCCTTGCGAGAGGGGATTAAAGTCAAAATGTTTACTTACTTGTAATTATTAACGCGTGGCCCGATTTTATTAAAGTTAAACTTTTATTCTATAGCCCCAAAATGTTCGTTCATCTATCGCATGTCGCATTACATTACTTTGTCTCAAATAAAATTTGAATTTTATGGCGTGCAGTCAAGGATTATAATCGTAAATTCGGAACATTGTATATGTTAATGTGTGTTATTAAAGAATGTACGTCCTATGTCTTCAATAATTTTTATTTTATTTTTAAAGTTTAACTTGCATCGTGGTTTTATAAAACCACACAATAGTTTTTTTATTGCTATTTTGTTAGAAAGAAGGTACTTAAATGATTGACCCGTAAAGAAGTCATCGGTTGTTTGATTCAAAAATACAAAGCCTCAAAACACTCAGTAAATGTTCAAATAACCTGAAACCCGGAATGTTCAGAGATCCTTTCAACGTACGGCTCATCTTAAGCTGGCATTTGCACTTTATCATATAACAAAGTCGCAGGTACAGTTATTTATACCTTTTAAAATTGAAGTGTCTGTTTGTAATGTCAAAATAACATGTTTTATTAAATGCATATGAAAGCATACACTGTACCTATAAGAAAAACCCATTTAATTTTTGTCTGTCTGTCCCAGATAATCTCCGAAAAGGTTGGACCGATTTTGACGGGACTTTCACTGGCAGATAGCTGATGTTATAAGGAACAACTTAGGCTACTTTTATAATAAAAAAATAATTAGGGTTCCGCACAAAAAATAAAAAAAAACCTTGTTTAGTAGTCCACGCGAGCACAGCTAGTAGTAATATAAACATTGCAATTCATTTTTTATTACGTATTCAATCAGATGATTGGCGTTTTTAATAGAGTCTGGTATATTAGGCGCTAAAAGTTGTAGTTCTTCGTATAGCTCATAGTATTGCATATCTTCGCTTTCTTCATGTTGAAAAAATAGTGTACCTAAGTCATAGCAGTGTTCCAAGTTCGTTATTTGTCCAGCTTTTCAGATAATTTATTTCGTGAAATAATTCAAAATGGTTATAGTATTGAGTGAATACAGTAAATTTTAATATCTTGTATTACGGCGTCAACCATTGTAGTAAAAACAATAATTCTGAATCTTCTATCAGACTAATCAATAGCCCTTTTTCTTTTTAAAGTCGTTATAATCTCATAATTGGTATTTTCTACGAACTCGTAAGCTTTTGCAGTACAATCATTGAAGCCTGTTTCCATAAATTCTTGAATCCAGTTAACTAAATTGAGAAAATTTTCAATACCTATATTTAAATATATTTAGACTTTTGCAAGATTTGACATATAATATTCAAACTAATTAACATCACATACCACACGTGTATCGAAATAATAAATTCCAGTTTAAGCATTTCCAGTAACAATTGCTTCGTAATTGCAGAAAATACAAAGTACAATTTAATATCTTATCTTTGCCCTTCCTAGTATATTATATATACGTAAAAACTTTGACAAGCTTGATTTTGTCAAAGACCAGCACAGTTTTAATACTAGAAATAGACATAAATTAGTCGTACCGTGTTTTAGACTTAGTAAGATTAATAAAAGTATTTTAAGTAATAGTGTTAGGTTCTATAATAAGTAATAATATAATATTCAAGGACCATGTCAAGCAAGTTTTACTGACAGAAGTGTGGATCATTACGTGAATGATAGTGATGACTGGAAGCGACTCCCTCTCTGTGCATCCACTAAATTATTAACTGTAAATATTATTTAAACAGTTGGAATAAAATATTAAAAAAGATTATCCCGATCGAGTTTCTTGCCGGTTCTTCTCGGTGGCTGGGATGTTTGTCCGAACCGGTAATAGTGTTCGACGTTCATAAGTGACTTCTTAGGGTCTAAATTGAATAAAGTATTTTTGATTCTTGGGATTAAAAATTGTTGATTTTATCCATTTTTCAGTTAACAAGCCAATGAATGACCCTCTACTAAACATAACAAAAAAAGTTCCAAAAGTGCAGTCACTCAATATCTCATGGAACATCATTATCATGGATCATGGAAGTTTAACTTAATATATGTTAACGTACCTACATTTTAATGTTTAATTCACTTTTTTTTTTTGAAGTGAAACATCTTATGCAACTTCCAACACTTTAAACATTAAACGTTAAACGTTTAACGCACATTATCGGTCTCTCCTCTTTGTTTGAGCCAGAGCGAAAGAGCAATATATTATCGGTCTCTCCTCTTTGTGTGAGCCAGAGCGAGAGAGCAAATGGCGGTGTGTATGTATATTGCACACTGTTTAAATAAAATATAAAATATCTTTTAAAATGAAGTTTCACTTCTATCGTGTGTGAATCGCACACACACCTTTTTTATTTTATTTAATTAACTAGTATTTGAAGCTTTACATACGACTGATGAAATAACTACCGTTTCTAACTAACTAACGTTAGTTATAAACTTTTTGAAGTGAAACTTCTTATGCGACTTCCAAGCGTTAAACGTTAAATGTTAAACGTTTAACGCACATCGGTCTCTTCTCTTTGTGTAAGCCAGAGCGAGAGAGCAATATATTATCGGTCTCTCCTCTTTGTGTGAGCCAGAGCGAGAGAGTAAATGTCGGTGTATATGTATATTGCACACTGTTTAAATAAAATAGAAAATGTCTTTTAAAATGAAGTTTCACTTCTATCGTGTGTGAATCGCACACAAACCTTTTTTTTTTTATAGTAGCACATTTGTCGCTCTAATGGCGATCAGCGAGCTTTTCGCAGTTGGACATACACTGACTGCTCCCGAAACGCGACAAACCCAAAGACAGTCATCATCATCAACCTATATTAGTCCACTGCTGGACATAGGCCTCCCCTAATGAGCGCCAAAGCGCCCTGTCTTCAGCTGTCCGCATCCAGCAACTGCCTGCAGTCTTTCGCAAATCGTCATCCCATCTGGCCGGAGGAAGTCCTACACTACGTTTGCCGAGTCGCGGTCTCCACTCAAGAACCCGTTTACCCCAGCGGTTGTCGGTTCTTCGCGAGATATGGCCGGCCCACTGCCACTTCAGCTTGCTAATTCTTTGAGCTATGTCGATAACTTTGGTTCTCTGTCGGATGTATTCGTTACGAATCCTATCCTTCAGAGAAACTCCGAGCATAGCTCTTTCCATAGCACGCTGAGCGACTTTGAACTGGTGGACCAACCCTACCGTGAGTGTCCACGTCTCAGCTCCGTAGGTCATTACGGGTAGGACGCACTGATTGAAAACTTTCGTTTTCAAACATTGCGGTATGGATGACGAGAAGACTCTACGTAGTTTCCCAAACGCTGCCCAACCCAGCTGGATCCTTCTCTTGGCCTCCTTCTCAAAATTGTTGAGACAGACAAAAAAAGACAGTCATTGTTGCGTATTTATTCCCATGTGTATGGTGGTCGTGGCTGATTTCCGAACTCAATCAACTCAACATCATCTGATGTTGATCTGTTAGTACATCTTACTTCATGTCTGTTTGCTAATTCATATAATTAAAAAAAAACATCAATTAAAGGTCAAACACCAATTACAATTACCAAGCAGTTGTCAGTTATGAAGTTGTTAGACGTTTGACATTGCGCAGTATAATTCTATTGTCCTCTTGTTAATTCATAGCCTTTTAACTTGCCTGTTCCTTTGTTATTAGCGTGTAAAAACTATATAATAATGACTTTTAATATATTCTATAACCCAGAGGCCGGGTTAGGGTATAAGACCCGTGAGATGAATTGGACCATAATGAGACAACGATTAAGCTTTTGAACCGTATTTAGAACTAGCGGTGACTCACGGCTACGAACGCGTTTTCATGCCTTAACTGACTATGCTCGCGGCTTCGTTTGCGTGATATAGAGAATGCCGTCGGTATTATGGTTACCGTCGCCCGCCGGTTAAAAATGCTTATTATTTTATTTGTGCGGAACCCTAAATATTTTTCTAAAATTAAAAAAGTAACTGTTTATAAAATCAGCTATCTGCTAGTGAAACCGCCGTTCCACCGTTTCCGAGATTAACCGGAGCTAACAGCCAGACAGAAAATCATTTTTTTTAATGAGTAAAAAGCTATTACTTTGACATTACAAACAGACACTTGAATTTTATTTATTTGTACAGATTAGTTTTGTTTCATTATTAGATTTTTTAAGCTATAAGAAATAATTTAGTAATGACATGCACTTCCCGTGTACGTTTTTTTTTTAAATCCTATCCTCTAAAAAACATGAACGAAGTCGAAGGCATAAGCTAGTTTATAATAATGTTTAATGTATATATGTATAGTAAGCTTAGATTGAATTACGGATAGGGAATTAGTTAGATCGCGATTTATTTGCTATAGCTACAATAGTTCAAGCCGAGGTTCGGCCACTTTAGCACCCTTGGAACTTGTTAAGTTGCTTTCGCGGCTGAGTGCATTAAGCGCCCCCAAGCCCGGGTGAAGCTGTAAAAGCCGCCTGAGACTCCATGGCCCTTAGAGCTAACAGTATAGTCAGTTCGAAAAAAAAATATGGACGGCACGGCTCGAAATTAACAGTTTGGTATCGGACTACGGTCCAACTGTATTGTAACAACCAAGCTTCTTCTAATTGAAAATACAGTTCATTGAAGTTTTAACGTGGCGTATCATTGACCTTTATAAGTATGGAGAAACATATATAATAAAATGCAAAATTATATTGAACATCTTGTATATGGAAAATTCCAAATGGTTTGTACCTTTGTTATAAGCCTGTTAATGTAAGCTACGGTTTTTTTTCATGTTTATAAATGCGTCACGCTTGTGACAAGTTTTGTTTCTAACCATTGTTAATAACTAATGTAATGCCGGAAAAGCAAAAAAAATGACAAAGCATATTTAAAAAAATCGAATGTATCAAAATAACCTCTTATACAGGGTTCAATTGTGAAGTGGGATACATAAAATAATTTCAGCAAAATTATTATTTTATATAAGGCTGTACATTCACGTTTATTGTAATTAATTTAAAAATGTGGAACATATTTTTGCACCATTATTGTTGTTAAACAAAAAACTGACCTTGCATTAACCGCATACATACATTAAATCAGAAAAATCATCTCCTCTCTCTTAAGTTACTTTTTATAGTAGTACCGGATAGTGACGTCACTTGACAGATGGAAAGCATAGTGCAATCTCCAAGCCCGGTGAAGCTGTAAAAACCGTAAAGGCTCCAGGGCACCTAAGGCTAACAGTATAACCATATCGAAAAAAAAAGTACAATCCAACATCAACGGCTGTAATCACTTCTATGACTCGAGGTTATCGGTGTTACATAATATTTCGAAATCAGAAATATTCGGTAAAAATAACTTGATTTATGGCATGGTCACAAGGGCGGGGGGAGGGCTTAGGTTTTCGTCACGTAGTCAATATCGTCTAAGGGTTATCGCGCTTTTTTTGAGCTGTAATCAAACATGGCGCGCAGCGCTTACCACTTTTTAAACTCGCAGTGTATTAATAAAGACAATTACGAGCCAAATGTTTATTTCTGTTTGCAAAAAATGCTTTAAATCCATATTTATAAATTACTTCGTGAAAAATAGGGGGGAGGGGAGTGTTGGCATGTACGAAAGGTGGTTACGGAGGGGGGGGGGCTGGTAAAAAAATATGTAAAAATGGGTCAAGTATTATGGGTACGTTCCCTTACAACAATTTAAAGAAATGCGTACTATCCAAGGAGAGTTGAACAAAATTTACTACAAAATTCCTAATAAACCTAGTAATCCATTGACGGTCATCGCAGTCCGGAAACGTGACAATCCATAAGAGAGTCAGTGGGTTGGGTTTATAATGGTGGTCGCATCCAGTCGGGTAAGTAAACATCCTTACCACGTCTTTATTGATTACTAGATATACACCGGCTGGTCCCGCAACGCGAGACGCCTATCCGTGTCACTATGCCGGATGTTACACGCGGTATGTGGTGGTCGCGATGATCGCGATCCAATTGGATACTACCACTCAGGAGTAATTGATTTTACCAAACAAATTATCAGAAGAATCGTTTAACTGTATTCTATATAAGTTAATGTCGGTAATCATAAATTGAAATAAAATGAAAGTAACTTAAAAAATAAACAAAAGTATTTTTAATATTTAATTTTAATACTATAAGAATCTTTGTCTTGACATACTGACTGACTTATAGACAACGCAAAGCCTAAAACGCTGGTCGTAGAGACTTTAAATTTGGAGGGTATATTTGTTTTAGTACGTATGGGTATCCTAAGAACAGATTTTGCAATAGGGTTGAATTAAGGGGGTGAAATAAGTAAACGATTATATGAAAATCCCTTGATTTTAATGTTAGGAGAATAAAATTCAATATGTAGCCTAATGAATCAAATTAATTATGTTAATTTTTGAGACAGAGATGGATCAAGGTGGTCAAATGAGGGTAGTAAGTTTGCATGTAAATTACCATGACTTTGATGTTAGGTGCATGAAATTTTTATGTAAGGTAACAAATAGATACAAATGCATACTGTATTATTATTTTTGAGACAGGAATGTAATAAGGTGACTAAAAAAATTAAGAATGAAAAGAATGAAGATCCCGTGTTTATGATTAAATTAATAACATAATTTACGATCGATATAGAACGAAATTAGTAGTAGCTAGTATCTTAGATTTGTAATTTAAATTAATGGTTATAAATGCCGATATTAACAGTTCATTGTTATTGAAACAGATATGCATCTCCGTTCCTCGTAGTATTAGTTGCTTGCAGAATTGCATAACCTTCCACCTACCTCGGTAATCAACAAATATTGCCCATCTACTGAAAGTACTATCATACTTTAGCCTCAGTAAAGTCTCAATTGAAAAAAAAGTTGTATTTTCCGAACAGAATATTTGTAAATTATATTTTATTAAATTTGAAATTATTAGTCTCGCATATACAGCATGTTAATGTCACATCTAGTAGGTTAAAATTACAAAATCAAGTTTCGCATTTAAGTTTTTTAACATAAGAGAATTTACCTATGTCACCACAAATGCGACAAAAAAAAATCTGAACTAAGATTCTTCATACCTTAGTTTTAGCTGAACTGATTTTAATAAAAACTATCGTAAATATTACGCCTCCAAGTTTCACTTTAGACCTAGAAAATAGTGCTTTGACAATGTATAAAACATAAAGTTCATAAAAACGATTTTAATAATTTAAGAAATCAAAAATATTATAAAAATTCACTAGAGCGGTTTTTGCCAAACCGTTTCAATCCTTAACGTAGTAATGTTAGACTCTATCATGACTATGGTTAGACTATTATTAAGAGATAAAGTTTATACTCTCTGAAACTAGTGATTTTATCAAATTTAATATTGTACCAAGCAAGCGTACAGGACGTACTTTGATAAAAATACACCTAAAGATATCTAACAACTTTTACTAACACGAGAATTATCTTTACCAAATCTTTAATATTTCTAGATAGTTGACTTTTAGTTGAATTTACGGGACAATTTCCTAGGACATAAACACCTATTTCTACAGCATGCGAAGTTCATACGTATTAAAATTGTAATTGGCTGATTAAACATTGCAACAAATATAATATTCTATTTTTGGTTTATAAATTATCATTATTAAACGTTTATAAATATGCATATTGTTCATTGTTACCTGTTTGGACGATTTCGTTTTATCTAAGGAAAACCAGTAATCCAGCAATCTAGCAGTACCTACTTACCTAACTACACGTGTACCTATCTACACCTTTGTTGATTAATTATTTTCATGACTAAATACTTACGAGGTTTAATGTACAACAATACAATTATTGTATTGTTTTTTTTTAAGCGAATTTAATCGAATAATGTTAGAAATAATATAAAAAGCTCTGAAGTGTTTACATGTGCTTGAACATACTGATAGGCGCCTAACTTGATACGTAATGATGATTAGGAGCAGACTAAAGGACTTAGCATACTGTCAAAATGTAGTTCCCTCCTCAAGCAGCAACTCCTGTGAAAATGTTGAAGCAATGATGACTCAGTGGTAGAGTGTACCTACTTAAAAATAACCATTAAAATGGCGGACGTCAAACTTTTTGAAGTCGTTAATAAGCACACAACAAGAAAATCCTTAGAAATGTGTAATTTATTTTTAATTATATTTATGTGGGAGAATAGGACATTGTAACACAGCAACATTTTAGAAATATAGGATTTAAAAAAAAATCTCTAGCAACACTGAGAGATCTGTCATATCGATATAAAGATGAATATGTATTATTGTTAACTTAAAGATTAAAATAAAAGAAGATTAAAAGAATTACAGGATCTTTATTCAGAGCACTTTTGCCAACATCCCACATTTATAGAAGCAGCTTTGCGTATAATAGAAAAGAAAATAGTATAATTAATATTAATATTAATAATTATCTACTACTAATACAATAATTAGTAGGGGAAGCAGGGGGAATGGCGATCACTTAAGGAAAACACACTATATTTTTTAAATTATTTGTTTTATTTTAAAATTTAGAACATTATCATAAACTTTAACTATTAAATAATCAATTTTTTAATAGAAATCGTATTTATCTTAGAATTAGTAGCAGTAGTAAACATTTAAAAAAAAAGAAGGTTTGAGCGTCATTGCCCCTGTCATTGGGTAATGCCGCTCAGGCGACGGGGTAATGGCGCCCAAACCTGTTTCTTTGCAATATAATAAGTAAGATCCATTATTATTAGTAAATAAGCATGAGATCTAAGTATAAAATTAAAGTACACTCTATAATCATAAAATAACATCAAATATTTGTATTTGTACCTGAGATCAGCCTTATACAATAACCAAATATTGCAACGCATGCAACGACAAACTTTTTATACGTAAACAAAGACAAAAGAGAAATAGAAATGACAAGATTTTATCGTTGAGCACATGAATCATAGATGTATCCTTCTACCCAATCCCATCAAGAACATGTAGCATGAGACCACAGCCCACATGTCGTACAGCAAAAGGTACAGAGGTTTCTCTTTGTTTGTCAACGAAATCCTGGTTGAAGGACCAGGGACTGCCAAATCAGCTTCGGAACATAGATTTACATTTGATGGACCTGCCAAAGGAAGAATGTTCTGAAAACAAGGCTATACTACACGACTGCGTAGCTCCAAGATTCTGAACATTTTGGTCGTTTTGTTCTACTTCTTGTGCCCTCAAAGATGCTGCTAGAAAGTCTCGATCAGCAGAAGTATTCGGGCTTAAAGGGTTTATCCCTGTGGCTCCAAATCCAGCTTCTCTTTTGCTTATATTTGCAACTTGTGCATACGCCTTATTGAAAAGACACGCTACATCATATGGAGTTATTTTAGACATCAAATGTGTCTTCATATGCCTGTTGCATTTCCTACCTATAAGCAACTTTCAGGGGTCCATAAAAAGATACATCTAGTGGCTGTGTTCTATGTGAGCTATGAGGTGGAATCGAGAGCATTGTGATGTGGTTTTCTTTACAAAAATTAAAAGCTTGAATGGAGATGTGACTGCTGTGGTTGGGATATTATATTGTTTTGCGCCTTGTCTCTTGGACATCCCATTTTCAATCGCAGTTTAGTGGATTTAAGGTTTTCTTCGTTCCAAGCCGCTTTGGTGGTTGTTCTTTGGCGATTTGTGGGAATCTCTATAACAATTAAAAAATAAATCACTAAGGGGTAATGGCGCTCATGTGAGCGGGATAACCCCAAACGGTCGTTTTGAATTGAACTTTAAATTAAACAAACATTGAAAATAAATTATTGAAAATTGAATAGTTCATCATAAAATAGAATGATTAAAGTACCTAGGAAAGCTACATTAACAATTTCATAAATATCAATATTCTGAACTTACCGAAAAAAAGATCACGACTAAAATTAGTTCAGCGCAGCCGCATATAAACAAACTCACTTTACCGTCGCTTGCCACGAGCTGACTGCCTCTGCACGTCCCTACGTGTTAGAGGCCCTTCCCCTCCCTCGTTTTACGTATGGTGGCATGTTGTTATATACCATTTTCATAGACTTATAGAGGTGCGCGGCATTACCCGATGAGCGCCATTCCCCCTGCTTACCCTATTCATGTTAACTTACAAAATAAGTTTAAATAGTTTATAAAACTAAAAATACGTTTTAAATACGCATTAAAAATTATAAAACTTTTTAGTCCTATAATAACGTCTCGTTACCAAGCCCAATCTATTGGATTTGTCGAAACGAATTATATGACTTACATTTATAATAAATATTACACCTATTACCTAACGAGTATTTTCCATATTTCTATAAAGAATTTTAAGGAAAACCCTCGAGCTATTTTGCAATAACAAATGAATTTTAAGATATATCTATATTTAATTTGTTACGCTTATATAATTGATTATTATATTATTTGTATGTAATTTAGTACTAGCTGGTGGCCGTGACTTCGTTCACGTGAAAAGATGTTTGACGGAAATTACCTACTTATCATTATCGCTTAAATTATGTGGAAAATCTTGATGATAAATATAAGCAGATACCGTCGTGTTCAGTCCTTTATCGAGCAAAAAAAACTATTACTGTTTCGTCGTATGAATTTTTATGTTCACTTATTTTCAAATGATGCACGGTCTAACATGCAAAATTTATTTTCATTGGGTGTATTTTATATTTAAGAGGTATAAAATCAAAAGCGACAAATGTATGACCGATAATACGACAACTTAAAAAAAACGAATTCATTTTCATAGACGTATAATAAAGTCATAACGAACGTTTTAAAGCAAATTTCATCGAAATTGGTGAAATGTATTCACTTCTGTCATATTTACGGTAATAAAAGAGGTTCGAGTTTTTTTCGCGGCATCTTGAGCTGCCATGTTCTGATTTTTATTTTCATTCATCAACTTAACTTCTTTGAACCTATATTTTGTAATATAATAAGTGGATTATTGCATAAGTCATAAAATCTCCCGTCACCTTGTTAGACCCCATTTTGACGATTAGAAAATACTACGAAAGCTAATACGCGATTGACAAGAACAACCTACTATCGACGGACCACTAAAACGATTGACAAGCACACAATAACCTACTACTGTTAACACGCGGGTTAACTATAACTCACTCGATAGGCGAGATAGCCCGCAAACCAAATGAGCTCTCTTCCCGCACACCTCCGTCCCTGCTTACACCCAAACCTACCGGGCGTAAAGAAGGGGAAACAAACGGAATGTACGGAAAGAGACACGATTGCGTTGTTCTCGTCCTGACTTACGGTGAACTGGGCGCTGGCGGGTAATCAAACACGATGCCGAATTTACGTTCACTATATTCTTCCAAAAAATGATACAGCATTATATACAATTCTACCCTTAACACTAACGTGTCTTCTTGAAGGGTTTCTTCAGCCTTGAGGAGTCTTGATGTATCTTGAGGTGTTTGATTGACTTCTGCCTATAGCGATCTGAGGGCGATCTGACGAGTATGTTTTTTTTTTTTTCGAACTGACTATGCTGTTGGCCCGGGGGCCTTAACAGTTTCACCGGACTTGTTGGCGAGCGCTTAAGGCACTCAGCCGAGAAGTTTTGGGCAACATGCGCAAGGGTGCCAAAGTGGCCGAACCTCGGCTTGAGCTGTTGCCGTTTTTGCAACATACGCGACCTAGCTAAATTCCTACGCGAATTTGAGCTAACTGACTATACATGTATGCATGTCTCTTGCCTCCTGGGAGGGAGGAAGAGACACGCGTACATGTATTTAGTCATCTGAAAAATTTTCTAAGGCTAACTAACCACAAAAAAGAAAAAAAAAGGTCCCTTACAAGACCTATGTACCTGAGTGTAGTGCATGTGTGTTCATACAGTGTAATGAATGTATGTCGGTAGCTAGTGATTGCAGTGTCACTGTATCGCGCGAGCAGCTGGCTTGAGGGCTCCCTAGCGGGGGAACGGACCTAGGCTCAGGTCGCTGCAGGAGAAGGCGGTCGAGATATGTGTGCGGGAGCGAAGTTTGCCGCCCGCCCCCTGCGGAGCGAGCGGTGATTACGCGGGCGTGGGCGCAAACACGCTTGGTTATTAGATACGGGCGGGAAAATCGCGTTCGCTTCCGTGATTTTATCATCGGGGTCAGATAAAATGTCGCGCGGGCGTCTATATTTGTTAGACATTCGGATGTCTGGATTCGGGTTCTGAGATGCGGCTGCCACTTAGTAGTGCAGCAGCTAGTGCTGGTTCGAATGGTTCGACGCTTTTTCAAAATAATTATTTGATAGGGACTTTATAAATGATTCGATCGAAGGTATTTCCATATCTTTATGGAGATCTACGTTCCGAGCGAACCAAGGGGCACCGACCGGCCTTCTGAGAAAGCGGTTCTGAACTATTTGTAACTTATTGAGGGTGAATTTACTTATGTGAGCAAAGACTGGGGAACTATAAGTTAGGATCGGTCTGATACAAGTCTTGTAGAGCGTGAGCTTATGTCTGAGGGACATTTTGCTCTTCGAGCACACGAGAGGGTGCAGGCGGCTTGAGACCATACCGGCTTTCCTTCGCACTCTATCGATATGTGCCTTGAAATTTAGGTGTTTATCCAGTGTGACACCCAGATATTTGATCTGGTTGGCCCACGGGATAGCCACATTAAATAGTTTGATAGCGGGAATTTTAACTAATCTTTGAGTGGGATGAAAGAGGATAGCGCTACTCTTATCGGGGTTAATTCCTATGCGCCATCTACGGAACCATTCGTCTAGCTTATCTACGGCTTTTTGGACTCGTAGCCTGAGGGTTTGTCTGTTCCACGAGGAACTAAACAGGACTGGCCTCGGGGAGGCGAGGGAGGTCACTGATATATAAGTTGAATAGAGAGGGTGCCAGAATGGAACCCTGGGGAACACCTGAGCGTATGGGATGAGGCTCAGAGAGAGCACCCTCTACTCGGTAGCAGAAGGTCCGGTCAGAGAGGTACGCGTGTATGATTTTAACTAATCTATCCGGGATTTGAAGTTCCAAAAGCTTGTGGACTAAACCGGCGTGCCAGACCTTATCGAAGGCCTTGGCGACGTCGAAGAAGACCGCAAGTGTAGGGCGAGGTTTTGGGTCGCGGTTGAAGTTTTGTAGAATGTGCTCCGTGAGGCGGTGCACTTGGTGGGTACAAGAGTGTTTGGCACGAAAACCAAGCTGCTCAGGTGGTAAAAGATTTTTATCTGAAACTACTGACTGGAGCCGGTTCAGAAGGAGCCGCTCATAGACTTTACCTAACGTGTTAAGGAGACTGATAGGGCGATAGCTGTCGGGAAGCGACGCTTTTTTGCCGGGCTTGTGAATACCTATTACTATGGCCTTTTTCCAGACGGCTGGAAGATGCAGACCAAAAGAGCTATGAGGTGATCAGGAAGAAGTTTGAGTACTTCGTTCCTGATACCGTCGGGACCAGGGGATTTTCTAGGCTTAAGGCCTTTAATGGTTGACAGAACTTCCTCAGGCGTGACCGAGTCCAAATCGTCTGTCGGGGGGACCGCGAGAGAATTAGTTACCGCTGATTCTATCGAGCCTACGAACTCGGGATCGATGTTATCGCAGTTCGGAGAGCATTGATTTTCAAGGCTCTCGGCAAGGCATTCTGCTTTTTCAGCGCTATCGAAAGCGGGAGGTTTGCCGGGGCCTTGATCTAAGGGGGCCATGGGGACTGTATCGTCACATTTAAATGTGCGTGCTAATTTCCAGAAAGCCAGATGGGATGGTTGGATACCCTCGAGTAGGGCCCCCCATCTGGCATTACGGATTTTAACCGCCTACGATTGTCCGCAGTCGGGTATGAATCGTGTGCTCGAGTCGCGGCGTTCTTTTCCGTGATCAGCGCTCTCACGTCGACAGGAAGTATAAAGCGGCGTTCGTTCGCCGCTTGCACCTCTTTCGAGGCCTTACTGACGGCGTTTTGGAGATGGCTGACCAGGGAATCAATCGCTAGATCGGCATCGGCTGTCGATTTCAACTCGTCTGGGACCCTATCCAAACTGGAGGATGAGGGATTGTGCAAGAGGTATCTGTTTAGCTCCGCATAGTCCACCACCTTGACGGAGGAGGGATGCTGGTCAGAAGGCTGACCTAGGTGGAGAACTACGGGTCGGAGTCTAACTCATGTACGACTTGTACGAGTCTTATATTGAGAGAGACATTTTTTAAAAGTGCTATATCTAAAACAGATGGACGACAATCGTCCTGAAAGTGAGTGGGCTCTGAAGGAGCGATGACATCAAAGTCGAGAATGGCAGATAGATCCTCCAGAATCCTCCTGTTCGGGGAGGTAGTCGGGTTGTTCCAGATGACATTCCCGCAATTGAGGTCACCCGCTATAATAACTGAATTCATCATCAACCTATATTAGTCCACTGCTGGACATAGGCCTCCCCTAATGAGCCTAATAACTGAATTACCTAGTGCAAAAAGAGCCTCCAGATCTGACCTGAGAAGCCTTTTGTTCGGGGTGTGATAGGCAGAGACGATTATGATTGACGAGTGGCCAGTCATACCGAGTCTGCAAACAGATACCTCTATACTGGAGAGTTCGGGAGGTTCTATTGCTATGCAGTATAGAGAGCGTTTATAGTATATGAGGGTGCCTCCGCCGTCAGCGTGGACCCGGTCGTTCCTAATAATGTTGTAGTTTGCGATTCGGGGATTGGGAGCGCTGGGTTTTAGGAATGTTTCTTGGACTAGAAACACGTCTATTTGGTGCTCTCGGAGGAAGGCGGCAACTAGATCACGCTGAGTTCTAATTGATCGCGCATTAAAAAAGGAAAGACACAAACTCTTAGGTTTGATCCGATCCATTTTAATTTTGGCTATGTGAGGCGCGGACAAGCCGTTGAATAGTGGCGGCTATGCCCGGGAATTGGGTTATTGCGTTGAGCAATCCTAAGTCCTTATTGGAGTTAATCACCGCGTTGAATGCGATGATTTCTTGCACTTCATGCACAAGAAGAAGCTGGGTGAACCACTCCTTGCCAGCCAACGAGAAACCGAGGGCTGAGGTGGCGGGGGCTGCCGGGACCGGGACGGCCTTGACAGGCTTGGGTTTGATTAATGAGGCCGGAGGGGCCAGTGCGGGTGGGAGGGGTGCGAAGGGCGCGGGAGCTGGTGCCACTGGGGCTCGTGAGGTGCCTGGAAGGCTGGGGAAAGCCTCTAGAGACATTAGAGGCTGGATATGAGGCCGAGCGACAGGTACCTTGGGAAAGGTAGCCTGTCTGACTGGCTGGGGGCGTTTCGTGCGCGGGGCGCGGAGACAACCACGATAATTTGCGGTATGTCCCGTTAGCTGACAGAGAACGCAGCTGGGCGAGATTTTCGTCCAAGACGCTTTGTCTTGGATAGTGATTGGAGGCGGGTGGCGGGGTTTTTTCCCTTCAGCGGGTGCGGGGGCCGCAGTGGGCGCGGAGGAGGGGTTGGAGCGAGTGTTTTCACTCGTTCGGCGTGCTTTTCCTGCGGCCTCGAGTGTAGGGGAAGAGGGCGGAGAGCCCCTCCCCTTCCTTTTGGTGGACTTGACGATTATGAAACCGTCGTTTAATATGGTCTCGTTGGGGGCCGCGGTGTCCATCGCGGGGACATTTACGTTTTTCCGCGCGAAAGGCGGCATTAACGATTGGATCTCCGAATCCGGAGATAAAGGCGAGAAAGAATTCGCCGTATTAATGAAAGTTCGCACTACGGGCGAACGTGACCGCGGACGCGGGAGAGAAGAGCTCTTAGAGCTCGAACGCGCCCGTGTGATCGACAAGCGCGAGCGCGGGGCACGCGTGTCAGGATGCGGGGGGCGCGGGGAGCGCGGCGAGCGCGGGCGCGGCGCTGCGGGTACTCTGTTTGACGCGGCGGTGAGGGGTACGAAGTGTGCGGCGGGGCGGCATTTCTCCGCGGGGGTTTGTGCCGGCGCGGGACGGACGCGTGGGTACTTCCTATTAAAGGAAACCAAGGCGTCGGGTATGTTCTCCTTGAGAAAGGTACGGAGCCTCCTTAGCTCTAGGGCTTCTGCAGAATCGGCCATTCCGGTGGCGTGTGGAGGACTGGGGAAAAAATTTGAAATTCGAATTCAGAATTCGAAACAAAATATAAACCTCCCCGAAACCGGTCGGTCGTAAAGGGTCACAAAGGCGGCAGAGAGCGGTCGTAAACACGTCCGTTCGCGCCGGCGGTCGTGATCGGTCTCTCGTCCACATCCTCCTGACGAGTATGGAACCCGTCACTGTATTTATATGTTTTTTGGAGAAAGTGATGTCGCTATCTAACCATATCTTTCTCTCGTTCTAATTCTATGTATTACCTCGGTTCCTAAAAGTTCTTATGTACAAACATTCTTACTATTTTGATAACAATCTTATAAGATTCTAATAGGTATACATATTTTCTTATCTAAACAAGTGTTGAAACTTATAATTTAACTTATTTTACATTATTTATGTATAAACCACCTGAAATACTCTAATTTTTACAATTTTAAAGACTGCTAGACAAGGAAGCCTTATTTATCTACCTGTCTCTTTCTAACAATTTAACATAACACGCGTTTTCTCTCTTTATTGTGATTGGTCACCTCGCGCTTATAGTCAAACATTCTTCAACTACTATTTGTGATCTTGATATAAATATGGCGACTCAATCTTGATAATTCTATGAAATAATATTAATAAACATGAATATTTCTTACATTTCATATCAAATTACACATTAAATTATACATTAAATAATTGTAAAGCAAATCCTATGCGTAGTCAGTATTACGAAAATCTTTTTCTATAAATACAAACATAGCTTATTTTACGTAACGAACAATTATTATTATACGACGAGTTATATTACTTCTTAATAAATTGATTAGCCTATTCTTTTATACATTTCGAGTAGTTTTAAACTAACTTATATAATATATTATCTAGCCATGCGATATCAACATTCTGCGTCGCTAACAAAGGCTTTACGAAACATTCACATTATAGCAAGTACTTCTGCGGCGCCAGAACAAGAAGGCAGTTCGGGAAGTCTTTTCTATCACGTGCATTCTTTTTGTTTATACTTTTAGAGTTTACACACAATCTCACCTGATATTAAGTGACAATATGGCCCAAGATGATAACACGCTAAATCTAGTGGAAGACTGGTCCACAAATGCAGCTGGCGGAACACAATCATAGTTACTTGACGAGAGATTTCCTATTTTAAATTTGTAGTTAGCCTTATAAAATGTACTACGACTATGATATGATTTCATCACGATGTTTTCGTTGACTTAAAGCTCAGGTACATTGCAAGGATTCGAACTCACGTCGATCGACGCGGTGTCCGTATAAGCTACTGCTGAACCATCATTACTTCAAAATTATGGTATAGATATCAAACCCAGACACAGAGGTATATCTGCTGTACATTATTTGAATTTCGTAATTAGTACAAAGCTCTGTCTTATTGCTGAACTACATTTCTTCCAGGCAACCTTTGGATCGGCACATTCTAGAAGATACTTTATCATTTAACTAGCTGTGCCCGCGGTTCCGCTCGCGTGCCCTACAGAATTATTATATATGGAAGATATCGTGTGATATTTTTTTAATATATATAAGGAGTAAAACAAATTATCAAAATCTATCGAGTAGTTTTTGCGTGATGCGCGCACGACGGCAAACCTTTTTTTTTTTTTTTTCGAACTGACTATACTGTTAGCCATAATGGCCCAGGAGCCTCGAACGGCTTTTACAGCTTCACCGGACTTGCGGGCGAGCGCTTAAGGCACTCAGCCACGACGACGGCAAACCACAATCATTTTATTTATATAGATATAGCACTCCGTCCGAGCGCATACCAATACCTCGATGGGTAGAGGAGGGCGGGCAGCTGACTGCCCCTTGCCTTTTCCCCCGTTTTCTATGAATAACATTGAGTGGTATATATGTAATTAGTGACACACGTCAAAATAAAAATATAACCTAACTTACTATTATATAATGTTCTAAAATTACAATATACATAAAAGTCTAACTTATTTATAAGGTATTATAAAAATGATTCGAAAATAAATCTTCGGCTGTCGTCGCACAGAGCGACCGAGACGCGCATTCATAGCAAGCGTTGCTCGCTGATTGAGCTCCACGTCGCATTATATTGTAAATCTAAGCGGCTCTAGTTAAAAGTTGAAAATCGCCTAGCACAGCTGATGAAGATCATAGCAGTGAGCTGTAGGCGTTATTTTTGACTGTGTTTTTATTTAATTACTCATAATATAAACATTAAATAAAATAACTTCTCGGTATATTGAATAGAATAGCGGTCTGGCTATTTTATTCGTAAAAAATAATGGGGTGTTGTCGCTGATAATTCTAAGCATTCGAATTATTAGGGGAAAATGGGGTAATGGGAGTCACTTAAGCAAAAATCGATATAAATCTGAAGTTATTTGTTTCGGGTTAATTAAAAAAACATATTTTATTACTATAACTAATAATTTATCAATTTAAAGCAGTTTTTTAAATTTTTGGATAGTAATATACTTCTAATTACACTTTATAAAAATAACGATTTTGATCACCATTGCCCTGACATGCGGGTAATGGTAGTCATCATATTAGACAATGAGAGTCAACACATCTTCAGCACTTGTCGTACGCATAACCTTTTGCTGAATCCATCGGAAGCAGTTAGCGTGTGCCCATAAACCACACGAAGTGTACCAGCGCGTTACCATAACTCATTCTTGCAACTAAACTCAGCACAAATCAAGGACCTACTTTGGATCGTCATTTTTATCGACATCACATATATTACAAAAACTTGTATCTGACTCTCAGGAGGAGTGTTTATCTTGAAGAACACGTCCCTTGGCCTTGCCTAAAGGTTTTTTGCTTTGCTGTGCGTTTTTTCTATTCCGTGGGGGTCAACTGACTCCCATTACCCCAAAATAGAAATGAAACTAAAAAAATCTAAATGAAAATAAATCGTTAAATATTTCATTAAAAATGTCTCACAAAAAGATTATTTAGTAATTTACTAAAATAAAAAGAAAAGTTATAATTAAAAAAATATTTAAATAAATATCTCATCTCTTATGTTATACACAGGAAAAATTATAATGAAATCGCGGCGGACAATAATATACCTTTTTCGTCCAAACGTCACGTTACAATTAAAACGGTGATTAGATCTGGGTACCGGGTGTAGTATGTCCGATCATTTCGCTCGATATTCACTTGTCAACGTCTTTTAGTTTTCTTATTATTGTACTGACTACCATTGCCCGCTGACCCCCATTACCCGTTTCTCCCCTAAACGTTTTTTTTTTTTGGTTTTAAGTTTGTTGCTTTTTTTTTAAAAATAAGTCACACTATTTTTCAAAACTTTGTCCGGTCTATGAAAATATACATGCTTTCCCTTATATATGATATTTTTATAATTTGAATTATATCAGTCGTTGCTTCACACTAGGCATTCAAAAGTACTCATTTTCGTGTTTCTTGGTTCAATGCGTCGTCTTAAGTGCCCTAAATGCGTTTTTTTATTTTGAATTAATTCATCAGTATCGTCTCTACTTATTTCGTATGTTACTTTATCTTACAAAATATATGATATAAACTGGCCAGATAAAATAGCTATGAAATAAAATAAGAACGATGTAAATCGGATTGGTTGTTTTCGCGTGAAAAGAACATAAACGGACAGACAGAGAGACGTTGAGTTTTATAATATGTAATAACAGATTTGTCGAAACGCAGTACAACACCAATTATCCTCGATATCGTCATTAGTGACGATCACAGATTCAGTGCCTATCAGGGTCAGATGTAAGTAAATAGCAAAAGTACTACAGTCACGAAATACCTGCAGAGATGTGAACGGTCCGAGGACCCAAGTGAGGATGTTCTTTGATAGGGTAATCCCAGTGGCCTTTAAACTCCCCTATAACCACCTCGATCCTCGCCTGATTGAGCTGATTGTCTTAATGTTGTCTACAGAGACAGATCCCCAGATCTACTCAGCCAGGGGCAGAGTAGATCACAAGCGATCTGGTAACCAGGTACTTAATATACCCAATGTAACCAGTCCCGGACGTCCTCACGATCGGACAACTCGAAAGAGAATGATCTTCTCTCTTCGCGTTCCGACTGACAGAAGTACTTACTATTCGAAAAATCGATAATGTATTTTCAAGCCGGTCCTTGCCAGCTTGTATGGGGTGTGCAGACACAGTGCACACCTGTTCCTATCTTGCCCAGTCAATAGTAAAGTCATGAGTACGGTTTTAAAAATCCCACGGAAACGGTTCTCCGACATATAATATAAGTAGCTGTGCCCCACAGCTTCACCCATGTTAAATTTATTAAGTGTAGGTTTATCGTTATTCCACTTACTGTTCCGCATTATTCATATTAGTTCATAGATATTGCTCCGCTCCTTAGGGTTGTAGCGTGAAGTAATATAGCTTACACTATTCCTCATGAATTTGGCTATCATAAACAATAATAATTTTTCGAATCCGACAGGTAGTTCCAAAGATTAGCGCATTTAAACAATCAAACAAACAAAAAACTCTTCTGCTTTATTATAATAACTATAGCGTGTTCTACCGTCGGTATCAAAGTGAGTGCTCAGGAGTGCTGTTGAATCTAATTCCCTCCTCTCCTTTCCATACACGAGTTTTACAGTTTCACAGTTTTAGCTCCATTTCAGCACGAACTAAAAAGTTCTCAGTTATATCTTATCTTGGTCGTACTATGCTGTAATATGTTCCCTTCTTCTTACGTCATCGGGTACTTCAAGCGTACAAAAAGATATTTATGCAGGCCGGCATGACAGCGGCGATCGCCGATGTATTGTCAATCTTTCGGCTGTTGCGGTTATCTTTGAATTGTGCTGTACTTACCATCAGAGCCACTGTAATAGCAATTCAAAATCTTGGAATTGGAATTTCTTTTAATAACGTAAAATCTTAATTAGAGCAGTTAATTAAATTTCAAATTATAAGTATACATAGAAGGTGACCACTTCTTTGTTTTCATTTATAATTCAACTGTTTATTATCCGTGAAACAAAATTCTAGATCAGATAAACGAACTTTTTAGATCTGCCTTATATGCAACGTCCGTGCCTGTAAAATTATGCACATCATACAATTATAATCGTGAAATTATACAGTTTAAATTAACAAAGCAGTTTATTCATCTAGATTATTATTTTATATCTATATAAATAAAATATTGTGGTTTACCGTTGTGTGTGCATCACGCAAAAACTGCTAGATAGATTTTGATCATTTTTGTTTACGGACAGACAGAGAGACGTTGAGTTTTATTACAAATATATATAAGAAACTTAAGTTTCTTGGCCTTTTATTGGGTAATTTTGGCGGCATTTTACGTAATATAGTTTGGTCGTTGAACTTAACTAGATTTTCTAATAAAAAAAAACTTTAGGTACCTCCTTTTAATATTACTAATAGTAGTATAATGACTTTCTCCGATTATGACCTTTATGTGTGTGTGCCTTTAAATAGGCTATGAACTTAGTTATTTAGTCAGTAGTTGTGCCCCACGGTTTCAAACGTCTTAAATATATTCGACCAAATCTTCAACGCGCCACCCATATTGCCTAGCGTTGTTCCGACTTCTCGTACTTGTCTATGTTCATGATTACTGCTCTGCTCCTTAGGGTCGAAGCGTGAAGTTATATACGTATAACCTTCCCTACTAAATAGGCTATAGAATATTTTTTCTCATCTTAATGGTAGTTCCAGAGAACGTGTTCGAACAAAGAAAAAATTCTCTTGACCTTTATATTATTAAATAATTTATGTATTCTTCTGCTTTTTTTTAATGGCAACTGTGGTCATCGACGATTCTGCCAACGTCACGTGAATATAAATTATTCTTGTAATCTTCAAAGTTCATACATAGCTGTAACAAGATGGTTATATGGTTGATGGTCTCTTGTTAAAACTGTTCCCTGGTCGACTACCTCCAAACCGGTGTAAGGGAGGCCTCGAGAGAGGTGCAAGCGGCAAACGAACGCCGTTTTATACTCCCCCCCGGCTTACGAGCGTTAATCACTGAAAAGAACGCCGCGACACGTGCACACGATTCTTATCCGACGAGGGATAACACCCGTAGGTTACGGCGACTTCAGAGAGAGGTTAGAACTCGCATCGGCGAGTACAGAGGTCACCGATGGGATAACCTCCTAGAGGGTCTCAAGCCGTCCCATCTGGCTTACTGGAACCTCGCCCGCTCTCTGAAGTTAGAAGCTTCCGCCCTGATGCCGCCCCTCGAAAGGGGCCCCGATCTCCCACCCGCGTTCGATAGTGACGATAAGGCAGAATGCCTTGCCGCAAGCTTGGAGAGCCAGTGCTCTCCAAACTGCGACAACGTAGACACTGCCCACATCGAAACCATCGAGACCGCCGTTCAGGAACTAACGACGATTCCCCCCGCGGAAACGTTAAACCCGGTCACGCATGACGAGATTTGTTCTGTTATTAAAGGCCTTAAGCCTAGAAAGTCCCCCGGCCCCGACGGTATCAGGAATGAAGTACTTAAACTTCTTCCCGATCACCTCATAGCTCTTTTGGTCTGCATCTTCAATGTAGCCATAGCCCACTGCTATTTTCCAGCCGTCTGGAAAAAAGCTATAGTTATAGGTATTCACAAGCCCGGCAAAAAAGCTTCGCTTCCCGATAGCTATCGCCCGATCAGCCTTTTAAACACACTAGGGAAACTTTACGAGCGGCTCCTTCTGAACCGTCTCAAAACCGTTATAGATATTAAAAATCTATACCCTCCCGAACAGTTCGGTTTTCGCGCCCGGCACTCGTGTACACATCAAGTGCACCGCCTCACGGAGCACATCACGAGCAACTTTGCCAAAAGTAGTATCGCCCCCGCCCGTACGCTTGCGGTCTTTTTCGACGTAGCTAAGGCCTTCGATAAGGTCTGGCATGCCGGACTAGTCCACAAGCTACATCAATTAGAAGTCCCGGATAGGTTAGTTCATCTAGTTCACGATTTTCTACGCGACCGCACCTTCCACTACCGAGTGGAAGGAGTACTATCTACCGCCCACCCTATACGCTCAGGCGTCCCGCAAGGTTCCATTCTGGCGCCTTGCCTTTTCAATCTGTACGTCAGCGACCTCCCGAAGCCCCCCGGGGTCGAGGTAGGGCTCTACGCTGACGACACAGTCATATATGCGTCAAACAGACACAGAAAAAATCTCGCCTGCGCAGTCCAACGTGCCGTAACCACTCTCGGGGAGTGGTTTCGAACGTGGCGAATAGCTATTAATCCGGTAAAGAGCGCCGCGATTATGTTCGAACCGCATACATGCAAACTACCACGCACGGTAGGACCCCTCTCATTATTCGGTACGAATATCCCTTGGGCCACCAAGACTAAATATCTGGGTGTCACCCTCGACTCGAAGCTTAACTTCAACGCACACGTTACTATAGTCAGGAATAGGGCCATCTGGATCCTTTCCCGCTTGCGACCCTTGCTCAGTTCGGTAAGCAAAATGTCCTTAAGACATAAGCTCACACTGTACAAGATGTGCGTCCGTCCGATCTTGACATATAGCTGCGCCGCGTTCGCACATATGTCCAAACATAACTTTGCCCGCATGCAAAGAGTCCAAAATCGGTTTCTCCGTCGCCTGCTTGACCCTCCAGCCTTCGTTAGGAACATGGACCTGCACAGGGACATGAGGTTGCCCTCGATAGAAGCCTATGTGAAATATCTCACCAGGAGATACTTCGATAGCGCTTCGAATCATCCCAACCCGCTCGTAAAATCCACCGTGAACTACGTCCCAGACAACTCGATCCCCGTTGCCAAATGTTATAAACGCCGTCCGCGAAATCTCTTTGTCGATCCCGATGACGACATCGAGAACGCTAACAATTTCTACGCGTCCGCTCCCGCAACATATGCGTGCTCGCGCCCACGCCCGCGAAACCACCGTTCCCTCCGCAGGGGACGTACGGTTAACTTCGCTCCCGCACACCCGTCACGACCGCCCTTCTCTGCGGCAACTCAAGCCTAGGTCCGATCCATCGGCATGGAGCCCTTGAGCCAAGCAGCCGCTCGCGCGATACAAGTGACTCTACAATCACTAGCTTTCACAGCCATACATGACACTGCATTATACACACATGCACAACACACATAGGTACATAGGTTCTGTAAGGGACCTTTTTTTTTCTTTTTTTGCCTAGTTAGATTAGACAAAAAATTTCAGACCACTAAATACACATACACATGTTCCTTCCCTCCTCCCAGGGGGCAGAAACATGTATATATGTATAGTTAGTTTAGATCGAATTACGGATAGGGAATTAGTCAGATCGCGACTTAATTGCATACGCGCAACAGTCCGAGCCGAGGTTCGGCCACTTTGGCACCCTCGGATGTTGTTGCTTAGCTTTCGTGGCTGAGTGCCCTAAGCGCTCGCCCCCAAGCCCGGTAAAGCTGTAAAAGCCGTAAAGGCTCCAGGGCCCCTAAGGCTAACAGTATAGTCAGTTCGAAAAAAAAAAAAAAAAAAAAAAAAAAAAAAAAAATTAAAACTGTTCACGTAAATTGCCGGCAAAATTACACAATATAGGGCCTAATAACATAATTTTATTAATTAAATTAAAAACACACACATGACGTTAACATCCCGCCAAAAACTCCGTGCACACACACTGGTTTCTGAGTTAGATCCTTTTTTGTTCTTCTAATTAGTTTTTTTGCTAATTGCTAATGCTAATTGCTAATTAGCTTAGTTACTTTAGTTTCCTCTACTTTAGTTTACTCTAGTTAGGAAAGAAACATGTATATAGTTCAGAACGAATTACGGACAGGGAATTAGCTAGTTCTCGACTTATTTGCAACTACGGCAACAGTCCAAGACGAGGCCATTTTGGCAAACTTCAAGCTTGTTGCCATGCTTTTGCGGCTGAGTGCCTTAAGCGCTCGCCCCTAAGCCCGGGTGAAGCTGTAAAATCCGTTTGAGGCTTCAAGGCCCTTATGGCTAACAGTACAGTCAGACGAAAAAAAAAGAGTTAGTACTAGCTCTTTCTGAAAGGCGGCGCGAAGGCGTTTAATATCTAAGACATACTATAAGTCGCCAAGCAAGATATAAGAAATAATTAATTATTTAGATTTAATGACGCGAGTAGGTACATTTTTTTATTCTAGCGTCAAATCGTATAGTTAATTGTTTTATTTTGAATACGAAATATTTAAATTTCGTAGATTTCAACCATTAAATTTTTTGTGAAAACTTTATATTATGATATTTAATAAATGCTTACAATTAATCTTCGAACATATCTTTGTGTTATTTTTAAATTGTGTTTACTTCAAAAGTAACATTTGGTTTATGTTTATTTTTCTAAGCAAAATTTTATGTTGTGATGCTTTAAACTTTTTCTCGATTATTTTCACATGTTTTTGGACACCGTGTCGATTGACGTAGGTTCAAATCATAAAATCATCCTGAGCTTTCGGTAAAACATCGTGATCAGACCATAACACGGTAGTGGGGGTTTTCTAATGTCCGCTTAGCTAACTACATTTTTTTTAACGTGGAGTGACCCGTCATTGGCGTCATGGACGCGCTCGGGGCAGCGAGTGGTTATGTTAGACTCCTTCTCACTAAAACTACACGGTGTACCATTCGCCGCCATAAAGGGGCAACGCGGAACCGCTAGTAGCATTCTACCTTGTCGCCCTTGCGGTCGGCCCGGCTAAATTAAGGGCCCCGGTCTACAGGAGACAGTTCGATACAACCCTAACTGTCGCCCCGTCCTCTGAACCTGTGCAATGAAAAGATGGGCCCCCCGACCCGTCCTCCCTGGTTCGGCTAGAGCGGCTGGGGCCGCTAAGAGGATCCTCCTCGCGAGCCCTCTCCGCGGTCTCCTTCTGCGAGAATTTAATCTCCATTGCAGTCCATGACCCTCCACTGTCGAACATGGCTTTCACCACACTTGGCAGCGAGAAGTCCCCCCACTACCGCGGCCAGAGCTCGGCGCTAACCGCCATCAAGTTAACCCAACCATCCTTGGTAACTTAATGCATATTCGTAAAAACTTTCACCAGCTAGATTTTGTCAAAGACCACCACATTTTTGAATACTTACTAGAAATAGAGATAAATATGTCGTAATTTGTTTTAGTCTTAGTAAAATCAATAAAAGATTTTTAAGTAATAGTGTTAGGTTCTATAATAAGATCCAGAAGCACATTACTGATTAGCCGGACAATAAGTTCAAGGACCTCCCTCGCATCTACTAAATTATTGATATAATTATTAACTGTAAATATTATTGTACAGTTGAAAAAATAGAATAATGACCCCGATCGAGTTTCTTGCCGGTTCTTCTTGATGACTGGGATGTTTGTCCGAAATGTCGGTAATGTTTTGACGTTTATAAGTGCCTTCTTAGAGTCTAAATTGCATACATTTGAATGATTAAGTTGAAAATCTGTAGCCAAGCAACTATAGGCTACAGGTTCTCCCTATAGGTGTGCCTATAAGTGTAGATGCCGTATGCAGCTGTATTTAAGAGCCAGCCCCTTTCTGGACTTAGCGTGAAGCGTTTAAGTGTGTTATTTTCAACAGATTATGAAGTTTTTTAAACGATTTTTCAAAAGCTGTCTACGCTCGGATTGTTTAGGTACCTGCTAAGAATCTGCCACCTTCAAAATGCAGTCAAAATTTATTCCACCGGCTGCATTTGAGAAGAAAACTTTGAACCATGCCAGTGGGGTGCACGGCAAAATATAAAAAATAAATAAAGGAAAAGTAAATTTATGTCCTTGTCTATTTTCTATTGTTTTCAAATTGCCTAAATCTATTTAAAAATATATATATATTTAAAGTTAAAAGCTTTAACTATATACGTGTACATTTTAATTCATATCATATATGTGTTTAATTTCAGGTAACTTATTAAAGAAAGTTATAATCTATAGGGGCGGCAAATTATATCATGCACCCAGGCGAGGAACAACATGGGCTCGTACCATGCATATAATATGTTATTATAGATCAAAAACTTTTGTTTTCGTCCGTAGATTGAAGAGACCCACAAAGAGAAAGAGGTCCGCGATGTCTATGTATAGAGAAATATATTACACTACAAACGCCTGAAGATAAAAAATGTTTGAGAGACGAAAATATATTTTTTACTATTGTTTCGCTTCACAGCTGAGTGTCTACCGCGCTCGCCCCCAAGCCTGGTGAAACTGTCCAAACCTTTAATGGTGCCAGGGCCCTTAAGGCTAACAGTATAGTCAGTTCGAAAAACATTTCTCTGTGTATAATAGGTATAGTTAATAGGTAGGTATGAATTAGAATAAAGACGGAGGTTCAAAGGTCAGCATTTGCCCAATTTTGACACATTTACCAAGGTGGTATTATCATGTAAATATTATGAACATTTTGTATAATGCCGTATAATCAGCTTTCAAGGTTGTCAGCCTGTCATAAACGTATTAAGGTACCTGCGCCTAAGATGGCCCACTTTAAAAATCTCATACTTTTAAACGTGTGAGTAAGTGTGCTCGTGTTCGGTTAGTGCCATAGTTAAAATTGCAAGTTCACATCAAAGGTAGGCAGCCGCCATCTTTGTACTGGTTAACAGTTTGTCAATCACGTTGCAAATTGCCTACGATTTATAAACTCATGTGCAGAAACTTTTTAATGTTTCTTAAAAAAAAAACAATCTGCTTTCGTGTTTTTTTTTAATGAAAGGTTTCTTAGGTTATGGTCATCTTCTTCTTCTTTTTTTCCTAACCTGGCAACCGGTCCTCTTTATTGAAGACCACCACTGCCATTATCGAGTGAATACATTTTCTGGTTTTATCTCAAATTCAGGGGCCTAACAAGATGGCGGCTTCCTGGTTAGAACTTTCTAGAGACTTATTGTGGCATCTCAGAATTCATGTTCTATGTAGGTAATTATTTTCAATTCACTTCACTTGTGCACAATAACTAAAACACAAATTTATGAATGAAAAACAAAAATCACTACATGACAGTCTGAGATCCCGCCAAAAACTTAGGTTTTGGTCATTCCTAAAAAGGTAAGTATAGTTTGTATCCTTTGTTGGTTTTTATTAAAATAAGTAGTTGGTTACTATTGTTGTCGGAAAAAGTTCACATAAAGGCCCACCAAAAAAAACAAAGAGTCATTTCGGTCTTATTACAAAAAAGATAACCACGCGTTGAACACATGTTTAAAAAATTTTGTATCACAAAAGGGTGTTTTGGCGTTGTTTAAAGATAACCACGCTTTAAACGCGTCTAAAATTTAAACACAAAGGAAACGTTGTCTAACGCTTGTCTAAACTGACAATTCTTATTTTATTGTAGTTGTATTTGTTGGCGGTACAATATATTTGGTTATAAATTATGGATGTCATAGATTTTCTGGATTTTATTGATTTCGAATATGTCAATTAATTGAACAGTTTCTGTTATTCACAAGTAAATCGTGTTATGTCCTGTTATGCCATTCTAAGCGTATAATGACTTTGTATTTAAAATAATTATAGGTTTAGCCAAGCTTTTGCCTGAATAATAGTAGAATTAGTTAAACCTGGCTGGCTACCAACCTCAAGTTGAAAATCTGTCGCTAAGCATCAATAGGTGTATTCCGGCATCTGCACTGGAGAGCCAGCTTTCCACTAGGTTTAGCGTGTTATCATCTTCACATCGTCACT
Organism: Saturnia pavonia; assembly: GCA_947532125.1. Lineage (NCBI taxonomy): Eukaryota > Metazoa > Arthropoda > Insecta > Lepidoptera > Saturniidae > Saturnia > Saturnia pavonia. Next base: position 3,301,457 of record OX383922.1, read on the forward strand.
TAACATCAGGTGAGATTGTAATTAAAAAAAAACATGAGCTTACATGTAGTTCTCGTGGGGTTCTTTAGCACAGAATAACATTTTGTCTATAGAGCCAGAAAAATACAAGTAGCATGTGCGCTACAGTGTTGGGTTCGTCAAAAGGTTATTTAAACTGACGTGAGTTCTTATGTATTATTTCATCATTTTTTTTTACTTTGATTTCCCTTAATATATCAATAATTAATAAAACTATTTCGTAATAATTTCATGTATTGCGATTTGACGACAAATAATAATGCAATAATGTGATGTAGGTGTACGCACGAACTCAGATTTCACTTTACGAACTTTGTCGTATATTAAATTTATATATTTCGTATTTTAACAATTATACTCGTTTAGCAGAAAATATCAAAATAATAATAATTAATATCTTCTTTTCAATATCATTATTTTTTATGATGATGATCTAAACAAAAATGTAATTGTTAAAGCAAACTACTTGCAGAATATCTGAATACAATGGAACGCTTTTGAATGGCGAGATCGTATTGAGTGAATGTTATTCAGTGTTGCTTGCATAAAAAATTTAAACCAGATGTTTAGCTAGACATCGGTTAGACAAGCCTTTGTAATAAAGCATTTTAAACTCACGTTCAACACGGTTTTAAATCTTAGACACTGTTTAGTAAAACTCATGTTCAACACGAGTTTATTTTTGTTTATGTAATTAGACCGAGAAAAAAGTGTTGTTGATTGTTTTTATTTAGAGATTTTTGTTTCGTAGGCAGATTAAGTTTTGCTAAGCCTAAGATAACCCACCGTGTAATTATGATAAAAAACTTATCCCACCATACAATTATGGTAAAAAAAACTATTGTACAAGGCTGATTACCTAAGGAGCTCTTGTTTCGGAGCCGCAAAGGCTACAGGGCACGTAAGGCCAACAGTATAAACACTTCGAAAAAAAAAAGTTAAGTTTTACGTACAAGCATGTTTTTTGTTTTGATAGTATTAGTAAATTACTTGTTTAATATCGGGCTATGATAAGTACCTAAGCTCCTAAGAAGGCCCACAAAAGAGGCTTTTTAAAACGATTATTTTGTAGAATGTAGAAGTTTAATTTAATCTGTTGAATACCTATACCTATAATAATTACTAGCGATGCGCCCATGCGCCCGCGGCCCCGTACGCGTTTATTACACAGTATATAATTATTTTTATCATGTAATCATATTGTTGACAATTCACATAGTCTATCAATTGAGAAATGACATATTATACTTCCCGTGAAGAAAATTTCAGTCAAAAATTTTTAAGGTCATATTCGTGGTTCGTCTTCTTAATATAGATTGTATAGTCGGAAACTTGGACAAAAATACATATAAAAACAGACCTAACATTTATTTATTTAGATAACGTGTTGGTAAAGATAATTGAAGAGTAGGTATGTGTTTAATTATTGTCATGAAATCTAAATGAAAAAAATACTTACCTATATATTTCTCCATACAAAGTTTCAACCTTTATTTTGCACCCTAAAGTGAAGATTTTTTATTAATTTGAAGCATATGCGTGCTTTTCAGGTTAATCGACATTTTATGTGTGCATAAATATAAGACAATTATTTTTACTAAACAAATTTTCAATTCCCATTGTACATCCTTAACTGATGAATTTTGATAAATGCATATAAAGGTGTTTCATTATTTTTGTTAAAGAGTCTAAGTAGGTACAAAATTTGAAGTCAAAAGATATATTTTTTTCACCCACTCCATACAAGCTTTCGCGGTCGTCCGAAGACTTTGGTCGACAATGACGAATTAAAGGCGATTGTGGAAGCTGATGATACACAATCTAAGGCTGAATTAGCAGCAGCTTTCGACGTTAGCGTCAAAACAATATTGGTCCATTTGCGTCAAATTGGCAAGGTAAAAAAGCTTGACAAATGGGTGCCCCACGAACTCAATGATCGCCAGCGCGAAGTACGCGTCGAGACGTGCCTTGCACTGCTCAACAGACACAATGATGGAGAAGCTGGCACATCTCCAACCAGCATTGGTCAATCGCTCGTCTCCGCTGCTCCTGCACGACAACGCGCGACCTCATACTGCACAACAGACGGTCTCCAAGTTGCAAGAACTGGGGTTGGAAGTTCTCCGTCATCCGCCCTACTCACCAGACCTTGCGCCTACAGACTACTACTTTTTCCAGAATTTGGATAACTCCTTGGCGGGAAAAAAAATCAATACCCGAGAGGCAGTACAAAATGCCTTTAAAGAATTGGTTGCCTCCCGTCCAGCTGATTTCTTTAAGGGCATCAATAAACTGCCACTGCGCCGGCAAAGATGCATTGATTGCAAGGGTGATTACTTCGATTAATACAAATAAAAAATACATGAAAAAACATCGTTTAAATTGTTTCATACAAAACGGCAATTTCATAGGTAAAGACCTTATATGTGAGTAGTTTAATGGTTTTTTTAATGTGAAAATAGTGCCATCTATTATCACATATTGTAATTATTTGCAGCTTCAACAAGTGTCTGTTCTAATTACATCATGTTTAATACATTTGCAACCTAGATGGCACAAGTATTTTATAAAAATTTTAATTGTCAATAAATTAAAATATAAAAATAAACAAATACAATTGAAGTATGTAAGTATTAATATAATAAAATTATGGTTTATGTGTATGAATAAATTTGATTTTACAATAGTTCGCAGTGAGAATATCGATAACATTATGTTTCTTATAGGTTTGGTATTCAAACTTTGTACCTATATAGATATATTTAAAATGTTGCCAAATTCTAGGCAGACAAAATTATTGCTTTATACTTTTTTTGTAGTCTACCATTATAGTGTTTTGTATAACACTTTTCGATATAAAAATATATTCTTATTAATTTGATCACCGTATATTGATATGTTTAAAGTCATTATTTTATTAGAAGGTTTGCGTATAAAAAAAAATAACACTTTTTCGCACACATTATAAATACCCATGATTATCATAATAAATTAAAGTATTAACACATATACTATATTTAGAATATAGTACTTATTATTATGATTTGACTTAAGAAAACCGTACTTACATTTGGAAATATTGTTTACTTACATGAAGTTTGATAATATGTATTATTTATTAATTAAATTTACAGGTGGTCATGAGAAGTTTAAAAACCGAAATTATTAGGCCTAATGATTATATAATGAATGAATGAATAATCTTACACGATGGAAGATAATTATGCTATAGTGATAAGTGCTTTATACTAAATCGGAAATACGTTTCGGGACATATATTGCTATCAGCTATGGCAACACTCAGATGTCAGAATTCAGAATTGCCATTCTGATATTTCCGATTTCTTACAAACGGACGAATTACTGTTTGTGTAAACTTTGTGACAAGTGAATAGTGCACAGAGTACGAATAGTGTTTCTAAATACTTTGGCGTCGCGTAATTCATAACAATACACGCAACAATTTCGCAACAGTAAAATCCATTTTAAATGTGTTTTGAGAACATTACGTATTATAAAAAAACGAAAACAGGTGCAGCTGTTTTGTTCTGTGTTGTTCTCAGTGAGATAGTGTAAAAAAAAAACAAGTTTTACATACGAATAACATAAATAGTAGTGTTATATACTTTAATTTTCGTTTACATATTTTAAAAATGTGGCACTCATGACAGGATAATTTAATTGCTTTCTTTATACCGCCTTAAGTGATTTTTAAAATGTCTTTATTATTTTCGAAATAATGATATCGCAGTCAAAAAATAGAGTACAGGCTATAAAGAGTAAATTTGAGAATTTGAACAACGAGAACGTATCTATAGTAATAAAAAAAAGTACACAAAGCGCGCATCTGTGTACACAGAAAAATGAATTTACAAGAGATATTCGTGAAGGTAAATATGATGAAATTGAAGCGAGAAATAATGAGATAATTCCCGAGTCAGACTCTTCAAGCGATGACTGGTCCTTGAAACCTAACTCAAGTTATTTATATAGCAAAAATGATATAAAACGTACTTATAGCGAAACAAAAACTTCATTATCACGCCAAACCAGTGATCCTTGTAAAAAATTGCATAGAAGTCACGCTTTTAGGTGTGATAGGAGCCAAATAGGCCCTAAAAGACACGGTAGTTGCAACGGAAGATCAGAGACTAGTGATTTCACCTTGAAAATGGACAACAAACTAAGTAAGGAGCGTTTAAAAATGTTAGGTAATTTTTTAGAGGAGCAAATGAAGAAAGAGAATTTTATAGTGCCTAATATTGATGTAGCAGATGTGAGTGTACATCAAGATTCAATACCAGATAATGAAGTGCCACAGAATATACTGGATCAGTATGCTAAAGTGAATAAGGCAAAGAAAAATGAGGAGAAACAAGATGCCATGACAGACAGTGGTGTTAGTTCAGAAACAGAGAACCTTGATGATGAAAAATCAGGAAAAATTAGGAAATTAGTAAACCAATTCGAAAAAACAGATGTGAAAGATAAAATTAACAAAGATGATGAATTGATAACAAATTTAGAATCCATGGATAAATTAGCAGCTTCAAGTGAAACAATGAAATTGGAACGTAAAAATCCACATCTAATACTGACAGATACATTAAAAAAAGCTTTAAAACAACCTTTACCGACAGGACCACCTCCGAAAAAACCTCCACGGACTTTTACAGTTACTCCTATACCAGAAAGTCCAGAGAATGGTAAAAAGGATACAAAAAAAATGTTAGAAAAACTTGAACAGGTATTAGAGAAAAGAAAATCACTGACTCCACGCAAAACCTCACCGGATGTAGCTGATAATAATTTAAATAAAAAGAAATCTAAAGAAGTCCATTATTTATGTACAGAAATTTTAGACATTACACAGAGGACTTTATTAACTAATAATAATCCGTCAGATCCTATATCTAGGTGTTTTAATTCTTTAAATTGTGCCATAGGGACTTCTATGTCCAGCTTACCATATACAAGACTAAGCACACATATAGAAAACCAGGAACCACTTCCTAACCTCACCGAAAACATATGTTCGTGCAGTCAGGAAAATCTGAAGGACCAAATAACCAATATCAGTACGTTTTTAGCTGAAAAAAAATGTGCCAAGTGTCAAATGAGTAACCATATAAGTGATCGATTTAAATGCCATTTAAATTGTGATTGCAAAGTTGAAAAGTCCGAGTTCTATGTAGAGAAGGAACATATTTATGATGAGCCATATGTGGGTGACAATAACTATGTTAAAAAAAATAACTACGGAACTTTGAATCACTGGAAAACCAAAAGTCAAAGTAAAAGTTTAGAGGATTTAAGAGTCAAGGCATCAGCTGAGGTGAGTTATTATTCTATACTGATTAAATAAGTAAAGAAATATAATTATGAATTAAAAAAAATATTTTACGGTGTATGGAGAACTATAATAACTTTACTTAGGTAGAAGTTGGTTATGAAGTGGTTAAGTAAACATAACATATGTATGATGGTGCAACATCTATACTTATATACTATCCATACTATATCATACAATAAAGCAGAAGAATTTTTTTGTTTATTAGTTTAAACACGCTAATTTTTGGCACTACCAGTTGGATTATTAATATTCTTTTTGTATATGATAGCTAAATTCACGAGGAATAGTATAGGCTATCTAGTATTAGGCTACACCTTTCAGCTAGCCTTAAATATTGATTTTTGTCAGTAATTCGGAAGAAATAGCGCGCCCTAACCAGCTTTGTCCGCCTGCGCTGGCGTAATGGTTAGTGATACAAATACAATGTTCTAGAAAAATATTGATCCTTAGTACATCTAAAAAAGTCCGCGATACCATATCTCTTGTATGTGAGCCACAAAAAGATATTTTATGACAAAGTTTTGTTGAAAATTGAAAAGTGATTTATGCGTATTATTATTAGGCATGGCATATTAATACCTACGAAGGAAAGTTTCTTCATCATCAAGACAAGTTTATGTACATAAACTTTGCCCTTTATAGCATGTTATTTGGACGAATAGTTTAGGAGATAATGTAAAATTAAAATAATTCAACACTCTGCTCGTCGAACCTATGACTATAGGTGTAGTGGCGTGAACGAGCCGTGTTAGTTGTGACGCATAACCCTGGCCACCCGATAAAAATATTGTCTATACTGAAGTATTATAAATCATCAATCAGCGGTTTCTTTTAAATTATACGCGGGTAAACCGCGGGGCATGGCTATTAAAAGATATTTCTCCTATTGTCTCCTGAAAAAACCACATGTAGCATTTTTAAAATAATCACTATATTTCCACTTGTATTAAATTTATTCTGCACCCGTTCAGCTTGCCAGATTGTTTGACGTTGGTGGTTACTGCTTCACTCCTTAAAGTCGTAGCGTGAAGTAATGCAGCCTATAATCTTCTATCTGTCTATACATATAAAGCTCAACGTGTCTGTCTGTCTGAAAGAAAGCTGCAACTTATCAATGATGAGGTCAATATTTATGGATGAAGTTAGTGAGGCAGTATCATATGCGAAGCAAGCAAGCTTGGTGCGCGGTTGTACAGGAATATCGTTAATAAATACCAGAAACAGATACGGTCCCAGGATGGATTCCCGAGGGATACCAGCCTGTTAGTGTACATATTTACGCCAATATTAAAGATAAAAAGCATATTGAAAATCTTCAAAATTGGTTCATATTCTAACTGATTCGTTAGACAAAATTGCACTCATTTTAATGCACAATATTACTGAGTGTGCAGTGTAGTTATGTTCGCGCTCGTTTACGCGTACGCGATTCCTTTGACGCGCGCTAAAAAATCCGACACGGGGAACAAAAAAAATGGGGAACACGGCGCGAACCTGCGAATAATATTCGAATTGACTCCACATTCATTTTTCACACGTTCTCGCCTTTGCGCGTGATTTTCTATTGAGAGTTTGTTTAAGTACTAGCTATACCCGCGGCTCCGCTCGCCTTGACTATAAAATGCCGTCGATCGAGCGCACGCACGAATCGTGCTGCCCGCGCTCCAGCTAACGGTGGTCACTCTGGTATTTTAAAGACAAAAATGCTTATTGTGGGTAATTCTTACAAGATAGTTATTATGCTATCGCTTACTTTTTGTAGGTCTTTTTAAAGTCTACAATTATGTAGTACACATTCATACATATATCTTTTGTGTTTTACTCAGCGTAAGCCATTTAAGTGATCCAAATGAGTGTTTTATTTTTTGAATTGATTCAGTTTTAACAAGATTGCTTATTTTACTTTATCTAATAAAATATACCCATTAACCTAGCCAGATAGCATAGCTATGAACTAAAAAGAACATGTACATCAGACAAGTGGTATTCGCGTGAAAAGAACTTAAAAGGACAGACTGACAGAGAGACGTTGAGTTTTATAATATGTATTATACAAAGATGGTGACATATATACTGTAGTCTGTAGGTATATAGACTGGTGTATGATATGAAAAGATTATGGTAGTAGTAGGTTGGTATGTACAGACATATTATGTTATTTGAAACTGATTTGGCCCTTACAAGTGCCACTACACAAGGTGCATTGACCGTATGACTCAGAGTACAAAGTTGCTATTAACACTACTTACAACGTTATATTAAATAGCAGTTATAATTAACGTTTTATAATGTAAGTGTACAATGTGGTTTGGGTGTGAATTTATGCGTCCGTATATGGAATTAAAAACAGCGGCCGAAAGTAGTATTACCGCATTGTATATGAGTGCGTGGCTAGGACATAGCTATGTAGCATAGAGTTTTCTTCTATACATATACTACTACATACATATTATAAATCTCAATGTCTCTCTGTCTGTCTGTCCATTGTATGTTCTTTTCACGCGAAAATTATTTATCTGATTTATATGGTTTTTCCTTTAATTCATAGATATGTTATCTGGCCAGGTTATATGATATATTTGGTTACATGAAGTAACATATGAAATAAGCAGTGACGATAATGGCGAATCAATTCGGAAAAAGACGCATTTGGGGCGCTTAAATGGCTTACGCTGAGTAAACCATACGAGATATATCAAATTAATGTCGTACATAATTGTAGATCTCAATAAGACCTACAAAGTAGTCAGCCATAGCATATATCTACCTTTTAAGGATCACCCACAATAAGCATTTTTGTCTTCTGTTAATTGAGCGGGGGCAGCAAGATACGCGCTTGCGCTCGACTGACGGCGTTTTGCTTAGTCCACGCGAGCGGAGCCGCGGGCAGAACTATTAGGCTTATAACCTGCAAAAATATTTTGTCGAATCTGACTAATAGTTTGAGAGATTAGCTCGGTCAAAGTGAAAAAGAATCTCTTGAACTTTATTTTTTTTTCCTTCAAACGAGGAGATATTTCAGCAGGCTGGCATGATACCGACGACTACCGATGAAATTTGTGTCACCGACGGTCGCTGTTATTTGTGGACTGTACCATGCTTACCTTCCGGTACAGAAAAGTCATTTTGCCGAGCTAGTATTAAAGAAAAGTACAGTTATACATATTAGTATATCTATACTTTCATACTAATATAATAAAGCGGAAGAGTTGTTTTTGTTTGTTTGTTTAAACACGCTAATCTCTGAAACTACCAGTCGGATTCGAAAAATTCTTTTAGATTTTTGTTAAGTAAGTCGGAAGACATAGCGCACCCTAACTGCTTTGTCCGCGTGCGCTGGCGTAATGGTTAGTGATACGTAAATACAATGTTATACAAACTACATAAGCCACAAAAAGGTATTTTGTGACAAAGTGTTATTGAAAATTGAAAAGTGATTTATGAGTATTATTATTAGGCATTGCATATTAATCCCTACGAATGAACGTTACTTTAGCATCAAAACAATTTTATGTAGATAAACTTTGCCCTATATAGCATGTTATTTGGACGAATAGTTTGGGAGATAATGTAAAATTAAAATAATTCAACACTCTGCTCGGACCTATGACTATAGGTGTAGTGGCGCGATCGAGCCGTTTGAGTTGTGACGTATAATCCTGGCCGCCCGATAAAAATACTGTCTATACTGAATTATTATAAATCATCATACAGCGATTTCTTTTAAATTACACGCTGTTGAAACCGCGGGGTACAGCTAGTATACATATATTACTGTGAAATCACTGATGTGAATCCATTGAGGATTGATATTGGATCCTTTGTTATGCTTCGCTGCCTGTGAATCGGACCCCCGCCTGAGTATTTTTTTATATTTACAAATTGTCATGTCTGTCTGTAATGCTTCACCGATTGAAAGAGAACAGTGTAAATTGCATACTGGACTTTAATAACAATACTAGCTTTACCCGCGGCTCTTTTTTTTATCGTTATAGGATTTGGCGTAGTGGCCACAATCTCACCTGATGTTAAGTGACGATGTGGCCCAAGATGATAACACTCTAAACCTAGTGGAAGGCTGGCTCTCAAGTGCAGCTGCCGGAACACACCTATTGGTGTGTGGCGATAGATTTTCAACTTGAGGGTGGTAGCTAACCAGGCGGGCATTGGAAAAAGCCCTACCACCATGCTATGGTTTCCTCACGATGTTTTCCTTCACCGAAATCTCAGGCTCATTGCAGGGATTCGAACTCACGTCACTCGACGCGAAGTCGTACACGCTAACACTGAGCCATCATCGCTTCAAACACACTCTACACATACACATAGGCTCTGAACACACTTTACAGTTATTGGTTATTAATAAAAATCAATATCATTTTATTAGGTACCTACTTTAAATACTGGGCATACACTACGTAACATAAAATCAGCCACTGTGATTTAAACGGAAAAGGTTAGACAAATGGTAAGGCAAAGGTTTTTTATGTTACACAATCATATTGTGTATTATCTACTGGTTGTGCCGTGGCTCAGCTCGCGTGGACGGACTACAGATTGGCGTAGGTTGAACGATCGCGCGAATGTTGCTGTCCTCGCTCAATAGACGGAAGACAAAAATGATTATTGTGGGTGATCCTTAGAAGAGATATATGCTATCACTGACTTTTTTGTAGCTCTTTTTGAGATCTACAATTATGTAGAATATTAATTTGATATATTTCGTGTGGTTTACTCAGCGTAAACCATTAGAGCGCCCCAAATGCGTCTTTTTTCCGAAATGGTTCACCATTATCGTCACTGCTTATTTCGTATGTTAATTTATATTACAAAATATATCCTATAACCTGCCGATTAACATAGCTATGATTAAAAAAAAAATGTATATCGGATAAGTACTTTTCGCGTGAAAAGAAACATAAACAGACAGACAGACAGAGAGACGTTGAGTTTTATAATATGTATAGATTCACTGATATATTTTTTGTTAATGTTCCATACGCAATGACACTTACAGACGATTTTGTTTTAAAACAATAATGTCGGTGATACTGCAATATGTTCTATGTCAAAAGACCCGGCCTCAATTTTATTCATTGCTAAATATTTCTAGTTATTTTTACATTAGATCAACATTCAGAATTAATTTGCATAAGATTATATTGCTTTTACTAACGTTATAACTCCATGATACACATGTCACGAACCTAGCGAATCGTAAAAAAATTCTCCTGTAAAATCAGTTCATAGTGACATAGACCGTTTTGCAGTAACACCGACGATATGTTATGTATTTGTTTAAAAAAAATTTTGGATGTAAAATTATCTTTATCTCAATATATATGAGTACTTTTTAACCTAGCAATTACGCCTCAATGAGTATCTCATCGTCGGGCAATTAGAAATCGGGTAAAAGTATTAGAGAAAGTGCAGCATTGACACGGCATGACACAGTGTAACACCGATCAACGGCAGCAGGTTGAAATGTCACTCGGAACTAACGTCACAGTTAATCTCAATAGAGTTACAAGTGGATCTGTAGATATGTATTATTCAAGTTATATCTACTTCTTTTGAAACGTTTACTAGAGGGTAAAGGAGACGGATACTTTTTCATACAATCATGGGCCTGTATAAAAAGAGTGCTGTAAGAATATCAAAAATGGTGTCAATTAATAGTTAATACATTATTAAATAATCACCGGAAATTCTGCGGATTTTAGCAATTCGAGAACAGAGTTCTAAGATATTTTGTAAAAGTGAGTTCATGTAATAAACTACAATTAAACAAACTATTTTTGAAGTACTGTTCATATTTTTTGATGTATATACATATTTTGGAAGTGGCAGAGTTTTTAAGAAACTCATAAAAAGTCTTATAATTAGGCTACGATTTTATGATTTACATTACGAAATGAGTGATCCACATCTGCATAAGAATATTGGAGTTCGGAGTCATATATCAGCACTGAGCCCAACTAAAAATACAGTTCCGATCAAAAGATAACTCTCGAATCGATTTGTTAACATGAATAAATTTTAAGATTTAATTTTATTACGTATAAAGATACTATATGTTTTAGAACTTTAATCTGATAATTCCAAATGTTTAATTTTTTGATTGAATTTATTATCTGGTAATTGGCGTTCTTCAATTTTTTATTGTTTGGGTTCATTTACATCAAACTATTATCGATAATCTTTATTTATTCCTAAACTTACTTATTAGTTTTCTCATTTTATTGATTGTAAATTCTGATTTTATTTTACATTTATAAGTACAAAAATATAATTGATTTTATAAACCATACTTCAAGTAATTACATTCTTGGCCCAGAAATACTCGTCTCCTTTGAGAGCTGCGCGCGCATCACGTGACTACAAGTTCGACATGATGAAGATAGTTATTTAATTTTGTCAAATTAAAGTAATCTTTATTTCGCTGTAGCGTTAAATTATTTTTACACAGGCAAAAAGTCGGTAAAATCTATAAACTGGACCGCAGAGAAAAAGGGTCGGTTAGAAAATCTTCAATATCTTCAAAAGTACCTACCTGACCTAGCTTTATGAAATAAAGACTAAATTAAAGAATATTTTAATGTGTTTAAATGAAAATAAAAAAAATGAATTCAAGTTTTTTATTTTTAATAAATGTAAAATAAATAAAAATACGTATTTTTTCCAGTATTTTCGTAAATGTAGACTGGTTACAGAAGTGCCGTTTTCACACATTTTAGTACTTTGTGTTGCCTACGCGAGCTCGCAATGCTGCTGTTATGCGATTTGGCATACTTTTTACTAGGTTTTTGAGGCCATGCTGCGGAATATTCTACCATTCCTTTATTAGAGCTTCTTTCATTTCACGTAGCGTGATTGGCGGCGGATTCCGCTGACGTACACGTCGTCCCAGTTCGTTCCATGCATGCTCAATGGGATTTAAGTCGGGGCTGCATGCTCGCCATTCGATGTGTGTGTTAGCGACTTCTTGAATATAGGCAAACACAATCTGAACAGTATGCGGGCGGGCATTGTCTTGCATAAAAACCGCATTCTCGCCCATGCCCACTAAAAATGGACCAACGTAGTCATTTAGAATTTCAGTGAAGTATCTTTCTGCAGTTAAAGTTCCATTTTCTATCACCAGTGCGGCTTTCGAAAGAAATCCAACTCACACGTGAGCAGGGCCTCCTCAGTATGATACTTTTTCTTCTATACAGACTTGGTTATAGCGCTCTCTCGGTCTTCTGTACACTCCTTTCCTCCCCTCGTGCTTGTATAAATAGAATCTGGACTCATCTGAAAACATAACTCTTGACCAGTCATTCAGAGTCCAGTTCTCGTGTTTTCTACCATAACTCAACCTTAAGTCTATATGGTGTCTTTCTAGTTTTGGGCCATTTGAAATGTGTTAATGGCTTTAAGTTTGCTTCAGCCAGACGCAGCCTTACTGTATCCGTACTCAGATTGTTTTCTCCAGCTCGTAAATAATGATTCTTAACTTCAACAGCCGCAAGAAAGCGATATCTCAAAATTGTTGACACCATATAGTGATCCTCCCGCGATCCAGTTTGGATTCTGAACTGTAGAAAGAGTCACACCAACAGTTCTCGCTGTATTTCGCTGACTTCAAGCATTGCCAGGATCCTGGTACATTCTTCAGGGGTTAACGACATGATGACTTCAGAATAATAAAATTTATGAGGCAGAGACACCATATTTTTTAACATTTTTATTGCAAAACTAAAAAAACGCGAAAAATTTATTTGAATTTTTTGGTTCTAAATTCAAAAACGATCATTATTTTCCTTTTTTGTTTGTTTTATACCATTGTCAAAAATAAATAAAAAGGTTTTATATGTTACTTTATGTGGCATTAAATATTATTTAATTTAGTCTTTATCTCATAAAGCTAGGTCCAGGTACTTACTTATAAGATGATTTTCTAACCGATCCTTTTTCTTTACGGTTCAGTGTATATAATGTAATAATACTGAAGAGTTTTTGTTTGTTTGTATGTTTAAACGCGATATTCTCCGGAACTACCAGTCGAATTCGAAAAATTCTTTTTGTATATGATAGGTAGAATCATGTGGTCATCATAGAACCGGTAACAAAAATTTTTGTCGTCCACGCGAGCGAAGCCGCGGGCTCAGGTAGTATAGATATACTTAATATGAATATTAATACCTAGAATTTTAAATTGTTTTTTTTTGGTATCCTTATCTGAAATTTCGAGACAAATCAAGAAACCAATTCAATATTTCGGCACACCTGTGGGATCATTTTTATTTTAAAAAGTTATTTAAGACAATTTTGCGTTATTTTAAAATGCACCAGCATATCTATAACATATATGTAATGTATCGAGGAAATGCTGAATTTTACAATTAACATTAATTATATCCTGCACCCAGGCGGCAAGACACCCTTAACTCAGTTCTAATTTTCTTGGTGTCAGAACACGCTAACATTAAGCGATCTTCTTCCTTATTATGTACTAACTATATTCGGCCAACTTTCTACTGCGCCGCTAATGGACCCATATATATAGCCTATCGTTGTTATCACTTTCCATACTTGCCTACAGTTTGCCAGATTGCTTGACATACATGGTTCATAGCTTCGCTACTTAGGGTCGCAGCGCGAAGTAATGCAACCTATAATCTTCTATCTAAACATATTATAAAGCTCAACGTTTCTCTGTCTGTCTGTCCGTTTATGTTCTTTTCACGCGAAAACAATTTATCCGATTTACATAGTTTTCCCTTTAATTCATAGCTATGTTATCTAGCCAGTTTATAGGATATATTTTGTTAGATAAAGTAATATACCAAATAAGCAGTGATGATAATGGTGAATCAATTTGGAAAAAAGATGCTTTTGGGACTTACGCTGAGTAAACCATAAGAGATATATCAAAATAATATTCTAAATAATTGTAGATCTTAAAAAGCCCTACAAAAAGTCAGCTATAGCATATGTCTATCTTCTAAGGATCATCCACAATATATATACATATATACATATACATATATATATACATTTTTGTCTATAAAGATTGGCGGGCGATCGCCTTGGTTGGGAACGGGGCAGTAAGATTCGCGCGTCTACTCGACACACGGCATTCTGTAGTCCACGCGAGTGGAGCCATGGGCACAGCTAGTCCTTAATAAATGGGCTTCAAAATGCAAAAAAAAAATCTTTCAAATAGGTGCATTCGTTCCCTCTACATACACACAAACTCATAAAATTCGTACTTTCTTTTTAATGTTAGTATTTAAGTATTTCTCATATTTTGTACATAATTCACACACAAAATATTCAACAAAATGTTTTATCTCACGGCCTTCTTACATAATATGTACCTATGTATGCGCATGGATAAATACCGTTGAAAATAAATATACCATTCGCGTGCAATTGAGAACAAGAATCGTCGTTAAGCTGTTTTGATCGTTATGCTAGAGGGATTAAAGTTTATATTTGCTTTAGATTCGATTTAAATTGACAATAGGCTAAGTAATGAAACAATATGAAGGTGTTAACAACATGAATGCATATTAGAATCCGTTATATTTAGAATTGGCATTTAGTACACAATATGTGACTCTTCTTCAATTTACGTTGATGACATTTCTAGGGCTCTTTCGATACCATGTTGTTGTCGGCCTATATTAATTTCAAGCGATGATGACTCAGTGGTAGCATGTTCGGATACCGATCGATGTGGAGTCGAATTCTGTAATGAGCCGGAGCTTTCGGTGAAGGAAAATATCGCAAAGAACCCAATACCATTGTGATATGGCATTTTCTAAGCTCACCTGGCCAAAGCCAATTGAAAAAAAAACTTATTTTTATGGTCTTATTATATAATTAATTAGTTGTGCCCGAGCCTCCGCTCGCTTGAACTACTAAAAACCACCGCGCCAGTTATTTTAAAGATAAAAGGCTTATTATATTATTTGCACGGAACCATATTTTTTCTAAAACATAATTAGCTTAAGTTACTCCTTATAACATCAGCTTTCTGCCAGTGAATGTCCTGTCAAAATCGGTTCAACCGTTTCGGAGATTACCCGGAACAAACAGATAGACAGACAAAAATTTTAAATTTAAGATTATTATATGTACAAATAATTCTTAGCTGGCTCGGCAGTAATTATTCTGGCATGTCCATTGGCTAATAACTCGACCACAGCGCTACCAATCTTCATTTTTTTTGTCTTGAAAACTTATATAGGACCTTAACGAGCATAGCAAAAAGAATAATTACCTTTGTGTGTTTATTTAATGACTCTGTTGTCGCCAGTCGCAATATCTGCAAGGGATTTCTTGAAACTTGTTTCAAATAGAAAACTAGTCGCTATAACCGAATTCTGCGTTACATCCGAAGTTGGTATAGTGACATTATTTTCCTTTATAAATACACTTTAAATTGAAGAGACTCAAGTGTTATACTATATATATATATCCAAAAAGTCATTAGTCGTTATAAATTAAATCCATTGTAATTAAATTTTTGTGACTCTCCGTGTAACTTGTAATTTTCGGACTATTACTAACAGTAAAAAAAAGAATTAGCCATATCGGTTCATTCGTTATCAAGTTATGCGCTTTCCATCGGGCATCATTTTATAGCGTAAATAAATGCATTAGAAATGAGAGCGCTAAGAAGTATGATAGGAGTGAAATTGAGTGACAGGATAAGAAATAGTGTAATAAGAGAACGTTGTGGTGTGAAAGAAGATGTAGTGATACGGATTGAGAAAGTGATGCTTAGATGGTTTGGGAATGTAGAGAGGATGAATGAAAGAAGATTGACTAGACAGATTTATAAGATGAGTGTAATTGGGAACGTTGGAAGAGGAAGGCCTAGACGAACGTTCCACGATCAAATCGGGGACGTTTTGAAGAAAGGTCAGGTCCAGATTACTCTAAACCGACGAGCATGCATGAAAAGGTTGATGAATGTTGAGGAAGCGAAAGTTGTAGTTCAGGATCGTAGCAAGTGGAAGGACGTGTTCTCTGCCTACCCCGTTGGGAAAGATTTATGTATGTATGTATGTATCATTTTATATTTATTTACTTGAGTTATAGATTTTTCATTCGAACTTACATTAAATTAGTTATGGTACGTGGCCGTAATAGTCACTGTTCCAGTGTTTCACCTTGGGCGACCGGTTTCACATCCTGCCGCGAGTATCATTAAACGTTACGACTTATCCTTATCGTATGTATTTTAATCCTTAATGATAAAACACTATCTATGACCCACGGTTTTCTCCAGTCTTCTTTGTAGCGCCCAGACTATCCATAATAAAAAGTTTATTTAAAGATAAAAAGATAGGACTCTCTTTTCTTGCAAAAAGTTGTCGATATCGAAATGTATGGGACAAGTTTTTTGCGATTTTTGAGTATTCTAACCTCATTTGGTCCGATATAGTTACAATCCTTACAAGAGGATCGCATGACATGAAAAAAAAATTGTGTAAATTGCTAATTCTATAGTTGATTGTATACTTAAAAAAATGTTATTGCAGGGCAAAATGTCTCAAAAAGTTAAGGACAGTCATCTCAGAAAGTTTTCTTGTAGCTATTGTATTGTATTTATTGTAGCTGTACATATATTCTACTATAACTTCCAGGAAAATATTTTACTGTAATCTGGCAACACTGCTGTAGTTTTGTGATCATTAACAAATAACACGGCAAATAATATCAAAACATGCTTTGTTACCTATCAAATGATACTCCGTCTTATTATTGTTTTTGGGAATAATTTTTACAATGTAATTTTGACACAATTAAATACTAATAGTTTTAAAATTGTTGGCGTGTTCTGATGTCTCCATCTGCCTTTTCCTCAAATCTATGTCTTACTCAATTTTTGAGTAAAATTCATATAAATATAACTAACAACTAAAGGAAAAGTTGATTGAACTTTATGAAATTTAACGCGATAGAAGTTAATTTATAAACTTTTATCTTCGATTGGCAATCGCCTGGGGGCTCAATCATAACATATTTTCAAGACAAGACAATTTAACATCGATTGTTGGATACAAAATAAAGCTAACGTTACAAAACAGCTGTTCTTAAAAACGAAAATAAACACGACCGCAATGTCGAGGAAGTGGGATAACTAAATTTAGATCCATCGGCTTATTTATATGGTCTTACCGCTTAAGTACAGCCAGCCATATGGTACGGGTTGTTTTATTAGAATTTGTTATTATGACGTGGCGGTCCGCGTTCGTAGTTCAACTGTTGAGATGTAGAAGTTGAGACTTATTGGAATCAGGGGCCACTCGGACAGATTAAGAGCGAAATGCGGGCCACCACAAATAAAAGCAACTGAATAAAAGTTTAAAAAGAATTTACTGAAATTACAATTTTTTAATCGAAGTATTAGCACTGCATTGAGTTAATAAGTTTGTAGAGCGCACACAGCACAAACCTATGGTCTCAACAACATATTCAGAATTATTGGCATTGCTTTTATTTGTCGCTTTTTCTTTTAATTCGTTGGCGGGCCGCACAGACATACACAGTGGGCCGCGGTCTGTGCACCACTGAGTAATAGTGACTCAGTAGTGGCATGACCGCTCACCGTACCGATTTGCGTTGACGATCGACGTGGGATTGTACGTTGCAATCAGTCTGAGCTTTTGTTGTTCGAAGACATGGGTGATGATAATATAGCATGGTGGAAGGGCATTGTCTATTTTTATAATAGCAAGGCAAAGTGACGTCACTAATAGTAAATACAGTAGAGTAAAAATTAAAAATATTTTATTCAATTTAGGACCTAAGAAGGCACTTATGAATGACAATATACGATTACCGATTCGGAAAACATCAAAATCGTCGAGAGAAACTCGATCGGGCTTATTTTTTTTTCGTTTTAGTTTTGGCGTAGTGGCCACAATCTCACCTGATGTTAAGTGACGATGTAGCCCAAGATGATAACACGCTAAACCTAATGGAAGACTGGCTCTCAAGTGTAGCTCCCGGAACATACCTATTGGTGTTTGGCGACAGATTTTTAACTTGAGGGTGGTAGCTAGCCAGGCGGGCATTAGAAAAGTCCTACCACCATGCTATGGTCTCCTCACGATGTTTTCCTTCACCGAAAGCTCAGACTCATTACAGGGATTCGAGCTCACGTCAATCGACGCGAAGTCGTACACGCTACCACTGAGTCATCATTGTATAACAACTTTTTTATTATTGTTTTTAAATATTTTTATTGTTCACAATTATTGTCATTTTTAATGGATATACAGAGAGAATCGCTTCCAGACATCACCCTCAATCACGTAATGATCCAACCTATAATATCTAACTTAAATATCTATCTTGCTTAACATGATTCTTGAACTTATTATACGGCAAATCGGTAATGGGGACCATCGATATCGAACAAATCATCGGCGGTTTTCGTTGTCACGCCGGTTTGCAGCGTCTCGGCAGCTGGATGTAGCTGGTGATCCCGAAACGCGACATAATAAGGCAGAGTCACTGTGCCAGAAAATAAAAAATCTTTTACCTGAAGCGATAATATCTAAGTGGTAGCGTGTAAGGACACCGCGTCGATCGACGTGCGTTTCTAATCCCAATTCGCCTGACAATAAACACAGAAACAATGAGCCTGAGGTTTTCGGTGAAGGAAAACATCGTGAGGAAACCACAGTACCGTTAGTAGAGCATTTTCTAATGCTCTAATAATTAATAATCTAATCTATAATTAATAATTCTAATATTAACCACCCTCAAGTTGAAAGTCTGTCGCCAAGCACCTATACTCGTAGGTGTATTCCGACAGCTGGACTTAAGAGTCAGCCTTATAGAGCCTTTTAACTGATAATGAATATCGATACAATATTTTACATATATTTAACCTTCGGGGATCCACTTTTCACAGTCTACTATCATTTATGTTACCTGATATATTAAAGACCTATTTCTATGTATTTTAATTTAAAATTAAAGGATTTTAATAAATTATTACGTCCTCTTTTTTACACCATTACGATTTCTGAAATATGTTACGAGTGGTAAAACATGTTACATTATTAACTACTAGCGGCCTGCCCCGGCTTCGCACGGGTATTTAACAGAAATTTCAAAAATTATAAATTTTAACACACCCTATTTTTTGTGTCGTGAGTTACTAAGAAAGAGTACATTATAGAAAAAGATTTTCAATTATTTTTTATTATTATTTTTATTTATGCTATCTGTATTATTTTTTACTTTTTTATTTTCTTTTTATTTCTTAAATTTGTAAAAAGATCATATCTACAAAACTACTACGGCATTACTATTGCATGTTTTAACATAAAAAAGTAATTATTATGACATAACAGTAATAGTCAGACATATGTACGGACTTTTTTGTAGATATTGATGTCCTCTTTAAAATTGTAGTACATCACTTTGCTTTATTGTCAATAATTTCCACAGCGTACGCGATATAAACATTTTTTTGGTATTTTTTTCACACGTTGGGTTACATTATCGAAGTTTTCATACGGATCCCTAACTTTTTTTAAAATATTCTATCACCTATGTTCATCGGGGATAATGTAGGATTCTAATAGTAAAATAATTTTTCAAATCGGTCCTGTAGTTTCAGAGTCTATTCAATGCAAACAAACAATCAAATCTTTCCTTCACTAACCTTTTAATTTCTCTTATTACCCGTTTCAATAAATGTATTGTTGCAACTTTTCCTGATAATGACTGCTCTTTTCGTGACTCAAGTTGGATGAATTGCTATGTACACGCATCTTTGTAAATATTCTAAAAGATATTTTTATACTCTGTGTTTGTATAGCAAGACAACCTTTATATTGCACAAGAGTTGTTGCTATGCCCTGTTAATATTTTCAATATAACACAAATGAATATTACTTAGTACTGAGTAAAAATTACCCAAATTACCAACTGGTTAGTGGTAAAAAAAGCATGATATTTTATTGTGTACTTTTTGTATCACTTATGACGTGAATCTTGTGTGAAGTATGTATGATATTTATACTCTGTAAAACAATTAATGCTTTGGATTACCAGGCCGTATTAATCATGGTTCGTTTGCCACGGTACTGTTATCATTGCGAAATTAAACACACCATTCACGTGTTATAAATGTTTCTCGTGTTGCATAGTGTTAGTACGCGCCTGCATACTTATCATTAACAAGTTTAATATCGTTCTCCAAGCACGTGTTGAATACATTCAGCCAGTTGTATTTTAGATTCAGTACCGTTTTTATGATTAGCGCACTTGGCATGGCTGTTTTTTTTTAAAGTGGCTGGTGGTAAGCACAGTACGATTGATCGACAGTCCATGACCTTTCTGTATAACTGAATACAACACCGGTTAGCAACGTGGGCGGACCCTTTTTAACATGGAGAAACCCGTCATGGGTACACAATTTCTTCAACTCTGGACATTTCGTAGTCACATCCGATACATCTATACATATTATAAACCTCAACGTCTCTTTGTCTGTCTATTCGTTTATGTTCTTTTCACATGAAAACCACTTATCCGATTTACATGGTTCTTATTTTAATTCATAACTAAATTATCTTGCCTGGTTATATGATATATTTTGTTATATAGAGTAAAATACGAAATAAGCAGTGACGATCATTGTGAATCAATTCGGAAAAAAGACGCTTTTGTGGCGCTTAAACGGCTTATGTTGAGGTAACCATAAGAGCTATATTAAATTTACTTTAATATTACCTCTCTTTCAATACAGAAATACGCTTTCACGGTATATACATACAAATGTAGTACACTAAACTCATACTTATAACCGCTGCGCACGCATAACTCTCTGGGTATCGAGTGAAAATTAGCGCTGGATGACTTACCCTTGCGTGTGTGTGAAAATCAAATGTCTGTTATTTCTTTCTTTCTCTAAATTAGTGTACCTACTACATAATTGTGGATCTTAAAAGAAATTCAGTGATAGCATGTCTATCTTGTAAGGATCACCCACAATAAGCTTTTTTGGGGCAGCACAACTCGAGCGTGCACTCGACCGACAGCATTCTGCAGACCACGCGAGTGGAGCCGCGGGCACAGATAATCATTTATATTAATGATAATTTGTTCTGGTATTGTAACTAAAGCCTCGTCTCTACCCTGGAACTTCTTTACCTCTTCATAAGAATGTAGATAACCATTTCTCTATTCCTTTACAGTTATGGCTTTAAATTTTTCATGAACTAATTTCATTATAGCGTATTCATTGTTACTTTTTTGCGACGTAAGCTATCATTACCCCCCATATATTTCCTATAGAATTAAATGTATAACAAATAATTACAATGAACAACAAATAAAATCAATGAACAAATTAGTAAGAAAAGAATAACAGAAAGATGCATGACACTTCTAACGCTACTTATAAGCGAGAGTGCGAGGCACCGCGTGGTAGCGAGCGCAAACTGGTTTATTCCGGTTTTAGTCACTGTTGTGTATTACACTACTTATCGGTACTATCTGTTCGATCTTGTATTATTTATCTGTATGTTGATTGAGAATTGCGGACTTAGCGCTGCGCTATTGATTGACTTTTCAACCCTTCACCTTGTTATCGATTGACATTGAATATACCCTATTCAGCAGTATTGAAGTATAAATAGGGTTATATAAGATATGTTTGCTTCCTAGATTTATAAACTAGCTTGTGAAGGTGATGTTTATATTGCTTTGTTTATGAAATTTAGATTACATATACAAATAGACGTTATATTTGTAATTTATATAATACATACACTATACAGTTAACACATGTATTAAATTAAATGAATATTATATATTGCAGTTACGAATTGTAATTGTTGATGGAAATTCTTTTCAATAATTTAACTACAAGTAAATTGTAATTGTAGTCGGCAATTACATGTTGTAATTATAATCTGGTTATATTTTGGTAGTGACTAAAAAGTTTGGAATTAAATTGGCATTGTGTGAAAGTGTCTTGTTAATTGTTAACTATATTGTTTTTTTTTATTATTAAACAAATTTTTAAGTATGTTCGGACTCAGTTCTATATGATCCTTTATTATTAAGCCTTTATTGCTGCTACAAATTACATATATGTATAAACTAAAATGTTCTTAATCTTTACACATCAGGTGTCCCGTTATTAGTGGTCAGCGTGTCATGTGACACGTAGGCCTCTTCCAACTGTTTCCATAACATCCTATCGTTTCGTTTCGAAACGAACGATATGATCCTTACAAATAAATAAATTATGGGCTAGTGTTTATTAATTGTAAAAACGTGAATAAAGATAAGCGGTTCATAAATTATTGATAAGCAAACTATACGTCGATACTATCGGCAGACGGACACGCTTTATATTTTAAACAATATCGCGATATTCATACTACAACAACAAAAATATGTATTCTTAACTAGCTTTGCCCGCGGCTTCGGTCGCGTGGACGACAGAAGAAATCGTAATTTTTTGAAACTTTATAACCTTTTATTGAATGAAGGTAAAGTGTTTTTTTTTTATAAGGACCAAGTTACTAAGAGGTAAAATAATATTAATAAAAAAAGTAACTGGTGGTAGTATTTACGTGATGCACGCATAACGGCAAACCTCAATCATTTTATTTATATAGATTAAAAACTATACTATACTAATTATATAGAAGAAAAAATAAACAAACCACAAACTCAGGATCAATAAATTCGTGTAAAAAAATAGATAAATAAATTCATGTATTATCACGGGAAGGCAATAATAAAAAGTTTGTGCATCTCTGCAAGCTACTGATTTTGCGTGTGTAGGTGCAAACATATTTATAAAATGTGCTTTGCGTCCTTACTAAGGTTAAGTTTACTAACAATATTGGATATCTATCTGGAATAAATATTATTATTATGTTAAAACTAATTGGCCCCTTCCAATAGTTAATAACTCGACCACAAACCAACCTATCCCATTCCCCTCTTATAGAACCATAACGAACAAAACATAATAAGAATTACGCATATCCATCGAGTTATTATTTTTGGTTTATCATCTCGTTAACTGAATTTGAAACCATATGATGATCTACACATACAATACAATCCATAGATACATTGATGTATATTATCACAACTAAAATCAACTAAGACATTTTAGCGCCACTAATTTTAGTTTAAGGACATTTCAATACACTCGGCCTCCAAGTTTTGTAACCTTTCTGTTAACGCCAACCAAAATAAAACATAATTATGGCTCTAAAGTTTATTGTGGACATGAATTGTCTCAATGCAATAATTCAAACAACACTTTGCTTTAGGATTATATGAGTAAATATACTTACGTGTAAAGGTCTTGGTTGACATACCTTCTGGCTATTTAGGGCTCTACGTGCAGGCGAAATTTAGGTCATGTGTTGATATTTCGTTTTATAAATGAAGGATAATGAACTTAGTTTTCTTCAGAGAAAGACGGTCTTCAGCTTGTACGAGATTACTTTTTTTATGGTTATAGGTTTAGCGTTGTGGTCACTTTCTTCTGATCTTAAGTGACGATGTGGCCTAAGATGGTATCACGCTAAGCCTAGTGGACCGTGGAAGACTGCCTCTCAAGTGCAGCTGCCGGAACATACCTATTGTTGCTTAGCGACAGATTTTCAACCTGAGCGTGGTAACTAGCTAAGAGGGTTTTAAAATAAGTCCTACCACCATGCTATGGTTTTCTCATCATGCTTTCCTTTACACCGCAGGCATGGAACAGAAGTGTGCTGTTGTTCGAAAGGACGACAATGCCCTGCTGAAGAATTATAGGCCCTTCTCACTTCTGAGTCATGTTTACGAGTTTTTTTCGAGAGTTTTGCGAACCGTTTCGCACTCCCGTTTAATGACTTCCAGGGTCCCGACCAAGCCGGTTTGCGAAAAGGCTTTAATACCGTGGACGACATACATGCATTACGGCACTGGACGTCTTTCGGCTGAGATGATGACGAGAGACGGCTACATTTGTTTTGTGGGATACAGAAAAGGATGATAGGAGAGACTGAGGGATAGGATTTTAGTGAACGATAGTGATGTCTGGAAACGACTCCCTCTCTAAATAAACCTAAAAAAAACCCGATCGAGTTTCTTGCCGGATTTATCGATGGCTGGAATGCTTTCTGAACCGGTGATAGTGTTTTGACGTTCATGAGTGGCCTTCTTAGGGTCTAAACAGAATAAATTATTTTTGATTTCGATGAGAATAAAATTGTTACTAGTTCAATTTTTTATTAGAAAAAACTGAAATGAACAAAATAAAAAGATTTATATTTTACATAATCTAGAGAAAAATTGATTATAATTTACGTTATCGTATTAGTGTCTGCTATTTGTTTATCAGATTACGTCGTATGACTGTACACTCAAACTGACCGATCGATCAACGTGTCAGAATTTCTATTTGAATTTTCCATTAATATCGTTTAGGTATAGTAGATTACTTCTCTGCCAACAACATGAATTACGATAATAGTATTGTTATTATATTAATTACTAGCTATGCACGCGACTCTGCCCGCGTGTACTACTAAAAAAGTTTTTTTTTTTTTTACTAAAATAAGTTATTCGTTATAACATCAGCTATCTGCCAGTGAAAGCCCCGTCGAAATCGATCCCACCGTTTCGGAGATTAGCGGGAACGGAGAGACAAGCAAAAATTTTAAAATTTGTGGATTTGCTATAGTTAGCTGTTATACTTTCATATGCATTTATTAAAAATGTTTTATGTTGACATTACAAACAGACACTTCAATTTTATGATATTATAGATTGTACCTTTGTTATTATTGCGACCATTTTGAGGAAAAACTAAAAAAGAAATGTGTTAGGCTTAGGATACTCTTAACATCTCACTGTCGTCCTGTAGACATAACAAAAAAAAATAATTGGGTAGTTTTTCTGTGGTGTTCCTCCAAACAAACTAAATGAGAACGTTTGTATGTCTGGATGTTTGTTACTCAATCACGGAAAAACGGCTTAACGGATTTGGATGAAATTAGGCACTCGTATAGATCAAAAACTGGATTGATACATGCGACGCTTTTTATCCCGGTAAAGACCCGTTGCTGAAGTCGACGCGACAAAGTCACGCGCAGAAGTTAACAATATATTATAAAGTAAATACTGTGTCAAAAAAAAATCCACTATAATTATGTCGAAAATATTGTAAAGCATGGCGAAAAAAAAAAATACTGTTATAGTCTGAGCGTTTAATATCAAAAAGTGCATCATCGCAATTGTTGTATTTCGTATATAAATTACATGAGAAACTATATTATTTTAGAATTTTCACACTTATTAGGAAGAAATTGAACGTTCTTCAAGAGCTATTCAAGGTCTTAGGTGTTAGCGTTTAGCGTACCTCCCCTACACATAAAGTGTTACAGTTCTCCTTGTCTATCCCATCGTGTGGGCTGTCAATAAATAGTTTGTTCAAAAATATTACGAGTTTGTGAAAACCATTTTTCGATTCAGGGATCTCTTTGCGAAATACTAAGCTTTCAAGTGGTAATTTTTGTTAGAGTCAAGTGTCCTCACCTTCTGCCGGCTAGATATTGCCGGCAAATTCATAGCAGTATTATATATAATGAAGTTAAAAGGAAAACTATCAGAGGTAAGTAGGCTTTACCAAGTTAACGAGTAATAGTCAATCAACTTATTGTACTGGGAGAAGTAATTTCGTACAAATTCCAATGAAAATTACTTAATGCCCTAAGTCTGCACATTGTGACGGGCAACTACGGAACTCTACATTGCGCGTGGCCCGACACGAACTTGGCAAATATATTTTTTAAGATTGTTTTATTGTCATCGTGTTAGTTAGTTATTGGCCTTTAAAAAATTTGCATAGCAATCGTAAACAGTTAAAACTAAACTTCTTGACACAATTTTTTTTTTTTTTTATATTAAATATTTAAAATAACTTTCAAGAAATTAAAAAAAATAGTTTGTACGGTATTGCTTCGCTCCTAAGTGTCGAAGCATGATGTTAAATCATTACATAGTATAAAACAAAGTCGCGTCGCTCTGTCCGTCCCTATGTATGCTTAAATCTTTAAAACTACGCAACGTATTTTGAACGGACGTTGAAGCGGTTTTTTTTAATAGATAGAGTGATTCAAGAGGTAGGTTTATATGTATAATACATGCATAGTATTGTAGAGAAACACTGATAAATTTAGAGGTTTCTAATGTGATGTCGTAAATAAACACATTTTTTGCGCTTACATTGCAAACGCTGGCTGAACCCCACGAGATAAATCAAAATAATGTACTACAGTATTGTACACCTTAAAAAGGTCAACAAAAATGTCAGCGATGGTATGTCTATCTCTTAAGGATAATCCACAATAACCATTTTTTTTATCCTTTACATTTTACGGAAAAAAATGGCTTATTTACGAAGTGATTTTAAGCAATACAGCATTAATCCTTATCCAATTAAGTACCACATCACATACAATGTCTGAATACATTGTCCATTTAATATAGATCAATATAGCTCTTTACAACATGTAATTTAAATGAATATTTCCGAAGATATTACAGATTTCAAATGTAGGGAAGAGCGGTGGTACCGGCCCTATATACCAAGGTCAATTATATGTCGCTCTTTCAAGAGTAACCTCTAAACAAAACATGTTTGTATTGTCTAATGACAAAAAAGCTGTAAACGTTGTTTAAGGACATTCTGTAGTAGGTAGGTTGTATATTTGTATATTTAGTATCAGCATTGCACCCGTGCGAAGCCGGAGCAGGTCGCTAGTAGTTTATAAAAATAAATAAATAATTTTTTTTATCTGATTTACGTCCGGAGATTAGCGCATTCAAACAAACAAACTCTTGATAATGGCATTCTAACTAAATTAAGTTCTTAATCTTTTGTTATGTCGTGTCGTGTCGCATGTATTTCGCAGATAAGTCTGTTGCATGCAAGCTGGCGTCCATTGTTTGTGTCAATATGCTGATTTGTATCTATGTAGGTTACTCTGCAAAGTGACTGGCGTACCCGTAAGCATTGCGTTGAAAAGTTTACGACAGTAATTGTAATGGGTGGACAGTGACTTTGAAACTGCGTATTTTTTTTTCGTAGTGGCTGGATTTTATCACTTTTTTTTTTTCGGAGTTTCTCTTTGTATATAGGTTTTTTAACCTTAACAAAAAGTGAATTTCGTTGTGTGACCCCTCCGCGCTACTTATACTGATCACGTGTATGTTGTATTTACTTGTCATTTGTATAAGAAAATCTCTCGGTGGTCGTCGTTGTTTGGATTGTACTGTGCTTGCCATCAGGGACAGTACAGTCAATGTGCTGAACTAATAAAAAAAAAATATATAATAATATATGTTATTAGTCAGATCGCGATTTGATTGCAATCACTGCAACAGTCCGAGCCGAGGTCGGCCACTTTGGCACCCTCGGAAATAGTTGCATTGCTTTCGTGGCTGAGTGCCTTAAGCGTTCGCCCCCAAGCCCGGGTGAAGCTGTAAAAGCCGTTTGAGGCAAGTATGTTATCTATACATATTATAAAACTCAACGTCTCATTTTCCGTTTATGCTACTTACTTTGAAGCGAAAACCTTTTACCCGTTCTGCATGTTTTTTTTTAATTCATAGCTATGTTATTCGGCCAGGTTGTAGGATATAAAGTATTATAATAATTAAAGATACATACGCAATAAATACTGACGATAATGGTGAATCAATACGGAAAAAAGATGCATTTTGCCTCATGAATCACTTTGCCCATTGATGAAAACTGTATGAAAATCCGTTCGGTAGTTTTAAGTAAATCGCGTACATTGTTGCCAGAGGCTTGCTCACTGTAATACCGTGCCCTTCAAAACTGCAAAACTTCATCGATTTACTGAGGCCATTGGTTTTTATATCAGTTCCAGTGATGCCAAAGTGACGCAACATTGTCTAACTAACGAGGTTACGGCGTCCGGTTTTGCTATCACTCTGATAATATTACCATTCGTCTATAGTCAAACTGGTTTTGAGTGTAGGCACTTACTAGTTGTGAGTCGTTAAATATTCGAATATACATATTTTTTTTCTTTTAAATCAACTCGTTATCGAATGTTATAGTACACTGTTTTAAAAAGCTCGCATAAACATGGCGCTTGACCAGTTCTTGAAAGCAGGTTTCTTGAATTACAATCTCCAGGTCATCGCTCTTAAGAATCAAGTGTATCAATTTAAAAAGAACCGGCCAAGTGCGTGTCGGGCCAGCCGAAGTGTAGGGTTCCGTAGTTGTCCGTCACAATACGCAGACTTAGAGGGGGCTCGGCTTAAACTGATTTTCAAGTGAATTTGTACGAAATTTTCGTTTTTATCTACTTATCCAAATACAATATATAATTTGGTTGACTATTTCTCGTTAACTTGTAAAGCCTATTTAGCTGTGATAGTTTTACTTTTAGCTTCAATATATGCTACTTCTGTGATTTTTTTTTAACTTATCCAAAAATTACCATTTAGCTTGCTTGGAGGGGACACTTGACTCTAACAAAAATTATCACTTTAAAGTTTAATATTAAGTCCTTACATATGATATTGGCTTTTTTTGAAGTGGCCACCTTGATCTCAAATATCTGGCGTTTGGTTAGGAATTCAAATTTAGGCTTGTGTTTCGAATTTACTGATTCATTTGTTTTCGCACCATTTGTTTTATTTGACATAGTTCTTTTCACAAAATAAAAAACTTAAAATATCGCGTTGTTAACAAGAGTTCCACCGTGGCATCAGCGCTGCAGAAACGGCTCGAAGGATTAATGATGTGTATGGGGAAGCTACTGTAAATGAAAGCACGGTACGTTTTTGGTTCCAACGTTTTCGTTCTGGAAAGTTTGAAGTTTCGAAACAAAAGCTCGTGAACGGCCGGAAACCTTAGTTGATAACGAAGAATTAAAGGTGATCGTGGAAGTGCATCAATCGCAAACCACGTCACAGTTAGCGGCAGGCGGAGTGATAAAATAATTTTAATTAACTTGAAACAAATTGGTAAAGTGAAATAGCTCGCAAATGGGTACCGCATGATGAATTGACTGAAACATATCAACAAACACGCATCGAGTGCTGCGTTACATTACTCAACCGCTACAATAACGAGGGAATTTTGAATCGTATTGTGACGAAAAATGGATCCTTTACGATAATCAGAAACGCTCATCACAGTGGTTGAACCCAGGAGAACCGACCAAATCCTGTCCCAAGCGAAAGTTGACTCAGAAAAAGTTTACCGTGAGTTTTTGGTGGACCAGTGCTGGTGTCATACACTACAGCTTTCTAAGATCTGGCCAAATGGTAACGGCAGACCTGATTTGTCAATAATTCTAAACCATGATGGGAAAAGCTAGCTGTTAAACAACCGAGACTGGTCAATCTCTCTAGCCCACTGCTGCTTCAGGACAACGCTAGACCCCATACTTTACGACAGACGGTCGCTAAATTAGAGGAACTGAGGTTGAAATGTCTCCGACACCCACCACAGTTCCCGTACCTTGCTCCAACTCCTCTTTTTTCAGAATTTGGACAATTTCTTGCAAGGAAAAAATTCAATACCGTTGAGGCTGTCCAAATCGTCTTCAACGATTCAGCAATGGAATCACTGAACTACCTTTAAAATGGCGAAAGTGCATAGATAATAATGGTACATACTTCGAAAATGTATAATTTCATAATATTTTTTTCGTTTACTTTTTGAATATAAAACGCTAATTTCATATGTAAGGATTGTTTCGGAAACGGATCCCTGTATCGAAAAATGATTTTCACAAACTCGCCATATCTAATCTATTCAACGTCACACCACACCATGAGATAGACGAGAAAGAAAATCGTCACCACTTTACTTTTAAGAGAGATACTTATCTTAAATGGACGTGAGCATTTTTCACAGGACTTATGTTGTCGAAATTTGGTATTCTGTGACTTCAATGATATTAGAAAGACATGGCAACATTGGCCTAATGCGTCAAAATCATCTGGAGCCCTAAGTCTTCACCAACTTAAAGCAGAGATATCGTGTTTGGGCTCACTGGAATGGTCTCAATGAAGAGCTTACTCGTGTCGGGGGTTTCTTAAATTCTCAATTTGTGTTGTTTTCATATTACGAACATCTCAAACATACTAAACTTTTACCATTAACCATCAACCATTGGTTTAGTCAATCCTGAGAAGAAATATTGAATGAAAAGAAAAAATATGTTAAAAATTTATTTTCTCCACAACCAATCGAATTTTGAAGCTTTCAGGATTTTAGTATTTTATTATTAGTGCCTAAATATCCTTTAAGTATCATTTAAATATATTTCCAGGATTGATTCACCATGCTTAATTTGAATCCATACAACCGTTAAAGCCTGACTGAAGGACATACATACAAACAAACATACTTTCACATTTATTATATACTAGCAAGCAACCACGACTTCGTTCGTGTTTATAAACCTTAATAAGAATACCAAAATAGCCTATAGGCTAGTGATATATCACTCAGGGATAATATACTTAGCTACTTATGACTGAACGATTTTTGAAATTGGATCAGTAGTTTCAGAAATTACCCCTCGCTATTAATATACAAAAACTTTAGTTCTTTATAGTAGTCATGAATTTAATATATATAGATCGGCAACTGTAAAGAGAAAAGGAGCAAGGTATACGTTTGCCAGAACGAGTTAGGGATACGAGACCATTTTTGTATGTGTTATCGGCCTACGTAGATCGTGACCAAAACAAATTCCACTTATTTTTGCTTAGTAGACGCGTTTAATTTGGTATTTGAATGTTTTTTTTGTAATAAATAGAAAGATCATATATAAGTTTTATAACAACCTTTTTTTTTTCGAAATATTTCAAAAGTTATTTCATATTAAAAATTAACGTTTGAATTCAGAACTGAAAACGCGCCGATCGTTCCCGAATAAATCCGAGCGCGTGTGACGTCAAAATTTCTACTCATTGTAGCGCACAGCTGTTATAGTGCTGTGACACTTAATCGATGAAATTCCTATAACATTATGACGTCACAAACCTGACGATCAATCGTAATTGTTTGATAATTTAATAGCTTTAATTGACACCATTTTCATATTCTGACATCTCTTTTTATCCAGGCGCAATATTGTATGAAAGAGTGTCCGTCTCCTTTGTTACGTCATTTCTTTGCCGTACTGTGAGGTTGTGGAAATGTCTCCCGGCCAGTGTGTGCCTCCCTTCCTACAACATGGAGTCCTTCAAGCATAACGTGAAGAGATATTTGAGCAGGCGGGCATGACAGCGAAGATTGACGATGATTACGTAAATCCCATAGTTGTCGCCGATGATATTTTGATTGCACTGTGCTCACCGTCAGGGTACGGAGTAATTACTTTGTCGTGATTCGATAAAAAAAACTTCGATTACTTCACAATTTGGCACTTTAAAAAGTATTAATGTTTTAAAATCATATTTAAAAATGATGCTGTGAAATTCTGAAAAAAAACAATAATATAAGTTATAGTAACAGTAACTCGTTAAACTGGATTATGCAGTTAAGTTACGGTTAAGCGAAATCATTCCACGTATCCGGGAAGTGAATTCCGTACGGCATCCGAGCCCGAGGAACTATTATAGTGTAGAAAGTGAACGCGGACGTTTATATCCGCGAATGCGCTGTGGATGTAATCGAGTACCATACTGAAAACGAAAGAACAATATAGGTAACGATCAGTTTTTTGTTCTTTAGAAAGAAAGCGACTTTTTTATTACAATAGAAAATTATGAAATTGTATAAGAGACTTCCACCGAGTGCTATTAGGGCTTGTGTAGACGGCGCCGCGAATACACCGCGGACGCGCTGCCACCGCGCATTTACCGCCTCTATGCTGTGTACACGGCACCGCGCCGCCGCCGCATAATTTTCAATATCACTGTACATTTTTAGTAAAACATTGCTAGCCACGAATTTTTACATTTTTTTTTTTTTTCGATCTGACTATACTGTTAGCTATAAGGGCCCAGGAGCCTCGAACGGCTTTTACAGCTTCACCGGACTTGTCTAGCCACGAACATCATACGTGTTTGTTTTATAGAGTAAAAGATCAAAATTCAACTATATCCATTAATCAAACGGAGTGGTAGGGATAGCA
This sequence comes from Saturnia pavonia, assembly GCA_947532125.1. Classification (NCBI taxonomy): domain Eukaryota; kingdom Metazoa; phylum Arthropoda; class Insecta; order Lepidoptera; family Saturniidae; genus Saturnia; species Saturnia pavonia. The sequence goes on from OX383922.1 coordinate 3,334,004, forward strand.
ACCACCATACACATAATAATAAACTAGTCATCTCACAGTGATTTTCGTCTGGTTTGTCGTGTTTCGGGTATTCGAAGCAATGATGGCTCAGTGGTACCGTATACGACTTCGCGTCGATTGACGTGAGTTCGAATCCCTGCAATGAGCCTGAGCTTTCGGTGAAGGAAACCATAGCATGGTGGTAGGGTTTTTCTAATGCCCGCCTGGCTAGCTACCACCCTCAAGTTGAAAATCTGTCGCCAAGCACCAATAGGTGTAATCCGGCAGCTGCACTTGAGAGCCAGTCTTCTAGGCTAGGCTTAGCGTGTTATCATTTTGGGCTACATCGTCACTTAACATCAGATGAGATTGTGGCCACTGGCGCCAAACTTAAAACGATAAAAAGAAAAAAAAATCACCCAGTGTATACTTAGTAAAAAGTAAGGTATTAGGGGTCGTGACCATCATACACATAGTAATATACCTCTCATAGTGATTTTCGTCCGGTTTGTCGCGTTTTGGTATCACCAAGTGTATATCTAGTGAAAAGCGGAGTATTAGTACAGTTAAACTCATTATGCCTACGTGTATAATAATGTGCGTGGGTAGCAGTGTATTACTAAAAGTATACACGGATATGGCAAATTAAGCGGCGGGAACGCGGTGGCGGCGGTGCATCAGCGGCGCCGTCTACACAAGCCCTTAAGTAACCATATGCTATTACTACCTTTGCCCGCGGCTTTGTTCTTGTTTCATAGACAATTAAACGACTTGTAAAAGGTGGTGGTGCCCTTTTGTAAACTATGTGTACTAATATAGAAAATTTCGCAGATGTGCGGACAATAACTCGCCAAAGTTTCATTGCAATAGGACGAATGGCATTAAATGGTTTAAGAGGAATGTATATGGTACAAACAAAGAAACTCAACGTCTCTATGTTTCTGTACTTTTATGTTATTTTTACGCGAAAACCACTTATCCGATTTACATGTTTTTTTATTTAATTAATAGCTATATGTTCTGGTCAGGTTGTAGGATATTTTTTGTAGAGTAAAGTAACACACGAAATGAGCAGTGACGAAAATGGTGAATTAATTCGGAAAAAAGACGCATTTGGGTTGCTTAAAGTGCTTACGCTGAGTAAACCGTACGAGATATATCAAATTAATGCTCTACATAATTGTACATTTTAAAAAGACCTACAAAACCGTCACGGATTGCATATATCTGTCTTCTAAGTATCACCTACAATAAGCATTTTTGTCTTCCATAATTGGCGCGGGGGCAGCACGATTCGCGCGAGCGCTCCACCGATGGCATTCTGTAGTCCATTTATAAAATTATTCGACTTCCATGCCATCTGTTATACTAATACAGAAAGTACGCGGGTGTGCGCAAAAGAACTCACAAAAGTTTAGTTGTAATAATCGGATGAATAGTTTAAGAAAATATTTGTCATTTTTTTTCTATAAATATCAATTCAACAATGGTGTCCCCAAACATTTTTTTTTCATATATAGATAACGCCCGTCATACATTTATCGGTCGACCGTACGTCTAACGTAATATTGGCACGTTATACGCACAGGATCACCGTAGATAGAATTTGCACAGGCCTGTACGAATACACGCTCCGGTGTACCTGCGCAAGCACCACACAAGACCGTAGTGTATGTTGCCGCCCTAAAAATGAAATGTGTAAAGGAGACTGGTACTCTATCATACAATCTTGGACCTTGATAAAAAATTAGATGTAAGAATATGAAAATAGTATCAATTAATAGCTAATACATTATCAAACAATCACCGAAAGTTCTGCGGATTTTTGGATTTTGAGAGCAGAGTTTTAAGATATTTTGTAAAAGTGAGGTCATGTTTATTACGTGACATTACAATTAAACTGACTATTTTAGAAGTACGTATTGATATTATTTGATATAGAGATATTATGTTTATTATATTTTTTAAAGAGCGAGAGCTTTAAGTAACTCAAAAATCCTACAAATAGGTATTAGAATAGGATATATAGGATATTAGAAATTACATTACAAACTGTTTTTTTTATTTCGAACTGACTATACTGTTAGCCTTAGGGGTCCTTGAGCCTTTACGGCTTTTACAGCTTCACCGGCCTTGGAGGCGAGCGTTTAAGCACTCAGCCACGAAAGCTTTGTAACAACATCCGAGGGTGCCAAAGTGGCCGGAACTCGGCTCGGACTGTTGCAGCGATTGAAAATAAGTCGCGATCTGGCTAATTCCCTATCATTTGATCTAAACTAACTATACATATATACATGTTTCTTCCCCCTGGGAGGAGTTAAGGAACATGTGTATGTGTATTTAGAAATCTGAATATGTTTGTCTAACTAGGCAAAAAAGAAAAAAAGGTCCCTTACCGAACCTATGTGGCGTGCATGTGTGTATGATGCAGTATCATGTGTGTCTGTGATAGCTAGTGAATGTAGAGTCACTGTATCGCGCGAGCGGCTGCTTGGCTCAAGGGCTCCATACCGATGGATCGGACCTAAACTTACAAACTGAGCGGCCCATATCTGCACAGAAGTATTGAAGTTCGGGGACTTCGGAGTTGTTTATTATATCAGCACTGAGCACAGACTAAAATACAGTTCCGATTAAAAGAATCGATATTGAATCGATTTTAAGATTTATTTTTATTACGTATCTATATATATATTATATTTTTTTAATCTTTAATCTGTTAATTCTAAACGTTTAATCCTTTTTGACTGAATTAATTATTTGGTAATTGGCGTTTTTCTATTTTTATGTTTATGGCTAACGGTATTCAAAAAGTTTTCAAATGAAACCGAGATATAAATTTCGTTAAATTTCAAAAATGTCATCGACCGATAAAAGATATATTTTATCAAAATATACATCGTGATAACCCAATTATAAAGAATTCAGTTATTAAGGGCATGTTTAAAATTGCACGCATAACGGGTATACGTGTGCCCGGTCGCGGAGTAATCTATATAGATTAGTGATGGACACATTCAATATCGACATAAGGAAAAAGAATCTATAATAATCATATAAAGTAAAAATATTGTCTTATGTTTGTTTCAACTCGCTCTTGACTCCCGATGCGATTTAAACATTACTTTTTGCATTTTATACAACTACTAGCTGCGCCTGCGGCTCCGCTCGCGTGGACGACAGAACAACACGCAGGGCTTATAAAAATCGTAGTTTTTGTTAAAACTTTAATAATCTTTTATGAAATGTAGATATCGCGTTTTTTAAGAACTAAATATCTAAGTAAAAAAGAACAAAAAAATCAATATTTATCCAGTAGATTTTAGTCTAGTCAATAAGTTTAAAGAGGAGTTAATTCGAGATAAAACTCTGAAAAATATGAGCAATCGCTTATTCCATACGGAATTACATTTAGAAAAAGGAACTCAAGGATATATTATTAGCACATAAAAATTGCAATTGTTATTAACAAAACAAGATGGGAAAAAGGGCAATTTTGTTTTGCGTTAATTACTTAAAAATATTAATATACACATATAATAAAATAAAATTAATAAGTGTCTGTTTGTAATGTCAAAATAACAGATTTTTACTAAATGCGTATGAAAGTACACACGATAACAAGTATACACCTATAGCAAAAACATTTTTTAAACTTTTGTCTGTGTGTCTGTCTGCCTGTTTGTTCCGGGTAATCTCCGAAACGGTTGAACCGATTTTGACGGGACTTTCACTGGCAGGTAGCTGATGTTATAACTTAATCTACTTCGATATTCAACACATAATTGGAGTTCCGCAAAAAAAAAAAAATAAAAAAAAAAACAACCTTTATGAGTAGTCCACGCGAGTGGAGCCGCGGGCATAGCTAGTATCTAATAAATTTCCCTTAAAACAGTCCTGACTCCCGGAACTGTAGCTCTAGTATTAAATAATTTTTATTTACGGCCGAAAATGTGGCCCATAGTTAGCGACCACGTCTCAATACTTATATGTAATCACTGGCAACACACACTGGTCAAAGACTTTCGTCTTGAGTAGTCCAGTCATTTTAGGCATTTTAAACCCCAATCTGGGGAAAAATTCCTAGTGGGCTATATTTTTGTATACACCTTTATTTCGGTGATATTATGAAGATGTGAAAAATCGACATCGATATCGAGCCGGCTAAAAAAGTTACAAAGGTCAAAAGGTCACGAAAATCAGTTTTTTGCAAATATTTCGCAACCTATTGCTCCGAGGTCAATACAGGTTATTATAAAAATTGTTCCTCATAAAATTATCTACAAAAAATGTCTCTTATAGTTTTCATGTAAAATTTACGGTTTTCGGATTAAAGTGCCGAGAAAATAAAGGTGCATACAAAAATTCAGCCAACTAGGAATTTTTCCCCAGATGAAACCTAAAATGACTGGACTAGAGACACTGCGGTATATTGGACGAGCATATGTTACGTAAATTCCTAAACGCTGCCCAGCCGAGTGGGATTCGACGATTGACATCTTTCTCGAAATTAGATCTACCTAACTGGATATTTGTATAAATTTATTGAGGAAGGTATTATATTATAGAACTTCACGCTTCGACACTAAGGAGTGGAGCAGTAACCATGAACGTCACACAGTCCGGCAAGCTGTAGACAAGAACGGGAAGTGAAAACAACATTAGACTACAAGGGGTGACGTTTGCACCGGCACGGTGGACTGTTACTCGAATAAATTTCAAACGGGTGAACCCGCGGGGCACAGCTAGTAATTGGTAAAATTAAATTTGACAAAAGTGTACAAAATACTTATTTTATAAACTTAACTCAATATTTATATCACCTTGTACGCCATTAGATATTATAAGAATAATCAAAAATTTAAGAAATTCTAGTAGTGTTGGTTATGACGAAATAAGCACAAAAGTTATAAAATCAGTGGCTGAGCTGATAAGTCCCCACATTTGTTATATAACTAACCTATGTATCAGTGCAGGAATATTTCCTACAAAACTTAAAACGGCTGTCGTGAAACCACTTTTTAAAAAAGAAAATAGAGAGCTAATGGAGTTTTATAGATCAGTGGCTTTGCTACCTGTCTTCTCTAAGATAGTTGAAAAGTTTTTGTACAAGGAAATGTATGAGTTTCTTGAAAAATATAATGTTCTTCTTGAAAACCAAAAAGGATTTCGTCAACATAAAAATATAAATATGGCAATTTTCGACTTTTTGAAAGTTATTACATGTAATATGGACAAAGGTAACTACATCACTGCTCTTTTTTGCGATATGACTCAAGCTTTCGATCACGTCGATTTTAACATACTGTTAAGTAAATTGGAATACTACGGGATGCGGGGAAATATATTAAACTTACTGGAGTCTTATTTAAAAGATCGAATACAATACACTGAAATTAGTAGCATAGATTTTGTAAAAAAAAAACAACTTAAATTTCAGTCTAACAAACGTAAGATTACATACGGTGTTCCGCAAGGAAGTGTACTTGGGCCTCTTTTATTTATAATTTACATTAATGATTTTCCAAATTCAATTGACCACCCTATGACCCTTTTTGCAGACGACAGCACCATAACTATTGAGTGTAGAAATGACATTTTATATGAACACGATATTAATAGTACTCTTCATTCAATAATAACTTGGCTTGACAAAAATAATTTAATAATTAATTTAGACAAGACAAAATTTATGCAATTTTATCAAAGGAATAAATATATAAATTTGACCGTTCATAATAATAACAAAAATATATATGAAACAGAAAATGTAGATTTCCTAGGTATAAAAATTGACAACAAATTAGATTGGAAATCTCATACTGACGGACTGTGTAAACGTATCAGCTCTTCGGCCTATGCACTCTTTAAATTATCCTCCATTTTAAGCACAGACGCCTTACTAACTGCATATCGTGGTGTAGTTGAATCCTGTCTTAGATATGGAATAATTTTCTGGGGAAACTCAACGCAAAAAGATCAAGTTTTTAAGGCACAAAAAAGGTGTTTAAGGTCTATGTTTGGATTAGCAACAACCGACAGCTGCAAGCCATATTTTGCAAAGCATAAACTTTTTACCCTCCCTTGTCTATATATATACGAAGTTGCATCTTTTGTTAAAACTTGTCCCAATAGATTCACCAAGATGTCTAATGTGGTAAATAGAAATCGACGCGACAATAAACTATATTTTCCAAAATCCAAAACTACATTAAAGACTAATAGTATACTAGGTATGAGCGTTAGGATATTTAATAAACTACCAAAGAAATTAAGAGATCTAGACGAATTTCATTTTAAGAAAAAACTAAAAGATAATCTTATTAGTCAAAATTATTATCACATAAATGATTTTCTTAGGGACGACATTCAAAATAAATGGATTCTTTAATTATTTGTTGAATTATGGATGAAGTAAGATAATTATATAATATTATAATATCTTGCAGGGAGAGAGGGGGAAGAGAGGAGAGAAAGGGAAGCTTTTTGCATTAAAATATAACATATGAAAAGATATGTTCTTTAAAAATCCTTTTTAAATATCATAAATCAGCAGGATTCGAACTATCGACCACTCGTGCGTACTGCGTATGAAAAGTCTGGTCGTCTCACGCCACTAGACCAATCCGACGGCGATCGCAATCATGAAAATCAGGACTTGCATTAACCGTGCATAATGTAAATGTATACTATCTCATTCTCTCGTAGGCTAAATCCTATAGATGTATATGGTTGTCTCTTTTCACTGTCGATTTTTTGTTTCATCGAGTTTCAAATCACAACGATGCTAAAGAAGTTTTCACTTCAAAAGGCTTATTATTTTATTTGTGCGGAACCCTAACTATTTTTTTGAAAAAAAAGTAGCTTAAGTTACTCCTTATAACATCAGATATCAAAATCTGTCCAGCCGGAAATTAGCCAGAACAAACAGAAAGAAAGACAAGAATTTTGAAAATGAGTTGTTTTTTATAGGTACTGTATGTACTTTCATATGCATTTTGTAAAAAGGTGTTATTTTGACATTACGAACAGACACTTCCGTTTTTTTTTTGTTTGCCGTATATATGGCCGAAATAACATTGTTTATAAGATCACCTATTACCCGATGGTAAGCACAGTAGAATCCAAAATCATCAGCGATCTCATAGAGATTTGGGTTACTGGATATGTACTGGCCTAAACACACCAAAAATTAGTTAATGTGATGGCTTTTGACAACCCTTAAGCACCGCCTGCGAGATAGACAACCGCTGTCTTAACGGTGAATAACGTGTGACACACGGTTCAATGTAGCGTCGGGCAAAAAACACTAACGGAGAGAAGCGCCGCCGCCGATCGGTTCAAAGTACGGTATTATCTATATACACATAAAACTCAACGACTCTCTGTCTGTCCGTTTATGTTATTTTCACGTAAAAACCAGTTATCCGAATTACATTTTTTTTTTAATTCGTAGACATATTATCTGGCCAGGTTATAGGGTATATTTTGTTACATAAAGTAATGAAAGAAATAAGCAGTGACGATAATGGTGAATAAATTCGGAAAAAAGGCACTAAAACGGCTTACGCTGAGTAAACCTAAGAGATATAGACAATTAACTAGCGACCCGCCCCGGCTTCGCACGGGTGCAATGCTGATACTAAATATACCTACCTACTACAGAATGTAGTACCCAGAATGCCTTATAAACAACGTTTACAGCTTTTTTGTCATTAGACAATACAAACATGTTTTGTTTAGAGGTTACTATTGAAAGAGCGACATATAATTGACCATGGTATATAGGCCCGGTACCGCCGCACCGCTATGTTCCTGCATTTTAAATTTGTAATATCTTCGGAAATATTCATGTTTTATACTATGTAGTGATGTACTATATAATTGTAAATATTAAAAAGACACACAAAAAAGTCGTCGATGGCATATGTCTATCTTTTAAGGATCGCCCACAATGAGCATTTCTGTTTTTTTAAAAGTGGGAGCGTGGGCAGTACTATTAACGCGTGCGATCGATCGACGGAATTTTGTAGTTCATGCAAGCGGAGCCGCGGGTATAGCTAGTACTATGAATAAGTTAGAACTGCGAAGTCTAAAAGTCATCAATATCAGCAATGCTGTAACGGTGTGAACTCGCTTTCTAATATATTTTTTCTGTGTTATTGTCATTGAAAGTGTGGTGTTGCTCGAGTTACTAGGTAGTTATTGATCGTAGAGTAATCTAGAAAGTTCGCTCGCGTCGGCTACAGAATACCGTAGGTCGAGCGTACGCGCGTATCGTGCTGCCTCCGCTCAAAAGGCGGAAGACAAAAATGCTTATCGTGGGTGATCCTTAGAAGATAGATATATACTATCGTAAAATATTAATTTAATATATCTCGTATGGTTTACTCAGCGTGAACCATTTAAGCGCCCCAAATGCGTCTTTTTTTCCGAACTGATTTAACCATTATCGTCACTGCTTATTTCGTATGTTACTTTAACTTACAAAATATATGCTAAAACCTGGTCAGAATATATAGCTATGAATTAAAATAGAAAACGAGTAAATCGGATAAGTGGTTTCACGTGAAAAGAACATACACGGACAGACAGAGAGAAGTTGAGTTTTATAATATGTATAGAAGATATAGATGAATACACACGGGCTATGTCGACGGTTCTGTCCACGGCTCATGTTAGTTTTAAAAAACGGTGAAGGGATAGACTGCTGGTTAGTAGGTAACAACAATTCGCGACCACCACAACAGGTGTGACAGCCGCCTACTGGTACGCTTAGGCGTGTTGCGTTCCTGAATCAGCTGGTGTATATCGAGTTTCTATTTAAGCAGGCCGGTATGACAGCGGCCACTTGCGAGCGATGGATGCTTAATTCCTTGGTGGTCGCCACTGATTGTGGATCGTAGATTGTACTATGCTTACCGTCAGGAATAGTTCTGTCACTTATCCTCTAGGTAATTAAAGTCGGTGTCGATAATTATTTTTTGTATATGATAGCCACCTTCATGAGAAATAATAGTATAGGCTATATAACTTCAAGTTACGACCTTAAGGAGCGGAGCAGTAAATATAAACGATAGGACTACACGGGTATATTGCCGTCAGCGACGTGTAGAGTTAAAATAAATATGTTAAAAATAAGTTCGAATAAATTTAACACGGGTGAAACCGTGGGGCACAGCTAGTCTGTGATAATAATGTGAATTCATTTTCTTTACTTTTATTTTTTTGTTGGTAAATATCATTTTACTTTTTATAAATTAATATTATTTTAATTTTTTTCTATTGTTTCTCAGGATTCACAAATCTATGACATACCGTTCGACGGAGCCAGATCCCAGTCACCGACGAATACGCGGAAAAAGCCGAAGAGCGATTTCGAAAAACTACGCCTAAGTTTCGAGAATGGTTTCCCCGATGCCGTGAAACGAAACGATAACGGAAAACCGGTACCCGCGAAATCGAAACCGGCCTTGTTGAGGACGAAGGCTTCAAAGTCGACTGAGGATATCGTTGAGGATACGAAATTCGTGAAAAGGAGCGCGGAGAAGAAGTTACTCACGGATACGAAGCGATATCGGAATCGATGCGAACTGGGCCCCGTTGGAATCGTGAATACGGCGAGAAGGCAGACAAAGCAGTTGGACGTCGATAGAGAGAATGTAAGTGTTGTTTTTTAATTCTTCTTTTTGCTTCTGTGTTTTTTAGTTACTCCCTTTATCGTTGCAAATACACTCGTTGTACCCAAGCCCGGTGAAGCTGTAAAAGCCGCAAAGACTCCAGGGCCCAGGACCCCTAAGGCCTATACTGACAGTATATTTAGAAAGAAGAAAAAAAAAACTTGTTAGCTTGTTAGCACCAGCCATAGTGGCACATTTAGAGGTGTCGCCTTCGTGAATCAGTTGGTCTATATTCAGTAATCAATTGGAATAGTAAGGATCTGTACTCGCGCCTACCATACACATGGTGATAAACCTAACTTTTAATATAAAACAGTATTATATTATTTCAAGTACTTCATCATCATTATCAACCTATAATAGTCCACTGCTGGACACAGGCCTCCCCTAATGAGCGCCATAGCGCCCTGTCTTCAGCTTGCCGCATCCAGCATCTGCCTGCAGTTTTTCGCAGATCGTCATCCCATCTGGCCGGAGGGCGTCCTACACTACGTTTGCCGAGTCGCGGTCTCCACTCAAGAACCCGTTTACCCCAGCGGTTGTCGGTTCTTCGCGAGATATGGCCGGCCCACTGCCACTTCAGCTTGCTAATTCTTTGAGCTATGTCGATAACTTTGTTTCTCTGTCGGATGTATTCGTTACGAATCCGCTTAGAAAAAGTACTTGGCATTTTCGAATTAAACTGTATCAATAACCACGTAAGTTCCTTAACTCACGCGTGCTGTGGGACCGGTCTAATCTATCCCACAGTGGCTTTTTTAATAGTTACTGTACGGGGAAATCCGAAACCATAAGAGATTCAGGGAAACTGTCACATAAACAGTTTTTTTTTTGTGACAACTTTAGTTAAATGTTGCGATATAATATAGCGAATATATTTATTTACCAAGCGTGAGTTGATCATTAAAATGAATAACATTACCAAATTTTTTATTATGCTTATCGGCTCAGAATCGTGTAGGGACCAAAGATGGGCCGAAATTCGGTATCGGTAAAATAAAATCGGTTTAACCAATGAAAATTGAAACTGAAGATTCCAGTAAATTGTTCAATTAGGTGCACATTCAATTGCCGTAGATATAATGCTGACCTTTGAAATCTCATGTCGAGTAAAAGCTTCTAATTTTTCGAAAATCTCAGTTAAGTAATGATGGCTCAGTGGTAGGTAGCGTCTACGGACATCGTTTCAATCGACGTGAGTTCGAATCCCACCAATGAGCCTGAGCTTTCGGTGAAGGAAAACATCGTGATAAAACCACAGCAGGTAGTAGGGCTTTTTCTAATGCCCGCCTGGCTAGCTACCACCCTCAAGTTGAAAATCTGTCTCCAAGCACCAATAGCTTTGTTCCGGCAGCTGCACTTGACAGCCAGTCTTCCACTAGGCTTAGCGTGCTACCATCTTGGGCCACATCGTCTCTTAAGATTTGGTGAAATTATGGCCACAACGATAAAAAAAGGTATAAATAAGTCTTAATTCATACATTTCTTAATAGATAATTGGAATGGGGGCGCATCAATATAGAAATCATCCGATTAAAGCATGGTCTTCCAAGATTGAGTACGGTTAGTTATTCGCACTATAAATTCCTGCGAAGATTTCATGAATTTGCGTACATTGCAGGTCGTCGATTTTCCACTTGCAGAAAAACATAGAATATGCTGGTAATATAAGAATCATAAAGAAATGAAACTTTTTTTATACGTAGTTTGGCCGAACTCCGACTTCGGTATGATTTCGAGCTGAACTTTGTCTTCAGTGTAAACCACATTCGGCCCATGTCTATTAAGGACCATTTTGTTTTATAGGAAGAAAATGTCTTGATAGCAGAAGTTAGTAAAATTAATAAAATGTTGCATTCATCCGTCCAAATAATCTGATTAGGAAAATGAAAACTTTTATAGAACCCTGATCAAAATGAGATTTTTAAACGTATTTGAAAATCACCTGATATGAGGGATGTTGTGGTCGAATGTGGGAACACTTTTACTGTAGTAGGGGACATGGACTAATCACGTATTCAGTCATTCATTAATTACGTAAGGATGATTTTGGCGATTTTTGATTGCCCGACCCCCCTGTAAGGGTACATAAGATTTCTCGAACTCGGGGAGGAGTTCCTCTTCTTACGTAAGAATCTATCTCGTTTTTCAGAATATTAAAATGTTAGAAAAGGATCAGTTATATTAAAACTCAGTTTGACGTAAATTCATGATTTACTCTTTTATTGCTATCAGATATATATTAATTAATATTATATTATTATTAGGAAACTATCTAGTCTTTCGAATATCATTATTATAATTAAACTAGCGACCCGCTCCGGCTTCGCACGGGTGCAATGCTGATACTAAATGTAACTACCTACTACAGAATGTCCTTATAAACAACATTTACAGCTTTTTTGTCATTAGACAATACAAACATGTTTTGTTTAGAGGTTACTCTTAAAAGAGCGACATATAATTGACCATGGGATATAGGACAGGTACCGCCGCACTTCCCTACTTTTTTAAATCTGTAATATTCATTTATATTGCATCTGTAAAGGGCTATATTGATCTATATTAAATGGACAATGTATTTAAGGTACTTAATTGGATAAGGATTAATGCTGTATTGCTTAAAATCAATTCGTAAATAAACCATTTTTTCCCGTAAAATGTAAAGGACAAAAAATGGTTATTGTGAGTTATCCTTAAGAGATAGACATATACTATCGCGGACTTTTTTTGTTGACCATTTTAAGGTGTACAATACTATCGTACATTATTTTGATTTATCTCGTGGGGTTCAGCCAGCTTTTGCAATGTAAGCGCAAAAAAAGTGTTTATTTACGACATCACATTAGAAACCTCTAAATTGATCAGTGTTTCTCTACAATATTATGCATGTATTATACATATAAACCTTCCTCTTGAATCACTCTATCTATTAAAAAAAACCGCTTCAAAATCCGTTGCGTATTTTTAAAGATTTAAGCATACATAGGGACGGACAGAGCGACGCGACTTTGTTTTATACTATGTAATGATGAAGTAAAATAAGATGTAAAACGAAGCGTACATTATAGAATGAAGGAAACCATTCGCCATTCGAAATGGAACTAGATTAATAATATTAAATTTTGACTTACAAAATATTACGTAAGAATTGGGTTAAAGACAACAATATTATGTGTTTTAAATACGTTATTTATCATTAGATATATGCCCCTGTTATAATAACATGCATTAACTATTGATCTTAAGATATAGGGTATCATCTGAGTACCGTATAATATACCCATGCGCATACGCCGCTTCTCGCTCCGCAAACTATTAGGAGGGTCGCCCTTACAGCGGTCGGCTGAAGGTGTTAGCTAGCCATTCGAGCATTACAAAATGCCCTACCTACACATGTCTGTAACCTTTAAACCTTATATATATATATATATATATTTTCTTTTCGAATTGACTATACTGTTAGCTTTAGGGGCCCTGGAGCCTTTACGGCTTTTACAGCTTTACCGGGCTTGGGGGCGAGCGCTTAAGGCACTCAGCCACGAAAGCTAAGCAACAACATCCGAGGGTGCTAAAGTGGCCGAACCTCGGCTCGGACTGTTGCGCGTATGCAATTAAGTCGCGATCTGACTAAATCCCTATCATTCGATCTAAACTAACTATACATATATACATGTTTCTGCCCCCTGGGAGGAGGGAAGGAACATGTGTATGTGTATTTAGTGGTCTGAAATTTTTTGTCTAATCTAACTAGGCAAAAAAAGAAAAAAAAAGGTTCCTTACAGAACCTATGTACCTGTGTGTTGTGCATGTCTGTATAATGCAGTGTCATGTATGGCTGTGAAAGCTAGTGAATGTAGAGTCACTTGTATCGCGCGAACGGCTGCTTGACTCAAGGGCTCCATGCCGATGGATCGGACCTAGGCTTGAGTTGCCGCAGAGGAGGGCGGTCGTGGCGGGTACCTTATAACCCAATGAATACCTTGCAGTAATAACAAAAATCAATTTATGATATTAAAGAGTATGTGAATATTTATAATATCTGAATTTCCGTACAGATGGCGCTAGTGACAATTAGTTTTGACCGCAACATGTAGCGCTGTAAATATTTCTAATAACGCTTTGTAGAGGATGAAGGAATCCTTATATTTTTAAGCTGAATTTATTACTATAAATATTAAACTTTACGAGAACATATTTATATTATTAATTACAAATTAAAATGCGAGTACGTGTAGTGTAAGATGTCGAAATTCCCGCATAGTTATATTACTTAATAGTTACCTCACTAGCTAATAGATGGCGCTTTAATAAAATAAAATAGGTATATGTACGATAAACTCTATGGCCATTATAATTTAAAAAAAATCTGCATAACTGTTCATATAATGTAACTCGCGATTATTTTAGTAGGATATATTTCGACCAAAATACATTATAGTGTATGCGTAGTAAACTTGCCATCTGAACATGTCATTTGTGTTTTGAAAGTATGAAACAGATGGCGCCACACGCTTAAAAGATTCGTACGTTTGTAAGTGGAGTGTGTCGAAATTATTAAAAAGTGCTTGTAAATTACTAAAAATAATAATATAATGTTATTGATCATGAATTGGAGATTTCTCTCTACTAGTGTGGCAGCCCGACTTGGAAAATACCTCCATCCTACAGTAAATAGCAGCCAAATAACCTTGTGCTGTGTTTCTGGGTTCTAGGTCGGCAACGCGCTAGTAATAATACCTCTAGTGGGTTGCATGCGTCCATAGAATATGGTAACCGCCAGTCCCGGATCTGGGGGGTGGGGAAAAGCGGGTACTCGAAATTTTCTTTCAAAAATATATTAGAAAAACTTGTTTTTTTTTCAAGAAATCCATCCATTATATATTTGTAAGTTTTTCCACTATCACGTTTCTGCCTCGGTTCCAAAAAATCGTAGATCTGGAGCTGGTAACTGCTCACTATCAGGCGAGCTTAGTTGTTCCCGTGGTATGGGCACGTCACGAGTAGTGATGAAAGTCATATCTAGAAGAATTTTAAGTATAAAGGTGGACGGATATTATATAGGTTTAGAGGAAGATTTGTGAATGAAGTATTATATTTGTATAGAAGGTATGTGAATACTGAGATGAAATAAGATTAAATAGTTTAAAAACCTAAAAAAACGCTTTAATTACGCACTAAAAATTATAAAACTTTTAAGTCTTATAATAACATCTCTTTACCAAGCCCAATCTATTTGACTTGTCATAACGAATCATATGATCCTAACCTCGAAGGGTTTCCTAGTAACCACTGAAGATTTTCATAATACATTTCATTATATATTTACATTATACATCTCCATCGCCAGACCGTCGCGTCGTTACCAAGACCTATCTATTGGACTCGTCAAAACAAATCATATGAGCCCAAGCTCGAGGGATTTACTTACTAGCCACTGGAGTTCCACTATCCACCTCCTGGCTCCATCATCAAATCAGCTCCAATATACCAAATTATAGTATTGTCATCCGAAACTACATATACATACAAAGTTCCTTTCAATACGACAACAAGAAGTAGGTCAAAATTGCCTTCTAAGATTTTATTGCATTGTTTGTTAGTTAGTTACAAGCTAATGTGCGTGTTAAAAACAAGAGGAAAACAGTTTGTGTCAACCCTACTTAGGTGGGATAAGGAGTATAATGAATTATCTATGTGTGTCGATACACAAAATTAATAATATCGTAACACATTTAACAATTGCTTTCAGAAGAGCCGTTTTAGAAAAAAATAACAACTTTGGTATCATGTTTGAAATCTAAATGAGATGATTTTTTTTAAACCCTTTCTACTCCATATTTGTGAACTGTAACTAGTTAATAGCTGAGGTAGACACCATATTTATATTACAAAAGCGGTCAATTCGAGCAATATACAACATGAGACATCGTGAATCACTTAAGAACAAGTTCCAGGAATTTAGTATCTTAACATTGCCCTCCCAATACATCCCTGATAATTTAATGTATATTCGTAAATTTAGCTTGGTTTACGTCAAAGACCATTGAATACTAGAAATAGACATAAATTAGTTGTACCGTGTTTTTAGACTTAATAAAATTTGCCCCACGGTTTGACTTGTTAAATTGATTAAAAAACTCATCAGCGCGGCGCCTCTTTGTTCCTTTTCCCGTACTTGCATACGGATTTCTTGACATTCATAGTTACCGCTCCGCTCCTATTTAGTCTCCTTATATAGTTTGGCTTTCATATACAACAATATTTTTTCGAATCCGACTGGTAGTTCTAGAGATTAGCGCATTTAAACACATAAACAAACAATCAAGCAAAAACTCTTCAGCTTTATTATATGTATTATTAAGTATAGATTATACGTGAAAATAATATATTAAAAAAATAGACTGATAATTTTAGTCAAATAATAATGACTCTATTATTCGTAGAGATAAAGTTGTAAAACTCAAATGTAGTTTTTTTCTGTAATTGCTTAGCGTAAATTTGTATTTTATTAGCAACCCGCCCGCTTCGTACCGGTGGCAGAGCATATAGGCCTAAATCTGTTTTTGTCGAAAGAGGAATAATTCCGTAATACATATAACTCTACTGTCATCTGACGTCAATAGTTGAGTTCATCTTTTGTCTACAGGAACGATACACTTTTGTCGGTTATGTGTGAGTGGGGAATGTACTCGCGCTTACTCATTTACACTGTTCAATATGCGAACAAATATGCACTGTAAACATTGGGCAATGAAGTTCTAAATTGCCTAACCTCTGCTTATGTCTAATTAATTGGTATCTTCGTTCAGCGTACATTGAAATGTACTCTAAAATGTATGTAATAAAGTTCATTTACACTGTGATTGTGTGATAATTATGGCAACATAACTTGCGTGCGAGAGGGATGGGTGAATTTTGACATGCCCTAGAAAGGGATGCGTTATTAAATCAATCATTTTGTACAGTCAAGATGAAAAATCGTTTTTTAACAGATATTAAAAAGGACTTTTCACTTATAGCCTCTTTAAAAGCTTAGGTTTATTCTGTTATAGATAGATATATTTGTTCCCGTAGGCACATCGTAGTATAATACAATTTTGCCGAAAAGCAAAATAAATCTGGAGAAAAGGTAGAAACAGTATAAAATTATCCCGTCAAAATCAAAACTACTTTATTCAATTAAGGCCTCTAAGAAGAAACTTGTGAACGTCAAAACACTAATACCGGTTCGGACAAAAACTCCAGTCATCGAGAAAATCAGGCAAGAAACTTGTTGGAGATTATGAATAAAAAAAATCATAATGAAACCAAACTTCCAACCATCCAAAATTTTTTGTGTTTTCAAATGTGCTAGCAGATACCTACCGGTTAGAAAAACTTCCCAGTCGCCGAAAGAGCTCTCTAACCGAATAAATATATGGGTCAATAAACTATTTTACCCACACTTTGCTGTACCTGACATTTCGTTATCAATATGTACTAGCTGATAATAGTCATACACAAAAGTATCACAATTATATCTAAGATTATTAAGCACAACAGGAAAGTTGTTATTGTTCTCAAAGTAATCTGGGGCACAACTTCTGCGTGAATAGGATCCAAAAACAATACAACAGCATAAGCAAAGATCCCAACATAGACATATTTGACCAGAGTTACAAATGCTACAGAGACCATGTTTTGAAACATATGTGTAGTGTATTCTCTTGATTTTATGAACATTTAAACTCATTTACACTAGTTATTTTTGCCTGTCAGAGCTACTTTTAATTAGGCAACACTTAGATTCTAAGTTAATTGTATTGTATTTTTTTCAATTTTGGTGAAGTGTATGCCTTGTTGGTTGCTTAAAATATATATTTTTTTGTTTCTATAAAATTTCACGGTAACTCAGGATACTATACAAAATGTTCCTGTCTGAACACTTTCATTATAAATGAACTTTAACTTGTTACGCGGTTAATTTTTATTATAGAACAAGGCGACATGATATAGTTTGTCGTGTGTTATACAAAATAGCCAAAGGGAAAAACTCTTATACAATTTAAAAAAATCTCTGATTTGTCTTCTCTTAGTAGTAGCTTTCATTCTGGTTGGCTTTAACTCGCACCGGCGCGGCGTGACTTTGAACAGAATAGACGAAAAGTAATAAAAAAAAATTGTGTATGTAGTTTTATGACACCACGATGCATATGTTTTTTTTTATTCTAAGTTCCCAATTTACGATTACAGTCCTTGACTGCACTGCATTAAATTCTATTTTATTTGCGGCAATGTAATGTAATGCGACATACGGTGGATGAACGAAAAATTTTGGGCCGATAGAATAAAAATTTAACTTTTCAAAATTGTTGACCTCTCCTAAGTGTGGGTAATGGGCATATTAGTCGATTGACCTATGAAATCAATCTTCTCATTAAGATTGTAATTATTTGTATGATGTAACATTACGAATGACTCCATTTTTCTGATTCATTCATGCTGTTTGCTTTTTTGTCAATCTAGTCAGATCGCGATTTATCTGCTATCGCAGCAACGTATAGTTACATAGATTAGCGCGTTGAAAGAAAAAACTCTTCCGCATTATTATATTAGTATAAATGAAAGTGTTTTGTTTGCGAATGTACAGCAGCTGTACTGTGTTTATTTATTATATGTAACTATCAAGAGTACAACCGACAACGAAGTCTTTATCTAGTGACTCACGTGGTAACGGAATCACGGAATTATAATGGTGCGTTTACATGGGATTTATATAACGAATATTTGTTACATTGTCTTGCTGAACGATAGAATCGAAGTCGCATTAGTGTTTGGTATTAAATAGTGACTTTAAAATTGTATAGGTGCTGTAGTATTATTTGATGACGTCATGCACGGTCACATGAACGTAATGCAAAGCTTTTGCATTATATTTTCGAGTTTTGTAGTAATGAATAAATATTAATTCACGCGTATTATTGTCAACATATAAAGTGTTTAAAACAGTTTTTCCGTCTGGATAAAAACACGTGTAACACTGGTCGTAATAGTGGGCTGTCTGTACCTTACTGGGACGTAACTTACACATGGTAATAAACCCATCATAGTACTTTCTTTTGGTTTGTCTCTTTTCAGGAAAGCCAGTGTATATCCTGCTTCCGAGACGCTTATATACAGGTATGACACAATGGTATGAAGCAATGATGGCTACGAATTAGCGTCGATTGACCTGAGTTCAAATCCCTCCAAGGACCCTGAGCTTTTGGTGAAGGAAAACATCGTGAGAAAACCATAGCATGGTGGTAGGGCTTTTTCTAATTCCCGCCTGGCTAGCTACCACTCTCAAGTTGAGAATTTGTCGCCAAGCATCAATATGTGTGTTCCGGCAGCTGCACTTGAGAGCCAGTCTTCTACTAGGTTTAGCGTGTTATCATCATGTGTCACATCGTCACTTAACATCAGGTGAGATTGTATCCACTACGCCAAACCTATAACGATAAAAAAAAAATTGGACATCTGATAATTGATTACAAATCTCTCGGTGGTCACCGTTGTGTTTGGATTGTACTGTGCTTACCATATGGTAGTGCAGTTACTTTGCGGCGTTACTAAAAAAATAATTAGATACTTTAAATTACTAACATTCATCTATTAGATACCAGTGCATAGATTTATATGGCATGTCCGACCTGTTATTATTGGACACCTGTAATGTTTTCGGAACGTGGGAGGGGAACAAAACCGATCAATGAGTTAGTATGTTGCCGGCCGCCGGCAGCAATAGACCTTTGACGTTAGGGCGTGCGCGATTTAGTCTTTTTAACTGCTACACATGAAATAATTTTAAAGTAATGCTTCTTAATGTAGCAAACTATTTAAAAAAAAGACGGAATTAGCTTTTCCGTGTGAATTTTTGTTGTGTATTGATTAGAAATGTTCTATTTAACGATAGAAACTCGAGAGGTGCGTGGGACTCCCTGTAGGAATGAAGTTCCTTTCCATATATGTTATGTATTATTAAACAACAATCACAATGAAGGAATGTCACTAAATTGGTATTTAATAAATAAATATGTTTTTGTTTATTAAGTTATGGAAATAAACATTTTATTATTATTTTACAAGTTTAAATCAAATAATAATGCAATGATAAATACATGAAATATAAATAGTAAGTTTATAATATAAAAGATCCACAATCAGCGGAACAAACGAACCACTCGCACTATTCATACAACAGTGCGTACAAGTCTAGCCGTCACACCGCTAGGCCAAATCAACAATAATCAGTCATGAAAATCAGGACTTGCTTTAACCGCGTATATTCTATCTCATTCTCACGCAGGCTAAATCCTATAGATATATGTTTGTCTCTTTTTAGTGTTGGTCGGATACTTTTCCCGCATAGCTCACATCCCGCGATAAAGAACGTGGTTCTAAAAAAGTTTACATTATATTTTTATGCATGATGTTGTAGATGCAGATTTTAGTAAATAAGGCTATTGCAGCTTTAGGAATAATCAAAAAGTTTTGTCTCAAAGTCGTTCGATTGATATTACAGATGTCATAAAATCGTCATTGAAAAAGATAAAACGCATTTCCAAGATTGATGTAGTAATATTTAAACAAGACCACAATATAATTTATATTAAAGTATTTTATTTATTCACACTCGCCATAACATACGTAAAATTATCTGAAGATATAAGGCTTAATCTAATACCGTGTATGTCCATGCACACCCGCCGTCCCGCGTACCGCCAACATTATGGATGGTCGCGCTTATAGCAGTGTGGCTATAACAGTACATGACTAAAGTGCGATTCTTGTTCCCACGGGGTAAAATTACATTTCATGTGTTGCTAGTTAATTTTATTTTTAATATAGTGATGCCATCAATCCGAACTAATCGTAAAACCGTACGAGATATATTTTTATACTACGTCAGTCTACAAAGTAAGTCGAATAGTTGTTAGTTAGCCTTTGAGAATATTTTTCAAAGTTATCATAAAGTGTATATGTACTAAGTTACGATTCTATAAAATAGTAAAATTAAAAAAATAAAAAAAAAATATATAAATTTTCATTTGATACAATTTAGTCGCCATGATGTCTTGTCACGTCACACAATGTAATGTACAGTCACAAAAGAATTAAAAAAAAGAGAACATGTTGAAAAAGTTTTTACAATGGCATATTATTATACCTTTTAATTATCAGTCAACGTAAGTCAACTGGTTATTTTCATGATATCTGTCCCCATCTCAACAGTAACTATTTATATCTCTTGACAGACACCGTTGTTTTTTAAAACAGTACATATAAAAAAGTAGCTGCTGCCCCACGGTTTCACCCATAGTTTTTATTCGACAAACTATCCACGGCCAAGCCGCCGCCAATTCACCGTGTGTTCTTACTTCTCGTGCTTGCTAGATTTAGATTTTCTAGATTTCTTCTTGCTAGATTGGAGCAGCAAGATGCTGCTTGCTTAAATTTTCTGAAGATTTCCTTCATAGTTACTGCTCCGCTTTTAAGAGTAACGAGAAGTAATATAAACTATAATCTTTCTCAGTAAATAGGCTATAAGAAGATAATTTTAATAGGTGCAGTGGTTCTGTAAATTACCCTCCGCATACACACAAACTCACAATATTCGCAGCCTCTCTTTATCTATACTAATATTAATAATATTTGTTGGTTTAAACACGCTAATCTCTGGAACTGCCAGTCGGATTCGAATAATTATTTTTGTATATGATCGCCAGATTCACGAGGAATAGTATTGGCTATCTAGCATTAAGCTAAACCTCTCAGCTAGCCTTAAGTATTGATTTTTGTTAATTAAGTTTGAAGAAATAACTCTCCCTAACTGCTCTATCCGCGTGCGCTGACGTAATGATTAGTGATACGTAAATACATTGTTCTAAAAAAATATTGCTCCTTGGTACATCTAAATAAAAGTCCGCGATACCATATGCCTATCTCTTATACATAAGCCCACAGTAAGGTATTTTATGCTTACCCGCAACGACCGCCCTCCTCTGCGGCAACTCAAGCCTAGGTCCGATCCATCGGCATGGAGCCCTTGAGACAAGCAGCCGCTCGCGCGATACAAGTGACTCTACAATCACTAGCTTTCACAGCCATACATGACACTGCATTATACACACATGCACAACACACATAGGTACATAGGTTCTGTAAGGGACCTTTTTTTTTTTCTTTTTTTGCCTAGTTAGAGTAGACAAAAATTTCAGACCACTAAATACACATACACATGTTCCTTCCCTCCTCCCAGGGGGCAGAAACGTGTATATATGTATAGTTAGTTTAGATCGAATTACGGATAGGGAATTAGTCAGATCGCGACTTAATTGCATACGCGCAACAGTCCGAGCCGAGGTTCCGCCACTTCGGCACCCTCGGATGTTGTTGCTTAGCTTTCGTGGCTGAGTGCCGTAAGCGCTCGCCCCCAAGCCCGGTAAAGCTGTAAAAGCCGTTAGGCATGACATATTAATCCTTACGAACGAAAGTTTGCCCTTATAGTATGTTATTTGGAAGAATAGTTTGGGAGATAATGTAAAATTAAAATAATTCAACACTCGGCTCGGGTCTATGACTATGGGTGTAGTAGCGCGATCGAGCCGTGTGAGTTCTGACGTATAACACTGGCCGCCCGATAAAAATGCTGTCTATACTGAAGTATTATAAATTATCAATCGGCGATTTCTCTTAAATTATACGCGGGCGAAACCGCTGCGCACAGCTAGTAATCAATATTAGAATATAGATAGAACATAGTCTCATGATTTTTATAACTTCATAGTTGAAGCTAGGTCTTTCACTTGTGCTAATGATGATAGCATGATACAATGAACCTAGGCGCCTCTAGTTTTTTAATTGAATGCACTGTTTCATGTCACGGAGGACTGACCACAATTTGTGCACCGTTTACATGACGGTTTTTTAACGTTATATTCTTTGATCGCAATTAATACAAACTAGCTATGCCCTAAGGTTTCACTCGTGTTAAATTCATTCGATAAACTCTCCACGATGGCCGCCGCCAACGCGTCCGTGTAGCACTATCATTATTCCACTTCTCGTACTCGCGTACAGCATACCAGATTGTTTGACTTTCATAGTTACTGCACCGCTCCTTATGGTCGTAGCGCGAAGTTTTATAGTAAATACTATTGCTTAAGAATCTGGCTATAGTATCCAACTAGTATTTCCAGATATTAGCGCGTGTAAACACATAAAAAAACTCTTTTGCTTAATTTAATTAGTATAGATTTTAAGCTATTTTATAGCCTAAGTTTATGGGATGGAGTCTATGTAGTTCAACAGGCACGTAGTCCAAACGATTAAGTGGTCACTGCAACCTTTTTTTTTTTTTTTTTCGAACCGACTATACTGTTAGCCTTAAGGGCCCTGGAGCCATTAGAGGCTTTTACAGCTTCACCGGGCTTGGACACTGCAGCCTATAGCTGTTGATAATAGTCGAAAGACCGAAGTCAGATATCTTAAAACTATTTGTTATAACTGTCTCGGGAGTTTTTGTGGCAACTCAAAGTGCATGTTTCTAGTTAATAAACAAACTACATTGAGAAAAATGCTACCAATATTACATAATAAGGTTCTAATAATAGTAGGTTTATGAATTTAAAAAAAAACCACCACATGACAGATTAAGATCCCGTCTAAATCTCGGTTATCACTCTGTCCAACCTATCGCAAAAATTTACCGTCTCGATCTATATAATATTAGAGTAACATTTGAACTCGGCGTCATGTGAACTAACCTTAACAACAAACCTTGAGTTTTTACGGAGCCGGCGCTTCAGTTGCGAACTGACCGTCGCCGCGCTCTGTTAATTGCTCGAATGCTTTAGCAAAATTCACCTAAACATAGAGAAGTTTAAAAGCCTGTGCTACGTTGTGTTGTCTATGACAAATTTTACTTTAATTTTCTATGAGATTAGTCGTGATAAGTGCCAGTCATAATTTTGTACTTTTTTTGTTTATTTAAGTACAATGGGCGATTGTAGGACGTTAATAATTAGGTTAAATATCGTTCGTCAATATCATAATGGGAGGTACTCATTGCAATAACAGTTTATGTTTTTTTTTCAATATAGAAAAAAAATTGTTAGCTTAAATGGATTATGAGTGTACAAATTTGTGATACGAATAAGTGGGGCAGAGTTATGAGGTTAGTATCAGTGATGGATCTTTTAAGTAGTTAGTAGGTGCACGTGTCAGATTGGTTGTGGCTTTCATACATGTGATAAAAAGTTCATTTTTAGAGGCTTGAGTTAGGCTTAGAGATATGGCCTAAGACGGTAACGGTAAGCCCGGTGGGAGGAACTGTCTCTCAGGTGTAGCTGCCCGAACATATTTGTGCTTGGCGACAGATTTTCTACTTGGCGGTGGTAGTTAACCAGGTGGGTATTAGAAAATGCCCTATCACCTATACCATCTTTAATGCTGATAGTTTTAACATCCAGTATGTTTTTTAGTTATTTAGGGGTTTAAAATTTGAACCACAAATATTGCAGAGTCAGTTAAAAAAAGTTATCAATTGACGTCGGAGCCTTGAAGTTTGGTTTGCTTTTATTTATCTACTAGTTGTGCCCGCGGCACCGCGGTTTTTTTTGTACGTAACCCTAATTATTTTTCTAAAATAAAAGTAGCCTAAGCTATTCCTTATAACATGAGCTATCTGCCAGTGATATCAAAATCCGTAAGCCGTCAAAATCGGTCCAACTGTTTCGGAGATTAACCGGAACAAACAAACACAGTCAGACAGATAGACAAAAATTAAAAATATGGGTTTTTCGTTAGAGGTATTGTGTATACTTTTATATGCATTCTGTATTTTGACATTACAAACAGACACTTAAATTTTATTATTAGGTAGGTACTCGGAATAATTGCTTTTTGCGTGTCGGTAAGCACATACCGTGAATAATGGCTATTGTTAAAAAAAAATATCTACCGCCATTTGCCGTTATAATTTCAGCTTTTGAAGTTAAGTAACATGTTTAAAGTCACTAGGCAAGTGTATATACAGGTTGTATCATTGAGACAGGTCAGTGAGGGGAACTCTGAAACTATAAGAGATAGAGAAATATGATCTAAAGAACTATTACATCGATATTAAAGATATCAAAAAATATATTCATAGATTTTAAAAAAACTTATACGCACGGGCAATCGAACCTAATCATAAAAGAAACTGTTATTTTATTACTGGTTCCTGAAACACAGGCCAACCTTGTTTAGGAACCAGAGCTACACTGACGCTATGTATTATGAGTGATTCAATAAAGAATTTATTATTTATTTATTACGATAATTTATAGTGTAGTTTGTAAGGAATAGATTTTACTAGAAAACCGTGTCTAAATTTAAAAGAAT
The DNA here is from genome assembly GCA_947532125.1 of Saturnia pavonia. NCBI lineage: Eukaryota > Metazoa > Arthropoda > Insecta > Lepidoptera > Saturniidae > Saturnia > Saturnia pavonia. The sequence continues at coordinate 3,359,071 of OX383922.1, forward strand.
ATAAACAATTGATTGATCAGTTCACTTGAAGTGAAAGACACAAAATGCTAATTTTATCTGCTTTAATTAATTTTAATAATTTCCAATATAAATACTCATTGTCGTGTCTACCAGTAAAAAAAATCTAAAACTTGTAAAGGGAATGTGAACAAGCTTACAATAAATTTAAATACTATCCGTTTTTTAATGGCATTTAGCATTCTACATAGCGTAAACAACAGTTTTTATAATAACCCGCATATATATTTTTTTTTACCATAACCTACGATTTGACATTGGCGTATTGATAAAAAGCCTAAAATAATTAATATTTTTTTGCTGTGAATCGCGTGATGGAAATGCCATATAGATAAATGTGACGTCATCGTACATTGAATATACTCTGGTCTGTGGTATCTTGTGATAGAGACTCTAAATCATTATTAGGCATTGGAATAGTGGCTTATATACATATTATAAAACTCATCGTCTCTCTGTCTGCCTGTCCGTTTATGTTCTTTTCATCCGAAAACCACTTGTCTGTTTTACATGATTTTTATCATATCATTTTAAATCATAGCTATGTTATCTGGCCAGGTTATACGATATATTTTGTAATATAAAGTAACATACGAAAAAGACAGTAACGATAATGGTGAACCGATTCGAAGAAGTTTTACTTCAAAAAAAAAATTCTTTGTGTGTTTTCTAGAAATGACAGCACATAAATATATACCCCTTATGAATAACATCGTAACTTTCATTACAATAAAATACAAATAAACGTTAAGGAAATATGTACAGAAAATAAAACTATATTTGAGTTTCGCAGCCTTATCTCTTAGACAAATTGACCAATTTTTACTTGACTAAAATTATCATTGTAATTTTTGAAGTGAAACTTATTATGCGGCTTCCAAGCGTTAAACGTTAAATGTTAAACGTTTAACGCACATTATCGGTCTCTCCTCTTTGTGTGAGCCACAGCGAGAGAGCTAGTCAGATCGCGACTTAATTGCATACGCGCAACAGTCCGAGCCGAGGTTCGGCCACTTTGGCACCCTCGGATGTTGTTGCTTAGCTTTCGTGGCTGAGTGCCCTAAGCGCTCGCCCCCAAGCCCGGTAAAGCTGTAAAAGCCGTAAAGGCTCCAGGGCCCCTAAGGCTAAAAGTATAGTCAGTTCGAAAAAAAAAAAAAAAAAAAAAAAAAAAAAAAAAAAAAGCGAGAGAGCAAATGTCGGTGTGTATGTATATTGCACACTGTTTAAATAAAAAAAAAAAACATCTTTTAAAATGAAGTTTCACTTCTATCGTGTGTGATTCGCACAAACACCTTTTTTAAATATATTTCATGTATAATATCATTGCTAAGTAATAATTATTAGTTACAATTCACAAATATTTAATTTAAAAAGCTTTAGAAACTCTAAATAAACTTGATGTTGATAATTTTTGTAAAACGACTCTTCTGGTACCGTGGCTAAATGAGTTACGATGGAACTCATATTGGGTACCGAAATATTCAATGTTAATTTGCAATATTCAGTAAATATTATTTTAATGAATATCTTCTTCAAAAAAAAAAACGCATTTGGGACGCTTAAATGGCTTACGCTGTGTACGAGTAATATTAAATTAATGTTTTACATAATTATGGTTTTTTAAAAGTCCTACAGAAAAGTCAGCAATAACATATATCTATCTTCTAAGGATCACCCACAATAAGCACTAATGTCTTCGGTCTTTTGAGCGCGGGCTGCACGGTTCGCGTGTGCGCTCGACTGACGGCATTCTGTAGTCCACGCTAGAGGAGCCGCGGGCACAGCTAGTTTGTATATAAAATTATTCAACTTCCATGCCATCTGTTATGCTAATGCAGGAAGTACGGAAGTTTGGTTGCTATCGGATGAATAGTCTGTTTAAGATCGCATATATGACGTTTTTTTTTCTTTAAATAATTGCACGGTATGTGTCGTGGTGGAGGATGTACATTATATTTTGGTTGAATGTGTTAAGTATGAAAATTTTAGGAATGTACTCAACACGACGTGATTAATGGAGGTAGGTATTTGTAATTCGATGCTGTCAAACCCTCTGTCTCAGAGTGCGAAGGTATTATATAAAATCTCAAAATTAAGTAAATTAAGCGCAATTGAAAATTGTGTTTTCAATATAGCAAAAAAAAAGTGTATCTGTGATGTTCTTACGGATCGTCCTAGTTGTAAATAGACAAAAAACATTTATAAAGTATTAAAAAAAAATATAAATGCAACAATGGGTACAGACAAACATTCATTTTTAAATATATAGATAACGCCTGTTATACATCTACCGGAGAGATTTACGATGATACACGCGAGCCGAGCAGCGGGAACAGCTAGTTAAAATTATATATGTTGAAGAAATGTCATAACTGAAATTCTACTAAAGTCAACTTTGCACATATAATACCTTCAACCTTATTTTATTTCTTGACTTATGACGTCACGCCGCACTTTTGTAGTATGTATTTTATTTAGATTTGCAAATCAAGGATATGTAAGCCCAACAACACCTCGCCGGTTTACTCACAAAGTCCGCTAGTGACACTTCACTGATGAATCGACCCTGTAATTACCTAAATATAGTGTAATACATATTTTTATTCACATCTCTTATCATGCAAGCGGTATTGAACCCAATACATTATACCACTTTTTTATAGTAGACGGGAACGTATCGGTGTTATAAATAGTAAGAGCTCAATAGATACAAAATAACGACGAACACAACAAGACAATTTTTAACAAAAAACGAAACTGAACATCAATTATTTAGAGGAGTTCCTTTCTGTATCTTTGAAGTCGAGAAGGTTCAGTGCCAATTAAATTAAAACGAATCCACCCTTGAAAAACGAATCATCTTTTTATTCTTTATTTGGTGCCGCAAAAAGCACTTGCCAGTGTCAATGTGTTTAAGTCTTCGTAGTATTTTTTACATTGAAAATTGGTCTAACAAGATGGTGGTTTTCCTTGTTAGAAATACTAGGGAATTTTTGTGACATCTCAAAATGCATGTTTTCAGTTCATATTTATAATCCACTTCATGAATGCACAATAACCAAACTATATCACGTAAAATGCCACCAATATTACATAATATAGGGACAAAGAACCTACGTTAATTAATTAAAATAAAAACCACAACATGGCAGTTTAAGATCCCGCCAAAAACTCAAAATACTAATCATTTAAATCGGTTCACAAAAAAACGGCTGAACATCCATTAAAAAAAAAACATTCGAATTAAGAACCTTCTTCTTTTTTTCGACGGTCTTAGCCGTAATGCTCTCCGGTAAGCCATTCGCCAGTTTTATATACACTGGCTGATCTTGAAACGCGATACGTCTAAACATACCACTATGTGGTCGCGATCTAAACGAAGCCAATTTTTAATAACCAATAATTTATTTTTTTAAATCATATTATTACATTTTCACAACTCTGTCTATCACTATGTGTGTGATGCGTGAGGATATAACAGTGAAGGTAATACATTCTTTGTTAACAAAGTAAATCGTGCAACAAGGTCATTTCGACTATTGTTCACGCTGCTTGTTCTCACGTTGATTTGTTCAATTTTTAATAAGTAGAAAAATGTATTTAATTTAAATGGTAGTTGTTCCCCACGGTTTTATTTTCTTTATCGGCTTGGACTGGTGGACTTGGACTTATTTGCCGTAGTTGCAAATAAATTTACAGCGAATTCCTTATCCGTAATTCAAACTAAACTAACTATACTATGTATACATGCGTATATGTATTTAGTTATCTGTCAATTTTGGTGTACACTAACTAGCCAAAAAAAAGATAAAGGTCCCTTGCATAACCTATGTATCTAAATGATGTGCATGTATGTACAAAAGCAGTGTAATGAGTGTATGTTGGTAGCTAGTGAATGCAGTGTCAGTGTATCGTGCGAGCAGCTGCTGACTCAAGGGCTCCATGCCGGAGAACGGACCTCCATTTTTTTTATTTTTTTTGGCTAGTTAGATTAGATTACTTTTAGATTACTAAATACATATACACATTTTCCTTCCCTCCTCCCAGGGGGAAGAAAAATGTACCTATATATGTATAGTTATTTTAGATCGAATAGTAGGGAATTAGTCAGATCGCGACTTTTTTGCATACACGCAAAAGTCCAAGCCGAGGTCCGGCCACTTTGGCACCCTCGGAACTTGTTGCAAAGCTTTCGCGGCTGAGTGCTTTAAGCGCTCGCTCCCAAGCCCGGTGAAGCTGTAAAAGCCGCAAAGGCTCCAGAGCCCCTAAGGCTAACAGTATAATCAATTAAAAAAAAAACTCACTATCCGTACTTGCGTACAGTTTGTCAGAATACTTGCCGTTCATGGTTACGGTCGCCGTTGTTTTTGCATATTAGTATGCATTTATCGAACACAGTGCGATTATTTTACCATTATAGTATAAAAAAATAAAAATAAAAAATCCTAAGCTAGGCTTGTTTCGTTTCTTTAACGAGCGCATCAACTACATCATCCATGTGTCCCATACAAGAGAGGAGGTTAAAATCTCTTTGGAGATTTCTCTCTACTTGAGGCAGCCCAGACTGGTGAAATAGAAGTTTTAAGAAACTACGATTATTATAAGCACTACGCAGTCTTCTGTTGTCTACGTGAGCGGAGTCGCGTGCATAGCTATTTGTTCTATAAAAAGATCTAATGTTATATTCGTAATTTCGTAACGGGCTAAAGTTCTTCCCCTTGGAATCGAACTGATAGCCTGGTATAGACGGACGTGCGTTTAACCGTTTCCGCCCTGATTGTACATTTGAAACCGATACCAATGATGGCTCAGTGGTAGCGTGTACGGATATCGGGTCGATTAGTTCGAATTCCTGCAATGAGAATAAGCTTTCGGTAAAAAAAATCCTGGTGAAACCACAGCATGGTGGTAGGGTATTTTGTAACGCTCGTTTGGCTAGCTACCACTCTCAAGTTGAAAATCGTGTCATCGATCTACCCGGTGTCCGAACATGCTAGCAATATGTCAATATGGTCATAAATAATTAAGATATTTTTTTATTTATGTCCGCTCGCGTGGACTACAGAATGCTGTCGGTCGAGCGCACACGCGAATTGTGCTGTCTCAAAAATTCTTTTTTTTTATCGCTATAGGTTTTTTTTTATCAATGATTAGTATAAATTACATCGAAGCCATCTAATTAACTAATCGACACATTGCTGCGAAGCAAATTTACAAGTGCTTTTTCCATTTATATATGTAGTTATATAAACTTTGAGTTTACTGAAATACAATAAAATTGTTTTTTTTTATTTTATAGTTTTTGGCGTAGTGGCCACAATCTCACCTGATGTTAAGTGACGATGTGGCCCAAGATGATGACACGCTAAACCTAGTGGAAGTTTGGCTCTCAAGTGCAACTGCCGGAACACACCTATTGGTGTTTGGCGACAGATTTTCAACTTGAAGGTGGTAGCTAGCCAGGCTGGCATTAGAAAAAGCCCTATCACCATGCTAAGGTTTGCTCACGATGTTTTCCTTCACCGAAAGCTCAGGCTCATTGCAGGGATTCGAACTCACGTCAATCGACACGAAGTCGTACACGCTACCACTGAACCATCATTGCTTCAACTGGTGAAATACCCTTACTTTACAGAAGATCGAAGCCAAGTAACCTTATGTTGTGTTCCTGCGGTGAGTAGGGCTTCCAGAGCTCCTTGGGATAAGGGGATTCAAGGTCGGCAACGCGCTAGTGATAACCATGGTAGTCTATAAACTACGGTAGCCGCTTACCATCAAGCGGGTCGTAGGTTTTCCACCTTTATATATTTTTTTTTGTAATAAAAACAGCACGAATTAATTTAATATTACGATGTCACAGTATCAGTCATTAATTAAAGTCTCTAAGCATGATAAACTATTGTGTTAACAGAGCGAACTGTTATTACGCAATACATATTATGCGTAGGTTATGATTTTTTTTTCTCAAACCGACATTTTTTTTTCCTTATCGTTTTTTTTTCTTTATATAGCGTCAACGGTATATCGTATCGGATACACAGATAAACGTGCGAAATGTACTGTGACAATGTTCAGTTTTCCGGTTGTTGCAAATATTCACTATAATTATATATGGACGAATCATTAAATGTTAGGGCTCATTCATACATCAACGAATCGTTATTATTCCCGGTTCTTAATTTGTGACGATTCGTTTTTTAGGGTTCTGAAATCAAAAGGAAGCTCAGAGATTCTTAGTACTAAAAAACTGTAATTTGGTATGGGTTACATACAGTGGTTGTCATATAATTAGAAACACTTCTTATGAATAAAGAAAGTATAACAACGTACAAATGTTCGTAAAAATAGGCACATGTAATAATTAATTATCATGCAATAATATAGCCACTCAAATAAACTCATTAAATGCATAAAATATAAAACATATCTTACTTTTAATTACAAAATGAGTCTTACATAATTATGTAGGAGTTTAATTTCTGTTACTGGCCGCTTGGACGCCTAATAAGAAACATTTTTAAAAAGAATCCATTGCTCGTTATTTTTTCTAATAAATGAGAAATCGTTGAACATATTGCTATCTTATTTATTGTTTAATTTCAAAATAAAAACGATTGCGTTGAAGTATCCTACATAATGTCAAGGACCGTTGGTAGTTTTTCTAATTATACGACCACCACTGTATATTAATCACGCCGACGAAATGGTAAAATAAATTCTTGAAAAAAAAAAATTGTAATATATGCAATTAAATATTTATTAAGGTTATTAGACACAATGAAACTCACCCGTTGCAAGAGATGACATTTTAATAATAATGTTACCAGAAACCTGTACCAAATGCACAGACACAACAAAAATGATTTTGGTACCCGTCCCCCCCCTACACGTAAAGTGAGAATGTTTTTTTTCTCGTTTATCTTGTCGGGTGGGGAGTCGTTGGATAGGTCGTTTGAATATTGCGGGTTTGTGAAAACCATTTTTCGTTTTAGCGATCCGCTTACGAAATATTAATCTTTAAAGCGCTAATTTTTGTTCCCTACCTACCCCTTACCGGCTAAATGGTTGTTTTTGGATACGTGAAAAAATTCATGGTAGTATTATATATATAATGAAATTAAAAAGAAAACTATCAGAGGTAAGTAGGCTTTACAAGTTAACGAGTAATAGTCAATCAACTTATAAAATGTTTTCGGAGAAGTAATTTCATACAAATTCCATTGAAAGTTACTTAAAGCCCCCTCTCTAAATTTGCGTATTGTACCAGAAACTCCGGAACCCTACACTGCGCGTGGCCCGACACGCTATTGGCCCTTTTTTTATTTCTTTATTGGCACATAACCTGTTTGTATTTTGTAACTTAACCTATTCCAATAAATATATTTCACCAAAATACGCTTACCTGCGGGCATACACAATTATACACACACACACACAAACACAAACTAAATTTCCCCTACATACATGTATCACGTGTACACACAAGCATACATGTTTATAGTCTGATATTAATTTATTCTGAATTTAACCAACTGCCGAAATATACAGGTTATTTATCCTAGTATGGTAGTCGGGGACACTTAATTTGTATCTTTTCTTCTTTGCTAAATAAACTACGTAATTACGTATTACGTTTTAACAATGTCTTGAGATGTTAAGGGACAGTATTGTACAAGGAATAAAAGCTTAAAAAGGTGTTATGCTGTTTCTCAGATGCCATGCCTGTGGCCTTATTTTGCTTACAGAAGGGATTTTCTATCTGAAGATCTCGACCTATAACTACTTAAAAAAATTTTATAATTAAAAAAAATGATAATTGGTAGGGTGGTAGGTCATTTTCTAATGCCCGCCTGGCTAGTTAGCACCCTCAAGTTGAAAAATCTGTCACCAAGCACCAATAGGTGTGTTCCGGCAGCTGCACTTGAGAGCTAGTCTTCCACTAGGTTTAGCACTTGAGAGCTAGTCTTCCACTAGGTTTAGCGTGTTATCATCTTAGGACACATCATCACTTAACATCAGGTAAGATTGTAGCTACTACGCCAAACATATGACGATAAAAAAAATGAATTTATAACTTGTGATACTGATAGTGACGTCATGATAGGGTATTTATTGATTTGTATACCATAAGTCATTTTAATAAGGCACGTTTTCGACCTACCACATGCTTGTTGAAAAACCCCTTTATTGTTGTTTCTTATATAGTTTCGGAATCATCTAGAATGCTTCCAGTTTTTAATTACTTGTTACCTAGCGCGTAACATCTTACCTTAGTGTCAAGTAAAATTGTAACTAGCTTCCATCTTAATATAAAAAAATAATTTAGTGTACATGCATGCTAACAACGTAATGAAATTTGTTCAAATTGAAATCAATGATCATAATTTTGAATTAAATTTATTTAATTTTTTTAACATATAATTTTTTTTTGTAACTATACCATTGAAAAATGATTTCAGTAAAATGGCTTCACATTATTATCATTGATGGCCAGCTTCATGATGTCACACTGATGCACGGGCGGCTCTTAATTTTATCCTCTACTAGATACCCCAAAAGAGGTATTACTTCAAAAATAATCGATAGTAAGAAATCAGAGTCATATAACCTACAAGCTCACAGAGAAATGTTATAAAAAATACTTCCATGAATTGCAGTCTATCAATTCAAAGTTGTTTCGTTCTTCGATCATAATACATAAGACATTTCTAATTACGACCATTTTAAGATTCACCCTGAGGGTTCTTATTGGCAGCTGCACTTAACATCACGTGACATTGCGGAGAAACCTATAAATCAATTTAAAAAGTAAACTATTTCGATTTTTAAAAGAGTGACGATAAATTTGAATTTCGCCAGTATATTTGTACGATAGGGTAAGTCTAGGTTGTTTAGATAGTTAGAAAATATGACGTGACACGTGAATCACCCTAATAAAGGTCATGCCGTGCGTCCCTGAATATGTTTATAGACTGTGAGGTGGGGCTGTTTTTGTGATACTGACTCTATATAATGTGTATCTATGTTCTTTTCTAGTTTTATTTATGTCTCTGATCATTGGTGTATACCTCCGGTTCCCAACCAGTGGTCCGCAGACCAAACAGCCAAAATATGGTCCGTGAAAGATTTACAAATTAAAACTTTTTTATTAGTTGTAAATTATAATCCCATATAACCCAGACGGTGTATCACCGTGCCAAGACGAGTTGTAATTAGCAGGGCCGCTAGTAGAGCCAATTGATTTTTTAATTTCTCTGAAATTATACAAATAAATAAAAAGCTGTTGAAAAGTTGTCTATAATAAATACAATTATTTTGTCATTTTGACTTATTTTTAATAGAAAAAAAAAACTAAATTTTATATTACATTAACAAGTTGAATTACTTTCTCGATTCGTTAAAATAATTTACGATTGGCAGATGAATAAATTTATTCAGTAATGTTTTATTAATTATTCTATTAGTTAATTCTGGTAAATTGTACCACTAATAACGATATTGCGATCAGGAGATGTTCCTGACACCCGTCGAGTTGAGCGGACGTATTGCGCAAGCAGTTCCCGGTCCTCGACATCAAGGGTGGTTTTAGGAACACCGTGGGGATTTATTAGTGAGTAACCGTGGTATTTTTATGTTACCATGGAGTCTCACACACCCTTTCGGACTGCCCAGGCTGTCTGTGGATGCGTAAATGAATTTTTACCCACGTTAACAAAAATAAAATATAATTATCCCCAACGTCACAAGTATTATTAATTATCCTCTCGTAATTCGCGAATATAACACAATAGTAAGGTAATTTTTAATTGTATTTGTGAACACACCTGCCAAGCGCAGGTGAGACAACGATAAATTAATAGTTTGCCAGAAGAGTTTAACATGCCAAGCAAGTTTTACTGTCAACAGGTTATTATAGGGTGGATCAATACGTGCATGGTAGTGAGGTCTGGAAGTGACTCCCTCTCGATCGATAAAATCGTATCGATTAAATTATTAATATGATTATTAACTGCAAATATTATTTGCAAAAATGAAAAAAAAAAAATAAACCCGATCGATTTTCTTGCCGGTTCTTTTCGGTAGTTTTGAAATTCATGAGTGCCTTCTTGGGACTTAAATTGAATAAAGTATTTTTTTGATTTTGCGTTATTTCTCCAGAGGATCTGGATCAAATGTTCGATTAGTCGATCTATTTTTTTTATATTACCAAACTTACCGAGGGAATGCACTGTGAAAGCATTATTTAATTTCTACAATGATTACTTTTTGAATTCCTATGTATTAATTAATTATATGAGGCAGTTAACTATACCAACAGATTACGTAAGATAACTATATTGTTTGAATTTTGTACCCAACTGTACGATCTGGCTGCCCGAGTGAGCCCTTTTACACTCAAACCAAAATGCACACCAAGTATAGTAGTAGTACTATAGTCAAGTCTAGTACCCTAGACTCGACGTAAGCGTTCATTTTGTCTGCGTACGGCGAAATGTACAACGTTCTCGTGGCGCAATGGTAGTAAACTTAATTACTTCAACGCGCGTTAAGGTTACACGAACAATTTAGTTTTTTATTATATCCTTTATTATATATTAAAAATATTATAATTGTTATTAAAATGATTATTATTATTTGTACTGGTTTATGTGTCAGTTTGATTTGCGAATCTACGTGTGATTATATATATTAAAAAAAAACGAATTAATAGTTTCTGAAATGTACTTAAATACGGGGATAATAAAATAAATGAAAAGAAAAGTGAGAAAAGGTACGCACTTACAACAGATGTGCTCTGTAATCCACACACCCATATAAGCAGACAATGATGGGCTTGAAGGATGATTCTCGCAAGCATTCGGATCGTTCTTGCATAGTGAAGATTTATGTTAAAATTGGATCCTAACATTGTTCGAGGCAAACCACTACGGCTTGTCGGGTCGTGAGGACGTTCATGATCAGTTGCCAGGTTGCCTACGGGGCAGTGATAACATTAGACATGCGAGGAAAATAATGCCCCAAATAAACGGACCTCACTCTCACTTGGATCGTCGGATCATATATGTACATGTCTACAGAACTTGCATTTTACCCTGATGACGCCAACGAGATCTGTGATTTCGCATCGACGATGTCAAGGGAAATCCTGAGATCACTCCGAAATTTTCTATACTAATATAATAAAGCCGAAGAATTTTTTTTGCTTGATTCTTTTTTTGTTTAAACACGCTTATCTGTGAAGCTACCAGTCGGATTCGAACAAATATTTTTGTATATGTTAGCCACATTTACGTGGAATAGTATAGGCTGTCTAGAGTTAAGCTACACCCCTCAGCTAGCCATAAATATATTTTTTTAAGTAAGTCGAAAGAAATAGCGCATACTAACTGCTTTATCCGAGTGCGCTAAATGTAATGTTCTACAAAAATATAGCTCCTTAGTTCATCTAAAAAACGTCTGCGATACCATGTGCTTATCTTTTATACGCAAGCCACAATAAGGTATTTTGTGACAAAGTTTTATTGAAAATTAAAAAGTAATTTATGAGCATTCTTTTTAGGCATGGTATATTAATCTTTACGAACGAAAGTTACTTTATCATCAAGACAATTTTATGAAGATAAACATTGCCCTTTATAGCATGTTATTTGGACGAATAGTTTGAGAGATAATAGAAAATTAAAATAATTCAACACTCGGCTCGGGTCTATGACTATAGCTGTAGTGGCGCGAACGAGCCGTGTGAGTTGTAACTGGCCGCCCGATAAAAATATTGTCTATAATGAAGTATTATAAATGATCAATCAATGATATGTTTAAATTATATGCGGGTGTAACCCCGGGCACAGCTAGTATGTACATAAAAATAAACAGAAAAAATTTAAGTATAGATTTTACAGAACGTTATTTCTATTTCGAAAAAATCTCATATATTGCAGCCAAAAGGAGTTTTATTAAATAAAAAAAATTGCAACATCTTTAAAAGTTTTTCATAATACTTAAATGCGCAATTTCAGCAACACTCATACCACGGTATGATTTAAATACATATTACTAGGTTATTTTTAATATTAATCAAGAAATAAAAAACAAATCATAACAAAAAATATTTAGTACAAAGTCATAAAACATAATATCAATTGACACTATGGACGGCGTCGGAATGTCTGATGTTTGAGTTAAATTATCATCCGACTAATTAGCAGATGTTTTAGTGCTGGGATTAGATATGTCGATAAAAATAATTTAGATTTTCGAAGTGAAAACTTCTTTAGCACTGTTGTGAATTGAAACTCGATGAACCGAAAAAGCGACAATAAAAAGAGACAACCATATACATCTATAGGATTTAGCCTACGAGAGAATGAGATATAATACATTTACATTATGCAAGTCCTGATTTTTATGATTGTGATCGTCGTCGGATTGGCCTAGTTGTGTGAGACGACCAGACTTTATACGCGGTACGCACGAGTGGTCGATAGTTCGAATCCCGCTGATTTAGGATATATAAAAATAATTTTTAAAGAATATATATTTTAAAAGTGAAACTTTTATTCTTCCTCAAAATTTTTCGTTCATCTATCGCATGTCGCAATACAGCTGGCCGTGGAGTAGGGAATACACAAAATCAAGTAATTTTCCAAAAATGTTTAGTTCAATGCCTACAAACCGAAAAAAAGTTTCACTTGCATCGTGGTTTCATGAAACCACATAATAATGTATATTTTTTCTGAAGGTTCACTTCTGACTTGTGAACTGTCCACGTGTATAATGCAGCCATCGCCGGTCGTCACGGTCATTGTAGCCTATAAGCCTCTCGATATACACTGACTGAACTGCGACAAACAAAAAGAGAGGCACTATGTGCGTGGTGGCTCGCGATTCAGTCGAGTACACATCTCTAACAACCTCCTTGATTATTGTATATACAACGGCTGGTCCCGGAAGCCGACACGCGTCCTAACACTCTTCATAAATAGCGATATAAACTTCGACAGTCTCTCTGGCAAAATGGATGTGACAGCAGAGCTCCTAGGGGAATGGGGTTCAAGGTCGGCAATGCTCTAGTGATACCTATTGTAATACAAGCGTCTATAGGCTACGGTAACTGCTTGTTATCAAGTGAGCCGTAAGCTTGTTTGCTTCCTTAGTTGTATAAAAAAGAGTCGGTTATACATAGCTATCACTTGACATCAAGTGAACTACATACCTGTTTGCTAGTTCATAACATTATGTATGCGAAGTTTCTTTGAATAGTCACTTTCGATTTGATGTGATGCAAAACATCGAATGTGTCTATCTTCACCGTAATAAAACACGAGGCTTAGTAAGCAACTTCATCGTGTAGGCATTTTGTTACATTATGAGTTTGCAACGTAATATCCGTCTAGTTTCCTTTTGAAAATATGCGGCCATCGCGACTGATAGACAGGTGTGAAACTTAGTTCCTTAATCAGTTGTGAGTCAAATAACACGTGATTATTTATAGAAATTGTTCAGCCCACTGTCCTATCGCTAAAAACTGAACATAAATACTGGTTACTGTGTCATGTTATTCTTTAATTAAATTGAATTTTATAAAACATCGATATTATAAAAATGTCGCGCAGCACTAATCATAAATCATTATCGCACATGTCACTATTTAATACAAGTAATGACCCCGCCTCATTTGTTTATATATCTTGGATGTCGTAATGCAAGATTGAACAGTGAACCCGGGCGTCTTGGCAGAAAATAAATAATATGGTAAATTAAAACAAAAAAACGTTAATAACCACTGTAATCGTGACAGAAATGAAACTGACGATGTGTAATAATTGAAATATTACTCCAGTGTAATTAATGATATGAATCAGATGTGTAATAATTGAAATATTACTCTTACTGTAATTAATTATAATGAACCAATAACACATCTTGTCTCTTTTTAATACTTATCTTTGTTGATTTCACGCGTGTACACTAGTCTTATCCTATCGCGTGCATCTATATTTCTAGATTTATCACATATTTCTGTCTTCTTCTGTCTGTCGATAAGTAGTTATTTTCCGTCTCTTTTTGCGTTAGAAACGCTGCGTTGCACTATAAAACGTTGCAGTAAAATTCAGTCTTGGAACGTTGCTCTCATCGCGTCCAAAGAAGTTTTACTTCAAAAAATCGTAAATCAATTCAAACTCTCGTACAAAATCAGAATCGAAACTACTTCATTCGATTTAGGCTATGAGTAGGCACTTATGAAGGTCAATCATCCAAGTATCGAGAAGAGTTGGCATAAACTCGATCGAGTTTGTCCATAATTTTTTTATACTGTGAAACCAAACGGCTGACCATCCAAAATCTTTTACGTTTCAAGTAAATCTTGGAAAACATATGCTACCTCTGAATTATTACAGATGATATGTGTGTACTCCCTCGACTATAAGATTAAGCTAATTATTATGTTTGCTATGTTTCCTGTTTCTATATTTATTATATACCAAACTGGCTTGGTCTTATTTCTAGACTTAAGTCACAAACACATTTTTTTTGAAATAATTCCTAACATAAACATAAGACGACACACTGCTAGTCAATGATTTCCTATAATAAAAATCATATATATAATCACTACTTATAATAATTCCTATGGTTTTTCCATTTACTAAGAATATTTTTTCTAACATTAATAATAACATTTGTTGGGCATTGTTTACTAAATTCAGCGCTTATGATATCGGCATTCGGATCTAGATTATTTAAAATACTTGTGGACAATTGATGTTCAACGTTATCGTTTAAACGTTTTAATCTAGTTTATGATATACTAGCGACCCGCCCCGGCTTCGCACGGGTGCAATGCTGATACTAAATATACCTACCTACTACAGAATGTTCTTAAATGACGTATATAGCTTTTTTGTCATTAGACAATACAAACATGTTTTGTTTAAAGGTCATTCTTGAAAGAGCGACATATAATTGACCATGGTACATGGGGCCGGTATGGCAGCACTTCTACATTTTAAATCTGTAATATCTTCGGGAATATTCATTTAAATTACATGCTGTAAAGGGCTATATTGATCTATATTAAATGGACAATGTATTTAATTGGATAAGGATTAATGCTGTATTGCTTAAAATCACTTCATAAATAAGCCATTTTTTCCCGTAAAATGTAAAGGATAAAAAATGGTTATTGTGGGTTATCCTTAAGAGAGACATATATCGGACTTTTTTGTTGATAAGGTGTATAATACTGTAGTACATTATTTTGATTTATCTCGTTAGGTTTAGCCAGCGTTTGCAATGTAAGCGCAAAAAATGTGTTTATTTACGACATCACATTAGAAACCTCTAAATTTATCAGTGTTTCTCTACAATATTATGCATGTATTATACAACATATAAACCTTCCTCTTGAATCACTCTACCTATTAAAGAAAACCGCTTCAAAATCCGTTGCGTAGTTTTAAAGATTTAAGCAAACATAGGGACGGACAGCGACGCGACTTTCTTTTATACTATGTAATGTAATGAAGTTCAGCCGTTTTCTTACAATCACCGTTAGAACAGTCTTGGTCTTATTTCTAGACTTAATTTTTTTTTTTTGTTTTCTAATACCTAACGTAAGCATGAGACGACACACTGGTAGTCAATGATTTCTTATTATATAAATCAAATATATAGTCTCTACTTATTATAATTCCTGTGGTTTTCAATTTACTAACAGTTTTTGATATAAGTCTAACCGTATTCTCACAATCACCGTTAGGTTTGACGCAGTGTTCATAAATAGTTGCTGTCACAGTTACTGCTGGTTCACACTAGGTCGGACCGACAGTTTTATCCACGGTTCACATTAGAGCAACCCGATAAAACCGTCGGTAATGACACATTTACCGGACTTTCTGCCACGATTTAACTGTCAGGTCGGATATTATTGGCATACAGTTTTATATTGCGCTTTAGGCAGAAAGTTAAAACGAAAATCTTATTCTTAAGCACGTTGTAGTCGTTTGCTTTGCTTGGCTTGAGATTCTCATTGCACTACACCATATAAAAATAATTATAATGGGGCGGATGTCATTTCGAGACTGGCCTATGCCGTCACTTAGCATTTACTCCCTTTTATTTTTCCAAGTTATTTTTTTTTGTGCCTTTTGTTCAAGCAAACGTAAACTGTTAGTCTGAACAGCCGTATACAATCACAAACCCAGTAATTCTATATCTCAGTACTGTACTTAATCCTTCGATCAATAATACACTAGATACACAATCCCATACAAAAGTTCTCTTAAAACTGTCGCCAATTGTGTTTATGTAATTCTAGTTGAAAAAAAAAACTTTAATGTAAATTCAAACTTACAGGCATGGTTTAAAGTCTAAATTACAAAGTGTCAAAAAAAGCATTAAAAATTTACAGATTGACTTGACAGATTTGAATAATTCTTATTTTATTTTGTTCGCTTGAATAAAAAAAAAGTTTACGTGGGAGGGTAGGTAGGGTAAGCAGATAGGGTATGTAGAAAAAATAATAATAATTGAAATACATATCAATACTACTCCATACATTCCCTTTTCTAGGAACAGTCGATGTTTGTTACAATAGTTGGCGCGTCGACGCAGACGTTGGTCAAACACTCATAATATTTGGTAATCAATTCATATTTAGTATTTAATTCTGGTTTTAATTTAATAAAAAAACTATGATATAAACTTACCGAAAAATAATATCCCTTTCAAAATCTTGGTGTTACGGTGGTTATTTGCACAATTTTTAAATGCACACTGGAGCATTTTGACGTCTTAACGTTGGCTATGACTGGACCATACTAATTTGAAATAACACCACAACCGTTATTGTGCTATTATTTTTCGGCCCGTTTTTGAAGCGCTTATCGGGAAGACTTAATCGTAAAAAATCGTAACGAGTACTTACAAGCATCAATCGTGCGTTGAGTGCTATTAAATTAATATGAAATTATAAAAATATAAGGATAAATAAACATTGTATTTTAAAATACAATGTATTTCCATTAAGTAGGTACCTATCATTAATAAATAACAGAGAAGGATAATTGTAAATAAATAATGCCCGTCCACTAGTGACATAGAGACCACGGCTCGTGAAACAACGGTGGAGATTAGTGAGAATAAATCATAACTAGACTGTGAATTTAACCTGTTCCTTTTAATAGTATGTCCTTAAACGTTTTGCAATCTGTGACAGTGTTTCAAAATTCATATATTTTAAAGTTTGTCTCATTAGCATGCATCGGAATAGGTAGTGTATATTTACCTAGACAAAAAAGAGGCAATGATGGGTCAGTGATAGTATGTACGGACACCACTTCTATCGATATCTTCGAATTCAAACAAAGTGCCTTAGCTTTCGGTGAAGAAAAACATCGTGATGAAACTATAGCTGGTAGTAGGGTATTTTCAGATGCCTGCCTGGCTAGCTACCACCCTCAAATTGAAAATCTGTCGCCAATAACCTATATGGAATTAATTCCATCGGTTCTCAACGTCAAACAAAACGCGAGTAAAATTGTAATTAATGCCATCCATGGCAGTCAAGTTAGCACGGCACGTAAAAAGTTATACTACTTTTTCGTAACAAAATAACTAATTTTATCCCGCGTGCCAACAATATCATTGAAATTAGTCATCGATGGTAATAATGTAAATTCATTTATCTGACTTCATTTTCATGCATAAAAAATAGAAGCAACTTCAAATTCTTTGTTTTCCCTTTGATGTCGTCACTTTGTTTTTATCTGTACTCCTTTATCTAACGACCTCCGTCCATTGAACAATTAAAAACTTCACAAACAAACTGTTCAGTGTTGCATAACGCCATATTATTGGGGGTCGCTATATCGTTATCATTAACAAGAAAACTACATGTTTCAATGATTAAAGGAATTAGATCGGTCAACGTCGACGTACATTGGCGTGTTCGAAATTAAAAACAAATAAATAAAAACTGACAACAGTGGTTCGAAATTTGAATTGAAAGTGACAGTTTATTTTGTTATTGACATTGTAATATTGTTGATAATACGAGTGTTTGGTTCTGTGTTTGTGAATACCATTCAAAATGGCTGAAGGTAAATATTTTTCGATATTTATTGATCGTTAAATGGAAAGTGATGTGATTTCTACATTATTGTATATATGTATATTGTTCGAGCCTATTTTTTTTATATAAAAATAAAAAATCATGTTTTTAAGTATTGCAATATTGCAATGCCTTGCATTGGATGACTGTATATTGTCTTGTTTTTGTTTATTCGCTATAGGATTTAGCGTATAGCTACTATTTCACTTGATCTTAAGTGACAATGTGACCTAAAATGTTAACAGCCTATGCGAAGTTAATCGCCCGTCCCCTGCGGAGGGGACGGTGGTTTCGAGAGCGTGAGCGCGAGAAACCCTTGGTTAATAGGGACGGACGTGTAGTACGCGCTGGCTTCCTCGATCTCGTCATAGGGGTCGGTAAAGATATTCTACGGTCGGCGTTTTACCTTCGGGGCATCTAGGACTGGGGCCCACTGAGCCAAACTAGCGAATGCAATAATTCCGAAATACCGGTTACTAATACTAATACGGAGTAAATCTCGGTTGAAAATTGCGGGATCTCGCTGGACTGGCGGGATTACAGAGAAGTGTGTATCATTCGTGTTACACTGCGCGCGGTAGCACTCACATAGTACATTATACATACATACATGCGTAAGGTTCAAGGCGCCTAGGGGAACGACGTGAGGGCGCGGGGGAAATAACTCCCCTCCCGCGTCCCTTGTTTTTTATTAAATCTTGCCCGTTACAACTTTTAATTATGATTTAATTTTATTGATTGTTTTACATTAATACAAAGTAAACTAAACTGTCTAGGTTATTATATTATTTAATAAGTGACTGTAATGTCAGAAACAGTATATAAGGACTTTTGTGGTATTCCTGTATGGAAGTTCGTCAATGTATGTCTTAATCATGTCTAAAAATGTACCAAAAAGCTTGTTTAATTTGGGTGAAAATTGAAACCATGAAAACGAGGTGTACATATTATTAGGTCTTTATTACGATTGCTTTAAGTCCATCCTGCTGGATCCCGCAAATACCTGGATCCAGTGGGAACAAGACGGTTCAATCCCGCAAATACCTGGATTGATATTATCTTGCGGGATTGCCTTCCCTTCTTGAAACTTATTGCTATTGATACGATGTTAGTTCTCATACATAATAATAAATAGTAGACTGTATAACGTGGAGATTAGGACTTATTATTATTTATTTATTGATGGTTCCATTCCGATTTTATTTATTTTTATTTACCACTAGCCGTGCCCGCGTCTCCGCTCGAGCGGATTACACATAATCTAAAATAAAAAGTAGGTCCAACCGTTTCGAAGATTAGCCGGAAAAAAAAACAGACAGTCAACCAAAAATTTTTTTTTTTTCAAAAGTACAGTATATACTTTCATATGCGTTTAGTAAAATACTGTTATTTTGATATTACAAACAGACACTTCATTTTTATTATTTGTATGTATATAGATCAGCAAGTGAATATTCATGTTATAAAATTATTTTATGTCGTATCATTCGCGCAATAAACTTAACTCACTTAACTAAAGAGCCCACGTTAACTATCGTCTTCATCTGAGCTGAAAGACTTCCACAGACCTATGTCCATAGGTCTCCCTCAAAGATCGCCAAAATAACCTGTCGCTACTCTCATCCAGTGGATTCTCGCAACCTTTACCAGGTCGTCGGTCCACCTTTTGGCAGATCTACCCACGAGCAGTGTGACCCGCCCACTGCCACTGAAGTCTGCCAATTTTTAAGCCCTGCCGGTGACTTTGGTTGTTCTGAGGATATCCTCCAAGTCGATAACTATACTACAAATAAATAAACACGCTCCAAATGCGTACTCATTTGTCAGATAAAAGTGCTACACACCTAACAATGATAGGCCTTGTGGATCGGTGGTAGTAAACCCTATTATCGAGCCGAGAAGTCGCGGATTTGTTCCCTGCCCATGACTGACTTTTATGTCACATAACTGTCAGTTGTATGTTAAATAACTCTAGATGTATCTTATCTTCAATAATAAACAGATCTAAACAAAAAAAATGTTTTGTTGTTGATTCTATAATTAAAGGACTTAATAAGACTACTTGTAGTCCTCAGACCAATAAATAGACAAACGCGTAGAACAAATTCGAGATGCCAAATTAAGCTATCGGTGTGCGTAGCGGTATATCATGTACAAGTTTGTGATTGTGTGCGTATTGTTACCAGAATATGTTAGGGCGCGTTCAAGTATTACGTAACGTAATTTTTGAAGATTTTTGAACCTCCCTCTCTCCATGTAACGCGCCGTAACATTTTTGTCCCCCTTCTTAAACGTTACGTAACACCCAAGTGACCATTTTTACCTAAAAGTCATAATTATGTTGCGCATAAACATAAACGAAAAGGATTGCCATCTCGGGAGAACAAAATATAAATGACGTAAAATATATTCGAGGGATTACCCGTAAAACATAAACGAAAAGGGTTGCGAACTTGGAAATATTAATTGCCTAGTTTTTTGTTGAAATAAAAAAAAAACAAGGTTACGTAACGCGTTGTTCGAACCCCCCTCCCGACCTTGTAACGCATCGTAACGTTTCCTAGAACCCCCCTTTCCCCAAATTGCATTACGTAATACTTGAACGTGCCCTTAAATCCCGACGAAACATAAATATTTTTTTTAAATAAAATATAAAAACTTTTATGTACCACTGAGCTATAATTGTTTCAATTTGTACCTATACTTTCGATAAAGGTTAACTGTGGTTTGATGAATATTATTATTTTTTTCAGTTGAACCGTCTCATGAACGAGATTTACGAGACGGTGACAGCTGTATGCAGCATGGACGAGAATAAACCGGGCAGCTTCCCCACGGAGCACTCGGATGGCAGCACCAGTGAAGGTATGCTATCGGTTCATCAAAGTCATTCATTTTTTATAGTGGGTTTACTTACACTCCGTACAATTACTTAGTCTCTATACTAGAAATGCTCAGACAATCGATCGTGATCGACCAATCGTTCAAAAGGGTTTTCTAAGTCGATCGCGGTAATTACTGAAAGTATTAACTACCATCAAAATCTTGCAGCTAACTAGTTCCAAGCCATCAATTCCAAAGTATAGTAATAGCCTTTTCATAAATAATGTGTTTTATTCATCGTAATAGTAGTAGTTTGATAGGCGATCACTTGCTATTTAGATAAGTGGTAGATCACCGAAATTTTAAGCGTGACGACCCCTGATCTATCTATACATACATATAATAAAATTGAAGTGTCTGTAAAGTCAAAATAACGGGTTTTTACTCAATGCATATGAAAGTATGTCGGTCTGTTTGTTCCGGGTAATCTCCGAAACGGATCCACCGATTTTGACGGGACTTTCACTGGCAGATAGCTGTTGTATTAAGGCATAACTTAGGCTACTTTAATTTTATTTTTTTAGGTTTTATTTTTGTTACTGCTGCAGATGAGATGTATATTATCAAGATGGGAATACGGATACTGCCTTTTAAAAAACTATAGAGTCAATGAAAAGTACACTTTAACGCGTTTTTATTCAATTATATTGACAATACTTACAATTATGTATACTATTTAATTAACAGAAGTTTCACTTCAACTGTGTATAGGTTACACGCACAAATTTCAATATAGAAGTATTTTGATTTGCTTTTTAATAATTAAAACAATACTGTGTATTAAATATATTATTTATCATTCGATATTCGATCGATTTGATTCGATACTTGATGTTAAGATTTAAGTATCATCTCAATACCGTGTATATCCGTGCACACCTGCTACCCCGCGGCTCGCAAACCATCATGAGGGTAATTCTAACAACGGTCGATCTATAGTTATTGAGGTGGTTATCCTCTAAGTAAACTAATAATAGGCCTTTTTAAATATTTTCTTTTGTCTTTCTAGAATCAATCAAGTTAACAAGAAGTTTGACAGAGAAACGCAAAAACTACGTACGTCGTATATCGAGCCGAGTCGCCTATCTCGAACCGAAGAACGTAAACTCCAGATTCAGGCATCAGACCTCTGTGTGTTCCTATCGGGACACCATCGAGAACCCATATTCCACTTTCCGGTCGTGGAAGAGCTTCAGGACATCACAGGGAAACCTGTTCAAAGAGAAGATGGATCGGATCTCCACCGTTTCCAAGTTCAATCTGACCGACTCAAGTGGCAATATATTGTCGCTGAAAGCTGATTTCGATAAGGACAGTGTGGACAATCTAAGCATCGACGAGAAAACCGGCTGCGTGGATATAGAGTTGCCCGTCGAGGCTCGTGAGAACGGTCTTTTCAGCATATGCTTGTTGGTGGGCTTAAACTATATGACAGGACAGGCTTACGTGAAAAGCGTATTCCCTAGTCAGGTATGTTTGAAACCTTATTAACTATAAGTTAGATTTTTGTAGAAAATGGGAGGTCTCCAGACCAATGTTGACATAGTGGTAGCGTGTACGGTCACGGCGTCGATCGACGTGAGTTCGAATCCTTACAATGAGCTTGAGCTTCGTTGAAGAAAAACTTCGTGATGAAATTATAGCATGGTGGTAGGGCATTTTCTAATGCCCGCCTGGTTAGCTACCACTTTCAAGTTGAAAATCTGTCGGCAAAAACCTATATGTGTGTTCTGGCAGTTGGACTTGAGAGGACCCCATTATGTTTAACGTGTTACCGTCTTTGGCCCCATCATCACTTAAGATTAGTTGAAGTAATACGAGATCAAAAACGGAGCACGTGTACGTATTATTTTGTTAATTTTCTTTGTTATACGAGTTACATCCTGTTACAGTACACGTGACCACAATTAAATACGTTTACTGAATATGTAATTACACTTTAAAACCTTGGATTATGCAAAAATAAACTAGTTTTGTTTTAATAACGATTTACTTGGCCGATAACAAAATAGTCTCGTATCCCTATCTCGTTCTAACATAAGCGTATAATATGCTCTTTCTCTTTCGAGGTGCCGATCTTACATACACATATATTAGCTATGCCCCGCGTATAATTTAAAAGAAATCGCTGAATGGTGGTTTATAATACTTTAGTATAGACAATATTTAGATCGGCCGGCCAGGGTGCATCACAACTCACACGGGTCGTTCGCGCCACTACACCTATAGTCATATAAATAGACCCGAGCCGATTTTTGAATTATTTTAATTTTACATTATCTCTCAAACTATTCGTCCAAATAACATGCTATAAAGACATAAAATTGTCCTGATGATAAAGAAACTTTCGTTCTTAAAAATTAATATGCCATGCCTCATAATAGTGCTCTTAAATATCTTTTCAATTTTCAATCAGTATGACACAAAATACCTTATTGTGGTTTATGTATAAGAGATAGGCATATGATATCGCTGACTTTTTTTAGATGTACTAAACAGGAATATTTATGTAAAACGTTATATTTACGTATCACTAACCATTACGTCAGCGCACGCGGATAGAGCAGTTTAGGTGCGCTATTTCTTCCGACTTACTTAACAATAAGCAATATTTAAAGGTTAGCTGAGAGGTTTAGCGTGTTATCATTTTGAGGCACATCGTCAATTCATCAGTTAAAATCAGGTGAAATTTTGGACAAACCTATACAGTATAAAAAAGTATCAAGAAAATGATTCCGAATATAACAATCAACTAAAACAAAAAAAAATATTATATAACCACTCCAATGTGTGAGTACCTATATAAGTTGATTGACTCATATAATAACTACATTTTTCAGGTTCAAGTACCACCTCATATTGAGAATTTGATCTTCCCCGAAACCTTAAGCTCCGCCTCAAAGGGCGAGTGGTCAGCCGAGGGCAAAGGGTCCCAGTGTTATTCTCTGGTGTTGACTGACGAAAGAGGGGAACGGTCGTACGGGTGAGTATCTATATTTTTTCGCATCCCACTTCTGATTTTTTTTATTTATGTTGAGATTCCAAAATGCGCTTGGTGTCTCAACTTAGTTTAGATATATGGTTTTAGCTTAACTAAGACTGTAAATCAATCATATATCTATATTAATAAACTGTATTTCTATCTGTACATGTAATATTTTCCCAAATTTCCCGATAGACGTTCCATATAACGGACATTGATCACGAATATGACATTAATTTTTGATTCGAAAATAGCCTAACAGATTGTTGTGAAATTTTGTACACGGAAAGTGTAAGTATGACATTTCTTTATTGATTATCAATAATATGACATAAAATTGAATTTAGAGACAAAAATTATTACTGCGTAATTGACACGTTCGGCATCGCTAGTGAGTAAATACTTCTGTTATGATGATAGAGAGTTAAGGGTCCATTGAATGGTCACCATCATGATGTGGTACGATTACTATGGCAACAACTATCGATTTCATTTATTTATTAATATAGCCTTTCTATACTGAATTTTTTGTTTGTTTTATAATCTTGTTAGAGTATATCCCTTAATTCAGTATGTCTCTTCTTGACAAAGGTCACCTCTAGCTGTTCCTATTGCATTCCATCACGGCCGCTCTCCTCCAGTTAGGGCCCGTTGTGAGCTCGTCCTCCCATCTCCTTATTTGCTTTCCCCTACTCCGTTTACTTTTTCTATGATATTATTTTGCACCATATTTTTCTTGATTTGCTCTCATCATGTTCATCGTGTTCATACGGGTTTGTGTATGTAGGATATTCTGCCATTGTTATTTGCATAATGCATTATGGTCCATGAACCCCGACTGTATCTGATGGCATATTAGGTAGGATATTGTAAATTTCACTGAAATAAAATATCTGAAAGTACACTCGTTTTTTTGCACGACTTCGTTTTTACGTTTCTGTTTAACACTACATGCACTCGATATTGCTACGCTATCGGTCCTATCTATAAAGGGCTGTATGTTTTCACTGACTATTTGCTATTATGGTAAATATCTTGGCCAATAATAAAACGGTAAATTAAAAAAAACCTCGACATAAATAACCTATTCATTGAGACCATTCCCATGGGCTGAAACACGATACCTCTGCTGTTAGTTGGTGAAAACATAAGGTATCCTACAAATTCCAGATGATGCTGGATCCATGTTCTTCTAATATCATTTAAGTAACAGAATACCAAATTTCGTCTCGACCAGACCTGACGAAGATGCTTACATTCATTCATCATCTAGAAAAGGGCTGATAGATAATCTTCAAACGGCTGAATAGCTAAGATTACTCTCGAACCAGTCATCTTACTTAAAAAAAATTAAAGCTGTTCAGCCGTTTCGGAGCTACGATGCCTTTTGCCACAGACATATATATATACACACGTTAAACTTATAATACCCTTCTTTTTGCGTCGAGGGTTGAAAAGGAAAATATGATGGGTTATCCTCATACCAGAAACGTATCTTTCCAATGTTTTTTATCATGTATACAGGTAATACAAATATATTGCGTGGTGGTACGGAACCGTCACTCTGTGATTCCGATTCGAACTTGATCGATTTTTCATTATAGGCTACAAAAAATTTACAAGGAAACTTCTAGATTCAAATATCAAAATTATTTTTTTGTATGGAATTTAATTTTTACAGATATTGTCGACGAGTACTCCCTGAGGGCGCAACTACATGTCTGCCCTTGTGTTACTGTATTATTGGACGATATAGGGCACCGGGCTTCTATTATAAGGTACTATATTTTTTCTTCTACCCTCCTCTCCTAAGGTTTTAATGTGAGCTTGTATTTAATATGAATTACACAGATGTAAAACCATATTCCTGTTTTATAGAAATTTGATAACAATGTTAATAAATTCGTATATACACTATCTATATATATTCTTTCTTAAAGTTGGCAACGTCATATCTCCCGTAATTCTTCATCAAAATTAATTATCCAAACATCATTTTAAAAGAGATGTTCCCCGCTACAGACAAAAATTTAATGTATTTGTTAAAAAAGTTTATAATATGAAAATATATTGAAGCGCCATCTATTTTACAATCGTTTAACTAACAGGATAGTTGTTAGATTGTTTATCTTCTATACATATTATAAAATTCAATGTCTCTCTGTTTTTTTTTTTATATTAGCTTAGCACATTGACGGTACTGTCCCTGATGGTAAGCACAGTACGATTCAAACACAAAAGCGACCACCGAGAAATCTAAATCCATCGGTGGTCGCCACTGTCATGTCGGCCTGTATAAATATCTCTTCACGTTACGCTTAAAGGACCCGATGACGTAATAAAGAGGGAACACATTAGCCGGGAGTTGATTCCACAGTTTCACGGTACGACAAAGATAAGTCATAGAAAACTTATTAGGTCGTGCTGAGATGGAGGTTACAATAAAAATGTGACTCCGTAGCCCAGCACGGGGGGTTCTATTGTGGAAAGGAGAGGATGGAATTAGATTGAACAGCTCTTCAGAACACTCACCATGATACAGACGATAGAACACACTCTGTGAGGCGATGTTCCTGCGAAGCTGAAGCGGTTCGATGTATTTAGTAACTAACGTCTGCATCTTGCGGGTCCATCCCAGAGATACGAACAGTATTCCATACACGGCCGAACTTGTGCCTTATAAAGAAGATACAGTTGACCGGGTGTGAAAAACTGTCGCACCTTGTTCAGGATTCCTAGTCTCCGAGATGTAGTATGTAGGAAAGTCCGTACGCTGAAAGTTTGGCGAAAAGTCCCAAAAATCGCGAACATCATCCTTACGTAATCAATGAATTGCCCCTAAATACACAGAATTATAATTTTTTTGTAGATATTACAAGAAATAGAGTCTCACCACGGCAGCTCGGATTTCGAAATCCATTCGACACTCCAGCAGCTGTTCGAGACCGACTTCCCTAAGCCCGGCGAGAGCGTAACCATAACGTACAAACAGAAAGTGGACCAGCAGACAACGGTGCCGGACTTGGCGAAGTGCAAGACTATGCCGGACATGAGGAGGAGCGAGGAGTTCGCGAGGAGAACGGAGAACACCATTAGCGACAGTCTCCTGTCCGATTATTATGATCTGGAACATAATAACAACGGGCCGAAGAGTGCGATCTTCAATATGAATGGATGGAGGTATGTGTATGGTTTATGCATCTGTACTCGACTAGGTGGCGACCTCCATACACTGGGTGTAATACTCGCCATAGTGACACGCTTAGGCCGGGCACGTTTCAAGATCAGTCGCTATATATATAGTAATCAAGTGGGGCGGTAGTGATCTGTACTTGAATGGGTCGCGACCTCCATACACTGGGTGTAATACTCGCCATAGTGACACGCTTAGGCCTGTCACGTTTCAGGATCAGTCGCTATATATATAGTAATCAAGTGGGGCGGTAGTGATCTGTACTTGAATGGGTCGCGACCTCCATACACTGGGTGTAATACTCGCCATAGTGACACGCTTAGGCCTGTCACGTTTCAGGATCAGTCGCTATATATATAGTAATCAAGTGGGGATAGTGATCTGTACTCGACTGGGTGGCGACCTCCATACACTGGGTGTAATACTCGCCATAGTGACACGCTTAGGCCTGGCACGTTTCAGGATCAGTCGCTATATATATAGTAATCAAGTGGGGCGGTAGTGATCTGTACTTGAATGGGTCGCGACCTCCATACACTGGGTGTAATACTCGCCATAGTGACACGCTTAGGCCTGTCACGTTTCAGGATCAGTCGCTATATATATAGTAATCAAGTGGGGCGGTAGTGATCTGTACTTGAATGGGTCGCGACCTCCATACACTGGGTGTAATACTCGCCATAGTGACACGCTTAGGCCTGTCACGTTTCAGGATCAGTCGCTATATATATAGTAATCAAGTGGGGATAGTGATCTGTACTCGACTGGGTGGCGACCTCCATACACTGGGTGTAATACTCGCCATAGTGACACGCTTAGGCCTGGCACGTTTCAGGATCAGTCGCTATATATAGTAATCAAGTGGGGATAGTGATCTGTACTCGACTGGGTGGCGACCTCCATACACTGGGTGTAATACTCGCCATAGTGACACGCTTAGGCCTGGCACGTTTCAGGATCAGTCGCTATATATATAGTAATCAAGTGGGGCGGTAGTGATCTGTACTTGAATGGGTCGCGACCTCCATACACTGGGTGTAATACTCGCCATAGTGACACGCTTAGGCCTGTCACGTTTCAGGATCAGTCGCTATATATATAGTAATCAAGTGGGGATAGTGATCTGTACTCGACTGGGTGGCGACCTCCATACACTGGGTGTAATACTCGCCATAGTGACACGCTTAGGCCTGGCACGTTTCAGGATCAGTCGCTATATATATAGTAATCAAGTGGGGCGGTAGTGATCTGTACTTGAATGGGTCGCGACCTCCATACACTGGGTGTAATACTCGCCATAGTGACACGCTTAGGCCTGTCACGTTTCAGGATCAGTCGCTATATATATAGTAATCAAGTGGGGCGGTAGTGATCTGTACTTGAATGGGTCGCGACCTCCATACACTGGGTGTAATACTCGCCATAGTGACACGCTTAGGCCTGTCACGTTTCAGGATCAGTCGCTATATATATAGTAATCAAGTGGGGATAGTGATCTGTACTCGACTGGGTGGCGACCTCCATACACTGGGTGTAATACTCGCCATAGTGACACGCTTAGGCCTGGCATGTTTCAGGATCAGTCGCTATATATAGTAATCAAGTGGGGATAGTGATCTGTACTCGACTGGGTGGCGACCTCCATACACTGGGTGTAATACTCGCCATAGTGACACGCTTAGGCCTGGCACGTTTCAGGATCAGTCGCTATATATATAGTAATCAAGTGGGGCGGTAGTGATCTGTACTTGAATGGGTCGCGACCTCCATACACTGGGTGTAATACTCGCCATAGTGACACGCTTAGGCCTGTCACGTTTCAGGATCAGTCGCTATATATATAGTAATCAAGTGGGAATAGTGATCTGTACTCGACTGGGTGGCGACCTCCATACACTGGGTGTAATACTCGCCATAATGACACGCTTAGGCCTGTCACGTTTCAGGATCAGTCGCTATATATATAGTAATCAAGTGGGGATAGTGATCTGTACTCGACTGGGTGGCGACCTCCATACACTGGGTGTAATACTCGCCATAGTGACACGCTTAGGCCTGGCACGTTTCAGAATCATTCGGTATATATATAGTAATCAAGTGGGGCGGTAGTGATCTGTACTTGAATGGATCGCGACCTCCATACACTGGGTGTAATACTCGCCATAGTGACACGCTTAGGCCTGTCACGTTTCAGGATCAGTCGCTATATATATAGTAATCAAGTGGGGATAGTGATCTGTACTCGACTGGGTGGCGACCTCCATACACTGGGTGTAATACTCGCCATAGTGACACGCTTAGGCCTGGCACGTTTCAGAATCATTCGGTATATATATAGTAATCAAGTGGGGCGGTAGTGATCTGTACTTGAATGGATCGCGACCTCCATACACTGGGTGTAATACTCGCCATAGTGACACGCTTAGGCCTGTCACGTTCCAGTTTCAGCCGGTGTATATCCAGTAATCAAGTGGCGGTAGTGATCTGTACTCGACTCGATCGAAATAAATACCTGAAGTACCTTTTTTTTTTAGGATGAAATCTATAAGAAGACCGATAGAGCCCCGCGTGGATGAAGATAATCTATCGGTTCTGTTGGATCTCCTCGGTGCCGGGTTGGTCATCAAGCTCTTCGGGTCCTTGCTCCTGGAGAGGAAGGTCATCATCATCGGTGATAAACTGAGGTAGTTCATCATACATAATATAAAATCTATCCAGTTAGAACATTTTATACCTTTTATTGGCCTTAACTATTTAAATCTATTTTTGCTAATATCTGAGTAAAAATTGAAAAAGAAGATACTGTCCTCGAAATCTATTCGAAACATCCGAGTGTGTATTCATAGGTTGGAAAAGTTATTGCGTAATCTAACAACAAGTTTTCTAAAAATAGAACACTTCCCCTTTTAAATGATTTTTCAAAATGTCCTTCTAATGATTTTGACCTTCGTTTTATTTTTTCTTTATATAAATTAAGTAGTTTAATAATTAATCTAAATGGCTGATGCTACTTAAACTCTGCGCCAAAATTAAAAATAATAATATTTGGAACCATAAACAAGTCATTACTACTACTATACTTTTTTGATTGAATGTATGTTGTGATATATCTATACTATAGTTCAAGAGACGATTAGTTTGTTTATTTTAACACGCTAACCTCTCGAATTATCGGATCAGATTCAAAAAATTCTACTTAAATTGTATAACCTATTTATTTAAGAAGGCTATATAAAATAAGAAGTTAAATCTTTGGCGTAACAAAACAGGAACAACTCCTAAAATATTCTCACGCGCGCCAACTTGATGAAGTTAGCAATCAACGATCATAATGTGAATTCATTTTACTGATTTTTTTTTTCAAATTGTGCAAAAAAAATATATTTTTTTATTAACAAATATAATTTTAATTTGGATAAATATACCACATCAAACTAAAAATAAAAATGTGTGAAAACATCAGAAAAAAATTCAAACATTTGTTCATTAAAAAATGTTTTCAAGTATCCTAAATCACCGGTATTCGAACTATTGACCTTTCGTTCGTACTGCGTATGAAGTCTGGTCGTCTCACACCACTAGGCCAATCCGACGACGATCACGATCACGAAAATCAGGAGTTGTATTAACCGTGTATTATGTAAATGTACTCTATCTCATTCTCTCGTAGGCTAAATCCTATAGATGTATCGGGTTGTCTCTTTTTAATGTCGCTTTTTCGTTTCATCGGTGCTAAATTTCACTCCAAAAAAGGATACAGTAAAATGAATTCACTGTTATTATCATTGACGGCTCTAGCATCATCATGACGTACTCCAGTCACACGAAAAAAAAAAAAACCTGATAGAGATACATGTTCGTATAGCGCGGTGTCCTCGTGTCTGGAAGCGTTGCAGAGCTCCCTCTACCCTTTCGTGTGGCAGCAACCCTTAATATCCGCCATACCAGCTGAGATACAGAACGACGTACTGGAAGCGCCCTTGCCGATCTTAGCTGGTATGCTTAACACCGGCGGTGAACTCGACACCGGGATCATGTTTGAAGAGGTATTTATCTTTAAGAGATGATTATGTTTTAAGAGAGATACGGCTCAGAGAAATTTCTTTGGATATTTCTCTCTACTGAGGACAGTCTGAGTGGTGGAATAACCAAGCCCGGTAAAGCTGTAAAAGCCGTAAAGGCTCCAGGGCCCCTAAGGCTAACAGTATAGTCAGTTCGAAAAAAAAAAAAAAAAAAAAAAGATGGTGGAATAACTCCAATCTACAGAAGATCGTAGCCAAATGAACTAGTGTTGATTTTCTGCGGTGAGTAGAGTTTCCAGAGCTGCTTAGGGACGGAGGTTGCCATCAGGTTGTACGTTTGTTTGTAGTATAAAAAATTGTGTGTGTCGGGTCACGCTCAGTGTAGGGTTCCGTAGTTGCCTGTCACAATATGCAGACTTAGAAAGGGGGCTATTAAATAGTTTTCAATGAAATATGTACGATTATAAATTGATTGACTGTTACTTGTGAACCCTTCTTACCTCTAGTTTTCCTTTTAACTTCTCTATAATTACATACAACTACCATAATTTTTTTCACATATCTAAGAACAGCCATTTATTTAGCTGGTAGAAGACGGCGGGGAGATGCTTGACTCTAACAAAGATTAGGATTTTAAAGCTTAATATTTCGTAAACGGATCCTCGAATCGAAAAAGGGTTTTTACACGCCCATAATATTTTTGAAGGGTCTATCCAGTCATAGATTACAACAGATGTGTTGAGAATGTTTCTTTTTAATTCCCAGGGTATGCTGATCGATTTGACGCATCCGTCGAAGGTGATCTTCTACCAGGGCGACGAGTCGACCATATTACCCACGTCAAGCTACAAGACGTTGAAGACGTCCTTGCAGATGGAATCTAGAAAACATAAGGTATTATGATTTTAATGTTTAAACTATCTGTGCCCGCGGCTCCACTCGCGTAGGCTAAAGAAAGCCATCGCGGTCGCCGGTCGGTTATTTTAAAGACAAAAATGCTTATTGTGGGTTATCCTTAGAAGGTACATATATGCTATCCCTAACTTTTTTGTAGGTCTTCTTAAGATCTACAACTATGTAGTACATTAATTTGATATATCTCTTATGGTGTACTCAGCGTAAGCCATTTAAAGCGCTCCAAAAGCATATTTTTTCCAAATTGATTCACTATTATCGTCGCTGCTTATTTTGTACGTTATTTCATGTAACAAAATCATTTCTATAACCCAAACAGATAACATTGGTAGGAAATTACAATAAAAACCATATAGATCGCATAAGTGATTTTTGTGTGACAAAAACAAACAAACAGACAGACAGAGAGACGTTGAGTTATATAATATGTATAGATATGGATTTAATCATATCCCTCACTTTTGGTTTGACCATGTTTTGATAGCTATTTGTACATACAGGCAGGGCTTTTGTTATGAAGCGGTAAGGGTGGGTACCCTGAGGAGGATATCTATTTTAAGACATTATGACCTGCATAAAAAAATATTGGGTGTACAAATTAGTTCGGTCCGTTTTCAAAAGATGGCTCTGGTTGTCATGAATGTTTTATTATGACAGTTGATCTCGGTGGTTTCAAAGAGGTTAGACATCTGTCAATAACGTTCCGTTCCCATCACTTCGAATTTCGTAAAAGAACTTGTTTTTAATTTTTTTGAATATGTCATATTTTGTGTCTGTGTAAATACATTCAGCTAGAAAATGGGTAACTTACACAAAAACTTTTTTCATACTATTCGATTCTGTTTTGTTTATGGTTCTAGAAATGTTTGAAATCGCAAAAAAAAAAAAAAAACGTTAAAAATCTTCGTGTCTTCGATAACCTTTTGCAATCAAGTATTCACCCCACTTTGCTGTCCCTGGTATATTATTATAAATATGTACTAATTGATAATATCCATAAACAAATGTAATACCACAATTATATCTTAAATTATTAGGCACAACTAGAAACTTGATTACGTTTTCAAAAATATTCCTGTCCGTAGAGCACATTAACTTGTGAACTTTTATTGTAAATGAACTTTTTCTTGTCACTTGCGGTTAATTTTTCGTTATGATATAGTTTATCGTGTGTGATACAACATAGCAATAAGGCAGTACCCTTTTACAAAAAAACAAACTTATTAGTTTACCCTTACAAAAAGCAAATACTGAGTTTTACCTTCAGGAATTTTGTCAGAACACACGTAAATGGTTTATGCCACTGTGTTTGCCCTCAGTCGCAAGGGCGCGACGGTGCCTTAATAGGTTTTTTTTTTTCGAACTGACTATACTGTTAGCCTTAGGGGCCCTGGAGCCTTTACGGCTTTTACAGCTTTACCGGGCTTGGGGAAGAGCTTGGCCCTTTGATAGGGTCTGTAGCGATTATCTATGGAAGGTCTCCTTGGTGCGCTAAAAAATTTAAGACACACATCAGTGTGTCACGTGTTGTTCTCACACGGATCTAAAGAACTGTACTAATTAACTCTTATTGAGTTTAATTACATTGGACACACTAAAGGGTCTTTGATTTGAATGAACTGGTTACAACCCTACTCTATTCCCTGAATTCGCTGTTTCAGCCATACCACATTCCCACACTTTTATAAGTGCTAAATTGCACTTTTCCCACTGTCTTTATAATTTCTATTTCTATTTCATTTACTTAGTTAGTCTTTTTTTTTTTTTTTTTTTTTTTTTTTTCGAACTGACTATACTGTTAGCCTTAGGGGCCCTGGAGCCTTTACGGCTTTTACAGCTTTACCGGGCTTGGGGGCGAGCGCTTAGGGCACTCAGCCACGAAAGCTAAGCAACAACATCCGAGGGTGCCAAAGTGGCCGAACCTCGGCTCGGACTGTTGCGCGTATGCAATTAAGTCGCGATCTGACTAATTCCCTATCCGTAATTCGATCTAAACTAACTATACATATATACATGTTTCTGCCCCCTGGGAGGAGGGAAGGAACATGTGTATGTGTATTTAGTGGTCTGAAAATTTTTGTCTAATCTAACTAGGCAAAAAAAGAAAAAAAAAGGTCCCTTACAGAACCTATGTACCTATGTGTGTTGTGCATGTGTGTATAATGCAGTGTCATGTATGGCTGTGAAAGCTAGTGATTGTAGAGTCACTTGTATCGCGCGAGCGGCTGCTTGGCTCAAGGGCTCCATGCCGATGGATCGGACCTAGGCTTGAGTTGCCGCAGAGGAGGGCGGTCGTGGCGGGTGTGCGGGAGCGAAGTTAACCGTACGTCCCCTGCGGATGGAACGGTGGTTTCGCGGGCGTGGGCGCGAGCACGCATATGTTGCGGGAGCGGACGCGTAGAAATTGTTAGCGTTCTCGATGTCGTCATCGGGATCGACAAAGAGATTTCGCGGACGGCGTTTATAACGTTTGGCAACGGGGATCGAGTTGTCTGGGACGTAGTTCACGGTGGATTTTACGAGCGGGTTGGGATGATTCGAAGCGCTATCGAAGTATCTCCTGGTGAGATATTTCACATAGGCTTCTATCGAGGGAAGCCTCATGTCCCTGTGCAGGTCCATGTTCCTAACGAAGGCTGGAGGGTCAAGCAGGCGACGGAGAAACCGATTTTGGACTCTTTGCATGCGGGCAAAGTTATGTTTGGACATATGTGCGAACGCGGCGCAGCTATATGTCAAGATCGGACGGACGCACATCTTGTACAGTGTGAGCTTATGTCTTAAGGACATTTTGCTTACCGAACTGAGCAAGGGTCGCAAGCGGGAAAGGATCCAGACGGCCCTATTCCGGACTATAGTAACGTGTGCGTTGAAGTTAAGCTTCGAGTCGAGGGTGACACCCAGATATTTAGTCTTGGTGGCCCAAGGGATATTCGTACCGAATAATGAGAGGGGTCCTACCGTGCGTGGTAGTTTGCATGTATGCGGTTCGAACATAATCGCGGCGCTCTTTACCGGATTAATAGCTATTCGCCACGTCCGAAACCACTCCCCGAGAGTGGTTACGGCACGTTGGACTGCGCAGGCGAGATTTTTTCTGTGTCTGTTTGACGCATATATGACTGTGTCGTCAGCGTAGAGCCCTACCTCGACCCCGGGGGGCTTCGGGAGGTCGCTGACGTACAGATTGAAAAGGCAAGGCGCCAGAATGGAACCTTGCGGGACGCCTGAGCGTATAGGGTGGGCGGTAGATAGTACTCCTTCCACTCGGTAGTGGAAGGTGCGGTCGCGTAGAAAATCGTGAACTAGATGAACTAACCTATCCGGGACTTCTAATTGATGTAGCTTGTGGACTAGTCCGGCATGCCAGACCTTATCGAAGGCCTTAGCTACGTCGAAAAAGACCGCAAGCGTACGGGCGGGGGCGATACTACTTTTGGCAAAGTTGCTCGTGATGTGCTCCGTGAGGCGGTGCACTTGATGTGTACACGAGTGTCGGGCGCGAAAACCGAACTGTTCGGGAGGGTATAGATTTTTAATATCTATAACGGTTTTGAGACGGTTCAGAAGGAGCCGCTCGTAAAGTTTCCCTAGTGTGTTTAAAAGGCTGATCGGGCGATAGCTATCGGGAAGCGAAGCTTTTTTGCCGGGCTTGTGAATACCTATAACTATAGCTTTTTTCCAGACGGCTGGAAAATAGCAGTGGGCTATGGCTACATTGAAGATGCAGACCAAAAGAGCTATGAGGTGATCGGGAAGAAGTTTAAGTACTTCATTCCTGATACCGTCGGGGCCGGGGGACTTTCTAGGCTTAAGGCCTTTAATAACAGAACAAATCTCGTCATGCGTGACCGGGTTTAACGTTTCCGCGGGGGGAATCGTCGTTAGTTCCTGAACGGCGGTCTCGATGGTTTCGATGTGGGCAGTGTCTACGTTGTCGCAGTTTGGAGAGCACTGGCTCTCCAAGCTTGCGGCAAGGCATTCTGCCTTATCGTCACTATCGAACGCGGGTGGGAGATCGGGGCCCCTTTCGAGGGGCGGCATCAGGGCGGAAGCTTCTAACTTCAGAGAGCGGGCGAGGTTCCAGTAAGCCAGATGGGACGGCTTGAGACCCTCTAGGAGGTTATCCCACCGGTGACCTCTGTACTCGCCGATGCGAGTTCTAACCTCTCTCTGAAGTCGCCGTAACCTACAGGTGTTATCCCTCGTCGGATAAGAATCGTGTGCACGTGTCGCGGCGTTCTTTTCAGTGATTAACGCTCGTAAGCCGGGGGGGAGTATAAAACGGCGTTCGTTTGCCGCTTGCACCTCTCTCGAGGCCTCCCTTACACCGGTTTGGAGGTAGTCGACCAGGGAATCGATCGCTAAGTCGGCGTCTGCTGTTGACTCTAATACGTCGGGGATCCTAGCTAAGCTGGACGGGGTAGCGTTATCGGTTAGGTAACGATTTAATATCGCGTAGTCAACTACTTTGACTTTTGGCGGACTGGGGTCGAACGGTTGCCCGAGTTGTAAGATAACCGGGCGGTGATCGGAGTCCAGTTCGTGTACGACTTCTATAAGTCGTAACCGAAGTGAGACACCTTTGAGGAGGGCTATGTCAAGTACTGTCGGTTGACAGTTATCTTGAAAGTGCGTGGGCTCTAGCGGTGCTATGACGTCAAAGCCGAGCACATCGCATAGTAGGTCGAGAATAACCCCGTTAGGGGTGTTACGCGAGTTGTTGAAATGGGTGTGACCGCTATTGAGGTCGCCTGCTATTATTACGGATTGACCGAGTGAAAGTAGCGCCTCCAGATCGGACTGAAGGAGTCTTTTACTCGGGGAGAGATATGCAGAGACAAGCGTGATTGACGGATGGCCAGTCATGCCTATTCTACAGATGGACACTTCCATATTGGTAAGTGCGGGAGGGTCTATTGGCATGCAATAGAGGGAACGCTTGTAGTAGATGAGCGTGCCGCCTCCTCGGGTGGCACGGTCATTTCTGACTATATTGTAATTTGCTATCTTAGGGTCGCGCCTACTGGGTTTTAGAAGTGTTTCTTGTACTAGAAATACGTCTATCTCCCGTTCCCTAAGAAAGGTGGATATTAGGTCCCGTTGTGGAAGGAGGTTTCGCGCGTTAAAGAAAGAGATGTTGAGACTCCTAGGTTTAATGCGAGCCATTTATAACCGTTATCTATTTCCCGGCACGGGCCAGGCGCATTAGCGTCGCTGTCATCAGGGGAAAACGCCTGATGGATTCGGCGGGGCCGTACTCAGCGACGCACTGGTCGTATGCCAGTACTTCCTGAGGGTCATGCTCGCGGAAGAGCATGACCATGTAGTCAACGCCGCGGCGCGTGCTAACGGGCGGGGAGGCCTGAGCCTTAGGAGGCTGAGGGCGGGGAATAGAGACCCATGCTGCCTGAGGGGCTCGCATGGCCGGAGGGGGTGCGCGGGGTGCGGGGGTGGCCGCCACCGGGGCGCGGGAAGCGCCCGGGAGGCTGGGAAAGGCTTCTGGCGTGAGCAGAGGCATGGGTTGACTATTGGCGGCGGGACGTGCCCTCTGAGGAAGGGTGTGTCGCTCTTGTAGGGCTCGCGTAGGGCGCATAGGGCGCGTGGGACGCGGGGCACGGGGACAGCCGCGATAGTTCGCGGGGTGACCCGCGTTGCCGCATAGCACGCAGCTCGGAGGGGTAGACGACTCGCGAGTGCGCGTGCACTCGCTTGTCGCGTGGTCCCCGAGGCACTTAACGCACCTGGGGCGTAAATGGCAGTTACGGGCCGAATGTCCGTACAGCTGGCAGTTGTGGCACTGCGGAGGGCTGCGGTTTTTGTGTGGGGGCTCTACGGCTATTCCGGAGAGCTCGCACACTTTCCTGACATTAAAGATGGCTCTGCCCTCGGGGGTCAGATCCAAGATAACTACGACCATATCTAATGGTCGGTTTTTGGATTGTCCGCCGTGCATTCTATGCACTTCGCGGACAGGGAGGGCCTTCGCTAAGAGGTCAGTTTTGACCTCCTCGGGCGTGATTTCCACCGGGATGCGGCGGATTACAACCCGGAGGTGACGCTCATCGTCTAGGGTGTATGAGTAATAGTGTAGGTTGCTTGCTCGGAGCAACTTTGTGAACTGACGGTGTTCGTCAGAAGTGGTTACTTGTACGCGGATACCGTTGGCCGTGTTACTGGCCGAGGTATAATTAATTTTTAAGTCTCTAAGCTTGTCCGCGAGCTTAGTCCAGACCGCCTTGTTTTGGACTACTACCGGCGGTGGGCGACGCGCCTTTCTGCCGGCAAAAGTACCGGCAGGCGCTGAGGGTGCTGCGGAGCGGGGGGCGTGGCTGTTTAGCCCAGTTTTCTGCGCCTTTTGTGGGCGGGACTGAGTCTCCGGAGACTCGGGACGCGAACGCGATGCCCGTTTGGCGGGCTTGTTTTTTTGAACGAGGGTGAAGCCCTCGTTATCTGTGACTATCGCCGTGTCCATTTCGTTGGACTCGGGTTCGGGATCCGGATTAGTGGGCGAGTAGCTATTGTTCGTAGCTACTAGCGTCGGCGTGTCCGCTTCGGGAACTAACGACGCGAAAGAGTTCTTGATCGGCAGCGCAGAGGGCGCTGGGATCGTGACTTGATTGCCCGGGGAACGCGAGCGCGATGACGGCCGTTTGTACGGCGTCTGACGGTGAGCGCGGGGTGCCGTTGAGCGGGAGCGCGAGACGGGCTTCTTGTCCGTAGCGTGGGGCGCGGCGGGGTCGCTGGTGGCCTCGGTGGCCTGTGCGACAGCAATGGCGGGTTGCGCGGCCGCGATGGCCCTATTGAAATCCGTCCATATCGACGGGTGTAGGCTTGTTGCGAACGCAACGAAGCTTTCCAAGTCTGCCATTCCGGCGGCGGCGGTTGGGCGGGCGGGGGTGAAGTTAAACCTCCCTGCCGGAGAGGCAGGGGGGTGCGCCGAGTGAATTTAAACGGCTATCCCGAGCCGTGTAAAGGGACCTGCGGGTCACGGTGTAATGACTCGCAGGAAAGAACCTACCGGGCCCTACGTGGAGGTCCCTATCAATCCCGAGGCAGAGAACGCAGCCGGTATAAATACCTAGCTACGCCCAAACAGACACTCGGGGATGGATGTGTAGCAGGATCGGAAGGGTGGGAAGGAGACACTCAGGGCTTGACTATGACTCTATCAAGGGCCAAGATTCCTGAGCCCGACCAAGTACTATCGTTTGCCTCTGAAGGAGGCAACCGAGGGGCGCTTGGGTCACGCACCCACTTGCTTTAG
Source organism: Saturnia pavonia (assembly GCA_947532125.1). NCBI lineage: Eukaryota > Metazoa > Arthropoda > Insecta > Lepidoptera > Saturniidae > Saturnia > Saturnia pavonia. The sequence goes on from OX383922.1 coordinate 3,398,464, forward strand.
TTGGCACCGTCAGGTATCAGGCAAGTGACCACTAAAGTGTGGATTTCGTCGAATAGAAACAATTTGCTCTTAAAAGAGCAGTTTTATGGTTGTGCAGCGCGACACAATGGGTGCGAGCGAGACGGCGATACGCAGGTGCGGCGCAGGTGCGATGCAGGTGTGCAGCAAAGCCGGTCGGTCGTAAAACTTCACAAAGGCGGCAGAGAGCGGTCGTAAACACGTCCGTTCCCGCCGGCGGTCGTGATCGGTCTCCCCTTAGTTAGTCTCCAGTCACCGCGAAGTGCAGACGAATTTCCTGCAGCACAAAACCTAGAAGTCGCACAAACAATAATAATAAGGTTAAACCACCAGTAATTGACACTGCACCAATAGTTGACACTCTGACGAAGAAAATTAAATATTAAGAAAAAAAAGGAAGCCAAAGATCGAGATGGCCAAAATCACTGATTACTGATATATTATTAATGTTATAAATACATATAGGTACAGTCAGTTATAAAAGTCGGTTAACAAACTCAAGACTTCAAATCAATTTACTATCAAATATTTAATTTTCTTCGTCAGAGTGTCAACTATTGGTGCAGTGTCAATTACTGGTGGTTTTACCTTAGTTGTAATAATTTAATTTAAGGAAATTAAATTTGTGCAATACTTTGTGTCGTGTTTTTTTTTAAAAAAGGCCTACACGCTGTAGTCGCAAAACAGAACGACAAGTAAAATTTATTTTTCATAAAAAACGTTACTCTGAAAAGTGTGGGTAATATATATTAATTGATTGATCTAACTACGTCAATTGACGCGAGTACGAATCCCTGCAATGAGTCCGAGTTTTCGGTGAAGGAAAACATCGTGAGGTAACATTAGCATGGTGGTAGGGCTTTTGCTGAAGTCCGCCTGACTAGCTACCACCCTCAAGTTGAAAATTTGTCGCCAAGCACCAATAGGTGTGTTCCGGCAGCTGCACTTGAGAGCCAGCTAGGTTTAGCGTGTCATTGTCACTTAACGTCTGGTGAAATTGTAGCCACTACGCCAAATCTATAACGATAAAAAAAAATACTCGATGTATCGAGTAGATTTTTTTTATTTTTGCTCAGGTATTAACATTATAGAGCTTCAATCCCCCTTCTGATTTCTTTACATCTTGTTATTTTCTAGGACAAGCAAGAGGACACGAAGACGAGGAACGTGATGATCTCAGAAGCGTTTATGAGGTTCTTCGTCGATATCCTCGATGGGTACTGGAAGCATTTCCACCCGGGTGTCGTTAAAGACACTGACCTGGGTAAAGACGGTGTCATGTTTGATGTAAGTTCTTTGTTTTTTGTCTCCGTCATTTTAAATATCTACTTTATAAAAGTATTAATCGTAAATACTATTATCCTACATATTATCAATGCGAAAGTTTGTATGTATTTTTTATTAATCACACAAAAACTGCTGAACGGATTTGTATTAAATTTGATACAGATCCAATTCTGAAGTCCACGCAGACAAAGTCGCGGGCAGAAGAATATACATAAAAATTTAATGTGCGTCTGTTTGTTATTCTATAACTTCTGAATGATTTGACTGATTGAGTTCATATTTACATAATATATTTTGTTTAGATACTAAATGTTGGGTCTGATAGGTGGCGCTGTAGTCGGGCCATTAAGTACCGGGATCGGGCAGAACAAACATCTGCCGAGCTAAGTAGTTATATATATATGAAAATCTTGTGTGCGTCTGTTTGTGATCGTGTAACTTCTGCATACATTGACCCATTGACTTCATATTCATAACAGTATATAAATTTAATTAGGGGAAAAAGTACAAATAGTCTACGCAAGCGAAGCCTTAGGCGGAAAAACAGTAGTAATTGTACCGGTTTGTAAGTGTCCCACTGTTGGGAAACGAGGCTTTTTCCCGTGGGAAAGCACGGAGTTTAATCACCAAATCGGTCCACGACGTACTGATGAAACCAACAGTATATATAATAATAATAACAGTAATATCTTCCCACATGTAGTTGGTACCTATTATAAGAACATTCCTCAAGTGTTTCGTTTTCTTCACGGTGTTTTCCCCTTTTTTGTTGTTTATAAGTTTAGCGTTATGGCCACAATCGCACCCGATGTTAAGTGACGATGTGACCCAAGACGGTGATACGTTAAACCTAGTAGAGAAACTGGCTCTCCAGTTCAGCTGCCGGAACACACCTATTGGTTCTTGGCGATAGATTTTCAACTTGATGGTGGTGGCACCGAAAGCTCAGGCTCATTTTAGGGATTCAAACCGTTCCTTCACTCTAATCCGATACTGTTACCAATTGAAATTAGTAGACGTTCGCGAATTCCGATAAATCGAATCTGTTGACATTAAAATGACCGAAGTGATTGGTCTAAACCACCACGACTCCTACGAAGGAAAAACTATTAAAAAAAAAGGTGTGTTTGCGAATCACACACGATAGAAGTGAAACTTCATTTTAAAAGGCATTTTTTATTTTATTTGTGTGTGCAGTATACATACACACCGACATTTACTCTCTCGCTGTGGCTCACACAAAGAAGACAGACCGATAATATATTGCTCTCTCGCTCTGGCTCACACAAAGAGGAGAGACCGATAATATATTGCTCTCTCGCTCTGGCTCACACAAAGAGGAGAGACCGATAATATGTTGCTCTCTCGCTCTGGCTCACACAAAGAAGAGAGACCGATAATATATTGCTCTCTCGCTCTGGCTCACACAAAGAGGAGAGACCGATAATATATTGCTCTCTCGCTCTGGCTCACACAAAGAGGAGAGACCGATAATATATTGCTCTCTCGCTCTGGCTCACACAAAGAGGAGAGACCGATAATATATTACTCTCTCGCTCTGGCTCACACAAAGAAGAGAGAGAGACCGATAATATATTGCTCTCTCGCTCTGGCTCACACAAAGAAGAGAGACCGATAATATATTGCTCTCTCGCTCTGGCTCACACAAAGAGGAGAGACCGATAATATATTACTCTCTCGCTCTGGCTCACACAAAGAAGAGAGACCGATAATATATTGCTCTCTCGCTCTGGCTCACACAAAGAAGAGAGAGACCGATAATATATTGCTCTCTCGCTATGACTCACACAAAGAGGAGGGACCGATATTGTGCGTTAAACGTTGAACGTTGAACGCTTGGAAGTCGCAAAAGAAGTTTCACTTCAATAAATACGATTAATTTCGCAGAAGGAAGCGTTCGTGAGAGGCGCCTCGTCGAAGCAGAACCAGTACTTCCTCGAGTGGTTCTGCGAGACGGCGATGTTCAGTCACTTCGCGCAGAACATGTGCGCGCGGCACACATCGGCGGCGCTCGTCGACACGCCCCTCCCCTCCTTCTACGGTCTCTTCGACGATCGCATCAAGAGCATCAGCAAGCAATCGCCCCAGAAGAACGTCGACGGTAAAAACTACAAGAGCGCCGTCAACAGGAAGGTGAAAATGCTGAAGAACAAGTTGAGAGACCTCGTCGCCTGAGCTGATGATATCGGCATGTATTATGAATACCAAACTGGTCGCTCTTCAAGCGATATTACGGCTGTAAGTATCGATAAGGATTTTCAATTGTACGATAAGCGTAATGATTTACGTCGATGTGAAATTCTTACGTCTTCTATTATACGGGGACGTTCGAGTATTACGTGGGCAGTCTTTCAGTAATTTAATCCTCTTACCCCCCTCCCCTGTAAAGGATACATTAAAGAACCTACCGCTGTAAGTATCGATAAGGATTCCAATTGTCGATAAGCGTAATGACGTACGTTGCTGTGAAATTCTTCCATTAAAGGGGAAAGTATTGCGTAAGCAACCATTGAAATATTTAAATAATTGAGATAATAAGAAAAATAATTGTATAAGATTAAATAAGAAAACCTTAACAGTGATCCCCCCCCCTCCCCAATGACTATTACGTAGGTCTTTTTTAAACCATAATTTTTTAGCCTTTATTTGATTTTAAATTTATAACTTTTTTATATATAATAATAAATATTTGATGAAATGCGGTAATAAAAGAATGTTATTTTAATAAATTTATTTTTTCTTACGTAAGATCTCGAGGATGAACTTCATTCCCTTGGTCAGGAAAAGTGAGAAACATTGAAATCGGGAGTTATCCTCGGGACTTTGATCTGTCATGTAATTTATAAAGATATGTTATTTGGCCCTATAATTCTGTGATTTTAGCGGCATTTTACGTGATGTAGTTTGGTTATTGTGAATTTAAATAATAAGTAGAAAAATGCATTATAACAAGGGAGTCGCCATCTTGTTAGAGCTGTGTTTGAAGATTACAAAAATAATTAGATAAATATTCTGTTTACCAGACGTTGGCAGAATTGTCGACAAAAACAGTTATCATTAAACAAAATAAAACAAATCCCACTTCGAAATGGTTACGTAATACGTGAATGTCCCCATATCGATAATTTAAGCTGAAAATCTACAATGTTGTCTAATGTCGATATTGCTTATAAATGATATCGATAAGTGAATTAATATTATTACTAAAACTCTACGAAATATTGTGAAACTGACTTCTAATATATCGATATAATAATAAAGACTAGCGGGGTGAAAATATTATCACCCTATTTCATATAAACAAGGGGTGTGGGAAGGAATGTTCGAATTTAAGAGTTATTCGTTGACAAATCTGTTCTAATGATTAGTTGCACACGCCTAATTTAAACTTAAACCAGTCACAGTGACTCGGATAGACAAAGTTTAATTGTCGAGCGTCGATCGACAGATCGTTATCTCCACGGATATTTTAGACTGAGGAAACAAGTTGCATATCTCCCTGATAATAAGTGGCCTTATTGTCATTTTTTATATAAATTTTAACTCTACGATTCTCCAGTAATAATAATTAAGTTAGATATATTATTTTACCATGTTTTATGACGGTCTATCTCGTTTGTAACCGAAAAGCGATTTGTAAATATTGTTTTTTTACCATTGGTTTAATATATGTTAGGTGTTTCACTGTGTGCGTATTCTTATCGGCAATGTATGTGTGTGTACAGTTTGTTATATACTATGACGTAATCTCACATATGATTCGAGGCTTCGTATTTTAAACGCTTGTAAATAATGAGACTGTATTTTCTGTATACGAGAGTTGAGCTGTCGGTCTATTGAATAATTGTCGATAGTTTTCTAAAAAAAAACATCGATAATTAAAAGTATAATAATGATACGTAAACTATATACATTATTGAGAAATTTGAAGTCCCGTACAGAATCATGATAATCTATAATTCGTATTAAAAAAATAGATGCGTGACGTCATAGAGTGTTACTATCTTCACAAAAATAAGACAAGAGGTTTAGCGAGCAACATCATAGTGTAGACTTTTTGTTAAAAGGTGTAAAAATTCACTCTCATCATTTTTTCATAACGCACCTAAAGAACTAACTAAATGATATGCAGGTAATCAACCATTTCACTTACACTTTGCTGGCCCGGACATATTATTATAAATTTGCACTAACTGATAATAGTCATACAGAAAACGAATATCACAATCGTATCTAAGATTATTAGGCACAACGGGACACTCGATTACGTTCTCAAAAATTTTATGCTTCTATGCAATTTGACGGTAACTCAGGATACGAAATATCCATTTCATACAAAATATTCCTGTCCGCAGAGCACATTAACTTGCAAACTTTTACTTGTCACTTGCGGTTAGTGTTTATTATAGAACAAGACGAAATTGTATAGTTTATCGTGTGTAATAGAAGATAGCGAAATGGTAATCACTTATTCAAAAAAAAAAAAAAAAAAACGAACTCGTGTCCCTTACTTAATGTGTATACTTAGTTACCTTCAGGATTTTTGCAGGAAATATATAGATGAGTTTCTTCACCATAATTAGCTTCCATTTTGTCTGCCTTCACTCGCACGGGTAAGGCGGTGCCCTTTCATAAGACCATTAATCAAAATAAACAAAGAAATGTTTTTTTTTTTTTTTCAAAAAAAAGCTTTCTATTCCAGTATTAGTTTATCGACTCTTGCAACAATAACGATAAATTGAAATGTTTTTATTGTTTTTTTTTTTAATACGATTTTGTAACCAGCTGTATTTAAAAAAGTTTTATATAGGTTTTTAAACGTTGAAAATCGAGTATTAATAATAATGAATATTAGGTATTATTTTAAGGTACCTCTTAATAAAAATGGAACGATAGCCACCAATCACTGTGGATCATCTACCAATACAAGCGCAATGTATTCCATACAATAAAATAAATTACCTTTTTTAAGTAGTTTGGACATTGACTGTACTGACCCTGACGGTAAGCACAGTACAATTTAAATATAACGGCGACCACCTGGAGATCAAAATCTATCGGTGGTCGCCGCTGTCATGCCGGCCTAAAAATCTCTCATATCTTATAAGTCATTATTGAAGAGTGATATAGAACGGGATCGATTGTCCAAAGGACAGAAATATATTTAAGGAACTGTCATAGGTCTCGAGATACGGCTCGTTTTATAAAATTTATAAAAAAACTTCGAATTTTTATTATTATTCAGTTTTTTTAATCCTTATTAGTAACATGATATTTCATGTATTGCTAGTTGTACCTTGAACCCTCCTACCCTAAGGAGCTCTTGAAACCCTACTCACCGCAGGAACACAACACAAGGTTATTTGTCTGCGATCTTCTGTAGGGTGGAGGTATTCCACCAGTCGGGCTGCCCCAAGTAGAGAGAATTCCCTGTGCCCTACCTCTCTTAAAACCATAGATTTGATTCCATGAAGGCATTTAAATATAAACAAATGTTTTTAACCATTGGAATGGTTTTACACAAAGCTATATAATATCGACTGTTAATAAATTGTGAACATACCGGCCAAATTCATTTTCGTTTTAATGACATTGCCGGTTTTAAAAGACGGAAGAAAAATTGGAGGCTCCGAATAATTTTTAATTTTACTTAATATACTTTGAGATGTGTGAAAAAGGTGCTTCGTGTTTGTGTATATTATTGATTTTTTCAGGATAGTTGTTATTTTTTTTTCAAATAAAAATAACCTAACTCTAGATTACCCTAGAAAATTCTATTTCCTTTTATTTTTCCGATGCGTACAATGTTGAATTTTCAAGAAACTCCAGTGTATGGTGTATCGAGCCTGTTTAATGACACTAAATCGATCTGATGACAATATATATATTGTAAAATTCTGTCACGTAATTATTTCAAGTCAACGCTAAACTTATATAAAGGAAAGCAAATAGCAATTTGAGTTAGAGCAAATATTAACTTAAAAATGTTTATTTAGTTCGTTGGTGTTCAACATAATGTGATTATCGAATGAAAGTGCCTTTATATATAATATATATTGTATATTTTAGTTTCTAAGTTGTTTTATATAAAACAATTCCATATAAACTACGTAATATACATTTGGTTGTTTCATTTGTTGATTTAATGTATATGTATGATTTTCCACTGTATAGTAACATATCATCTGACCGCCATTTGGTCCTTCGAGCCTCTTCATGGTCCTTCGAGCGTGTTCACTGATATTGCACTCCGTCTTTATGTATACAGGTTGATATAAAATACCGAATATGAAGTAATCGTCCTTCAGATCTCTTAGTTTACGGAAAGGGGTGAAACAATGATGGCTCAGTGGTAATGTTCGGACACCTCATTGGTCGACATAGGTTCAAATTCTACTACGAGCTTGCACTTTAAGTGAAAGAAAACATCGTGATGAAACCATAGCATGGTGGTAGGACATTTTCTCATGACCGCTTGGCTAGTTACCACCCTCAAGTTGAAAATCAGTCGTGAAGCATCTATAGGTTTGTTCTGGCAGCTGAACTTCAGAGCTAGTTCCCTCTAGGCTTAGGGATTTACCATATTGATCCACATTGTCACTCAATATCAGGTGAGATTATGGCCAAACACTAAAACCTAAAGTGGTTATGGTTAAGAGTTAAGACATTTCACCTCGAAGAAAGAATTATCTGAATTGGTCGACGTACTTAGCGATTCCCCGTAGTCCAACTCTCCGAGTATCTAGTATTCTAGGACCAAAAGGAAAAAAAAACTCTTTCGAGTTGCCGATCTATAGTAAATCTATGACGTTTAATAGATAACGTATCATAGATGACATTTGCCACTAGTAAGGACCAATATAGGTCATCATTGTCCCACGTACTGTATGCTTTCGTTCTGTAATAGTAACTATACAAATAATAATCATTTATTTATTTATTTGATAGAAATTTTGAATGATTATATAATTTATTTGTGATTATCTGTCCTCAATTAGGAATAAATTGTTTTTAGATAACTATTTACCTAATTGTAAATGTTTATTTGTTCCTCTGAACTGAGTAGGTATTATTGCATATTAATATATAAGATTTATATCTTACTAGCAACTGGCCCTGGCTTCGCACGGGTAGCAGAGTAATAGGTACATATAACTATTGGTTTACGCGGCGCACGCCAGTAAAGGTCCCAGTGGGCAAGATTTTATCCGACATCTTTAACAATCAACGTCATGTTTCAGTCAATTTACACAAACCTTTAATGAAATATAAACCTAAACCTTCCTCATGAATCATTCCGTCTTTTGATGAAAACCGTATGAAAATCCTTTCGGTAGTTTTTGAGTCTATCGCGTTCAGACAGACAGATAGACGAGGCGGGGGACCTTGTGGAAAAAATATGTGGACACAATTTCACACACAGCCATTTAATTCCATACCAAGCATAGCTTGTATTATGGTAATTAAACAGCTGATATACTATACATATATATATAACACCCAGCCACACAACTGACAATTATGCTCATCACACAAAAGTCAGTCATGGGCGGGGATCGAACCCGCGACCTCTCGGCTCAATAGTAGGGCTTACTACAACTGCGCCACGAGGCCTGTCTGTTTTATCATAATTATTATATTATTTGATGTTATAATATTATTTTAATAAAGTTCCGTCTACTTTATGCATGCTGTGAGAGTTCGATCATACTATATTTACCAATATAGCCTATAATTATTATGTTCTTGGAAAAATGAAGAGAACCAGTTTTGTGATCCTTAAAAAAATGAAATAAATTCAAAATGAATAAACCCCGAAACAAATAAATTCCATTAAGCCCAAGCACGATATCTCTGATTTAATTTGGTGAGGGATTAGATTTCCTGTACATTCCAAATGATGCTGCAGTCACGTTCTTTTAATATCTTTGAAGTAACAGAATAGGCACCTACCAAATTTCGACTTAATCGGGCTTGTGGAAGATGCTCACATCCCTTCATTAACAACAAACGATTTTCCTGAATCATAGGTTGGAAAACTCTCGATAACGTCACTAAACAACGCTACACAAACAAAATCAAAATCAATTCAGTCGTTTGGGAGCTACAATACCACAGACACAAGCACACGTAAAACTTATAACACACCTCTGTTTGCGTCGAGTGTTAAAAATGAGCTTTTAAATCGATTTGCCAATCAACATCTGGCAGGGGTCATATTTATTATACCTACGCACATACTTGGAACATTTTCTATCTCTACTCTCCGTATTTGTTAAATTTTTCAACGAGTATATCGAGTAGGATACTGACAGCCTGAAGAGCGCGGGGACGTCATACATAATATTGGCACCCCGCTATTGAGCAGTGAGGACCTCCGTCTTTGCGGATACTTCACAAACGCTTAGACAGCTTTTTTCTTAGACTATGGACGTAAAACCAAGATTTATTTGTAACGTTAGCGCTTTGCCGACTTTAAATCCTAGTTCCCCAAGGAGCTCTGGAAGCCCTGCTCACCGCAGGAACATAACATGAGGTTATTTGGCTGCGATCTTCTGTAGGATGGAATTATTTCATCAGTCGGGTGCCCCAAATAGTCTCTTAAGTGTACGTGTGCCTCAGATGGTGACGAAATAACCCTCGACTTCGCGAATCCGCAATACAGTCCACTTATAATCGATATCGAAGGCCGCGCTGTTCTTGAACTTGAAGACTGATTATAGGATAACATTTAACTACCATATAAATACCATAGGTATCACAAGCGTATTGCCGACCTTGAACCCCCCTCTAACCCAAGGAGCTCTGAAAACTCTACTCACCTTAGAAACACAACACTAGGTCATTTGGCTGCGATCTTTTGTAGGGTGGAGGTATTACACCAGTCGGGCTGCCCCAAGTAGAGAGAATTCTCTGTGACCTACCTCTCTTTAGTTATAGCCATATCAGCCGCTATCTTTACTCTCTCGCTATATTACATAATGTTAAATCCCCTCGTTAACATAGTGCTTCTCCGTAAAACCATCGCAAAGAAACAACATGGTAACAGTGCCACGTCCAGCTAAAAACGAATTTCAGGGTTATGAATTAAATATATCATGGAGATGTAGGTATATTATACAAGGATAGAGTTCCAATATATATTTGCCCAAATTTCATGATACTTTCAATGTCGCAAACGAACGACATTGAAAGTTAACGACAATTATTATGTAAATATCAATGAAAATCTAGATTTTTGTTTGCGCAATTTGTACAGAAAAAGTTATAAATATTTATTCAGCTTGTTGGATAACGTGGTATAACTGAGTGATATTTATACTAATAGTAGGTATAATAAAGCGGAAGTTTTTTGTTTGTTTGTTTAAACAAGCTAATCTCTGGAACTACAAGTCGCATTCGAAAAAAAAACTTTTGATATATGTGCGTCCGATTCACGAGGATTAGTATAGGCTATCTAGCATTAGGCTACACCTCTCAGCTAACCTTAAATATTATTAAGTAAGTCAGAACAAACAGGGCACCCTAACTGCTTAATCTGCGTACGCTAGCGTAATGGTTAGTGATACGTAAATACAATGTTTTACAAAAATATTGCTCCTTAGTACATATAAAAAAGTCTGCGATACCATATGCCTATCTCTTACATAAGCCAAAATAAGGTATTAAGTGACAAAGTTTTATTGAAAATTAAAAAGTTATTTATGAGCATTATTATTAGGCATGGCATATTAATCCTTACGAACGAAAGTTACTTCGTAATCAAGACAATTTTATGTAGATAAACTTTTCCATTTATAGCATGTTATTTGGACGAATAGTTTGTGAGATAATGTAAAATGAAAATGATTCAACACTCGGCTCGGTGTAGTGGCGCGAACGAGCCGTGTAAGTTATGACACTAACCCTGGCCGCCTGATTAAAATATTGTCTATACTGAAGTATTACAAATCATCAATCGGCGATTTCTTTTAAATTATACGCGGGTGAAACCGCGGGGCAAAGCTAGTAATCGCGTCGATTGACGTGAATTCGAATTCCTGCAATAAGCCTGAGCTTTCGATGAAGGAAAACATCGTGAGGAAACCATAGCATGGTGGTAGGGCTTCTTCTAATGCTCGCTTGGCTAGCTACCTCCGTCAAGTTGAAAATCTGTCGCTAAACACCAATAGGTGTGTTCCGGCAGCTGCACCTGAGCGTCAGTCTTCCACTAGGTTTAGCGTGTTATCATCTTGGGCCAAATCGTCACTTAGCATCAGGTGTGATTGTGGACACTACGCCTAATCTATGACGTTAAAAAAACAGACGAAAATTGTTTTTTTTTATAAGTACCATATATTCTTCCATGTGCATTAGTAAAAAGCTGTTATTTTGACATTACAAACAGACACTACAGTTTTATTACATGTTAATTACATAGTAGTGATGCCCTGCGACTCCGCACGCAGTTAGTATGCGGTAATTATTTTATGTGTGTTTTTAATAATGACAATACTTACAGTCTATAAATTGAACATTGACATAGGCTTCCCGTGTATAAAAAATCATAAAAATCGGTCATGCTGTTTTTTAGTTAATCCAGATATACAAATAAACAGACGCAAAAATTTTTTATCGTCATATAACAGATACATACATATAACAAAACACATATAACACATAACAAAACATAACATATATAACATAACAACATATAACAAAATCTACTAAACAAGTAAAATATTTTATTCCCTGCAACCATAGCGATATATATATCGGTAACTTGGAAGAGAAAGAGCATAGTATTCGCTTGTGTAAGAACGCGACAGGGAGCCTATATTTTATTTTATTTTTTCGAACTGACTGTATACTGTTAGCCTTAGGGGCCCTGGAGCCTGGAGTTGTAAAAGCCGTTACAGCTTTACCGGGCGCTTAAGGCACTCAGCCACGAAACGTGTATGCAATTAAGTCGCGATCTGACTAATTCCCTATCATTCGATCTAAACTAACTATAGATATATAAGCCCATATTACTATGTGCTATCGGCCTACGTATACCGTTATCAAAACAAATCCCGCTTATTTTTCTTTACCATGGTGGTGACAAACAAACATGCGGTCCGCCTGTAGGTAAGCGGCCACCGCAGCCTATGGACGCTTGCAACACCAGTAGCATCACATGTGGGTTGCCAAACCTTTAAAATCCTATACATTGACTTTTTGAAAAACCCCATACTATAGTCTCCGAGTAAAACCTCAACAAGGAGCTCACTCCACATGCGGAGCGTTCGCGGAAGGAAACTCCTGAAAGCGGACTGTCGGCGACCATTTAGTTTTCAAAGTATGAGGATGAACTTCCTGCCGATGGCGAGCGGTGGGGTGGTGGAAAGTAGCCGTAGGCAACAAGTCAAACAAGCAACTAAGGTTTTAAAGTCTTATTTAATGTTTAGTAGGCGTCTTTAATTGTGGTAACCTGTACTGGAACTGGATGGAACTCGTATAGCAAAGAAATCAACAAATTAATACGCACACTAATGTATTCCATTTTTTATTATTAACCTATTACCGATATATGATTGCAGCGATGTTAAAGAAGCATCGACGCAATCTCGTAACTTCACTAAACTGGGAATCATGCATTGACAGGTAATTTATCAAACAGTCGAAGTGTCGCTTCGGAATTTCTGTTCAAACCAATCGTACAAACAAAGCTTTCGTAATCGGGTGAAAACATGCAACGGAGAAACGCAGTGTGACGACGCACGACGCGACGTCTCTTGAAGAGCGATTCTTATTACGACATTAAAAACTGTATTATTTTTTGAAGCCTTTGAATATCTATACTGACATATAAAACTCGAGTGATTGTTCGTTGGAACGCGCTAATCTCTGGAACTAGTCGTCAGATTAGAAAAAAATATTTTCCAGTTTATTGCCTATTAATTGAGGAAGGCTATAGACTAATATATCTTCACGATACGTAACTATTCCCTTCACACTCGTGATTTAAAACAAAAACTAAAAAATTGGTGGTCAGATCTAAACTACCTGGTGACTAAAATTTTACTCCATATTGTTAAATAATATTAATTTTATGTACAAATATTTTGCTAAGCACTATTCGTATTTTTCATTGTTAAAAATGTGTATCTGATAGTTTTTTTGGTATTTTGAAGCACTGTATGAGTTGTCACACACAAACACACACACTCCACTCACACACACCACACACGCACGTACACAAACACTTTTTCTTTTACATGTTGTATTACGTAACTGCTTTTCATACCTATTTGATAATAATATATGATTTTTTATATATAACCAGAGGAAGGCACTGGAATCCGGGACATATAATTATTCTTAACCGGATCCAATGAACCCTCATATCTGGTACCTACTGTAATATAATTCCAATGACAACCGATTCTGAAAAATAACATTATAAAATCAAAATTAATTTAACTCGGGTGAAACCGTTGGACACAGCTAGTATTATAATAATAGCGTTTATTGGTGAAATCTATATTTATATAAACTTTAATTTTGTATAATTTCATCATTCCAAGGATTTCAAAGATCTTTTGCAAGCCTCATTCACATTCCTTCCGCTCTCATGTTTATGTCGTCTTTCGGTCTACTTTACAGCCTTGCATTTTTTTCTTGAATGTCTTTAATACACTCTACAATATCCTCCATTTTCAGGGGTTCTTAGTCAACAAGGTACTAGTACTAGAAATATGTAATTTGGTGTGGGTATACATATTAGCTACGCCGAAACAGTAGAAAAAATATATATTTTAAGTTCTTCCTTTACACATAAAGTGGCGATGAAAATTTTTTCTTGTCTATCCCATGCTTGTATGTGTATCGATATAGGGATTGGTTTGCGAAATATTAAGCTTTAGTACTATTTTTTGTTACGGTCAAGGTGACCCTTGCCAACTAAATGGTTGTTTTTGGATATGTGAAAACTTACCGACCAACTTATAACACCTAACTTATAAAATGTACTTGGAAAAGTAAATAAAAAGGATTATTTCGTACAAATTCCACTAAAAATTAGATTATCCACGATGATGATGATAATAATATATAGGGAACGTGCACTAACTATAGGTGGCAGCACAAATCGACACGAGAGCCACAGTGTAGTAAAAAAAAAGACACTTTTCACACCTGTCATTGTGTTGCCGTTAATATTGACATTATATTTAAGTGGCTTTTATTATGATTAAAATTATAAAATATGATATTAATATTTATCGTCAGCGTGGCCAGAATATGTCAAAATGCCAAAAACTCTTCGAGTCCGGGCTGTCTTAGAAGCAGAAGAAACAGTAAGGACCAGAATCAAACTCGCACCTTCCGCCGTTGGCTGGCTGCTCATCGTAACACTCCAAAGCCTAGCCGAAACACGACATCAATAAGGTTCTCTAGATGATCCTAAAAACTAACAAAGCAAAAAAAAATAATGTGCCCAGCAGTTCACACATATCAGAAGTGATATCTTCAGAAAAAAAGAAAAAATATGTTCTTTAAATATTCTAAATCAGCAGGATTCGAACTATCGACTACTACACTAGTGTATAGTGGTCGCGATACAGTTGGACAAAATTGAGTCCTACTGTCCAAGGTCAAATCAAATGAAGACATTACCTCTCCATTTCGCTTACAATTATTATTCATTTTAATATAATTAATAAATAAAAATACTGGCATTAAAACATGCTAATTATACCATTCGATGATTAAAAACGATCGTCTGTATTTTCCTTAAAGAAAAAACTTTATGATCGGCGTTTGAATAACCCATTGTCTTGGTGACAATGTAGAACAATAAAATTTTATAGCCTTATTAATTATGTTGTAATTTTATAAGTAAAACATAAATTTGCTAATAACTTCATTATCTTCAGGGTTCACAAATTAAAAAAACTGCCAAGTGCGTGTCGAACCAAGCGCATTATAAGGTTCCGTAGTTGCCCGTCACAATATGCAGACTTAAGAAAGCTTATGTTACATAGGGCCGGAGTAGCATGAATTACTTTATACAGAAGTTTACTATAGATGTTTGCCCATGTCCTGGTCGGCACCTGACTTGGTGTAACATAATTATCCTTTAGAGTCTTTAAGTTGGTTACAATGGAATTGTACGAAATTACTTCTCCAAATACATTTAGTAAGTTGATTGACTATTATTACTCGTTAACTTGTAAAGCCTACTTACCTCTAATAAGTTTCTTTTTAACTTAATTATGTATACTACTACCATACTTTTTTTTCACGTGTCCAAAAACATCCGTTTAGCTGGGGGGGGGGGGGTTGTGGAGGGTTGACGCTAACAAAACTTAGCACTCTCAAGCTTAATATTTCGCAAACGGATACCTGAATCGAAAAATGGTTTTGACACACCCACAATATTTTTGAGCGACCTATCCAACGACACCCCATACGATGTGATATACGAGAAAAATCTAATTCCCACTTTACGTGTAGGGGAGGTACGCTGAACATTTTTTTTTAAGATTATATTTTTCAAAACGATTTTTCAAATATCACGAAACTAATAGAGTGTATAATTTCTCAAATAAATAGAGAAAATGATTGATTAAATAGAATAATAATACTAACGTATTTTTACCAGCTAAATGTATTGAAGCAAAAATCTAGCAAAGTTAAAAACATGTCCTAGATTATTTCTGCATCATTCTACACGGTGTATCCAAGCTATTAGATACTTTATATTGAATTATATAACTCAAAACAACGCTATAACCAACCGGATCTTATGACTTCTATGTGTAGATAATCTGACGTCACGTAGCCTTGTTTGGTCAGCAAAATTATTTACGTTTTTCGATAGGGAAAACATTTTTATTTTCACGCATGTTATTGACAGATTAGGCAATGAGACGCACCGTTGTCCTTGGCGGTTCGATAGTATGATTCATTTTTATTTTATTATTAATGTGTATCGTTTGTCTATGGCATAGGTTTAAAAAATTGGTTAAAGCGCTCCATAGAAAAAAGGTTTTCATCGTCCTCTGTAAAATTCTTTCTTTCCACAATATTACTATAAATATGTAGCAACCATCTTAATACTTAACTAACACCGCCCCACGGCTTCACACGCATTTATTACACGCTAGGTAATCTTTTACGTTTTGTAATCTGACTCCTACGAATTTTTAGAATATTATTTGTTAGAGTATTATTGATATGTTAGAGCTTATCAATTGACCAAGACATAGGCTTCCTTTGTACAAAATTTTATAAGAATCGGTTTTTGTAGTTAAATTCAGACATTCAAAACGGCAAAAAAAAAACATATTCTTGATGAGTGTCCTCTTCGGAAATTTGGAAAAATTTATACGTACAGCAGAATTACAGACTTATTAATATAGTATAACCAAATATTAGTGAGTTTTATTTAAATTAATTATGCTCAGTGGTACTGTGTGTGTGTCGAAAGACGTGAGTTCGAATCCTTGCAATTACTTGCTCATTCACCTTCTTACTCTTAACCCGCCTAAATAAAATCGGTACAACGTGTTTTTCTCTTCCAATCTCCTCTATCAGCTGTCATCTCAGTATTCACACTTATTATACTCATACCATTTCTCACACAGACCATCCACACCTTTTCAGTCTTCCTCTTTGTCATTTGTCTTAATATTCTTCTACTTATATAACTTGAATCCCCCTTCATGACATACCCATACCACGCTAACTTATTACCCCTGAACTTCTCTGTTACTGGTGCTATTTTGATACCTCCTCTCATATAAACCTATTTAAAAAAGGATTAATAAATATACTTATAAATTTTACATCCCATCTTGAAAATTAAATGACTTGGACGCCATCTGTTGACAATTTTTTGTATTAATACAGAAACCTTTACAGGTGGTGACACAACAATTGGCCAAAGTTTCATCGCAATCGGATGAATTCTTTAGAAAGCATACGGGACAAACAATCAAATATGAAATTATAAATTTTGGAACAAT
This sequence comes from Saturnia pavonia, assembly GCA_947532125.1. Classification (NCBI taxonomy): domain Eukaryota; kingdom Metazoa; phylum Arthropoda; class Insecta; order Lepidoptera; family Saturniidae; genus Saturnia; species Saturnia pavonia. The sequence goes on from OX383922.1 coordinate 3,415,782, forward strand.
GATGGCTCAGTGGTAGTGTGTTCTTCGCTTCAATTGACGCGAGTTCGAATCCCTGCAATGAGCCTGAGCTTTCGGTGAAGAAAAACATCGTGTGGAAACTATAGCATGGTGGTAGGGCTTTTTCTAATGCCCGCCTGGCTAGCTACTACCCTCAAGTTGAAAATCTGTCGCCAAGCACCAATAGGTGTGTTCCGGCAGCTGCATTTGAGAGCCAGTCTTCCACTAGGCTTAGTGTGTTATCATCTTGGGCCACATCGTCACTTAACATCAGGTGAGATTATGGCCACAACGCCAAACATATACCTATTAAATATATATATATATATATATATATATATTTATTTATTCTCTACATTGATATAATAAAGAAGGACAGTTTAAAATATATTTTCATACATTTTTTATAACGTTTGCTTTAAGGAAATCTGAAATAGAAATGTGGTAATTCACTTTTTAAATATTATATAGTATATTCAAAGTATAGTACTGTAATGTAGAATATAAAATATTTTATTTATAATTAAATCTGTTATTTATTATGGCTTCTATTACAAGAGAAAAGAAATTAAATATTTACAGCTCACGCACTAAACACGCTTAAACAGAACAGAAAAGAGACGGGAGGAACTTTTTATTCAACTTAACCAATACTTGCACCGCGTATCCACATGGGAAGTAAGTAACTTGGTTGAGTTCAATGACAAGAAAATTCAGGTATGCGCGTTTTCCTTAAAACAGTCTCCATTTTTTCCCCTCCCCACTTTTTAGAACGTCTCACTAGCAAAGCGTGACAGCCTCAATATCCTAGGTGAGGATATTCGCAGCGACCTCAACTCCAGGTATTACATCGGGAGTGTCATCTCCACTTATCATATAAATAAAGATTTTTTTCAAATCTCACTGGTAGCTCCAGGGATGAACGCGTTTAAACAGGCAAAAATAATCTTCCGCTTTATTATATGACGAAGATATAAGAATAGATTTACGAAATGACTTATTAGGTACGGGTGATTCTGTTCCAAGAATTTATTGTTTTCAATTTTGTAAGTGATTTTTTTTCGTTTTTCAATGCATATTTTCATTATATTTTATAGCACTCGTAGAACAAAAGCATTCTGGTTCAACGAGGCACAGATTTAAAAAAAGCAGATGGAGCCGTACAACAAAAGTGAGACATGCATTTAGCTGTGTGTCCTTGGCAACCAGATAACAACACGTACGACCGTGTGAATAATGTTGCCAGGGTAGTTAACTTATGTTAAGTTTTAATGTTTTTTACCGCTTTAGTAGGTATGTAGTGTATCCGTCATAAAAAACTATTTTGTACCAATTTTGTACCCCAAGGACCCTTACATACCAAATTTTAACTAAACTTATATCTACCATCTTGATTTTTTTCCTTATCAATGAATATTTTTTGTTTCTCTTTATTTATTTATATTTTTAACTTACCATACCTATGCCTAATCGTTCTGATGTCGTGAGCATGTGAAATTTTTGGTGACCATCTTGGATTTTAGGTTTTTGACTGGTGCACTAAAATGTCCACGATTCTCTATATGTTTTACTTTGGAACCATAACACTATCTCTTTCAGTGTTTGTAGGTCGTTGTCAAACAAACAAACTATTACGTGACATATTAATATTACCTACCCTACCTTTAGTTTCATGATATGTTGGAAATAAAATGATATCCCATTGGTAAATACATATATTTTTCTATAACTTCCAGGAAAATATTACATTGTAACCTAGCAACACTGTTGCAATTTTGTAATCAGTAACAAATAACACGAAAAATAATATCAAAATAAGTTTTGTTGTCTATAACACGATTTTTCCTCTTCCTTTTTTGACTTCAGGAAGAACTTTTACTGTGTAATTACACACAAAACGGCATATTTTTTATATATATTAAAACATACGGGGTGCTGAAATTGTATGACGTTTCGTTTCAAAATTGACACAATTGAATACTATTTCTAAAATTGTTAGGGATATTTTCGTGTTCTTTCAAGGTTCATCTACCTTTTTTCTCAAATCGTATACCAAAATTAAACACGTAAAAATACCAGGCATAAAATGAAAATATCGAAAATGAGAATAAAATTTTAAGTCATTTACGGTATTAAATAATATTAAATTTATTTATGAGTTATAATGAAACATCTTGAAACTCTTCATTGCGATAAAAAAAGATAACCAATTTGAAGTACGGAACATAAAAAATCAAAGAATTGAATCGAATTGAATGAAATAAAAAATTGAATTGCAAAATAAGATTTAACAAATGAAATATTCTGATGCGACTTGCAAGCGGAACTGCCATCCGAAACTAATGTATTTAAAGAAACATTCACAATTAAATAAGTTCGCAGAAATATTTTAAAGAAAAAAATATACAACCTTGAGAATAAACGAGATGAAATTCGAAATCAATTTTGCGGTTATATCCAAAGATTTATTAAACTATCATGAATTCGCCATTAAAAGATATACGGACGAGAACTGGTTGTTGACAGACGATAATGGCTTTTATAATAACTTGCACGGATTTTAAAATTATGGACAAAGCCGAACTATGTGTCATCATAATGGTTTGAAATAGATTATCCTTATATGATCAAAACTGGAAGCAAGCCTATATAGGTTTATACGTCGGTTTCCATTCGCAGTTGTCAAGGTATCCATACTATGCGAGATCGAGGTATTACTTATAAAATTGAAGCAATGATGGATCAGTGGTAGCGTCTATGACTTCGCGTCGATTGACGTGAGTTCGAATCCCTGCAATGAGCCTGAGCTTTCGGTTAAGGAAATATCGTGAGGAAACCAGAGCATGGTGCTAGGGCATTTTCTAATGCCTATCACACTCAAGTTGAAAATCTGTCGACAAGCACCAATGGGATGTAAATATTTCGGGATAGATTGTGATGTTTTTTTTTTGTTTTACTTCTTAGGTACTTGGTCCTTATAAAAAAATCACGATATCTTCATTCAGTAAAAATTTATTAAGTTTTAAAAAACTACTATTTTTATAAGCACAACACGTTCTTCTGGCACTATGCGAGCGAAGCCGCCGGCTCAGATAGTCATTTTATAATATTGGTCTATTGATAAAAATCCTAAACAATACAAGTCTGACAAAAAGTTGTTTATTAATTTTATATTTCCTTCCGTAAGTAATTTTTATTGTCTGCCAGTCACGTGATTGGAAACTCCGTACAGAAAATGTGACGTCATCATACAATAAATATACACAGTTGAGTGTTATCTCGTGATAAGTGACTCTAAAATTATTACTAAGCGTTCAAATAGTGGGTTTAGAGTATTTATGCTGAAGATATTTCATAATTGAAATTCTACTAAAGTCAACTTTACAGATAATACCTTTAACCTTAGTTTAATTATTGTGTGATGACATCACACCACATATTTGCGACATATATTTTAATTAGGATTAAAAAACATTTTATATTACTTAAAGGTGTAATAATGAATGAATATTCATTCACGGGTATTATATTCAACATATAAAGAGTTCGAAACGATTTTCCCAAAGACGTCTACTCCCCGATTGTATGCAGGTGGAACGCCCGTCATACTAGCTCGCTTAGGTACGTCGCGTTGCGAGACCAGTTAGTGTATCTTTATCCAGTAATCAAGCAAGTTGGTAGGGATTTGTATTGGACTGGGTCACGATCACTATTCACATGGTGACTTGTGTCACGTTACGGTATCAGCCAGTGAAAATCCGCCAGCCAAAAAGCTTGCTAGACAGCATTACTGCAAATACCGGCGATGTATTGCTGACCTCTAGGTGATCACCATTGATATTGGTATATAAAAATATTGGTATTGTCATGTAAACAACGCAAACCGAATAACAATGAAGCAATGATGGGTCAGTGGTAGCGTCCGTACACGCGCGTCGATCGACGTTATTTCGAGTCCCCGCACTGAGCCTGAGCTTTCGGTGAAGGAAAACATCGTGATGAAACCGTAGCATGGTGGTAGGTTATTTTCTAATGACCACCTGGCTACCTACAACTATTTATTTGACTTTTAACATTAAGTGGCGATGTGGCCCAAAATGGTAACACGCTAAGCCTAATGGAGGAACTGGTTCTCAGGTGCAGCTACCGGAATACACCTATAGGTGCTTGGCGAAAGATTTTCAACTTGATAATTGTACCTAGACAGGCGCGCAAAAGAAAAATGACCTTTCACTATGCTATGCTTTCATCGTGATATTTTCCTTCACTAAAAGCGTAGACTCATTCCAAGGATTCGAACTCACGTCGATCGACGCGGTGTCCGTACACGCTACCGCTGAGTCATAATTACTTCAAAATCAGACTGGCTTGTTTCATAGTCTACAGTAAAAGAAATGTTATTCTTTAATAAGTTATTTATATTTTTAATTGACCTCTAACACATACGTGGCATTTCGATCTAATTACAAAAAAAAAAAATCTTAAATGTAACTTCCTTCTAAATTATGTTGTAATTTATTTTTAATATATCAAACGCTTACCTAAGGAACTCGCCGAGCAAGTGACCTGACGTCTCAGTTCTATGTCAGTTGAAAGTCGCTCTAAATAGGTACCATGGTCATAGCTAAGAGAAAACAGATAGTTCAGTTAATGTATAGAATAACCGCAAGTTTTAATCCATACTAATATGACAAAGCGGAAGAACAGGAATGTATGAGGTTATAAGTCTCACAAAACTAACTTTGATGATTTACATTACATTTTTGTTGACAGCTGACGAAAACAGAATATGCAGAGACATTTGCTCTCGCAGTTTGAATAGGGATGTAGAAGTATTAATTTTAGGAAGTAGTTAAAATTTCCTCCTCTCCTTTCCACGACAGAACCACACGCGAATACCTTCATAATTCGATACTTCTTGTATTAACTTTTACAATTTTTCTTTGTGTGTTCTTAGTGAGTCAGCTGGCTTACATAATTTGTGTCTTAATTTGAATATAATTTTAAATTAACCTTTCATAAGTAATCTTTAATGAAAAAGCGAGTTATTGTAAGATGCATTTCGTATTTTTACGTTCATGAATATATTTTAAAGATTCTTATGCAATAAAGTATATAGTATGATTCTATACCATATTTTTCTATTTATCACATTTTTTATTAATATTAATTAATAAAATATTCTTAAGTCCAATATACCTAATACCTATTCACGCGTCTTAGGTGTCTATTAAATTAGAAAATTAATTAGATTTGTGAAATATATTTAAATAAATAAACAATTAATAGAATGAAAATAATAATGAAGCTAGTAATTTAGCTATTTATGTTAGGGGCTAAAGTACAAAATTGTCGGTTCATTATGATAAATTAGAATTTTTTTTTTGTAGGATGAAAATATTTATTTAATTAATTTATCTACTCACGTTGTCTATACATTTCTGCCATCTAAGATCATTTAGAACTTTCCGATAAAACTCTGTGGATCTGGACGCCACAATGTGTGAAGGTATTTTTATTGCTTCCTGGGAAGAAAATTATCTTCCGCAGAAAAACTTGTCCAAATCGCGGAAAAGTGGTAGTCGGTTGGGGCAAGGTTCGGCGAGTATGGAGGATGACGGATGATTTCTAACTACAGTTCTTATGGTGCTAAAACTGTTTCATGAGTCATGTGATGTCTGGCGTTATCATGGAGCAATAATGGTGAAGACCGATTGACGAATTGGGACTGTTTTGCCGTGAGTTTGGTCAACATTGTTTAGAGTTCTGCACAGTAGATATCTGCTGTTATTGCTTGACTGAATCTGAGGAAGCTATAGTGAATTATATCCTGAAATGACAACCAAACAGTTAACATCACTTTTCTGTGGGAAAACTTCGCTTTAGGGCATTGTTTTGGCGTTTCACCTGGGGTCAGCTATTGCGTTGTTAGCTTGCGATTATCGCAAAGGATCCACTTTTCGTCACATGTCACAATTCGGTCAAAAACCCCTTCATTCCTGTACCGGTTTAACAAGGTAAGGCAAGTTACAACGCGCGCTGCTCTCTGCGTATCAGTCACATGATGAGGCCCCCATTTCTCATTTTTTTAAATTTTACCAATTTACTGCAAATGTTTCAATATTGTGGGTATGATAACGTCAAACCATGCCGGTAATTCTTTGGTAGTTTGACACGGATCGACTTCTATTATCACCTTCAATTCATTGTTAATCTTAGTGACTGGTATTCTTCGTGATTCATTCTTTAGCTCGAAATTTCTACTACGAAATCGGTTAAAAAACTGTATGTTCGTTAACCGTATCCTCTCCAAACACAGCATTATTAGCAGTTTCTGAAGCGTTAGTCCCATGTCGGAAACTCGCATTCGAATATTAATCTGATTTTCGTTGTAACCATCTTCACGTTAAAAGTTGAATGTAAAAACAATTGAAAGTCAAACATCAAATTTTTTGTCTTTTTTAATTTAGAATGTTATAGTCTTCATGTGAACAAAATTTCACTCTGAAATTTGACACTATGCAGGTTTAATTTTTATTCAAAGTGGCCAGTGTGTTAAAACGGCAATTTCATATTTAAACCCCTATTATTTAGCAGCAATGGCTCAATGCTAGCGTAAACAAACATGCAACATGCAACACAAAATACTGCTTACACACAAGTTCTTCACGGGAGTTATTATTGCTATTACTATTCTTAATTGATCTTTTTAATATTCTACTCTCGTTTTTTAGGGTTCCGAAGTCAAGAAGGACCCATTATAGTTTCGTTATGTTCGTCTGTCCGACCGCGGTTTAGCTCAGAGATTCTTAGTACTAGAAAGTTATAATTTGGTATGGGTATAACTTACCAATAACGCCGACAAAGTGATGGAAAAAAAAATGTTTAGGTTACCTCCCCTACGCGTATGTTTTTTTTTTCTCTTGTGGGGTGTTGTTGTTGGATAGGTCGTTCAAAAATATTGCGAGTGTGTGCAGACTATTTTTCGATTCAGGCATTCGTTTGTGAAATATTAAGCTTTATACTGCTAATTTTTGTTAAGAGTCAAAATATCTCATCCTTGCCAGCTTAATGATTGTTTTTGGATATGTGAAAAAAATTATGGTAGTAGTATATATAATGAAGTTAAAAGGAAAACTATCAGAGATAAGTAGGCTTTACAAGTTAACGGTTAATTATCAATCAATTTAGAAATTGTATTCGGGGAAATAATATCGTACAAATTCCATTGAAAATACTTAAAGCCCTCTAAGTCTGCATTTTGTGACGGGCAACTACGTGTACTACCTACACTGCGTGTGGCCCGACACGCACTGTTAATGCGTTGAAAAACACGCAATGTTTTTTTTTGTTTATATGTTATTCAGTTTCGAAATTCAAAGTAATTGTTTCGTTTAAGTGGGCATTTGTTTGGATTAGGCTATATATAACTGATTTCTTAAAAAACGTAGAATGTAATGTTTTTTTTTTAAATGATTTACTTGTATATAAATGTTGTTATATTCTTTATATAAATAAAAAATATGTAAATAATGACACCTTACTGTTTTTACGTTGTATATAGTTATAATATTCTCGCGGGAAAACGGAAAAGCTTTTAACCAGTTCACTATTTATTTATTATAAATTATTCACGTCCATAAAAATAGGATATTGTTTCTAATTATAAACTTCTTATTCATCATCATCATCATTTCATCTTCTTATTATTTTCATTCTATTAATTGATTATTTATTTAAATATATTTCACAATTCTAATTAAAATTTTAAATTAATAGACACCTGAGACGCTTTAATTGGTATTAGGTATATTTTGGACTTTAAAATATTTTCAACTTTTAATTAAGTTAATTCATTTGATCAAAATTTATCTTTACGCATAATGTGGCTTATAGATGTAAGCAGAGTACATTAGCGGTGACTCAATGATGAAGCAATGGTGGCTTAGTGGTAGTGTGTACGACTTCGCGCCGAATGACGTGAGTTCGAATCTCTGCAATGAACCTGAGCTTTCGGTGAAGGAAAACCTCATGATGAAACCATAGCATGGTGGTAGGGCATTTTCTAAAGCTCGACTGGCTAGCTACCAACCTCAAGTTGAAAATCTATCGCCAAGCACCAATAGGTGTGTTCCGGCAGCTGCACTAGAGAGCCAGTCTTCTACTAGGTTTAGCGTGTTATCATCTTGGGCCACATCGTCACTTAACATCAGGTGAGATAGTGACCACTACGCCAAAACCTATAAAATTAATAAAAACTGTTGTAAATATATTACAATTTTATTGTATTTTAGTAAACTCAAAGTTTATATAACCATATAAATAGAAAAAGAGCTTGTAAATTTGTAACTTCGTAACAATGCGTTGATTACTTAATTAGATGGCTTCGATGTAATTTATACTAATCATTGATTTAAAAAATCCGATGGTAATATTATAAAACCTGGTATAAAGACTACTTGTTTAAACGAGCTAATATCAAACCAATCAAGTTTAAAAAAAAAACTGTTAAAATTTAATACCCTACTGAGCTACTGAGCCCGCGAAATTTAATGTATGAAAAGCAGCAATAAAAAACAGATAAGTATGTATACTGAAATTTACATCGGCGATTCAACCATGCCACGCACATTGTGAGTGTTTCTATTATATCTGAGAAGTATCGTGGTACTCACAATTAGCAGTCAGCTTTGGCTAATGTGAATGTCTCTGACTTCCAAGAAACAGTGTTAACTTTTTTTACTTTTATCATAGTTTATCATAACGCCTAATGCGAATGCAATTCCAACATCCGAAGAGGTGACCAAAAACCCGAGAGCATAAGAGAGCCCAGTTAACACCAAAACCAGGGCCATAAAACTATATCAAGACACGAAACAACAGCTGGAGTCATCGGGGAATCTCAAAATAACTATCAAGGAAACAGTCATCAACAATTTAGGCGAACTATACCAAATTATGCTCAATTTCAACGAGAAGATAAAAGATTTGACAGGAAATAAAACTCCAATGTAAGAACTTGGATGAACTCCACAGGTAAGAAAAGTTATACGCAGATAAGTCAACAAAAGCCCATGAGAAAGCTGGGAAAGACCGGGTCACCAAAGCCGATTGACAGGAGCTGGTTAAAGAAATAAGTTGTAAATAAGATGAACGTCTACTACAAGTAGTCATAAAGACAAAACATGGAGTACAAGAACTTAACGCAAAGGTAGACGAAATTAAAGATAATACGGAAAAAATATTAAAATCCGAAATGGGAGATTATGCATTCCATTATAGTTTCTTGCACCTCGGATAGTGACAAAAGTGGAAACATAATTAAACAACTAAAAAATAAAGAGTAGACGCATCCAAAAGAAACAGTCCCCACCCTGGCCGTAGAAGAGGCACATTACTAAGACTCTTAGTCATCATAAAATATGTACTCGCATTAAACACTGACGAAGACATTATGGAACCAGAACAAAGAACTGTTTAGGGAACCTGAACGAGTACTGGATATAAGTGAAGTACAGAGGAAGGGTCAGAAACGACTAATTTAATCACATCGTGCTAAATTTGTCCCCAAGGTTTGGAGTAAAATTACGATGGTGGAAAAAAATTATGTCGATGTCCAAAGGGTGACGATACAGGACTCTTCTGGTTCAATGTACCCGTTGCCTAAATGATAGGCATGGAATAAAAGTATGTAGAGAAGAGATAGACACATGCAGTCATTGTGGTGTTAAACATTACAAGACTGATTGCAGGAAGGCCGATTACCCGTTTGCCAAAATTGCGTCCGTGTGGCGTATTGATGATGATAAAAGGGGGCTTGTGGGCTAAGAATAGTTTGATAGAAATTAAGATAATGGGATAGAAAAGCATTAAATTTAACCATAGTGCATCTGCCCTTCAGGAACCAAATAAACCACACAAAACTACACAACCAACTTAACAAAGAAGAATGTCCAATTAGATTCGTATTAAATGAAATTAGACATGGAACAGATTGGCAAGAAACTTGAGAATTTTACTTGAAATTAATAATTAAATAAAAATAAAAAAATAGTACTAAAAAAGTAACAATAGACATAAGCAAAACTATTCTACATAATAATCATCCTATCAGTAAAAACGTTAACATTTTAGTAAATCATATCTACTTTTTGTACATTATGAATCCCCGAAATATAAATGCTATCGCAAACGCAAAACTTTTTTAAATATAATTGCTCGTCACATTGACTGTGCTGTCCCTAATGTTAAGCAAAGTACAATCCAAATACAACGGCGACCACCGAGAGATCGAAATCCATCGGCGGTCGCTGTTGTCATACCTGCATCTAGACACGCGCTAGCGTGTCAAGCCAAGTTCAAACTAACAGAATGGCGAGCAGTACCGTGTGTAATATTACAGAAACCATTTGGAGCTACTTTTGACCCCCTCATAACTCAAAAACTATTTCACAACGTGTCAAATTTGGCTCATATATTGTCTTGAGACTCGCGAGATACATATATGCTCCAAATTTCATAAACACACCTCAAACAGTTATTTAGATATTAATGTTCAAAAATCATCATTTTTATCACTGACTGACCTGTAGATCAAAACTCTATCCCAGTTCCAGATGACCTACAAAGTTCAAATTTGGCATCCAGATAGGTACTAGTTGGGTGAATACATCAGAAACTAGTAAATTTTTATTATAATTTTTCAATTAATTGATTCTATTAGGAACACTTACTTATAGTGCGAAGGCTGTAATAAAATTCGTATCTGAAAACTAGCCAAGTCAGTCCTTAAACTTCAATATATTATCTCAAGTTATAAGAAGAAATGATATTTCATGTTGTTATCAAAAATTTCAGGACTGACCATTGAACTGGGCACCCAGTTAGATCTCACTTTTATTGTCGTTGAAGTCAACAACCAAGGCATATATCATAATATTGAACGTGGCTCTCATTTCACATTTATATTTTTGATGGGATAATATCTCTTCACGTTACGCTTGAAGGACCCGATGTCATAAGAAACAGGGAACACATTGGACGGAAGATGGTTCCTCCGTTTCACGGTATGACAAAGATAAGATATAGACAATTTTTCAGTTTTTAGTTTAGTTAAGTTTATAGTCGAAACTTCCATACAATCCTACGATTCATCTAAACACTGAATCATTGAATCGCTGTATTGTGACCCAGACAAGGTCCCTGCCAAAATATTCAGGGATATTTCCGAGAGAGGTATAGTTTGGATAAAATCCTAAAGGGCCGCCACAAAAAAAAAATGTTCAAAAAGATTATAATGGAAATATATTGAGGCGCTATCTATTTACAATTTATTTAACTAATATGACAGTTGTTAGATTGATTAGATTCTATAAAATATTCGCAACGATCATCTAGTCATTATTATTTCAAACAAATTTACACATTATAATAGTAAATTAAACTTCATTGAAGAAATTTAACTTTTTTTCGCGTACATTCTGAATGATACACGCTCTTTTGATTACGTGACATCCTAGCTCCAAACCGTCCCGATTTTGATCTAGTTTTTTATCTGAAAGGTGACATGATAAAGAGTGTTTTTAGCTATGATTCATGAAAGTCTGTTTAACCATTTGAAGATTATCAGCTGTTTTCTAGTTTTAAATTGATATGAGCATCTTTCACAGGTATGAACGAGTCGAAATTTGCTATTCTGACACTTCAATGATATTAGAAGATCACGGCAACATTGAGCTGGTGTTGCGGCATCATCTGGAATCTGCAAAGTACCTAACTCTACACCAATTTACATCTGAGATATCGTGTTTGGCCTCATTGGAATGGTCTCAATGAATAGGTTACTTGTGCATAAAGCAAATTTTAAGGTGGTACAAACTTATAAAAGTTTATACTGTACTACCATTAGGTTTGAAGTTAGTGTTATCATTTTAAACTATATTTAATACGTTACTTACGTTACGTAATACGTTATACTATTTAATATCATATGACGGAGAATCGTCGATGTAATTATGGAAATCGTACTAATGACAGTATCCGTACTAATGTACCGACTTCATCACTGTTGGCTGGATGCGCTAGCAATAGGTGTACGCTGAGATCACATAAACTATATAAGCATCAACGACCGAATTAAAGGGATTCACGCTTGAGTCGTGAAATAGGAAAATTATAGTTTGAGCTGTTGGATAGTGAAGAACTCAGTTAATAAAATATGTCGACTATAATCAACACTGATCCTGAGTGTCATCACGTTGCACGTCCCCGCCATATATTAGGTCCTTTACCTATGAAATTGCCGTTTTGTATGAAAAAATTTAAACGTGGTTTTTTCATGTATTTTTTATTTGTATTAATCGCAGTAACCACCCATGCAATCAATGCATTTTTGCCAGCGCAGTGGCAGTTTATTGATGCCCTTCTTAAAGAAATCAGCTGGACGGGAGGCAACAAATTCTTCAAAGGCATTTTGTACTGCCTCTTGGGTATTCAATTTTTTTCCCGCCAAGGAGTTATCCAAATTCTGGAAAAAGTAGTAGTCTGTAGGCGCAAGGTCTGGTGAGTAGGGCGGATGACGGAGAACTTCCAACCCCAGTTCTTGCAACTTGGAGACCGTCTGTTGTGCAGTATGAGGTCGCGCGTTGTCGTGCAGGAGCAGCGGAGACGAGCGATTGACCAATGCTGGTTGGAGATGTGCCAGCTTCTCCATCATTGTGTTCAGTTCTTCACAGTACACATCTGCAGTAATGCTCACCCCGTTTGTTAACAATCTGTGATGAATCTCACCGGCGCTAGACCACCAAACAGTGACCATCACTTTTCTAGGGGTAAGTTTTCGTTTAGGGCATTGTTTAGGTGCTGAACCAGGATCCAACCAACTTGCTGAGCGCTTGCGGTTATCAAACAGAATCCATTTTTCATCGCAGGTAACAATGCGGTTCAAAATTCCTCCATTTGTGTGTCTGCTGAGCAGTGCAAGGCACGTCTCGACGCGTACTTCGCGCTGGCGATCATTGAGTTCGTGGGGCATCCATTTGTCAACCTTTTTTACCTTGCCAATTTGACGCAAATGGACCAATATTGTTTTGACGCTAACGTCGAAAGCTGCTGCTAATTCAGCCGTAGATTGTGTATCATCAGCTTCCACAATCGCCTTTAATTCGTCATTGTCGACCAAAGTCTTCGGACGACCGCGAGGTTCATTTTTCAGGTCGAAATTCCCAGAACGGAAGCGAGCAATCCAATAACAGGTGGTGCGTTGGTTTGTAGTGTTAGCTTCGTAAACGTCGTTGATGTTGCGTGCCGCTTGTGCCGCGTAACTGAATTTTTAACGTATCCATGATGACAAAAAAGATTTAAATGCGATGAAAATGTAACACTAATCAATAAACAAATGACTACTTTTGGAAAAAGAATTCCATGTTTTTAAAATAAAGTTAATATGAAATTAGAATTCTTAGCCAAACAAAAATTATTTTGATTTGAAATGGCCAGTACTGCAGAACGGCAATTTCATAGATAAAGAATGTAATGTGATAAGTGAATGTAATGAAGTGTAATATAATAGGTTATATTACATTAGAGATAAGGAAATAATAAGTATAGATGAATACAGTCAGCATTGACATAGTAAATTTTATTTATAGTCATAAGTATCATTGTATTCACTACAGAAATAATATTCACAGGGGCCAAACCATTGATACTTTTAATGTAAATTAAATGTAAATTTTTATAAAAATTAAATTGTTATATAAAAATCGACCAAGCGAGAGTCGGATTCTTGCACGGAGCGTTCCGTTCATCGCGTAATATATTTCTGACATACATATAGGTATTTCCAAATAAAAAAATTTTTTTTTCGTGCTCATGTGGAGTACTGTTGTCATCTCTAGGGTGGAGCACCTGGAAACCATTGGTCCAATTGTTGACGGTCCTAAACTCACAAGGTGAGACTTTGTCTCCATGTGCGTGTTCTACCGCTTGTATAATAGGTTGTATTCCGAGGAATTGTTGGACATGACACCAACAACTGCCATTCATCATCGCACCGCTCGTCATCGGCAGGGAGTTTATCCTCACACCTTGGAACCTAAATGGTCGGGGACAGTCCGGTTTTAGAGGAGTTTCCCTCCGTGACCACTCGAGGTGTGGAATAAATTTGTAGTAACGGACATCGGTTTCCAAGCCAACTGGGTTGTTGATTTATTGACACTCAGATAACTATTGTAAATAATTTGGATTATACAGTTTTGGTACCAGTGAATTCTTTCATTGTGTTGCCCCACAATCTCCCTGTTGAGGTTTCCCCAGGGAACTACAGTATGGGGTTCTTTAAAAAGCAAGAGAATAGGTTTTTAAAAGGTCGGCAACGCTTATCTGAATCTTCTGGAACTCCAAGCGTCCATTAGCTACGGTGACCACTTCCCATTAGACGGGCCGAGTAATTGTTTGCGACCATCGTGGTATAAAAAAATCTATTCAGGATTCTTAGCGCAAACCATACATTTAATATACATAGATCGGCAACTCGAAAAAGAATGAGACCATTTTCGTATGTGCTATCGGCCTGTATCAGCCTAGGTAAACGACCAAAATAAATACAGTTTAGTTATGCAAAATATAAAGGTTTTAAAGATTAATTTAATATTTACTAGTCGTGTTTAGTTGTGGTTACGTATAACTGTGCCTAGATTTAACTCGTATAAAAAAGAAAATCAACAAAAAAATACGCACACTCACAGATAAGTAATTTGTGCGCGCACACTAATGCATTCTGATTTTTTTTTCACGTCTTATTCCATCTAATGTTTACTAAATCATTTTCCGGAGCAACCCGACTTATGCTTGAACGGTTTTTTTATTAGTAGTTTAATTTTAGAGTTTGTTCTAATTATTACTTTAAACAAACTAACTTTTACGTTTATGCTAAATATATATATATTAAAATACGTTCATTATATATTTTTTTCATATATTCGTATATACATTTGCCATAATAACTGTGCAATAATATTCCGAGAAAATTTAAGTTTTTTCAGTTCAAAAAATACCGCCATTTAAAAGTATAACCAATAGCGTAGGCTTAGAAATATGGTTTCTTTTTCTGTTCACGGAACCCTAAAAGATAACTGTTAACTATTAAAAAATTAACATATAGATTATCATTGCACAAAACTATCGAAGTTATTTGATAATCTTGAACAATTTGACCCAATTCTCATATTATTATATTCGTATGTAGTTGAAATAACTTGTTTACCTTTATGCTGTAGTACCTACGAGTACATACACATCCTTTCTAAATATGATACGTTTAAAAATAAATAGTATTTTAATTGAGTGACTGTTGTGTTTTTCAGACCGAGATGTATTTATTTTAAGTTTATTTCTGTCTCCTTTTCGAGACCATGTCTAAAATTTACTAAACAAAATATCAAGTAATTGAATATCTTTTTTTATCTTTACAGGTTTGGCGTAGTTGCTACAATCTCACCTGATGGTATGATAACACGCTAAACCTCGTGGAGGACTGGCTCTCAAGTGCAGCTGCCGGAACACACCTATGGGTGCTTGGCGGCAGATTTTCAACTTGAGGGTAGTAGGTAGCCAGGCCGGTATTAGAAAAAGTGTCTATCACCATGCTATGGTTTCATCACGATGTTTTCCTTCACCGAAAGCTCAGACTCTTTGCAGGGATTCGAAATCACGTCAATCGACGCGAAGCCGTACACGTTACCAGTGAGCCATCATTCCTTTGTTCATCAGTAATGAACATGTTCATAGTACATCCTGTGAGGGTGTAAGGTGGGGTCAAATAACATCTTATGACTTATGCCACCGAAACCAACGTCACCTGCATGTGCTTACCTGCCGAGTAACGAACGAGGAAATTGCAATAGCTTGGTAATAGAGATGAAAGATGTTGACCTTGAGTTTTTAATTTTAACCGAGTTAAAAAAGGTTCTCAATTAAAATGTTTTTTTTACAGGTGTCATAACTTCTTTGTTTAAGAAGCGATTCTTGTTTTATTTGAAAGGGGATACCTTAATGCTGGTGCTATCTTAATTTCATTGGCATTGGACCTTCGACTTCGAAGATACACCAGATAATACCTCAAATTAATTGAAAGAGTTTTTCTTTTTTGTTAAAAATTGTCTTGTAATTCATTAACTTATTATGCAATGTTGATTGTATTTTACGTGACACAGTTTAATGATTAGTGTACGTGAAGTGGATTACAAATATAAACTGGAAACATGCATTTTGAGTTGCCACAAAAACTCCTTAGATAGTTCTAACATGGAAGCCACCATCCTAATAGATCCCACTTTGAAAATAAAAAAATAGTACGAACGTTTACATTGACACTGGCAAGTGATTCTGCGGTATCAAAATAAGAAGAAAAAGTACCGATGGTTGTACTCTGACATGAATATTTATGATTAACTACCTTGACGTTTAGTTCCTTTGTGTTTCCACTCGGAGCGATGTTAATAAAATTTCGGATTTTATTTTTTAACTAAAATATCCCATCAGAGTACTCAACGTGATTAAATTTCTCTTTGAAATGTTGTCGTGAACAGAACGATCTAGACTCAAATCTTAACACATCACGACTGTTGTAACAGGTCTTAGATTAAGCAAGTAATGATCTTTACCATGATATAATTTCACGAATATATACTTTCACAAAAAAGTGTTTAAGAAATTTAGCTTTAAAGGTCACAATTTCTATTTCTGATAGTAAGAGGTTACCGTGGCTTATGGCCGCTTGAACCCCCAGTCCCCAAAGAGCTCTGGAAGCCGCACGCACCACAGGAACACAACACCAAGTTACTTGGCTGCGTCCTTCTGTAGGATCTTCTGAGGTATTTCACCAATCGGGCTACCCTGAGTAGAGAGAAATTTTCAAAAAGATTATTGTACTCTTTGCAGTCACGAATATCGTTACGTCGAGTACGAAGAGTTGAGTAGAAAACTCCTACGAGCCTGTACACTCTCATAAGAAGGCTTGCATGACATATGCATAGAACGTAAATTGTTACGTTGTACAAATTATGACAAACTTAATATATGCATTTCGACTATCAATTATCATTAAAAAGATTGTTTATACCTACTGTTATAAAAATATTTTTTCGTCAAAGTCCTAAATAACTATCTCTATAAAATGATTGTTGTTATTTTCGTATTTTTGTTCTTACTACGTGCATTGTTACTTTCTATGTTACTTAAAACTAGATTACACCAAAATAATAACACCAAGGAAACGAAAATTAATCGTGTTAATCGTACGAATTGAAAATTAATCGAATTTATCGAACGCTGTTATACATTTAATTTATTAGATTTTTTTTTATTTCGTATAAAATATATTTTTATTCAATTCCTACATTTTTACCGCAGCAATACGAAACGAAGATTATTGACTGGAAGAATAAATCTGTTTGTTTGGCGTCAGATATTCAATAATTCAAATGTTTCATAATGAGATTTCAATTTTTGTTGTAATTTATTTTTGTTATTACATTTACACAGCTTACACACCCCTCAATTGATTTAAAGCATAATCGTATTAACGATTATATTTAACTCTAAAAAAGAATCGTAAAATAAATATTTGACATGTGTCACGCAAGCATTCTTAAAGCATTAACACACGTTCAAATTCTGTTCGGCGGACTAAATCCGCCTACCAAATCCGTTCTCGCTAAAGACGACCGGATCGGACAGTTATTTCACGTACGCTGCACACCGTTGTCGTCATATCGATGGACACAAAAAATATGGTGGTAGTATCTAATATGGTAATAAGTGGTGCTATCTAATTTCTTCTTTACATCTTCTACGGTAGCGTCCTTTTTCAAATTTCGAGTAACACTCTTTAAGTATCGTAAATGCTTGCTTTCCAGCATCTCGGTTGTAATGAAGCTCGTGAGATGTATCCCACAAACATGGAAAATCTTTGTATAATTGAAGAACTTCAATTAATATATTGCGTTCGGTAACAATTTCCTCCATGATGTAAAATGAGCGCACGCGCGGCCGTCCTTTTTGGCGTTCCGAACACGACTAGTCGTAATATGTTCGGCCTAACCGTCCACACGTCTGGATTCGGTACAGAGCAAACCATATCCGATGTGCAAACTAGCGGTCCAAAGCGGACTCAATTAATAATAATTATGTTCGCAGGACTACTCTACAGACAGTCAGATATGGTTTGGAAGCGAACCAAATTCGTGGTCCGTTCGAACCGAATTTAAGCGTGTGTTAGTAGTTTTATGATGAACCAAGTTATAGCAATGTTTAGCGATGATGGTTCAATGGTAGCGTGTACGGACATCATCGTGATGAAATTGAAGCATGGTGGTAACCCGTTTTCTAATACCCGCCATACTAACTACCACCCGCAAGTTGAAAATCTGTCGCCAAGCACCTATAGGTGTATTCCGGCAGCTGCACTAGGCTTAGCATGTTACCGTCTTAGGAGACATCCATCACATAACATCAGGTAGATTGTGACCAAACGCTAAAATCTATAAAGAATATTTAACAATAAATCTGGTAACCTATCCTTCTCCTGAATTTATCTGGCACTGGTACTCTTATAAAATCGTTCAATGAGTCACATCGTATTGTATACGCAGCGAGATGGGTAGTGTGACGTCACTCGGGAACAGTGTTTATTGTAGTGGACTCATTAACTGAGGTCTTTACGTCATGTCTTGCCTTCAAGCGTTGCCTACTTGTAAGGTGCGTAAAGCACCAACAGGTGTGTTCCGGCAGCTGCACTTTAGAGCCAGTCTTCCACTAGGTTTAGCGTGTTATCATCTTGGGCCACATCGTCACTTAATATCAGGTGAAGTGTGGCCACAACGCCAAACCTATAACGATAAAGAAAAACTAAGTCGTTAGTACGGATTCCATAATCACATCGACACGTTATCCAGCATAAAATATGAAAAAGCATCTTATGACGTGTTGATAGAGGAAGCCGGTCCTTGCAACAATATCTATTTTCATTAGTTTTTGACCCAACCATTTAAAATTACAAAGGTTCCGGATCTAAATCTAGATTTCTATCAAAGAGTCACTCAAGTCACTTGAAGACCTTTACAATTCAAAGAGTACCTTATCATTTTATGCTAAACAGTATGTTTTAATGATAACCTATTCCAAAGGTCACTTGTAGGTGTAATTCTTGAATAACTCATATTAGAATCCCATGATAATTCAAATTCCAACTTAATCTTCAAACCTTATGGTTTAAAATTATTTAAATATTTTTGGAGATTGATATTCACGGTTGCTATTAGATTTCTAACGTTATCATTATCGATTTTAAAGTACATTTTTCTTTGCAGTTAAATGTACAATGTGGATTTCATATTGACCTTTGTTTATGAATCATTATATTAATGTTGGAATGTAATTTAGCTTGAGAAAATCATGTGACACATTAGGGTGAATTTTACTTGTTACGAAATAGGATACGATTGTACCTACATAAAATAATGGAAGACTTCCATAGTAATTTAATCATATAAAAATTGTATTACGGTTCCAAGCTAGCAAGATCTAATAAAGAGCATTTTCCATCAGCCTGTGAACAAAACTAACCTTGGTCTACTACACTCACCCATTACCAGGATCTATTTTATTTACAACTAGCTGTGCCCTCGGCTGCCTCGCGTGGACTACAGAATGCTGTCAGACGAGCGCACGCTTGAATCGGGCTGTACCCGCTCAGAGACGGAAGACAAAAATGCTTATTGTGGGTGATTCTTAGAAGATAGATATATGCTATTACTGAATTTTTGTAGTTTTTTTAAGATCTACAATTATGTAGAACATTAATTTGATATGTCTCGTATGGCTTACTCAGCGTAAGTCATTTAAGCGCCCCAAAAGCGTCTTTTTTCTGAATGATTCACCATTATCGTCACTGCTTATTTAGTATGTTACTTTATCATACAAAATATATCCTGCAACGTGTCCAGATAACATATAGCTTTATTTTTTTAAGCCTTGTAAATAGGATAAGTAGTGATCACGTGATAAGAACATAAAGGGACAGACAGACAGAGGGACGATGAATATTATAATATGTAAGATAAAGATACAAGATACTAGGTTTATATAATCAAGCATAATATTTTATAAGAGCTTTAAAAGGCTTAAGAGTTGTAGAAAAACTATGACTGAGTTGAGTCTCTTAGATATTTTTTTTGTATTAATATTACATTTATTTTCTTGTTAATTTTTTTGCTATTATGTATTTCGTTAAAGTGTCGCCCATTGATTTTATTATTAATATTCATTCCAAAATATTAGCATTATTACTTCGTTCTTGTTGTTAGATTTTTTTATAATTTATTATTAGTTTAATTTATTTATTTTATTAGTTACTCCAAAAATATTCGGATATATATTATTTCGGGTAATCTCCAAAATGATTGGACCGATTTTGACGGGACTTTCACTGGCAGATAGCTGTTGTTATAAGGCATAATTTAGGTTACTTTTTTGCAAACAGTCATACGGCCCGCCTGATGGTAAGCGGCTACCGTAGCTTATGAACGCCTGCAATACCATAGGTATCACAAGCGCGTTGCCGACCTTGAACCCCTCTACCCCAAAGAGCTCTGGAAACCCTACTCACCGCAGACACACAACACTAGGTCATTTGGCTGCGATCTTCTATAGGATGGAGGTATTCCACCAGTCGGGCTGCTCCAAGTAGAGAGAAACTCCAAATAAATTTCGTGTGCCCTACCTCTCTTAAAAAAAATACTTTACCTAAATAAAAAAAAGGTTTTTTAGTAGTCCACGCGACCGAAGCCGCAGCCACAGCTAGTTATTTATAAACATTTAAAAAGTCACTGTTCTGTACTTGCAATTAAAAATAATAAATCAATTCCAAGGGTTAGTAAAGTCGAAGATCCTACGTGACCGAACGCAGCGATGTTAAAATGTTTACCAAAAATGACTTTAACAATATTGAGTAACAAAGATACACTTTCGCAAAACTGATTCATTCGTAACCGGAACAAATTGCAAATCGCATAAGAACGTATATTGTTAATGGGTCCTATAGACCTTGGCATGATTATGAATCATTGATTGACCCATTGAGGGTAATCTCAGAGTTTTATTTATATACTTACATCCTACATCGCATAAATCACGGAGGATTAACAATTATTGATGTATAAACTAGCTGTGTCCGCGTATCCGCTCGCGATTAAAGATACAGAAATAAAAATAGCCTAAGTTATTCTTCATAACATCAACTATCTGCCAGTGAAAGTTCCGTCAAAATCGGTCCAACCGTTTCGTGAATTAGCCGAAACAAACAAACAGACAGACAAAAAGTTTCAAAGTGGTTTTTTGGCTTAAATATCATATATAATATCACATATGAATTTAGTAAAAAGCTGTTATTTTGATATTACAAAAAGGCAGTTCAGTTTTGTATTAGGTATAAGTCATTCTTAGCACGAATATATTGATCAAAAACTTAAACTTTCCAGGATGGTAGGACACGACATTATTGTCTGTCTGGATCGCGATGACCGTACACCAAATGCAATGATGGCTCAGTGGTAGCGTGTACGAACACCGCGTTGATTGATGTGAATTCGATTCCCTGCAATGAGCCTGGGCTTGGGAGTGAAGGAAAACATCGTGAGAAACCATAGCATGGTAGTAGGGTTTTTTCTGATGCCCGCCTGGCTAGCTACCATCCTCAAGTTGAAAATCTGTCGCCAAGCACCTATTGTGTTCCGGCAGTTGCACTTGAGAGCCAGTCTTCCACTAGGTTTAGCGTGCTGTCATCTTGGGGCACATCGACACTTAACATCAGGTAAGATTGTGGAAACGACGCCAAACCTATACCGATAAAAAAAAGTATTATAGTGAAAGAAGGCACTTATATATGTCAATACACTATTACCGGTTCGAAAAACATCCCCGTCATCGAGAAGAACCGGCAAGAAACTCGATCGGGTTTATCAATATTTTTAAAATTGTTTTTTGTAGTGAAACTTCTTATGCGACTTCCAAGCGTTAAAACGTTTAACGCACATTACCGGTCTCTCCTCTTTGTGTGAGCCAGAGCGAGAGAGCAAATGTCGGCGTGTATGTATATTGCACACTGTTTAAATAAAATAGAAAATGTCTTTTAAAATGAAGTTTCACTTCTATCGTGTGTGAATCGCACACACACCTTTTTTATTTTATTTATTTATATTGGATTATGACGGATGTATTCTCATTTTCAGTGGATGTACAGAAAGGGAATCTCTTCCAGACATCACTATCATTCACGTAATGAATCACCCTGTAATACCATTTCGCCTATAAAACTTGCTTAATATGATTCTGCAAATCGGTAATGTGCTTAGGAAGTTATTGCAAAACGTAACATTATTATTTAGAAAAAAAATTGTCTTACTCAGTCTGAAAGATGGAATGACTATTTTTTATTAATGTTTTGCTGGATATTTTTTTGGTCGGAAATGTGTTACAGGAAACCGGGGAAGCGCGCGCTATTTGATTTGACCAATGAGTGCGCGCGGTGGCGCACAGATGGCGCCAACCCATTTCGCGTGAGGTTGGTACCTTGACGTAGTGTCGGCGAACATAGTGTATGCGTCTGTGTGACGAGAAAGAGAAAGGGAAATAGGGAAGGAGAACGCATCAGCTGTGAACTCATCTACAGTTATACAGAGTTGTGTATAAAATCTGAGGTTATATTTATGTGTAAACTATATTACTAACTATCTTTACTAATAAGCGCCTGACAAAGTTCATCATAGTTAAAAAAATGCGAGTAAGTAATATGGAATTATTCGGATAAATATTTCAGTGCGGATCTTTTTTCAGGATTTAAGTTACTATCGCGTATTTACCACGACTAGAATTAAACTTGCGCGAGCAAGCGCACGTTTTAATATAGAATTACATATATTTCCATGCTTAGAATATATTCGACCAATAATATGACAAATAAATAGACTTCACATATATTTCATCTCAATTTCATAGTAGGATAACATGTCAGATGTTACACATCATATGCGACTACTGTAAGGCTCGTTTTTTAATTTTTTTTATTTCTAGTATTGAAATTATGCCTGTCAATTTACAAGTTCGAAATTATCTATTAAATTTTATCAAATATTGTTCAGATCTTAATTATATATTTGTAGAATATAATTATAGATTTTTCGATCCTAAGTTTCCTAGTTATAGAGTTTTCCTTCTTAATTAATGGCATCGTGTATTTATACATAATTCTGCCAAAGTCACGTGGATATATTTTTCTCATTTTCAAAATTTGAACAACGGTCTAACAACATGG
The DNA here is from genome assembly GCA_947532125.1 of Saturnia pavonia. Classification (NCBI taxonomy): domain Eukaryota; kingdom Metazoa; phylum Arthropoda; class Insecta; order Lepidoptera; family Saturniidae; genus Saturnia; species Saturnia pavonia. The sequence goes on from OX383922.1 coordinate 3,439,150, forward strand.
CAGCTCCTTGTTAGAACCAAAATGAACGTTTATTGTTTTCATTTATAACCCACTTGACCTGTGCACAGTAACCAAACTTTGTCATACAAAATGCCGCAAATATTACAAATAACGTAAGTTTATGACATAAAACAAAAGCCACCAAATGACATATCAAGATACCGCCAAAAACTTCATAGAGGTAATTATGTTACAATAAAAAAAAACTCAGATGAGGTTCAATAGTTTTACTAAAAGAGGTTTTTGCTGCAAAACGTTGTAACCATTGATATATGTTGTGACTTTAAAATTAATTCGAGTTACAAAGTTTTCTCGCTTATCCAGCTTCCATTTAATCACGTTTCACTGTATTAGAATTCCTCTTACATTTCACGAAGTATCAATTTCATAGTATAATATTATCTGAGAATAAAAGTAATTCTCTACATCGATAAAAAAATAAACAAATCATACAACGTTAATATGCCAACAAGTAAATATTTTGAAGCCAGACACAGATGTATAATTATAAATAGACTACTAAGGTCATGATATTTAAAAAAAAAACGAATAAAGCTGACTTTTACCATCTAGAGGTCCACATTAGTATTAATTACGTAGCAAAGAATAATATGTATGTAATATGGGGGCGTCTATTAATTACTTTAACTTTTTAATTTATAGAGTACAGATTATATTAATAAACCTGTGGTTATGTTTGCAAAGGTTTTTTTTTTTCGTTTTCCGTTAGACATCCTACATGTCACACTGGCCACAAATATACCATTATAAAAATTAACTAAAAAAGGGCTTCGTTTTCGTTTCGTTCGATTTCTTACGGAGTTTTAAACTTATTTCATGTTAGGATTTTGAAAAAAAAAACGTTGGATGTATTGATTTTTAGTCTATACTGTATGGCAACACTGGGCAGAATGTCAATCACCGACGATCTCTCGGCAAGAAAACTGAAGATACTCACAAAAACTGAAGACATTCGATATTTTTTGTGTGTATATATTTATATATGAGTGAGTTCTGTTACTGGACAATATAGTGTCTCGGTCGCCAGCGTCTCGGTCCACACGTATCGCGACATAGAAGCTCTTTGTGTGTTTCACTCGCCTATCTTCACGCCTGGTAGGTTTGGGCGTAAGTAAGAGAGATAGGGTATAGAGAATTTTCTTTGGATATTTCTCTCTACTTGGGGCAGCCCGACTGGTGAAATACCTCGACCCTACAGAAGATCGCAGCCAAATGACCTAATGTTGTGTTCCTGCGGTGAGTAGGGATTCCAGAGCTCCTTGGGGAACAGGAGAGTTCAAAGAGAGGTAGGGCACAGAGATTTTTTTAAGAAATCTATTTACATTGAGCAGCAAGACTGATTCAAGGTCGGCAATGCGCTAGTGAGACCTATAGTATTACAAGCGTCTATAGGCTCATAGGCTACGGTTGCCGCTTACCATCAGGAGAGCCGTATGCCCACGTAGAGCCCACATTTCTATTATAAAACAAAATTAGACGTCGTCTTATGTATGATATTAAACGTATTCTTTAGGACTTTTAAATATTTTGACGAAGATTTGAAAGTGAATTTTTCTATTCCAGTGATATTATGAAGGTCGTATGATGAATTTCTACAAAATAAAAAGACAAATAAAATACCGACTACAAAAAAATCATAACCAGACACTTGGCAACATTTCGTGTGACTCATATTTAGCATTTGAATCAGTTATAATTAATTGGAATTATTATATCTTAATATAACATAAATACACTGTTATTATTTAATTAAAATATAATTTATGCATTCTTTTTTAAGCGCTTGTTTAATCATCAATAATTAATAACAAAATAATATTTGTTTTGAAGGAATGATGGCTCAGAGGTAGCGTGTACGAATTCGCGTCGATTGACGCGAGTTCGAATCTCTGCAATGAGCCTGAGCTTGTGGTAAAGGAAAACATCGTGAGGAAACCATAGCATGGTTGTAGGGCTTTTTCTAACGCCCGCCTGGCTAGCTACCACCCTCAAGTTGAAAATCTGTCGCCAAGCACCGATAGGTGTGTTCCGGCAGCAGCACTTGAGAGCCAGTTTTCCACTAGGTTTAGCGTGTTATTATTTTGGGCCACATCGTCACTTAACATCAGATGAGATTGTGGCCACTACGCCAAACTTATAACAATAAAAAAACCGTCTAAGTTAGAATTAAAAAAAATATTAGCAGAGCCGTGTGAATTATTCACACATTATGAAAAGTAAACAATCTAAGAACAATAATTTAATCTAAACATATTGTTAATAGATGGCCCGTCCTACATGTTAGTTAAAACATATTTTTATCAGTAATAACAGTTTTAATTTTTTTTAAACACCTTTAGAAAATAAGATATAGAGATAGGAATACAGATTAATGGGATGTTTTATTATAATTTATTTATTGAACACTTTATTGCTAACATTTGTATGTTTTATTTGAAACATATTTAAAATTTAATAGACTAGGGGTGATAATTTTTTAACCATAAAAAAATTATACTAGGATGAAACCCGTTGGAAAAGGAAGAAATTATAAGAAAAATGAAAGCAAAAATAATTTACAGGCGATCTGAGGTTGGAAAGTGGGGGAGTGAGTTTTTAAGGGTAAAAAACGCTTTCTCTCGATTTCTGGCAAAACTACAAGTCCTATGGAAAAAAGTTAAATGGCAAAGTTGCAGGTAGTAAAAAGATCTACAACTTTTCTATTTACACTTTTTTCACATAACCTCAAAATTTATATGAAACATTCAAATAACCAAGTTTTCGCTTTATTCTTTTTCTTTTTTAAAAAAGGCGGTGGGCTTTTTGTTCTTTGAAATATCTACGTTCCGATGGTATAAAAAATTTTACATGACTATGGCAAATGTTCTCAGAAAATGTTTCCACTCAATCTGACGAGCAAAGCCCAAACGCGTAGGACGTAACCACACAACATATTTTTTTATATTTATATATACAAACTAGCTGTGCCCGCGGCTAAGCTCGCGTGGACTACTGAAAAAGGTTTTTTTTTATATATTTTTTGCGGAATCCTAATATTTTTTCTAAAATCAATGTAGAAACAAACAGACACAGACAAAAAATTTAAAATGGCTTATTCATTATAGGTATTGTGTATACTTTCATATGCATTTAGTAAAAATCTGTTATTTTGACATTACGTACAGACACTTTATATAAATATTTTTGCATATGCAAGACTGCTCATCCCCTAAAAAACAGCGTAATGATGTGTATTATAAATCGTTATTTGGATTCCATCCTGAAACTTACATTTAAAAAACCGAAAACTATATGAAGGATACAAATTTGTTGAAACGACTCACGCACCATCTATTGTAATTTGATGTAACTATGTTATCGTTATTCACGTAAGCGCCAAAATAACCGAACATAGTTTGAATTCCAACGCGTGAATTATGCGCGAAGGCACAGGACACTGACACTAGCACATTAAATTTGTAAACGAGATTGTATACCAGGACACATAGATACCTGTTTCTCTAAATATCTAATAGGATATTAAGGGCTTCCTAAAGATATTTTTCGTGTTTATAAGTAGGGCACAGATAAATATCTTTGAAGATTTCTTTCTACTAGGGGCAGTCCGACTAGTGGAATACCCTATCCTTTAGAAGATCGCAGCCAAATAACCTTGTCTTGTGTTCCTGCGGTGTGTTGCGTTTCCAGAGCTCCTTAGGCTAAGGGGATTCAGGGTCAGCAACGTGCTAGTGATATCTATGGTATTTACAAGCGTCGATAGGCTACGTTAGCCGCTTACCATCAGGCGGGCCGTATGCTTGTTGGCCACCTATTGTATAAACAAATGTTAGGTATCTTAAGGTTTCTTTAACGCGTACGAAGGCACGGGCGGTGGCTAACAGAGTATAAATAAGGAAAATAATTTTGCTAGATAGAGAGTAGTCGTACTTGATTCATTCTGTCTACGTTAGTAAAGGCACGGCGTGAAGGTAAAACAAACATAGAATTATGACCTCAGCGGTATAGAAATCCGATGCATTGTATTTATTTATAATCAATGACTTCAATAAAATATTATTAATAACAAAAAAACAAATGTTATATTGATAATAAATATCCGGCTTCCGTATGTGTTTAATGCTTATTGTATTCTCCAATTGTATCCGTGAAGGTGAATTTGATTGTAAAAAAAATTTAATGATTCTTTTTTTAACTAATAAACTAACATTTGGTCCGTTAAATGTTAAAGTTATGTATGTGTCAATATAATCTATCAATGCAATCAAGTCAGCCCATAGTTTTAATTACTTGTAAGCTTGCTGTCATAATCTTCCTGGATGGTACTGTTGGAGGGCACGACACTTCATAACTGGGTAACATATTCCATATTGGCACGCTGAGCAATATGAATTCCAAGATGTTTTTTTTTTATTATTTCGAATTAGAAGCGAAGGAACCATGAAGTAGACCATCAATTCAATTTTCACCTTAAATAACTTTGGAACCGATAGATTTATAAAAAAATCATAAACGACCTTTTTTATAGATTGTTTAATTCTCTACAAGAATGTATATTATTAAATACAAAATGCTTATATATACTCCAGCTTGTATATATGCTTATTTATTACAACAAAATTTTATCATGCATTTTATATGAGAAATATAAAATTTTGTTTAGGCAATTCTTAGTATTATAATATTATAAGAGTTTAAATATTTCAAATGAATTTGTTTCACGTCATCTTCAATAATATTATCATAGAAATTTAAATAAAAATAAAAGGTTATTTTGTCCACTGTAATACATATCGTATTTATATGGATTTCACAAAGTTAATATAAAACATATTTTCACACTTTACGTATCGTGTTAACAAGCGTTATGTATATGTTGAAAAGCAAATAAAAAAAGAAGAAGATAAATCACGTTAATTGCTGTAGGTGTTGGTAAATTTACATTATCAGCGACTTGGCGCCCAGATGTGACCTAGGCATTGTGGTCGCTGGTAGCTTTCTAAAACCTTACCGATGCAATAATAAGATTATAAGGTCACCAATGTGAATCGTTCTAGGACAAATTTGAATTTTTTACAAAATTTTATTTCACTATATTTAAAGCGTTATAGCAATGATGGCTCAGTGGTAGCGTGTACGGACATCGCGTCGACGGACGTGAGTTGGAATCCCAGCAATGAGCATGAGCTTTCGGTGAAGGAAAGCATCGCGATGAAACCGTATCATGATGTTAGGGCTTTTTCTAGTGTCCTTTAGTTCGAAAATCCGTCCCCAGGCATATTAATAAGTGTGTTCCGGTAGCTGCACTTGAGAGCTAGTATTCCCATTAGGCTTAGCGTGTTACCATCTTGGGCCATATCGTCACTTGATATAAGGTGTTAAACCTACGATGTCGCTTAACAGGTATATTGTTTGAAATACCACGTACTTTGACATAGGTTCTAAACCATGAAGCATGACGGAAACATCGTGATTAAAAGGTATATAGCAAGGTGATAGCAAGGTAATCTTAAGCTTTCTGGCTAGCCACCACCTTCAATTATAAGACATCGTCACCTAACATCAGAAGAGATTATAGTCAAAAGCTAAACGGTTAAAAATATATGTTGAATTTAATACGGCACAGAAAATTGTCTAAGCGCTCATCAAATAATGTATTTCGGATCGTTATAACGTAGGAATTCAATAAGATGGCGACCACCACACACCAGGCGTAACACTCTTCATAGTGGCACTCTTAGGCTTGTCACTTTTCGGAATCAGCCGATTTATCTAGTAATCACAAGGTGAAATAATACAATAGGGATTAAATTATATTATTGTTCATGTATTATTCATATTTATATTGGGTTAAACACTGTTGCACCATTTACTTTACAAAAAATTTCTTCAAACGCTGGGATCTCAATATGTGGTTGACAAATTGCATTATTTAGGTCTCTCGTAAAATGAGCAGAGATTCGGCAAGGTGCCAACAAAAACTTGTAGGCACTTGATAACAATGTTTATTGAAACAAACTCTATATAAAACTGATTCTATCTCTGCGTTACACTCCCTAGTCACCTACATAGCCTGAAAAATAGCTAGACTTAAGTGGCAGTGGGCGGGCCACGTAGCTCGTAGAACGGATGGCCAAAGAGTTCTCGAGTGGCAGCCACGTACCGGAAGACGCAGCGTGGGCAGACCCGCCACAAGCTGTTCCGACGACCTGGTAAAGGTTGCGGGAAGCCGCTGGATGCGGGCAGCACAGGATTGGTCATTGTGGCGATCTTTGGGGGAGGCCTATATCCAGCAGTGGACGTCTTTCAGCTGTAATGGCGATAACGAAGAACTTAACCCAATATAAATATGAATCGTGACCACCATGCGTGTAGTGATAAGCCCGTAACAGTGACTCTCATTTTGTTAGCCGTGATTCGAGACCAGCTACCGAGAGTTTAGCAGGTCGGGTACCGCAACTGCGACTGACGATGGGTTGCCGAACTCCGGTGCTCGATATTATTCTTGGATGATATTAAACAGTGACGTCATTTTGCGTAAATTTTCTCCTTTATTCCCCCCTCCCCCTTTGAGTAGAAAATGGCGTAACAAAACCCACCTAATTGGAACCCAATCATACAAATTAATGGCTCTATTAAAAGGAACAGTTAGGAAACAAAGGTGAACCATTGATCAAGATTACAGAGCGATATATAATAAGTAAAGTACGTCAAGTTAAATTGACAGTTGAGTTGTTTTTTTTTTACTGCAATTAATTCTATTTTACACTAAATTTGTTGGCATGCGTTGATCTGTTGATGGCATTCTTAATGAAAATGTACTTTTTACACAGTTTTTAACGAAAATATTATTATTAAACTATTTTACCTCAATAGCGGGGAATATTTACTTGAAAATAATGTTTAAATCTTTAATTTTGTTGAAGAATTAAGATAGATATGGTGCAGCCACAAAAACACTTGAAATAATATAAAAAGGTGATTTTACTAATAATTAATAATCATAGGAATTTCTACTTAACGTTCATGGTTACTGCTCCGCTCCTTAAGGTCGTAGCGTGAAGTTATTTAGCCTATATTATTCCTCATGATTCTGGCTATCATAAAAAAAAATCGAATCCGACTGGTAGTTCCAGAGATTAGCGCGTTTAATCAAACAAAAACTCTTCATCTTTATTACACTGGTATAGATCCAAACAGGTCGGTAGGTATCTGTATCCGACTGGCTTACGACCATCAAGCACATGATGATACTCAATACTCTATTTTGATTTGTAACGTTTCGGGATCAGCCAATGAATATCCAGGTACTCAGAGGTTTGAAGGTCGAGATTTAAACGACGATTGCCGTATAATAATATTATTAGTTAATTTATTACATAAGTTATATAATCTATATTAATAAATCTGTAGTTATGTGTGTAAATGTATTTTTTCCTAATTTCACGTTAGACATAAAAAAATTATCTGTTTGTATGTCAGGCTTTAACTTAAAAATGGATTGACCGATTTTTAAGAAATTTTGAACACGGGAAGCTTATGTAAATGGTCAATAAATAATAGGTTATAAGAGCTATCAGTAATACATATAGAAATAGAAAAAAAATGCATTATTTTCAACAAGATTTTGATGAAACTTTACAGACGGGAAGCCTATGTAATTCCTCAATTAATAGGCTATAAGAATTGGCAATATTATGAGTAAAAATTTATTTAATTAAACAAATACAGAAACAAACAAAACTATCACTTCCTCTTTAGAATATTAATATATAGGAATTCTTTAAAATTCTTGGCACGATGTTTGAGTTGTATTTAAAACGGCGAAATATCCTTCGACGACTCATATATTTGAATTTAGGAAAATTTCTCTCGGTCACCTTGCGGCTATGTCCTCGCTTACTGACACGTCCTATGCACCAGTGACTCAACAATTGTTTAGTATGATTTAAATAGATACAGGCGTGGGTAGGTGTAATTATTGTATTACCTATTGTGGGTAGGTCGACGTATGGTTTGACCTTCGTTTATCTTTACCGAAATAGCTTGAGCAGACTGCTTCTTTATCTAACTTATTATTTTGAAGATTTTTTTTAATAGTAGGAGATAATGGCTCGACTACAGCGCTACCTATCGGATCCTAACGTATCTATTAACCATCGTCTCGATAAAAAAAATATTATGTGAATATGAGCTTCTTATTACATAGATTTTTTATTTCATACTTATTTACTAGTTAAATTTACTTACATTACTTAACCTCTCCTTCAATACAGAAATATACTTTTCTCGAACATCTGAAACCGGCGTTATGTCATATTATCAACAATCTTTATTCTTGGTTTCTTTTTTATTTAGTTTTTTTCTTGTTCTTTGGATGTGTTTGTGGGACAAATAAATGTCTTTTCTTTTTTCAATCGGCCAAGACGTTCAGAAGTTATAAAATCACTAGCTGTGCACCGCGGTTTCGCATGCGTATGCAATTTAAAATAAATCGCTGATTGATTATTTATAAATTATAATACCTCAGTATAGACGATATTTTTATCGGGCGGCCAGTATTATGCGTCACAATCAGACGCGGACGGCTCGTTCTCGCCTCTATACCCAAATATAGGTTCAATTATTTTATTTTTACATTATCTGGCAAACTATTCGTCTAAATAAAATGCTACAAAGAGCAAAGTTTATCCAAATAAAATTGTCTTGATGATGAAATAACTTTCGTTCGTAAAATGCCATGCCTAATAAAAATGCTCATAAATCACTTTTCAATTTTCAATAAAACTGTCACAAAATACCTTATTGTGGACTTTTTTAGATGTAATAAGAAGCAATATTTTTGTAGGACTGTCGCGTGGACAATTAAAATAGGTATAAATATCGGAAAATATAATATTAAAGGGTTATGGAATGAAATGCAAAATAGATTAATAAGTGTATTCCGAAGGCATTAACATTAAGTGAGATATAAAATACAGAGTACCTTATTTATAGTCTATTAATAATAGTAAAACCTTCACTAGTATAGTTAGCCCACGTTATGCATCTATCCGGACCAGGGCTGCTTGTAAAATCCGTCTTGAGATGCTTGTGTAAATTTGAATTTGGTAACAAGCATTCGATATTCAATCCGCTCCATATTTATGGCTGCATCGCCAAACCAGCATGAATGAAAGTGTCCGCCAGGTTTTCCACTAGTTTAATAATAATAAACAATCAATCAAAAATAATAAAACAATCATTACAGGATATTGTATTTATGTATCACTAACCATAACGCCAGCGCACGCTGATAAAGCAGTTAGGGTGTGCTATTTGTTCCAACTTCCTTGTGTATGATAGCTAGACTCATAAGGAATAATATAGACTAATTATCTTCACACTACTACGCTAAGGAGCGAAGCAGTAACTATGAATGTTAAGCAATCTGGCAAGCTGTAGGCAAGTACTGGAAGTCGAACAATGATAGGGATACAAGGGCGCGTTGTCGACGGCGTCGTGGAGTCTTTCAAATAAATAAATTTAACACTTATAGCAGAACCCGATACGTTTAAGTGTGCCACTACGGTGGGTGTTACACCTGGTGTATGGAGGTCACGACCCGGGTGGACACAATAGTCGTATCCTATCACCCAGAATTCAAACTTATCTAAAGGGTTCAAACTGGATGAACAAAGTATATTCCGGTTTGGAATTATAGAGGTGCTATATATTGAATAATATTTAGTAATAAATCAGGCTTTGACACATTTATTTTAATAATTGAACACGGGACAAACCGCCCGTGGAGACGTCACTATAAAATCAATAACGGTGTTGTCTGAAGCTGTCGTAAATTAGTGACGTGTTAAGGTCATTCGAAAAACCAACTTCCGATATACAAAGGTCATCGAAATTATGTGTATTGTGCTTATTAAAAAAATATAATTGTCCTAATACTACACAAAGACGTCTGATATCCGTCGACGTATTGACGATTTTAAATGCCTAGAAATATGTTGTATTGATTTTTCAACTACCAACAACAATTGTCAAGCATTCAATTTCACATGCAATTCAATGCTTTTGAAGTAGGGCACAGATAAATTTTTACCATCAGGCGGGCCGTATGCTTGCTTGCCATCTTTGTAGTATAAAAAAATAATGTCGTGGTTTTATGAAACCACGATGCAAGTGAAACTTAAAAAAAATTTATTGAAGACATGTTACATACATTTTTTAATAACACACATTAACATATACAATGTTCCGAATTTACGATTATAAATCCTTGACTGCACGGCATAAAATTCAATTTTATTTGCGACAATGTAATGTAATGCGACATGCGATAGATGAACGAAAAAATTCTGGGGCGATATAATAAAAGTTTCACTTTAAAAGACAAACTGTATCCCCTGTTTGTAGGGTTCCGTAGTTAAAAAGGACAAGGAGGAACCCTTATAGTATCACCATGTCCGTCTGTCTGACTGCGGCTTAGCTCAGAGATTCTTATTACTAGAAAGATGTAATTTACCGTGTTATACATATTAATCACACCGACAAAGTCGTAAAATAAATTCTTATAATATTTTTTTTTGGGTACCTCTCCTACGCATAAAGTGGGGATTTTTTTTCTTGTCTATCTCATGGTATGGGATTTCGTATGCTAGGTCATTCAAAAAAGATTTTTCGATTCAAGGATCCGTTTGCAAAATATTAAGCTTTAAAGCATTCATTTTTTTAGAGTCAAGGTGCCCCTGCCAGCCAAATTATTATTGTTGTATATGTGAAAAAATTCACGTCAGTAGTAGGTATACACATAAGTTAAAAGGAAAATTATACAGCTAAGTAGGTTTTACAAGTTAACGAGAAATAGTCGAACAACTTGTGAAATGTACTTGGAGAAGTGATTTTATACAAATTCCATAGCAAAATCACTTAAAGTCTGCATATTGCGACAGGCAACTACGGAACACTACACTGCGCTTGGCTCGACACGCACTTGGCAATTTTCTATTATCATCAGTCTTTAGAATTGCTCCTCACTATGGAAGCAAATTTAAAGACGTATTCACGCCAAAAAACTTATTTATCATCAACAAAATCCGATCCTGAAGCGTTATTATTACGAAATACCCGATACATCAGGAAAAACCAAGATCGATGGTAACCCTAGACAGCCACTGTGACGTATGAGATTTTGATGGATCACTTCGACTGAGACCCGTAATTTGAACTTTTGTTTGAAGAACGCACTTTATCTTATAGATCTGTAACGATGTTTCTTTGTACCTTAATGTCAAGGGCAAATCGTGAATGGCAAAGATATTTAAGGTCACAATAAGCAATTGTAGCTTGCTCGATCGCTTTCTAGGAATTTTTAACTGTTCTTTGCAAAGTGTTTTTTTTAGCACGGCAATGTTAGTACGCTGTACTTGATCAAGGTTATACATACTCGTAGATCAACGATGACCATGCAACTCGATATTTTTTTAAATCGTTATAGGCTTAGCATTATGGCCACACTTCACCTGATATTAAGTGACGATGTGGCCCAAGATGATAACACGCTAAACCTAGTGGATGACTGGCTCTTAAGTGCAGCTGCCGGAACAGACCTATTGGTGCTTGGCGACAGATTTTCAACTTGAGAGTGGTGGCTAGCCAGGCGGGCACAAAAGCCCGACCACTATGCATATACACTAGCTGATCCCTAAACGCGACAAATCAAAAAAAAAGTTATTGTGACGTGTTTATCATTATGACCATGATGGTCGCGATTCAGTCGGGTAAAGTTGGCTATATGATTTTTTTATATATTTTTTTTTTTGTAATGGAAGCATATTTAAGTTTTCTAACAAAACAATTTTTAGTTTTTTTTCTTTCGCTATAATTAAAGAGTTATATCAATTTTTTTTTTTCTATCCAGTACCGAAAACGCGCCGATCATTCCCGAACAAATCCGAGCGCGTGTGACGTCACAATTTTAATTTCTACTCATTGTAGCACACAGCTGATACAGTGCTTTGACACTTAATCGGTGAAATTACTTTAACATTATGACGTCACAAACCTGACAATCAATCGTGGCGCGTTCGTAGTCATGTGATTCTTTTTAAAATATTACAATTTTGAATTGTTTATTATTAATAAAAAAAATGTTTTAAGAGTTTTTCTAATTGATTATTATCATAATTATGATGAAGCTTTAAAATACATAAAAATATCGATATTCTTTTTTTTTTCAAATACCCATTTGTTAATAATATGAGTAAAAAAATAATCACAGTACAAAAATAATTACTGCGTAATAAACGCGCGCGGAGCCGCGGGGCACTGCTAGTACTATTATAAATGTGAAATTTTATTTTATCTAATTACGCAAAAACGCTTGGGTTAAATTTACTACGGAGACAGTTCACACCTGGATTAACACATAGTGTACTCGTACTATAAATACCCCCGATAAATACCTAATTCTGAAGTCTAGGCGGACGAAGTCACAGGCAGAACCTAGCAACACATAAAGCACTATGAAACGTTATAAGTACACCGTTCATACAACATTATTAATATTATTACAACGGATTTAATTCTGATAAGAAAAACTGACATACAAAGCCTGTTAATTAGAAAATTATGAAAATGTGTTTATAAAAGGTCTTCGTGTTATCCCTTCATTATATATAGGTTTTATGTACTTTAATATAATTTTATATAATACAGCTTTTCCTTATAGTATAGCGTGGTCAAGTAACGTCACCTTGCCCGATGTCGAATTCAAAGACATCGGCACCACCGACTGATCGGAAATCCATCAACGGTCGCCGCTGTTATGCCGGCCTGCAAGTCTCTTAGCAGCTGGGCATATGTTAGCCGATTCCGAAACGCGATAAACCGAAAGCCTGTCCTCATTACAGGGATTCTAAATCACGTCCATCGACGCATTGTCCGTACACTCCATCATTGAACCATTATTAATGCTCCTTTATCATTCGATTGGCGTTGTTTACATGATACACTGTTAACTTACTTACTGGCCGCCCGCGGTGTAGAACAGGGGCCCAATTATCTGGAGTAAGTTCGTCGTGCCAGTTGGTGACCTGATTGGGGTCCAGAGACCGCCGGATCAATGTATTTCTCTCATGTATTATAATGAGTCGGAGATTTACACTGGTTTACTCGGACCTTGGACGAAGGTCACTCTCTCTTCACGTTTCTTCTTTCTTCCTTTGTAACCATGACAGCGCAAATAATAAGAACAACTACAATAAAATAACATCCGCAAACTTCATTCCAACTTAAATGCCGTCCACCAACACCATGAGAGCACCAGCCTGCTATGCTCTTTTTGACGGAGACACAGATTTGCCTTCCGACCGATACGTCCTAAATATACTACCCTGGCTACCTACTTGAGGAGAAAGCCGGAGTATATGTGTATGTACGGTCAGACGTGTGTTGTCGCCGTTTACCCTGCAAGGAGGACTCTTCCTTCTCCTTCCTCTGGGTACACGTCAAAGCCGAATCTATGTGTGCCTCTACAGATCCCAAAACGGAGATGATGAGACTACTATGCTCTTAGATTACTTGAATACGGCAACAGACGACGCACAGGAGCAGTTTCCTACTGCGGAATTGGTAGCCTTGGGAGACTTTAACTCACACCACGAATCGTCGTTGGGTTTCTCCAACTGGATCTCCGGTTTTCTACATGAACGAAGAAGAAGGAATGATAAGGATGTAATTCGCAGTTCATGTCGATAAACGCTAGAATTTCTCAAGATTCCGTGCTTTTGCCGGCTCTATTTCTTCTGCATATCAATGGTACCACCTTTAGTCCTTACTCATTGCTATGCAGATTATAACACCATTGATGGGTGATATTGTAACAAGCTTTTCATTATCCATGTAATAAGCTATAGTGTTTATACTGATTTACACTGATTTTTGGAAATTCAACCCCTAAGGTGGTTCAAAAGGGAATGAAAGTTTGTACGAAAATCCGTCATTTTTTAGGATAGATCTATGAAAAATTTGTATTTAGCAATTCCGTTAGAAAGGGTCATAAAAATATTAAGTGGCATAACTTAAAATTTATTTCGGGATTTTTCTCTACTTGGACCAGTACGACTTTTGAAATACCTCCACCCTACAGAAAATCGCAGCCAATACCTTAATAACCGCGCGTAATAACCTGGTGTTGTTTTCCTGTGGTGAGTAGTTTCCAGAGCTCCTTGAGGTAGGAGGTTCAAGGTCGACAACGCGCTAATGATACCTATGGAATTAAAAGCGTCCATAGGCTAAGGTAGCCGCTTACTATCAGGCTGGTCGTACGCTTGTTTAGTATTGTATTAGTTAGTATTTGTATTGTATTAGTTGTAAAAAACCAAATTCAATACACCTTACTATACTACTGATAGATTTATATAAGACCACTATACGTGTTTGTTGAAATAAAAACAAAGAATGATTTTCCTGGTAAATGTATATTTCCCCGAACACATTGATCTATAGACAATAAGCTCAATTATGTTACATGACGCGGTTGGAGCGGATATGAGATGCCCCTGAAACTGTATATCAAATGTACAGTATGACACATCTCTAAGGAATTTTATATATATAGTTTGCTGTACAAATGCTGTAGGTATGTTAAAATCCGTATAATTTAATGTTTTGGGTTCACTACTTTACACCGGTTTTCAGACATTAAAGTAAGTCAATCAAGTCGTGAGTTTGAATCCTTGCATTGAGCTTGAGCTTTCGGTGAAGGATATCATCGTGATGAAACCATAGCATGGTGGTAGGGCTTTTTTAAATTCCCGCTTGGTTGAAACCCTCAAGTTGAAAATCTGTCACCTACCTGGCTTGGCTACTAGCTTCTTAATCTCAGCATTTTTCAGAGTCATCACCAAGTGCCTGTCATCTCTATTGACAAATCCCAGAATCATTTGGAGAATTTTCCTTTCCGTCACCAGAACTTAACATTCTTTTTTATTACATCTATATGAAAGATGCTTATCTTTATTAAGAATAAAAATCTTTATATAAGAATTGTAAATAATATAAGCAACTAGATAAGTTTAAAAAGTAAAATCCGACCTAGGAATACATCGCGCTCTGAAAAATAAGATCTTTATATTTCTGAAATGTGCTGATTAAACCATTTCCTTTCATACCCAACACGGCACTTTACGTTTATTTATTTTTAAAGTGAAACTTTTATTCTATCGCCCAAAATTTTTCGTTCAACTTTCGCATGTCGCATTACAGCTGGCCGTAGAGTAGGAAACTGTGAGACTCGAGGCGAAGATGAAGTTTGGCCGTAGAGTAGGGAACTGTGAGACTCGAGTCGAAGATGAAGTTTGGCCGTAGAGTAGGGAACTGTGAGACTCCAGGCGAAGATGAAGTTATTATTATTTATTTTTTTATTTTTAAAGTTTCACTTGCATCGTGGTTTCATAAAACCACACAATATTTTTTATATACAAGACTTTCTGTCCTCTAGAGGGAGGGCACCATATTAAGTTCAGTGTGACGTAGTCTTACAACTAGCTGATGATCCAGACGCTTGTAACGATACCTCATTAGCCATATTATGATAGGTAGTTACCGCGGAGCATCGCTAGTAATTACATAAAATTATTCCGAAAACCTCAACTTGTCATACTATTCGCTATGATATTTAGTAACCCTGACAGCTAACCGACTCCGTGCATTGTAATCAGCGCATACGTGTTGTACTTTCATGTTTTGCATAAACCTTGTATAGGGATATTCGATATGAGTCGATTATATAAGATTTTTAAATATATACATTAAGGCTGCGTCTCCATCAGAGGAATGCGAGGTAGCGAGGTGGTACGCGAGGAAAAAATCCATTAATAGTATTTCTTCATTTTCCTATCCTCGGTTAGCTCAGCTCTGGTGGAAAAGGGCTAGCTAAGCTACCTAGCTTACCAAATACCTATTTGTCTATAGTAATTGGTAATAGTCAGAGAAAGTATCACATTTGTATCTAAGATTATTAGGCATTATTAAAATGAAACTTTTATTCTATCGCCACAAAAAATTTCGTTTGTCTATCGCATGTCGCATTACAGCTGAGCGTAGAGTAGAGATAAAGTGATAGGCGCATGGCAGATGATTAGATTATATATATTATAATATATACCGAAAAAAGTTTCACTTGCATCGTGGTTTCATAAAATCACACATATTTTTTTCATAAAATTTCATTTAAATTTCATACGAAATATCCGTTCCAAATAAAACTATTCCTATCCGAACAGCGCATTAACTTGTAAGCTTTCAATATAATTTAACTTTAAATTGTTACTTGCGGTGAATTAAATTGATATCTAAAAGTTTTGTGTCTCTTGCATAATGTTTATACTGAGTTACCTTCAGGAATTTTGTCATAAAACACATAGATTGATTTTTTCGCCGTAAGTAGCTTTCATTCTGTTTGCAATCACTCGCAAGGGCGCGACGGTGCTCTTGCGCACATCACACAGCTTTGGTAGAAATCACCACACCGTTTCACAGCACCGCTACACATCTCCGCACCCACTTAGTTACCTCGCACATCTCTAGTGGATACGCAGCCTTAAAGTGTAATTTTTACGCCTCTTTTGGAGTAAACGTAAGAGTTGACACCAAAAAATAAACTTTTACACTGGAGTTTCTTTATTCAAATTAGCCATTAAGAGGACATAAATCAAAAAGGCACCTTTTAAAGTTCCGAAGTCAAAAAGGAATTCTTATAGTTTCGCCATGTCCGTCCGTCTGTCTGTCCGCGGCTTAACTTGGAGATTATTAGTACTAGAAAGCTGTAATTTGGTATGGTATACATATTAATCACGCCGAGAAAGCGGTAAAATAAAATCTTATACAAAACTGGTACCTCCCCTACGCATAAAATGATAATAAATTTTTTTCTGGTATATCCAATGGTGGGGTGTGTTGTTGGACAGTTCGTTAAAAAATATTGCAGGTATGTAATTTTTTTTTTTTGATACAGGGATCCTCGTTGTTTGTGAGCCCAATTTTAGACATTAGCCCCAAGCCTGGTGAAGCTGTAAAAGCCGTCTAAGGCATCAGCCTAACGGGATAAGATCGAAAAAAAAAATAGACGTTAGTTATTAGACCGTGGACTCAATTAATATGTTTATATCAGACAAAAAGCTTCCTTCTAAGTCTGCATGTGTCTACATCAGGGGTTCCTAAACTTTAAAGATAACGGAACATCAACCAAACACCTATTATTTTATGGAACCCCATATCAAATTATTACAAATCAACACAGATATGAACTTTTTTTTAAGTAATGTGTAATGTAATTGAAACACACTATTCTTAACTTAAAGTTTTAATTTTTGAACTTAAAGGTTTAAATAAGTTCTCTGCAATTGTATGTGGTTTACTAGACCGGGCTATCCTGTAACTTAGGCGGAATGATGCTTCAATAGTACTTTCATTATCAGTTTTTGCAAACTTATGCAAATTTGTCACTGTGCCTTCATATGTCTCTTTGTGTCTTTGAAAAAAAAACTGATATCTTTGTCCTCCAGATTTTCATGGTTAGAATCAAAGTGTAGTTTTAGCTTTGCTGGCGCCAGAAAACTATGTACTAATATTTTTTACAAATGAGGCATAATCCTCAGAATTCCCAACAGGCAATTAACAAATAAGAGTCGTCTTATCTTCTTCTTTTTTTTAAGATTTAGCTCCTTAATTTTCTCTTCTAAATCTAGTCAATCTTAGCTAACTACTTACCTATTTACATTTAAGTAATTAGTCCTTCTAATCACATATATCAATACTCATATACAATATTTGTAACCGTGGTATTATTTAATAGCTAATAATAAATATTTTTGGCGGAACCCTGATGATTATTCTACGGAACCCCCAGGTTCCGCGGAACCCAGTTTGGGAATCCCTGGTCTGACATTATGCTACGAGTGACCCGAGGCGCAGTTTGTTGGTTTTTTATATTATTTTAGCTCAGTAAAATTAAAAAAATAAGGTACGTTCTTATTCTTCCCACACTAGGTAGGGTTGGCACAGCCCGTCTTCTTCTTCCATTCCAGACAATGACTCGTCATCTCTGCACCAGAGATTGCCACCAGTTCAGAATCAGACACGAATAGAGATTTCGTCTAGTAAAGGGGGAGGGGGATATTGAGCGGGGGGATATCACACACCGTCATTTATTTCCAAAATGGTAGAGTTATTGCCTATAGAAAGTACAAAACATATTTCCGCAGGACCAATTAGTAAAAAATCTACGACTAATCAAATTCACGTCAGAAACATCCTATAAATTTAACCATTTTATTTGGTATTCATAAATGAACGTTCAAGAATTCCAATTAGAAGCGTTTTAAATTAAAACGTGCGATATATAAATAAATCGTTTAAATACATAAATGTCAATTATAATTGTATATAATCAAAGTCAGTGGGTTACGCCAACACAAACTGACATATACACTACCCAGATGAATTTAGTTACGCTTACCTAATACGCGCGTCATTGCTCCAGCGCTGATCTAACTCGAATAGTAGAGCTAAGGTTAATCTAAGTTAATTGAATTCTATGAATATTAAGTTAAAGAGTTGAAGAAATTACTTCTTAAAAGTCGGATTAAATCGGTATTGATGTTTGAAGTTTATTAGAAATAAACTGTAACTTTGAAATGAAACGACCCGTTCGCCATGTTTTGTAAACTGTTTGTACTAATACGGAATCTTTGTAAGTGAGCACTCAACAACTCAGCGAAGTTTCATCGCAAACAGATGAATTGCTTAGTAACGCATAGGGGATAAACAAACAAACAACCAATATTCTTTTTTATATGCTTCTAACTAGCTCTGGCCACGCTTCGTTATAGCTTAGTCTGATATTAATTAAGGATATAAATAAAAGTATTTTAGTAAATATAGATTCACCGAGAAAATAGATCATTCAGTTTAATACCCTATATTAGTTGTTGATATCAAAAGTATTTGACATTTCGTTCACGTTGGATTCTCGAAATAAAAAGTATATAAAAATATGCTTAAATATAAATTCAACGTTGTTTTTTTTTTTTTCGAACTGACTATGCTTTAACAGTTTCACCGGACTTGTTGGCGAGCGCTTAAGGCACTCAGCCGATTTTTTTTTTTTTTTTTTTTCGTTGTGTAAAAGGTTGTACCTTATATATCTACTTACAGACGTTCTACCCATTAAGGTACTCAATGGCCCGACGACAGCGCCATCTGTCGGATGTTAATATACCTAATAACCATCATCTCGATTAAGAGTTAGCGTACTACAGCGTCATCAGACAAGGATGCAGTATTCCCAACTATCCGTCGTTTAAAAACTATTACGCATGCGTCGATAGGTAAGGTGCTCAACTTTAGACGCTAGCTAGGTTCAAGCCCGGGTGACGCTGTAAAAGCCTTTCGAGGCTTCAGGGCCCTTATGGCCTGTATAGTCAGTTGGAAAAATAAAAAAAAATAAAGACGCTAGTAGTAAGATCTAGAAAATGACACATTTTTACTGAATGCAAATGAAAGCACACACGTTACATTACAAGCATACACGTTATCTATAACAAAAAAAATCTTAAAAAAACATTATTCTGAAATAAAAGTAGCCTAAGTTATTCCTTATAACATCAGCTATCTGCTAGTGAAAGTCCCGTCAAAATCGGTTCAACCGCTTCCGAGATTATCCGGAACAAATAAACAGAGCGTCAGACAAATATTTAAAGAAATGGTTTTTTGCTTCAAGTACCGTATATACTTTCATATGCATTTAGTAAAAAGCTGTTATTTTGACATTATAAACAGACACTTCAATTTTATTTATTTGTATAGATGATTGTATTGTATATAATAATTGTATTACGATTAATTAAATTCTTAGACTAATAGCTTATTGAAAACAACCGCTATAAACAAATCAAGGCCGATACCAATTAAATTTTCGCCAAATTCGAACCTGCGGCGTTAACAGTTTTAATAATATACCGTAATTACTCAACCAGAGAGGCGTTTAATAATATAATTGCTTCATTAGATAATACTTCCTGCAAATTTAATATCTGTTATCGATTGTAACCTTCTAATAATTAACACCACGATTAATTAATCTAAGGAAGGAACATCTACAAAACCCATGAATTTTAAGCGGCACTTCGTTCTCGTTATTTTGATAATCACTTCTACGCCATCTGTTGTAAATTGATTATAATAATACAGAAACTTTCGCGGGAATGTACACGAACGCTTAGAGAACAAACAAATAAAAAATATTTTTCTATATACATATGTATATACTATTTGTACAGCAATGATTGATGTATTCATTCTTTTAGGTTACTTTATTTAAAATCATTTAATGTAATTTCTCTAGAAGTACCATATCGGGGCTATAAGGAAGTGTTCCCAAAATACTAGCAGCATTGCCACGTTGAACGGCAATGCTAATATTCTGGGTAAGGTATAAACCTGCCTTTTGATCTCACGTGGACTCAAACGCCCTGAAATGACTTTATTAAAGGCGTGTGCAGTCGGCTCATATGAACCCATTGTTTCGAACCTAAACGGCTCAAACACACATAAATAATGTAAATTTAAGTACTTGAGCCGCTTGGAGGCTTCCGCCGAAGCCACTGCGTTGTCTGTCTTCACAGTAGTGGCCGAAAATGGAATGCCTCTGCGAAGAAGGTATTGAGGGGAATATTTGTACCAGAGCAAGTCATTTCCCAAACACTGGTAGCTTCTGTGAAAAACTAATATAAAAATTATAACTCGTGCTATGAACAGAAGCGAGGAAAGCGGAAAGAGATACACAAGAAACTTTTCTGATACCCCAAAACACCCTAACAGGTAACGAAGCTTAAAACCATGGACCTATCATTATATACGTATTTAAAATGTGGGTAGGAGTATTTTTTACATCATCTAATCTCTGTAATAAATCTGGATGTTTTCAAAGATGGCAACATCGTAAAAAAATATGATATTAAACACAGATCCGAGAAAAAGGCAGATGAAGCCTTACGAACAACAAAAGTGGGACATGCATTTAGCTGTGTATCCTTGGCAACCAGATAACAATACGTACGGTCGTGTGAATAATGTTGCCAGGGTAGTTAGCATAAGTTTTACTGTTTTTTTTACCACTTCAGTAGTGTAGTCGTTAATTCATCATCCGTCATCAAAAACTGATTTTGTACTTGAAATGATGGGCCCCAAGGACCTTTACATACCAATTTTCAACTAAACTTATATCTGCCATCTTTTTTTTTTCCTTATCAATGAATATTCCTCGGTTCTCTTTATTTATTTTAAGTTAGCATACCTATGCCTAATTGTTCCGATGTCGTAAGCATTTGAAATTTTTGGTAACCATCTAGATTTTTGATTTTCGACTGGTAGACTAAATTGTTCAGAGTACTGTATAATTTTTACATTGAATTATGAATATAGATATTCTATATTACAGCGTGAATAAAATGAAACATTACAACGCCAAATTCTTCTGTGACGTCAAGTGAAGAAGAAAAATCGTTAAACTT
Source organism: Saturnia pavonia (assembly GCA_947532125.1). Classification (NCBI taxonomy): domain Eukaryota; kingdom Metazoa; phylum Arthropoda; class Insecta; order Lepidoptera; family Saturniidae; genus Saturnia; species Saturnia pavonia. Next base: position 3,460,737 of record OX383922.1, read on the forward strand.
CCATTGTCGAGTTCTGAACATTTATCTTTATTTATAGTTCGTGCCATAAATAACAACAAGAATGGCATAGTTTGGAGACGAGAATGTGATCGTGTCCGTATGATTAAATGTTTAAGTATTTATATTTACATTACCATGGAATGTATTAACTAAAGGTGCGTCCAGATGCATACATCTCGACAATCTTTCATTGCGTGCGTGTCATGCGTTACATGATTATTCACATGATATATGAATTTGAAAGTGTTTTTAAACGGAATTAAACATTCTATATTATTGTATATAAATAAATCTTTAAACACTGCAGACATCGAGTTAACACCTTTATTTAAAATGAAATCATTACAGCTTCTTGCAACTTAAACTGAGTCTATTATTATTTTTAACCCTCGATGCAAACTGCGGGGATTATATAAGTTTAAAGCATGTCTCTCTGTGGGATCGTAGCTCTCAAACGGCTGAACCGATACTGATCTAGTTTCTCTTGATGGAGAGTTTTTTTATCTATGATTCGAGGAAATTTTATGAAACTGAGTCTATTGTTATTTTCAACCCCCGACGTAAACAGAGGGGTGATAAAAGTTTAAAGCGTGTCTCTCTGTGGCATCGTAGCTCTCAAATGGCTGAACCGATACTGATCTACTTTCTCTTGATCGCAAGTGTTTTTATATATGATTCGAGAAAATCTGTTTGAAGATTATCAGCTCTTTTCTAGTTGATGAATAGATGTGAGTATCTTTCACAGGTGTGATCGAGTTGAAAGGTATTCTGTTACTTCAATGATATTAAAAGAACATGGCAATATTGAGCTGATGCTGCAGCATCACCTGGACAGCATCTGCAGGATGTCTAACTCTTCACCAACTTACAGCAAAAATATCGTGTTTGGTCTCATTGGAATGATCTCAATGACTAGGTTACTTGTGTCGCGGTATCATAAATTTTCAAATTTGCCTTGTATATCTGCCCAATTAAACACATATCTGTGAGAGAAAAATATTATTACAAGTTAGATTTTTATATTGACTTCCGGTACAGTTGTGTAATTGACTAATGCGACTATGAAGAGCCTTTTTGATAAGCAAACCGTAGCATAAATTCATTCGTACAGCCTGTTGACAGATCACCCGCCAAGAACTCCTTCTCCTTCGGTATATCAAGCCAAGGTCCAATTCTCCGGCATGGAGCCTTGAGCGAAGCAGCCGCTCGCACGATACAGTGACACTGCATTCACTAGCTACTAACATACAATCATTACACTGCTTATCTATACACATGCATACCACTCTGGCACATAGGTTCGGTAAGGGCCATTTCTTTTTGGCTAGTTACTTTAGACCAAAACTGACAGATTATTAAATACATATACTCATGTTCATTCCTTCCTCTCAGAAGGAAGTTAATCAGATCGCGGCTTTTTCGCATGATGGGCAACAAAACTGTAAAAACCATCTCTACTTAACACTCTTCTTAGTCAAATGACTTTCATCACTTTGCATGACATGCCCTTACCACACTAACCTAGTACTCCTCAACTTTGTCACTATTATTTTTATGCTTACTAATACAATTAATTATTTGTTGTGAAATTCAACAGTGTAACTCATCTGGACGTACCTTAAGAAATAATGTAACTGGGTGTATTAATTCAACGATATGACTGGGTTTCGAACCCGGATTCGCAGACAACGTGGGCGGACCGCACACTATCTTTCTGGCGCCATTGGTAGTCAGTCTTGCCTAGTAACCGACATACCCATATAGCTTAATAGTATCAATACACAAATCTGTATGCAAACTATTAACCCTTGTTTTATTCACGTAAGCGTTTTTGGAGTGGTGATCATGCGGATGTGAATAAATTGTGAAAAAAATAAAAATATAGGGAAAGAAAAAGAGAGTATGTGTCGCCTGCCCTGGAGTACCAAATCTTAGGTATCAAATGAAAATACGTACTAACCAATTCGGCTAACTCGATCTCCTAAATGGCAGATCCCGGTTTTGTTGATATATTATGCGATGCAGCTGCGATGAGGCGATAGTTATGATGTATTAGGCGATTCGATGCGATAAGACCTTTATTTCCTTATTGTTTTTTTCTTATGCGGTGCGTAAAATTATGTATCGTTTTACTTCAATGACATGAAACGTATGAGAAAATATTTTGAAATGTGTTAGGCAAATATCGCACATGAGCGTGCGTGAGCGATAATAGCGCGCGGGCGGCAGAAGATGGAACTTGCATAGCGAAATATCCGATCCACTGATCATTTCAGGAAACGAGTTACCGAAATGTCTCATACGGTGCCCTTAAATGGCACCTTGAATTTTATGTGAACGTATATACCTAAAGATAAGAAATTTAAAGCGGCGTAAATAAATGGCTCAGTGGTATCGTGTACAGAAACCGCATCGACGGACGTGGATTAAACCATGGCATGTTGGTAAGGCATTTTGTAATACCCGTCTAACTAGCTACCATCTTCAAGGTGAAAATCTGTCGCCAAACACCTATACGCGGCTATAGGCAGCTCTACATGAAAGCCAATCCCTTTAAGCTTAGAGTGTTACCATATTAAACCACTTAATACCAGGTGAGATTGTGGCCAAACGCTAAATTTATAAAATATATACAGACAGGCCTCCAATAGACAGTAAGTTTCACTACTGAGGATTGGGCCCTGCACATGACTGTGTGATAAGCATATTTTTTTGTTATATATATGTATATCGGTTTTTTTAGTTACCATATTATAAGTTTTCAAACTTAACAAAAGTTGGGTATTAAACGGCCGTATGTAAAATTGCATAAAAAAAACAGTGTAGTGTCATGGGACACAAGATAGGAACGAAGTTCTTTATTATAAAATATTAAGTTCAAGTTCTATTCGAGGTATAAAGAAAATAATTATTGGGGTATACATTTTTTTATCGAAAAAACAAAAAAACTACAAAGTTTTCTTGTTATTTATTTTATTTACAATGATTTATAAAAATATATAAGAATAACAGCAAACTGCAATAATAATAACAGTCATCACGTAAACACATTAGACACTGTATAGCCATCATAAATAGACTATACATAAAAATCTTACGCTTTTTTTAACGTTACGGATGTTTTTTCACGGGGTACCCTAAGTACCCTCCGCAACGCCCCATAAGGAACTTCGTTCTAAAAACTTCTCGAAAATCTATCTATAGTAACTCTCCTTTCACATCTCACTTAAAGATAAACCAGCGTCTGTGACTTAGGATCTTTTGTCTTATCCATCGGCTGGCATGACGATCACGATTGTCATTTCATTTGTCATTTGTTTGTTTTTTTTCTTTTATTGTATATTATTTGACAATTCCACCTTTGATTAAAGTTAGAATATGGTTATAACTAACACTGGAAACTCTCAACGGGAACGCACGTATAGGCGCATAATAAAAGATTATCGAATTGAGGCTGGTTAGGACTCAAGCAAGTGGTGAACAAATCCTAAACTGCTCACGTACGGTTTTTCCCTTTCTATTAAAATTCAAGTTTATTATAGAATTTGAAAACCAAACTTAATCGAGAAATCTAATACCAAGCCACTATATTTAATAATAAGCATAGTGAATTGCCTTAATAAATAATATTATAAGTAAGTATTCGTAAAATACACCAATCTTCATACATGAAAATATTGTGTTGCGTACGTTAGTAATTTTATAACTACCGAACGATTTGACGAATTAAGCTCATATTCACATAATATTTCTTATAACGAGACGATAGTTCATAGCTGTATTAGGATCTGATAGGTGGCTCTGTAGTCGAGCTATTAACTAACAAAAATGGGAAGACTACGTCTGTCGGGCGAAGTAGTAACTTCTATATAAATAAAAATGAAATGCTGTCCGTCGGTAAACGCATCACTTGAAAACAGCACGTCCGATTTGACTATTTTTTTTTTGTTTTAAAATGTTTGTAATAGGTTACAACTACACTAGGTTTTTGTTGTAGGTTACTAGGTACACTAGGTAAAAACTGAACGTCCTTTTTCCTATCGGATTTTCGTATGAACTCACGATTCGAAGAATAGATATGCGTAATGAAAAAAAAACGGGATAAGTAGCGATGTGGTCGAGTTTCTGCCTATTGGGAAGGACAGAACAACAAGATGCAAATTGAAATGCAGTGTACTTGCTGGTCATTAGACGCTATGGCTATTTATAAATAAACTCATAAAGTCCAAAATTCCTAAACCAGCTATTATAAATGTTTCTACACCTGACAATTAAGTTACAATGACACGTGAATCAATGCGTGTTGCCTTCATGGCTGTTATACGTATCTAGTATTGAATTCCACAATAATTAATATATGAAACTAGCTGTGCCTCACGGTTCTATTTCTGTTAAATATATTCGATTACCTTGGCGCCGCCGCCAACGCACCGTGTAGCTTATCGTTCAAGACACTAGCACGATACAGACAAAAATTTTAAATGTGTTTTATTTTTTTTATAGGGATCGTGTATACTTTCATATACATTTAGTAAAAAGCTGTTATTTTGACATTACAAACAGACACTTCAATTTTATTATATGTATAAAATATATAAATTAATAGCTGGTCCGTGAAACATCATTCTGTCCTTTCCAAAAGCCTATTAACTTAACTACAGCGCTACTTATCCTGATTTTTATCTTGAAAACTTTCCTAGACCATAACGAATAAAACAAAAAAAAAAAAACTAGCGTTATAATCATTCTCGAGTTCATAAATATCCAATAGAAAAGCAGTTATTCCAATTTTCCATAGTTTCCGATTTTCCGAGCAATATTTTTATTTCCCTAGAAACCTTATTCGGGCTATTACTACTCGTAACATTAAAAAAAATTGCCAAATCGGTTCAACCATTTTGAAGTAATGCGCGTACCAACAAACAGCAATTAATTTTTAATTATATAGAGATAAATAAACTTGTTTGATAGTATTGTCATAAATTTTAGTGTTATTGCTCAGCCTTGTAAACATTCCGATGCAAGATATTGCATTTTTTAATAGTTATTAATAAAGATGAATAAAGAAAATTATTAATTCACAGTAAGTTATTCAGTATATTAAATGCGAGAATTATGTCTTGAGCAAATAATACCTAATGAATTTACAGTTTTTAGGGTTTCTAAGTTAAAAAGGAACCCTTATAATTTCGCTACGTCTGTCTGTCTGTGGCTTAGCTTAGAGATTTTTAGTACTAGAAAGATATTCTTTGGATGGGTATCAATTGCTCATTATTATTAAATGTATAATTATGTTACGATGTCCAGATATTAGGGTTACGCTACGATGAGGCTGACATATGCGAATTGCATAAAAGCCTCTAAAAATTTAGAATAAAAAAAAACATGAGAAATAATTGTTTATGGTTCCTCCCCTACACGTAAGGTGGGAATTAATTTATTTTTATTCGTCTAAACCATCGTGTGTTATATCGTTGTATAGGCCGTTTAAAAATATTACGGAAGTCGGTAAACCATTTTTCGATTTTTTCCAGTTTCCCCCTCTACCAGCTTAAATAGTTGTATTTAGATATATGAAAAAAGTTCACGGTAGTAGTATATAATTATAATGAAGTTAAAAGAAGAATTATCAGAGGTAAGTAGGCTTTACAAGTTAACGAGTACTAGTTAATCATCTTATAATATGTAATAGGAGAAAATAATTCTGTTGGTAAAAGTATCCCTGTCGACGTTATATATACAGACTTTTCAAAAGCATTCGATTCAGTGAATTATGAATTACTTTTACATAATTTATCTTTTATTGGTATTACTGGTATGGATACTGAATTGGTTTGAGTCATACTTAAAAAAACGTAGTTCCGTAGTAGTTGTAAATGAATTTTCATCATCTTTATTACCTATTGAATCTGGAGTTTCGCAGGGTTCTCATCTGGGCCCGGTCTTATTTAATATTTTTAATAATGATATCACATCTTGCTTCAAATACTCCGATTCCTATCTCTATGCTGATGAACTTAAAATAGCAAAATTTATCACTACACCTATATAAAATCCTGGTTAGATCAAATTTACAATATTGCAGGCCAGTATGGAATCCACATTATGAAATTTATATAAAAAATATAGAACGGGTACGGGTACGGGAACGATTTCTATGGCACCTTTGTTATAGTTGTAATATGGCCAAGAAGATTCCAAAATATCTTGACCGTCTTAAACATTTTAACGTTACCACCACATTATGCGATCGTAGAAAGTTATTGGAACTTATGTTTTTATATAAACTGATGAAAGGAATGATAGATTGTTCACAAATCACTAGTAAATTCAAAATTAATATTCCGTTTAAGCTCCCCAGTCCTAATAAATACGTCCCTCATTCCTCTACTAATTTAAATGTATATTGTCCAGTGAGTAGAATTTCTAAAACTTATAATAAATTACATAAATCTTGCGTCATTTTTTCTAATAAAATTGCAAAATTCAAAAAACAATTTTAGATTACCAGTCTAATATTGAAATACAATCTTAATTCTATTTTAATTTCAATTTCATTTCTATTTTATTTTCAATTTCTCTTATTTTTATTATCTAATTATCTTATTTTTCTTATTTATGTTAAATATTTATGTTTAAGTTCTTTTGTTTTTTATATTTATATATTTAAATTTAATACTAAGTTTTTTTTATCGTTATAGTTTTGGCGTAGTGACCACAATCGCACCTGATGTTAAATGACGATGTGGTCCAAGATGATAACACGCTAAACCTAGTGGAAGACTGACTCTCAAGTGTAGCTGCCGGAACACACCTATTGGTGCTTGACGACAGATTTTCAACTTGAGGGTGGTAGCTAGCCAGGCAGGCATTTGAAAATGTCCTACCACCATGCTATGGCTTTCATCACGATGTTTTCCTTCACCGAAAGCTCAGGCTCATTGCAGGGATTCGAACTCACGTCAATCGACGCGAAGTCGTACACACTACCACTGAGCAATCATTGCTTCAAATTCAAATATTTCATTGATATACTTATGTTAGAAAGCCATTAAGAAAATTCCTTCTTTAAGTAACTCCTGCAATATGGACACAAACTCAGTGCAATAGCGAGCAGTCAACATACAAATAAGAAACATAAATTGCATAGAGACGCTGGTCTATTAAGATAAAGACTAGAAACCTTTTAGAATATACATATTTATATATTTCGTAAACTATGAGCCACTGGAAGCATAAAAAATTTCGAAATAAGTATTCCTAGTACGTAATTGGGTTTTTGAACTATTATTATTTTTTGTGATAATTGGAAAAATCATATATAAGTTTTATAACAAACTATTTTTTTTTCGCAATATTTCAAAAGTTATTTCAAAATAAAAATTAATTTTTGAATTCAGTACGGAAACCGCGTCGAGCTTTCCCGAATAAATCCGAGCGCGTGTGACGTTACAATGTTAATTTCTACTCATTGTAGCACACAGCTGTTACAGTGCTTTGACACTTAACGATGAAATTTCTTTAACATTATGACGTCACAAACCTGGCGATCAATCGTGGCGCGTTCGTAGTCATGTGATTCTTTTCTAAATATTACAATTTTTAATTGTTTATTATAAATAAATAAAAAGTAAGAGTTCTTCCAATTGACTATTATCATAATTATGATGAAGCTTTAAAATACATAAGAAAACGATTTTTTTTTTCAAAAAAAATATTAAGAATTAGCTTCATCACACAAAAACGCCAAAACGATTCGGTAACCATCTAGTTCTAAGGTGGAAAATAATTCCACTACTTGGCAACGTTTGTCATATCGGCAACTAATGATAAAAAATACCTATATGTCTTTCATAATTCTTTTTTTAATAAAAATACCACTAGCTATGTTAACCTTACATACTGACTTCATAGCTAGCCTGTTAATATATTACACGTTGCTAAATGTATGGTGGTTTTATATTAGTTCAATACAAGGTGCCTTAACACCCTGCTAAGATCTGATATCCAATCAGTTCTTATTTCCAATGTGTTTAATATAAACTTCGTTCATAATCTTAATTAAAGGTCTGTACAACTATTTTTTTCCCAAATATCCTGATAGACTATACCCTATATAAAGGACACTGACCATGAATACGCATTTTTTTTTTCCGGATTCAACTCATTACGCTTTGACCGATTCTTATGATTTTTTTACACGGGAAGCTTATGTCATTGGTCAATTGATAGGGATAAAAATTTACAATAATACTTTTAGAAATCGTAAAAAATCAACCGATTTTGATAATAATTGTACACGGGAATTACATGTCATTCCTCATACGATAAGCGATATTCGTATTGTCAAATTGGCTGTAAAATTGTCATTAAAATTTGTTTTATAAAAATATATGAGTAGAGGAAGACCGATGAAGGTATGGATGGACTGTGTGAAGAATGATATGCATATAAAAGGGGTGACTACTGAGATGATAGTTAATAGAGTCGAGTGGAAGAGAAAAACCTGTTGTGCCGACCCTACTTAAGTGGGATAAGGGTAAAAAGAAAACGAAGAAGAAGATTTGTAAAAAAAAAACAAATAAACGGGACTAAAATAATTACTGCTTAACAATCGCGAGCAAAGCAGCAGGATACTGCTAGTACTACTAAATAGACATTATTTAATATACTTATAAAATACAAGAACATGCTACATGAAAAAAAAAAAACAAAAAAATTATCTTCCCCAGACCAAAGAAATTTGAGTTAAAAATATTGTCAACGAGACTAGCAGAGGATCCTGCAGACAAACTGCTCAGAGCCGTTTTGTGGGACTGTTTTTAAGTTTTTCTGTAAACCTTTTTATTATTAAATAAATCAAAAAATAAATTTAAAATTAAATTAAATTGCAAAAACTACCGCGTCAAAATTATTTATCACTTAGCAACACTTTCATTTTATATAACCCCTTTTAATGTCGGCTATATATCTTCTATCTGTCTATCCTTTTACAAAACAAAATGTATACGATCGTCCGTCTATGTAAAATTAGTACTTTCGAATCATTTATTGTATTTTTCTAATTAGGTTTACCGTCAAATGGTATGTATTTGAACCGATCCTAAATTTTTTGAAGTATTTTTTTTTCTTATTAAATAAATTTCAGTTCGGCACTAGAGAACCGATAAGATTTATCTGCCTACTCCATAAAGGGTGTAGCATTTAGATATATTTGTAAGAAAAAGAAAATTCCGCATGATTCAGAAGTGCGCGACATGAGACTACATCTTGTAAAACGTCGAGGTCATGATGCCATCTCGCGGGTATTTCATAAACGTATGTATATAAGCCTTTGTAGCAACCTACTTAAGCTTGTTTCTACCCGACTTCGAACGAGAGATAAACGAAAACGTTGAGGAAATTAAAAAAAAAGATATAAATTAAAATAGTGAAGTTTAAAAAACGATTTCGCACGTGGACCGTTTCAGTGTGTTGTGATTGTCAGTGTGGTTTGGTTGGCGTAACATTTTTGTGTGAGTTGTTTTTCTGTTTAATTTTTTATCAAATTTTTTTCTGGCAACATTTTATTTTTTTAATTGGTTGTGTATCATCGTTTAATTTATATCGTCTGTATGTGAAGCGCGTTGAAGTCTTTTTTTTGCCAGGAATATTTCTTGAAATATTTTCTTGAAAATATATTTTTATTATATTATCAAAAAAACTTAAGCTAAATTTGGAATCAATTTTCAATTTTTTGTATGATTTTAAATTTATTTTTCTATTTTCATCATATAATTTAAACTATATAAAAATCATAAAATGATGAATTGTTTTATGAAAATAATTTTTTTTTATTTAATAAAAATTAATGACATCAAAAGATATATATATATATATATTTTATATTTTTATTTATATTATTATATTTATTTATTTATATAATCATTTGTATATTTAATTATATATTAAGAAAGTTTTAGTAGGTAAACAAGGTAAAACTTTTTTTTTAATACTTTTTATATGCTCTTGTTACTAAGTATTATTTTCATAGTATCACCGAACTAGAAATAAAGTATATTACATAGAATTTAATAATAGGAATAAAAGTGTTGGAGATAACGCAAGATTCGTTTCCGGTAGTACCAATGGCACACCTATCTACTTAAAGCCAGCCGTGTTCGCGTTGCTGTATTGAAGAAGAAAGGTGTGGTTGTATCATATCTGGCACGTGTAGTTTCAAATTTTTTATTTGGAATAGCGACCTACCATTGACATTTAGTATGACCGCTGTTCTCATTGAAGTTAATACAAGCTATAATGCCCACTTAGTATCAGATAAACTGTACGCCTGTCTGTCTAATAATAAAAAGCTGTCCAGGAAAACAGTTCTGTAAGCAATATATTCAAACTAAAGTTCTTAGTGAATGCCATTACAAATTGAAAAGAAAAGCTGAAATATTTTTGTTATTTTTTCTAGGTCTTGAAATTACAATGCTGAATTACAAGTTTTCTAAATATGAATATTATCTATTTATATCAAATGGTACAGGGTCTTAAACCATGGACTTGGTTAAACAGACATACACAAAGAAGGTATTTATATCAATGTCAACATTAAGGCGGAAAATGTGAAGAGCTGTACTATGGAAATTGAACATATGCATTTATGTTTAGTTATTTTCTTAAACGCCCGACCTAAACAGAGGAGTGTTATAAGTTAAACGTGTATATTTATTTATGTATCCATATATCTATGTATATGTCTGTGGTTAACCGATTTTCATTTAGTTATTTTTTTGTTTGAAATGTGACTTGACCGATAGTGTTCTTAGAAACGATTCAAGAAAATCAGTTAAGCCGTTTGAAGATTATCAGTTCTTTTCTAGAAGATTAATGGATGTGAGCATCTTCCATAGGTCTGATCGAGTCGAAATTAGGTATTCTGTAACTTCAATGATATTAGAAGGACATGGCAGTCATGATCTGATGCTGCAGAATCATCTGAAGTCTGCAGGATACCTATTTCCTCATCAATTTACATCAATGATATCGTGTTTCGGGCTATTGAAATGGTCTCAAGGAAAAGGATACTTGTGTTGTTTTTTTTTTTATTTATATTGTATATATTAATATGAGATTCACGTTTTTTAAAAACTCAAACCATAAGGGATTAAAATAGGTATTAAAAATTCGGATAGGGTACCTTTAAATGTACGCAACGTAGTCCTAGTAACGTATGAAATGAAATTTAATTACGATTACACGAAAAAATAAAAGAAAAAGGCTGGAATATGCGAATTACATATAAACTTCTATATAAATTAATAATAAAAAAAAATAATTTTATGGTACAAGCCGCGCAGCGTATAAGTTGTAAGACCCTAGAACGAATGCGAGTACGATACACATAGTGCGCATTTTTGTCCAGAAGTACAGTTATTAGTACTTTGTCTATATATGTATACTAACCGTGCCCCACTGGTTTACCCGTTATCAATTTATTCGACTAACTCTTCACCGCGCCGCCATCAACGCACCCGTGTAGCTTATGGTTGTTCTCACTTTCCATACTTACCAAGATTGCTAGACATTAATGGTTACTGCTTTGCTCTTTAGGGTCGTAACGTGAAGTTATATAGGCTCTTATATGACTGGTAGTTCCAAAGATTAGCGTTTTTAAACAAACAATCTCTTAAGCTTTATAATATTATAAGCCTTTCTGCTATAAGCACGGCACTCCTAATGGTCTCCGGGACGCGGGAGGGGAAAAAACCGACCAATAAGTTAGTCTATTGCCAGCCGCCGGCAACAATACACGTTTGACATAAGAGTTTTCTCGGTTTTATTTTTGTGACTCCTACATATGACATTATTTTAGGAAGATAGAAATGACGACGCTGCTATTAAAAACAAACCTTCCAGGCAATTAAAAGTAATGCTTTACCACGTTTTGAGTAGATTATATTATTATATATAGTATTCAATTCAATAGAAGTTTTACTTCAACTGCATGTAACACGCACAATATTTTTTCAAAACAGTCGTTTTTGTTTAGCATTTTAACAAAAAACAACAATATAGTGTATAGTATATTGGATATGAATTAGAGTTGTAATAACATGTATAAAAAATAGATCTTAAGATATAGGGTATTATCTCAATACCGTGTATATTCGTGCACTCCCTCCGTCCCGCGCCCCGCAAACCATCATGTGGATCGTGTTTATTGTGGTCGGCCTATAGTATCCTATATTCCCGTAAGGTTTTATATACTTACTGGACCTTTCAGAATATTAGCGCTGCAATGCTTGCGATTGTAGGCCGGTAGCCAGGGCCGGATTAACAATGTCGGGGCCCCTAGACAATGTACGTCTCGGGCTTCTTTACTCTTTTATAATTAACTAATTTGTTGTTAACACAATTTTAACACAAGTTGTTAACACAACAGGATATTTATCATCATTATACTGTTTTTTTTACGATATTACGAAAATATGCCTCTATACTATATTTAAAAAATGTAAGGAAAATAAGCGTATTTTTTATTTATCATATAACATTATATGCATCAACAAATTGGGGACTCCCTTAAAGCTCTTTTTCATGCGAACCATATAGATAAAAAATAATACTATACTATAAAACTATATATATAAAAAATAATACTTATATCAGTAAGTGTAAAATGGATTTTGAAATGTACTCAATTAGGACGATGTAATAACAAATAAGCCAATAATGTTATCATTCAGGGTTTGTTACATAAAAATCATGAAATTTAACTTTCACTCAAAGTTCCTTCAAGTTATTTGAAGATTTTTTTATCTTTACTGTTAAAAAATCGCGGGGCGCGGGACCCTAGCTGATGCGGGGCTCATAAGGAGTTGCCTAAACTGCCTAATGGATAATACGGCCCTGTCGTAGCCTTATGCTGAACTTATTGTGTTTTTTTGAATTGCTTTATAAGTTTTTTTTTGCGCCTTTGGCGCGGTTATATTTGATAGTTCGCATCATGTGAAAGTACCACATGTTGAAATTACCCATCAATGATAATAATATAAAATAACTTTTATTAACGTTATTGTTTTGACGTAGTGGCCATAATCTCACCTGATGATAATACGCTAAACCTAATGGAAGACTGGCTCTCAAGTGCAGCTGCCGGAACACACCTATTGGTGCTCGGTGACAGATTTTCAGCTTGAGGATGGTAGCTAGCCAGGCCGGCATTAGAAAAAGCCCTACCACCATGATATGGCTTCCTCATGATGTTTTCCTTCACCGAAGGCTAACGCTCATTGCAAGGATTCGAACTCACGTCAATCGACGCGAAGTCGTACACGCTACCACTAAGCCATCATTGCTTCAAAAATTTCACTTAACTTCATCTCACTTTACAGACTTTTAATTTTTATTTAATTAAGTATTTATGGTTTTATAAATAAACATTATTTTAATTGGTAAATAGGGGGTCCAAAGAAGAAAAATTTAAAGTTGTTTAAATAATTAATTTTGATGAATAATTAACGATGATATGGCGTTATCAGGAATAACACCTTTGAGTTATAATATATACTAGCTGTGCCCACAGCTCCGCTCGCTTAATTTGATATATCTCGTATGGTTTACTAAGCGTAAGCCATTTAAGCGCCCCAAATGCGTCTTTTTTTCGAATTGATTCACCATTATCATTACTGCTTATTTCGTATGTTACTTTCTCTTAGAAAATATATCCTATAACATGGCCAGATAACATAGCTGTGAATTAAAATAAAAAAAACTTATAAATGGGATAAGTAGTTTATGCGCGAAAAGAACATAAACGGACAGATAGAGAGAAATCTTCATAAAAGTTAATTTATCTTCAACGTAATTTCCCGCATAACTTGTTTCGTATTATTTTAACGAATATAGAAATAAAAATTCACATACCATGTTACGTCTGTGGGTAATCCCATTTTTTTATCCTCAAGGCCGCGCGTCTTATGTCTTATACATACTAATTTGTTTGTTGGAAATTCAGTGAAATAGCAAGTAGGTAGGTTGCTATGGATTGGAGACAGCTTGGTGCTGTGCATGTTCTTGATGATTTAAAAACATCATCATTCTCTAAAAATTTATCATTTATTAGTATGCTCCGGTCCTGCCCATCGTTATTCTCGACTTAGATGTTGATAGTATCGTCAAATAACACCAGGTAAGATTCTGGACAAACTCATCCAAAGAATTAAAAAAAAATGTGTGCAGCAGTTCACATGTGTCAGAAACGTAACCTTCAGAAAAAAAAAATGTGCTTTAAAAATTCTTTTCAAATATCCTAAATCAGCGGGATTCAAACTATCGACCACTAGTGTGTACTGCGTATGAAGTCTGGCTTCATTATTCTGAAAATCAAGGCTTGCATTAACCGTGCATTATGTAAATGTATTCTATCTCATTCTCTCGTAGGCCAAATCCTATAGATGTATATCGTGGTCTCTTTTTGTTGTCGATGTTTCGTTTCATCAAGTTTCAAATCACAACGGTGCTAAAGATGTTATCATATAAACAAAACTTTTTGTGACCGTGAGATATTATCCCCAAATATTGGTAATATATGATAATTGCCTTCCGATACGATGGCGTCACCATAACCCAGGTGTAACACCCGCCTTAGTAGTACACTTGGTCGTGTCACGTTCCGGTATCAGCTTGTGTATATCCAGTAACCAGCTTGGTAGGTATCTATCTGTACGTGACTGGGTCCCGACCACCATACACATGATGAAAAACCCGTCGCAAAAGGGGGTCACCTTTTTACTTGTTTCGGAATCAGTGTATATCCATCTGTCGATATGCTATCACGCCGACATGGCAGCGACTACCAGCGATGAAATCTATGCCACCAACGGTCACCGTTGATTGTGAACCGCACCGTACATAAAATGTAGGATTGTACAAAAGTCATTTTGCCGAGATACTATAAAAGGCGGCCAAGTGCATGTCGCGCAGTGTGGGTTCCGCAGTTGCCCCGTCATAATATACAGACTGGAATACTACAAATTTTCAATGGAATATGTACAAAATATTCCTGTTTATTTACTTCTCCAAGTACATTTTATTAGTTAGTCGACTATTACTCGTTAACTTGTAAAGCCTTCTTAGCTGAGGTAGTTTTCCTTTTAACTTCATTATACTACTGCCGTGAATTTTTCACATATTCGAAAACATTCATTTATCTGGCAGGGGGGGGAACACTTGACTCTATAAAAAAATATAATTTTAAAGCTTAATATTTCCTAAACGGATCACTGAATCGAAAAATGTTCTATCTAACGATACCCCACACCATGGTAAAGGTGAGAAAAAACGGCATCCCACTTCGCGTGTATGAGCGAATTCTTAATATTTTTAACAGCATTTTTTTTCGTATTTTTATTTTACCTCTTAGTCAGCTTCATTAATATATATATCCATACCAAATTACAGCTTTCTAGTACTAAGAATCTCTGAGCTACACCGCGGACAGACAAAAAAACGGACATGGAGAAACTATAAGGGTATCTTGTTGACTTTAGTACCTACCCTAAGACTAATGACACGCCTGGCAGACGTGAAACATCTCTAAATTTAATCATATTTTACAATGAAGTGTGAATAAAACTACCGAAAATAAAAAAAGAAATATTCAGATTAATTATTTATTTTTACACAATGACTTTGCAGAGATGCAGTAAGAAAAAAAAATTGTTATGCTGTTTGATCAATCATAGTCGTCCCTGTTCCACGAAGTTTCTAAAAGATCAGTTTGAGTTCGTAATAACTTAGATTTTGGTATAAAAGGGAACACATCACATGTAAGACTTAGTTTCAAATTTAACGGTTATATAGTATTCATATTGTGAACATCCGATAGTAACTATTATATTTACAAAAAAAAAGCTATTGATTATTTCTTATTAATCATATGTGGGTGACCGAGCTATACTCGTTTATTAAATTATTTTTAATTTATTGTTTGGCAACAATCTCAACTGATGTTAAGTGATGATGTAGTCCAAGATGGTGAAACGCTAAGCCTAGTAAAGGAACTGGTTCTACAGTGCAGCTGCCAGAACATACTTTCAGGTCCTTAGCGACAGAGTTTCAACTTGAGGCTGGTAGCTAGCCAGGCGAGCATTAGAAATTGCCCTACCACCAATGCTATGGTTTGATCATGATGGATTCCTTAACCAAAACCTCAGCCTTATTGTAAGGATTCAAACTCCCGTCGATCGACGTTCCATACACACTAAAAAAAGGTCATTCGCGATTGTGCAAATAACGATCGATTAATCGTATGAAAATCGATTTTTAATAAACACTAAAGTTGTGTAATGATTTAGAACATTTTGTGTGTTTTTAGTACCGATTGGGGAATAGGTGTCATTGCGTAATAGATACAATTTGGTGACGCAAACCCGGATACGGTTAGCGAAGCGTATGCAAATCATATCACCCAAATATTTTATCTTTTTAAAAGGAGCTTACGTTTCTTTTTTTTCCGTTGATGTGTATAAATGATCGTTCTGATGCAGTTTCAACAGTCATGACCGTTTTGAAGCGTTGAAATGTTACTATAACGAGTTCAAACATCGAATTTCAAAATAAAATTGAGGTTTTTGTTGAAAACCTAATTTTGTTTGAAACCATGGTTTGTATGGTCGTTTTTTAAATATTTGTTGGTGTATCGGCAGCCATAATTGACAATCTGACCGATTTCTATGAATAGCGTGTCACGGTCTTCAACGGCGTTGTCTTTTAAAACAAAGTGTGAGTTTGGTCATAACTAAGCTTTATAATAATATAGAAATATTAACAGTGCCCTGCGGTGGTGTATTACGCAGTAATTATTTGTGGCTCTTATTTTTTTAAACCGATTACGGTGTAGCCAAAAGTTGCACATATCATCGGAAATTCATATAGCCTACGCCTACCAATTGAGTAATGACATAACTTCCCGCGTACATAGTTGCGTGAAAATCGGTTGAGTTTTCTTTACGATTTCTATAAATGTTATTTACAATTCTTATAGCTTGTCAATTGAGGAATTACATCAGTTCCCGTGTACAAAATTTGAATAAACCAGTCAAGGCATTTTTGAGTTAAATTAGATCATATAAAATTAGAAAATAAAAAATAATATCATGTTGGTGATCAGTGCTCATGAAGAAATTAAAAAAAATATATTACTTACAGATTTTTTAAATTAGTCTTTGATATAATATCTCTTCAGTAAAAAATTGATTTATTTATAATAGGTCTTTACCTATGAAATTGCCGTTCTGCAGTACTGGCCATTTCAAATCAAAATAATTTTTGTTTGGCTAAGAATTCTAATTTCAAATTAATTTTATTTTAAAAACATGGAACTCTTTTTCCAAAAATGACTACTCATTTGTTTATTGGTTAGTGTTACATTTTCATCGCATTTCAATCTTTTTTGTCATCATGGATACGTTAAAAATTCGAGTAATTATGGAATATGAATACCGTCGTGGCAGTCCGAAGTCCGAAGACTTTGGTCGACAATGACGAATTAAAGGCGATTGTGGAAGCTGATGATACACAATCTATGGCTGAATTAGCAGCAGCTTTCGACGTTAGCGTTAAAACAATATTGGTCCATTTGCGTCAAATTGGCAAGGTAAAAAAGCTTGACAAATGGGTGCCCCACGAACTCAATGATCGCCAGCGCGAAGTACGCGTCGAGACGTGCCTTGCACTGCTCAACAGACACACAAATGAAGGAATTTTGAACCGCATTGTTACCTGCGCTGAAAAATGGATTCTGTTTGATAACCGCAAGCGCTCAGCAAGTTGGTTGGATCTTGGTTCAGCACCTAAACAATGCCCTAAACGAAAACTTACCCCTAGAAAAGTGATGGTCACTGTCTAGCGCCAGTGTGATTCATCACAGCTTCTTAACAAACGGGGTGAGCATTACTGCAGATGTGTACTGTGAACACAATGATGGAGAAGCTGGCACATCTCCAACCAGCATTGGTCAATCGCTCGTCTCCGCTGCTCCTGCACGACAACGCGCGACCTCATACTGCACAACAGACGGTCTCCAAGTTGCAAGAACTGAGGTTGGAAGTTCTCCGTCATCTGCCCTACTCACCAGACCTTGCGCCTACAGACTACTACTTTTTCCAGAATTTGGATAACTCCTTGATGGAAAAAAAATTCAATACCCGAGAGGCAGTACAAAATGCCTTTGAAGAATTTGTTGCCTCCCGTCCAGCTGATTTCTTTAAGAAGGGCATCAATAAACTGCCACTGCGCTGGCAAAGATGCATTGATTGCATGGGTGATTACTTCGATTAATACAAATAAAAAATATATGAAAAAACATCGTTTAAATTTGTTCATACAAAACGGCAATTTCATAGGTAAAGACCTAATATAAAAAACATTTTCTCAATATTTTCATGGTATGGGATTTTAACAGACCTGTATAATAAAATTTATAAGGCTTACTAATGGGCAATACACAGCTTAAATCGGTACTAGAGCGTGAAGTTTTGATAATTTCGTTATATAAGAAAAGTGAGTATTAAAAAAGGATTTTCGATATTTCTTCCCCTAAGAGCGTTAAATTGGTATCACTAATGACATCGGGCACATTACTACTCAAGGCTTAATTTCCCAAGTTGTCAAGTCTTTATAACAAACGAAAGTAAATATAGTGTTTTGATATTTTAAAATATGAACGTTACACGTTACTCATAGACACATACAACCATAGCTACAGAAATTGGCTAGTGTTGTAGAAAACCTGTGTGAAAATTAACGCTGCCTTTTCACACATTATATTATTGTTTAGATTTCTTAAAAAAATAATGTTATTTGTGTTCACTTTTCAAGTGTTACATGTATTTCTTTAACATTTTAGCTTCAATAGGTAATACAAATAAATACATTTTGAACTATGTTATATTGCATGTGACCTTATTAGACATATGTACTAGTATTGGATAAATTTTCAGTTGTATTACCTATCATTGCTAAAGACATCAAAATACAATGGCCAGTTAATCCTTAGACTAGATACACAGTACAAATTACAATGGCAACCATTATAAGATCAGGAATCCATTGACGGTCGTTACTGTCATGCCGGCTTGCAAGCTTGTCGACAGCTGGATATGTGGCTTATCCCGAAACGCAACACATAATCGGGTACAAATCATAATATCATCGGGTATAAATCATAAATATACAATCATAGGCATAATAAAGAGGGCTGAAATTTTTGCCTTAATAGGAATTTTACGCGATGAAACATGCTGTATAAAGCTAGATTACTGCAAAGATTACGGGTTAGGTAGAATTTCATTTAATAGGATTGTTATAAAATTATACATTAATATGCGATTTATGATATATTTAATCAATATATCGTCACGTCAGGTGATAATAAACTTTTGATTTATCATCGTGTTATTAATTGTCGTAAATATATTTTAAATAAGAATAAAATAAATTATTTTTTTATTGCTTATGCGATAATTTGAAATATGGTAATATTCAGTTTTTTTTTTCTAATGGCAATTTTGTCGACAATATTGCCGTAGGATAAAATGTTAATATTTTAACGAGGATTTATTGAAATGATAATATGTTTACGATATCGTGTTATGATTTTATAGTCAGTGTCCTAATAAGGTTAGTCAAGAACTTGTTTATGTTCATTATTGTTATACATTTTCTTTCTTTATTTTGTAAATCCGTAATCTCAATTGAAGTTTATTACTAACATTATGCATTATGCAACTTTTTTGCATTTTAAATTACGTCTAATTTTTTCTTAGTAATGTAACTGTCGACGTACTTCTTGTCAACTTTCCGATAAGTGATAATATTTTATTTTAATTCAATACACTTTTACATCGTAATATAAATGTTTTTAATAGGACGCTATCAAAAAAAACTCATGCACACATATATAAAAATTCTTCTTCCGTTGTTTGTCTCCGCAAATCTCAAAAAGTAGCCAATTTACATGAGTTTGGCTAGTAATTCATATTCATAAATTTTCCTGATTTCAGCACTTACACTGTAATAATACGGTCCGAAAGTTGCGGTTGCCGATACAAAAGCCGTTTCAACTCAGTCATCAAGAGCTTAACATCCTTAGCTAGATCTTGAGTTTTTTTTTATGTTTTATAGGAATGCTCTTGACCTCGATCTCACCTGATGGTAAGTTAAGACGAGGTCAACGACGGATCGCGCATACCTATCGAATGCCTGTTCACTCTTTGCTTGAAGACTCCCAAGTTATAGGTGGGCGGGAAGACATACGCCGGGAGTGAGTTCCACTCCTTAGCCGTTCGCATAATGAACGACGAATCGAAACGCTTCGTGCAAATTGGGGGTAATTCCTCCGCATACGGGTGGAAGCCCTCGCGGCGTCTAGTTGTCAAAGAGTAACCTATAAAACAGTGAGAGGCAAGCTAACTTGCCTCTTATAACTGTGACCCACGGTTTTACTATCAAATTTATTTCACCAAATCTGCACCGCGCTGTCGCCAATGCACCCATTTGTCTATCTTTATTTTCACTACCCATACGCAGACAGCTAGCCAGATTGCTTGACGCTCATGGTTACTACTCCGCTCTTTAGGGTCGTGGCGTGAAAATATATAGCATATAACCTTTCTCAATAAATACATAGTCTGCAAAATATAAATCTTCGCTCGCGGGGACGAAATAAGAAAGCGTAGGACTTATAAAAATCGTTGTTTCTTAAAACTTTAATTTATTATATTGAATGAAGATATTGTGATATATTTTGAAGTGAAAACTTCTTTAGCATAGTTAAGATTTGAAACGAAAAAGCGACAGTAAAAAGAGACAGCCATATACATCTATACGATTTAGCCTACCAGAGAATGAGATAGAATACATTTACAATATGCACGATTAATGCAAGTCCTGATTTTCATTATTGTGATCGTCTTCGGATTAGCCTAGTGTTTTTAGACAACCAAACTTCATACGCAGAACGAATGAGTGGTCGATAGTTGGAATCCCGCTGATTTAGGATATTTAAATATAATTTTTAAACAACATATTTTTCTGAATGTTTCAATTCTACACGCGTGAACTGCTGCAAACATTTTATTATAAGGACCAATTATCTAATGAGATCTAGACTAGAATGAGAAATACATCAATTATCTAATAATCTAAAAACATTGATCAAAATCTAGTATCTATCTAGTAATTTTTGCGTGATGCGCGCACAGCGGTACACCTCAACCATATAACCTTAACTATATTTAAATAAATAGATATATATATATATATATATATATATATATATAGAAGATGTATTTAAAATATAAAAAATGCTTTATCCGTCGATTACGTACGCTCAGCAACGCAATAACTAGAAATAAGAAACGAATAAATTACTGTAAACAGGATGCTTCACCCAATAGGTTAGGTCAGTCGGTAATAAGCATAAATTCTGCGATTTTTTTTATATTTTTGAATAATTTTTTCTAAGAAAGGTTAATGGCGTTCAAAAGCTAAGCATTTTTACATAAATTTATAGATATTACATATATATGTTGTGTAATAATACCTCTACTGCAAGCAAGGACGTAGCCAGAATTTTGTTCAGGGACATATTCTCGTATTTCGAGATCAGTCATTGTATATCGAACTGCCAAGAGAATTGCAAGCTTGCAGAATAGAGACGTCCGGCAATGGATTACGAATCTCATGGTGGTCACCGTTGTTTTTTAATTCTACTATGCTTACCATCAAGTGAAACTTCCAAAGCGAATTTAGTTAGGTAAACGGAAACGTGGTGGCCAATTCTTTAGATACAGGGATGTTCAGAAGTTTTTTTTTAAATTGGGAGGCATTAGCAGAAAATCTTAATGAGTGGAGAGGTTTAGTGAAGCGTAATGTCGATGATTTTGTAAATAGACGAAGGCGAGAACTGTACAAGAAACGAGATGAACTAAAAAATAGATCGCCTGCAAACATCTGTATATATAAAGTACGAATCTGACTGGCTGACTGATTCACTGACTGACTGATCGATCAACCCACAGAACAAACCACTGGAACTAGGATCGTGAAAATTTGCATGCGGGTTCCATTTACACTGTAGATGAGCAGTAAGGAAGGATTTTTGGGTATTCAACCCTTAAGATGTTGAAAAGGGGGATGAAAATTTGTATGTCTTTAAAATAATTTTCTATCCGTGCGAAGCCTGGGCGGGCCGCTAGTCACTTAATTATGTAAATGGTATCCTAACGTGCACAGATTGTGAGAGCACGTGCACTACTAAAATACGATACACTAGATATATCTAAACACAAAAGTTCCTAGTTCATATATAAATAGTAGAATAATTCGCTATAACCGAAATCAGCAAGGATGCTAATACCATCAAGCACGGTGCTACTATAAAAAATATCTGTCAACACCCAACAACTTAATTAAACTGTTGCATTAGACGACTTTCCGAAAGGCATCTAATAAATTTGAATTTCGTTAATATTGACTCATCGGACTTCGTAATCGCGTAAAAGGAAATGTTCCAACGTGTTCGAGGTCCACAAATCAATAGCCTGACCCTCGGGTCACCGAGACCCTGAGGTCATGTCTCTTAATCATAACGTTTTTAATGAGGCAAGTTGCGTTAGGATTTCTCAAGTGGAGAACTATTTATTGAAGCACCGAATTCCATCAAAAGCTTTGTCCAACTGAATTTCATATTTTATAGTAAATAAAATTCGGACTTATTTATTCTTACAATTCAGATTACTTTAAAAAATCTGACCTAACACATAGGAGTCGCGCATCATTAGCCGAGTTATTGTTTGAAAAAAATTTTTTTCTTTTTCGGAAAGTATTATTGACTATTGTTATAGTCCATCAATAGAGGAATTACATAAGCTTACTGTGTACAAAATTTAATAAAAATCGGTAACGCCGTTTTTGAGTGAAATACGGGCATAGAAACAGACAGACAAACAAAATTCATATTATCATATTAGTGATCAGTGTCCTTTATTATAGATATGAGAATATTTGGAAAAAATTACATATACAGATTCATTAATATAGATTAAACAACTAGTTATTAATTCAATTAGAAAAACAAAATTTGTACAAATTTTATAGTCTGCGCGAGAAAAGCCTGGAGCGGAAAACTAATTATATTGTTGCATATAGGTATTAATTCTCAAAGGTATTTTTTCTTGACAACTACATATCTCCGTTAATTCTTCATTAACATTAATGATCCTAACATTAATTTAAAGCATATATTCCCCGCTATTGACGAAATACAGACAAATAGTTTATTGTTTAATTAAAAACAAATATATATAAAAATAAACCGTGTGCTGTCGTGGGACACCAAATAGGAACGAAGTTCCTTATTATAAAATATTAATTTCAAGTTCTATACGAGGTATAATCAATCATACCGATGTTCAAATCATTTTTACACAAATAAAAAAAAAGTCTGTAGAATGAATTTCCATTATTATCATTGTTGGCTAACTTCATCAGTATGTCGGCGCGCGGGATAAACAATTTAAAGTTATTCTTGGTTGGCTACGCCAAAGAATTATAACTTCTTACATGCGTACATAAGTACATACATTTTTTTTACACATTATTCTTATTTCAATGAAATAAGAGTTATTTTTATTCTACATTTGGTCAGTATCTACGTAGAATATGCGACCGGCCAAGGTTTTTATTATTTACATAACATTATAATAATTAAACACAGTAAATCCGGATCTGTGCGAGAATACAATGTTTACACTCGGCTTATCAATAATAAAATTTGGTATTTCTCAGAAGATTTATGGGCCCATGTAAATTATGATTAACTATCTGTACTTGCGGCTCCGCTCACGTGGACTACTAAAAAATCATTTTTACTTTTTGTGCGGAACCCTAATTATTTTATAAAATAAAAGTAGCCTAAGTTATTCTTTATAACATGAACTATCTGTTAGTGAAAGTCCCGTCAAAATCAGTCCAACCGTTTCGGAGATTACCCAGAACAAATAAGACAGACAGACGGAGAAAAATAAAAAATTGTGATGTGAAAAATACCTTTTTAATAAAAATAATTAAAAGGGTTGTGTATTGTTTTTCGAGTTCCAAATTAGTGTTAAAATTTTTCCAAAAGCGTGTCGGACCAGGCGCAGCGTCGGATTCCGTATTTGCCCGTCACAATATGTAGACTTAGAGAGAGGTCTATAAGTCATTTTAAATGGAATTTGTAAAAAATTACTTCTCCGAGTACATTTTATTTGTTGATTGACTATTACTCATTAATTTGTAAAGCCTTCTTTAAGGTTTCTTTTTAACTTCATTATACATCACTACCACCACGAATATTTTCACATATCCAAACACAACCATTTAGCTGGCAGGAGGACGGGACACTTGACTCTAACAAAAATTATTACGTTAAAGTTTAATATTTCGTAAACGAATCCGTTAATCGAAAAATGGTTTTCACACATCCGCAATTATTTTGAACGACCTATCCGACGACATCCCAAACGAGGGATAACCGAGAAAAAAACATTTACTTGTACGGAAGGTACCCTAAAGAAGTTTCTTTTTTTCAAGGTTTTATTTTACCCACATTGTCTGCTTTATTAATTATACCCATACCAAAATATAGCTTCCTAGTACTAAGAATCTTAGACCTAAGCCGCGAAAAGAGAGCGAAACTATAAGTGCTTCTTGTCGACTTTGAAACCCTAAAAATTATACTAAACTTACATAATACAAAGTCAACACATTATATAAACAATTGACAGGCCACGTGACACAGTGACTGAGTTTGTTTGATCAGCATAATTTGATAAGTGTTTGGATGTAGAATATCTATATATTACTATACTATAATACAAGCTTTGCTTAGTTTGGAATTAATAATAATATAAGCTTGTAAGTGTCCCACTGCTAGGCAAAGGCCTTTTACCAAGGTATGGGCTTAACCACCACGCCAACCCACGACGTATTGGCGATTTCAAACACCGAGTAATCAACAGTTCTAAATTTCTCCCACATACAGTGGTACTACAAAAACATTTCTCAGGCTCATCAGCTGATAGTGTACCAAAAATTCGTTGGTAAATGCCGGGGTTAGAACCTGCGGACTTAGGATCGATATTCCGCCTGTCTAAACCAATAGACCACCACGACCAAAGTTTGGTATTAACTAGTGTCGAAAAAAAAACCTCCCGACATAATTACAACAGAAATCCTATATTACCTAACAAGGTTATCGAACTCGCGTTATTCGATCGTATATAAGAAGAATACAGTGAACTTGCAACTCTCTTAGAAACAAAGCAAGGTAAATTGAAAATTCCCCCGACACAAGTAACCTATTCATTGAGATCATTCCAATGAGCCCAAACACGATATATCTGCTGTAAGTTGGTGAGGAGTTACGATATCCTGTAGCTCCCAGATGATGCTGCAGCATCTGATCAAGTTTCCTATATTCTTCTAATATCATTGAAGTAACAGAATAGCAAATTTCAACTCGATCAGACCTGTGGAAGTTGCTCACATCCATTTATCAACTGATTAGCTGATAATCTTCAAACAGCTGAGCAGATCTTTTTCAATCATAGCTATGAGCACGATCGAGCAAGTCTAGTTTCAATCTAAATAAACTAGATCATAATTGATTCAGCCGTTTAGGAGCTATGATGCCACAGATAGACACACAAACTTATAACACTCCTCTGTTTTCGTCAATAGTTAATAAAAATGTATAAAAGAAAACAAAAAACCCATCCAAAGTGCTACATCGCCGTTCACATCACACGGTAATATGCTATAAAGAGTTATTCTTTATTTTAGTCGAAAATTTTACCATCGATACTCGTTTAACTGGCTTTTAAGACCCCATTACAAAACTAGGTATGTGTTACATAAACAAAGGGAAAGTGTTGGGACACTTACTTATCGATAATAAATATCCACGAAGATGAAGACGACCAGTTTTTTTTATTTATTGTGGATATAATTGAGATATAAATTTTATAAATTTATGGTTAGACTATTTGACTGACATTAACTATTATTCTAAATATTCTGAACTCCATTGCTTTCCTTTTAATTATTTTTATCTCAGTTATATTATGTAATGATCGTAAATGAAGCATACGGTGGTGGCCTTCAAAGGCTAATAATGCAATGATAAATGTTTTTAATTTTTAATTATAATTGCAACTTAGTGTATTGTCACTGGTCATCCATTTAAATAAATAAACGACATACGAGATGTATTATTTTGCATTAACAAAAATCTTTACATGAGACATAGTACAATCACTTCACCAAAAAAATTGAGTGTTGTTTTTTTATTTGCCCTTGGTTATATCTTTAATATTCAGAGAATATAAAAGATCTCAGTTCAAGGCTATGTATCAATATTAAATTACATATCTAATACACCGGTGACGGATTGGCTGACAAAGTCTGCCAGCTATGACTGTGCGATACCGAATCTCGAACCGAAAAACCTGTACGATCACAGAATTTAAATTAAGCATAAAATGGACAATAATTTAAAAGTCAATAAATACAATATCGCGAGCCCGTGACAGTTCATTAGTAATAAGATATAAAACGATCATGAATTTTAGATAAATATTTGAATATTTTTTAATATATATTTATGAATAACTAGTTGTGCCTACGGCTGCGTTCGCGGTTGACTGCACGCGTAAATCGTGTTGCCATCCACGACGGTCGTTGACGGTTATTTTAAAGACAAAAATGCTTATTGTGGTGAACCTTAGAAGATATATACATATATATATGCTATTACTGACTTTTTGTAAGTCTTTTTAAGATCTAAATACGTCGCTTATGGTTTACTCAGCGTAAACCATTTAAGCGCTCCAAAAAGCGTATTTTTTCCGAATTGAATTAACATTATCGTCACTTCTTATATCGCATGTCACTTAACCTGCCCAAATAACATAACTATGTTTTTTTTTAAATCATGTAAAACGGATAAATGGTTTTCACGTTAAAAGAACATAAATGGACAGACAGACATAGACGTTGAGTTTTATAATATGTATAGAAGATAGAATAAGATTTACGATCATAATCATTATTATAATGAGAAGATGCTATGTTAATTTAACTTTGATCATTATGCATTGAATCTATATAATAAAGTCAATAAAAATACATATTTCATATTATAATACCTGTATTTAATCTGTACATTTCAGATTAATTTTTATCTTTTTGCTTCTTTAGACACGTTATGAAGAAATTATGAGAGTTTTTATGATTGTAATAAATTTGCAATAATTCTAATATTGTAATAAAAAGGTTACATTATAAACTTGCTTCCTAAATCTCTTGTTTATTGAGGTGAAGACCATAGCTTTAGTATAGCTCGGCAACAGTTTAAATAAGACGAGACAAAAAACGGCAAACACTAGTATGCGTTTTTTTTTTTTGAATGAGTTATTCGTACATGCTGCTGAAGGGTTTGTTCAAGGTCGACAACGCGTTTGTGATACCTATGGTATTGCAGACGTTCATAGGCTACAGTAGCCTCTTACCATCAGACAGGCCGTATGCCTATTTGCCACCTTTGTAGTACAAAAAAATATATTGGCTTAATGTCTCGTGATTAATTTCTATTCCTTAAGCAGCTCACCCGTGTAACCAATTGTTGTTTTCACTTTCCATATTTGCCTAGTGTTGCTTGACGTTAATGATTATTGGTCCGCTGTTTAGCCTCGTTATGTGAAATTACGTAGCTATGTACGTTAAAATGCAAAAAGATTTTGGTAAATTTGACTGGTAGTTCCAGAGATTATCACGCTCAAAGAAATAAAAAAAACTATCTCTTGAGCCTTATAATATTAGTAGTGGCTACAATCTCACCTGATGTTAAGTGACGATGTGGCCCAAGATGGTAACACGCTAAACCTAGTGGAAGACTGGCTCTCAAGTGCAGCTGCCGGAACACACCTATTGGTGCTTGAGGACAGATTTTCAACTTGAAGCTGGTAGCTAGCCAGGCGGCTATTAGAAAAAGCCCTACCACCATGCTATGGTTTTCTTACGATGTTTTCCTTCACCGAAAGCTCAGGCTCATTGCAGGGAGTCGAACTCACGTCAATCGACGCGAAGTCGTACACCAGTCGTACCACTGAGCCATCATTGGTTATATATATAATTGCTTTAAATAGATTTAGAAACCAAATTATAAGTTGTTAATGCTTCTTCGTTCGTCTCGTCAGATACTTATCGATAATCCGTGTCGTGTCTCTAATATTGCGCAATACCAAAGGTAAGCGGGTTCCTTGCCAGCGTGCATAAACAAGTTTTTGATGCTCTACCGAATTCTTATGTCGCGTTCGCCAGTCGCCTTCAGTCATCAATTTACTATCGCTTCGTATTGTATATTGTTTGCGAATTTAATTTAAAATTCCAACAACCACTCAACCAATAAATAAAAATAAAATAAAATAATATTTAATTCAGATAAGTAACATCCATATTTGGTTAGTAAAAAAAACAAAAGAAAAATCTTATACCTATGTTGGTAGTCACTAACATTTAGTAACAAGTTCGCTTCTTGTGATACATCTTCTAACGAGATGATCAGTAATAGAAGAGTCGTACCTCTTTGCTATGGTTTTACAGATGTTGATATGATGTTTTACCAATGGAGCCACAGTTTTACGGTAACCTTCCACATCGGCACGAATTAAAAAGTTATCTGCATCTTAGTCTTTGCCGAACCGTGAAACTGTGGAATCATCTCTCGGCCAGTGTGTTAAATTTTTCTCACGACATTGCGTCCTTCAAGCGTAACGTGAAGAGATATTTATGCAGGTTGGCATGACAGCGGCGACTGCCGCTGAATCACCACCACTCACTCATAATCACGGACAGTGCTGTCAATATGCGAGCATCTATGGCGACCATCGCGAGATGGAAATCCATTAAGTAACCCGAAACCGGCGTAAGCCTGTATTTTTATCTTGGCTAGGCATTGTGACTTCACTGTATATATCTGATGGTAAGCACAGTACAATTCAATATTATCGGAGACCACAGAAAAATATAACCTCTTTTTATATATATTGGATTACCAATACCAATAATTCTTTATTGTTCTTGACCATGACATACTTTTAAATCTCTTGGAAAGCTGATAAAAGTTCTGTTAGCAGTATTTATTATTATTTAAAATTTCACACCGGCCCACCTTCTTAGTCTGTACTTCGCACAGGTATGGTCGTATGTGGAATACTGCTGTCAACTCTGTAATGGTACAACGAAATACCAGCTAGCCGCTTTTGACTCAAACGGGAAGCTCGACGGCTTATTGGGGATGAAACACTGACGAAAATTCTCAGTCTAGAGCATCGACGTAGAGTAGCTTGCCTTCTATGTTTTATATGTTACACTTCGGAGAGTGTACACAGGAATTATACGATTTCATTCCGCCCATCCCGTTCCACTACAGGACAATCAGGCGTCGTGGGGGTTGTCACCCGTATGTAAAGGACATTCCCCGATCAGCACGAAGCGTTTCGCTTCGTCATTTGTGGAATTCGTGGAATTCTCTCCCGACGTCTGTGTTCCCTTCAACATATAACTTGGGAGTTTTTAAGGGAAGAGTGAATAGACATCTGTTGGGTAAGCGCGTCCATCGTCGGCCTCATTTTAACATACCATCAAGTGAGATTGAGGTCGAGCGCGTGCCTGTATGAAATAAAAAAAAGATTACTGATAAATAATCCGGTTAAAGATAATTTATAAACCGCTTTTACTAAGAGCGTAAAAACGTATCCAAATCCGGCTTTGGTTATTAGAATTAATCCAGATTACTTTCAATATTTTCTATCGTCTGACAACACACAATAGGTAGAAGTCAGATTTTCCATATCATGCAGCGCGGTGTTGCTGATTGGCCAGACAATAAGTTCAAGTCGAATCAAATAAATAATCCTTGATTGAGCTTAGGCCTCTAAGAAGGCATTTATGAACGTCAAAATATTACCAGCAATTCGGACAAAGATCCCAGTCATTTAGAAGCTCCGGCAATTTTATTTCTAGTATTTAAACTGTGCCGGTCTTTGACAAAATCTGGCTTGTTAAAGTTTAAACCCATGTATGTCTGTTGCATAAACCCTTTGACTCTCAACGTCACACAAAATGCGCGTAAAATTGGTTTTAATGCCATCGATGGGAGTAAAATGATTATCAAGGATTTATTGGGAGGGTAAAGTTAAGATACTTAGTAAGTTCTTGGAATTTGTTCTTAAATTATTCGCGATTTATTGTCGTAATGATGTTAGGGATCATGACGTGAATGATAGTGATGTCTCGAAATGACTTCCTCTTTAATTTTGATTCACAGAAACAAAAACACTTTCTGATTGTTTACGGTAAATATTGATTACATAGAATTAGACATTAAGAAACATAGATAGATATAGTACACATTGTGAAAACCTCTATGGTGGCACCGTTAACAGACAATGTATACATACTTAATAGTACCTCCACCTGTTGACAATAGCCGCTGCTAATAATCTAACTTGTCAAAAAATCAAAATCATGAGACTATTCAATTTAGGCACTAATAAGAAAGCACTTATGAATGTGAAAATACTATAAATATTCGATACGAACTCGATCGAGCTTATCAAAATTTTTTCATATCTATGTACTGTTTAGTAGACGTGAATAAAATTATATTGATTGGGTGATAGCTAGTACTAACACTAAGTTGACTGACGTGGTTTCGAATCTCTACATTGGGCCTGAAATTTCGATGAAGGAAAACATCGTGATAAAACTGTATCGTATTAGTTGAGCATTTTCTAAAAGACACTACCCTCTAGTCGAAAATCTGTCGATAAACACATATAGCTGTGTTCTGGCAGCTACCGACCTCCTACTAGACTTAGCGTGTTTACATTTAGTTTTGCATCGTCGCTTAATTAACATCAGATTTGGATATGGTCAAAGGCTAACACTATAGAATTTAAAAAAATAGTTACATAAAATAAACATTCATAATACTAAGCGAGACAATTGGCAAACAATGCCGGAACTTAAAAAATTAGCAATATGATAATAAAATGACGCTTCTGTTTTAGAAAGTGCAACAAAAAAGTCAACCTTTGTTTGACAGTTGGTTAGTGTATTTACATAACATAAAGATATTTATACGATCAGTTCTGATGCAATTTTAAAGAATTTTATACCTCATCAGAGTTGAATATCGCCCACGTTTGGTGCATATCGTCCACTGAATTGATGAAGCTATGAAAAATATGTTTTTAGGTCATCGATTTGAAGCGATGATAAAAAAAACGCCTTCAGTAACGAGTTCTGTTACGTGATGTTAGTTAAATAGCAGCTATTGAAATAGCACTAAACTATATACCATAGCTATAAACATATTACAAAACTCAACTTCTCTCTGTCTGTCAGTCGTTTATGTTCTTTTTATGAAAACCACCTATCCGATTTACGTGGTTCTTTTTTCAATTCATAGCTATATTATCTGACCTAAAACATATACTTTGTTACATAAATACAAAATAAACAGTGACGATAATGGTGTATAAATACGGAAAAAAGACGCTTTTGACCGCTTAAATTTTATTACTTTCGCAGAGTAAACAGATATATATATAATTAATAGGTATACTACATAATTGTAGACCTTAAGAGACCTACAAAAATATTAGCGATGCCATATTATGTCTATCTTTTAAGGATAATTCACAATAAGCATTTTTGGGGCAGCGCGACTCGCGCGTGCGCTCGACCGACAGCATTCTGTAATCCACGCCAGCGAGGCCGCGAGCACCTAGTTGTAGTAACAAATTTCATTAATTAAAATTCTTATTTTTTATCTAAAGTTGCTATTTTTTGATAAAAACAACCCTAACTTTAATTACTATTGGTTTTTAATTCAATTATCATCCGCATCATTACTTTTAATACTCATGGCTAAAGAACAAGGTTTATTAATCGAGTTTCCCCTTTTTAGAAGAATTTTACTATTAGAGTTTTTGCTCGGATTTAGTTACAATTAGGTATCAACGATGTTTTGGGAATTTGTAGTTGTTATGCAGTAGATTATTAAGCATGAATAAAAAAGGCCTCATATGGGAGATTTTATGGATTTACACGTGCATTTTTAAAATAACTAACGTGTTTTTGTGTGCGTCTGTTAGTGTACGTTCGTATTATATTTGTTTTATCGAGACGATGGTTTATAGATGTTTAGATCCGATAGGTGGAAAATTCCCTTTAGTTATCATTATAGCTTTAGCGTTATAGCCACAATCTCATCTCATCTTAAGTGATGATGTAGCTCAAGATGGTAACACGCTAAGCTTAATGGAAAACTGTCTCTCAGGTGCAGCTGCCGGAACACACATATTGGTGCTTAGCGATAAATTTTCAACTTGAGGATGTTAGCTAACCAGGCGGGTATTTTAAAATGCTCTACCACCATGCTATGGTTTCATCACGATGTTTTCCTTCACGCTTATTCATACACGCTCTATCCATCCCATAATCGTTAATCAAAGATATAAAACACAGCTTAATCATGCATTATAGAGACATTTCTAATTAATATTTAATGACTATGTAGATACATTAAGTTAGCATTATATAATGAATAATTAACAAATTTAATATCGGAAAGTAGTACAGGGTTTCTTAAACATTTTAATTGGGCTTTTCAACATCAACATTTGGTAATTTATAACGCGGTCATGATGACACCGATCGAATCCTAGAATTAGCCTAAACTTTTCATGATGTGGCATAACCACAGCGTATTTCTTCACGTCATGTATCGCTTGAAGGACCTGATGTTATAAGAAGGATGGTGGGTGCAGGTTTCACAGCTTCACAATACGACAAAAATACGAAGTATTTTGTTCGTACCGAGAGAATGGTCTATGGAGCCAATTCGCAAATTTTTACTTTTGCCGTATCTCTCAGATGTGTAACGGACTCCCAGCCAATGTGTTTCCTCCTTTTTATAATATTGGGTTCTTCAACTTATTAAGGTACTTATTATATGCAAATTTATATGTAAAATAACTGTATTTATTGTTGATCTTTAACGAAGTCAGTTCTTTTTCTTTATAAGTTTAGCATTTGACCACAATTACACCTGATATCCAAGATGGTAACACACAAAGCCTAGAGGAGGTAGCTTTCCCGTGCAGTTGCCGGAATACACCTATAAGTTCTTGGCGATAGATTTTCAACTTGAGAGTGGCAACCAGCCAGCGGGTATTAGTAAATGAGCCATAAAAAAGTCAGGTTGATTGCAGGGATTCGAATTCAGGTCGATCGACGTGATGTCCGTACACACTACCACTGAGCAAAAATTACGTTATTACGAGTAAAGTAGAAACTGTGTTATTTACGAAGGTAAATATAGCACAAGAAACCACGCTGATACACTAACACACACGTAAAATAATGAGAGAGGAGTGCTAAGCCGGAAAGAGCCGACCAGACGCGACGCTGCCCGAATGGCACGTAGCAACGTTCCATCAGATCGCTTTTACTCCCATCCAAACGCGCCATTAGATGTTTCACATAAAAAACGTTTGATTAGAGGCAGGAACAAAAAATGTTTCTAATACCTGACAAAATAATTTCAAGTTTTACGATGAAGTAAAGAGGCGTGAAGATGACGCTGTTGGAATGCTATTGCCCAATATTTAAGCACGGCCACTAACGTAAGGTGCCAGCAAATAAATCCAACCTTCAACGTCAAATTATATACTCAAATATCCCACGTACATTAGCTAAGGTATTTTTATCAAGTTAAAAGCGTCTCATGATGTTACGTGGAAATATATAGGCGAAGGTGGTATCAGGTTTTTTAGTGGCATCATAATCAGTCATGCGGTGATTTTTATTATATTTTTAATGATAAGAATTTTTACATAACATTTCGATAGGCATCCTGTTAAACCTCCAATGTTTGTCTTAACGTGTGATGTTCTGAGGTTTTATTCAACGCGCTTTTTGTAAGACTACCTGTGCCCGCGGCTCCGCTCGCGTGGACTACTAAAAAGCATTTTTATTTTTTTTGTGCGTAACCCTACTTTATGCCCTATTGCATCAGCTATCTGCTAGTGAAAGTCTCGTCAAAATCGGTCCTACCGTTTCAGAGATTACCCGGAGTAAACAGACAGAGAAAAATAATTAAACATATTAAAAAAAAAAATTTGTTATTTTCGTGTATACCTTCATACGCATTTAGTAAAAATCTGTTATTTTGACATTACAAACAGACACTTCAATTTTATTATATGTAGAGATATTCACGGTATAACTCAAACATTCAGCTAATAAACATTTCTCTGTTATATTATTTATTTATAGATAGATAGTATTATCTCGAGTTGACGTAGTACTCTTTAAGCTTTGATAAATTTCAATAAATTTCATTTGACCCTTACTTATAAAATGTTGGTGGCATTCTATATCACATTTAATTAATTTAATTATTGTGCATAAGCGAAATGGATTATTAGAAGCCGCCA
Source organism: Saturnia pavonia (assembly GCA_947532125.1). Classification (NCBI taxonomy): domain Eukaryota; kingdom Metazoa; phylum Arthropoda; class Insecta; order Lepidoptera; family Saturniidae; genus Saturnia; species Saturnia pavonia. The sequence continues at coordinate 3,495,341 of OX383922.1, forward strand.
TATTGTTAGAGCTATATTTGAATGCAAAAATAATTTATTCATGTGACGTTGGCAGAATTATGGTTGAAAACATTGCTATTATAAAAAAGGATTAACAAGTCTAGTTTTTTTAACAAATGACTTCTGTCTATGTAGACAATTTTGCCAATGTCAAGTGTGATAAATACACGTTTTAGGAGTATAGAAAAGGGATTATTTTTGAGTACAGATAGAGAAACATAATTATTATGAATTTAAAGGTGATGATTAGCCATGTGTCACTGGTACACTTACCACTATGTCAGGGATCATTGTAAGATGAAAAGCTACGTCGACTGATGTATGTTTGCATAAAATTTATGTTAGAAGATGTTTTCAATGGCCAACCTTGTTTTCTACATTTTATAACTTGGTTTCAATAATCATTCGACTCTTGCGTTTATCACACATCTATCTATTTAGGTACATAAAATTGTCTTGATGAAGTAACTTTCGTTCGTAAGGATTAATATGCCATGCCTAATAATAATGCTCATAAATCAATTTTTGATTTTCTATTTTCAATAAAACTTGGTCACAAAACACCTTACTGTGGCTTATGTATAAAAGATATGGTAAGAAAGGCATATGATATCGCAGACTTTTTTAGATGTACTAAGGAGCAATACTTTTGCAAAACATTGTATTTACGTATCACTAACCATTACACCAGTGCACGCGGATAAAGAAGTTAGGGTGCGCTAAGGTTAGCTGAGATGTGTAGCTTAATACTAGAGAGCCTCGTGAATTTGGCTATCATACACAAAATGAATTTTTCGAATCCGACTGGTCGTTTCAGAGATTAGCGTGTATAAACAAAGAAACAAAAAAAAAACTCTTCCGCTTTATTACACATAATTATAGATTTATTGAGGAAGCCTAAGACTATGTAACCTCTTGCTACGACCCTAAAGGACGGAGAAGTAAGCAAAAACGTCAAATCTGGCAAATTATAGGCAAGTACGGGATGCGAGAACAAGGATAGGTTTTTTTTTTTCGAACTGACTATACCGTTAGCCTTAGGGGCCCTGGAGCCTTTACGGCTTTTGCAGCTTTACCGGGCTTGGGAACAAGGATAGGCCACTCGGGTGCATTGGAGAGTTTCACGAATGAAAACAGCTAGTTATAAAAAAATAAATGTTTCTTTGTTTATCCCGTATATTACCTGTCTTGATATTTTGGTGAGTTGTTGCGCGTTCTCCACAGTAATGGTTTCTAAATAAGTACAGCAATTTTAAGATAGGTAGGTACGCGCGTGAGTCGTCTTACTTTGAATACAAAGGGAACGTAGTCTCGAGCAGAAGCTAGTGAAAAATACAAAAAAATGTATTTAGTACTAGCTGTGCCCGCGGCTCCGCTCGCTTGGACAACCGCCGTAGGTCGAGCGCGTGCGAATCGTGCTGTCCCCGCTAAAATAACTGAAGATAAAAATGCTTATTGTGTGTGGTCCTTAGAAAATTGATATATGTTATCGTTGACTTTTTTGTAGGGTTTTTTAAGACTTATAATTATGTAGAACATTAATTTCTTATATCTCGTATGGTTTACTCAGCATAAGCCATTTAAGCGCCTCAAGTACGTCATTTTTCCGAAGTGATTCACCATTACCGTCACTGCTTATTTCGTATGTTACTTGATCTTACAAATTAGATCCTGTAACCTGGCAAAATAACATAACTATGGATTAAAATAAAAGAACATATAAATCGAATCAATTTTTGCTTGGAAAGAACATAAACGGACAGACAGATAGAGAGACGTGAAGTTTTTTATAATATGAACAAATATAAACCAGTTTTGTTGATATTTTACAAATTGATAGCGTATTTATATTACCATACAAACGTAAAGTAATAACACCTGTTTAACAAGAATAATTCTTGCCAGACGATACATTCTAAAAAAAAACACTAATTTTATCGATGTATAGTTCAAGGATGAACAGATTAAATGCAGAGAACCTTATTGTGCCTTTATAGATATGTATAAATTTAAATAAAAATCTAGCCTTAAGTCCTTTTTAATTGACGGATTTAGCATCGGTGTTAACGATTTGTTAATTTAATTAGTAAAAAAAAATTGCGGTTATTAAAGGAATATTTAACGTTTTTTCTTTCTTGAATGTCTGTCCGTATTTTTATTGTACTCGTATAGAATTATAAAATATTCTAAGTGGTACATCCTAACACTTACGTTATTTGATATTATATGTATAGGCTTAAAATAGTTTTGTCCTTAGTAATTTAAAACTACACTGATTTATGAAGTTATACTACTTTTGGTACGTTAATGATAATAATGTACATTAAAATTTCCGACTTAAATTTTGTTAATTACCTAAAAATAATTTAATCTTTACTAATACAATAAAGCTAAAGACATTTTTTGTTTGTTTGTTTATTTAATCACACTTATCTCTGGAACTACCACTCGGATTCAAAAATTTGATTTTGTATATGATAGCCAGATTCATGAGGAATAGTATAGACTAAATAACTTCACGTTACAACTGGTCCAACGACAGGGCTACACTGGCGCGTTGGCAGGCGCGCCGTGGACACTGACGAATAAAGCTACCACGGTCTCACCCGTGTATAAAGGAATTCGATTTCGAGTTTATTTAGGTATAAAGCTAAATTATTTTTACACAATTTAGAAAAGTCAGTAAAATGAACTTAAAATATTATCGTTGATGGCTAACTTCATCATTTTGTTGACAAGCGGGATAATTTTAGTTTTGGGACTCCAAGGAAGTATGACTTCTCATACATGTACATATAATTCATTTTTAGTTACATGATTAGGAAAGGCAGAGAGTTACTAACAAAGGATTTTATAATAATCAACGTTTAAGATTGGATTAAATCTTCTATTATGAGTTTTTGAAAGGATAAATGACTGTGCTTGTATTTAGAGTCTAAAGGGGTTTCCAAAGTTTTTTTATCAGCCTACCTACTACCACTCATAAAAATGTTCTCGCCCTCCTCGGCGTAGCAAGCGGCAGCAAGTAGGCTAGTCATATAATTGTAAAATCGAATAAGGATAATAATTTACAAAAAAATTTTTTAGAACTTAGAAAAAGATGCCATATTTTATTTTTTTATTATTCATAAATATTATTTCGCATCAGTACTAACATAAAATTATATTTGTTACAGAAAAATGAAGCCACTATTCCATATAGTGGTGACCATATGCCTTGTACTGGCAATCAATGCTCACCCGGAGAACATTGAGGAGGTGAGAGAACTCCCGCAAGCCAAGGAACCAATCGTAGAAGCTGAAGAAACTGAGCCTCAGGCAAGAATCGAGCGCTGTACCACATGCTCTCCCAATTTTAAGCTAAACCTCAAATCACCAAAAGATCTTTCTTCGGCGATACAGCAGCTGCCTGGGGAAGTTCACACCCAAGAGTCGTTCGAAGGCTGTTCGTCAGACAAAGGATGCGCCGGTATCAAAGTGAAGGACGGCCGCGTCGTCGAGAAGTTCGGTAACCTCGAGTCGTTTAAAAAAGCTGCCGCTGAAGATACTACTAATGAATTCTCCTTCCACGAAGCTGGTGCTGATAGCAACCTACCTTTCTGGTGGATGAACAAGAACTCACCTTTCAAAAATTCGGGTTCCTTCAGCAAATCTTCCAGCTATAGAACAGCTAGCTCTGGAGTTGGTACACTCGCAAACCCTGCTATCCAGTCATCATCTTTTAAATCATCCTACAGTTCTTCTACAAATGGTGGAGTAGACCTTACAAATAATCCTTTCTTCAACGGAGCGGGATTAGGATTCGGTGCCGGCCAATCAACTTTCAATCAGTTCAGTGGACAATCGGCTTTCGATTCCGTGAACTTCGGACAAGGTTCAGGCTTCGTGGGTTCCTCACCTAGACCCTTTACAGCTTCTACCGCAGGGTCTAACGTCATCGAAAACGAATACCAGAGTTCGAGCAGTGGGATTTCGTCACAGAGTATTGGAAGCTCACAAACGTGTGCCGGAGAAGGATACACTTGTGTGCCAAGATCTCAGTGCTTTAATGGAGAGGTGAACGCCAATAGAATTAAATTACTGCAGGCGAGCTCTCAGGTAAGTCAACTTTTTTCAGTCAACTAAATTATATGAAGATCAGTACAATATAAAGCATTAATAGAATCGTAATCAATTTTGTCTACAAAAAAATATGTATGGACGTAAAATAGCCGATCTAACTTATTTGAGTAATATATAGTTCGTCCAAAATTCAGTTATGCATACAAGTTCATTAGAAAATAAAAAAAATTATATGTACCATTTACATTACTAAACTAAGCAAGCAAGCAATTTTAATTCCTTAAATGATAGCACTGATTTATTGAGAAATAGTTACACAAGACTTATTTTGAAGCGAAGATGGCTCAGTGGTAGCGTGTACGAACAATGAGGCTGAGCTTTCGGTGATGGAAAACATTATGAGGAAACCATAGCATGGTGATAGAGTATTTTCTAATGCCCGTCTGGCTAACTACCACCCTCAAGTCGCCAAGCACCGATAGGTATGTTCTGGCAGCTACACTTGAGAACCATTCTTCCACTAGGCTTAGCGTCTTATCATCTTGGGCCACATCGTCACTTAAAACCAGGTGAGGTTGTGGCCATTACATTAAACCTATAAACGATAAAAAAGACAGTTTAAGCAGATAACTTTTCTGTAATCAAATTATCACGCTATTTGCGTAATCTTAAAAAAGGTCTTCCTTCTAAATTATCTTTCCATTGTCTCTGTTAGCTGTAATTTTTCCTTTTAATGTAAAACTAATTGAGTAAATTTATAATTGCACATCATATTATTATTTAACTTAGTCAAGATTAGGTAGGTGGATTTCTTGATATTGTTCTTACATATAACTTGTGCGAATGCCAAGTAATTATAAAATTAAAAAGAGATTTACAAATATTCCGTTTATCACCGAAAATAAAAACATGTTTGGAGGCGAAGTAATAAGAATTGTGAATGTATAATTAATTAAAAAGGTTTTGGCCACTACATAATTATGTTATCTGACTAATAAGTGACCCCCAATGACCCTGATGAATATTAATTTACTTCATGTTTCGGAGTAGCAATTTAATTTTATCTTCTAGACTAATGCAATAAGCTCAAGAGATTCTTTTTTTTTGTTCTTTGAACGCGCAAATCTTTATATCTATCAGTCAGATATGCAAAACTTATAAAATATTTTTTATCAAACAAACTTTCAACCTCTATTTTACACACTTAATTGATGATATTGATAAGTGCTGATACACGTATTTCATTATTTTTATTAGAGTCTATTTACATAATTTCAAGTCAGAAGTTTTTTCACCCACCCCATACAATCTTTCAACCACTATTTTTCAACTTTAAGAGTTGGTTGATTTGCATAAAATATTTTCTTATCTCTTAACTAGGCCATAAAAGGAACCTATTGTCAAAATTTGATAGTTCTAACTTGACGCGGCTCTGCGTTGATAAGTCAGTCACCCGAAAAAGACCTTCCTCTTTACGATATTAAGTATAGATTTGTTGTGTACCGCTAATGAAGCTTATACCGCGGTACAATATGTGACGTCATGCTACCACCACCGCGGCTCACGGCACCGAGCGTGACGTGCGCCTACGTTCAGAGGACGTCCACCTCTAACGCACTGTAGTTAAGTTGCCGCCATTACAAATACTTAATTATAATCTCTGTATATTATTATATTTGTTTATTACTACGACTGACCTATTAATTTGGAGATGTAACTAACGCCCCCACAGAGTTAATAAGGAAGATTATAGGCTATATAACTTCTCGCTACGACACTAATTAGCGGAGCAGTAACCATGCACATCACGCAATTTAGCAAGCTGTATGCATGTACGGGAAGTCAAAATAACTATAAGCTACACGGGTAGGTTTGCGATAGCTCGAGAGAAAATTAGTCGAAAAATAATTAATACGAAATTACGCTCTAATTAAAGAGGTTATGATTTAAATCAAATAAATAGTAATTTGTTCATATAGCCGATATCCATAGAAGAGTTCTACCAATACGTATTACAATATTTACCATTTTTACTATTATTCAATTTAAATATCCAGCACTCGTTGACCCGGGTATTCTTGATATTAAAAAAATAACATCATTATTACCGAATATCCGTTGTATTTTTAGCGTCAATTTCTCATTCGATTACGTACATATTACTGGTGCTAATAGGAGGCCAAATAAAACGATGAAAACACTGAAATTAAAACTAGCTTCATTTGCATTATAAGGATCGACATTCTAAAAATAAGCTGTTGTCTAATAGTCTAATACTGAACTAATAATAGACAGCGAAATAACGGAGACACGCCTTACTAAAGGCTAGACAAAGGTAGGTTAGGTAAAGGTTAGACATTTTTCTGTGCCTGTGTTCGTTTAAGAAATACTAAAATTATATATTCAGGGCTTTCAACTAATCTCTATATATTATTTCTTAAAGGTTTTTCTTTCGCAACGCCATGTAATGAGGTATATTGCCTTGACCAAAAGCAGTCAACACCTCAAAGCAAATTCAAATTTGATATGAAATTAATATACTATAAAATATATTCGATAATTATTATTCGGGTAATGTATATAGTTCACGCATCTTAAGAAAATTTTGACTCGTACCTTGACGATTTAATTTCAAGCTCAGAGATTCTTAGAAGTTGAAAGCTGTAATTTGGTATGATTATACATATTAATTATGCCGACAAAAAGGTAAAAGATGATCTAGAAAAAAATTTTTTTTTAACTTTCACACACGTAAATTGGGCAGTTTTTTTTCTCATCTATCCCATAGCGTAGGTTATCGTTGGTACTAAAAATTTTGCACCCGTGCGGTAGATACACTCAGCTCGGCAATCTAAACGCCGTCTGTATTTCCTCTTAATTATAATAAATAAATTTTCATCGTATTTGATTAAAGCAAAAGAGATTCAAGGGAGAATGTCCACGCAACTAACGACAATACAATTAAAATGTCAAGGGCGTTTCCAACGGCTCGCCTCAATCAAGATTCTAATGCGGATCTCTACTACTATTATTAAACAGTACAAAATGTTTACTGTCTAAACTTAAATGTCATACTGTCATTTTAATTTATTATAAAAGTCCGGGCAGAGGTCGGGTTTTGTATAGCTTTTGATGTAATATCAAAGTAATATTTAATAAATTTTATGAAAATGAATATGACTTTGCCTTTATCAGAACGAAGACACACGACTTTTTTTATAGTAACACGACGTAATTACTACTCTATGCCATATGTTATGCACAGTACAGTATAGGAGGGAGGTACCCTACGCATAATTTTTTCGACATTTTATTTGACCACTTTGTCGGCATGATTAATATTTATACCCGTAACAAATTACACCTTTCTAGTACTAAGAATCTCTGAACGAAACTATAAGGGTTCCCTTAAAAAAGAAAACAGGCCGTTGGTGGTGCGATCCAGTCAAGTATAGATCTCTACCAACTCTACCAACATGATACCGTTAACGGTATCATGGGCAAGCATATGGAACTGGAAATAAACATGCTTATTAAGCATCCATTCATATGCCAGAATGTGTCATACATTTACGGTAATATCTCGCGAAGAACCGACAACCACTGGGGTAAACGAGTTCTTGAGTGGAGACCACGACTCACCAAACGTAGTGTAGGACGCCCTCCGGCCAGATGGGATGACGATCTGCGAAAGACTGCAGGCAGATGCTGGTTGCGACAAGCTGAAGACAGGGCGCTATGGCGCTCATTAGGGAAGGCCTATGTCCAGCAGTGAACTACTATAGGTTGATGATGATACCGTAATATGTCAGACAGTGGTCACAACAGTTTATAGACTATACCAGGGGTTCCACCCAGTAGTATATTTATAGCGATTAGTGATCACAATCATTCCTGATGGATGATGTAAGGATGTGTTCGTAATACTATTAAAGCAATGATGGTTTAGTGGTAATGTGTACGGACACCGCGTCGATCGACGTGAGTACAAATCTCTGCAATAAGCCCGAGCTTTTGGTGAAAGTAATAACATCGTGACGAAACCATTACACCATATCACAAGTTGAAAATCTGTCACCAAGCCAGTCCCATCTTGAACCACATCAGTTGAGATTGTGGTCAAATTCAGCCAAATTACACGTATTGCATAAACTGACATACATAGCTATACGTATAGCCTAATAGATACATCTCGTATACATTTAGTTAATGGTTTATGTTTGAAGAAAATATTAATACAACATCCAACTGAAGGCTCTCTCGTTGTTTACACTCGGCGACAAGTTGCGACAGGTGACACACTAAACTCACTGACCCGTACGAATACGCATAATATTAGTGCCTCACAAACAGTTAGTGCCTATCGTCAGATAGTTATGTTTCAATTGCTATAAACTACATTATTTATATGAAATCTATAGTAATATAACAAAATGGAAGAGAGTTTTGTTTATTATTTGTTTGTTTAAATACGCTAATCTCTAAAACAACCATTCGGATTGTTGTCAATGTTTTTTTTTTGTTTATGAAATGCCAGATTCATTAGGAATAGTATAGGCGACACCTCTCAGCTAACCTTAAACATAGATTTTTGTTAAGTAAGTTGCACGAAACCGCGCATCCGAACTGCTTTAAGCGCGTGCGCTGGCGTAATGGTTAATGATAAGGAAATGCAATGTTCTACAAAAATATTGCTCTTAAGTACATCTAAAAAAAGTCCTCGATACTATATGCCTATCTCTTATACATAAACCACAATAAGATTTTGTGTCTAAAACAGATTGAAAATTTTAAAGTGATTTATGAACATTATTTTTTAATTCATACATTAATTCTTAAGAACAATAGATAACTATTGTCATCATCATGATAATTTTAAGAAGAAAAACTTTGTTTCTTATAACTTGTTATTTGGGAGATAGTGTAAAATTAAAATAATTCAACACTCCCGACTAAGGGCTGATTTTTCTATTGAGGAACCATTTTTAAATATTGAAAGGTTTTCCATATATTACCTGTCAAAATTATACCTCGTATAAAATTACTTGCCGATTGAAAAATTGGCACTTAATCATCAGCCCTAAGCGTAATGTGAATTATTTTATGCCATAACAAAGTATTATGCGTTTTCGTAGATACTTAAAGGAATACGCTAAAAGAAAACCGTCTCGTCGTCAAAACTTAGTCGATAATAAACATAGGCGCTAATGTATAAAATAAATCCTTATTTCCAATTAAGGTGTTTAAGTGACAGGATGCGCATATAAAATCGTAATTAAGCATAGATTCCTTATTCAATTAAATTATCGCTAACGGTCATTAAAGGATTACCTTCATAAACACATTCGAAGACAGGTTTCATAGCCTTTCCTTAAATAACTTATGCATTTGCAATACATATTATATTTCTTGTCTTTATTATTACGTTAGCGTGTTTATTATGCAGAAATTATTTGACAATTCTTATAGAGTATTATGAAATGACATACACTTCTCGTGTACAAAATATCATCAAAATCGTTTAAGAATTAATGTATATTAATTGATATATACTATTTTAAGATATATAAAATTAATATTAACAATTCTTTTAGCAAATGACATAAGCTTCCCGTGTAGAAAATTTAATAACAATCGATCAAGCCGTTTTTGAGTTAAATCCGGGGCATACAAAAAGAAGTTCCACACAAGAGTCATTTTCTTTCAAGTGTCTTTTATATTATGTAAATGTTTATCAAGAAATAAAAAAAAAACATGTACAAACAGAAGTTAAGACTTATTATTATATATGATTCACTAAAGTTTTAAACCACACCATTATCTTTTCTTATTAACACGCTTATATTAGCTTCACCTGTAACTAACTAACAAACAATGTATTAAATCTTAGAAGTCAATTTTAACCTACTTCTAATTATCGTATCGAAATATAACTTTGTATGTATATGTAGTTCGGATGACAACACTATAATTTGGTATTTCGAAGCTGATCTGATGATGAAGCCAAGAAGTGGATAGTGGAACACTTCAGTGGCTACTAGTAAACCCCTCGAATTTGAGCTTATATGATTCGTTTTGACAAAAGTCAAATAAATTGGGCTTTGGTAACGAGATGTTAGACTAAAAAAATGTTACAATTTTTAGTGCGTAATTAAAGCGAGTTTTTAATTTTTTAAACTATTTTAACTTATATTTCATTACATATCCAAAATCATTTGTGCTTTTTACAAGCTCTTTTTTTTTTTTTTGAACTGACTATACTGTTCGCCTTAAGGGCCCTGGAGCCATTAGAGGCTTTGTATTTGATTGAATTTTTTTCCTAATACTTTCATTACTTACTTTAACTGCTCACATTGTGTAATCATATCCTATATCCGTTTAATTAAAATTACATTTATTTGTCTAAAATCTAACAACTATCACAATATTGGTGTTTTTTTTATAAATAAATAAAATATCCAGTCAGAAACCCAGATTAACAATTATTTAAAAAAAACTACCCGAATTTGAAAAAAAAAGTTATATGACTTGCCAATAACTAGGTTATAAGAATTTAATAATTATCTATAAATATTAATTCCACTTGCAATAGATAAACAGTAGTTTCAGCTACCTACAACACAAAATGTATAAATTTAAATAAATGTGTAAATGAATGTCTTAAATAAATTAAAATAATAATAAGATGATAATATGTTTATATTTAATATTTTCGATGACTCCACAGCAGATTCGGAAGAAGAAAGGTTGCTGTTTGTAAACCTATCTTCATCTGCAACATAGTTAATTTAAATAAATATATTTTTTAAATATTATTCATATATATATATATATATGAATATTAGCAAAGAAATTTGGGATAATTACGATGGATGTAGACGCAAAGTAACACCTTCGTCAGTCAAATGTTATATGAATTTCTATTAATTAACTCATTTGAAATTGATGGAGAAATTATGAACTCGGAGTGTGTTGAGGTAAATAATTTTTAAGAAAACTTAGCACCAACATTGAAACTAAGATCGGCCGGAGTTCGGACGAAATTCGGCTTTATTATAAACCACATTCAGCTCATCTCTAATTTTGTATATGTCCAATTACAAATAACAAAGTGGCAACGTGCCTTAAGGTCATGACAACTAATATCCTTCTTTTAAAATGTACATCAACATTAACATTATATAAATAAAATAATTTAAAATTGCTAACATAAACTAAATTATAAGATGTAAGGAAGTGATACAATTAGATCATAATTATCGTATAGCATATAATACGATATGTATATGTAAAAAAGAAACAATGAACAATGAGTAGACAACAGTTCAGGATTATGAAAAAATATCATTAAATACATAATTGTATATTTATCCTTGCAATTAATAAATATTTTATGAAGATTCAGACTGACTCATTAATATAATAATAAAATTGTAGCGTTAATTTAAAGATTCCGACTTTATTAATTGAGTTTTACAAATAAAAAAAAGTGTGTATTTACTTACATAGGAAGTCATAATTCTTTGGCGTAATAAAACAAAAATTAAATCCAAAAATTTGATTCCGCTCGCTAACAACATGATGAAGTTATTAGCCATCAATTTATTTAACTGCGTATAAATAAACATTAGTCAAATTGAAATAACGTTTATTCATACAACAATTGTTTTTTTATAGAATAAGAAAAGTCATGAAATGAATTCACATTATTATCATTTGATGGCTAACCTCATAATATCGTACTTTCACATGATGCGCGCGCAGCTACCAATTATACTCTACTAAACATGCCAATGACTTCAAAAATAAGTAATATTACCTTAGACCTTGTAGTTCTAAAACTTAAAACTTTTCTAAGGAGGCAAAGAAGCGTACGACCCGCCTAATGGTAAGCGGCTACCGTAGCCTATGGACGCTTGTAATACCATAGGTATCACTAGCGCGTTGCCGATCTTGAAACCTTCTAACCCAAAGAGTTCTGGAAACCCTGCTCACCGCAGAAACACAACTCAAGATTATTTAGCTGCCATCTTCTGTTGGGTGTAGGTATTCCACCAGTTGGGCTACCCCAAGTAAAGAGAAATCTTCATAGAAATTTCTCTGTGCCTTACCTCTCTTTAGGTTCAGCGGGAAGATGAGACAGACATCTGTCAAGAATGTGGATAATATACATCGGTATATGAATCATATTAACTCCTCCGAAGTATATTTGCAACAGACTACATAATAAACCCATCGTTAAACCGGTAGAGTCAAACAAAGACACCGTGATATACAAATATGGATAAAGTAAGTCTAAATCACCGCCCACTATCATTTCCAATGATGCTTTCCAAGGATAGTGAGTTTTACTTGACAGACGCTAACAGGTAATATCTCCTTATACGTCTGATATCATCAAATAATAATTATCAATTTTGCTTAACAACAGGTTATGCGAATTTCTGTTGTAATCTAATAATATTTCAAGGCTACTTATTTTCGTTGAATACCTTGTTTTGCAAGCTTCTTCTTGCCGGTTCTTATCGAGGACTGGTATGTTTTCTGAACCGGTAGTACCTAGTGTATTAGTAGTACTTAGTGCAAATAACTAATACTTCTTACCTGCGTACATAAGTACATATAATTTTTATTTTAAACAAGTTTAGTATTAACCACATAGATATCTATAATATCTATTCGTGATATATAAGTTTGACGTGCTAAGGATGATTAAGTGATTAAGACTCCATGATGCATGAAGACTTAAAAGTGATTCGCTTGTTGACTTAACAAGATTAATCTATAAATTTTTACAAATCGAGTTGGTTTAATTCGTTTTAAAATAAAAAATAAATCGTGCGCAACATTTTTTCTAGTTATGTATTTAAAAGTAATTATCGATTTCATATTTGAGTATAATATATTTGTCTATGTAAATATATTGTTTTTGTTAATCATATATAATTATTAAATTGATGTAAATTATTAAGATTTGTAGCACCTCTGCGGAGAACTAACTGTGGAGAAACACCGTTATCTATACATTTTATTATTTTTTTTAAAGTTAAATGATTGAATTTCTGGTTAACGACGAGAACCAAGCATTACCGAGAAGGGCCAAACTGCAAATAACTAAAATAAAATATGTTTACACCGAAGTATTGGAAATTCGATCATAATTTATTATTTTATTTATTTCAAAAAATTGGTTACATTTGATAATTATATTATGATAAAATCTAAATGGTAAACTAGCTTTTGTACTCGTAATTGTAACCAACTTGATGTGAAACTGACAAACGCTATATTCGAGAGTTATATAAAGAATAAGTTAAAAATCACACTTTCAAGTACAAAACTATAAACTATTTAACAAATTATAAATTAAGTTCGGAATATACTATTAACGAAAAATGTTTAAATTGAGACTTTATTGAGGCTAAAGAATCAAATTCAGTCTGGGTACTGGGTCATGTTATACCTATAGCACATTCGGTGGATGGGCGAGTGTTGGCCAGTATTTGTTGAGAACCTTGGTAGATAGAAGATTCTGAGATTCTGCATGTGACTACTACTACGTGGAACGGAGATGCATATCTGTTTCAATAAAAATGGACTGTCAATGTTGGCATTTATAGCCTTAAATAGGAATGACAAATCTAACATATTTCTTCTACATTGTAATTTTTATAAATTTAGACGTGATTCATATAAATTTAGAGAGTGATATTTGTTACTTATGAACGTGAGATGGTACAAGAAACGTTTTTGTGACTGTTCAATTCTAGATGAGTGTACTTGGTAAGTAGGATTCCATAGAAGACTACAATATTCCAGGACAACTCGAGCCATCGCCTTATATATTAAAAAAGATATCGAAGGTTCCCTAAATATTTTTATTTGTTTTGCAATGAATTCAGACAAGCTTGAGGCCCTTCTTATTATATCATCATAATGAATACGAAAACTTAGCGTGCTGTCTATTATAACATGTAAATCACGAAAGGCGAAAGGCGTAGTCAAGGTCCTCGCCTTGGAAAACTATAATTTGGCATACTGGAACTGATCTGATGATGGAGCCAGGAGGTGGATAGTGGAACTTTTCAGTGGCTACTAGCAACCCCTCGAGTTCAGGCTCATATGATTCATGTTGACGAGTCAAATAGATTGGGCTTGGTAACGAGATGTTATAATAAGACTAAAAAGCTTTATAATTTTTAATGCTTGATAAAAACGTGTCTTTTAAACTCTACCTAAAAACTCTTTTAAATATGCGTTAAGAATAATTTGTTTATTATGTTATCGATTGAAGAACTTATTTCAAACCCTTTCTTAGCAAATAAATCTCTTTCGAAGCGGCAAAACTATGTATGAAATTCCCAGGGATTAAAATAAGTTCTTTGTTTGGCTTTAAAATGTAATGTATTTATTTACACGTTTGTTAATTTATGGTTTAAATTCACTTGTGTAGTAATAGTCGACGCCCTGAAGGCGAATTATGACACACATTCAGATCTTACCACGGCACATTTATGCATTACGTACAGTCATGTATAAAAGTTCGACGTTGCAAATAATTAACGATTTAAACTGTGTTTAATTTATTCAATCAACTCTCTACCGCAGCGCCGTTAACGAATCCGTATAGCTTATCATTGTTCTCAATTTCTCAAGCCCGGTTAAGCTGTAAAAGCCGTATATGCTGCAGGGCCCCCAAGGCTAACAGTACAATCAGATCGAAATCCGAGCCGAGGTCGGCCACTTTGGCACCCTAGGAACTAGTTGCATTGCTTTCGTGGCTGAGTGCCTAAAGCGCTCGCTCCCAAGCCCGGGTGAAGCTGTAAAAGCCATTCGAGTCTCTAGAGCCTTTATGGCTAATAGTATAGTCAGTTCGAAAAAAATACTCCCGTACAGCTTTTCAGATTGCTTAACGTTCATGGTTACTGCTCTGCTCCTTAGGGTCGTAACGTGAAGTTATACATCATATAAAACATACTTTTACTTACCTTCATATAAAATACACTTTTGTAGTGAAAACTTCTTTAGCACCGTTGTGATTTGAAACTCGATGAAACGCAAAAGCGACTGTAAAAGAGAACTATATACTCGTACATCTATAGGATTTAGCCTACGAGAGAATGAGATAGAATACATTTACATTATGCGCGGTTAATGCAAGTCCTAATTTTCATGATTGGGATCGCCGTCGGATTGGCCTAGTAGATCGGTGTGAGAAGACCAGACTTCATACGCAGAACGCGTGAATGGTCAATAGTTCGAATCCCGCTGATTTAGTATATTTAAAAAAGAATATAATTTTTTCTTTTCTGTAGGTTTCACTTCTGACACGTGTGGAACTGCTGCACACATTTTTTTTTCAATTCTAACTAACTATTACTTTTAGAGATTAGAGCGGTCTAACAAACAATCTCTTGAGATTAATAATATTAGAATGGATTAAAAAAATACTTTTTAAGAGTGCCACTAGAAATTATTAGCAATTAGCAACCACCCACGACTTTTTTCACGTTAATTTATACATACTATAAAACTCAACGTCTCTCTTTCTGTCTGTCCCATTATATTTTTTTCACCACTTATCTGATTTACATTGTTTTACCTTTAATTAATATATATGTTATCTGACCAGGTTATAGAATATATTTTGTAACATTAAGTTTAGTAACATACAAAATAAACAGTGACGATAATGGTGAATAAATTTGGAGAAATGACGGTTTTGGCGCCATTAAATGGCTTAAGCTGAGTAAACCATATAAGACATATCAAATTAATGTTAAAAAGAGATACAAAAAAGTCAGCGATAGCACATATCTATCTTCTAAAGATCACCCAAAATAAGCATTTTTGAGGCAGCATTATTCGCACGTGTGCTCGATCAACAGCATTCTATACTCCATGCGAGCGGAGCCGCGGGCACAGCTAGATAGAGTATAAAAATGAATAAGAATAAGAAATGCTCTATATTCCTCAGGAATAACCTAGCTTCCTATCAGTGTAAGAATTCTTAGAATCGCATCAATATTTCCTCCGAATATTTCTTACATACACGTAAACTTTAACTCTTTATAATAATTACAGTATAAATAGTCTAGTATATATATACATACATATATGTATATACATAATTACTTCTGTGAACAACATTGCTTATAAAATAAAGTGTAAATATTTAAATAATTTAAAAAAATGGTTTATCACATGATGTGCGTAAAGATTTTTGTTAAAATCGATTATGGAAAACTAACTAATGCTAACTTGGATAGTAATCAGTTGAAATTCTGCCCCAAATCATCTATTTACTCCAGGATCTTTAACAGGCCGCGGAAGGTAGTGGTAGTAAGCTCTACTATGGAGTCAAGAGGTCGGAAGTTCGATCCCTGCACATGACTGACTTTTGTGTAATGAGCACAACCATCATTTGTGAATCTGAGTCTTAAATATCTATAATAATAGTATGATAATTTGTAATAATATAAAAAAAAAACTACTTAATAATGTTTATTAAAACTTTCGTTTCTCACTGTACCGTTTAGTAACCTCAGAATACAAATGAGTGACGCCTGCACACGACCAAAGTGATATACGATGACTCAGCGCTCGTAAGATAAATGACAAGCTACATTGTTGTCTAAACACCTTAACGCCTATTACATCTTATTAATCTATCCCAACTTTGTGCCTTTCTTAAAGCTAAGAAAAACAGAATAGATATCTTTAATCAGTTTTATAGAATTGATGTTAATCTGCATTTTGGAATTAAAAGCAAATCAAGTCTAACCCAGTTTAGTCAGATCTACAAATATTTATCCGCCATTTGATCAAAGCTCTTGAACCGTGCTGAACACACGCATAAACCCATAAACCAGAAACTTACAAACCGCTGACATCTGATTCTATGTAAAAAAATTTGTTGTGGAAGAAAACCTATAATGTTTTAGATACTTTTGTCCAACACTTTATCAGACAAAATCAAACGTTCCTTATCTCTTACTATTTTATTGTCTATTACAATTTTATATTAATTCTTAAATATATTACATTCACTAGCGGTTTACACATTAAAGACTGTAGAATAGAATAGACACACATTGAGTTGACAGCTATAATTACAATCAATCATATAATTATTTAAAATCAGAATTGTTCTAATTAGATAATCATATAACAACAAATACATTAGTCATCTCTAAAGACTGATAGGACAAGCTTTTAAAAATAATTGTAAAAACCGAACTCTCTTTTGTTACAGAAACAGTACTGCAATTTACAGAATGAAATCTGCTGTAGAATCGTAAATTCAGGATCAACTGGATCTGGCAATCTCCAAGGCTCTTTCGACTCCACATCGACAAACCTCAACGGAGGTTCAAATGTATTCTCAACCAGTTCTGGTCAAAACTTCGGCAGCCAAGGATCCTCGTCTTTTGGAAGTGGCTTTGATTCGGTCAACCGGGAGTCCAGCAATTTCGGTGCTAAAGGAACCTTTGGATCAAGCTCAAACTCTTTCGGCGCATCGAGAGGTAACAAATACGGATCTACTGGACTCGGATCTACTGGACTCGGATCTACTGGTTCGTCTATCTCACCAACAACACCAAATTTTGGATCAACAAACTTCAGAAATGACATTTCTAAATCGACAAGTCAACCAAACTTCATCGAAACTGATTCCTCCTCTGCTGGTAGCGAGAGTTCTGGATCATTTGGACCAGGACAACCTTACCTTCCACCAGTATCGAGCACTAATTTCGCAAGTCCGACAACTCCTGCACCCTTTGTTACCACTCCCACTTTCACACCCCGTCCGATCACCCCAAGACCATCTTCGACAGTTAAACCAACTTATCTCCCTCCTGTATCGTCTACATCTGGTCCTGGTTACCTACCCCCTTACCCCACGGGTGAGGCTTCGAACCCACAAGAAACTCGTGTGCCTACACCCGGCCCTAACTACAGCGATGGTCAGTTATACTTGGATGTTTCACGACAACCTACAGTAAGGCCTGGCAGACCAGTATCTCCTCCCCTCGCCCCGCGTAAGTATTTACCTTAAGAACACATTAATACTCAAAATGTATAGTCAGTAAACATTTCTCTTAAATAGTTCGTAATTTTCCCAGTATCACGTAACATCAGTGTATCAGATTTTTTCACATTTCATGATTAGCATTTAACTTTTATAAAACCAGATGGAATTTATGTAATTACGGTCATCTTATTTAAGTCTCTATAGTTTAGAAACATATTTTTCCTTTTTTTAAAGACTATTTTACTAATATCAAGTAGTTACAAAGTCGTTTCTGTTTAATAGGTGATATACCAGCTGGATGCGCTGCTGCCTTGAAATGCACTGCGATTGAATACTGTACTGCTGAAGGTGTTATATCAACAACTCCTGTGGTACTGACTAGAGACCAGGAATCTTACAGAGTTCCCTTAACGGTAATTTTATATGGTTTTATGTCAAATGTAGTACATGTTACACATTAGTTTTGAGCTCTGATCGAACGAATGTAAACTCAGTCAGGCTGTAATTGGAAAAGTTTTAAATCAAGAGTGCTTTTAAACGATGTAGTTCTTTCTGCATATAACTTATAGCGTAGTAGTTCCAAAATATTCATTGGCCCATTTCAAAATTGGCATCAACCAAATACAATATACCTAAAAGTTGTAGATGCAAAATTTTTAAGACTATGTGGTAGTAGCATTTCACATACAATTATTATCAAAGTTATAGATTCTTTTTAACACACTATTTCTTTTCAAATATATAGTAGATGAGAGTATGAAAGTTTGTGGTAATGTGCTACAGCGCTGTGTGGTAATACCACTCTACATAGCATCTGCTGAGTTTGTACCATTCGATGGTATATCATTTATTTATTCACCAGGACTGTAAAAACGTAGAAACTGGACTCATCGGTAAATGCTGTCGTGACCCGACATACACTGATCCCTGGCCAACGAACCAACTTGGTAAATGGGTTCCCGGTGTATTCGGAGGAGACGATGGGAGATACGTACCAGACAGTCGCGGAAGCCCAAGCACCAACGTTCGCCCTCAAGTATCAACAAGACCAACAGACAGAACGGGATCTGTAATCAAGAACACTTTCATGTAAGTAGAATAATAGTATGTATTAAAAACATTGAATATTAATATCGAAATATTATCTATAATATTATTTTCTCCAGAACAACACCAAAACCAACTTCACCAACCTTTGGACCAAACCAAAACACTCCAGGTTATCCATCATCAACAGTGACACCATTTGTACAGAATAACCAGTATGATGTTATCGGTCAAGGCCAGTACGGTAAGAAAGGTGTTGGCGTAGTTGGACAAAAAGGTTTCGGAAGTATTGGTGTAGGCCAAACTGGGCAAGTAAGCCAAACTGGTGTAGGTCAAGGAACTCAATTTGGCGTTGGTCAGGAAGGACAAACTGGAGTTGGCACTATCCAAAGAGGACAGACAGGCCAGTTTGGTGTTGGACAAGGAACCCAATTTGGCGTCGGACAAGGAACCCAATTCGGTGTTGGACAAGGAACCCAATTCGGTGTCGGACAAGGAACCAAATTTGGTGTTGGCCAAGTAACTCAATCAGGTGTCGGAGTAATTGGCACAGGACAGAGAGGTCAAGCCGGTCAATTTGGAATTGGTCAAGGAACGCAAGTAGGCGTCGGTCAAATAGAAAAATCTGGCGTTGGAATTGGAAGCACAGTTCAAAGAGGTCAGTATGGTGTCGGTCAAGTTGGCACTATTCCACTGAACCGAGACAAAGATTGTCTTTAATTAGATATACTTCGGTACATTTAGCCAATATAATCAAAAATTGTGACTGACCTGAAATGATTTACCAATTTCACTTTAGTCAATAAAGTAATTTAAAACATGCTTGCAAAATTTTTGCAATAAATTTTATATTGATAGCTATATATTATCCAAAACTCGATAAACTATTCCTATCATAATAAGAATTGCTGCATTTTTTGCATATATATGTAATATATTATGCTCCAAATTATTAATTTATTTCTAAATATACTAACGATGATTGATTTTATTGATGTTGTAAATTTCGGTATTTCATGTTTTAGTTTTAAATTGACATATTTACGATCGCAATATCGAATCACAAATGTAGTTTTATTACGAAATAAACGATCTAGATAGCATGAAATCGTTTAGAAATATATAACATCTTTTTCTTTCGTGTCGACAGTGCTGTCGAGACCCTAAGGTCAACTACAATTTTATTGTGAAAGATCCATATGGATGGGAATGTTATGAGCCGTTCAGATTGAAGCGATTATTAGATATTAAATAATCTCGTAAAATTTATAATCTTATATAAAAAAATGACCATTAGTAAATTTAAAAACATGAGAAAGTCTGTCCTTCACACTTCCCTTCGAGGGAGTGTACAAATTTCCACTTCATTTCAGTTTTGTAGCTTTTAAATAGCGAGAAATCTACTCGTTTATTTTTAATGAAATATTTTGACATGTTTAGGTACCCAAGGGCAATTCGGTAAGGGAACACAAACGACCCAATTGCAAGGACAAGGATTTGTTCAGGGCGGTGGACAAGGTATAGTACAAGGAATTGGTACAGGCATCTTGCAAGGCCAAGGTACGGGACAGGTTACTGGAATAGGCCAAGGTGTTAGACAAGGTGTTGGACAGCAGACAACAACGTCACAATACGGAGTTGGTCAATACGGTCAAGGAAACGTTGGGCAAGGACAGGTGGGTTAAAATAATATAATTACGATACAATAATTGTATGATAAAGTCGCAAATATATTTGATATTGGATACAGTAATTATCGTTTGCGATTGTACCTTGTGAGTGACTGATGATGAATAACAATAAATTTGATGATTGATAGAATATGTTGCCGAACGTGAAATATGTAATTAGAATATACTGATGTAACTAACAAAGTAAGGCAGATACACAAGACATAGTAGAAAACTATACATAATGATACAAAATAATACTAGTTACATAAAATAAAACATGACACTATTAGTAATAAAGATCTAAATTTTAAAACATTTCAAGTTCATCACATTTTTTACGACGAAATTTTATGATAGGTAAGATGCATCTTTGGATAGAGAGCTAAGGCATAGATAAACTTCTTAGGAATATACTTCTACCCCGCAAAAGATCGCAGCCAAATAAACTTGTGTTGTATTTCTGTAGTGAGTAACGTTCTCAGAGCTCCTTGGGGTAGTGGGTACAAAATCAGGAACGCGCTCTCTTGTGATAAGTTTGAATCTTTGGTGTTACAAGCGTCCGCTACGGTAACCGATTGCAATCAGGCGCACACTTCTTTGCCACTTTAATAGTAAGAATAATATCTATAGTATAGTATAATAGCTGGGCAAAGGCCTTTTCCTAAGGAAAGGTATGGGCTTTATCATCATGCCAGTCCACGATGTATTGATGATTTCAAACACCGAGAAATCAATGCTTCTATATTTTTCCCACGTATAGTGGTACTATAAGAAAATTTCCTCCAGATGTTTTCAGCCGATAGTGTTACCAATTTGAATTAGTAAACGTGTAGTCCGAAAAAATTCGCTGATCTAAATCACTCGATCATCATGATCATGACGTGATCATCTTAGTTGTAGAAAAAACTATAAGACACTTTAAGTTGTAGGTTACTACTTTGAGGTTTCCAAAAAATATCTCATGATACAACCGAATTGTATTAAAAATCTTGCAATGTTCAAAGGGATGCTTAATAGTCCGAATGGTAGTATCGTCACTGGGGCATTTGTCATCCTTGATGATTTTGAATCTGTGTTATCATTGTTTGGTGAATGCGCGTACCGTGAGTGGTTACATAAATGTGAAAGAGTTAGTGTTAATTTAAAAAGTGTGTTGTTATCAGCGAGAATTGGTGGAGATTGTGTTGTGTACTGTCCTTTTGTCACACTTTAATATCTGAAATACCAGATGTTATGTTTCTCTTCATTTTGTAATCATTAAAACAGGATAGAGAAAAGGTAAAGGAGATAAGATATAGTCATTAAATATGCGTCAAGGATCATGGTGCTACTAAAATTTTTTGAGTTCTTTCGCATCAAGCACGATGCGTAGTATCTACGAAGTAGTCGTTTTTGATTCTAGTACGCATAAGCCTATGTCTAGAATACATTAAAGATTCTTTGACTAAATCAATGAACAAAATATAAGTTAATATATAATGGATTATCGTTAACTATTTTATGGCATAAGTTATGTTTTCATAAAATTATCTGGCTCGCTAATTATTTAACTTTGTTGATTTTTGCTAATAAATTATAAGTTATTTTTTAGTTTAGACTATTAATTAGTTCTGTTAGCTTTTTAACAGATGCATTTAGAAATCTTTTAGAAATTGCATAGAAAATGCATTTAGAAATTTAGAAATCTTATAAAACATTGATAAATTTTGAAGAGTAAAGCTGTGGTTTTAAACCTGAACACACGTCGTTAACTTAAATTTTATATCTTTAACAGGTAGGTCAAAATGGATATGACGTTAGTGGCACTGGCACCGGAATCAAAACAGGTCAGGGGCAAATCGTTTCTCAAGGTACTGGAACTGGCGTGCAGCAAGGAATTGGAGCAGGACTGGTCACAGAACAAGGGTTTGGAGTAACTCAGGGTGTTGGCCAAGGAATCATCGCTGGCGGCGGTCAGGGACAATACGATCAAAGCGGCAGCCAAAGTGAACTTAATCAGGGTGGTAGATTCGGAGTTGGATTCACACAAGGAGGCGGCTCCCGTGTTACTGGTGGTAGAGGAAGTGGTGTAAATCAAGGTACATGAGCAATTACATTTTATAATACCTACAGCTTATTTTCAATCTCATCTGATAACAAAACGAGATGAAGGATGATAAATTACGATTGTGCAATTTGATCATTATTTATATAGCCAGTAATTCTAGTTGCTCTTTTTTACTTCTTACTACCTAGAACCGGGACTTATGTAAGAAAACTTAATCGACTATTGAAAATAATCTATGTGAAATGCCTTTCTGTAAGAAAACCAAAGTGTATATATTACTAAATGTTAGAACAACAAGTATCTGAGAATCTAAAATATAAACCTTACATCTTTAAAACCTGTCTTAACTCTTCGTTATAGATAGATGGTATTTAGTCCCATAATGTAACTCTAGATTCTAGAAGTTTCTTAAAACTAAATGCATCTGATAAGCTGCAATATAGCAGGTAGGGAAACTTAAGTGAAATGTAATAAGTTTTCATGAATTTTGTTTATATAAATCCTTAAATATAAATAACAACATAAAATCTAAAACCCATATTAGAACCAATATTTTTATTGCAGGCTTCGGAACTGGCGTCAGATATCAAACTGGTCAACAAATCATTTCTGGACGTGGCCAGGCTGTAGTCCAAGGACAAGGTGAAACCGTTCAACAAGGACAGGGTCAAATAGTAACCCAGGGACAAGGACAAATTGTGACTCAGGGACAAGGTCAATATATTAAACAAGGTGGAGGTCAATATACTATTCCAGGAACTGTCACCCAAGGTGAAGGTGAAGCTGTTGAGCAAGGAAGTGGTACAATCATTACACAAGGAGAAGGACAAACAATCACTCAAGGTGGAGGTTTCGCTGTAACTCAAGGACAAGGTCAAATTGTAAAACAAGGGGGAGGCGTGATTGTCACCCAAGGCAAAGGTCAGGGTATCAAGCAAAGCGGAGGTCAAATCGTTACGCAAGGAGGAGGTCAAATCATTACTCAAGGCGGAGGTCAATATGTGACACAGGGTGGTGGGCAGTATGTCAAACAGGGCCAAGGACAGTACATCACTCAGGGACAAGGTCAAACGGTTTTGCAAGGTTTCGGAACAGGGATCAAGCAAGGACAAGGTTACCTGGTGTCGCAAGGAGGTGGTTTTGGAGGAGAACGTGAATATAGTGCATCAACGCAACGAGTGTTCCTACAAAAATACTCAGGAAATGGACAGTGTGGTCTATTGAACGTAAGTAATTTGAATTTATATTATTGACTCAATACAGTCTGCTCGATAATCAATTTTCTCACGACGTTTACTTTCACCAGAAAATATATGTTATACGATTATTTTGCACTTAAAATTTAAATTCATTAGATCGTCTTTATACGGTGGGATCTAATCCAATCTTTTTGGAATTTTAACTTAAACATGTGACATGTGCTTACTTTCATTGTTGTGATGTCATTGTCCACTCTGATCAAAGACAGAATCAGGACGTTAATAAGTACAATAAAAATTAACCTTTCCTATTCGTCTCTAAAAAAAATTTTACTTTATGTTTGACCCGTTTTTGTCTTTCTAATTTGTCAAATCTTAAAAGTTTTATATATTGCTTTAGTGTCACATATGGTTACAATAATTTAAATTTTAATTTTAATTATCAATTTAACGCTAAAGCCGCGTATCAAAAGAAAGATTAAGGTCATTCAAAGGGCAATAGAGTATATTATGCTAAGTCTATGCTCGAAGTTTCTGTACGTGATCGAATCAAAAATGAAGGGATCCACAGTAGAACTAAAGTCATCGACATAGCCTTTAGAATTCCTAGACTTAAGTAGCAGTAGACGGATGACGTAGCTCGTAGAATGGATAACCGAGGTGACCGAAGGGTTCTTAAGAAGCGATCACGTGTCTGAATACGCAGCGTGAGCAGACCTGCCACAAGGTGGACAGACAATCTAGTGAAGGTTGCGGGAACCCGCTGGATACAAGCAGCGCAGGACCGGTCGTTGTAGTGATCTTTGAGGGGAGACCTATGTCCAGTATTGGACGTCTTTCGGCTGAATGGATTGACAGATGGATATCGTACTAACATACTGGAACAAACACATCAAACAAAAGAAGTTGTTTAACCCGTAGACGTCAGAGAGAATGTTAAGTATTTCGGCTCTCATAGATTTCCGAGGACATGCCCAACCAATGACAAGTTCAAACTCCAACTAAGTCATTTCCACTACGACCTTTTACAATGATATCACAAACATTACTAACCATTATAATTATAACCCACACCAACCGAGTTATGTATAATCGAAAAGTTCTGAATATTTTGGTCGTAATATTATTTATTACTATATATTGCAACCGGTCACAAATAATGAATAATATTAAATATTATCATAATTTAATATTTAAATTAGCATAGTTACAATAAGTCCAAATCGTTGAAAACCGAAAAAATACTTCTTCAATTCAAATGTTACTCTCTGTATACTAGCTGTGCCCCCAGTTTCACCCACGTATAATTTAAAAGAAATCGCTAATTGATTATTCATAATACTTCAGTATAGATATTATTTTTATCGGGCGGCTAAGGTTATGCGTCACAACTCACACGGCTCGTTCGTACACCTATAGTTATAGACTCGAGCTTAGTGTTGAATTAATTTTTAATTTACATTACCTCCCACACTATGCGTTCAAAAAACATGCTATAAAGGACAAAGTTTATCTTCATAAAATTATCTTTAGGATGAAGTAATTCACGTTCGTAAGAATTAATATGCTATCCCTAATAATAATGCTCATAAATCATTTTTTAATTTATAATACATGTTTGTTACAAAATAACTTATTGTGGTTTATATGTATATTATAAGAGATAGGCATATCACGGACTTTTTTCAAATGTACTAAGAAGATTATTTTTGTAGAATATTGTATTTACGTATTACTAACCATTACGCCAGCGCACGTGGATAAAGCAGTTAGTGTGCATTATTGGTGGCATTTTGCATGATATAGTTTGGTTATTGTGCATTCATGAAGTGGATTATAATATTAACTGGTAACATGCATTTTGAGATTTCACAAAAACTCTCTAGATAGTTCTAACCAGGGAGCCACCATCTTGTTGTACCTACCAACTTTGAATATAAAAAATACTACGAAGACAAACACATTGACACTGGCAAGTGCTTTTTGCGGCGCCAAAACAAGAAGAAGACAGATTAAGATCCCCACAAAACTCACAGTTTTCATGTCGTTGTGGTCAACAATTATTTCAATTTGAGAAATCAATGCCCACTTATGGGCCTGAATATTATTCTATTATATAATTTCATAATTTTCGTTGTAAACATAATTTTAAAGGCCATTCAATAAATAGGGAGTCATTTCATCATACACTCGGTGAGTTTTTAATGACGCTGTCGTCCTCACCTTTATGATTTTGAGTTATTGATTTTGCAAACAGAGTTATAAATAAATAATTAATTACGTGATTGATTGTTATTAATGTTAGATTGATTGGTTATTTGGTAATGTGTTATTGGATGTCTCTAGCTCACAATATTTATTCAAAATAATATAACTTTACATAGTCTGTAGATAAATAATGCCATTAGATATCTTTGTTTCTTTCTTTAAATCTGGAAGAAATTTTATTAAAAGATATTTGGGTTATTTTTGTATTAGATATTTACGTCACTGCACGTTCATAAGGAAAATAGATCAGAGAAATATAAGAAAGATAGAACCTATAGCGCGTTAGTGTAAAACTTTTAACAATGGTCTGCAATATTGTTAAAGCTATGTTTGAAGATTGCATGATTAAAAGAAATATTGTGTGGTTTTATGAAATCACGATAAAGTAATACTTTATAAATAAAAAATAATAAAGCTTTAAAGCTAAGAGCAATATTTATTTAAATCATTGAATCGTTGTCAACTTTAATTATTCTATCAATAACTTCATCTTCGCCTCGAGTCTCAGTTCCCTACTCCACGGCCTGCTGTAATGCGATGCGATAGATGAACGAAATTTTTTGGGGCGATAGAATAAAAGTTTCACACAACTTGGCTTCATGGTCTTGCTAGATACAAATACCTTGCCTTTTCCTTCATTAAATTGAAGAACTATACCAAAAAACCTGTGAAACGGTAAATAATGAAGTTTCTCACACATTCTACTTGTCTTTTTCCTACGATCTCTAAGTTTTACTCGACACAATTGCTTAAAAAAGCATTATTCAGTTTAAAAAATTAATTAATATAGATTTTTATATAAAATTTATTCTTATCGCATTTTATTAAGGAAAGTAATAAATAGGTATAAAACAGATGCAATGATTTATGAACATTACGTATTTTTCGTTTTCTGGACGCATTTACTGTGCAATCAACTAATTCGTTCGTTCTCCGTGATTGTTTACTACAGCAGCGAAAACAAATCTGTGCGACCTCGTTTGAAATGGTTGTTCCAGTATGATTTATGTTTCATTGTATAGTTTGTACATTTATTAGAAAATCATAAATTATTAGGAATTTTCTTTTGTCAACAGCCTCAAAGGCCATACGGTAATCGCAACGAGCTGGAAGTCGACTTCGCCGAGATCCCATGGCAAGCTATGGTACTCCTTCAGACGAACCGAAGCCTCCTATGCGGCGGTGTCATCACCAGACCCGAAGTGGTTGTCACTTCTGCGTCATGCGTAGATGGGTGAGTTCCCTCCAATCCGATTTCTTCTTTCATTCTGCTTAGATGTTGTGCATATAAACCAACAAAAACCTTAAATTATACGTAGACAGAGATGGAACTAGACAGAGATCGCGTAACCGGATCGCGGGTGTGAGATAGCGATAGTCTTTGATTATAGGCGATAGTGTTATCATTTTATTCAGTCTCCATCAAATTTACCATCGCACAATTTACATCATTTGTGTTTAAAAAAAAACTACGACAAAACACTCTCAACCTCGACTACTTTGACAAATCGACGGCTCCCACGCATAAGGTCGTAAGGAAAAAAACGATATTTTTCAGGAGAGCTATTTTTGTAAACGTTACTGATATAATTCATTTGTGTAATTCAAAAACTCATAATTTATAGAGGTATTCAGGAATTCAGTAATTAGGGCTCAGGAATGTTTAATACGGTATATTATGGTTCTAATGGCACAAAAATACAATTTACTCAAAAAATGTGTTTCGACTTTATGCGTGGGAGCCGTCGAAATGTGGCGCTTGTAGCACCAAAAAGTCGTTACTGCGATAGAAACAGAAATGTCGCTGTTTCAGTTTGTTGCTCTCTCTACGCAACTATATGACTAGAGTTGCCATCTCTTAGCAAATAAAGTAATAAAGATAGGAAAAAGTGCATTGTATCAAAATAAAGTATGTTAAAAAGTATCAGTGGAACAGAATGGAACAGATAGACGGTGCGAGGGACTTTGTTTTATAATATGTAATCATATCTCACGATAATGATAAACTGCCGAAAATAGGTACTTGATTTTACATAGTTTGATTTAATTTCGACAACAAAAACAAGACATGCTTACACTCTTGTTTCCACCGATATTTTACGACATACTTTATTTTGATGACAATAGTGTAAGTAAGCATGTCTTGTTTTTGTTGATTAAAACAAAAATCTTGTCTTGTGACAGTCTCCTCTTAGGCTACAACGTCACACAACAACAGGTGATTGTGGTCAAACGATAAAGAAGTCTCATCTTTGCAGGCTTGATGCAAAGAACGTCCTAATAAAGGGCGGTGAATGGAAACTGGGCATCGATGATGAACCATTGCCGTTCCAAATCGTCCAGGTCAAGACTATACTCCGCCATCCGGAATACAGACGTGGCAGCTTGAAATACGACGTGGCTATCTTAGTTTTGACTGAGAACTTACGCTTCGCTCAGAACATCCAACCGATCTGCCTCCCAAGCGTCGATGATACCCTAGATGCCTTCTATAATGGTGCTGGACAGAGCATCGTCACCGGTTGGGGCAAGGTCGTTCTTCAAGGTAAGTTTATCAATT
Source organism: Saturnia pavonia (assembly GCA_947532125.1). NCBI lineage: Eukaryota > Metazoa > Arthropoda > Insecta > Lepidoptera > Saturniidae > Saturnia > Saturnia pavonia. The sequence goes on from OX383922.1 coordinate 3,524,232, forward strand.
TAGTAATATATATTTTACAAAAATCTTTCTGAGGCAGCAGCGGCAGCATTGACAATAAGTAAGAATGTTTTGTTTAGGGTTATTCCCAGTGACTTTCAGCCTCACTTGTCTGATCAAATTGTTAACTGATCGGGACGTCCACCGGGTCCGGTTGCTCGACAGATAATGATAATCTCTCAGGGTCCCGACACAGTAGGCAGCCTCGGATGATCTCAATAATTCGTGCGGGTCAATAGTAAAATCAATAGTACTAATACTAGATCAATAGTACGGTTTCCATCATATAAATTTGTTATAATTTCCATATAATTTTTTTTAAGTTATTCGGATTTAGATTGTTCCAAGTAGAGCTGCCAAAATGTGTGATGTTCAAAATATTCAAAAAGCTGAAAAATGTGTGCGAGATGTCATTTTACTCGTTTTCTGGTACGGTTAAATTTTTGGGCAGAAGTGGAAATGTACACACGTTACAATGCATTCAAAAAAAAGTTGATACTAAAATTATTTTATAGTCATCATAAAAATAGAGACATTGTCCATCAATTCAAATTTCACATTTCACGTTTAGTGCTTTTCAAAATTAGGTAGTTCAGTAGGTTTATATAATCCATGACCTTCCTCAATAGATAAGCTATGTGATACAAAAATAGTAGTTCCAGAGATTAGCGCTTTCAAAGAAACAAATAAAAGAGCTTTGTGATATTAGTGTATATAGGATTTCAAACTTCGATTGAAAGTTCGTCCCCCATTTCAGCCTTACAATGTTATTAAGGTCACATCGGTTTTTTTAATCAAATTTAACTGCCATGATATACATTAAAAAAATACAATAAAGCCAAAAATGGTATTTAATAGGTTTGTTATAACAATAATTAAAACCAAACAAGCAGGAATCAATTATAACATGTTCAATTATACGGGCACACCTATTGACTCAGATATTTTAGGCAAGGTCGGAGATAAAACGCCGCTTCAAGTTTACGATAGTTCAAACGTCTTCTTCGATTAAATTATCCAATTAGTATGCGGTATAGGGATTGGACATCACTAACAACTGGCCCCGCAGACGTTATTCCCCGCTTTGACCACAACGCCACCTATCGCTTTCAGGAATAGCACGAAAACCTTTTCCATGAAAATACACTTATATCTTCACTTATATCTTTCATGGTGATCGGTCAAACGGTTTTGGAGTGTTTCAATCATAACAACATTCATTTTTGTATACATAAATTATGCATGTGTACCTACAGTTAACTCCAAACACATGAATTTACCGATTACTACCCAGCTCCAAAAGGTTATAGCGTGAAGTCATAGAGCTCAGAGTCTTCCTCAATGAATGGGTTAAGAGTTTTTCAAATCGCACTGGTAGTTCTATAGATTTGATTTGCCCTTTTAAAAAAACAAATAGAACATACTAGAATTTAGCAACCGCAATAACACATGTCACTGAATGACACATGACACATTTAATAATTATTATCTTCTTACTTTATTATTATCTTATTTTTTCCTCTAATAATTAATTTAAAATAATATTGTGGGCATTGTTATTAGAGATAAATTAAAATATAAACATTTTTAACGATCTTACATTAACATTTTTAATTATTAGTATTATCATGTGTTGAGCCGAGTTGCTGATTGCGTGTAATTTTGATTATTAATGAAAGTATAAGGGCAGGTTTTCAATTTTCCAGCCTGTAAAACCCAGTGCTGTGTGGTAAAGTAGATAATACCATGCCACGTAACATCAGATGAGTCTGTCCCATTGCCAAATTGTTTATGTAGGCTATATATATATAGGTTTCATTTTATTTTTAACTAGCTCTGGAAACCCTACTCACCGCAGAAACACAACACTAGGTTATTTGACTTCGATCTTCTGTAGGGTGGAGGTATTCCACCAGTCGGGCTGGTACCCAAGTTGAGAGAAATCTCCTAAGAAATTTATCTGTGCCTTACCTCTCTTAAAATCCACACTCTTTATAATATTAGTAAAGATTAATATATAGTAGATTACTTACATAATTATCGTTGAAAACGAAATTTTGTCCGATGTTTATAGGAAAGGAAAGTGTGAATGTATTACAAGTCTGGGTCAATGCCGGTGTTGTAGCGTCAGTTGAAAAAGCTTAATAACACAAAAAAATAAATAAAGAATAACAATGATTATATTATATATGAGTATATAAAAAACTATTACATTGAAATTTAATAATGTAAATTAAACTATTAAGCTAAACAAAGGAGTCCTTGTTATCGTTCTTTCGGTTGATCTTTACCCGGCGTAAAGTTAGAAATAACCATTGAATTTACGGACAGATTTATTGTTAATATAGATTTAAAATATATTGGAAATTATTCAAACAACGTATGAATTTGAATTAAATTTATTCATTAAAACGCTTTGTATGTAAATTGTCGTTTAACGATCTTTATATAGCCTTGTGGTTTACCGCGCCGACGAAAATTATCAACTTCGGAATGCGTTTTTAAATATTTGTCCCGTTTTTAAGTTAAATTAAAAACATGCAGCATCGCAAAAGAATTTCGCAAGTCTAACTAAAGTTTTTGGAGGAATTTTGATGTGTCATATAATTCGATCCTATATTACGTAATATTAGTGACGTTTTGCGTGATATAGGGCCGATTTTTCAATCGTCAGGTTTTTTATACGAGGAATAATTTTGACGTTTTGACAGATAATGTATGGGACCCCGGTCAAAATTTAAAAATTATTCCTCTAGTAAAGTTATCTGTTGGTTGAAAAATCGGCCCATAGTTTGGTTATTGTGTATACGCGAAGTGAACTATAAAACCAGGGAAATGGTTATCGAGTTTGCACCAAACCTCCCTAGATTGTTGTATCAAGAGAATTACCATCTTGTTAGATTCAACATTGAAAATTACATACGACTACGGAATTAGGCATCTGAACCTTGACACTGTCCTTTTGCGTCGCTAAAATTACACGAAGAGGAAACCTAGTTTTTTGCAAGTTCAAAATAATGTAGGGTTTAGACCTACCAGTTTTTGTAATAATAAGGCGGCATAGTATAATTATTTTTTTTTGTTTTACCTTTATTTTGTTTAATTTATTCTGCTATCTCTACAGTTTGGAACAAACTAACTGAAAACTTGTTTTTCGTCACTACTGACCGACACTCATACGAAATATAATATATACCTATACATACATATAAACGGTCATATGACATTGTGTAACAATCTTGTTATGGAACATCCAAACTATTGTGTGTATTGTTTTTTATACGAGGTACACCCTTTAAACATTAAATTACACTTAAAAACCTTAGATTTTGCAAATATAAGCGGGATCTATTCTGATAACGATTTACGTAGGCCGATAGCACATATGGAAATGGTCTCGTATTCCTATCTCTTTCTAACACATGCAAATACTATTATGCTCTGTCTCTTTCGAGCTTCCGACCTATGTTTATTAAATACATGGTACTGTACATAGGCTTGCCATTAGGCACAACGCAGTCAATTTGCCATGCTACTATTTTAAAAAGGATTTAGTTGAAAAGACTCGCGTGGCAAAGCGTGATGCCATCTTACGAACTTTCCTTTCGGCACAGTAACACTATTACTTTTTCACAAACTTAGTATCTCATTTCAACTGTCAAAAATTGCCAAAATCCTACCATTAATAGTTGAAGAATTGTTTCAATTTTTTTAGTATAATTTAACTTTTACAGTTATAAAGTGGAAGTGACTATACAATACATCAATGAAATGTCCTTCCTCAAGACCAATAAATATTTATTTGTTAATTGATTTGGCAAATAAAATATTTTTTGTGGAATGTGAATCTCAATGACAAATGACTTCATATTATACTATTCTTGGATGTCGAACAGCTTGTATACATAATTTTAAAACAATGAACGCTCTGCTTTTTCGTTCGGACATAGCTTCTAATGATGCATGTGCAATTCTTGTAAACGATTTTGGACGAAAGAAGACATCAGACAGAAATCAGACAAATAGCGAGAAGAAATCGCGTTCTAAAGGTTCCGTTTTTTATGCATATTTTTAACGTTTCTCCACAATCTCACCTGATGTGAAATGACGATGTGGCCTCGGATGGTAACACTCTTACCATAGATGGACTAGCTTTCAAGTACAGCTGCTAGAACACACCTATAGGTGCTTGGCGACAGATTTTCAACTTGAGGGTGGTAGCTAGTTAGCATTAGAAAATTCTCTGTCACTATGAAATGGATACATCAAGATCTTTTCCTTCACCGAAAACTGAGGCTTAATGCAGGGGTTCGAACTCACGCCGATCGACGCGGTGTCCTTTCCTTAAACTCTACCACTGAGCCATCATTACTTCAAAATTATAAGATGTTATACATAAACATTGTTTGTATATTAACCTTACATTCTCCAGTGTCTCAGTCGTATGTAATTAAAAGAAAACACAAATGTGGCGCGTCATAATTGCACACGAGGTTTGAACTTTACTACCTTCAGGTGTATTTCTTAACTTATGCTGAAAGTCCTTCCTTCATGGCAAATTACAAGACTGATGGTCCCCAAAAGTAGCCTATAAGTTTTGATAATCGGTCAATGAGCGGAACTTTTAGTATGTAGGGGCTTTATCTCTTTATTACGTAAACTTAGATACTGGAAGTACTTCCAGTGTACAAAATTTCATTAAAATCAGTTGCTTTTATAGTAATTCTTTTTTTACAATTTCTATAAGTAATATTAAAAATTCTTATAGCCTATCATTTGAGCAATGACTTAAGCTTTCCGTGTACAAAAATCGAGTTTTGAGTTATATCCGAACAGACAAACAGCCACAGAGACGAAAAAATTATGTTTATGTCGTTTTTATATAGAACGACTATAAGGAAATTTGAAAAAAAGCATGGACGTACAGACAGAACTACTACTTTATTAATATAAATATAATTAGCTGTACCCGCGGCTCCGCTCGCGTTCTATAGAATGCCGTCGGTTGAATACACGCGCGAATCGAGCTTCCCTCCCTGCCATACACAGCAGTCTCCTGTCAGTTATTTTAAACACAAAAATGCTTATTGTGGGTGATCCTTAGAAGATACACATATGCTATCGTGACTTTTTCGTAGGTCTTTTTAAAATTTAAAATTATGTACAATATTAATTTGATATATCTCATATACTTTACTCAGCGTAAGCCATTTAAGCAACTCAAATGCGTCTTTTTTCGTATGTTACTTTATCTTAGCAAAATATGTCCTATAACTTGACCAGAAAACATAGCTATGAATTAAAATAAAACACGCTTAAATCAGATTAGTGGTTTTCGCGTGAAAAGAAAATAAACGGGCAGACAGACGGAGACACGTTGACTTTTATAATATATATGTATAGAATACGCGGAAAATTTACGGTTCTATTATTCATTACGAAACAGTCGCCTTGAGGTCCTCACAAATCAATATTATTGATTCATCATAATAATAAACTAATTAATTAATTATACATTCCATATATGTATGCTTATTGTAGTTTTTATCCATATATATTTTTTAAATTACTTACTTGTTTTCGATGACCTTAACCGTTCACACCGGACCGTAACGTAGACGTTGTCTGCTTTTATAATCTTTATTTTATTAAAATAACTATGATTTAGTTGATAGAAATTGTGCAGGATTTGACTACAAATATTCACGATCATCTACAAATTTTAAGCTGTAACGAAGCAATCATGCTGCAATGTTGTAATCTGAAGTGTTGGAAACACGTACTGGTATACAAGCCGTTCTAATTCAGCTCTGAGAGATAGCTATTTTATAATTTAAAGCAGGTATGGGCAACCTTTGACATGTTGAGGACCAAAGTTTAGCGTGCAAATACGTTCGCGGGCCGCGTTTAAAAGTACTTAGTGCATATTAAAGTAGTGATAATATTTTTTGCCATAGATATTAGACATGAAATAATACAACAATGTTATTTATTATAGTACAATTTATTAAAAAAAAAATGAAATTTTTCAAAATGACTCGTGGGCCGCATCCGGCGCGCGGGCCGGTTGTTGCCCATATATGGTTTAAAGCAGTGATGGCATAGTGGTAGCGTGTACGGACACCTCGTCGAGTTCAAATCCCTGCAAGGGCCCTGAGTTTTCGTTGAAGGAAAACATCGTGAGGAAACCATAGCATGGTACTAGGTTTAGCGTGTTATGTTGGGTATCAGTAAGCGTATTATTTTGTTTTACATGCATTTTTTATTCTACTATATGGTAACAATTTAAAAATGTTCATGTCACAGTACTGACTATTTTATCCACGGTACTACGGTACTAACATCAAATAAATATAATAAATTTTCTTCAAAAAAAATAATAAATTGGTTGATGAATTGTATTGTAATATTTTTAAAGTCTTCATTACGACAAAAAGATAACCATAAATAAAGAGATCCTAGAAATGGGCATGACAATATACTGACACAAACAGTAGGGGACATGAAAAATCAGTGTTAGAATGGAATCACTCGTGCAACGATTACGTGTTCTCTGCTCGTATGATACATTTTGGTGTGACAAACGGCCGACCCAACTAACAAATCACGACCTTGCCTAAATATTTCGTGTTTATTAACAAATGAGCGCGAAGTGGCCACAAATACACGTCTTACCGGGCAAATGTCAGCGACGCTTGCAAAAAAATTAAGATGGCCGAAACATTATGATGAAATATTCCTTTTTTCACCGCTACGAAACCGTTTATTTAAGTGATTACGTTATCAAACTTATTATAATACAAACTTTATTATAATGGTCGAATGCTTCAATTCACGTCATTTTTACACGTTCTTTAAGCCTAACTTCGTAACATTTTTCTAATCTTCAAAATTTGCTCTAACAAGATCTGGCTCTGGCTCTCTTGTTAAAAACTGTCCTGGGAGTTTTTGGGGCAATTTTAATGCATGTTCCTAGCTTTATTCATTTATAATCAATTTCAATGGCGCACGACAACCAAACTACATTTTATAATATACCGTTAAAACTACATAATATAGGACCAAATAACACAATGTAAATAATGTACATGAATTAAAATAAAAACCGCTCAATGACATATAAAGATCCCGCGCTAAAACACTCGATTCACGAGATATCAATTTGATGTTCCATTTACCATGAGATTTAAGGAAAACTTGAAAGTAGCATAAATGCAGTAGAAATGAGAGCGCTAAGAAGTATGTTAGGAGTGAAATTAAGTAACAGGATAAGGAATAGTGTGATAAGAGAACGTTGTGGTGTGAAAGAAGATACAGTGACATGGATTTAGAAAGGGATACTTAGATAGTTCGTCCATGTAGAGAGAATGAATGAATGAAGTATGACTGGACAGATTTATAAGATGAGTGTGAATGGAAACGTTGGAAGAGGAAGGCCTAGACGAACGTTTCACGATCAAATCGGAGATGTTCTAATCAGAGGTCAGATCAAGAGTACTCTAAACCGACGAGCATGCATGAAAAGATTGATGAATATTGAACAAGTGAAAAATGTCAAGATCTTAGCAAGCGGAAGGACGTGGTCTCTGCCTACCCAGTTGGGAAAGTTGTGTGATTTATGTATATATGTATGATGAGAAAACTATAATCTTGTTGGTAGAGTATTTTATATTATCCGCCTGATTAGATACCAGCTTTCGGCATACATCGGTTTCAGTAGCAGCATGAATGCTAACTAGCGTGCTCTATGCATTCTCTAAGCCCAAAGTCGAGACGAGCCGAGTGCGCAAAGGAAAGTAATTTGGGCCATGTGAATAAAGAGTACAAAATGTCTTTGTCTATTCTCGACTGTTTTGAAATTGCCTGTCTGTATATTTTTTTAAGTAAAACTTAAATGCGTTAACTATGTGTGTATGTACATTTTCATTCATATCACGTATTGTGCCGGACTGTTTTCATGTAAATAAAAATAGAAGGTATTGCGTTATTTTGAAGTTGGCAAGCTTGTAATGAATCGAGTGAATGCGGATATTCACAAGTGACATTAGTTATGTCTGTTGGGGTGACCCAAAAAATATTTTTTTTTACTTCTCATTTGAGAATATGTTTATTTAAGTCGTTTTAAGAATTCTCATCAAAAATCAACTCGATAATTTTTCCTACAATAATCACTCAAGATTAAAAAAAAACAAAATGGATAGAACTTTTTCTACTTTAATTAAAGGGCTAAGTTCTTGTCCGTGGAGCAGTTGCCGCTGTTGCCTATCCTCTGGCTTTCTTTTGACCTGGTGATATCAAACGACTGTCACTTTATCCTTCACTTGTTGGAAAAAGCTTCGTCTAGGTCTTCCTCTTTCTCGCTTTCCTCCAAGTTTTCCTTCCAAACTTGTTTTAAAGGACTTGTCGTGCCGTATCAAGTGTCCAATCATCTTTCTTCTTCTGTCGTTTATGTTACTCAAAAACGGATCTATGGTTGACATTCTAAGTATCATGAAATTTTTAGTCGATATTTCACTTTACAGAGGTCGCTCAAGATTTTTTTCTTTATTAAAGTAACTTACTTTAGATATTATCGAGCGACCTGTAAATGTAAAATATTAAACAACATTTTTTAAATAACATCTTAAGAAACAAAAATAAAGCACGAGACATGACGAAAAAACAAAGGCCATGATAACTGCTGAACTTAACCCTAATGTATATAGGCTATAGGGAAGCAAATTATATCTTGGAAATGGGCGGCAGATGCCATTGGCTATCTTCTCTTATATCTGCTATTATTGATATTGAAAATTTGATTTCGTTGTATATGAGTACAATCTTTTAGTTGATTTATAAGTTAAAATTTGATCATAATCTCAGCTGATGATAAGTAAATGTGGCCGTGGATTGGAAATATACCTAGTTAATGCCCAGCTATTGGCATTATGATCAAACTTTAACTTATAAATCAGCTAAAGAGCAAATATACGGATAAAGCTTTATACGTAAATACCGCTATCGTACATGAAGAATTAAATAACTAAAGAAATCAGATTTACAATATCAAAAAAAAATTGCAGTAAGTTTTTACGTAGATCGCAATTTATTGTCAGTGTTTTATATGTAGAATACTGATAAAAATTTTATGTTTTGAGTCTATTATTGTCTCAGTAACGAAATTCGTCCCTTTTCATTTATATGTAACAGTAAAAAAATAAGCCATCGATTTTTTCCGTTTCTGACATTTTAAAATGTAGGTGCAGTTACCTGATTTATTTTTTAGAGTATTATTGAGACGAACTAAGACATCAGAGCTTGGATAAGACCAAGACGCATCGTACTGTAGACTTTATGCCAAAGCAGTAAAGTCAATTTCTGTAAAAGTGGTGTAAGATTATCTAATTATCCCTCTAAGGCAGCGATTATTATAAGGTTGTTCTAATAAAATAATTTTCCATTTTCCCCAGCTCATCTATCCGGAAGCATCATGCACTCCATCAACATGTCGTTAATCAATCCTGATCAATGTGAGGCGAAACTTTCCCAGAATTATCCTCATCTTCTAGAACAGTATGACCAGGACAGCTGCGTCTGTGGCCAGCCTTCCAACCCACTCAACAATATTTGCAAGGTGATTAATAATCTTACTCAAATCATTGGATTTTTATATACGACTAAGTTGCCAAAGAAGCGTACGCTATGGACACTAGCGCGTTGCCGACTTTGAACCCTTTTCCCAAGTAGCTCTGCAAAGCATAGTAACCGCAGGAATAAATCATAAGGTTATTTGGCAACGATCTTCTATAGAGTGCCAGTGTTTCACCAAACGGACTGCCCCAACTAGAAACAAATCTCCAAAAGAAATTTATCTGTGCCCTACCTCTCTTAAATAATATGATTAAATAAAAAAATCGTGTGGTCACAAAATTTTTAAAGTGGCTTAACTTCGTTATATATCTTTCGTTCGTTATTCGTTATATGAAAGATACAGGATTAAACTTTCCATAGGAATAAATCACTGACACTGGTAAAAGTCTACGCCACTCCGGAGTAGAAAATGGTAATTTCAAAAACGTTCAACAATACTTTAGCGGTGCAACATATTAATTTTGTATAATAGTTTTTCACTTTTTCACATATTTGATTAATCAATTTATTTCAACCCCTGATGAAGGAATTATAACCAACAAGGGCAGTCTGCACTCGTTAATATTTCTCGACTATATCTCATAATGCAAATCTATCAATTTATTTCAACCCCTAATGAAGGAATTATAACCAACAAGAGCAGTCTGTGCTTGTTAATATTTGTCGACTACATCTCACCGTGTAACTCTGTTGACGAATATTTTATTCCAATGCAGTTGCCCACCCAGAGCCAATTTGCTAGCTCTGTTACGCTCTCCGTCTTACCCTATCAAGTAAACCAGAAAGTAATGCTTCAAGTTATTGTAATATAGAAAGACTAGCTGACCCGTCTGAATATTTCGCAGATTATGCATGCAATCTTACATCTGTCAAGTTAGTTACACATTAAACTATTTGTCATTAGTAGGGGCTTTAAAATAATGTCCTAATAACTGATAACTGATTTTGATGAAGAATTAATGGAAATTGGCGTTGCCAAAAAACACCTTTGAGAAATAATATATAAAGAGTTTTAGGAAATTCGATCCAAGCTACAACAAGCATTCTGTCCTCACGAGACATTTGCAATTTTTTTTTTTTTTTTTGCTTGTCTGGCAAATAAAACATGTCGTCTGGATAGCTTATATCCGTAATCAACTTAGTGTACATGGACGAAGATCAGAGTATCAAGTTCATATATAACTTTATTAATGTTTTTTTTTCGTTTAGGTTGATATTGGCAGCGCTCTGGCTTGCACCACCGGTGATAATCACTTCGTTCTACGCGGTATCTACTCTTGGGATTCTGGTGAGTATATATACTTTAATAAATTTGGAAGAAATTGTGTCAACATTACGTAAGATGCAAATAGATTCTGAGTTTCTGACTGCACTAGATTTCTGCCAGATATAAAACTAATGAAAGACACAGAATAAGCTGTGCTAAATGCAACGTATTAGTCTTAGTAGAAAATTAATCCTTATCTATTGAATATACAATAATGATGGACGCTGCAGACATTTATTTTCTGATTGGTTTTGACTTGTAAAGAAACCATGTCATCCCTGATCTTAATACAGCTGGATACCCTGCAATACTCTAATACCTTGCTATACTGCAATTAATTAACCACGACCTTTGGTAAATATAAACTTTGGGATGCAACCAGAACCTGATGATATAAAAAAAAACAATTGCTTGTATGGCTAACTACCACCTTCATGTTGGAAATTTATAATCGTCAAACCGTCTATGGAAACCATTTTCATTTGCTTGATACATTTCATTACCTACAAGAAGGTGTTGATTAAGAACCTTCCCAAATTCGCTGTTTATTAAAATGTATTTTATTTATATTAATAAGAATACATGCCATAATTATAATAAATATTTACACGAATTTACCCAAAATACAAATAAGTTTTAATTATTTTACACGTTTTTAATTCCAGGATGTCAAATCGGTAATCAAGTAGCAGTCTTCTATAAATTTGACGTCGAATGGTACGAATGGGCAATTGGTTTGATCGAGAGCGTCCGGTTCGCGAAATACACAATTGGAACCAAAGTCACCCAGAGCAAGATAACCACTGTAAAAACTAGTCAATTTTCAAGTGGTCTCAAGGGATCAGTTACTGGAATTAAGGGTGTCATCACCGGCGTCGGAGGTACAGGAACTGGGCAGTTTGGACAGTTTTCGCAAGGAGGTACAGGAACTGGGCAGTTTGGACAGTTTTCGCAAGGAGGTACAGGAACTGGGCAGTTTGGACAGTTTTCACAAGGAGGTACAGGAACTGGGCAGTTCGGCCAATTTGCTCAAGGCGGTACTGGAATTAAAGAGTTTGGACAAGTCGCTCAAGGACAATTCTCGACCGGCGGTGTGAAAGGCGTCGAAACTAATGGCCAGGGTGCAGGCTTCTCCACGGACCAATTCACGAAGTTCACTGAAGTGAAATCTGGTGATAGCGCACTGAACTTCGGTACTCAAATTAAGGGACCTATATCGAAGACTTTCACGACAACTTACACGGAGAAGAAAGTGTTCAAATCGGAGCCCAAATTTGTTACTTATACTACCAAACCCGAAATAGTTACGTTTACTACTAAACCCGAATACTTCACATTCACAACGAAGCCTAAAATCGTCACTTACACTACTAAACCGAAAATCGTCACTTACACAACTAAACCAGAAATCGTTACGTACACAACAAAACCAGAAATCGTTACTTATACAACAAAGCCCGAAATAGTTACTTATACGACGAAGCCCGAATATTTCACTTATACAACAAAGCCCAAAATAGTTACTTACACAACTAAGCCCAAAATCGTCACTTATACAACTAAGCCCCAGTTTATAACTTACGAGACATCAGGCAGTGGTACCAACCCACAATATGTTGCGCCGGGAGTAACGTTCAACCCATCTTTCTCTGACGTCGTAGGCAAACATAAACATGACAACCAATGCAAGTGTCTCGAAGGCAAGAAATAAGAAAAAATATATATTTTCTTTTTTTTTTCTTTATAAAATTTTAAAGAAACAAAATCGGTAACCATCTTGGAGTCGACGTGCCATAAAAAAAACTTTTTTTTTAATTGACAGTACAAAATAACTCCAGTTCCTAAACAATTGAGTTACCATGATAAAAATATAGAAAGTTTCGTTTTTTTTTTCTTTGGAATCTGTGAGAGTAAAATATCGTGTTCTTTTTTTATTATTATTTATATTTTTATTATCTGTAAATAATTAGGTTATATATCAATTCCATTCATTTTAATAGGTATTTTGACTGTTTTTCTGCGTCATATAAAACTATCGGCTCGTATAATAAGGATTATTTCAACTCCTCAATACATTTTTTTCTACCAAAATATAGTCTCTTATAGGAATTTCACTCTTTCACTTATATATACGATATACATTTATCTATACCTTATTAATAAGGGCTTTAAAAATACTGCCACGATTATATCATAATATATTAATTAGGGTATTAATTATTACATGTATTTTATATTGATATAATATAGTATATATACCACAAATATTTTTTAAGAAAATTTTGAATTACAATATCATTAGATATTTGACCACTTTGGCATGACAAACAGATTTGCCGAAATGGTCGACTTTCTAATAAATTTGGTACTAGTTTTAAATATTATTAGTCCTTTTTTATATATAAATGAAAAATAAATGTTTCTTAAACAATACAATGTTATGTGATCAATAAATATTTATTGATTCATATTTTTTGTAATTATAAAATAATTAGGATTTAAAACGAATAATTGAAATAAACGGAGATACTTTTAATAACGTGTTTTTATTTAATATAATTTCTTAAAATATTTACATTGTTCGTTTGTAATATTAGAGAATATAGAATAGAAGAGATAAAAGTTTATTTATCCCTCACACAATACATAAAACTGTATCTGTATGTAAAGAATCACATAAGTATAAATAAACAAACAATTAACAAAACAATAAGCAAGTTTTTGGCGGGATCTTGAACTGCCATGCCGTAGTTTTTATTTTAATTAACTTACTTAGTTGCTTTGTGCTCATATTATTTAATAGTGTCAAGTTGCGTGAAATAGTATGGTTATTGTGCATACTTGAAGTGGTATATAAATATAAACTAGAAATTTGCATTTTGGGTTGCCACAAAAAGTCCCTAGATAGTTCTAAAAAGAGAGCTACCATCTTGTTGCACCAACTTTGAATATAAAAAATACTACGAAGACAAACACATTGACACTGGCAAGTGCTTTTTGCGGCGCCAAAACAAGAATTAGAAGACAGATCAAGATCCCGACAAAACTCGCAGTTTTCATGTCGTTGTGGTTAACAATAATTTCAGTTTGATAAATCAATGCCCTCTTATAGGACTGAGTACTATTCTATTAAGTAAGCTCTTTATAGCACTCTATAATCTTATTAACCCCACTTTGAAGATTAGAAAGTACTACGCAGACAAACATTGACACTGGCAAGTGCTTTGTAGCCCGAAAACAAGAAGAACAACAATAAGTAAGTAACATGTGTTACAATAAAAAGGTCTCATTCTCATAGGGACCATGCAATAAGATTTACTTCCATCTAGCGCTACTAAACTAAACTTAGTTGTTAAAAATTGATAAAAGATGACTCTGTTTACAATTTTGTTTAAAAATTTACCAAAACGTAATTCATCTTTACCGTAATATTTTTATTATAATTGTAAATAAAAATATGAATATATTATAAACTATAAGCTATTCGTAACTAATTTATACAACTGTGGGTGATGATTTTATCAGTCAAAATTCTTGTCAAATAATTATATATTATGTTGGCTATGTATAAAAAATGCTGGCATTCTATAGAATGAACGTCTAAGAAAGAGTACCCGGAAATGTATGGAAATTAACAGAATTATTACATAATTTGCGTAGGCATTCTATAGTATTTCCAGTAATTGTCTATAAACTCCCATGTGATATTCTAAACGAATTAGAGATGTATTTCATGGTTTCTCAACTGCTGGCATTGTATGATTATATAGCTGTGCAACGCGGTTTTATCCGCTATTAATTTAAAAAAATCGCGATTTTGATGATTCATAATACTTCAATATAAGTAAAAGTTGTACGGACATTGTATCGATTGAAGTGAGTTCGAATCCCTGCAAAGAGCTCGAGATTTCGGTGAAGGAAAACATCGTGAGGAAACCATAGCATGGTGATAGGATGTTTTCGAACGCCCGCCTGGCTAGCTACCACCTTCAAATTGAAAATCTGTCATCAAGCACCAATAGGTGTATTCTGGCAGCAGCAATTGAGAGCCAGTCCTCCCAAGGCTTAGTATGTTACCATCTTGGACCATATCGTCACTTAAGTTCAGGTGAGAGTGTGGCCACAACGCTACACTTATAACGATAAAATAAAAGCTATTTAATTTAGACCCCAAAAATGTGCTTATGAAAGTTAAAAGTAATCTCATATTCGCTGTAGGATTCAAGACCACAATTTATAACGTAGCGTTGATTATCTGCTATTCCCTGCTAGAGGTATTAGTCTCTTACTTGTATGTTCAAATTCCCTCACATAATTGACTTAGGCCATTAGCATTCGTAATGATCATGGTAACGTCAAGCCAGCAATTTAGGGTTTTACCTAAGGTCATAATCTTGAAACAAGGTTATATGAAAGACATAGCCACAGGAGTTTGAGAGTGGTAGGGCACAGAGATTTATCTCTACTTGGGGAAGCCCGACTGGGGGAAAACTTCCACCCTACAGAAGATCACAGTCAAATGACCTAGTGTTGTGTTCCTGCAATTACTAGGGTTTCCAAAGCTCCTTTGGGAAAAGGTGGGTTCCAAGAGAGGTAAGGCACAGAGATATTTCTTTAGAGATTTCTCTCTACTTGGGGCAGCCCGGCTGGTGGAATACCTCCACCCTACAGAAGAGCACATCCAAATAACCTTGTGTTGTATTCCTGCGGTGAGTAGGGTATACAGAGATCCTTGGGGTAGGGGTTTTCAAGGTTAGCAAAGCACTAGTGATACCTTTGGTTTTACAAGCATCTCAATGCTACGGTAGCCGTTAATCATCAGACGGGCCGTATGCTTGTTTGCTATCTTTGTAGTATAAAATAATAAATGTTTAATGCACGGTTTGGTAGGGCTATCTCTACCAGGTCTATAACCGGTACAGTGACTCTCTTTTAGATTATCATGTTTCAGGATCAGCCAGTGTACAGCGAACAGCAGCTGCAGGCCGGCATGACATTGGCGGCCGGTGATGGATTTCCGATCTTTCGGTAGTCGGTGTTGCTTTTTCATCATCAGGGTACAGTGCTGTTTATTTGCAGTGCAACTATAAAACCGTTTTATTACCATCGTATCTACTAGGCATACATGAAGATAATATAATCATATAGTTCTATCTTGATTCACACGGTCGTCACGCCTGTTGATTGGTAATCTCAGATTATACATACTCTTTTGATGTCAACTCTGATCTGTTTGGTTTATGTTTTGTTTGAATTACTTTAGATTCGGAATGCCAGTTTTATTTGCTCAGATTGAATTGTATCATATTTTATTATTCCGTGAGAATCGCTTGAAGAAGTAACATGTCTAGTTATCTGACATAACTTTTGTATTTTATATAAATTTCATAATGATTACGTTTCAACAAAAATAAATTCAAAATGTTTAAGTTAAAATAAATAGTTTTCTAATCAGCCCTTAAGTGTCTTTTTGGTTTGAAAGTGATCCTATTAGCTACATCTACCATTCAAGAGGTTATAGGCTTATAAATATTTATATTTATAAGTGACAGCTGCGAAGAAATTTTCAAAGATGGACAAGCACATCAAAACATTGTTAGCAAAAGATTCTAACTATCATAGCTAAAACCAAAAGATTACTTTGAAAATAACTGCTGCGGGTTTTGAAAATATTTTGTAAAATAATGAGCAGACTGCGAACAAGACGACCAGTGAGGAATTATTATCCATAAATAAAATGGAGGCATGGAGTAAGTCATTAATTTTAAGCTCAATTGAACCAGACCTAGAGCATTACGTGATTACAATAGATACGACATTTTCTATGATGAAGAAACTGGATGAGATTTTTCAAGCAAACAGAGACGTTAAAAAAATAATAGAAGCAGTAATAATCAAATCAGTAATAATCATAAACCAAATAATGTGAGTATGGACGCTGTTTTTGATTCTGGTGCTACATCATATATGTTAACAGAGAAGCAATTGGTAGTTGTATTACTGACACCTGTACTTTAGAAGGAGTGTTACATGTACCTAAGATTGCTAAAAATATTATTTCGGTTAGCAGCTTAACAGACAGAGATTTTAAAATAATTTTCTATAAAAATGTTGCAGTAGTAAAGAAAGAAGAGGAAAAGTACTAGTAGAGCATAAACGCTACAGACGATACAGACGAATAAATCAGATACAGTAGGTTGCATATTACACTTTATTCGTTGGGCTGAAAGAAATTTTAATCAAAAAATTGAAAAACTACGGTGTGATAATGGAGGTGAATACTGCAGTAGCCAGCTAGTTAAGTGGTGTCAGGATAGGGGTATAATGATGGATTATACTTTGCCATATACTCCTCAATTAAATGGTAAAGCTGAAAGACTAAGTAGAACTCTAATGGAGAAAACACGAGCTCTTATGTTTGATTCTAAGATGCCTAAATTTCTTTGGGGTGAAGCTCTATTTACATCTTCTTAATAGAGTATGTACGTCTACGAAAAATAAAACGTCTTTTGAGCTATGGCATGGTAGGAAGCCGGACTTATCTAATACAAAGGTTTATGGTTCTAAAGCATATTATAAAATAAATAGACGTATAGGTAAATTACGTTGACGTTGACTACTACGTTGACTACTTGACGTTGCTCCGACTCTGACGTAAGAATTTCGCACACATGCGAGTGATTCTCTAATTCTCGGTCAGGAAACTCGAAACACAAGTTTTCGGAATCCCGAGATCCACTTCTATCTCGCGCACAGTCAAACGACGATTTTGCGCAATCGCGAGTTGCATACGCTCGATATTTTTCGGTATTATCGCGCTCGAAGGCCGGCCAGAACGCGGATCGCTATCAACACTCGTGCGGCTGTTTTTGAATCGCTTGTACCACTCCTTTATTTGAGTTTTGCCCATACAAACATCTTCAAAGGCCTCCTACATCATTTCGATGGTCTTCACACAACTCTTTCTGAGTTTATAGCAAAACTTTATGCAAATTCGTTGTTCCGATCTCTCCGTCATTTTCAACGATAGCAAAATCCGACGAACGCGAAATCGACAATGTACGTAAAGACACGTTGCGCTCGAAATAAAAAATCTCGTCGGTTGCCATGGTAGCCGATGACTTCGTGAAGAGTCATTTGTTACGCTCGTACTTCATAAATGTCATTCGGACGTTTTGGCGCGAAGTTATGAGTCCAGGTCGGATACTTTTGGGACACACCTTGTAAAGCTAGATTAGTAGTCAGAGGTTTTCAACAGAAATATAAAGGGGACTATGAGAAAACCTATAGTCCTGTGATGAACAGTACTTCGCTTAGAATTATTTTATCGATAGCAGCTCAGAAGAATTTGAAATGAAGACAATTCGATATCAAGACAGCATTTTTACATGGGAAACTAGAAGAGAATTTTTTTATGCAAGTTCCTAAAGGTTATGTTGTAAAGAAGGGGAAGATTTGTAGGTTAAAGAAGAGTCTTTACGGTCTAAAACAAGCTCCTTTGATGAGGAACATTAGGTTTACCAGTGTTCTGAAGAAAATGGGTTTCTTACAATTAAAATCTGATCATTGTATTTTCATTAAAGAATTGAATGGATCTTGTTTTTCTTGCTGTATATGTAGATGATGGTTTGCTCGCTGGTAACTCTTTTAAGGAACTGGATAAAATTCTAAAAGAACTTAATAGTGAATTTGAAATGCGTGTTTGTGACAGTGTCTGTAATTATATTGGTATAGTTGTTAATATTACAGATAATGGTATTAAAATAGCTCAGGCTAGCTACATTAACAAATTAATTAATAAATTAAATTTGCAAGATGTAAAGACAACGATTACGCCCTCTATATTTACTGGTGAACATCTTCTTATAAATGATGACTCTTTAATTGAGGAGTATAGGGAGGCAGTCGGTTCTTTACTGTATGTAGCTAATAAATCTCGTCCTGACATCGCTATTTACGTGGGCTATTGTAGTAGACACCAAAATAATCCCAATGAAAATGATAAGTCTAATATTGAATCTATTCTAAAATACATAAAAGGTAGATCTGGTTTGAGTATTGAGTATGTTAGGGGAGATAGTAATCTTGTGGCCTTCTGTGATGCGGACTTTGCAGGAGACTTAGATACTTGAAGAAGTACCACTGGGTTCTTGATTTGTTTTGGAGGAGGTCCGATTGCATGGGTATCTAGCAAACAACCTATCGTTGCGCTCTCTAGTACTGAGGCCGAGTATATTGCTGCTGCTAATTGCTGTAAAGAATTATTATATATACAAAATCTCTTGAAGGAATTGTTATGCGTTGTACCTCAAACAACTTTGATGGTCGATAATCAGTCTGCTATTGCTTTAATGAAGAACGGATTTTTAAATAGGAGAAGTAAACATATTGATGTTCGTTACCACTTTCTGAAAGAAAAGCTTGATGAACGGTTATTTAAAGTTGAATACTGTCCAACAGATAAACAGTTGGCTGATATATTAACGAAGAATCTAACCAATGTTAAATATTTGCGGCTTTGTAATCAAGTTTTAGTGATGTGAAGTATGTAGTGCTAGTGTAGGGGGGTGTTAATAACAGAGATTCGCGCAGTGGAAGCGTGTGTGTGAGATTGTAAGTGGGGTGTAAAGGGGAAAGGATTTAATATTTTTGTGTTAATCAATTATTTTTGTTAGGGAAGGAGATTTTTATTGTTCTGCAGTATTTTCCTGCTCAGTTTTGGACTTGTCGTCTGACTGTTAGTATAAAGTCAAATTTATATATATATATATATATATATGTATAAAACAGAATTCAAAACGGAACTTATTCAGATTGAATTGTGTCATATTTTATTATTCCGTGAAAATCGCTTGAAGAAGTAACATGTTTAGTTATCTAACATAACTTTTGTATTTTATATAAATTTCATAATGATTACGTTTCATCAAAAATAAATTCTAAATGTTTAAGTTAAAATAAATAGTTTTCTAATCAGTACAGTGTCTTTTTGGTTTGAAAGTGATCTCCTTAGCCACATCTACCATTCAAGAACGCCGAATAATTAATCCTCAGTATGATTCACTTTAATTTAGTTGCTTCTAATTATATACAAATAGTTTTCGATATTGGATTATTTGAATCATACATTGATTAGTTACTGCAGTCCTTCACAAGCTGTGTATACGGCCTTCTCACTATATAGGCAAACTCCTTATACAATTTCATAAAACGCATGTGTTCAATAAATCTATAAGATTCTATGACAACTAATAAACAAACTTTACAATATAAATAAACTAAAAATCTAAATATTATTAATAAGTAATTATTAACGCTTCACGATGTAAGTGAAATAATACTAAAAATTAATCATAGCGTTTCATTATAGATGGAAACTCGTAAAGATAAACAACAAAAAATAAATTTGACACACAAATTTATAATTAACTAGTTGTCGCCCATAATTAATTTAAATTATAAGTTTGAACATTATTAAGGTTCTATTGTCAAAGACTATATACTTTTCATAATCACAGATTTCGCCAAGGCTGCACTGTTAATTTGCCTATTTTTTTTTCAAACAAATTTAGTACATGATATATAAAAAAATTAAAGAATACATTTCTTTTTATTCAAACAAAAACCTTTCCATAAAGAAAATGCTGTCCATTGACATAGTTATGTATTTCGATAATATAATTAATGATACAAAAGTTCTCTGTAAAGGATGTTTTTTGTAAAAACTCTATCATCGTTTGCTAAATGTCCTTGACCGTTATATTCGGAAATATACAATTTCAAACCGTCGAATGATCATACTCTACTTACTGCGACATACAATTGCTCATGTGTAAAAACTGACCCATTCAATATAATACCAATTTTTTCAAATGTTTGTCCTTGAGACTTATTTATTGTCATCGCATATGCAAGTATTATAGGAAATTGAGTTATTTGAAGGATAAATGGTAAAATAGTTCCGGATTATGTTAAATATATACGTGGATACAGTAATATTGCTTTACCCTTATGACATCATGAAGTGAATACAGTTCTGTCACCTAAACTAAAGTGACTTCAGATTCAAAATGTTTCACATTGCAAAACCTGCATTCTAAATCCATTAATCCACAATCATAAAACTATAAAAACTTTTAGAATAACATTTCGTGCACATTTAAATGTATCTCTTAAATTCATTTCTTCATTCTGTATATAATTAACACTATTTGAATTTTCATTACTATTATTATGTGTCCGCTAATATAGATTTATTCTTCTTTATCTTTCAATCCGACCCGTTAATGTTATTGCTATCTATCCTATCCTATATGATATTGCTACACAACTTTCTTCTTATATTGAGGTTTCATATTATATTTATATTTGTATATTGAGCGATCAGTATTTCACTAATAACTTCTCTTCGGGTTCCGACTTAGCAAGTAGCCTTGAACAATCTTCGGATTCATATTTGGAGAACTTCGCAATGCGAGGGCTCGAGCTAGAACCATCCTTCAAGCCCGTCGTTGGCTGCTTTTATGAGTACACAGAGCACACCTGTTTCTAGCGCGCGGCATCTCTACTTTCTATCCATTTATTTTATATACGCCTTATTTTGAATTCCTAACATGATCTGTTATCTCGTTGCTATGAAACATGATTTCTTTTTTAAATAGTGACATAGACACGTTTTTCTGGCATATATTAATTTATTATGGTTATGTTTGACATTCAGTAAGACTATAGGCAAATAATATTAATCTGTTCTCAATTTGACATAGACTTTAACAATAAACAAAAGTGTATATATGCGTGTGTGTCAAATATCTACATGGCCGTGTGTGTGTCAAATACGTGGTAGTGTGTGTAATGTTTTTTATTGATTTTATGTATGTTTTATGAATAATTTAAACAAAATATTAGCATTCTGCACTCCTTCTCTATATAAACTGTAAGTGTGGGAAATTTTATTCTCCTCTGTCCGCGCAATTTTCGTAAAAAGGGGTACAAAGTTTTTGCTTCACGTATTAATTTATAATTAATAAACAACCTAACATATGCCTTCGGAATCTCTCCGGAAAATATATATAATAAGGAGTAAATGAGAAAATAAGTAAATGTAATCTTCTTCTAATATATAAAATTCTCGTGTCACGGTGTGCGTGATTGAACTACTCCGAAACGGCTCGACCGATTTTCGTAAATCTTAGCGTGCATATCGGCCAGGGTGGAGAATCGGACAAAATCTATTTTTCATCCCCCTAAATGTTAAGGGTACCATCCCTAATTTTATTTATAGATAAAAAAAATGTTTTTATTTTTTTTATGATATAGCATAAAAAATTACATACAGCCCTACATTTTCACCCCTCTACGATCAACCCTTAGATGAAATAACATACATGTCAAAACAACGTTTGCCGGGTCAGCTAGTATTAATATATAATGAATAATGAAAATGATTGAAAATCAATCATTACATTTCCCCTATTCCCCGGAAAAAAATTTCATCGTTTTTTTTTTACTATATATATATTATTATTTTTTATTATTTATATATAGATGAAAATACCTCACAAAGTAATATAACCTTAACATAAATCCTGACAAACATCTCATAATATCAGCAGTCAATGACGCCTACTCCAGAAGTTGCTCATTAGTATGACCTTTTGACTTACTTAACGAGTTATCTTCCGCTCGCATCCTTGCCTTATTTAAAGAGTAATTAACCGCTCTATATAAATAAATAAATACTCTTGACCTAAAGCTTGTATAATGAGTAGTGAACCGCTCTAAAACCCTAATTATTAAAGTCACATAAACACATACCTACATTTTTTTTTAATTTTATTGTAGGTATTCAAAATTATTTCACATTCAAAATGCTACAATATGAGACATCAACATAGACGTCGACATAACAAGAGCTCCTTGGTATAACTTTAAGGTTACCAAAGATAAAAATAATTCAGTATAGTACTAAGCCGAAAAGAGTGTAACAAATTAATAGAAAACTAAAATACGAGTATAATAAATTATTCAAAATAATGTTATAATTTAAAATCTGTAATATGCCATTTATTTTTATGGCCATTTCTATCTTCTGAAATATAATATACTAAAGGATATAGTTTTTACACTATTTTACTGTTAATATATTTTGGTGCTATTTTAGCACTATAATAAAATTCTTTAACACTATGACGTAAATCATATCACTTAACAAATACTCGAATTAGCAATGAAATTTCTTCCTCAAATGTTTGACTTATTATAATAATGTCATCGAAATAACAAAAACACCTTGTTATCAAAATCTGGTGTAGATAAATAATGAATACAGTAACCTTTGTTAGGTAGCAGGGGCGTTCATTAATTCGAATGACATAACTTCAAATCTATACATTCCTCTAACTGGTACATAAATTGCTGTTTATCCTTATCTGAGGTAAAAAAAGGGCCCCGCATACAACCAAACAAATGTCAGGTTCAATAGAAAAGGTTATTTCAAGAAGGAATGTAAGATAAAAGGTAATAAAGAAGTAGTCAAGAAAAACATTAAGAAGAGAAGGAATATAAGGTATATAATAAAAGAAGAAAGTTCAGACAGTGATGACTCAGACAGTTTAGGTGACAGTGAAAGTGAATGTTATGGTCAGGAACAGGTACATTCTGTATGACATAATTATTCATGTACACAAAATAAGTATGATATATTGTTAAATAATAAATATACATTAAGATATTGTGTTGACTCTGGAGCATGCATAAATATTATTGAAAAATATGAGTACAAAAATTTAGTAAAGAATGTTTTATTAGATATCAAACAGTTAAAAGGATGTAATCATGAGAGTATTATGCCTATGGTGGAAGAATGTCAGCAAGTGTTGGAACCTTTAATATAACTTTATTTTCACCGCAAACAAAAAAAGAGAT
The DNA here is from genome assembly GCA_947532125.1 of Saturnia pavonia. Classification (NCBI taxonomy): domain Eukaryota; kingdom Metazoa; phylum Arthropoda; class Insecta; order Lepidoptera; family Saturniidae; genus Saturnia; species Saturnia pavonia. The sequence continues at coordinate 3,548,053 of OX383922.1, forward strand.
TAGGAATGTTTTGATATATTTATATATGACGGACGTGGACCATCATTACTTAGTAAAACAACTTCTGAAATGTTAAGGGTATTAATTAACGCTAGGGCCTGAGACACTAAGCATTAACTTTATTGAAAAAGACATGATTAAAATACGTTCAGCTGTTCAAAGTTGTGGAAAATTAAAAGACTTCAAATTAGATATACCAATAGACCCCAAAGTGACTCTAGTTGCACAATCTATCAGAAGACAGCCTTTTAATAATAGACAAATTGAACAACGACTATTAGCGACGCATAGCTTAGTCAATTCATTGTATAATATAATTTGGTTTAGAATTATTCAACATGTATGTTAGCGACGCATAGCCTAAACAATTTATGGTATAATATAATTCGTCTAATAATTATTCGATACGTAATTTAAGCAATGGTCATGTTTTGATAATAGGGTTTTCATAGTGTTAGCTACGCATAGTTTAAACAATTCATTGTATAATGTAACTTGTCTTACAATTATTCAATGTGTAATATTCATGTTTATTAATAAGTTTTCATAGAATTGTCAAAATTAAGTCACCATATTTATACTAAGATTAGAAATCGTAGTTTATGAATGTTTGACTATAACCGCAAAGTAAGAAAACGTGTTTTATGTAAAATTGTTAGAAATAGATGGATATATAAATAAGACTTCCTTGTCTAGCAATATTTTAAGATTGTTAAAAGCAGATTATTTTGTGTAATTTCTATATAATTAATGTGAAACAAGTTAGGCTATACGTTTTAAAATAAGTGTAGGTAATAAACATTGTATTCAACTTAGATTCTTATAAGAATATTTGTAAAACCAGTAAGCTTTTTGTATGTAAGAAATTCTAAGATCAAATAAAATTGGTACATAAGCTTAGAAAGAAAGGAAAATAGTGATAGATAGCGGCGTCACTTTCGCCAAAATCATATAAATATAGTGGCGGGTCCCGTACTCGTCAGATCGCAATCGGCAGACGTCAACCGCTATCAAGAAGCCTCAAGAAGCATTAAGACTCCAGAAACCCTGCAAGAAGACACTATAGTGTTAAGGGTAGTGAAAATCATTGTAAATAGTAATGCTGAATCATCGTGTACTCTGAAGAATATACGTGGCTTGAGTTTAGCAGGAAGTCTTCATTATTTTACCCACCAGTGCCCAGTCCACCGTGAGTTTTAGAGCCGAAGAACCGTGCCCACGAGATCTACGTAGCTTAGCACTCCGCGTCCCTCTCCGTACACTCCGTTTGCTGTTTCCCCTTCTTCACGCCCGGTAGGTTCGGGTGTGAACAGGGACGGTAGTGTGCGGGGAGAAGAGCCCACTTGGTTTGCGGGCCATCCCGTTTGCCGAGTGTGTTGCCGTCCGGTCATCTCCGTACAGGGTGATCCGTCGCGGCGCGCCGCACTATCGCGTGCGGGCCCTGTACGGTGTTAGGGTATCGGTTAAGTGTTGCGCCGCGTTCGAATGTTATTGATAGTTAGTTTCGTATTCGTGTTCGTTTTTTGTTATCTTTCGTGAGCCGGATTGCGTGTGCGTTTTTAATGACTCATAAAAAAATAATATGATAATGACATCATTGAAAGCGTTTCAGGGCCTAAACCATGTGTATCATCATCTCACATTCTTAAGAAAAATTCTTAAAATCGATTAGTGGTGGACTCGAGAAGAGCCAATGAAGTAGTGCAGAGAGAGCGTAAGCCTTTACCAACGTTTGAAGAGATACTCTTACTGTTCTCAATGGCTGTAGTTATTTTTCAGAAATTGAGATTAAATGGGGATAACAACAGATCGAGTTATCTGAACAGTCAAGAGTTATAACTGTCTTTAGCTGTAGTACTGGTTTAGAAAATGTACTTTAAAAGGACATAATGATTACCAATAAATCGCTCCACAGACGTAGTTAGGATGGCTGCTTTGCGGCATGATATAAAACACGTATTGTAGTGACGTATTCTGTGACATAACACAGAAGATTTTAATAAAGTTTGAGTGTGAAGACATATACCAGCAGAGTAAAAGTCCTCTGATGAATATGAATGTTTACCAGATGTTCTATCGAACACAAAACGTCTACAAGGGCAGTCAGTTAAACCAAAATTAAAATAATAACTAGGAGAAACCAAACAATCAGCACTAGTTCAGTTTCATAGCTTAGAAAAAAAAAATACAGTTGATGGCCACGCAGTTTTTATCAAAACGGATGCAAAACATAATGTTACAGTCTGGGTAAAAAAATAGAAAAAAAACCACCATTTCCGAAATTTCAAGAATCGTCTAGAATATGCCCAAAATATCCTGCATTTATCTTAGTGTTCGTGTAGTCATAGGTTCGACGAAGCACACATACAAAGTCTTACAGCTTTAACTGTCAACGAACAATGTGCTATAATCAAACGTGCCCTTTCCTGATCCTTTTAAAAATGATGACGTAAGTTAAGAGTTCGTGCGCGTTTGTGCTTGTCTCATTTAGGTATATAAGCGAGCCGTATCGCCAGCCACGACAGTTCTAATTTCAAAAGCGAAGAGGAAACAACAAGCGAAGTAAAAGAACTACAAGAAAACATACCAGGTGATTCTGCAAGTACTTAATTTTTTTTTTTAGTTCGAATAAATGTTTACTTGAAACGGCATTGTACTACCCACAATTACAATTTTTTTATTACATAACCATGTGTAATTATTGATTATCAATAAATTTTATCTTTTAATAATATACCTTTACCTTAGTTGTTTCGTCATTTCTACATTTATTGTGTTTTTCTGTCACTTTCCGAAGGCATCTTTAGAACTTTAGGTCACTTATTATATTTAGATATTGTATGACAAACTTCTTCTGCATTGAAATATATTTAAAATAATAAGGCCGTATACAAAGATAGTATTTAATGACTGGAAGAATCTTTTCAATTTAAAATTTAGTACGTGACTAGAAAATAATTAAAATATAGATATTTTTCAAGTGACTTAACGATCAGGAGTCTGAACAGAATGAGCATATTTAAATGGAATATTATATAAACTTCATTTAAAATCAAAATAAAAGAATATTTCAATAGCACACACTAATGATTGTTTATCAATCATTTTTATCTTTAATATATATTTATTTTAACTTAGTTCATTCATCATTACTTTATTTATCGTGTTTTCGTTCGCTTTCCGAAGGCATCTTTAGTTCTTTAGGTAATTTATTATTTTAATATTGTAATACAAACTTCTTTTACGTCTTTTACGTTCATATTTATAAATTAAGAAGGCGATATGCAGACATAGAATTTATTGGCTGGTAGAACCTTTTAAATTTAAAATATAGAACGATACTAAAACTAATTGAAATATGACATTATTCAGGATGACTGACCTATCAGACGTCTGTGACTGAACACATACAGTCTTTTATATAATATTTTTTAAATTTTATTTATATTTCTTATTCTACTTTATTAATTGATAAAGTAGAATAAGAAATATTCTACTGATTAAACTGATTTTGCTACTGCAAGAAATCCCGCGCATCGTAATCGGTATTCGAAGGAGTTGATACTATACACCTAAAATGGTAAAGAGCCAACAATTATTATGAAACTAATGGAAAACCTTGCGGACGAATTCATTCAAGCTGGCATGGCGATGCAGCTATACAAATGGGAGCGGATTAAATATCTAATGCTTGTTACCAAATTCATATACACACAAGCATCTCAAGACGGATTTTACAAGCAGCCCTGGTCCGGATATACGAGCCCCGATGCAAAATATTCTTCGTCTAGTATGAAATTTTTGTTAGTAGGTACATCCTTATTAAGTGTTCTACAACACTGATATGTAACTATGGTAACCATGTTTTGTTATATAAAAAAATAAAAGAAAGTAAAAAACGGTGAATAAAAAATAACACAAATTATTAATATAAAAGGTTTATTTCTCTCCTCTGCGCATTCCCTATACCCTTCAGGTTATGGGCCCAGAGTGAGAACAGTGTAAAAAAAAAAATTAAAAAAGGAAAGAAAAAAAGAAAGAAAACAAAAAAAATGACTAATAATCAAGAGGAAAATATAGAAAAGCTTACTAGCTCTGAAAATTTTCACATGTGGAAATTTGAGTTAGACATACATGTGTCGGCATCTAACTTATCGGAAGTGTTGCGAGAAACAGACCCAGAAAATAAAGGAAAACCAGAATTTCAAATTAAGAATGCAAAGGTAAAGAAGTTGATATTGAATTCTATAGATAGAAAGCTAAAAGGTCATGTAATAAATTGCAAAAATGCACATGAAATGTATAATAAGCTATGTGCAGTATTTGAGGGGACTGAAGAAAGAAATAAGTCTTTTTTGTTACAAGAATTCTTTAACTTTAAATATGACAACCAGTCAATGTCACAGTTGATCACGGATATTGAAAATTTGAGAATGAGATTAAATAATCTTAAACAAAACATTGATGACGACATGGTGATATCAAAAATATTAACTTGCATACCAAGCCAGTATAAATTCTTCATCACAGCATGGGAATCAACGTCAGATGATAAAAAGACACTTACCAATTTAACTAACAGACTTTTATCAGAAGAAAACAGATTTTTAGAAAGGAAAACTGAACACAAACAAGTTGCTTTTAAGGCGGAGAATAAACCCATAAAATGTTTTAAATGTCACAAAACAGGACATCTAAAAAAGGATTGTAAGATGTGCGCTATTTGCAAAAGATACAACCATGAAGAGAAAGATTGTAAATTTAAAAGCAGTTGTTGCTCAATTTGTAAGAAAAATAACCATAAAGAAGAAAACTGTTTCTTTAAGAAAAAAGATTATGATAAGCAATCCAAAAATGTTGCTTTTCTAACACAAAAATCTAAACAGATCTCCGTACAATTCATAGTAGACTCTGGAAGCACGGTGCATATGACAAATGACCCTGATATCTTAAGCAACTTTGAAGAGAAGGATACTGCGGTTTACGCTGCCAACGAAGAAAGAATGAAATCAAAAGGATCAGGTACAGTCCATGGAATATCATGCGATTTACAAAATACCTTATTAATACCAGATCTAGCACAAAATCTTTTGTCTGTTAATTGTGTTACTAATAATGATGGCTCTGTGGTGTTCACAAAGAATAAAGTGGAGATTTATAACAATTCTAATTTAATTTTAGTTGGAAAAAAAGAGAATGGCTTATACACAGTGAATTTAGAATATGATTTGCCAAATGAAAATAAATCTTTATTAACACAAGAAAAAGGAACAGCATTGGAATGGCATGCAAAACTGGGACACCCGGGTAAATCAGTACTAGAGACACTAACAAAAGTGGCAGACGGCATAATTATACAAGGACCAAAAATATTACAAGAACAGTGTGAAATATGTGCAGAAGCTAAACAATCAAGACTACCATTTAATACAACCAGAACTCGGGCTGAAAGACATCTACAAATAATTCATACAGACATATGTGGCCCTTTCGAGGAGAAGACTTATGATGGATACAGATATGTATTGACAATAATGGATGATTACAGTCATTTTACAAAAATCTATTTACTGAAGAACAAGAGTGATGTAAAAGATGAAATTAGAAATTATATCGAAGAAACGGAGCGAGAGAAAAATAGTAAAGTATCAACTATAAGATGTGACAATGGAGGCGAGTATACAAGTAACGACTTTAAAGCATGGTGTCAACAAAAAGGTATAAAGTTAGACTACACAGTACCCTACTCACCACAATTAAATGGCAAAGCTGAACGTCTTAACCGGACATTGTTAGAAAAGACAAGAGCTTTACTTTTTGATTCTAAATTAGACAAGGAAATGTGGGGTGAAGCAATTTACTGTGCTACTTATATTTTAAACAGACTGCCAAGTGATGCCCTGAAAAATAAGACACCATATGAAATGTGGGTTGACAAAAGGCCTAATATATCTAATATGCAAAAGTTTGGCTCTACTGTCTATGCAAAACAGCTACATCCAAATGTAAAGAAACTTGATCCAAGAAGCAAGAAACTAATAATGATTGGATACACTAATAATGGGTACAGATTGTGGAATGCCAAGGAGAGAAAAATAGAGATATCAAGGGACATAGTAATAATAAAAAGTGAAACTGAACAACAGGAAGAAATTTATGAGAAAAGCAAAATAAGAACTAGTGAAAACAATGAAGAGATAACAGAAGACCACGAAGAGACTACAGATAACCAAGAAAATACTATAGAAAACCAGGAAGAGACAACAGAAAATACAATAACAGAAGAAAATTGATGACATTTTTGAAAATGTAACAACTGAAACTGAAACAGAAGACACAGAAAGTGACAGACACAATAAAGAAGGTAACACAAGAAGAAGTAAAAGAATGAAACAGATACCAATTTACCTAAAAGATTACAGTTTACTTACTTACAGAGAAGCTGTCACATGCAAAGAGAGAGAAAACTGGGAGAAAGCTATAAATTCGGAGAAGGAATCGCTGGAAATCAATAATACATGGGAAATAGTAGACAAGAAAGAGGCAAAAGATAACAAAATACTTACAAATAAATGGGTATTCCGTGTGAAAGATAATGGCACTTATAAAGCTAGACTTGTCGTACGAGGATTTGAACAAAATGATATTGACTACAATGAAATTTACAGTCCAGTTGTCAGTCAGTCAACTTTAAAATCTTTATTTGAACTTGCTGCTTCTAAAGACTATAACATGATGACATTCGATGTAAAGACCGCGTTCTTATATGGCGAGCTGGAAGAGTATGTGTATATGAATATACCAGATGGATATGAAAAACGACCTGGAAAAGTTTGTCGATTAAAGAAATCCTTATATGGGCTAAAACAAGCTCCTATTACATGGAATAAAAGATTTACAAATGCCATGTTAAAACTAGGATTAAAAGCTACTAAAACAGATCAGTGTGTGTTCACAAATCAAGATAAAACAATAATAATAGCAATCTATGTTGATGATGGACTTGCTATAGCGAAAGAAAAGCAAACATTAATTAAGATTTTAAAATGTCTAGAAAAGGAATTTGAAATAAAATTATACAAAGATCCTACTACTTTTATTGGATTTGAGGTTAAGAAGACTGAGAAAGGTATTACACTGAAACAAGAAAGCTACATTAACAATTTATTGAAGAAATTTAATATGGAAGATTCTAAGCCTGCTAACACACCCTGTAATACAGAAAAGAAAACAGAAACGCAAAACACAGCTATTACAAACTTTCCATATAGAGAACTGATAGGAGGACTTCTATACCTATCTACAAGAACAAGGCCAGATATAAGTCAAGCTGTGAATAAAGCAAGCAGAAAAATAGAAAACTCTACAAAAGATGACGTAATAGTTGCAAAGAAAATACTAAAATATTTAAATGGAACAAGACAGAAAGGAATAATGTACATGAAAGGAGGAGATATTTCTAAACTAAATGCATACTGTGACGCAGACTATGCAAATTGTATTGAGACAAGACGCAGTACAAGCGGATATGTGATAATGTTAGCAGATGGACCAGTATCTTGGTGTTCAAAGCGACAACCAATTGTAGCTTTATCATCAACTGAGGCAGAATATATTGCAGCGGCTGATTGCTGTAAGGAATGCTTGTATTTAATGTCATTTTTAAAAGAATTGATCGGTTCTGAAGTTGAAATGATATTGAATATTGATAACCAAAGCTCTATCCAACTAATCAAAACAGGTTTATTCAATAAGAGATCCAAACATATTGATGTGAACATTTAACATATTGTCCTACTGACAAACAAACTGCAGACATATTTACAAAACCATTGTTAAATAATAAATTTACTTTTCATTGTCAAAATATCGTTAAGTAAATAAGTTTATATAAATTAAGAAGCACCTACTGCTAAAACACTGTATAACTTTACTTTTTTAATTAGAAAGTATTATTTAAATTGTAAACAATTTCAATAATAGGAGAAGGTGTTAGTAGGTACATCCTTATTAAGTGTTCTACAACACTGATATGTAACTATGGTAACCATGTTTTGTTATATAAAAAAAATAAAAGAAAGTAAAAAACGGTGAATAAAAAATAACACAAATTATTAATATAAAAGGTTTATTTCTCTCCTCTGCGCATTCCCTATACCCTTCAATTTTCTCTGTGAGATTTTTTCTAACTTCATTATTTTTGTATATATATATAATATATTAAGCTGTTCTACTATCGTATACTATACTATACATGTCGCGTTACTTATGCCATTTTTTAATTATGAACCAATAAACTATTTTAGCTTTTTAAATTTATCCATGCCCTGTTTTAAATTCGAAGAAGACATAAGCAAAATAGTTCGTCTAATTGTTAATCGATGCAAAAGAGTTCGTCTATCGGTGAGTTAAACAAGATTATTCCTTCTTTGTACAATTATGCTGCATAATTTAAATTTGTAAAAGTAATTCTGTGTCATTTGTCAAGTGAGACAATATAAATTCTGAAAATCTCAGTTTTTTTCATTCGTTTTCAAATAACAATGAGTCGTGGCAAACCAGTGTGTGAAGAGCTTCGAAAGCGAATAGTTTGTGGGGTCGATGCTGCCAAATCAAGTTACCAAATATCTAAAGACTTGATACTTCCCAGGTCTACAGTCTAATCTCTATCATTCAGCACTATAAAAAGAATAGAACGACTTCTTGTTTGAAAAAAACTGGTCGACCACGCTTCACAAGTGCAGTAGAAAACAGAATCCTGAAGAAAATTATCAAAAATAATCGTCGTGCTCGAGCTGGAGGACTCACGGTGCAATGGAAGGACATGATTCACAAAGACGTCTCAGTTGATACTGTAATGATTGTTTTATCAATCATTTTTTGTCTTTTTATTATATATGTTTATTTCACCTATTTGATTCCTCATTAATTCATTTATTGTGTTTTCGGTTGCTTTCCGAAGGCATCATATCTTTAGATCATTTATTTTTTTTAATATTGTATAACAAACTTCTTTTACGTTCGTACACATATATATATATAATAAGTAGGTCGTATCATCATCCCCCCTTTCCTAGCCGATTTCGGCTACGGCGACTAGCTCGTTCTTTGGGCTAGATGTTTCGCCCTTAGGTGGCTCACATAACCTATTTTGTGGGAGAACGTGCGGCCACACGTGCACGTCAGGACACCATTGACAAAATTATAGGTTATGTCAGGAGGCGGTTTGCTTTTAAGATGGTCTCTCTTCAGGTCTAGTTGTCGCCTCCTTTCATTTTCAAAATCGTAGACCTTCGACTGAACATGACTCCTCCATTCTGTACGTTTAGCCGCAAATGACTCCCAAGAGGATGGTTCTATGTGGCATCTATTCATATGTCTTTTCTGGACATCTTTAAAGCGTAGGAACTGGCAACCGCGCTTCCGCTTACCAAGTTCGAGTTCAGAAAAGAAGATTCTCTTCGCCTTCCTCGTCTGACATACGAGACAGGTGCCCGGACCAGCGCAACTGGCGCCTCATCAAATAAGCTTCCATGCCACATACATTAGCCCATTGCAGTACAGTCGTGTTGCGGACTCGATCTGACCATTTGATATTTAGTATGTCGCGAAGACATTTGAGGTGGAACCTATCTAATATGCGTATATGCCTGCGGTACAAGCACCATGTCTCTGAGGAGTATAACATGTTAGGAACAACAACGGCCATGTACACTTTTAGTAGGTCGTATGCTAATATTGTATTTTTGTTTGAAGAATCTTTTAAATTTAAAATATAGAAGGACACGAAAATAATTGACGGGGGGATTCATTCTGACTTATGGTGGCAGATGGATCTCTAAAGAAAAACGTACAATCTTAAATTAGATTTGTATAAGTTTATTTATATCTACCATTCTATGTATTGTTTTGACTCGCACATATTTATCTGGAGTCTATAAAACTTATTTTGTTACAACAAGAGTCCTCTCGAATTATAACCGGTTTTCGAAGGAGTTGAAACCTTTTACTCGAAATTATGAAACGAATGGAAAACCTGGCAGTCATTCATGCTGGCTTGAGGATGCAGTTATAAAAATTGGATCAGAATGGAGTTCTAGTTAAACACAAGCTTCTCACGACGGAATTTTATTAGCAGCTCTGTTACGGATGTATTCAAAACGTGGACTATTTCTTACTAGTGAAGGTTTTGCTATTATTAGACTATAAAAAGGTACTCTGTTTTTTTTATATCTCATTTAATGTTAATGCCTTCGGAATACACTTATTAATCTATTTCGAATTTCATTCCATAACCTTTAAATATTTATTTTCCGATATTTATATCTATTTTAATTGTCCACGTGACAATATTTATATGTATTTAACGATCTGTAAATTTTTGTCTACACTAACTAGCCAAAAAAAGAAAAAAATCCTTTACAAAGCCTATGTACCTGAGTGGTGTGCACATGCACATACAGTGTATTGATAGTATGAAAAGTTTAAGGTTTCAGGACCCTTTATACAAATAAGCGACCAAATGAACCATTTGATTAATCTAAAACTTTGTAGGAATACAAAGGACAATTTTAGATGATTTGAATTCATCTTTTACAAAACTAAACCATCAAATCGAAACTTTAAAACTATTAACATCTAAGTTGAAGATATATCACCTCACGATATTCACAATTACGCTTTTATTGTAATTAGATAATAATTATTGGATTGTATTAATTAGACAATATTACAATAACTTAAAAACAAGATATTATATAATAATATGTAATGAAGAATTATAAATAATCAATAAGCAATTTCTTTTTTATTAAACGCGGGTGAAACCGCGCGGCACTGTTAGTATTAGTAGCCAAAGAAAACACATTTACAAGCAATAATCACAAAAATTTGTCAAGCTAATCAAAAATTAACAATTATTATTAAATATTCGTAAGAATAAGAGGTTACAAGCAATGTGCGATATTTTACAAAAAATGTTGTAGAATACATATGAGTATGTAAGTAGCTATTTGACTAGCAATTTCGGAAGTATGTTTATCCTTTTCTGACAACAGTTACCGCCTCACGCTATGATTTCCTATTCATTTTGTTCCAACTACACAAAATTATAATCAAAGTTGTTGATAAAAATATTGGTGCCGTTTTAAAACTGAGTGTATGACGCGTCTATTTATTGTGAATAATTAAAGTTCCGAATCTACGATTACAACAAGACACATAATCAAGACAGACAGACAGTCAGTCAAGACGGTCAAGACGGACAACACTGACAGAATGGACAACGGATTCCAATTAGTTTTTTAGGTTAAAATGCGAGAGTGTCGAGACGTGTTTATATATTTAGATGTTTATTTTTTATTTTTTTTGGTGTTGTAAGAGTTTATAAGTAACTAAATACTACGCCAGAACACATAATTCACGGTGCAATTTATCAGTAAAAAAATTAGCCAATAAATATGGTTTAGCTAAAAATAAGTTTGAAGCGATGATGGCACAGTGGTAGCGTGTACGACTTCGCGTCGATTGACGTGAGTTCGAATCCCTACAATGAGCCTGAGCTTTCGGTGAAGGAAAACATCGTGAGGAAACCATAGCATGGTGGTAGGGCATTTTCTAATGCCCGCCTGGCTAGCTACCACCCTCAAGTTGAAAATCTGTCGCCAAGCACCAATAGTGTGTTCCGTCAGCTGCACTTGAGAGCCAGTCTTCCACTAGGTTTAGCGTGTTACCATCTGGGGCCACATCGTCACTTAACATCAGGTGAGATTGTGGCCACTACGCCAAAACCTATAACGATAAAAAAAATACTCACTTACGCATGGCGACGCCTCAATATATCGTATCAGATGTTTCATACTATCATATAGCGTGACGACGTCATGCAAGGAACCATACATAGAACTCCGTGTCAAAGAAGCGCCTGCGATAATTGAATAGCAAATATTTTATTGATTGCAGTTTATCTCTCTCACTGAGTGAAGAAGATTATTTAGTATAATAAGGCACATGTATTATGTAGAATCAAAATCCTAGAATCTGCAACATCGCGTACTAAGTGGGCGTGCCCTATGTGTATTATTATTCTAAATGGGAGCTATGCAGGTTTATGCAGTCCTGTTTCACTGTGACCAATGAGATCTATTGTGATCGCCCCACACTATTAAAGCTCCCCAGCTAGTCCTTATAGCCTTGATATACTGCCGGACTTTTTTGGCTGAGAGCAACTGAATCTCTTCCGGGATTAGCACGTACTTGACCAAAATCCGGTTGCGTTTAGATTTTAGTAGGTCACATTCACACAAGAAATGCTTTGGCGTTTCGTCCGCACTTTCGTAGAATCTGGAATCTATTGTCCCTGGACACCGGTGTTGGACATAATATGTTTAACAACAGTGACTTCCAAACAAGGCGGAGCCTGTATCTTGGGAGCCAAAATACGATTTAACAATTTTTTTAACACAAAACATCTCAAATGATCGTACGAGTTTTTTTTTATTGGTAAATTTTTAGCTTAACCCCTTGAAAAGAAGACGTTTAGCAACAACTACTGACGTTAGACTGTCAATTAGAGGGCAAAGTATGAAACCGTGAACACCAACCATACCTAACAGAACATTTCGGTATCTATATTATGACGTAAATTATATAGAATGCTTAGGAAATTTTATGACGTGAATTATGGCGTGAAAACCACAAAATTACAAAAATTAGAGTCGGAGTACGAGTCGGACGAGCACGATCGCATTATCCGAACTTTTGTCATACTTAGCCTATACAGAATTTGGCATTTTGCCATAAAACCAAACTATATCACATGAAATGCCGCTAAAATTACATAGTATATATATATATATATACAATAATATACACAAAGTTTAAACACGTTACACGTTTATATCGCTGATGTTAAATTTCAGTACAACGACATGTTTTTAACGCCGTTTTTCATGCACGAAATTCCACGCGGACGAAGTCGCAGGCACAGCTTGTTATAATATATTTATAATTAAAACAACCAATTTAATTTAAAAGTATTGCAATTTAATGGTGTAACATATAAATTCTTTTTAACATTTATTACATTGAAAAAATATCAAATTGAATACAATTAAAATAAAACTTTTTTAAAATATATATAGTCTATCTACTAAAAAAGCCGCAGACGGGAATGCAAGGGCTGGCGTCTTGAGATTGTAAAGCTTCTGGTTCTGTGTTACTCGCAGCAATGGGCGTTGCTGAAGCAAAAGCCAGGATGGCCCACACTATCATTATTATGTACTTTAACTGAAATGGAAAACACAAAACTGTAGTTATGTAGGTATCATGGTATCCTTGAGATGTTGGTGAAGGAATACACCGTGATGAAACGATAGTATGATTATAAGACTCTTTTGAATGCTCGCAAAACTAAAAGTTGAAAATCTTTCGCCATGTCACTGCCAATGTGTTCCGACAGCTGCAATGGACAGCCAAATCCAATTCCGTGTCTACGGCTACATCGTCACTTAACATCAGGTGAGTTTGTAATCATACGCTGTCATATATATTAACAAGATGAAGGGACTTTATTGCTAACAAAAATCAATTCATTTAATTTACTTGAAATGTCAAAATTTTAAATTTATTCAGTGTTGATTTAAAAGTTTACTTTAATTTACTAAATATATCTTACCTAAATTAGATAATCAAATATTACGAAGTCACGCAACTCTTGTATTTTTTAGGTATATATCTATATTTTTAACTAATTTCAAATTTTATAACATCTACTATCACCATGTAATCGATATCAATCAGGCAAATGAAAAGAATATTCCTCCAGGTATCATCTCCTTGGATATTTCTAATGAAATCAGATGAGATTTAAACTAATTAAATGCCATACGAAGTAAAATAAAACTTAAACTTAACGTGTGATTTGAACCGGTAAGATACGATTACACCGTAGTAACCGACATAGATATATAATCTATATTCCACTTAACAGACATTTTCATAAAAATATAAACATTTAAAAACAAAATAATATTTCTACTTACAGAGTTCATGTTGGCAGTTCTTGCAGAATTGTGTTGTAAGTAGATCAATTTTCGGTTTATATATACTTTTTCTTAGCTGAAAATTCATATAAAATGTTAAAATTAATTATACCGACATTAATCATTATTAGAAAAAACGCACCGAACCGTCCAACCGTTTCATAATATATTCTTATTAGGAACTAACTTGTTCCAGCGACTTCGCGCTCTTGACATTGCTATTGATGCAGTCTTTTAATTGTTTACTCGTTCCTCCTAAGCCTAATTATGTATATTAACATCGTGAATTTCAGAGGTTCTCTTATTCCGTTCAACATTTTTTTAAAGAAAACGTATTTACTTTTCTAAGTTATACACATATACGTACGTACATTTCAACTATATTTCGATGATACAGAAATAATTAAAAATTGTGGGTAGAGATATACAGATGATATTCCGCATGAGAGACTCCTTACTGAAGGTCACAACTATAATTTGACATGCTTGGCTAATGTTATGAAAATATTTCCGTAATTAAAAATAAGTGTTATTTAAATTTTTGACAATGAAAACGAGACAAGTTTTTTATTGATTTTTCGCGTACCTCTTCACTATAATTATATTATATACTTTCATATGCATTTAGTAAAAAACTGTTAATTTGACATTACAAATAGACACTTCAGTCTACCTACGTCTTTGTGCGAAAGCCGAATTGACAGGTAAATACTCTCATTTCTCACAAACATTCAAAGACCATATTCAACACTTATTATTGCTATTAAATGCAATTTCAAAAGAGGGCTTTAGATTGAAATTCTCTAAGTGTAAATTTGCACAGGACTCAGTAAAATACTTAGATCATATAATAAAAACAACACAATCACTCCACTGAAGGATAATCTAATTGCTATAAAAGATTTTCCTGTTCCAAGAACATAGAAAAATGTTCGTCAGTTTCTGGGGAAGATAGATCTTTATGGAAAGTATATTCCAAACATATCAATCATTCTATATCCCTTACACAATTTATTACGTAAAGACCAAAAATTTGATTGAACAGAAAAATGTCAAGATTCATTCAATAAAATAAAGACACTACTTTGCTTAAAGCCTATTCTAGCAATATATGACCCGGATCTAAAAATACATATTTTTACAGACGCTAGTATACAGGGCATAGGCGCAGTATCAAAATAACCTCAACGAAATGGAGAAGAGAAACCTTTTGCGTATTTTTCGAAAAAGTCGAATGACAGCAAAAACGAAAAAAGCCATTTATCTAGAATGTTTAGCGAAAAAAGAAGCGGTAAAACATTGGCAGCACTTGCTCATAGGAAAACAATTTAAAGTATACACTGATCGTAAACCTCTCGAAAAAATGAATATCAAATCAAGACCAGATGAAGAACTAGGAGACCTCACATATTATCTATCACAATTTAATTTTGAAGTAATATATTGTCCAGGTAAAAGCAACTTAGAAGCTGACAGTCTAAGTAGAAACCCGGTATTAGAATCACATACTAAACAAGAAGAAGTGATAAAAATTGTAAATTACATTAAACTAAAATCCATCCAAAATGACCAAGATAGAAATGAAGATATTAAAAAAAACATAAATTAAAAGTAAAACATAATATATACTTTAAGAAGATACAGAAAAATGAAAAAATCATATTAACTGAAGAATTCAGTAAACAAATTATAAAAACCATACATTGTACATACTGTCATATAGGAATAAAACAAGTCGAAAATAAGATTAAACCATATTATATAGAGAAAAATTTAACCCACAATATAAAGAAAATATGTGATAGCTGTGAAGTATGCATACAAAATAAATCTAGGACAAAACATAAATATGGGTTAATGCCACATCTGGATCCTGCTACTTACCCTTTTGAAATCATGTCTATAGACACTATTGGTGGATTTGGTGTCTCACGTTCTACAAAAACATATCTACAACTTTTGGTAGATCATTTTACGAGATACGCCTATATATTGAGATCAAAAACATAAACTTCAAATGATTTTATAAAGCTTGCAAAGAAAGTATCTTTGGAAAACAAAATTTGCATAATTCTATCAGATCAGTATTCGGGTATTAATTTAAAAGAATTCAAGCACTTCTTGGAAAACGAAAACATACCCATTATTTTCACGGCAGACGTAGTAATAAAGTAGGAGACTTGGTATATATTTAAAATGAGAATCGATTAAATAGGAAAAAACAAGACCAATTGAAAATTGGACCTTACAAAATTTAGAATAAATTGTCAAACTCAATCTATAGAATAAATACAGGTCTTAAAAATTTGAATCAAATCTTTTCCATATTACAAAGATTATCCCGGTACCGGGCAAAATCTAATATCCTATGGGGGGAGATGTAAATGAAGGTCATTTACACCTTCATTTCAGTTCCCCTGCTTATAAACTCCTTTTATTTGAATTATCTATTTCCTTTTTAAAGCTATATTATTTATGATTTATTTATGAAACAATGTATATTTAAAAATTGACATACGAGATGTCAATGCGTTAAAAAACTTAAGAAGAAATAAATAAATAAGAAATTACAGTGATGCAATAGCTTTAAATGTTGATAAAGATAATTTACCTCAACCACACAACACATTACATACGTGTATAAAAAAAAACGGAATTTTTCAGAGAAAGTTTTTACAGAATTTTTGGTATCTCCTCTTCCTTTATAGTGTATTGTGTATTTTTGTGGTTTTAGTTATTACTAAGAGTTTTGGTTTTTGTTGAGAGAGAGTGTGTTATTGTTGTTGGTTATGATTGGTGCTTTGTTTGTTGATAATTTCTAAATTTTTTGGGTTTTCTGTACTTGTCTGGTCTTATGATGTATATCTGAGATTAAGGGGGTGTGTGTTGATTGGTAATCTCAGATTATACATACTCTTTTGATGTCAACTCTGATCTGTTTGGTTTATGTATTATGTTTGAATTACTTTAAATTTGGAATGTCAGTTTTACTTGTTCAGATTGAATTGTGTCATATTTTATTATTCCGTTAAAATCGCTTGTAGAAGTAACATGTCTAGTTATCTGACATAACTTTTGTATTTTATATAAATTTCATAATGATTACGTTTCATCAAAAATAAATTCTAAATGTTTAAGTTAAAATAAATAGTTTTCTAATCAGTCCAGTGTCTTTTTGGTTTGAAAGTGATCTCATTAGCCACATCTACCATTCAAGAACGCCGAATAATTAATCCTCAGTATAATTCACTTTGATTTAGTTGCTTCTAATTCTATTCAAATAGTTTTCGATATTCGATTATTTCAATCATACATTGATTAATTCCTGCAGCCCTTCTCACTATATAGGCAAACTCCTTATGCAATTTCATAAAACGCATGCGTTAACATAAGATTCTATGACAACAAACTCCACAATAAAAATAAACTAAAATTCCAAATAGTTTTATTAAGTAATTATTAACGCTTCACAATATAAGCGACAAAATATTAAAAATTTATCATAGCGTTTCATTATAGATGGAAAAACGTAACGATGAACAACGTAAAATAAATTTGACACACAAATTTATAATTAATAAACAACCTAGCAGATGCCTTCGGAATCTCTGGGGGAAAATATATTATAATGAGGACTAAATGAGAAAATAACTAAAGGTAATGTTAATGTATAATGAAAATGAAAGTGATTGAAAATCAATCATTACATTTCCCCGATTCTCCGGATAAATATTTTGACTCAGATTTTTTTTAGTTTACTAAATATATATATACTAGCTGTGCCCGCGGCTTCGCTCGCGTGGACGACAAAAATTATTGTTACCGGGATAAAAAGTATCCTATGTTACTTCTAATACCTCCAAGAATATGTGTACAAAGTTTCATGATCATCAGTTAAGAAGTTTTCGCGTGAAAGAATAACAAACAAACTTACATTCACATTTATAATATTAAACAGGATTTATAGATGAGCATACCTCACAAAGTCATATAACCTTAACATACATCCTGACATACATCTTATAATATCAGCAGTCATTCAATAGGGGATAGGGTTTCACATTCAATGACACCTACTCCAGGTATATAGTACTAAGCCGAAAGACTATAATAAAGAAACTAGAACTAGAACAAATTAATAGAAAACTAAAACTACGTGTATACTAAATTATTCAAATGATTTAATTTAAAATCTGTAATATGCCATTTATTTTTATGGCCATTTCTATCTTCTAAAATATATACTAAAGGTGATAGTTTTTGCACTATTTTACTTTTAATATATTTTGGTGCTAATTTAGCACTATAATAATCGCCAGCATCGCTTTGTGTACAATTCATTCTCCAAACTACATCACCTACATCAAATTCTTTAACACTATGACGTAAATCATATCACTTAACAACTACTCGAATTAGCAATGAAATCTGTTCCTCCTGAATGTTTTACTTATTATAATAATGTCATCGAGATAACAAAATACTTTGTTGTCAGATTCTGGAGTAAATAATGAATCCATTGACCTTTGTTGGGTAGCAGGAGCATTCATTAATTCGAATGTCATAACTTCAAATCTATACATTCCTCTACCTGGTACATAAATTGCTGTTTATCCTTACCTGCAGGATGTAATGGAAAGAAGTCCCTTTATTTTCATCATGCAAAAGAGGTAAAAAAAGTGCCACGCATACAACCAAACAAATGTCAGGTTCAATAGAAAAGGTTATTTCAAGAAGGAATATAAGAAAAAAGGTAATAAAGAAATAGTCAAGAAAAACACCAAGAAGAGAAGGAATATACGGTATATAATAAAAGAAGAAAGTTCAGACAGTGATGACTCAGACAGTATACGTGACAGTGAAAGTAAATGTTATGGTCAGGAACAGGTACATTCTGTATGACATAATTATTCATGTACACATGTTAAATAATGAATATACATTAAGATATTGTATTGACTCTGGAGCATGCATAAATATTATTGAAAAATATGAGTACAAAAATTTAGTAAAGAATGTTTTATTAGATATCAAACAGTTAAAAGGATGTAATCATGAGAGTATTATGCCTATGGTGGAAGAATGTCAGCAAGTGTAGGAACCTTTAATATAACTTTATTTTCACCGCAAACAAAAAAAGAGATTAGGTATGTTTTGATACATTTATATATGACGGACGTGGACCATCATTACTTAGTAAAACAACTTCTGAAATGTTAAGGTTATTAATTAACGCTAGGGCCTGAGACTCTAAGCATTAACTTTATTGAAAAATACATTATTAAAATACGTTCAGCTGTTATATATATATACCAATAGACCCCAAAGTGACTCTAGTTGCACAATCTATCAGAAGACAGCCTTTTAATAATAGACAAATTGAACAACGACTATTAGCGACGCAAAGCTTAGTCAATTCATTGTATAATATAATTTGGTTTAGAATTATTCAACATGTATGTTAGCGACGCATAGCCTAATCAATTTATGGTATAATATAATTCGTCTAATAATTATTCGATACGTAATTTAAGCAATGGTCATGTTTTGATAATAGGGTTTTCATAGTGTTAGCTACGCATAGTTTAAACAATTCATTGCATAATGTAACTTGTCTTACAATTATTCAATGTGTAATATTCATGTTTAATAATAAGTTTTCATAGAATTGTCAAAATTAAGTCACCATATTTATACTAAGATTAGAAATCGTAGTTTATGAATGTTTGACTATAAGAGCAAAGTAAGAAAACGTGTTTTATGTAAAATTGTTAGAAATAGATAGATATATAAATAAGACTTCCTTGTCTAGCAATATTTTAAGATTGTTAAAAGCAGATTATTTTGTGTAAATTCTATATAATTAATGTGAAACAAGTTAAGCCATACGTTTTAAAATAAGTGTAGGTAATAAACATTGTAATCAACTTAGAATACATGCATACATAAATCACGCCTCTTTCCCAACAGGGTAGGCAGAGACCACGTCCTTCCACTTGCTACGATCCTGACATACAACTATCGCTTCCTCAACATTCATCAATCTTTTGCAATCATGCATACTCGTCGGTTTAGAGTACTCTGGACCTGACCTTTCTTCAAAACGTCCCCGATTTATTCGTGGAACGTTCTTCTAGGCCTTCCTCTTCCAACGTTCCCAATTACACTCATCTTATAAATCTGTCTAGTCAATCTTCTTTCATTCAACTTAGAATCTTATAAGAATATTTGTAAAACCAGTTAGCTTTTTGTATATAAGAAATTCTAAGATCAAATAAAATACATAAGATTAGAAAGAAAGGAAAATAGTGATAGATAGCGGCGTAACTTTCGCCAAAATCATATAAATATAGTGGCGGGTCCCGTACTCGTCAGATCGCAATCGGCAGACGTCAATCGCTATCAAGAAGCTTCAAGAAGCATTAAGACTCCAGAAACCCTGCATGAAGACACTATAGTGTTAAGGGTAGTGAAAATCATTGTAAATAGTAATGCTGAATTATCGTGTACTCTGAAGAATATACGTGGCTTTAGCAGGAAGTCTTCATTATTTTACCTACCAGCGCCCAGTCCACCGTGAGTTTTAGAGCCGAAGCACTGTGCCCACGAAATCTACGCAGCTTAGCACTCCACGTCCCTCTCCGTACACTCCGTTTGCTGTTTCCCCTTCTTCACGCCCGGTAGGTTCGGGTGTGAACAGGGACGGTAGTGTGCGGGGAGAAGAGCCCACTTGGTTTGCGGGCCATCCCGTTTACCGAGTGTGTTGCCGTCCGGTCATCTCCGTACAGGGTGATCCGTCGCGGCGCGCCGCATTATCGAGTGCGGGCCCTGTACGGTGTTAAGGTATCGGTTAAGTGTTGCGCCGCGTTCGAATGTTATTGATAGTTAGTGTTCGTATTCGTGTTCGTTTTTTGTTATCTTTCGTGAGCCGGATTGCGTGTGCGTTTTTAACGACTCATAAAAAAAAAATATGATAATGACATCATTGAAAGCGTTTCAGGGCCTAAACCATGTGTATCATCATCTCACATTGTTAAGAAAAAGGAAGTAGATAAATATCGATTAGTGGTGGACTCGAGAAGAGCCAATGAAGCAGTGCAGAGAGAGCATATGCCTTTACCAACGTTTGAAGAGCTACTTACTGATCTCAATGGCTGTAGTTATTTTTCAGAAATTGACATTAAATGGGGATAACAACAGATCGAGTTATCTGAACAGTCAAGAGTTATAACTGTCTTTAGCTGTAGTACTGGTTTAGAATGTACTTTAAAATGACATAATGATTACCAATAAATCGCTCCACAGACGCAGTTAGGATGGCTGCTTTGCGGCGTGATATAAAACACGTATTGTAATGACGTATTCTGTGACATAACACAGAAGATTTTAATAAAGTTTGAGTGTGAAGACATATACCAGCAGAGTAAAAGTCCTCTGATGAATATGAATGTTTACCAGATGTTCTATCGACTACAAAACGTCTACAAGGGCAGCCAGTTAAACCAAAATTAAAATAATAACTAGGAGAAACCAAACCAACAGCGCTAGTTCAGTTTCATAGCTTAGAAAAAAAATTACAGTTGATGGACACGCAGTTTTTATCAAAACGGTTGCAAAACATAATGTTACAGTCTGGGTAAAAAAATAGAAAAAAACCACCATTTCCGAAATTTCAAGAATCGTCTAGAATGTGCCCAAAATATCCTGCATTTATCTTAGTGTATCGTGTAGTCATAGGTTCGACGAAGCACACATACAAAGTCTTAATAGCTTTAACTGTCAATGAACAATGTGCTATAATCCCCTCCTTTTAAAAATGATGACGTAAGTTAAGAGTTCGTGCGCGTTTGTGCTTGTCTCATTTAGGTATATAAGCGAGCCGTATCGCCAGCCACGACCGTTCTGATTTCAAAAGCGAAGAGGAAACAACAAGCGAAGTAAAAGAACTACAAGAAAACATACCAGGTGATTCTGCAATTACTTAATTATTTTTTTTAGTTCGAATAAATGCATTGTACTACCCACAATTACAATTTTTTTATCACATAACCATGTGTAATTATTGATTATCAATAAATTTTATCTTTTAATTATATACCTTTACCTTAGTTGTTTCGTCATTTCTACATTTATTGTGTTTTTCTGTCACTTAATTTGTCTTTCATCTTTTCATTTACTTTTCATTATATTATTATAATACTCTTTAGGCGTATTATATCTTATTTATTTATTTTTTTTAATATTTATGTCTATTTTAAATTTGATTTTATTAAGAGGACTTCGATAGGCTTACTATATTCTTCAGCGTCTATGCTGCATATTTATTATCTTGGGTAACCTTAAAGTTACCCAGGAGCTTATTTATATCGACCCCTACCCTATGTCGATATATTTTACTGTAGCATCTTGGATGTGAAGATTTGAATGCCTGAAGTGGAGTAATAACTGTTAGTATGTATTTATATGAATTGAATAATTATTGGGGTTATAGAGCGGTTGACTACTCATTAAATAAGCCTTAGGTCACAAGTATTTGTTTATTGTTATAGAGCGGGTAATAACTCTTAAAATAAGCCAAGATTTCGAGCGGAAGAAAAAACTCGTTAAATAAGCCTAGGCCATGTTAATGAGCAACTTTTGGAGTAGGCGTCATTGAATGTGAACCCTATCCCCTACCGAATGGGTGGTGATATTATGAGAAGTTGTATGTTGTGATGTATGTTAAGGATGTATGAATTTTTGAAGTATGCTCATATATATTTATTTATCTATCTGTCTAAATTTTTCTTAGGCGAATAATTTTTCCGGGGAAAAGGGGAAATGTAATGATTGTTTATCAATCATTTTTATCTTTAATTATATATATTTAACTTAGTTCATTCATCATTACTTTATTTATCGTGTTTTCGGTCGCTTTCCGAAGGCATCTTTAGTTCTTTAGGTAATTTATTATTTTAATATTGTAATACAAACTTCTTTTACGTTCATATTTATAAATTAAGAAGGCGATATACAAACATAGAATTTATTGGCTAGAAGAACCTTTTAAAATATATAACGATACTAAAAATAATTGAAATATGACATTATTCGGGATGACTGACCGATCAGACGTCTGTGACTGAACACATACAGTCTTTTATATATTTTTAAAATTTTATTTATATTTCTTATTCTACTTTATTATTTGGAGTCACACTACCTATCTGGAGACTGTACAAAAAGTTATTTTGCTACTGCAAGAAATCCCGTGCATTGTAATCGGTATTCGAAGGAGTTGATACTATACACCTAAAATGGTAAAGAGCCAACAATTATTATTAAACTAATGGAAAACCTGGCGGACGAATTTATTCAAGCTGGCATGGCGATGCAGCTATACAAATAGGAGCGGATTAAATATCTAAGCTTGTTACCAAATTCATATACCTACACACAAGCATCTCAAGACGGATTTTACAAGCAGCCCTGGTCCGGATATACGAGCCCCGATGCAAAATGTTCTTCGTCTTCGAAATTTTCTCTGTGAGATTTTTTCTAACTTCATTATTTTTGTATATCTATATAATATATTAAGCTGTTCTACTATCGTATACTATACTATACATGTCGCGTTACTTATGCCATTTTTGAATTATGAACCAATAAACTATTTTAGCTTTTTAAATTTATCCATATCCTGTTTTAAATTCGAAGAAGATATAAGCAAAATAGTTCGTCTAATTGTTAATCGATGCAAAAGAGTTCGTCTATCGGTGAGTGAAATAAGATTATTCCTTCTTTGTACAATTATGTTGCATAATTTAAATTTGTAAAAGTAATTCTGTGTCATTTGTCAAGTGAGACAATATAAATTCTGAAAATCTCAGTTTTTTTCATTAGTTTTCAAATAACCATGAGTCGTGGCAAACCAGTGTGTGAAGAGCGTGGCAAATCAAGTTACCAAATATCTAAAGACTTGATACTTCCCAGGTCTACAGTCTAATCTATCATTCAGCACTATAAAAAGAATAGAACGACTTCTTGTTTGAAAAAACTGGTCGACCACGCTTCACAAGTGCAGTAGAAAACAGAATCCTGAAGAAAATTATCAAAAATAATCGTCGTGCTCGAGCTGGAGGACTCACGGTGCAATGGAAGGACATGATTCACAAAGACGTCTCAGTTGATATTGTAATGATTGTTTTATCAATCATTTTTTTTTTTATTATATATGTTTATTTCACCTATTTGATTCCTCATTAATTCATTTATTGTGTTTTCGGTTGCTTTCCGAAGGCATCATATCTTTAGTTCATTTATTATTTTAAATATTGTATAACAAACTTCTTTTACGTTCGTACATATATATATAAGTAGGTCGTATACTATTATTGTATTTTTGTTTGAAGAATCTTTTAAATTTAAAATATAGAAGGACACGAAAATAATTGAAGGGGTGATTCATTCTGACTTATGGTGGCAGATGGATCTCTAAAGAATAACGTACAATCTTAAATTAGATTTGTATAAGTTAATTTATATCTACTATTCTATTTATTGTTTTGACTCGCACATATTTATCTGGGAGTCTATAAAACTTATTTTGTTACAACAAGAGTCCTCTCGAATTATAACCGGTATTCGAAGGAGTTGAAACCTTTTACTCGAAATTATGAAACGAATGGAAAAACTGGCATTCATTCATGCTGGCTTGAGGATGCAGTTATAAAAATTGGAACAGAATGGAGTTCTAGTTAAACACAAGCTTCTCACGACGGAATTTTATTAGCAGCTCTGTTACGGATTTATTCAAAACGTGGACTATTTCTTACTAGTGAAGGTTTTGCTATTATTATTAGACTATAAAAAGGTACTCTGTTTTTTTTATATCTCATTTAATGTTAATGCCTTCGGAATACACTTATTAATCTATTTCGAATTTCATTCCATAACCTTTAAATATTTATTTTCCGATATTTATATCTATTTCAACTGTCCACGTGACAATATTTATATGTATTTAATGATCTGTAAATTTTTGTCTACACTAACTAGCCAAAAAAAGAAAATAATCCCTTGCAAAGCCTATGTACCTGAGTGGTGTGCACATGCACATACAGTGAATTGATTGTATGAAAAGTTTAAGAAGGCTTCAGGACTCTTTATACAAATCGACCAAATAAACCATATAATTAATCTAAAACTTCCTACAAAGGACAATTTTAGATGATTTGAATTCATCTTTTACAAAACTAAACCATCAAATCGAAACTTTAAAACTATTAACATCTAAGTTGAAGATATATCACCACACGATATTTACAATTACGCTTTTATTGTTGAATGGTAGATAATATTACAATAACATAAAAACAAGATATTATATAATAATATGTAATGAAGAATTATAAATAATCAATAAGCAATTTCTTTTTCATTAAACGCGGGTGAAACCGCGCGGCACTGTTAGTATCAGTAGCCAAAGAAAACACATTTAAAAGCAATAATCACAAAAAATTGTCAAGCTAATCGAAAATTAACAATTATTATTAAATATTCGTAAGAATAAGAGGTTACAAGCAATGTGCGATATTTTACAAAACATGTTGTAGAATACATACGAGTATGTAAGTACCTATTTGAATAGCAATTTCGGAAGTATGTTTATCCTTTTCTGACAACAAAGTTACCACCTCACGCTATCATTTCCTATTCATTTTGTTCCAACTACACAAAATTACGATCAAAGTTGTTGATAATAATATTGGTGCCGTTTTAAGATTGAGTGTATGACGCGTCTATTTATAAAATGTCATTGATACATCTCCACTTTACGTGTAAGGTACCATATCATAAGTATTATTGTGTTCCTTTTTTTTATCACTTTGTCGGCGTGATTATATATGTATATACTCATGCCAAATTACAGCTTTCTAGTACTAAGAATCTCTGAGCGGATAGACAAACGGGCGAACATGGGGAAAATGCAAGGGTTCCTTTTCGACTACGGAACCCTAAAAAGAGCCAGCATAAAAGTTTACTACCCAACGAATAAACACATTAATAAAATAAAACAATATTGGAAATTATACAATTTAGATGCCATAAGAGCAGGTATAGGAAAAAACTACACCCAGATTCTTATCATGATTTACTTTATAATATCCCACAAGATAACTACTCGGATGAACTTGTAAATATGCTGGATTCAAAGCTGGAAGGCACAGGAAGCCAGATACACAGTCAAGTAAAGAGAATTAGCATTACTTGTCTTGATAAACTGGGTTTTCACTAAGCATTTACAAACCGATAAGGTACGTAATTTACTTTAAAATAATAAATAAATAATATCAAACCGAATTTACCGCCAAAACAGAAACTTCAGAAACTTAATAAAAAGGTACAGACAGTCCTACAGAAAACGCGAGAAAAAGCAATTCTACAATTGATTTTTAACAGAGTATTAATATGTCTATGAACCTGATTGTAATCCCTTACACAATAACCCAAGTATTTTTTTTTAATATAACACAACAAATAGTTTATATAAATTTCTCTTACATAAGACCTGTACATAATAAAGCTATATAAAAAGTTTAGTAGATTGCACAAAGCAAAACTGATGTTTATCCCTGACTATATGGTAAAATCAATATGAAGATTTGTACTTATAATGAATGAAGCATGAACAGCCCGTTACATATTCTTTAAAGGGAGAATTGCGTTAATTTTATTTCATGTTTTTTTTCTTTTTTTTAAATACAACTTATATTTCTCTGTAGTCTAGCATGTATGCACCTCAATATTGATAATTGATTTATTACTTTCTATAGTAACAAAAGATCCATACACGATTGACAAATCTTGGTAAAAAAAGTAACTTGGTAAATATTTAAGAATTTGTTTACAGGGAAATTAACATTTAGAAAGCAATACCATAACGTCAACAATGGAACTCTGAAAACTTGCCATTTATACCTATACCTACTTTGTTAACAGCTCTAATACAAAGTTTCATTTTGCTATTCAACAGTTTGGTTCTAAGTATCTCCAAAATTTAATCTGTGGTCTGCTCAAACTGCAATTCCATATAATCAGATAGTATTAACTCCGTAAAAGCCATAAAGGCTCCAGGGCCCCTCAGGCTAACAGTGTAGGGAGTTCGAAAAAAAAAAAAATTTGGGGGTGAGCGCTTAAGGCACTCAGCCAATAAGACTAATTTGAAATCTACACTATAAATACATACTTATCACACAGAAGAATGATAATACTTATTCCAACACTTTGTATAGATGACTCAATTAAGTTAAAGTAGGTAATAAGTTTCATACAAACACACCTCAGTAGTTGGACCCCTAGATTCTTACCTACAAAGGAGTGAAGGATATGCTTAACTGTTTGTCCTCTTTAATAAAAACATTTTATTATATGTACATGTAGGCAATCTTTATATTTTATAATCCTACCCATTATATTGTCATTTCACGTCGTTGAACTTTTAATGTTTAGTTTTCTTTCTACTCATATTAATTTCAGTGATACCTTTCACTTTCCCATAGAATCTATTTAAATTTTATAAATTGACCCTTAAAGTACTTATAAGTATAAATGTTAAAATATTGTTGGGCATTAGACTAGGCTTTACAGGTTTTATATTTGCTCTGTTTTGATTGTTCTTGGATAAACCACAAAAAAAAGACAACAACAATAAGATAACAACGAAAAAACAACATTAAGACAATTAATACAATCACACCAGTATCCATTTTTTTATATATGAAAGCTGTAATTTCATTCAAATACCACAAAGCCTAACCACCAATTATCTTTTTCTTTAAATCACAAGATATAAAGACAACCAAGCAACAATACAATGTACACAAGCACACAACATACAATATGAATGACGTTGTCAGGAAACAACAAGCTCTAGTAATTAGGAATAATAAAAATTCAACAAACAAATACTATCACAAGACAATTTTCAACCATATTAATATTGTTCTTTAAAATAATGTCCACAATACTTTTATGAACAACACTTCTTAAACAAAGTAAATCCCAAAAAAATAATTAATACAATGTCGAAACCATAAATCAATCTTATTATATTTTTAAGCAGTTCTTCTTCAGCATATGGTTATGTTTTAGTACAGGTATTTTTATTATAATATTTACAAAGATTTACTGGCCAACATATTGGCAAAAACCAGACAGACCAACTTCAAAAGCAAACCAAGGAAATAAACTGCAACAGATTTACCACAACACAGAATAGCAATGTAAAATGTTATTGCGGATAGGCAAATGATTTAAGCATTTTGCTAAAGAAGCACATGTCACTGTTACAAACATTTTGTCTTTTGATACTAAGCACCGGCAATCCTACACTTGTTTTGTTCCTTCAAACCCCATACAACTTATGGTAGCTTTGCTAACACCAGTTGCAGAAACTAAAAAAGTAAGTGAACCCTCATCGCACTTACAAGAAATCTGATAATTGGACAAACAATTATTGTAATGAAAATGAACAATTTCGCCTTGAGGTTATTATACAACCGCGTAACTTTGAAGACACTCATTAGCAGGATTCTTTCCCAGTTTGCAAATATTTATTCACATCATGTTCTATTTTACCCGAACTTATTGATTTCACAATTACTTTCCTACTACTTACTCAATGACTCATCACAAGCGTAGACCCAAAAAACATCTACAAAAATAACTCCAATATAACAAATGACAAAACAGAAATTCTATTCTTTGGTCGTTTTTGAAATGACCAATGTCAAATACTTCTTTTTTATTTCGGCATGTACCTTTTACTTTACACTAAGCAACCAATCCTCTTTATTGAACATTAATTTGGATATTGAAAAAGTTTGACTTTTGAGCCTTTTGCCGCCTTTCGATTTGTTTAATCGATATGTAGTACTGAATCGATCCAGTGTATCGATACTTCAATCTAGAGAATCGCGTTTCGAACCACAAAATTATTTGCAATTATTTAAATGTACCAAAATACATATAAAAGAAATCACAATTTCCACTTAATTTCTCAAAAACTCGCCAGCCTGCTGTATTTGCTGTGTAGGTACTCTTCGCCCCTCCTTAATGGAGAAAGAAATAATAAAAAAGTTACCTACTTTTCTCATTAAAGATATTATTACAACAATGAATAAAATAGTGCATTATTTTTGCGCAACAAATAGCAAATTATTGTAGACATAATTATTTATTCTGCAGTCGATTATCAGTTGTTCCTATTATTGTTGCCACTGACAATTGATGGCCAATGTTATCGGAACTAACTAATCGAACTAACTTTTTGCCTACATTCCAAGTTACGACGTGAATAATGAAAGTTCCGACTACGATTACAACAAGACACATACTCAAGACAGACAGACAGTCAATCAAGGCGGTTAAGACGAACAACACGAACAACGGACTCCAATTAGTTTTTTAGATTAAAATGCGAGTTTTTTTTTTTCGATCTGACTTTAGCCATAAGGTCTCAGGAGCCTCGAACGGCTTTTACAGCTTCACCGGACTTGGGAGCGAGCGCTTAAGGCACTCAGCCACGAAAGTTTTGCAATTAAAATGCGAGAGTGTACGTGTTTATATATTTCGATGATTTGTTTTAATTTTTTTGATGTTGTAAGAGTTTATAAGTAACTAAATACTACGCGAGTACACATAATTCACGGTGCAATTTATCAGTAAAAAAATTAGCCAATAAGTATGGCTAAGTTAAAAATAAAGACTCACTTGCGCATGGCGACGCCTCAATATACCATATCAGATGTTTCATACTATCATATAGCGTGACGACGTCATGCAACCATACATAGAACTCGGTGTCAAAGAAGCGCCTGCGATAATTGAATAGCAAATATTTTATTGATTGCAGTTTATCTCTCTCACTGAGTGAAGATTATTTAGTACAATAAGGCACATGTATCTGCAACATCGCGTACTAAGTGGGCGTGCCCTATGTGTATTATTATTCTAAATGAAAGCTATGCAGGTTTATGCAGTCCTGTTTCACTGCGACCAATGAGATCTATTGTGATCGCCCCACACTATTAAAGCTCCCCAGCTAGTCCTATAGCCTTGATGTACTACCGGACTTTTTTGGCCGAGAGCAACTGAATCTCTTCCGCGAGCAGCACGTACTTGACCAAAATCCGGTTGCGTTTAGATTTTAGTAGGTCACATTCACATAAGAGATGCTTTGGCGTTTCGTCCGCACTTTCGTAGAATCTGGAATCTATTGTCCCTGGACACCGGTGTTGGACATAATATTTTTAACAACAGTGTCCAGTGAGTATTCAAAAATTTCAAATTCAATATTAATTTATTACGCATTTCAGGTTTACATTACAAATTGTACAGTGACTTCCAAACTAGGCGGAGCCTGTATGTATCTTGGAAGCCAAAATACGATTTAACAAATTTTTTTAACACAAAACATCTCTAATGATCGTACGAGTTTTTTTTTTTATTGGTAAAATTTTGCTTAACCACTTGAAAAGAAGATGTTTAGTAACAACTACTGAAGCTAGACTGTCAATTAGACGGCAAAGTATGAAATCGTGAACTCCAACCAAACCTAACCGAGCATTTCGGTATCTATTTTGTGACGTAAATTATATAGAATGCTTAGGAAATTTTATGAATGGCGTAAAAACCTCAAAATTACAAAAATTAGAGTCGGAGTCCGAGTCGAACGAGCACGATCGCATTATCCGAACTCTTGTCATACTTAGCCTATACAGAATTTGGCATTTTGCCATAAAACCAAACTATATCACATGAAATGCCGCTAAAATTATATCGTATATATTATATCATAAAATAATATATACACACATATACATTTAATTTATTTATTTATTTCCGGCTACTCTTAGTTTCGTCTCGGAATCCGAGACATTCACAAAGTTTAAACACGTTACACGTTTATATCGCTTCGCGTCGCACGTTTTATCGCCGTTTTTCATGCACGAAATTCCACGCGGACGAAGTCGCAGGCACAGCTTGTTATAATATATTTATAATTAAACAACCAATTTAATTTAAAAGTATTGCAATTTAATGGTGTAACATATCAATTCTTTTTTATATTTATTACATTGAAAAAATATCAAATTGAACACAATTAAAATGTATTTTTTTTAAATATATATAGTCTATCGACCTTAAATGCCGCAGAAGGGCATGCAAGGGCTGGCGTCTTGAGATTGTAAAGCTTCTGGTTCTGTTTTACTCGCAGCAATGGGCGTTGCTGAAGCAAAAGCAAGGATGGCCCACACTATCATCATTATGTACTTTAACTGAAATGGAAAACACAAAACTTTAGTTATGTAGGTATCATGGTATCCTTGAGATGTTGGTGAAGGAATACATCGTGATGAAACGATAGTATGATTATAAGACTCTTTTGAGTGCTCGCAAAACTAGAAGTTGAAAATCTTTTGCCAACTCACTACCAATGTGTTCCGACAGATGCAATGGACAGCCAAATCCAATTCCGTGTCTACGGCTACATCGTCACTTAACATCAGGTGAGTTTGTAATAATACGCTGTCATATGTATTGACAAGATGAAGGGAGTTTATTGCTAACAAACATCAATTCATTTAATTTACTTGAAATGTCAAAATTTTAAATTTATTCAGTGTTGATTTAAAAGTTTACTTTAATTTACTAAATATATCTTACCTAAATTAGATAATCAAATATTACGAAGGCACGCAACTTTTGTATTTTTTAGGTATATATCTATATTTTTAACTAATTTAAAATTTTATAACATCTACTATCACTATGTAATCGATATCAATCAGGCAAATGAAAACAATATTCCTCCAGGTATCATCTCCTTGGATATTTCTAATGAAATGAGATGAGATTTAAACTAATGAAATGCCATACGAAGTAAAATAAAACTTAAACTTAACGTGTGATTTGAACCGGTAAGATACGATTACACCGTAGTAACCGACATAGATATATAATCTATATTCCACTTAACAGACATTTTCATAAAAATATAAACATTTAAAAACAAAATAATATTTCTACTTACAGAGTTCATGTTGGCAGTTCTTGCAGAATTGTGTTGTAAGTAGATCAATTTTCGGTTTATATATACTTTTTCTTAGCTGAAAATGCCTATAAAATGTTAAAATTAATTATACCGACATTAATCATTATTAGAAAAAACGCACCGAACCGTCCAACCGTTTCATAATATATTCTTATTAGGAACTAACTTGTTGCAGCGACTTCGCGCTCTTGACATTGCTATTGATGCAGTCGTTTAATTGTTTACTCGTTCCTCCTAAGCCTAATTATATATTTTAACATCGTGAATTCCAGAAGTTCTCTTATTCCGTTCAACATTTTTTTAAAGAAAACGTATTTACTTTTCTAAGTTATACACATATACGTACATACGTACATTTCAACTATATTTCGATGATACAGAAATAATTAAAAATTGTAGGTAGAGATATACAGATGATATTCCGCATGAGAGATTCCTTACAGAAGGTCACAACTATAATTTGTCATGCTTGGCTAATGTTATGAAAATATTTCCGTAATTAAAAATAAGTGTTATTTAAATTTTTATATACCTAATTGACACAATCGAAGATTGTGGAAATATTTAAAGGACTTCAATGATGTGAGAGAACGGAGCTTACTGGGTTCTTTCAATCGTGAATATGCTGGGTTGTGTTATTACATAACGTGTAGAGAGATTTGAGCAGGTCGGCATGACAGCGTCGACTGGCTATGGATTGTAGGTCCCTCGGTGCTCGCCGATGTTGTTGTATGACACTGTACCTACTTGCCATCAGGTAAAGAGCCATCACTTTGCAGTGCTATGATAAAAAAAAGTCATTTTACCACAAATTTCGTTTGAATTGTTTCTAATTCCATCTTAAAAGAAGTTCGACTGGTGATAACACCTAGACTTAGACTGTCAGCAGTCTGCGTAGCCCGAATACTGCGATAGTTTGGCCATATCGCAAGAGGGAGTTCAAACAATCTGGAAAAGCAGCTGTTGACAGGGAAGGTCGAGGGAAAGCGGTCGAGAGAAAGATGCACAAAACGGTCATCGGGTCAAATTAGTTTTTTAATAAGTAAGGAATAGTTTTCGTTTTCGATGAAATTAACGAGAAATAATGTTAAAGTTCAAAGCGCTAATACCTAGTGTACCTGCTCGCTAAGTAAAAATGAGACAAGTTTTTTTATTAATTTTTCGCGTACCTCTTCACTATAATTATATTATATACTTTCATATGCATTTAGTAAAAAACTGTTAATTTGACATTACAAATAGACACTTCAGTCTCATGAAATGGTAGATGTGGCTAATGGGATCACTTTCAAACCAAAATGACGCTTAAGGACTGATTAGAAAAATATTTATTTTAAGTTAAACATTTTGAATTTATTTTAAATGAAACGTTAACATTATGAATTATATATAAAATACAAGAGTTATGTCAGATAACTAGACATGTTTCTTTTTCAAAATATTTTGACGGAATTAAAATATGACATACACTTTTTTATATATCATTCCAAATTCTTAAAGTAATTCAATACATAAACCAAAGAGATCAGAGTTACCATGAAAAGAGTATGTATACTCTGAGATTACTATTCAACACAGTCTACCTACGTCTTTGTGCGAAAGCCGAATTGACAGGGAAATACGGAGTCGGAGCACAGAATATACGACGTTGCAGCATCTGTTAATACTCGGAGCAATTTAGTATCTCTTTATGTTTATACACATTTTGAGCATAAAAAGTTGCCGGACAGTGAGAATTTTGCTTTCTTTATAAACTTCAACGGTCGGATATCTGTATGGCCTTCTAAGCATAACCTTAAGAATAGAACGTTGCGCTCTTTCAACTTTAATTATCACAGATTTAGCGGCACTTCCGCAGGAACTAATACAATAAGTTATTAGTGTGACTCACAAAGTGCATTGTATACGGACCTTAGCATATCTAAATCAGCGGTATATCTTAGTTTTTTCACGACATGTATTATTTTTCGTAGGCGACCCGATATTTGTTCGATATGTTTTTTAAATGTAAGATTTTGCTCCACCAACATTCCGAGATACTTTATAATGTCTGTTTTCATGATGTACTCACAGTGAGTACATGATGAGTGAGTACATCATGTACCCACAGTGAGTACCCTCACTAAGATTCGTAGCTTGTTCCTGCTGAGTATCAGAGCCTCTCCAGCTCTACGCTTCTTAAATGCCCTGATAAGCTCTTTGGAATGATGTTAACCTGACAGAATATACCAGAATTTTATAGCTTCTTGGGTCTTGGTTTGGATTGGTTGGGTCAATCGAACCAGGCTTTTTGGGATACCACAGAATAGTTCAGGGCCAATCTGTTTTCCAAAGCTCCGGCTTTTACAAGCTTGTCCGCAGACTCATTGCCTGTGATTCTTGCATGCCCCGAGACCCCTCGCAGGAATAGTTTGATATTTTAAACCAGACTGTTCAGTATTACCACACAATTGGCCACAATATTAGCAGTCCTATGAAATGTCAATATCTGGTTAGCAAGCAAGTCGACTCCAATGGTTGCTGCTAACTGATGCCCTATGGTAAACAGTGCGTAGTCATTGCGGTATTCCGGTACACATTGTACTTCCACGTTATTTTCGCGTGCATGTTGATCAATTACATCTAATTTGCTTTCAATATTAAGTATATATAGCTTTCAATATAAGTCGAATCTGAATCCAGTGCCAAGAGAGCGGCCTGGATATCCGATTGAATATAAATCGTATGGTTAACATAGGCCTTTTGCAGATTGATATCGGCACGCTCAAGTATACCGTACACTTCCGCTTGGAAAATGGATGTGAAACAACCAAGGATCAAATTTACCTTAAGGTTATTAAGGTTTAATTTTTGTTACTCAAAATTGGGTCTCTCCCCATATATTACACAGCCTACGTTATGTCCAGATTCGGACCCGTTGGTGTACCATAGACGACTACCTGCTTTCCACGTTATCTCACCGTTAATCTAGGAGCCCCGCGCAGGAAACTACAGTTTTTTTTTATTAGTTTCGGAAGTCGTCATATCTGATATCATTCCCAAAACTGGTGTTTCTATTACTATTATTGAGGATCTCAAGGACAGGGATAACCATTTCACCTTCCCCTGGAAGTATATTCTGTTCCCTGTCTGTATTGTAATATGAACAAAAGCTGACAATGGCAATAATCTCCGTAACAGAAGTCATAAAAAGCTGATAGCGGGTAAAGTACATCTTCCTCCGATTCCTCAATTCAAAAAACAGCAAACAAGTTTGGACAATTTTGACACCACTCTATCTGTGCAGCAAGGTTTGCAAAATGCTAACTCTAAGCACTCAGCGATTAAAAAAGAACTCAACGAATCTAACAGCAGAAATCCTGCGCAGGACAGAAGAAATTTATCTCCCAGATACAGTCAAAATGTCGGCTGAAATCGCAAAGATAAGTAATATTGAAAGCAAATATGTAATTGATTAGCAAGCACGCGAAAATAACTTGGAAGTACAATGTGTACCGGAATACCGCAATGACTACGCACTGTCTACCATAGGGCATCAGTTAGCAGCAACCATTGGAGTCGACTTGCTTGCTAACCAGATATTGATATTTCATAGGACTGCTAAACTTAACTTGATAGTGAAACTAGCATTAGCATTAGATCAAGTTTTGGCATCTGTGAAGTTCTATAACAAAAACTATGATAAGAATAAATTGTGCACATCCTATATGGAATTGATGGTAAGAAGCAGGCAATCTTCGTCACAGAGCATCTGCAGTCTGCTAATAAAAAACTACATGCACCAATTATCGCCCTGTTCACGTGTGTTGTTAGTCGGCGTCTTCAACTTAGGTCTGGTATAGACAATATTTTTATGTGGCGGCTAAGGTTATGCGTCACAACTCACACGGCTCGTTCGCGCCACTACACCTATAGTCATAGACCCGAGCTGAGTGTGGAATTATTATAATTTTCTTTATCTCCCAAACTATAAGTCCAAATAACATGTTATAAAGGGCAAAGTTTACCTCCATAATTTAGTCTTGATAATGAAGTAAATTTCGTTCATAAGGATTAATATGCCATGCCTAATAATAATGATGCTCTTAAATCATTTTTCCAATCCAATTAAAAAATCACAAAATACCTTATTGTGGCTTATGTATAGGCATATGGTATCGCGGATTTTTTTAGAAGTACTAAGAAGCAATGTTTTTGTAAAACATTGTATTTACTTAGCACTAACCATCACGCTAGCGTACGCAGTTTAATCAGTTTGGGTTCGCGGTGTTATACAACTTATTTAAAAAAAATCATTAATAGGCTAGCTGTGAAGTGTAGCCTAATTCTAGATAGTTTATACTATTCCACGTGATTCTGGCAATCAATAAGAAGAATTTATCGAATCCGACTGGTAGTTCCAGAGATTAGCATGTTTAAACAAACAAACAAAAAACTCTTCGCTTTATTATATTAGTATAGATAGTACCTATAGATTAGTAAAGATAGAATGCCTCTAACAATATACTACTCTGTCAAAAAAGTACCGGGTAAAGATCAATAACACCCAAAATGTTAGTTAGGTGCCACGAAGTGTTAATTTGAGTTTAAGAAAAAGAAAGAAGTCGGCCGGAGCCATATCTGGTGAATAATGTGGTTGTTTGATGGTATTTGTTGAGTTTTTTGTCAAAAATTCGTTCACAATGATGGCGCAAGGCGAAGGCGCATTATCGTGGTGCAAAATACAATAATTTTCTTTTCATAAATCTGACCTTTTTCGTCGAATTTACTCTCTTAAACGCCGCATAACGCTCAAATAACATACTATATTTACCGTTTGACCTTTCGGTAAGAATTCTGAGTAGACAAAACCGCGATAGTCGAAGAAAACTAGAGTTAAATATTATATACTTTTTTTTTCTTTATAAGTTTTTCCTTTGGCCACATTCTCATAACACGCTAAGCCTAGTGAGAGGACTGGCTTTCAAGTGTATCTGCAGGAACACACCTATTAGTGCTTGGCGACAGATTTTCAACTTGAGGATGGTAGCCTAGCCAGGCGGCCATTAGAAAAAGCCCTACAACCATGCAAAAACATTATTAATCTGCTACCCGTGCGAAGTCGAGGCGGGTTGCTAGTAAGATATATTTCGTTACATAAAGTAACACACGATAATGGTGAATCAATCCGGAAAAAATACGCTTTTGGGGTGCTTAAATGGCTAACGCTGAGTAAACCAAAAGATATTTATCAATTGTATATTTTAAAAAGACCTACAAAAACTCAATGATAGCATATGTCTATCTTCTAAGGATCACCCACAATAAGCATTTTTTTGTCTTTAAAATAACCGAAAACTACCGCCTTGGGTGATGGGTAAGAGCGAAAGCGTTTTGCGCGTACACTCGTCTGACGACATTTTAATGAAGATACTTAAGTTAAATTATACTGTATATCAATTAAAAAAAAAAACTAATAATTACTCTATAGTCCACGTGAGCGGAACCGCGGGCACAACTAGTATATTAATAAATACGATACTAATTCCAATTTGCAATTACGATTTATTTTGTTATTACTTGTTGCGATACTGAACGAACTTTCGCGTTTTCTGATTTGCAAAATCTTGTAACAATTATGCACATACCTACCCCGAAAAATACTCATTTTTCCCCTTTAAATATTTAATCACGCACATAATGATTCATCAAACTTTAATGAAAGATTCTTTATTTTTGTAAATTTTTTATTGGAAATGTTTCTTCGCCTAGTGCGTGAACGTCGGCTTAAATATCATTTGATCTAAACTAACTATACATATACACATGTTTCTTCCCCCTGGGAGGAGGGAAGGAACATGTGTATGTGTATTTAGTGTTCTGAAGTTTTTTGTCTAAACTAGGCAAAAATAGAAAAAAAAGGTCCCTTACAGAACCTATGTACCTGTGTGTTATGCATGTGTGTACAATGCAGTGTCATGTGTCACTGTGAAAGCTAGTGAATGTACAATCACTGTATCGCGCGAGCAGCTGCTTGGCTCAAGGGCTCCATACCGATGGATCGGACCTAGGCTTGAATTGCCGCAGAGGGCGGTCGTGGCGGGTGTGCGGGAGCGAAGTTAACCGTACGTCCCCTGCGCAGGGAACGGTGGTTTCGCGGGCGTGGGCGCGAGCACGCATATGTTGCGGGAGTGGACGCGTAAAACTTGTTAGCTTTCTCGATGTCGTCGTCGGGATCGACAAAGAGATTTCGCGGACGGCGTTTATAACGTTTGGCAACCGGGATCGAGTTGACTGGGACGAAGTTCACGGTGGATTTTACGAGCGGGTTGGGATGATTCGAAGCGCTATCGAAGTATCTCCTGATGAGATATTTCACATAGGCGTCTATCGAGGGAAGCCTCATGTCCCTGTGGAGGTCCATGTTTCTAACGAAGGCTGGAGGGTCGAGCAGGCGACGGAGAAACCGATTTTGGACTCTTTGCATGCGGGCAAAGTTATGTTTGGACATATGTGCGAACGCGACGCAGGTATATGTCAAGCTCGGGTGGACGCACATCTTGTACAGTGTAAGCTTATGTCTTAAGGACATTTTGCTTACCGAACTGAGCAAGGGTCGCTAGCGTGAAAGGATCCAGACGGCCCTATTCCGAACTATAGTAACGTGTGCGTTGAAGTTAAGCTTCGAGGGTGACACCCAGATATTTAGTTTTGGTGGCCCAAGGGATATTCCTACCGAATAATGAGAGGGGTCCTACCGTGCGTGGTAGTTTACATGTATGCGGTTCGAACATAATCACGGCGCTCTTTGCCGGATTAATAGCTATTCGCCACGTTCGAAACCACACCCCGAGAGTGGTTACGGCACATTGGACTGCGCAGGCGAGATTTTTTATGTGTCTGTATGACGCGTATATAACTGTGTCGTCAGCGTAGAGTCCTACCTCGACCCCGGGGGCTTCGGGAGGTCGCTGACGTACAGATTGAAAAGGCAAGGCGCCAGAATAGACCTTGCGGGACGCCTGAGCGTATCGGGTGGGCGGTACATAGTAATTCTTCCACTCGGTAGTGGAAAGTGCGGTCGAGATACCGAAAGTCGCAGCAGACTGGGAGAAGCGCGCCATTAAGCGCTATGGCTCGAGAACTGGAGAGACCGCCGAAATCGCAGAACATATATTCTGTTTTGGTTCTGCTGATTTTCATACCAACATTTTCCAGCTTCTGTTGCCATTTCTCCAATCTACTCTGGATCCCAGGTCCATCTTCACCGACAAGAACAATGACATCGGCAAATAGCATGCACCAAGGTGCCTCCTCCTGTATGTCCAACGTAAGAGCGTCCATAATCAACAGGAAGAGGTAAGGACTTAAAGCCGATCCCTGGTGCAAACCTACAGCCACACTGAACTCGTCAGTATTGCCAGCAGCCGACCGGACGTAGGTACGAGATTAACTCTACATACTTCCCGGGCAAACCTTTCTCTTTCAAGGCCCACCACAGCACATCCCGAGGTACCCTGTCATACGCTTTCTCCAGATCAATGAACACCATGTACAAGTTCTTGTGCACGTCTGTATTTTTCGCACAATTGGCGTAGTGCAAAAGTGGCGTCCATTGTTCCTCGACCTGGCATAAACCCAAACTGGTTTGGAGTAATCTCACTCTCCTCTCGCAGTCTTTTGTCTATTACTTTCTCCCATACCTTCATACTATGTGACATGAGCTTTATCCCTCGATAGTTGTTGCAGTCCTGTACATCACCTTTATTCTTGAAGATGGGCACTAGTGAACTGTTGCACCATTCTTGTGGGATCTCGCCTTCCTGCAACAGTTTATTAAAGAATAAAGTCAGCCACATACATCCATCTTCTTTTAAACACTTCCATACTTCTACTGGTATATCATCGGGGCCCATAGCCTTTCCATGTTTCATACCTTGGACTGCCTTTCTTACTTCATCCATACTGATTTCCCTTACCAAACCCATATTTACTTGTACTTCTTCGAGCACACCATTCCATTTATTCTCTTCGTTCATTAGCTTTTCAAAATAAACCTTCCACCGTTCTTTTACTTCGTCATCTTTGGACAGGACCTTACCAACGTCGTCTTTCATACATTTTATGTGGATTATATCTTTTGTTCTCCTTTCTCGTGCTTTTGTAATCCGATAGAGCTCCTTCTGGCCTCTAGGGCTGTCCATTGAGTCATACAACTTCTCCTGCGCTTTAGCCCTCGAAACTGCTACCGCCTTTTTTGCCTTTCTCTTCCATTGTTTATAAATCTCCTTCTTATCTTCTTTCAAA
Source organism: Saturnia pavonia (assembly GCA_947532125.1). Classification (NCBI taxonomy): domain Eukaryota; kingdom Metazoa; phylum Arthropoda; class Insecta; order Lepidoptera; family Saturniidae; genus Saturnia; species Saturnia pavonia. The sequence goes on from OX383922.1 coordinate 3,588,478, forward strand.
CTACCATTCTCGTTTCCTACACCCTGCCATTCTTTAAACGCAATTTTCTTTTCTTTCAGCATCTTTTGCACGTCTTCATTCCACCACCATGTGTCCTTTTCTATCATACCTTTCCCTTTCGACTCTCCAAACACATCTTTTGCTACTCTCCTTATACACTCCGCCATCTCTTCCCAACATTCATTCACAGATTTTCCTTCCATACCATCTATTTCAATCATTTTATCTACCACTTGACTCTTAAACTTACTGGCACATTCCTCTTTTTCTATCATACGCCATCTGGTTTTGGGCGGGGGCCGTTCCTTGTTCTTACTGGACGAGACACTGACTTTAACCTCCATTATAATGAGTGTATGTTGTGGGACTAAGTCTTCATCTGGAAGCACTTTACAGTTTTTGACACTTTTAAGACTGTTTCGTCTAACTAGCAAGTAGTCGATTTGTGTCGTGTGGCGGCCACTTTTATAGGTTATTACATGCTCATTTTGTTTTTCGAACCACGTATTTGTTATTGCCAGGTCGAAGGCCGAAGCAGCTTGCAGCAGTGTCTCGCCATCAGTGTTACGGTCTCCGTATCCCCAACCGCCATGCACTCTCTCATACCCAACCTTCTGTCTTCCTACATGTCCGTTAAAATCACCCCCCACATACACTTCTTCGCTATCTTGTACATCCAACATCACACGGTCAAAGTCCTTCCAAAACTTCTCTTTTACATTATCCTCACACCCTGACTGGGGTGCACACACACTAACTATATTAACCACCAAATTCTCCACAATCACTTTAATAGCTATCACTCTATCACTTACTCTTCATCCACCACACATCCACCACACATTCTTTCAACTGACTATCCAAAACTATACCCACACAATTTCGCTTGCCATCGCTTCCACAGTAATCAAATTTATATCCTTCTCCTATCTCTCTAGCCTTCGCACCCTTCCACTTCGTCTCTTGCAGACACGCTACGTTCACTCGTCGCCTTTTTAAAACATCTGCTAGTTCCTTTCCTCTTCCAGTCATCGTACCTACATTCCAGCTTGCACACCTCAATCTACATTCTCGCACACTCCGAGCTTGCATCTTACGTCGTACCCGTCCGTTCTGTTGCGACAACCCTTGTCCATTTCCCACAGAAGCCGGGTGCTGCCCCTGCGCGTCGCCTGTGGGGTACGCCCTAGCCCTATCGCGCATCGTATCATTTTTACTCATGTTGCGATAAGATTCGGCAAAGTTTAACAGTCGGCCGCCAGCCTGACACCAACCCTCCTTGGAAATGCTTTTGTTGGTGGTTTACCCGTTTTGTTTTTTATAATCAACTTGTAAAATGTATACTTGGAGAAGTAATTTTGTACAAATTCCATTGAAAATTACTTAAAGCCCCTCTCCAAGACTGCAATATTGTAACGAGCAACTACAAAACCCTAAATTACGCGTGGACTGGCACACACTTAGCAATTATTATTTTTCAAATACCAACTTCTAGCTAACAGGATTATTAGTCCACCATCTATCATCCCTGTTACGGTGTTTAGATGTTTTAGGGGAAATATATATATATATATATATATATATATATATATATATATAAAACTAAAAATAATGAATATAACTAATGCTTTATAAAAAAAAACAATAGTAAGATGTGGTTTTCGTAAGCCCAAAGTCCTTAATTACAGCAGTATATTCAATATTCTTGTCGAAGCTCCTGATTACTGGCGTCAACTTTATTTTTACGGATAGTAATTCTTCTTGTTTTACTTAAATATTTGAGGTATTAGTTGAAAATTTTATCGGCATTGATTTCAATAAATTTAGTATCTTCTTTCTGCGTGTAGTCTTAATAATGTCATTAGTCAGTAGTTTCTTAATAATGTCATTTCGAGTTGTATTTCCAATTCCCTTAATATTACCAAGGACTTATGTAGTTTCCGAAGAAAAAAAAAATGTCTACCGATGTCTACCTAATCATCTGGTTTAAGTTTTTATGCAAGCAACTCTGAATTGAATTCACTTAACACAATTTCACAATTTCACCATTCAAAAAGGTTCCATATTCAGATATTCTCCAAAATAATTGTTTTAATCAATTATATTTTTGCTAAGACCTTCATCATAAAAAAATAAAAATATTGTAAAAAAGATAATGCATATTATATTTTGATATTTTCCGTTAAGTGAAGGTGGTGTAATTGTTAAAATACGAAATATATAAATTTAATAATATCCTTTAATTATAACCAAATATCTTGTGCCACCAGTAAATATACCTAAAATAAAATAAAAATAGTCAGTTTAGACAAGCATTAGATAGACAACGTTTCTCTTGTGATAAAATTTTAGACGAGTTTAAATCGTGTTTATCTCTAAACAACGCCAAAAAACTTTGGAATATATATATTTTTAAACAAGTGTTCAACCCGATTTTAACTTTTTAATAATACGACCGCTAGTTATCGGTTATAAACGTTTTTGTAATAGAGCATTTTAACACTTGTTTTACAAGGATTTATATCTTAGAGACTGCTTAGTAAAACTTGTGTTCAACTAGTATTTATTTTTGGTTTGTAATAAGACCGAAACAGTTCACTTGTTTGTTCACGTGTTACAGGTGGACACAGAAAATATGAGTACCCCAGCGGCGGATACAATTGGTAACACCTGAGACGTTAGTAAAACACAGTACCTATAATGGGTGACTTGTTTATCGCAGGGAAAATAATATAAGTAAAAGTTGTACGGACATCGTATCGATTGAAGTGAGTTCGAATCCCTGCAAAGAGCTCGAGCTTTCGGTGAAGGAAAATATCGTGAGGAAACCATAGCATGGTGATAGGATGTTTTCGAATGCCCGCCTGGCTAGCTACCACCTTCAAATTGAAAATCTGTCATCAAGCAGCAATAGGTGTATTCTGGCAGCAGCAATTGAGAGCCAGTCCTCCCTAGGCTTAATATGTTACCATCTTGGACCATATCGTCCCTTAAGTTCAGGTGAGAGTGTGGCCACAACGCTACACTTATAACGATAAAGTAAAAGCTATTTAATTTAGACCCTAAAAATGTGCTTATAAAAGTTAAAAGTAAGCTCATATTAGCTGTAGGATTCAAGCCCACAATTTATAACGTAGCGTTGATTATCTGCTATTCCCTGCTAGAGGTATTCTCTTACTTTTATGTTCAAATTCCCTCACATAATTGACTTAGGCCATTAGCATTCGTAATGATCATGGTAACGTCAAGCCAGCAATTTAGGGTTTTACCTAAGGTCATAATCTTGAAACAAGGTTATATGAAAGACATAGCCACATGAGTTTGAGAGGGGTAGGGCACAGAGATTTATCTCTACTTGGGGCAGCCCGACTGGTGGAAAACCTCCACCCTACAGAAGATCACAGTCAAATGACCTAGTGTTGTGTTCCTGCAATTACTAGGGTTTCCAGAGCTCCTTTTGGGAAAGGTGGGTTCAAAGAGAGGTAGGGCACAGAGATATTTCTTTAGAGATTTCTCTCTACTTGGGGCAGCTCAGCTGGTGGAATCCTTCCACCCTACTAAGAGCATAGCCAAATAACCTTGTGTTGTATTCCTGCGGTAAGTAGGATATACAGAGATTATATACAGAGATTATACAAGTTGCTCTAGCCAAACTGCAAGCCTCTGGCTTGCGTAAAGAAAGATCATTATGACGTTTGCGAAAAGATTTTAACCAGTCAATGCCTGCCATTTGGTTCACAACCCATGACTATGGCATTTTAATTTTGTTTATAACTGCCATTTCATATGCAACTTTTCGACAGTCTTTTGTTGTTAACCCGTAAAACATAAGAGCGCAATTTTTACAGTATTCGGTAAGTGCTTGTTCTTGCTCATCCGTGAAAACTTTGTTAATGTCATAATACGGCACAAGTCTTACATTTTCAATGTTTGTGGACGTCTTTGTTTTAGCTGCATAACGTTGCAGCGTTGAAAATGGAATTTTGTTTTCCTTGGCCACGGCACGTATCGTTTTTCCCGCCCTAATTTCTAGGAGAGCTTCTTTCATATCCTTTTCGGTGTGATTGCCTATTTTCCTACATAATAGACGTTACCTTGGCATTCTGTAAAAAATAATATTGTGAAAAATATGGACTTTATGATCATCTTCGATCGTATTTAGACACACTTATTTACCAGTACCAGCAGGTGTTCAAAGTGTACACAGTGGGTCGACTCACTGTGCCCATTTTGGAAGTGACCCACTATGCACCAACCACGCCATTTTAAATTTATAACGCAATAACAAAAACTTCTACTCTGCTGGCAGTCTCTTATTTCTGTCAAATGAAATCTTAATAATCACTCGTTACGTCGATATGATAACTCAGTAGATAAAATGAATAGCTACGGAAGAAGAAAACAATAAAACTTACGTGATTTTTTTACTTTTGCTGTCTTAAAACAGAAATTCACTTTTATAGCGTACAATACACTCACGAACAGCGCACTGACTACAGTGGTGACGGTCACACGAGAGCACGAATCGAGTGTGAAAGGGACGCAGCTATACCCCTACTCCTTATGTTCAATATGGTGCTGACTCAGTGTACCCACATGACCCACTGTTGCCACAACGACCCTACCTATTTGAATAGCAATTTCGGAAGTATGTTTATTCTTTTCTGACAACAAAGTAACGTAGACACAAAATTACGATCAAAGTTGTTGATAATAATATTGATGCCGTTTTAAAATTGAGTGTATGACGCGTCTATTTATAAAATGTCATTGATACATCTCCACTTTACGTGTAAGGTACCATCATAAGTATTATTGTGTTCCTTTTTTTAACACTTTGTCGTGCGTGATTATATATGTATATACCCATGCCAAATTACAGCTTTCTAGTATTAAGAATCTCTGAGCGGATAGACAAACGGGCAAACATGGGGAAAATGCAAGGATTTCTTTTCGACTACGGAACCCTAAAAAGAGCCAGCATAAAAGTTTACTACCCAACGAATAAACACATTAATAAAACAAAACAATATTGGAAATTATACAATTTAGATGCCATAAGAGCAGGTATAGGAAAAAACTACACCCAGATTCTTCTCATGATTTACTTTATAATATCCCACACAAGATAACTACTCGGATGAACTTGTAAACATGCTGGATTCAAAGCTGGAAGGCACAGGAAGCCAGATACACAGTCAAGTAAAGAGAATTAGCATTACTTGTCTTGATAAACTGGGTTTTCACTAAGCATTTACAAACCGATAAGGTACGTAATTTACTTTAAAATAATAAGTAAATAATATCAAACCGAATTTACCGCCAAAACAGAATCTTCAGAAACTTAATAAAAAGGTACAGACAGTCCTACAGAAAACGCGAGAAAAAGTAATTCTACAATTGATTTTTAACAGAGTATTAATATGCCTATGAACCTGCTTGTAATCCCTTACACAATAACCCAAGTATTATTTATTTTTTGAATATGACACAACAATTAGTTTATATAAATTTCTCTTACAAAAGGCCTGTACATAATAAGTTTATATGAAAAGCTTAGTAGATTGTACAAAGCAAAACTGATGTTATCCCTGACTATATGGTAAAATCAATATGAAGATTTGTAATTATAATGAATGAAGCATAAATAGAATTGCCTTAATTTTATTTAATGATTTTTTGTTTTAAATACACCTTATATTTCTCTTTAGTCCAGCGTGTATGCACCTCAATATTGTTAATTGATTTATTACTTTCTATACATAGTAACAAAAGATCCTTACATGATTGACAAATCTTGGTAGAAAAGTAACTTGGTAAATATTTAAGAATTTGTTTGCAGGGAAATTACCATTTAGAAAGCAATACCATGATGTCAACAATACCATGACATCAACAAGAGAGCTCTGAAAACATTGGCATTTATACCTATACCTACTCTGTTAACAGCTCTAATACAAAGTTTTATTTTGTTATTCATCAGTTTGGTACTAAGTATCTCTAATGTTAATCTGTGATCTGCTCAAACTGCAATTCCATATATTCAGATAGTATTAACTCAATAAAAAAATTCATGCTCATTCATTCAAATTTTATGCTATAGACAAGGTTTTGGATGCAGCATCTTTTATCTTTCTTATTATGACAGAATATTTAATAGTACTACTAATAATTATTAGTACTCTAAACATCAATGGAAATATCAATGTGGTCTTGCATTTCATCATAACTTGTTTCTTTATTATATTGTCACGTAGCTTTTATCTACAAATTTCAAGTTTTTTTCTTTTGGAACTGTCTATACTAATAGCCATAAGGGCCCTGAAGCCTCGAACGGCTTTTACAGATTCACCCGGGCTTGGGGGCGAGCCTTTAAGGCACTCAGCCAACAATACTAATTTGAAATCTACATTATAAATACATACTTATCACACAAAATAATGATAATACTTATTCTAACACTTTGTATAGATGACTCAATTAAGTTAAAGTAGGTAATAAGTTTCATCCAAACACACCTCAGTAGTTTGACTACTAGATTCTTACCTACAAAGGAGTTAAGGATATGCTCAACTGTTGGTCCTCTTTAATAAAAACATTTTATAATATGTACATGTAGGCAATCTTTATATTTTATAATCATACCCATTATATTGTCATTTCACGTCGTTGAACTTTTAATGTTTAGTTTTCTTTCTACTCATATCAATTTCAGTGATACCTTTCACTTTCCCATGGAATCTATTTAAATTTTATAAATTGTCCCTTAAAGTACTTATAAGTATAAATGTTAAAATATTGTTGGGCATTAGACTAGGTTTTACAGGTTTTATATTTGCTCTGTTTTGATTGTTCTTGGATAAACCACAAAAAAAAGACAACAACAATAAGATAACAACGAAAAAACAACATTAAGACAATTAATACAATCACACCAGTATCCATTTTTTTATATATGAAAGTTGTAATTTCATTCAAATACCATAAAGCCTAACCACCAATTATCTTTTTCTTTAAATCACAAGATATAAAGACAACCAAGCAACAATACAATGTACACAAGCACACAACATACAATATGAATGACGTTGTCAGGAAACATCAAGCTCTAGTAATTAGGAATAATAAAAATTCAACAAACAAATACTATCACAGGACAATTTTCAACCATATTAATATTGTTCTTTAAAATAATGTCCACAATACTTTTATGAACAACACTTCTTAAACAAAGTAAATCCCAAAAAAATAATTAATACAATGTCGAAACCATAAATCAATCTTATTATATTTTTAAGCAGTTCTTCTTCAGCATATGGTTATGTTTTTTAGTACAGGTATTTTTATTATAATATTTATAAAGACTTACTGGCCAACATATTGGCAAAAACCAGACAGACCAACTTCAAAAGCAAACCAAGGAAATAAACTGCAACAGATTTACCACAACACAGAATAGCAATGTAAAATGTTATTGCGGATAGGCAAATGATTTAAGCATTTTGCTAAAGAAGCACATGTCACTGTTACAAACATTTTTTCTTTTGATACTAAGCACCGGCAATCCTACACTTGTTTTGTTCCTTCAAACCCCATACAACTTATGGTAGCTTTGCTAACACCAGTTGCAGAAACTGAAAAAGTAAGTGAACCCTCATCGCACTTACAAGAAATCTGATAATTGGACAAACAATTATTGTAATGAAAATGAACAATTTCGCCTTGAGGTTATTATACAACCGCGTAACTTTGAAGACACTCATTAGCAGGATTCTTTCCCAGTTTGCAAATATTTATTCACATCATGTTCTATTTTACCCGAACTTATTGATTTCACAATTACTTTCCTACTATTTACTCAATGACTCATCACAAGCGTAGACCCAAAAAACATCTACAAAAATAACTCCAATATAACAAATGACAAAACAGAAATTCTATTCTTTGGTCGTTTTTGAAATGACGAATGTCAAATACTTCTTTTTTATTTCGGCATGTACCTTTTACTTTACACTATGCAACCAATCCTCTTTATTGAACATTAATTTGGATATTGAAAAAGTTTGACTTTTGAGTCTTTTGCCGCCTTTCGATTTGTTTAATCGATATGTAGTACTGAATCGATCCAGTGTATCGATACTTCAATCTAGAGAATCGCGTTTCGAACCACAAAATTACGAGTATTTGCAATTATTTAAATGTACCAAAATACATATAAAAGAAATCACAATTTCCACTTTATTTCTTAAAAACTCGCCAGCCTGCTGTATTTGCTGTGTAGGTACTCTTCGCCCCTCCTTAATGGAGAAAGAAATAATAAAAAAGTTACCTACTTTTCTCATTAAAGATATTATTACAACAATGAATAAAATAGAACATTATTTTTGCGCAACAAATAGCAAATTATTGTAGACATAATTATTTACTCTGCAGTCGATTATCAGTTGTTCCTATTATTGTTGCCACTGACAATTGATGGCCAATGTTATCGAAACTAACTAATCGAACTAACTTTTTGCCTACATTCCAAGTTACGACGTGAATAATGAAAGTTCCGACTACGATTACAACAAGACACATACTCAAGACAGACAGACAGTCAATCAAGGCGGTTAAGACGAACAACACGAACAACGGACTCCAATTAGTTTTTTAGATTAAAATGCGAGTTTTTTTTTTTCGATCTGACTTTAGCCATAAGGTCTCAGGAGCCTCGAACGGCTTTTACAGCTTCACCGGACTTGGGAGCGAGCGCTTAAGGCACTCAGCCACGAAAGTTTTGCAATTAAAATGCGAGAGTGTACGTGTTTATATATTTCGATGATTTGTTTTAATTTTTTTGATGTTGTAAGAGTTTATAAGTAACTAAATACTACGCGAGTACACATAATTCACGGTGCAATTTATCAGTAAAAAAATTAGCCAATAAGTATGGCTTAGTTAAAAATAAAGACTCACTTGCGCATGGCGACGCCTCAATATACCATATCAGATGTTTCATACTATCATATAGCGTGACGACGTCATGCAACCATACATAGAACTCGGTGTCAAAGAAGCGCCTGCGATAATTGAATAGCAAATATTTTATTGATTGCAGTTTATCTCTCTCACTGAGTGAAGATTATTTAGTACAATAAGGCACATGTATCTGCAACATCGCGTACTAAGTGGGCGTGCCCTATGTGTATTATTATTCTAAATGAAAGCTATGCAGGTTTATGCAGTCCTGTTTCACTGCGACCAATGAGATCTATTGTGATCGCCCCACACTATTAAAGCTCCCCAGCTAGTCCTATAGCCTTGATGTACTGCCGGACTTTTTTGGCCGAGAGCAACTGAATCTCTTCCGCGAGCAGCACGTACTTGACCAAAATCCGGTTGCGTTTAGATTTTAGTAGGTCACATTCACATAAGAGATGCTTTGGCGTTTCGTCCGCACTTTCGTAGAATCTGGAATCTATTGTCCCTGGACGCCGGTGTTGGACATAATATGTTTAACAACAGTGTCCAGTGAGTATTCAAAAATTTCAAATTCAATATTTATTTATTACGCATTTCAGGTTTACATTACAAATTGTACAGTGACTTCCAAACTAGGCGGAGCCTGTATGTATCTTGGAAGCCAAAATACGGTTTAACAAATTTTTTTAACACAAAACATCTCTAATGATCGTACGAGTTTTTTTTTTATTGGTAAAATTTTGCTTAACCACTTGAAAAGAAGATGTTTAGTAACAACTACTGAAGCTAGACTGTCAATTAGACGGCAAAGTATGAAATCGTGAACTCCAACCAAACCTAACCGAGCATTTCGGTATCTATTTTGTGACGTAAATTATATAGAATGCTTAGGAAATTTTATGAATGGCGTAAAAACCTCAAAATTACAAAAATTAGAGTCGGAGTCCGAGTCGAACGAGCACGATCGCATTATCCGAACTCTTGTCATACTTAGCCTATACAGAATTTGGCATTTTACCATAAAACCAAACTATATCACAGGAAATGCCGCTAAAATTATATAGTATATATATATATATATATATATTTATATCATAAAATAATATATACACACATATACATTTAATTTATTTATTTATTTCCGGCTACTCTTAGTTTCGTCTCGGAATCCGAGACATTCACAAAGTTTAAACACGTTACACGTTTATATCGCTTCGCGTCGCACGTTTTATCGCCGTTTTTCATGCACGAAATTCCACGCGGACGAAGTCGCAGGCACAGCTTGTTATAATATATTTATAATTAAACAACCAATTTAATTTAAAAGTAATGCAATTTAATGGTGTAACATATCAATTCTTTTTTATATTTATTACATTGAAAAAATATCAAATTGAACACAATTAAAATGTATTTTTTTAAAATATATATAGTCTATCGACCTTAAATGCCGCAGAAGGGCATGCAAGGGCTGGCGTCTTGAGATTGTAAAGCTTCTGGTTCTGTTTTACTCGCAGCTGAAGCAAAAGCAAGGATGGCCCACACTATCATCATTATGTACTTTAACTGAAATGGAAAACACAAAACTTTAGTTATGTAGGTATCATGGTATCCTTGAGATGTTGGTGAAGGAATACATCGTGATGAAACGATAGTATGATTATAAGACTCTTTTGAGTGCTCGCAAAACTAGAAGTTGAAAATCTTTTGCCAACTCACTACCAATGTGTTCCGACAGATGCAATGGACAGCCAAATCCAATTCCGTGTCTACGGCTACATCGTCACTTAACATCAGGTGAGTTTCTAATCATACGCTGTCATATGTATTGACAAGATGAAGGGACTTTATTGCTAACCAACATCAATTCATTTAATTTACTTGAAATGTCAAAATTTTAAATTTATTCAGTGTTGATTTAAAAGTTTACTTTAATTTACTAAATATATCTTACCTAAATTAGATAATCAAATATTACGAAGGCACGCAACTTTTGTATTTTTTAGGTATATATCTATATTTTTAACTAATTTAAAATTTTATAACATCTACTATCACTATGTAATCGATATCAATCAGGCAAATGAAAACAATATTCCTCCAGGTATCATCTCCTTGGATATTTCTAATGAAATGAGATGAGATTTAAACTAATGAAATGCCATACGAAGTAAAATAAAACTTAAACTTAACGTGTGATTTGAACCGGTAAGATACGATTACACCGTAGTAACCGACATAGATATATAATCTATATTCCACTTAACAGACATTTTCATAAAAATATAAACATTTAAAAACAAAATAATATTTCTACTTACAGAGTTCATGTTGGCAGTTCTTGCAGAATTGTGTTGTAAGTAGATCAATTTTCGGTTTATATATACTTTTTCTTAGCTGAAAATGCCTATAAAATGTTAAAATTAATTATACCGAAATTAATTATTATTAGAAAAAACGCACCGAACCGTCCAACCGTTTCATAATATATTCTTATTAGGAACTAACTTGTTGCAGCGACTTCGCGCTCTTGACATTGCTATTGATGCAGTCGTTTAATTGTTTACTCGTTCCTCCTAAGCCTAATTATATATTTTAACATCGTGAATTTCAGAGGTTCTCTTATTCCGTTCAACATTTTTTTAAAGAAAACGTATTTACTTTTCTAAGTTATACGCATATACGTACATACGTACATTTCAACTATATTTCGATGATACAGAAATAATTAAAAATTGTAGGTAGAGATATACAGATGATATTCCGCATGAGAGATTCCTTACAGAAGGTCACAACTATAATTTGTCATGCTTGGCTAATGTTATGAAAATATTTCCGTAATTAAAAATAAGTGTTATTTAAATTTTTATATACCTAATTGACACAATCGAAGATTGTGGAAATATTTAGAGGACTTCAATGATGTGAGAGAACGGAGCTTACTGGGTTCTTTCAATCGTGAATATGCTGGGTTGTGTTATTACATAACGTGTAGAGAGATTTGAGCAGGTCGGCATGACAGCGTCGACTGGCTATGGATTGTAGATCCCTCGGTGCTCGCCGATGTTGTTGTATGACACTGTACCTACTTGCCATCAGGTAAAGAGCCATCACTTTGCAGTGCTATGATAAAAAAAAGTCATTTTACCACAAATTTCGTTTGAATTGTTTCTAATTCCATCTTAAAAGAAGTTCGACTGGTGATAACACCTAGACTTAGACTGTCAGCAGTCTGCGTAGCCCGAATACTGCGATAGTTTGGCCATATCGCAAGAGGGAGTTCAAACAATTTGGAAAAGCAGCTGTTGACAGGGAAGATCGAGGGAAAGCGGTCGAGAGAAAGATGCACAAAACGGTCATCGGGTCAAATTAGTTTTTTAATAAGTAAGGAATAGTTTTCGTTTTCGATGAAATTAACGAGAAATAATGTTAAAGTTCAAAGCGCTAATACCTAGTGTACCTGCTCGCTAAGTAAAAATGAGACAAGTTTTTTTATTAATTTTTCGCGTACCTCTTCACTATAATTATATTATATACTTTCAAATGCATTTAGTAAAAAACTGTTAATTTGACATTACAAATAGACACTTCAGTCTCATGAAATGGTAGATGTGGCTAATGGGATCACTTTCAAACCAAAATGACGCTTAAGGACTGATTAGAAAAATATTTATTTTAAGTTAAACATTTTGAATTTATTTTAAATGAAACGTTAACATTATGAATTATATATAAAATACAAGAGTTATGTCAGATAACTAGACATGTTTCTTTTTCAAAATATTTTCACGGAATTAAAATATGACATACACTTTTTTATATATCATTCCAAATTCTTAAAGTAATTCAATACATAAACCAAAGAGATCAGAGTTACCATGAAAAGAGTATGTATACTCTGAGATTACTAATCAACACAGTCTACCTACGTCTTTGTGCGAAAGCCGAATTGACAGGGAAATACGGAGTCGGAGCACAGAATATACGACGTTGCAGCATCTGTTAATACTCGGAGCAATTTAGTATCTCTTTATGTTTACATATTATGTCACATTTTGAGCATAAAAAGTTGCCGGACAGTGAGAATTTTGCTTTCTTTATAAACTTCAACGGTCGGATATCTGTATGGCCTTCTAAGCATAACCTTAAGAATAGAACGTTGCGCTCTTTCAACTTTAATTATCACAGATTTAGCGGCACTTCCCCAGGAACTAATACAATAAGTTATTAGTGACTCACAAAGTGCATAGTATACGGACCTTAGCATATCTAAATCAGCGGTATATCTTAGTTTTTTCACGACATGTATTATTTTTCGTAGGCGACCCGATATTTGTTCGATATGTTTTTTAAAAGTAAGATTTTGCTCCACCAACATTCCGAGATACTTTATAATGTCTGTTTTCATGATGTACTCACAGTGAGTACATGATGAGTGAGTACATCATGTACCCACAGTGAGTACCCTCACTAAGATTCGTAGCTTGTTCCTGCTGAGTATCAGAGCCTCTCCAGCTCTACGCTTCTTAAATGCCCTGATAAGCTCTTTGGAATGATGTTAACCTGACAGAATATACCAGAATTTTATAGCTTCTTGGGTCTTGGTTTGGATTGGTTGGGTCAATCGAACCAGGCTTTTTGGGATACCACAGAATAGTTCAGGGCCAATCTGTTTTCCAAAGCTCCGGCTTTTACAAGCTTGTCCGCAGACTCATTGCCTGTGATTCTTGCATGTCCCGAGACCCCTCGCAGGAATAGTTTGATATTTTAAACCAGACTGTTCAGCATTACCACACAATTGGCCACAATATTAGCAGTCCTATGAAATGTCAATATCTGGTTAGCAAGCAAGTCGACTCCAGTGGTTGCTGCTAACTGATGCCCTATGGTAAACAGTGCGTAGTCATTGCGGTATTCCGGTACACATTGTACTTCCACGTTATTTTCGCGTGCATGTTGATCAATTACATCTAATTTGCTTTCAATATTAAGTATATATAGCTTTCAATATAAGTCGAATCTGAATCCAGTGCCAAGAGAGCGGCCTGGATATCCGATTGAATATAAATCGTATGGTTAACATAGGCCTTTTGCAGATTGATATCGGCACGCTCAAGTATACCGTACACTTCCGCTTGGAAAATGGAGGTGAAACAACCAAGGTTCAAATTTACCTTAAGGTTATTAAGGTTTAATTTTTGTTACTCAAAATTGGGTCTCTCCCCATATATTACACAGCCTACGTTATGTCCAGATTCGGACCCGTTGGTGTACCATAGACGACTACCTGCTTTCCACGTTATCTCACCGTTAATCTAGGAGCCCCGCGCAGGAAACTACAGTTTTTTTTTATTAGTTTCGGAAGTCGTCATATCTGATATCATTCCCAAAACTGGTGTTTCTATTACTATTATTGAGGATCTCAAGGACAGGGATAACCATTTCACCTTCCCCTGGAAGTACATTCTGTTCCCTGTCTGTATTGTAATATGAACAAAAGCTGACAATGGCAATAATCTCCGTAACAGAAGTCATAAAAAGCTGATAGCGGGTAAAGTACATCTTCCTCCGATTCCTCAATTCAAAAAACAGCAAACAAGTTTGGACAATTTTGACACCACTCTATCTGTGCAGCAAGGTTTGCAAAATGCTAACTCTAAGCACTCAGCGATTAAAAAAGAACTCAACGAGTCTAACAGCAGAAATCCTGCGCAGGACAGAAGAAATTTATCTCCCAGATACAGTCAAAATGTCGGCTGAAATCGCAAAGATAAGTAATATTGAAAGCAAATATGTAATTGATTAGCAAGCACGCGAAAATAACTTGGAAGTACAATCTGTAACGGAATACCGCAATGACTACGCACTGTCTACCATAGGGCATCAGTTAGCAGCAACCATTGGAGTCGACTTGCTTGCTAACCAGATATTGATATTTCATAGGACTGCTAAACTTAACTTGATAGTGAAACTAGCATTAGCATTAGATCAAGTTTTGGCATCTGTGAAGTTCTATAACAAAAACTATGATAAGAATAAATTGTGCACATCCTATATGGAATTGATGGTAAGAAGCAGGCAATCTTCGTCACAGAGCATCTGCAGTCTGCTAATAAAAAACTACATGCACCAATTATCGCCCTGTTCACGTGTGTTGTTAGTCGGCGTCTTCAACTTAGGTCTGGTATAGACAATATTTTTATGTGGCGGCTAAGGTTATGCGTCACAACTCACACGGCTCGTTCGCGCCACTACACCTATAGTCATAGACCCGAGCTGAGTGTGGAATTATTATAATTTTCTTTATCTCCCAAACTATAAGTCCAAATAACATGTTATAAAGGGCAAAGTTTACCTCCATAATTTAGTCTTGATAATGAAGTAAATTTCGTTCATAAGGATTAATATGCCATGCCTAATAATAATGATGCTCTTAAATCATTTTTCCAATCCAATTAAAAAATCACAAAATACCTTATTGTGGCTTATGTATAGGCATATGGTATCGCGGATTTTTTTAGAAGTACTAAGAAGCAATGTTTTTGTAAAACATTGTATTTACTTATCACTAACCATCACGCTAGCGCACGCAGTTTAATCAGTTTGGGTTCGCGGTGTTATACAACTTATTTAAAAAAAAACATTAATAGGCTAGCTGTGAAGTGTAGCCTAATTCTAGATAGTTTATACTATTCCACGTGATTCTGGCAATCATATATAAGAAGAATTTATCGAATCCGACTGGTAGTTCCAGAGATTAGCATGTTTAAACAAACAAACAAAAAACTCTTCGCTTTATTATATTAGTATAGATAGTACCTATAGATTAGTAAAGATAGAATGCCTCTAACAATATACAACTCTGTCAAAAAAGTACCGAGTAAAGATCAATAACACCCAAAATGTTAGTTAGGTGCCACGAAGTGTTAATTTGAGTTTAAGAAAAAGAAAGAAGTCGGCCGGAGCCATATCTGGTGAATAATGTGGTTGTTTTATGGTATTTGTTGAGTTTTTTGTCAAAAATTCGTTCACAATGATGGCCTTGTGCGAAGGCGCATTATCGTGGTGCAAAATACAATAATTTTCTTTTCATAAATCTGACCTTTTTCGTCGAATTTACTCTCTTAAACGCCGCATAACGCTCAAATAACATACTATATTTACCGTTTGACCTTTCGGTAAGAATTCTGAGTGCACAAAACCGCGATAGTCGAAGAAAACTAGAGTTAAATATACTTTTTTTTTCTTTATAAGTTTATCCTTTGGCCACATTCTCATAACACGCTAAGCCTAGTGAGAGGACTGGCTTTCAAGTGTATCTGCAGGAACACACCTATTAGTGCTTGGCGACAGATTTTCAACTTGAGGATGGTAGCCTAGCCAGGCGGCCATTAGAAAAAGCCCTACAACCATGCAAAAACATTATTAATCTGCTACCCGTGCGAAGTCGAGGCGGGTTGCTAGTAAGATATATTTCGTTACATAAAGTAACACACGATAATGGTGAATCAATCCGGAAAAAATACGCTTTTGGGGTGCTTAAATGGCTAACGCTGAGTAAACCAAAAGACATTTATCAAATTAATGTATGATACAATTGTATATTTTAAAAAGACCTACAAAAACTCAATGATAGCATATGTCTATCTTCTAAGGATCACCCACAATAAGCATTTTTTTGTCTTTAAAATAACCGAAAACTACCGCCTTGGGTGATGGGTAAGAGCGAAAGCGTTTTGCGCGTACACTCGTCTGACGACATTTTAATGAAGATACTTAAGTTAAATTATACTGTATATCAATTAAAAAAAAACTAATAATTACTCTATAGTCCACGTGAGCGGAACCGCGGGCACAACTAGTATATTAATAAATACGATACTAATTCCAATTTGCAATTACGATTTATTTTGTTATTACTTGTTGCGATACTGAACGAACTTTCGCGTTTTCTGATTTGCAAAATCTTGTAACAATTATGCACATACCTACCCCGAAAAAAACTCATTTTTCCCCTTTAAATATTTAATCACGCACATAATGATTCATCAAACTTTAATGAAAGTTTTTTTTTTGTATATTTTTTATTGGAAATGTTTCTTCGCCTAGTGCGTGAACGTCGGCTTAAATATCATTTGATCTAAACTAACTATACATATACACATGTTTCTTCCCCCTGGGAGGAGGGAAGAAACATGTGTATGTGTATTTAGTGTTCTGAAATTTTTTGTCAAAACTAGGCAAAAAAAGAAAAAAAAGGTCCCTTACAGAACCTATGTACCTGTGTGTTATGCATGTGTGTACAATGCAGTGTCATGTGTGGCTGTGAAAGCTAGTGAATGTACAATCACTGTATCGCGCGAGCGGCTGCTTGTCTCAAGGGCTCCATGCCGATGGATCGGACCTAGGCTTGAGTTGCCGCAGAGGAGGGCGGTCGTGGCGGGTGTGCGGGAGGGAAGTTAACCGTACGTCCCCTGCGGAGGGAACGGTGGTATCGCGGGCGTGGGCGCGAGCACGCATATGTTGCGGGAGCGGACGCGTAGTAATTATTAGCTTTCTCGATGTCGTCGTCGGGATCGACAAAGAGATTTCGCGGACGGCGTTTATAACGTTTGGCAACGGGGATCGAGTTGTCTGGTCGGACCTAGGCTTGAGTTGCCGCAGAGGGCGGTCGTGGCGGGTGTGCGGGAGCGAAGTTAACCGTACGTCCCCTGCGGAGAGAACGGTGGTTTCGCGGGCGTGGGCGCGAGCACGCATATGTTGCGGGAGTGGACGCGTAAAACTTGTTAGCTTTCTCGATGTCGTCGTCGGGATCGACAAAGAGATTTCGCGGACGGCGTTTATAACGTTTGGCAACCGGGATCGAGTTGACTGGGACGTAGTTCACGGTGGATTTTACGAGCGGGTTGGGATGATTCGAAGCGCTATCGAAGTATCTCCTGATGAGATATTTCACATAGGGTTCTATCGAGGGAAGCCTCATGTCCCTATGGAGGTCCATGTTTCTAACGAAGGATGGAGGGTCGAGCAGGCGACGGAGAAACCGATTTTGGACTCTTTGCATGCGGGCAAAGTTATGTTTGCACATATGTGCGAACGCGACGCAGCTATATGTCAAGCTCGGGTGGACGCACAACTTGTACAGTGTAAGCTTATGTGGTGACGCGGTTGCGATGACGGTGAACTATTTTCTATATTGAGTGGACTGTATATTTGCGGGTGCGTTTTCTACTATAATATTGTACTATACGAATATGTTTCCGGATCGGTGCGAAGGGCTATGGACATTATATTTGGAAAAGGGGATTTTGGCACATACCTTGTGACGTCTGCAGTAACACCTGGCTAGCCGGCTTCGACGTAGACACAAATTGTTCTTTGTCGACACTCTGTTAACACTAACAGGCACTAGTCTATATTTAAATTCAACACAAAATCATGGTAACGTCAAGCCAGCAATTTAGGGTTTTACCTAAGGTCATAATCTTGAATCAAGGTTATATGAAAGACATAGCCACAGGAGTTTGAGAGGGGTAGGGCACAGAGATTTATCTCTACTTGGGGCAGCCCGACTGGTGGAAAACCTCCACCCTACAGAAGATCACAGTCAAATGACCTAGTGTTGTGTTCCTGCAATTACTAGGGTTTCCAGAGCTCCTTTGGGGAAAGGTGGGTTCAAAGAGAGGTAGGGCACAGAGATATTTCTTTAGAGATTTCTCTCTACTTAGGGCAGACCGGCTGGTGGAATCCCTCCACCCTACTAAGAGCATAGCCAAATAACCTTGTGTTGTATTCCTGCGGTAAGTAGGGTATACAGAGATCCTTCGGGTAGGGGTGTTCAAGTTTAGCAAAGCAGTAGTGATATCTTTGGTATTACAAGCATCTCAATGCTACGGTAGCCGTTAATCATCAGACGGGCCGTATGCTTGTTTGCTATCTTTGTAGTATAAAATAATAAATGTTTAATACACGGTTTGGTAGGACTATCTCTACCAGGTCTATAACCGGTACAGTGACTCTCTTTTAGATTATCATGTTTCAGGATCAGCCAGTGTACAGCGAACAGCAGCTGCAGCTTGCAGGCCGGCATGACATTGGCGGCCGGTGATGGATTTCCGATCTTTCGGTAGTCGGTGTTGCTTTTTCATAATCAGGGTACAGTGCTGTATATTTGCAGTGCAACTATAAAACCGTTTTATTACCATCGTATCTACTAGGCATACATGAAGATAATATAATCATATAGTTCTATCTTGATTCACACAGTCGTCACGCATGTTGATTGGTAATCTCAGATTATACATACTCTTTTGATGTCAACTCTGATCTGTTTGGTTTATGTTGTGTTTGAATTACTTTAGATTCGGAATGCCAGTTTTATTTGTTCAGATTGAATTGTGTCATATTTTATTATTCCGTGAATATCGCTTGAAGAAGTAACATGTCTAGTTATCTGACATAACTTTTGTATTTTATATAAATTTCATAATGATTACGTTTCATCAAAAATAAATTCTAAATGTTTAAGTTAAAATAAATAGTTTTCTAATCAGTACAGTGTCTTTTTGGTTTGAAAGTGATCTCATTAGCCACATCTACCATTCAAGAACGCCGAATAATTAATCCTCAGTATAATTCACTTTGATTTAGTTGCTTCTAATTCTATTCAAATAGTTTTCGATATTCGATTATTTGAATCATACATTGATTAATTCCTGCAGCCCTTCTCACTATATAGGCAAACTCCTTATGCAATTTCATAAAACGCATGCGTTAACATAAGATTCTATGACAACAAACTCCACAATGAAAATAAACTAAAATTCCAAATATTATTATTAAGTAATTATTAACGCTTCACAATGTAAGCGACAAAATATTAAAAATTTATCATAGCGTTTCATTATAGATGGAAAAACGGAACGATGAACAACGTAAAATAAATTTGACACACAAATTTATAATTAATAAACAACCTAGCAGATGCCTTCGGAATCTCTGGGGGAAAATATATTATAATGAGGACTAAATGAGAAAATAACTAAAGGTAATGTTAATATATAATGAAAATGAAAGTGATTGAAAATCAATCATTACATTTCCCCGATTCCGCGGATAGAAATTTTGACTCAGATTTTTTTAATTTACTAAATTAATAAATACTAGCTGTGCCCGCGGCCTCGCTCGCTTGGACGACAAAAAATATTGTTACCGGGATAAAAAGCATCCTATGTTACTTCTAATACCTCCAAGAATATGTGTACAAAGTTTCATGATCATCAGTTAAGAAGTTTTCGCGTGAAAGCATAACAAACAAACTTACATTCACATTTATAATATTAAACAGGATATATAGATGAGCATACCTCACAAAGTCATATAACCTTAACATACATCCTGACATACATCTTATAATATCAGCAGTCATTCAATAGGGGATAGGGTTTCACATTCAATGACACCTACTCCAGGTATATAGTACTAAGCCGAAAGACTATAATAAAGAAACTAGAACTAGAACAAATTAATAGAAAACTAAAACTACGTGTATAATAAATTATACAAATGATTTAATTTAAAATCTGTAATATGCCATTTATTTTTATGGCCATTTCTATCTTCTTAAATATATACTAAAGGTGATAGTTTTTGCACTATTTTACTTTTAATATATTTTGGTGCTAATTTAGCACTATAGTAATTGCCAGCATCGCTTTGTGTACAATTCATTCTCCAAACTATATCACCTACATCAAATTCTTAAACACTATGACGTAAATCATATCACTTAACAAATACTCGAATTAGCAATGAAATCTGTTCCTCAAATGTTTTACTTATTATAATAATGTCATCGAGATAACAAAATACTTTGTTGTCAAATTCTGAAGTAAATAATGAATCCATTGACCTTTGTAGGGTAGCAGGGGCATTCATTAATTCGAATGTCATAACTTCAAATCTATACATTCCTCTACCTGGTACATAAAATGCTGTTTATCCTTATCTGCAGGGTGTAATGGAAAGAAGTCCCTTTAATTTCATCATGCAAAAGAGGTAAAAAAAGGGCCCCGCATACAACCAAACAAATGTCAGGTTCAATAGAAAAGGTTATTTCAAGAAGGAATGTAAGAAAAAAGGTAATAAAGAAATAGTCAAGAAAAACACCAAAAAGAGAAGGAATATAAGGTATACAATAAAAGAAGAAAGTTCAGACAGTGATGACTCAGACAGTATACGTGACAGTGAAAGTGAATGTTATGGTCAGGAACAGGTACATTCTTTATTACATAATTATTTATGTACACAAAATAAGTATGATATATTGTTAAATAATAAATATACATTAAGATTTTTTGTTGACTCTGGAGCATGCATAAATATTATTGATAAATATGAGTACAAAAATTTAGTAAATAATGTTTTAGGTATCAAACAGTTAAAAGGATGTAATCAAGATTATTATGCTTATGGTAGATGAATATTACCAAGTGTAGGAACCTTTAATATAACTGTATTATCACCGCAAACAAACAAAGAGATTAGGTGTGTTGATATATTTATATATGACGGACGTGGACCATTATTACTTAGTAAAACAACTTCTGAAATGTTAAGGTTATTAATTAACGCTAGGGCCTGAGACACTAAGCATTAACTTTATTGAAAAATACATGATTAAAATACGTCCAGCTGTTCAAAGTTGTGGAAAATTAAAAGACTTCAAATTAGATATACCATTAGACCCCAAAGTGACTCTAGTTGCACAATCTATCAGAAGACAGCCTTTTAATAATAGACAAATTGAACAACGACTATTCGCGACGCATAGCTTAGACAATTAATTGTATAATATAATTTGGTTTAGAATTATTCAACATGTATGTTAGCGACGCATAGCCCAATCAATTTATGGTATAATATAATTCGTCTAATAATTATTCGATACGTAATTTAAGCAATGGTCATGTTTTGATAATAGGGTTTTCATAGTGTTAGCTACGCATAGTTTAAACAATTCATTGTATAATGTAACTAGTCTTACAATTATTCAATGTGTAATATTCATGTTTAATAATAAGTTTTCATAGAATTATTTTGTGTTTTTTCTATATAATTAATGTGAAACAATTTAAGCCATACGTTTTAAAATAAGTGTAGGTAATAAACATTGTAATCAACTTAGAATACATACATACATAAATCACGCCTCTTTCCCAACGGGGTAGGCAGAGACCACGTCCTTCCACTTGCTACGATCCTGACATACAACTAGCGCTTCCTCAACATTCAACAATCTTTTCATGCATGCTCGTCGGTTTAGAGTACTCTGGACCTGACCTTTCTTCAAAACATCCCCGATGTATTCGTGGAATGTTCGTCTAGACCTTCCTCTTCCAACGTTCCCAATTACACTCATCTTATAAATCTGTCTAGTCAATCTTCTTTCATTCAACTTCAACTTCAACTCGTCAGATCGCAATCGGCAGACGTCAATCGCTATCAGGAAGCTTCAAGAAGCATTAAGACTCCAGAAACCCTGCAAGAAGACACTATAGTGTTAAGGGTAGTGAAAATCATTGTAAATAGTAATGCTGAATCATCGTGTACTCTGAAGAATATACGTGGCTTGAGTTTAGCAGGAAGTCTTCATTATTTTACCTACCAGCGCCCAGTCCACCGTGAGTTTAGAGCCGAAGCACCGTGCCCAAGAAATCTACGCAGCTTAGCACTCCACGTCCCTCTCCGTACACTCCGTTTGCTGTTTCCCCTTCTTCACGCCCGGTAGGTTCGGGTGTGAACAGGGACGGTAGTGTGCGGGGAGAAGAGCCCACTTGGTTTGCGGGCCATCCCGCTTGCCGAGTGTGTTGCCGTCCGGTCATCTCCGTACAGGGTGATCCGTCGTGGCGCGCCGCATTATCGAGTGCGGGCCCTGTACGGTGTTAAGGTATCGGTTAAGTGTTGCGCCGCGTTCGAATGTTATTAATAGTTAGTGTTCGTATTCGTGTTCGTTTTTTGTTATCTTTCGTGAGCCGGATTGCGTGTGCGTTTTTAACGTCTCATAAAAAAATAATATGATAATGACATCATTGAAAGCGTTTCAGGGCCTAAACCATGTGTATCATCATCTCACATTGTTAAGAAAAAGGAAGTAGAAAAATATCGATTAGTGATGGACTCGAGAAGAGCCAATGAAGCAGTGCAGAGAGAGCATATGCCTTTACCAACGTTTGAAGAGCTACTTACTGATCTCAATGGCTGTAGTTATTTTTCAGAAATTGACATTAAATGGGGATAACAACAGATCGAGTTATCTGAACAGTCAAGAGTTATAACTGTCTTTAGCTGTAGTACTGGTTTAGAATGTACTTTAAAATGACATAATGATTACCAATAAATCGCTCCACAGACGCAGTTAGGATGGCTGCTTTGCGGCGTGATATAAAACACGTATTGTAATGACGTATTCTGTGACATAACACAGAAGATTTTAATAAAGTTTGAGTGTGAAGACATATACCAGCAGAGTAAAAGTCCTCTGATGAATATGAATGTTTACCAGATGTTCTATCGAACACAAAACGTCTACAAGGGCAGCCAGTTAAACCAAAATTAAAATAATAACTAGGAGAAACCAAACCAACAGCGCTAGTTCAGTTTCATAGCTTAGAAAAAAAAAATACAGTTGATGGCCACGCAGTTTTTATCAAAACGGATGCAAAACATAATGTTACAGTCTGGGTAAAAAAATAGAAAAAAACCACCATTTCCGAAATTTCAAGAATCGTCTAGAATGTGCCCAAAATATCCTGCATTTATCTTAGTGTATCGTGTAGTCATAGGTTCGACGAAGCACACATACAAAGTCTTAATAGCTTTAACTGTCAATGAACAATGTGCTATAATCCCCTCCTTTTAAAAATGATGACGTAAGTTAAGAGTTCGTGCGCGTTTGTGCTTGTCTCATTTAGGTATATAAGCGAGCCGTATCGCCAGCCACGACCGTTCTGATTTCTAAAGCGAAGAGGAAACAACAAGCGAAGTAAAAGAACTACAAGAAAACATACCAGGTGATTCTGCAAGTACTTAATTATTTTTTTTAGTTCGAATAAATGCATTGTACTACCCACAATTACAATTTTTTTATCACATAACCATGTGTAATTATTGATTATCAATAAATTTTATCTTTTAATTATATACCTTTACCTTAGTTGTTTCGTCATTTCTACATTTATTGTGTTTTTCTGTCACTTAATTTGTCTTTCATCTTTTCATTTACTTTTCATTATATTATTATAATACTCTTTAGGCGTATTATATCTTATTTATTTAATTTTTTTAATATTTATGTCTATTTTAAATTTGATTTTATTAAGAGGACTTCGATAGGCTTACTATATTCTTCAGCGACTATGCTGCATATTTATTATCTTGGGTAACCTTAAAGTTACCCAGGAGCTTATTTATATCGACCCCTACCCTATGTCGATATATTTTACTGTAGCATCTTGGATGTGAAGATTTGAATGCCTGAAGTGGAGTAATAACTGTTAGTATGTATTTATATGAATTGAATAATTATTGGGGTTATAGAGCGGTTGACTACTCATTAAATAAGCCTTAGGTCACAAGTATTTGTTTATTGTTATAGAGCGGGTAATAACTCTTAAAATAAGCCAAGATTTCGAGCGGAAGAAAAAACTCGTTAAATAAGCCTAGGCCATGTTAATGAGCAACTTTTGGAGTAGGCGTCATTGAATGTGAACCCTATCCCCTACCGAATGGGTGGTGATATTATGAGAAGTTGTATGTTGTGATGTATGTTAAGGATGTATGAATTTTTGAAGTATGCTCATATATATTTATTTATCTATCTGTCTAAATTTTTCTTAGGCGAATAATTTTTCCGGGGAAAAGGGGAAATGTAATGATTGTTTATCAATCATTTTTATCTTTAATTATATATATTTAACTTAGTTCATTCATCATTACTTTATTTATCGTGTTTTCGGTCGCTTTCCGAAGGCATCTTTAGTTCTTTAGGTAATTTATTATTTTAATATTGTAATACAAACT
Source organism: Saturnia pavonia (assembly GCA_947532125.1). Lineage (NCBI taxonomy): Eukaryota > Metazoa > Arthropoda > Insecta > Lepidoptera > Saturniidae > Saturnia > Saturnia pavonia. Next base: position 3,613,522 of record OX383922.1, read on the forward strand.
TCTTTTACGTTCATATTTATAAATTAAGAAGGCGATATACAAACATAGAATTTATTGGCTAGAAGAACCTTTTAAAATATATAACGATACTAAAAATAATTGAAATATGACATTATTCGGGATGACTGACCGATCAGACGTCTGTGACTGAACACATACAGTCTTTTATATATTTTTAAAATTTTATTTATATTTCTTATTCTACTTTATTATTTGGAGTCACACTACCTATCTGGAGACTGTACAAAAAGTTATTTTGCTACTGCAAGAAATCCCGTGCATTGTAATCGGTATTCGAAGGAGTTGATACTATACACCTAAAATGGTAAAGAGCCAACAATTATTATTAAACTAATGGAAAACCTGGCGGACGAATTTATTCAAGCTGGCATGGCGATGCAGCTATACAAATAGGAGCGGATTAAATATCTAAGCTTGTTACCAAATTCATATACCTACACACAAGCATCTCAAGACGGATTTTACAAGCAGCCCTGGTCCGGATATACGAGCCCCGATGCAAAATGTTCTTCGTCTTCGAAATTTTCTCTGTGAGATTTTTTCTAACTTCATTATTTTTGTATATCTATATAATATATTAAGCTGTTCTACTATCGTATACTATACTATACATGTCGCGTTACTTATGCCATTTTTGAATTATGAACCAATAAACTATTTTAGCTTTTTAAATTTATCCATATCCTGTTTTAAATTCGAAGAAGATATAAGCAAAATAGTTCGTCTAATTGTTAATCGATGCAAAAGAGTTCGTCTATCGGTGAGTTAAATAAGATTATTCCTTCTTTGTACAATTATGCTGCATAATTTAAATTTGTAAAAGTAATTCTGTGTCATTTGTCAAGTGAGACAATATAAATTCTGAAAATCTCAGTTTTTTTCATTAGTTTTCAAATAACAATGAGTCGTGGCAAACCAGTGTGTGAAGAGCGTGGCAAATCAAGTTACCAAATATCTAAAGACTTGATACTTCCCAGGTCTACAGTCTAATCTATCATTCAGCACTATAAAAAGAATAGAACGACTTCTTGTTTGAAAAAACTGGTCGACCACGCTTCACAAGTGCAGTAGAAAACAGAATCCTGAAGAAAATTATCAAAAATAATCGTCGTGCTCGAGCTGGAGGACTCACGGTGCAATGGAAGGACATGATTCACAAAGACGTCTCAGTTGATACTGTAATGATTGTTTTATCAATCATTTTTTGTCTTTTTATTATATATGTTTATTTCACCTATTTGATTCCTCATTAATTCATTTATTGTGTTTTCGGTTGCTTTCCGAAGGCATCATATCTTTAGTTCATTTATTATTTTAAATATTGTATAACAAACTTCTTTTACGTTCGTACATATATATATAAGTAGGTCGTATACTATTATTGTATTTTTGTTTGAAGAATCTTTTAAATTTAAAATATAGAAGGACACGAAAATAATTGACGGGGTGATTCATTCTGACTTATGGTGGCAGATGGATCTCTAAAGAAAAACGTACAATCTTAAATTAGATTTGTATAAGTTAATTTATATCTACTATTCTATTTATTGTTTTGACTCGCACATATTTATCTGGGAGTCTATAAAACTTATTTTGTTACAACAAGAGTCCTCTCGAATTATAACCGGTATTCGAAGGAGTTGAAACCTTTTACTCGAAATTATGAAACGAATGGAAAAACTGGCATTCATTCATGCTGGCTTGAGGATGCAGTTATAAAAATTGGAACAGAATGGAGTTCTAGTTAAACACAAGCTTCTCACGACGGAATTTTATTAGCAGCTCTGTTACGGATTTATTCAAAACGTGGACTATTTCTTACTAGTGAAGGTTTTGCTATTATTATTAGACTATAAAAAGGTACTCTGTTTTTTTTATATCTCATTTAATGTTAATGCCTTCGGAATACACTTATTAATCTATTTCGAATTTCATTCCATAACCTTTAAATATTTATTTTCCGATATTTATATCTATTTCAACTGTCCACGTGACAATATTTATATGTATTTAATGATCTGTAAATTTTTGTCTACACTAACTAGCCAAAAAAAGAGAATAATCCCTTGCAAAGCCTATGTACCTGAGTGGTGTGCACATGCACATACAGTGAATTGATTGTATGAAAAGTTTAAGAAGGCTTCAGGACTCTTTATACAAATCGACCAAATAAACCATATAATTAATCTAAAACTTCCTACAAAGGACAATTTTAGATGATTTGAATTCATCTTTTACAAAACTAAACCATCAAATCGAAACTTTAAAACTATTAACATCTAAGTTGAAGATATATCACCACACGATATTTACAATTACGCTTTTATTGTTGAATGGTAGATAATATTACAATAACATAAAAACAAGATATTATATAATAATATGTAATGAAGAATTATAAATAATCAATAAGCCATTTCTTTTTCATTAAACGCGGGTGAAACCGCGCGGCACTGTTAGTATCAGTAGCCAAAGAAAACACATTTAAAAGCAATAATCACAAAAAATTGTCAAGCTAATCGAAAATTAACAATTATTATTAAATATTCGTAAGAATAAGAGGTTACAAGCAATGTGCGATATTTTACAAAACATGTTGTAGAATACATACGAGTATGTAAGTACCTATTTGAATAGCAATTTCGGAAGTATGTTTATCCTTTTCTGACAACAAAGTTACCACCTCACGCTATCATTTCCTATTCATTTTGTTCCAACTACACAAAATTACGATCAAAGTTGTTGATAATAATATTGGTGCCGTTTTAAGATTGAGTGTATGACGCGTCTATTTATAAAATGTCATTGATACATCTCCACTTTACGTGTAAGGTACCATATCATAAGTATTATTGTGTTCCTTTTTTTTATCACTTTGTCGGCGTGATTATATATGTATATACTCATGCCAAATTACAGCTTTCTAGTACTAAGAATCTCTGAGCGGATAGACAAACGGGCGAACATGGGGAAAATGCAAGGGTTCCTTTTCGACTACGGAACCCTAAAAAGAGCCAGCATAAAAGTTTACTACCCAACGAATAAACACATTAATAAAATAAAACAATATTGGAAATTATACAATTTAGATGCCATAAGAGCAGGTATAGGAAAAAACTACACCCAGATTCTTATCATGATTTACTTTATAATATCCCACAAGATAACTACTCGGATGAACTTGTAAATATGCTGGATTCAAAGCTGGAAGGCACAGGAAGCCAGATACACAGTCAAGTAAAGAGAATTAGCATTACTTGTCTTGATAAACTGGGTTTTCACTAAGCATTTACAAACCGATAAGGTACGTAATTTACTTTAAAATAATAAGTAAATAATATCAAACCGAATTTACCGCCAAAACAGAAACTTCAGAAACTTAATAAAAAGGTACAGACAGTCCTACAGAAAACGCGAGAAAAAGCAATTCTACAATTGATTTTTAACAGAGTATTAATATGTCTATGAACCTGATCGTAATCCCTTACACAATAACCCAAGTATTATTTATTTTTTTAATATAACACAACAATTAGTTTATATAAATTTCTCTTACAAAAGACCTGTACATAATAAAGCTATATAAAAAGTTTAGTAGATTGCACAAAGCAAAACTGATGTTTATCCCTGACTATATGGTAAAATCAATATGAAGATTTGTACTTATAATGAATGAAGCATGAACAGCCCGTTACATATTCTTTAAAGGGAGAATTGCGTTAATTTTATTTCATGTTTTTTTTTTTTTTAAATACAACTTATATTTCTCTGTAGTCTAGCATGTATGCACCTCAATATTGATAATTGATTTATTACTTTCTATAGTAACAAAAGATCCATACACGATTGACAAATCTTGGTAAAAAAAGTAACTTGGTAAATATTTAAGAATTTGTTTACAGGGAAATTAACATTTAGAAAGCAATACCATAACGTCAAAAATGGAACTCTGAAAACTTGCCATTTATACCTATACCTACTCTGTTAACAGCTCTAATACAAAGTTTCATTTTGCTATTCAACAGTTTGGTACTAAGTATCTCCAAAATTTAATCTGTGGTCTGCTCAAACTGCAATTCCATATAATCAGATAGTATTAACTCCGTAAAAGCCATAAAGGCTCCAGGGCCCCTCAGGCTAACAGTGTAGTCAGTTCGAAAAAAAAAAAAAAAACTTGGGGGTGAGCGCTTAAGGCACTCGGCCAATAAGACTAATTTGAAATCTACACTATAAATACATACTTATCACACAGAAGAATGATAATACTTATTCCAACACTTTGTATAGATGACTCAATTAAGTTAAAGTAGGTAATAAGTTTCATACAAACACACCTCAGTAGTTGGACCCCTAGATTCTTACCTACAAAGGAGTGAAGGATATGCTCAACTGTTTGTCCTCTTTAATAAAAACATTTTATTATATGTACATGTAGGCAATCTTTATATTTTATAATCCTACCCATTATATTGTCATTTCACGTCATTGAACTTTTAATGTTTAGTTTTTTTTTACTCATATCAATTTCAGTGATACCTTTCACTTTCCCATAGAATCTATTTAAATTTTATAAATTGTCCCTTAAAGTACTTATAAGTATAAATGTTAAAATATTGTTGGGCATTAGACTAGGCTTTACAGGTTTTATATTTGCTCTGTTTTGATTGTTCTTGGATAAACCACAAAAAAAAGACAACAACAATAAGATAACAACGAAAAAACAACATTAAGACAATTAATACAATCACACCAGTATCCATTTTTTTATATATGAAAGTTGTAATTTCATTCAAATACCACAAAGCCTAACCACCAATTATCTTTTTCTTTAAATCACAAGATATAAAGACAACCAAGCAACAATACAATGAACACAAGCACACAACATACAATATGAATGACGTTGTCAGGAAAAAACAAGCTCTAGTAATTAGGAATAATAAAAATTCAACAAACAAATACTATCACAGAACAATTTCCAACCATATTAATATTGTTCTTTAAAATAATGTCCACAATACTTTTATGAACAACACTTCTTTAACAAAGTAAATCCCAAAAAAATAATTAATACAATGTCGAAACCATAAATCAATCTTATTATATTTTTAAGCAGTTCTTCTTCAGCATATGGTTATGTTTTAGTACAGGTATTTTTATTATAATATTTATAAAGACTTACTGGCCAACATATTGGCAAAAACCAGACAGACCAACTTCAAAAGCAAACCAAGGAAATAAACTGCAACAGATTTACCACAACACAGAATAGCAATGTAAAATGTTATTGCGGATAGGCAAATGATTTAAGCATTTTGCTAAAGAAGCACATGTCACTGTTACAAACATTTTTTCTTTTGATACTAAGCACCGGCAATCCTACACTTGTTTTGTTCCTTCAAACCCCATACAACTTATGGTAGCTTTGCTAACACCAGTTGCAGAAACTAAAAAAGTAAGTGAACCCTCATCGCACTTACAAGAAATCTGATAATTGGACAAACAATAATTGTAATGAAAATGAACAATTTCGCCTTGAGGTTATTATACAACCGCGTAACTTTGAAGACACTCATTAGCAGGATTCTTTCCCAGTTTGCAAATATTTATTCACATCATGTTCTATTTTACCCGAACTTATTGATTTCACAATTACTTTCCTACTACTTACTCAATGACTCATCACAAGCGTAGACCCAAAAAACATCTACAAAAATAACTCCAATATAACAAATGACAAAACAGAAATTCTATTCTTTGGTCGTTTTTGAAATGACGAATGTCAAATACTTCTTTTTTATTTCGGCATGTACCTTTTACTTTACACTATGCAACCAATCCTCTTTATTGAACATTAATTTGGATATTGAAAAAGTTTGACTTTTGAGTCTTTTGCCGCCTTTCGATTTGTTTAATCGATATGTAGTACTGAATCGATCCAGTGTATCGATACTTCAATCTAGAGAATCGCGTTTCGAACCACAAAATTATTTGCAATTATTTAAATGTACCAAAATACATATAAAAGAAATCACAATTTCCACTTTATTTCTTCAAAACTCGCCAGCCTGCTGTATTTGCTGTGTAGGTACTCTTCGCCCCTCCTTAATGGAGAAAGAAATAATAAAAAAGTTACCTACTTTTCTCATTAAAGATATTATTACAACAATGAATAAAATAGTGCATAATTTTTGCGCAACAAATAGCAAATTATTGTAGACATAATTATTTATTCTGCAGTCGATTATCAGTTGTTCCTATTATTGTTGCCACTGACAATTGATGGCCAATGTTATCGGAACTAACTAATCGAACTAACTTTTTGCCTACATTCCAAGTTACGACGTGAATAATGAAAGTTCCGACTACGATTACAACAAGACACATAGTCAAGACAGACAGACAGTCAATCAAGGCGGTTAAGACGAACAACACGAACAACGGACTCCAATTAGTTTTTTAGCTTAAAATGCGAGTTTTTTTTTTCGATCTGACTTTAGCCATAAGGGTTCAGGAGCCTTGTTCGGCTTTTACAGCTTCACCGGACTTGGGGGCGAGCGCTTAAGGCACTCAGCCACGAAAGTTTTGCAATTAAAATGCGAGAGTGTACGTGTTTATATATTTCGATGATTTGTTTTAATTTTTTTGATGTTGTAAGAGTTTATAAGTAACTAAATACTACGCGAGTACACATAATTCACGGTGCAATTTATCAGTAAAAAAATTAGCCAATAAGTATGGCTTAGTTAAAAATAAAGACGCCTCAATATACCGTATCAGATGTTTCATACTATCATATAGCGTGACGACATCATGCAACCATACATAGAACTCGGTGTCAAAGAAGCGCCTGCGATAATTGAATAGCAAATATTTTATTGATTGCAGTTTATCTCTCTCACTGAGTGAAGATTATTTAGTACAATAAGGCACATGTATCTGCAACATCGCGTACTAAGTGGGCGTGCCCTATGTGTATTATTATTCTAAATGAAAGCTATGCAGGTTTATGCAGTCCTGTTTCACTGCGACCAATGAGATCTATTGTGATCGCCCCACACTATTAAAGCTCCCCAGCTAGTCCTATAGCCTTGATGTACTGCCGGACTTTTTTGGCCGAGAGCAACTGAATCTCTTCCGCGAGCAGCACGTACTTGACCAAAATCCGGTTGCGTTTAGATTTTAGTAGGTCACATTCACATAAGAGATGCTTTGGCGTTTCGTCCGCACTTTCGTAGAATCTGGAATCTATTGTCCCTGGACACCGGTGTTGGACATAATATGTTTAACAACAGTGTCCAGTGAGTATTCAAAAATTTCAAATTCAATATTTATTTATTACGCATTTCAGGTTTACATTACAAATTGTACAGTGACTTCCAAACTAGGCGGAGCCTGTATCTTGGAAGCCAAAATACGATTTAACAAATTATTTTAACACAAAACATCTCTAATGATCGTACGGGGTTTTTTTATTGGTAAATTTTTGCTTAACCACTTGAAAAGAAGATGTTTAGTAACAACTATTGACGAGAAGAACAACTAAAGAAGATGTTTAGTAACAACTAGACTGTCAATTAGACGGCAAAGTATGAAACCGTGAACTCCAACTAAACCTAACCGAGCATTTCGGTATCTATTTTGTGACGTTTATATAGAATGCTTAGGAAATTTTATGAATGGCGTGAAAACCTCAAAATTACAAAAATTAGAGTCGGAGTCCGAGTCGAACGAGCACGATCGCATTATCCGAACTTTTGTCATACTTAGCCTATAAAGAATTTGGCATTTTGTCATAAAACCAAACTATATCACATGAAATGCCGCTAAAATTATATAGTATATATGTATATATTATATCATAAAATAATATATACACACATATACATTTAATTTATTTATTTATTTCCGGCTACTCTTAGTTTCGTCTCGGAATCCGAGACATTCACAAAGTTTAAACACGTTACACGTTTATATCGCTTCGCGTCGCACGTTTTATCGCCGTTTTTCATGCACGAAATTCCACGCGGACGAAGTCGCAGGCACAGCTTGTTATAATATATTTATAATTAAACAACCAATTTAATTTAAAAGTAATGCAATTTAATGGTGTAACATATCAATTCTTTTTTATATTTATTACATTGAAAAAATATCAAATTGAATACAATTAAAATGTATTTTTTTTTAATATATATAGTCTATCCACCATAAATGCCGCAGAAGGGAACGCAAGGGCTGGCGTCTTGAGATTGTAAAGCTTCTGGTTCTGTGTTACTCGCAGCAATGGGCGTTGCTGAAGCAAAAGCAAGGATGGCCCACACTATCATCATTGTGTACTTTAACTGAAATGGAAAACACAAAACTGTAGTTATGTAGGTATCATGGTATCCTTGAGATGTTGGTGAAGGAATACACCGTGATGAAACGATAGTATGATTATAAGACTCTTTTGAGTGCTCGCAACCGTCCCGTACGCTTGCGTTCTTTTTCGACGTAGTCAAGGCCTTCGATAAGGTCTGGCACGCCGGACTGGTCCACAAGCTACACCAGTTAGAAGTCCCGGATAGGTTAGTTCACATAGTCCGCGATTACCTCACAGACCGTTCCTTCTGCTACCGTGTGGAAGGTGAGCTCTCTAGCTCTCACCCGGTTCGCTCAGGAGTTCCACAGGGCTCCATTCTCGCGCCTAGTTTATTTAACCTTTACGTCAGCGACCTTCCTCGACTCCGCGGGGTCGAGGTAGGGCTCTATGCTGACGATACTGTCATCTACGCTTCACGTAGGAACAGATCTCATCTCGCAGCCACCGTCCAGCGAGCCGTGACCACTCTCGGGAAGTGGTTCCGTACATGGCGAATCGCTAATAATCTCGAAAAGAGCGCCGCGATTATGTTCGATCCGAATAAGAGGCCATTGCCAAAGACGCTCAAACCTCTTAAGCTTTTCCGTAGGGAAATCTCATGGGCCACCCGGGCTAAATACCTGGGTGTCACCCTCGATAACAGACTTAAATTTAATACACATGTCAGTATAGTTCGGAATAGGGCCGTCATGGTCCTATCCCGCTTGCGGCCCTTGCTTAGCTCGGTAAGCAAAATGTCCAGGTGGCATAAGCTTACACTATACAAGGCATGTGTAAGACCTATTTTAACATATTGTTGCGCCGCGTTCGCTCATATGTCGAAAAGTAACTTTGCCCGCTTGCAAAGAGTTCAAAATCGGTTCTTACGTCACCTTTTAGATCCGCCGCCTTATGTACGTAACGCAGATCTCCATAAAGATATGGAACTGCCGTCCATAGAGTCTTATGTAACATATCTCTCTAGGAGATATTTTGATTCAGCGATGAATCACCCTAACGAGTTAGTTAGGAACGCCGCGAATTACACACCGAGTGTAATTACAGACATTAAATTCCGGTACAAACGTAGGCCGCGAAATCTCTTTATCGATCCCGATGACGATATCGAGAAAAAGAATCAATTTTACGCGTCCGACCCCATTCAAACAGCGTGTCTGCGCCCACGCCCGCGAAATCACCGTTCCCTTCGCAGGGGACGGACGGTGAACTTCGTTCCCGCACACCCGCCACGTCCACCGTCTCCTGCGGCCACTCAAGCCTAGACCCGATCCTCCGGCATGGAGCCCTTGAGTCTAGCAGCCGCTCGCGCGATTCAGTGACACTGCATTCACTAGCTACCTACATACATGCATTACACTTTTTACAGACATGCACTACACTTAGGTACATAGGTTCTGTAAGGGACCCTTTTTTTCTTTTTTTGAAGCTAGTTAGTCTAGATCAAAAATTTACAGATTACTAAATACATATATACTTGTCTCTTACCCTCCTCCCAGAGGATAGCGACATGTATATATGTATAGTTAGTTAGATAGTGTGCTAGGGCATTAGTCAGTTCGCGACTTATTTGCAAGACGCGCAACAGTCCGAGCCGAGGTTCGGCCACTTTGGCACCCTCAGATCGAAAAAAAAAAAAAAAAAAAATAGAATGCTCGCAAAACTAGAAGTTGAAAATCTTTCGCCAAGTCACTACCAATGTGTTCCGACAGCTGCAATGGACAGCCAAATCCAATTCCGTGTCTACGGCTACATCGTCACTTAACATCAGGTGAGTTTGTAATCATACGCTGTCATATGTATTGACAAGATGAAGGGACTTTATTGCTAACAAACATCAATTCATTTAATTTACTTGAAATGTCAAAATTTTAAATTTATTCAGTGTTGATTTAAAAGTTTACTTTAATTTACTAAATATATCTTACCTAAATTAGATAATCAAATATTACGAAGGCACGCAACTTTTGTATTTTTTAGGTATATATCTATATTTTTAACTAATTTAAAATTTTATAACATCTACTATCACTATGTAATCGATATCAATCAGGCAAATGAAAAGAATATTCCTCCAGGTATCATCTCCTTGGATATTTCTAATGAAATGAGATGAGATTTAAACTAACGAAATGCTATACGAAGTAAAATAAAACTTAAACTTAACGTGTGATTTGAACCGGTAAGATACGATTACACCGTAGTAACCGACATAGATATATAATCTATATTCCACTTAACAGACATTTTCATAAAAATTTAAAAACAAAATAATATTTCTACTTACAGAGTTCATGTTGGCAGTTCTTGTAGAATTGTGTTGTAAGTAGATCAATTTTCGGTTTATATATACTTTTTCTTAGCTGAAAATGCCTATAAAATGTTAAAATTAATTATACCGAAATTAATTATTATTAGAAAAAACGCACCGAACCGTCCAACCGTTTCATAATATATTCTTATTAGGAACTAACTTGTTGCAGCGACTTCGCGCTCTTGACATTGCTATTGATGCAGTCGTTTAATTGTTGACTCGTTCCTCCTAAGCCTAATTATATATTTTAACATCGTGAATTTCAGAGGTTCTCTTATTCCGTTCAACATTTTTTTAAAGAAAACGTATTTACTTTTCTAAGTTATACACATATACGTACATACGTACATTTCAACTATATTTCGATGATACAGAAATAATTAAAAATTGTAGGTAGAGATATACAGATGATATTCCGCATGAGAGACTCCTTACTGAAGGTCACAACTATAATTTGTCATGCTTGGCTAATGTTATGAAAATATTTCCGTAATTAAAAATAAGTGTTATTTAAATTTTTATATACCTAATTGACACAATCGAAGATTGTGGAAATATTTATAGGACTTCAATGATGTGAGAGAACGGAGCTTACTGGGTTCTTTCAATCGTGAATATGCTGGGTTGTGTTATTACATAACGTGTAGAGAGATTTGAGCAGGTCGGCATGACAGCGTCGACTGGCTATGGATTGTAGGTCCCTCGGTGCTCGCCGATGTTGTTGTATGACACTGTACCTACTTGCCATCAGGTAAAGAGCCATCACTTTGCAGTGCTATGATAAAAAAAGTCATTTTACCACAAATTTCGTTTGAATTGTTTCTAATTCCATCTTAAAAGAAGTTCGACTGGTGATAACACCTAGACTTAGACTGTCAGCAGTCTGCGTAGCCCGAATACTGCGATAGTTTGGCCATATCGCAAGAGGGAGTTCAAACAATCTGGAAAAGCAGCTGTTGACAGGGAAGGTCGAGGGAAAGCGGTCGAGAGAAAGATGCACAAAACGGTCATCGGGTCAAATTAGTTTTTTAATAAGTAAGGAATAGTTTTCGTTTTCGATGAAATTAACGAGAAATAATGTTAAAGTTCAAAGCGCTAATACCTAGTGTACCTGCTCGCTAAGTAAAAATGAGACAAGTTTTTTTATTAATTTTTCGCGTACCTCTTCACTATAATTATATTATATACTTTCAAATGCATTTAGTAAAAAACTGTTAATTTGACATTACAAATAGACACTTCAGTCTCATGAAATGGTAGATGTGGCTAATGGGATCACTTTCAAACCAAAATGACGCTTAAGGACTGATTAGAAAAATATTTATTTTAAGTTAAACATTTTGAATTTATTTTAAATGAAACGTTAACATTATGAATTATATATAAAATACAAGAGTTATGTCAGATAACTAGACATGTTTCTTTTTCAAAATATTTTCACGGAATTAAAATATGACATACACTTTTTTATATATCATTCCAAATTCTTAAAGTAATTCAATACATAAACCAAAGAGATCAGAGTTACCATGAAAAGAGTATGTATACTCTGAGATTACTAATCAACACAGTCTACCTACGTCTTTGTGCGAAAGCCGAATTGACAGGGAAATACGGAGTCGGAGCACAGAATATACGACGTTGCAGCATCTGTAAATATTCGGAGCAATTTAGTATCTCTTTATGTTTATACACACTTTGAGCATAAAAAGTTGCCGGACAGTGAGAATTTTGCTTTCTTTATAAACTTCAACGGTCGGATATCTGTATGGCCTTCTAAGCATAACCTTAAGAATAGAACGTTGCGCTCTTTCAACTTTAATTATCACAGATTTAGCGGCACTTCCCCAGGAACTAATACAATAAGTTATTAGTGTGACTCACAAAGTGCATTGCATACGGACCTTAGCATATCTAAATCAGCGGTATATCTTAGTTTTTTCACGACATGTATTATTTTTCGTAGGCGACCCGATATTTGTTCGATATGTTTTTTAAATGTAAGATTTTGCTCCACCAACATTCCGAGATACTTTATAATGTCTGTTTTCATGATGTACTCACAGTGAGTACATGATGAGTGAGTACATCATGTACCCACAGTGAGTACCCTCACTAAGATTCGTAGCTTGTTCCTGCTGAGTATCAGAGCCTCTCCAGCTCTACGCTTCTTAAATGCCCTGATAAGCTCTTTGGAATGATGTTAACCTGACAGAATATACCAGAATTTTATAGCTTCTTGGGTCTTGGTTTGGATTGGTTGGGTCAATCGAACCAGGCTTTTTGGGATACCACAGAATAGTTCAGGGCCAATCTGTTTTCCAAAGCTCCGGCTTTTACAAGCTTGTCCGCAGACTCATTGCCTGTGATTCTTGCATGTCCCGAGACCCCTCGCAGGAATAGTTTGATATTTTAAAACAGACTGTTCAGCATTACCACGCAATTGGCCACAATATTAGCAGTCCTATGAAATGTCAATATCTGGTTAGCAAGCAAGTCGACTCCAATGGTTGCTGCTAACTGATGCCCTATGGTAAACAGTGCGTAGTCATTGCGGTATTCCGGTACACATTGTACTTCCACGTTATTTTCGCGTGCATGTTGATCAATTACATCTAATTTGCTTTCAATATGAAGTATATATAGCTTTCAATATAAGTCGAATCTGAATCCAGTGCCAAGAGAGCGGCCTGGATATCCGATTGAATATAAATCGTATGGTTAACATAGGCCTTTTGCACATTGATATCGGCACGCTCAAGTATACCGTACACTTCCGCTTGGAAAATAGAGGTGAAACAACCAAGGTTCAAATTTACCTTAAGGTTATTAAGGTTTAATTTTTGTTACTCAAAATTGGGTCTCTCCCCATATATTACACAGCCTACGTTATGTCCAGATTCGGACCCGTTGGTGTACCATAGACGACTACCTGCTTTCCACGTTATCTCACCGTTAATCTAGGAGCCCCGCGCAGGAAACTACAGTTTTTTTTTATTAGTTTCGGAAGTCGTCATATCTGATATCATTCCCAAAACAGGTGTTTCTATTACTATTATTGAGGATCTCAAGGACAGGGATAACCATTTCACCTTCCCCTGGAAATACATTCTGTTCCCTGTCTGTATTGTAATATGAACAAAAGCTGAAAATGGCAATAATCTCCGTAACAGAAGTCATAAAAAGCTGATAACGGGTAAAGTAACTCTTCCTCCGATTCCTCAATTCAAAAAACAGCAAACAAGTTTGGACAATTTTGACACCACTCTATCTGTGCAGCAAGGTTTGCAAAATGCTAACTCTAAGCACTCAGCGATTAAAAAAGAACTCAACGAATCTAACAGCAGAAATCCTGCGCAGGACAGAAGAAATTTATCTCCCAGATACAGTCAAAATGTCGGCTGAAATCGCAAAGATAAGTAATATTGAAAGCAAATATGTAATTGATTAGCAAGCACGCGAAAATAACTTGGAAGTACAATGTGTAACGGAATACCGCAATGACTACGCACTGTCTACCATAGGGCATCAGTTAGCAGCAACCATTGGAGTCGACTTGCTTGCTAACCAGATATTGATATTTCATAGGACTGCTAAACTTAACTTGATAGTGAAACTAGCATTAGCATTAGATCAAGTTTTGGCATCTGTGAAGTTCTATAACAAAAACTATGATAAGAATAAATTGTGCACATCCTATATGGAATTGATGGTAAGAAGCAGGCAATCTTCGTCACAGAGCATCTGCAGTCTGCTAATAAAAAACTACATGCACCAATTATCGCCCTGTTCACGTGTGTTGTTAGTCGGCGTCTTCAACTTAGGTCTGGTATAGACAATATTTTTATGTGGCGGCTAAGGTTATGCGTCACAACTCACACGGCTCGTTCGCGCCACTACACCTATAGTCATAGACCCGAGCTGAGTGTGGAATTATTATAATTTTCTTTATCTCCCAAACTATAAGTCCAAATAACATGTTATAAAGGGCAAAGTTTACCTCCATAATTTAGTCTTGATAATGAAGTAAATTTCGTTCATAAGGATTAATATGCCATGCCTAATAATAATGATGCTCTTAAATCATTTTTCCAATCCAATTAAAAAATCACAAAATACCTTATTGTGGCTTATGTATAGGCATATGGTATCGCGGATTTTTTTAGAAGTACTAAGAAGCAATGTTTTTGTAAAACATTGTATTTACTTATCACTAACCATCACGCTAGCGCACGCAGTTTAATCAGTTTGGGTTCGCGGTGTTATACAACTTATTTAAAAAAAAACATTAATAGGCTAGCTGTGAAGTGTAGCCTAATTCTAGATAGTTTATACTATTCCACGTGATTCTGGCAATCATATATAAGAAGAATTTATCGAATCCGACTGGTAGTTCCAGAGATTAGCATGTTTAAACAAACAAACAAAAAACTCTTCGCTTTATTATATTAGTATAGATAGTACCTATAGATTAGTAAAGATAGAATGCCTCTAACAATATACAACTCTGTCAAAAAAGTACCGAGTAAAGATCAATAACACCCAAAATGTTAGTTAGGTGCCACGAAGTGTTAATTTGAGTTTAAGAAAAAGAAAGAAGTCGGCCGGAGCCATATCTGGTGAATAATGTGGTTGTTTTATGGTATTTGTTGAGTTTTTTGTCAAAAATTCGTTCACAATGATGGCCTTGTGCGAAGGCGCATTATCGTGGTGCAAAATACAATAATTTTCTTTTCATAAATCTGACCTTTTTCGTCGAATTTACTCTCTTAAACGCCGCATAACGCTCAAATAACATACTATATTTACCGTTTGACCTTTCGGTAAGAATTCTGAGTGCACAAAACCGCGATAGTCGAAGAAAACTAGAGTTAAATATACTTTTTTTTTCTTTATAAGTTTATCCTTTGGCCACATTCTCATAACACGCTAAGCCTAGTGAGAGGACTGGCTTTCAAGTGTATCTGCAGGAACACACCTATTAGTGCTTGGCGACAGATTTTCAACTTGAGGATGGTAGCCTAGCCAGGCGGCCATTAGAAAAAGCCCTACAACCATGCAAAAACATTATTAATCTGCTACCCGTGCGAAGTCGAGGCGGGTTGCTAGTAAGATATATTTCGTTACATAAAGTAACACACGATAATGGTGAATCAATCCGGAAAAAATACGCTTTTGGGGTGCTTAAATGGCTAACGCTGAGTAAACCAAAAGACATTTATCAAATTAATGTATGATACAATTGTATATTTTAAAAAGACCTACAAAAACTCAATGATAGCATATGTCTATCTTCTAAGGATCACCCACAATAAGCATTTTTTTGTCTTTAAAATAACCGAAAACTACCGCCTTGGGTGATGGGTAAGAGCGAAAGCGTTTTGCGCGTACACTCGTCTGACGACATTTTAATGAAGATACTTAAGTTAAATTATACTGTATATCAATTAAAAAAAAACTAATAATTACTCTATAGTCCACGTGAGCGGAACCGCGGGCACAACTAGTATATTAATAAATACGATACTAATTCCAATTTGCAATTACGATTTATTTTGTTATTACTTGTTGCGATACTGAACGAACTTTCGCGTTTTCTGATTTGCAAAATCTTGTAACAATTATGCACATACCTACCCCGAAAAAAACTCATTTTTCCCCTTTAAATATTTAATCACGCACATAATGATTCATCAAACTTTAATGAAAGTTTTTTTTTTGTATATTTTTTATTGGAAATGTTTCTTCGCCTAGTGCGTGAACGTCGGCTTAAATATCATTTGATCTAAACTAACTATACATATACACATGTTTCTTCCCCCTGGGAGGAGGGAAGAAACATGTGTATGTGTATTTAGTGTTCTGAAATTTTTTGTCAAAACTAGGCAAAAAAAGAAAAAAAAGGTCCCTTACAGAACCTATGTACCTGTGTGTTATGCATGTGTGTACAATGCAGTGTCATGTGTGGCTGTGAAAGCTAGTGAATGTACAATCACTGTATCGCGCGAGCGGCTGCTTGTCTCAAGGGCTCCATGCCGATGGATCGGACCTAGGCTTGAGTTGCCGCAGAGGAGGGCGGTCGTGGCGGGTGTGCGGGAGGGAAGTTAACCGTACGTCCCCTGCGGAGGGAACGGTGGTATCGCGGGCGTGGGCGCGAGCACGCATATGTTGCGGGAGCGGACGCGTAGTAATTATTAGCTTTCTCGATGTCGTCGTCGGGATCGACAAAGAGATTTCGCGGACGGCGTTTATAACGTTTGGCAACGGGGATCGAGTTGTCTGGTCGGACCTAGGCTTGAGTTGCCGCAGAGGGCGGTCGTGGCGGGTGTGCGGGAGCGAAGTTAACCGTACGTCCCCTGCGGAGAGAACGGTGGTTTCGCGGGCGTGGGCGCGAGCACGCATATGTTGCGGGAGTGGACGCGTAAAACTTGTTAGCTTTCTCGATGTCGTCGTCGGGATCGACAAAGAGATTTCGCGGACGGCGTTTATAACGTTTGGCAACCGGGATCGAGTTGACTGGGACGTAGTTCACGGTGGATTTTACGAGCGGGTTGGGATGATTCGAAGCGCTATCGAAGTATCTCCTGATGAGATATTTCACATAGGGTTCTATCGAGGGAAGCCTCATGTCCCTATGGAGGTCCATGTTTCTAACGAAGGATGGAGGGTCGAGCAGGCGACGGAGAAACCGATTTTGGACTCTTTGCATGCGGGCAAAGTTATGTTTGCACATATGTGCGAACGCGACGCAGCTATATGTCAAGCTCGGGTGGACGCACAACTTGTACAGTGTAAGCTTATGTGGTGACGCGGTTGCGATGACGGTGAACTATTTTCTATATTGAGTGGACTGTATATTTGCGGGTGCGTTTTCTACTATAATATTGTACTATACGAATATGTTTCCGGATCGGTGCGAAGGGCTATGGACATTATATTTGGAAAAGGGGATTTTGGCACATACCTTGTGACGTCTGCAGTAACACCTGGCTAGCCGGCTTCGACGTAGACACAAATTGTTCTTTGTCGACACTCTGTTAACACTAACAGGCACTAGTCTATATTTAAATTCAACACAAAATCATGGTAACGTCAAGCCAGCAATTTAGGGTTTTACCTAAGGTCATAATCTTGAATCAAGGTTATATGAAAGACATAGCCACAGGAGTTTGAGAGGGGTAGGGCACAGAGATTTATCTCTACTTGGGGCAGCCCGATTGGTGGAAAACCTCCACCCTACAGAAGATCACAGTCAAATGACCTAGTGTTGTGTTCCTGCAATTACTAGGGTTTCCAGAGCTCCTTTGGGGAAAGGTGGGTTCAAAGAGAGGTAGGGCACAGAGATATTTCTTTAGAGATTTCTCTCTACTTAGGGCAGACCGGCTGGTGGAATCCCTCCACCCTACTAAGAGCATAGCCAAATAACCTTGTGTTGTATTCCTGCGGTAAGTAGGGTATACAGAGATCCTTCGGGTAGGGGTGTTCAAGTTTAGCAAAGCAGTAGTGATATCTTTGGTATTACAAGCGTCTCAATGCTACGGTAGCCGTTAATCATCAGACGGGCCGTATGCTTGTTTGCTATCTTTGTAGTATAAAATAATAAATGTTTAATACACGGTTTGGTAGGACTATCTCTACCAGGTCTATAACCGGTACAGTGACTCTCTTTTAGATTATCATGTTTCAGGATCAGCCAGTGTACAGCGAACAGCAGCTGCAGCTTGCAGGCCGGCATGACATTGGCGGCCGGTGATGGATTTCCGATCTTTCGGTAGTCGGTGTTGCTTTTTCATAATCAGGGTACAGTGCTGTATATTTGCAGTGCAACTATAAAACCGTTTTATTACCATCGTATCTACTAGGCATACATGAAGATAATATAATCATATAGTTCTATCTTGATTCACACAGTCGTCACGCATGTTGATTGGTAATCTCAGATTATACATACTCTTTTGATGTCAACTCTGATCTGTTTGGTTTATGTTGTGTTTGAATTACTTTAGATTCGGAATGCCAGTTTTATTTGTTCAGATTGAATTGTGTCATATTTTATTATTCCGTGAATATCGCTTGAAGAAGTAACATGTCTAGTTATCTGACATAACTTTTGTATTTTATATAAATTTCATAATGATTACGTTTCATCAAAAATAAATTCTAAATGTTTAAGTTAAAATAAATAGTTTTCTAATCAGTACAGTGTCTTTTTGGTTTGAAAGTGATCTCATTAGCCACATCTACCATTCAAGAACGCCGAATAATTAATCCTCAGTATAATTCACTTTGATTTAGTTGCTTCTAATTCTATTCAAATAGTTTTCGATATTCGATTATTTGAATCATACATTGATTAATTCCTGCAGCCCTTCTCACTATATAGGCAAACTCCTTATGCAATTTCATAAAACGCATGCGTTAACATAAGATTCTATGACAACAAACTCCACAATGAAAATAAACTAAAATTCCAAATATTATTATTAAGTAATTATTAACGCTTCACAATGTAAGCGACAAAATATTAAAAATTTATCATAGCGTTTCATTATAGATGGAAAAACGGAACGATGAACAACGTAAAATAAATTTGACACACAAATTTATAATTAATAAACAACCTAGCAGATGCCTTCGGAATCTCTGGGGGAAAATATATTATAATGAGGACTAAATGAGAAAATAACTAAAGGTAATGTTAATATATAATGAAAATGAAAGTGATTGAAAATCAATCATTACATTTCCCCGATTCCGCGGATAGAAATTTTGACTCAGATTTTTTTAATTTACTAAATTAATAAATACTAGCTGTGCCCGCGGCCTCGCTCGCTTGGACGACAAAAAATATTGTTACCGGGATAAAAAGCATCCTATGTTACTTCTAATACCTCCAAGAATATGTGTACAAAGTTTCATGATCATCAGTTAAGAAGTTTTCGCGTGAAAGCATAACAAACAAACTTACATTCACATTTATAATATTAAACAGGATATATAGATGAGCATACCTCACAAAGTCATATAACCTTAACATACATCCTGACATACATCTTATAATATCAGCAGTCATTCAATAGGGGATAGGGTTTCACATTCAATGACACCTACTCCAGGTATATAGTACTAAGCCGAAAGACTATAATAAAGAAACTAGAACTAGAACAAATTAATAGAAAACTAAAACTACGTGTATAATAAATTATACAAATGATTTAATTTAAAATCTGTAATATGCCATTTATTTTTATGGCCATTTCTATCTTCTTAAATATATACTAAAGGTGATAGTTTTTGCACTATTTTACTTTTAATATATTTTGGTGCTAATTTAGCACTATAGTAATTGCCAGCATCGCTTTGTGTACAATTCATTCTCCAAACTATATCACCTACATCAAATTCTTAAACACTATGACGTAAATCATATCACTTAACAAATACTCGAATTAGCAATGAAATCTGTTCCTCAAATGTTTTACTTATTATAATAATGTCATCGAGATAACAAAATACTTTGTTGTCAAATTCTGAAGTAAATAATGAATCCATTGACCTTTGTAGGGTAGCAGGGGCATTCATTAATTCGAATGTCATAACTTCAAATCTATACATTCCTCTACCTGGTACATAAAATGCTGTTTATCCTTATCTGCAGGGTGTAATGGAAAGAAGTCCCTTTAATTTCATCATGCAAAAGAGGTAAAAAAAGGGCCCCGCATACAACCAAACAAATGTCAGGTTCAATAGAAAAGGTTATTTCAAGAAGGAATGTAAGAAAAAAGGTAATAAAGAAATAGTCAAGAAAAACACCAAAAAGAGAAGGAATATAAGGTATACAATAAAAGAAGAAAGTTCAGACAGTGATGACTCAGACAGTATACGTGACAGTGAAAGTGAATGTTATGGTCAGGAACAGGTACATTCTTTATTACATAATTATTTATGTACACAAAATAAGTATGATATATTGTTAAATAATAAATATACATTAAGATTTTTTGTTGACTCTGGAGCATGCATAAATATTATTGATAAATATGAGTACAAAAATTTAGTAAATAATGTTTTAGGTATCAAACAGTTAAAAGGATGTAATCAAGATTATTATGCTTATGGTAGATGAATATTACCAAGTGTAGGAACCTTTAATATAACTGTATTATCACCGCAAACAAACAAAGAGATTAGGTGTGTTGATATATTTATATATGACGGACGTGGACCATTATTACTTAGTAAAACAACTTCTGAAATGTTAAGGTTATTAATTAACGCTAGGGCCTGAGACACTAAGCATTAACTTTATTGAAAAATACATGATTAAAATACGTCCAGCTGTTCAAAGTTGTGGAAAATTAAAAGACTTCAAATTAGATATACCATTAGACCCCAAAGTGACTCTAGTTGCACAATCTATCAGAAGACAGCCTTTTAATAATAGACAAATTGAACAACGACTATTCGCGACGCATAGCTTAGACAATTAATTGTATAATATAATTTGGTTTAGAATTATTCAACATGTATGTTAGCGACGCATAGCCCAATCAATTTATGGTATAATATAATTCGTCTAATAATTATTCGATACGTAATTTAAGCAATGGTCATGTTTTGATAATAGGGTTTTCATAGTGTTAGCTACGCATAGTTTAAACAATTCATTGTATAATGTAACTAGTCTTACAATTATTCAATGTGTAATATTCATGTTTAATAATAAGTTTTCATAGAATTATTTTGTGTTTTTTCTATATAATTAATGTGAAACAATTTAAGCCATACGTTTTAAAATAAGTGTAGGTAATAAACATTGTAATCAACTTAGAATACATACATACATAAATCACGCCTCTTTCCCAACGGGGTAGGCAGAGACCACGTCCTTCCACTTGCTACGATCCTGACATACAACTAGCGCTTCCTCAACATTCAACAATCTTTTCATGCATGCTCGTCGGTTTAGAGTACTCTGGACCTGACCTTTCTTCAAAACATCCCCGATGTATTCGTGGAATGTTCGTCTAGACCTTCCTCTTCCAACGTTCCCAATTACACTCATCTTATAAATCTGTCTAGTCAATCTTCTTTCATTCAACTTCAACTTCAACTCGTCAGATCGCAATCGGCAGACGTCAATCGCTATCAGGAAGCTTCAAGAAGCATTAAGACTCCAGAAACCCTGCAAGAAGACACTATAGTGTTAAGGGTAGTGAAAATCATTGTAAATAGTAATGCTGAATCATCGTGTACTCTGAAGAATATACGTGGCTTGAGTTTAGCAGGAAGTCTTCATTATTTTACCTACCAGCGCCCAGTCCACCGTGAGTTTAGAGCCGAAGCACCGTGCCCAAGAAATCTACGCAGCTTAGCACTCCACGTCCCTCTCCGTACACTCCGTTTGCTGTTTCCCCTTCTTCACGCCCGGTAGGTTCGGGTGTGAACAGGGACGGTAGTGTACGGGGAGAAGAGCCCACTTGGTTTGCGGGCCATCCCGCTTGCCGAGTGTGTTGCCGTCCGGTCATCTCCGTACAGGGTGATCCGTCGTGGCGCGCCGCATTATCGAGTGCGGGCCCTGTACGGTGTTAAGGTATCGGTTAAGTGTTGCGCCGCGTTCGAATGTTATTAATAGTTAGTGTTCGTATTCGTGTTCGTTTTTTGTTATCTTTCGTGAGCCGGATTGCGTGTGCGTTTTTAACGTCTCATAAAAAAATAATATGATAATGACATCATTGAAAGCGTTTCAGGGCCTAAACCATGTGTATCATCATCTCACATTGTTAAGAAAAAGGAAGTAGAAAAATATCGATTAGTGATGGACTCGAGAAGAGCCAATGAAGCAGTGCAGAGAGAGCATATGCCTTTACCAACGTTTGAAGAGCTACTTACTGATCTCAATGGCTGTAGTTATTTTTCAGAAATTGACATTAAATGGGGATAACAACAGATCGAGTTATCTGAACAGTCAAGAGTTATAACTGTCTTTAGCTGTAGTACTGGTTTAGAATGTACTTTAAAATGACATAATGATTACCAATAAATCGCTCCACAGACGCAGTTAGGATGGCTGCTTTGCGGCGTGATATAAAACACGTATTGTAATGACGTATTCTGTGACATAACACAGAAGATTTTAATAAAGTTTGAGTGTGAAGACATATACCAGCAGAGTAAAAGTCCTCTGATGAATATGAATGTTTACCAGATGTTCTATCGAACACAAAACGTCTACAAGGGCAGCCAGTTAAACCAAAATTAAAATAATAACTAGGAGAAACCAAACCAACAGCGCTAGTTCAGTTTCATAGCTTAGAAAAAAAAAATACAGTTGATGGCCACGCAGTTTTTATCAAAACGGATGCAAAACATAATGTTACAGTCTGGGTAAAAAAATAGAAAAAAACCACCATTTCCGAAATTTCAAGAATCGTCTAGAATGTGCCCAAAATATCCTGCATTTATCTTAGTGTATCGTGTAGTCATAGGTTCGACGAAGCACACATACAAAGTCTTAATAGCTTTAACTGTCAATGAACAATGTGCTATAATCCCCTCCTTTTAAAAATGATGACGTAAGTTAAGAGTTCGTGCGCGTTTGTGCTTGTCTCATTTAGGTATATAAGCGAGCCGTATCGCCAGCCACGACCGTTCTGATTTCAAAAGCGAAGAGGAAACAACAAGCGAAGTAAAAGAACTACAAGAAAACATACCAGGTGATTCTGCAAGTACTTAATTATTTTTTTTAGTTCGAATAAATGCATTGTACTACCCACAATTACAATTTTTTTATCACATAACCATGTGTAATTATTGATTATCAATAAATTTTATCTTTTAATTATATACCTTTACCTTAGTTGTTTCGTCATTTCTACATTTATTGTGTTTTTCTGTCACTTAATTTGTCTTTCATCTTTTCATTTACTTTTCATTATATTATTATAATACTCTTTAGGCGTATTATATCTTATTTATTTAATTTTTTTAATATTTATGTCTATTTTAAATTTGATTTTATTAAGAGGACTTCGATAGGCTTACTATATTCTTCAGCGTCTATGCTGCATATTTATTATCTTGGGTAACCTTAAAGTTACCCAGGAGCTTATTTATATCGACCCCTACCCTATGTCGATATATTTTACTGTAGCATCTTGGATGTGAAGATTTGAATGCCTGAAGTGGAGTAATAACTGTTAGTATGTATTTATATGAATTGAATAATTATTGGGGTTATAGAGCGGTTGACTACTCATTAAATAAGCCTTAGGTCACAAGTATTTGTTTATTGTTATAGAGCGGGTAATAACTCTTAAAATAAGCCAAGATTTCGAGCGGAAGAAAAAACTCGTTAAATAAGCCTAGGCCATGTTAATGAGCAACTTTTGGAGTAGGCGTCATTGAATGTGAACCCTATCCCCTACCGAATGGGTGGTGATATTATGAGAAGTTGTATGTTGTGATGTATGTTAAGGATGTATGAATTTTTGAAGTATGCTCATATATATTTATTTATCTATCTGTCTAAATTTTTCTTAGGCGAATAATTTTTCCGGGGAAAAGGGGAAATGTAATGATTGTTTATCAATCATTTTTATCTTTAATTATATATATTTAACTTAGTTCATTCATCATTACTTTATTTATCGTGTTTTCGGTCGCTTTCCGAAGGCATCTTTAGTTCTTTAGGTAATTTATTATTTTAATATTGTAATACAAACTTCTTTTACGTTCATATTTATAAATTAAGAAGGCGATATACAAACATAGAATTTATTGGCTAGAAGAACCTTTTAAAATATATAACGATACTAAAAATAATTGAAATATGACATTATTCGGGATGACTGACCGATCAGACGTCTGTGACTGAACACATACAGTCTTTTATATATTTTTAAAATTTTATTTATATTTCTTATTCTACTTTATTATTTGGAGTCACACTACCTATCTGGAGACTGTACAAAAAGTTATTTTGCTACTGCAAGAAATCCCGTGCATTGTAATCGGTATTCGAAGGAGTTGATACTATACACCTAAAATGGTAAAGAGCCAACAATTATTATTAAACTAATGGAAAACCTGGCGGACGAATTTATTCAAGCTGGCATGGCGATGCAGCTATACAAATAGGAGCGGATTAAATATCTAAGCTTGTTACCAAATTCATATACCTACACACAAGCATCTCAAGACGGATTTTACAAGCAGCCCTGGTCCGGATATACGAGCCCCGATGCAAAATGTTCTTCGTCTTCGAAATTTTCTCTGTGAGATTTTTTCTAACTTCATTATTTTTGTATATCTATATAATATATTAAGCTGTTCTACTATCGTATACTATACTATACATGTCGCGTTACTTATGCCATTTTTGAATTATGAACCAATAAACTATTTTAGCTTTTTAAATTTATCCATATCCTGTTTTAAATTCGAAGAAGATATAAGCAAAATAGTTCGTCTAATTGTTAATCGATGCAAAAGAGTTCGTCTATCGGTGAGTTAAATAAGATTATTCCTTCTTTGTACAATTATGCTGCATAATTTAAATTTGTAAAAGTAATTCTGTGTCATTTGTCAAGTGAGACAATATAAATTCTGAAAATCTCAGTTTTTTTCATTAGTTTTCAAATAACAATGAGTCGTGGCAAACCAGTGTGTGAAGAGCGTGGCAAATCAAGTTACCAAATATCTAAAGACTTGATACTTCCCAGGTCTACAGTCTAATCTATCATTCAGCACTATAAAAAGAATAGAACGACTTCTTGTTTGAAAAAACTGGTCGACCACGCTTCACAAGTGCAGTAGAAAACAGAATCCTGAAGAAAATTATCAAAAATAATCGTCGTGCTCGAGCTGGAGGACTCACGGTGCAATGGAAGGACATGATTCACAAAGACGTCTCAGTTGATACTGTAATGATTGTTTTATCAATCATTTTTTGTCTTTTTATTATATATGTTTATTTCACCTATTTGATTCCTCATTAATTCATTTATTGTGTTTTCGGTTGCTTTCCGAAGGCATCATATCTTTAGTTCATTTATTATTTTAAATATTGTATAACAAACTTCTTTTACGTTCGTACATATATATATAAGTAGGTCGTATACTATTATTGTATTTTTGTTTGAAGAATCTTTTAAATTTAAAATATAGAAGGACACGAAAATAATTGACGGGGTGATTCATTCTGACTTATGGTGGCAGATGGATCTCTAAAGAAAAACGTACAATCTTAAATTAGATTTGTATAAGTTAATTTATATCTACTATTCTATTTATTGTTTTGACTCGCACATATTTATCTGGGAGTCTATAAAACTTATTTTGTTACAACAAGAGTCCTCTCGAATTATAACCGGTATTCGAAGGAGTTGAAACCTTTTACTCGAAATTATGAAACGAATGGAAAAACTGGCATTCATTCATGCTGGCTTGAGGATGCAGTTATAAAAATTGGAACAGAATGGAGTTCTAGTTAAACACAAGCTTCTCACGACGGAATTTTATTAGCAGCTCTGTTACGGATTTATTCAAAACGTGGACTATTTCTTACTAGTGAAGGTTTTGCTATTATTATTAGACTATAAAAAGGTACTCTGTTTTTTTTATATCTCATTTAATGTTAATGCCTTCGGAATACACTTATTAATCTATTTCGAATTTCATTCCATAACCTTTAAATATTTATTTTCCGATATTTATATCTATTTCAACTGTCCACGTGACAATATTTATATGTATTTAATGATCTGTAAATTTTTGTCTACACTAACTAGCCAAAAAAAGAGAATAATCCCTTGCAAAGCCTATGTACCTGAGTGGTGTGCACATGCACATACAGTGAATTGATTGTATGAAAAGTTTAAGAAGGCTTCAGGACTCTTTATACAAATCGACCAAATAAACCATATAATTAATCTAAAACTTCCTACAAAGGACAATTTTAGATGATTTGAATTCATCTTTTACAAAACTAAACCATCAAATCGAAACTTTAAAACTATTAACATCTAAGTTGAAGATATATCACCACACGATATTTACAATTACGCTTTTATTGTTGAATGGTAGATAATATTACAATAACATAAAAACAAGATATTATATAATAATATGTAATGAAGAATTATAAATAATCAATAAGCCATTTCTTTTTCATTAAACGCGGGTGAAACCGCGCGGCACTGTTAGTATCAGTAGCCAAAGAAAACACATTTAAAAGCAATAATCACAAAAAATTGTCAAGCTAATCGAAAATTAACAATTATTATTAAATATTCGTAAGAATAAGAGGTTACAAGCAATGTGCGATATTTTACAAAACATGTTGTAGAATACATACGAGTATGTAAGTACCTATTTGAATAGCAATTTCGGAAGTATGTTTATCCTTTTCTGACAACAAAGTTACCACCTCACGCTATCATTTCCTATTCATTTTGTTCCAACTACACAAAATTACGATCAAAGTTGTTGATAATAATATTGGTGCCGTTTTAAGATTGAGTGTATGACGCGTCTATTTATAAAATGTCATTGATACATCTCCACTTTACGTGTAAGGTACCATATCATAAGTATTATTGTGTTCCTTTTTTTTATCACTTTGTCGGCGTGATTATATATGTATATACTCATGCCAAATTACAGCTTTCTAGTACTAAGAATCTCTGAGCGGATAGACAAACGGGCGAACATGGGGAAAATGCAAGGGTTCCTTTTCGACTACGGAACCCTAAAAAGAGCCAGCATAAAAGTTTACTACCCAACGAATAAACACATTAATAAAATAAAACAATATTGGAAATTATACAATTTAGATGCCATAAGAGCAGGTATAGGAAAAAACTACACCCAGATTCTTATCATGATTTACTTTATAATATCCCACAAGATAACTACTCGGATGAACTTGTAAATATGCTGGATTCAAAGCTGGAAGGCACAGGAAGCCAGATACACAGTCAAGTAAAGAGAATTAGCATTACTTGTCTTGATAAACTGGGTTTTCACTAAGCATTTACAAACCGATAAGGTACGTAATTTACTTTAAAATAATAAGTAAATAATATCAAACCGAATTTACCGCCAAAACAGAAACTTCAGAAACTTAATAAAAAGGTACAGACAGTCCTACAGAAAACGCGAGAAAAAGCAATTCTACAATTGATTTTTAACAGAGTATTAATATGTCTATGAACCTGATCGTAATCCCTTACACAATAACCCAAGTATTATTTATTTTTTTAATATAACACAACAATTAGTTTATATAAATTTCTCTTACAAAAGACCTGTACATAATAAAGCTATATAAAAAGTTTAGTAGATTGCACAAAGCAAAACTGATGTTTATCCCTGACTATATGGTAAAATCAATATGAAGATTTGTACTTATAATGAATGAAGCATGAACAGCCCGTTACATATTCTTTAAAGGGAGAATTGCGTTAATTTTATTTCATGTTTTTTTTTTTTTTAAATACAACTTATATTTCTCTGTAGTCTAGCATGTATGCACCTCAATATTGATAATTGATTTATTACTTTCTATAGTAACAAAAGATCCATACACGATTGACAAATCTTGGTAAAAAAAGTAACTTGGTAAATATTTAAGAATTTGTTTACAGGGAAATTAACATTTAGAAAGCAATACCATAACGTCAAAAATGGAACTCTGAAAACTTGCCATTTATACCTATACCTACTCTGTTAACAGCTCTAATACAAAGTTTCATTTTGCTATTCAACAGTTTGGTACTAAGTATCTCCAAAATTTAATCTGTGGTCTGCTCAAACTGCAATTCCATATAATCAGATAGTATTAACTCCGTAAAAGCCATAAAGGCTCCAGGGCCCCTCAGGCTAACAGTGTAGTCAGTTCGAAAAAAAAAAAAAAAACTTGGGGGTGAGCGCTTAAGGCACTCGGCCAATAAGACTAATTTGAAATCTACACTATAAATACATACTTATCACACAGAAGAATGATAATACTTATTCCAACACTTTGTATAGATGACTCAATTAAGTTAAAGTAGGTAATAAGTTTCATACAAACACACCTCAGTAGTTGGACCCCTAGATTCTTACCTACAAAGGAGTGAAGGATATGCTCAACTGTTTGTCCTCTTTAATAAAAACATTTTATTATATGTACATGTAGG
Source organism: Saturnia pavonia (assembly GCA_947532125.1). Lineage (NCBI taxonomy): Eukaryota > Metazoa > Arthropoda > Insecta > Lepidoptera > Saturniidae > Saturnia > Saturnia pavonia. The sequence continues at coordinate 3,642,401 of OX383922.1, forward strand.
CAATCTTTATATTTTATAATCCTACCCATTATATTGTCATTTCACGTCATTGAACTTTTAATGTTTAGTTTTTTTTTACTCATATCAATTTCAGTGATACCTTTCACTTTCCCATAGAATCTATTTAAATTTTATAAATTGTCCCTTAAAGTACTTATAAGTATAAATGTTAAAATATTGTTGGGCATTAGACTAGGCTTTACAGGTTTTATATTTGCTCTGTTTTGATTGTTCTTGGATAAACCACAAAAAAAAGACAACAACAATAAGATAACAACGAAAAAACAACATTAAGACAATTAATACAATCACACCAGTATCCATTTTTTTATATATGAAAGTTGTAATTTCATTCAAATACCACAAAGCCTAACCACCAATTATCTTTTTCTTTAAATCACAAGATATAAAGACAACCAAGCAACAATACAATGAACACAAGCACACAACATACAATATGAATGACGTTGTCAGGAAAAAACAAGCTCTAGTAATTAGGAATAATAAAAATTCAACAAACAAATACTATCACAGAACAATTTCCAACCATATTAATATTGTTCTTTAAAATAATGTCCACAATACTTTTATGAACAACACTTCTTTAACAAAGTAAATCCCAAAAAAATAATTAATACAATGTCGAAACCATAAATCAATCTTATTATATTTTTAAGCAGTTCTTCTTCAGCATATGGTTATGTTTTAGTACAGGTATTTTTATTATAATATTTATAAAGACTTACTGGCCAACATATTGGCAAAAACCAGACAGACCAACTTCAAAAGCAAACCAAGGAAATAAACTGCAACAGATTTACCACAACACAGAATAGCAATGTAAAATGTTATTGCGGATAGGCAAATGATTTAAGCATTTTGCTAAAGAAGCACATGTCACTGTTACAAACATTTTTTCTTTTGATACTAAGCACCGGCAATCCTACACTTGTTTTGTTCCTTCAAACCCCATACAACTTATGGTAGCTTTGCTAACACCAGTTGCAGAAACTAAAAAAGTAAGTGAACCCTCATCGCACTTACAAGAAATCTGATAATTGGACAAACAATAATTGTAATGAAAATGAACAATTTCGCCTTGAGGTTATTATACAACCGCGTAACTTTGAAGACACTCATTAGCAGGATTCTTTCCCAGTTTGCAAATATTTATTCACATCATGTTCTATTTTACCCGAACTTATTGATTTCACAATTACTTTCCTACTACTTACTCAATGACTCATCACAAGCGTAGACCCAAAAAACATCTACAAAAATAACTCCAATATAACAAATGACAAAACAGAAATTCTATTCTTTGGTCGTTTTTGAAATGACGAATGTCAAATACTTCTTTTTTATTTCGGCATGTACCTTTTACTTTACACTATGCAACCAATCCTCTTTATTGAACATTAATTTGGATATTGAAAAAGTTTGACTTTTGAGTCTTTTGCCGCCTTTCGATTTGTTTAATCGATATGTAGTACTGAATCGATCCAGTGTATCGATACTTCAATCTAGAGAATCGCGTTTCGAACCACAAAATTATTTGCAATTATTTAAATGTACCAAAATACATATAAAAGAAATCACAATTTCCACTTTATTTCTTCAAAACTCGCCAGCCTGCTGTATTTGCTGTGTAGGTACTCTTCGCCCCTCCTTAATGGAGAAAGAAATAATAAAAAAGTTACCTACTTTTCTCATTAAAGATATTATTACAACAATGAATAAAATAGTGCATAATTTTTGCGCAACAAATAGCAAATTATTGTAGACATAATTATTTATTCTGCAGTCGATTATCAGTTGTTCCTATTATTGTTGCCACTGACAATTGATGGCCAATGTTATCGGAACTAACTAATCGAACTAACTTTTTGCCTACATTCCAAGTTACGACGTGAATAATGAAAGTTCCGACTACGATTACAACAAGACACATAGTCAAGACAGACAGACAGTCAATCAAGGCGGTTAAGACGAACAACACGAACAACGGACTCCAATTAGTTTTTTAGCTTAAAATGCGAGTTTTTTTTTTCGATCTGACTTTAGCCATAAGGGTTCAGGAGCCTTGTTCGGCTTTTACAGCTTCACCGGACTTGGGGGCGAGCGCTTAAGGCACTCAGCCACGAAAGTTTTGCAATTAAAATGCGAGAGTGTACGTGTTTATATATTTCGATGATTTGTTTTAATTTTTTTGATGTTGTAAGAGTTTATAAGTAACTAAATACTACGCGAGTACACATAATTCACGGTGCAATTTATCAGTAAAAAAATTAGCCAATAAGTATGGCTTAGTTAAAAATAAAGACGCCTCAATATACCGTATCAGATGTTTCATACTATCATATAGCGTGACGACATCATGGAACCATACATAGAACTCGGTGTCAAAGAAGCGCCTGCGATAATTGAATAGCAAATATTTTATTGATTGCAGTTTATCTCTCTCACTGAGTGAAGATTATTTAGTACAATAAGGCACATGTATCTGCAACATCGCGTACTAAGTGGGCGTGCCCTATGTGTATTATTATTCTAAATGAAAGCTATGCAGGTTTATGCAGTCCTGTTTCACTGCGACCAATGAGATCTATTGTGATCGCCCCACACTATTAAAGCTCCCCAGCTAGTCCTATAGCCTTGATGTACTGCCGGACTTTTTTGGCCGAGAGCAACTGAATCTCTTCCGCGAGCAGCACGTACTTGACCAAAATCCGGTTGCGTTTAGATTTTAGTAGGTCACATTCACATAAGAGATGCTTTGGCGTTTCGTCCGCACTTTCGTAGAATCTGGAATCTATTGTCCCTGGACACCGGTGTTGGACATAATATGTTTAACAACAGTGTCCAGTGAGTATTCAAAAATTTCAAATTCAATATTTATTTATTACGCATTTCAGGTTTACATTACAAATTGTACAGTGACTTCCAAACTAGGCGGAGCCTGTATCTTGGAAGCCAAAATACGATTTAACAAATTATTTTAACACAAAACATCTCTAATGATCGTACGGGGTTTTTTTATTGGTAAATTTTTGCTTAACCACTTGAAAAGAAGATGTTTAGTAACAACTATTGACGAGAAGAACAACTAAAGAAGATGTTTAGTAACAACTAGACTGTCAATTAGACGGCAAAGTATGAAACCGTGAACTCCAACTAAACCTAACCGAGCATTTCGGTATCTATTTTGTGACGTTTATATAGAATGCTTAGGAAATTTTATGAATGGCGTGAAAACCTCAAAATTACAAAAATTAGAGTCGGAGTCCGAGTCGAACGAGCACGATCGCATTATCCGAACTTTTGTCATACTTAGCCTATAAAGAATTTGGCATTTTGTCATAAAACCAAACTATATCACATGAAATGCCGCTAAAATTATATAGTATATATGTATATATTATATCATAAAATAATATATACACACATATACATTTAATTTATTTATTTATTTCCGGCTACTCTTAGTTTCGTCTCGGAATCCGAGACATTCACAAAGTTTAAACACGTTACACGTTTATATCGCTTCGCGTCGCACGTTTTATCGCCGTTTTTCATGCACGAAATTCCACGCGGACGAAGTCGCAGGCACAGCTTGTTATAATATATTTATAATTAAACAACCAATTTAATTTAAAAGTAATGCAATTTAATGGTGTAACATATCAATTCTTTTTTATATTTATTACATTGAAAAAATATCAAATTGAATACAATTAAAATGTATTTTTTTTTAATATATATAGTCTATCCACCATAAATGCCGCAGAAGGGAACGCAAGGGCTGGCGTCTTGAGATTGTAAAGCTTCTGGTTCTGTGTTACTCGCAGCAATGGGCGTTGCTGAAGCAAAAGCAAGGATGGCCCACACTATCATCATTGTGTACTTTAACTGAAATGGAAAACACAAAACTGTAGTTATGTAGGTATCATGGTATCCTTGAGATGTTGGTGAAGGAATACACCGTGATGAAACGATAGTATGATTATAAGACTCTTTTGAGTGCTCGCAACCGTCCCGTACGCTTGCGTTCTTTTTCGACGTAGTCAAGGCCTTCGATAAGGTCTGGCACGCCGGACTGGTCCACAAGCTACACCAGTTAGAAGTCCCGGATAGGTTAGTTCACATAGTCCGCGATTACCTCACAGACCGTTCCTTCTGCTACCGTGTGGAAGGTGAGCTCTCTAGCTCTCACCCGGTTCGCTCAGGAGTTCCACAGGGCTCCATTCTCGCGCCTAGTTTATTTAACCTTTACGTCAGCGACCTTCCTCGACTCCGCGGGGTCGAGGTAGGGCTCTATGCTGACGATACTGTCATCTACGCTTCACGTAGGAACAGATCTCATCTCGCAGCCACCGTCCAGCGAGCCGTGACCACTCTCGGGAAGTGGTTCCGTACATGGCGAATCGCTAATAATCTCGAAAAGAGCGCCGCGATTATGTTCGATCCGAATAAGAGGCCATTGCCAAAGACGCTCAAACCTCTTAAGCTTTTCCGTAGGGAAATCTCATGGGCCACCCGGGCTAAATACCTGGGTGTCACCCTCGATAACAGACTTAAATTTAATACACATGTCAGTATAGTTCGGAATAGGGCCGTCATGGTCCTATCCCGCTTGCGGCCCTTGCTTAGCTCGGTAAGCAAAATGTCCAGGTGGCATAAGCTTACACTATACAAGGCATGTGTAAGACCTATTTTAACATATTGTTGCGCCGCGTTCGCTCATATGTCGAAAAGTAACTTTGCCCGCTTGCAAAGAGTTCAAAATCGGTTCTTACGTCACCTTTTAGATCCGCCGCCTTATGTACGTAACGCAGATCTCCATAAAGATATGGAACTGCCGTCCATAGAGTCTTATGTAACATATCTCTCTAGGAGATATTTTGATTCAGCGATGAATCACCCTAACGAGTTAGTTAGGAACGCCGCGAATTACACACCGAGTGTAATTACAGACATTAAATTCCGGTACAAACGTAGGCCGCGAAATCTCTTTATCGATCCCGATGACGATATCGAGAAAAAGAATCAATTTTACGCGTCCGACCCCATTCAAACAGCGTGTCTGCGCCCACGCCCGCGAAATCACCGTTCCCTTCGCAGGGGACGGACGGTGAACTTCGTTCCCGCACACCCGCCACGTCCACCGTCTCCTGCGGCCACTCAAGCCTAGACCCGATCCTCCGGCATGGAGCCCTTGAGTCTAGCAGCCGCTCGCGCGATTCAGTGACACTGCATTCACTAGCTACCTACATACATGCATTACACTTTTTACAGACATGCACTACACTTAGGTACATAGGTTCTGTAAGGGACCCTTTTTTTCTTTTTTTGAAGCTAGTTAGTCTAGATCAAAAATTTACAGATTACTAAATACATATATACTTGTCTCTTACCCTCCTCCCAGAGGATAGCGACATGTATATATGTATAGTTAGTTAGATAGTGTGCTAGGGCATTAGTCAGTTCGCGACTTATTTGCAAGACGCGCAACAGTCCGAGCCGAGGTTCGGCCACTTTGGCACCCTCAGATCGAAAAAAAAAAAAAAAAAAAATAGAATGCTCGCAAAACTAGAAGTTGAAAATCTTTCGCCAAGTCACTACCAATGTGTTCCGACAGCTGCAATGGACAGCCAAATCCAATTCCGTGTCTACGGCTACATCGTCACTTAACATCAGGTGAGTTTGTAATCATACGCTGTCATATGTATTGACAAGATGAAGGGACTTTATTGCTAACAAACATCAATTCATTTAATTTACTTGAAATGTCAAAATTTTAAATTTATTCAGTGTTGATTTAAAAGTTTACTTTAATTTACTAAATATATCTTACCTAAATTAGATAATCAAATATTACGAAGGCACGCAACTTTTGTATTTTTTAGGTATATATCTATATTTTTAACTAATTTAAAATTTTATAACATCTACTATCACTATGTAATCGATATCAATCAGGCAAATGAAAAGAATATTCCTCCAGGTATCATCTCCTTGGATATTTCTAATGAAATGAGATGAGATTTAAACTAACGAAATGCTATACGAAGTAAAATAAAACTTAAACTTAACGTGTGATTTGAACCGGTAAGATACGATTACACCGTAGTAACCGACATAGATATATAATCTATATTCCACTTAACAGACATTTTCATAAAAATTTAAAAACAAAATAATATTTCTACTTACAGAGTTCATGTTGGCAGTTCTTGTAGAATTGTGTTGTAAGTAGATCAATTTTCGGTTTATATATACTTTTTCTTAGCTGAAAATGCCTATAAAATGTTAAAATTAATTATACCGAAATTAATTATTATTAGAAAAAACGCACCGAACCGTCCAACCGTTTCATAATATATTCTTATTAGGAACTAACTTGTTGCAGCGACTTCGCGCTCTTGACATTGCTATTGATGCAGTCGTTTAATTGTTGACTCGTTCCTCCTAAGCCTAATTATATATTTTAACATCGTGAATTTCAGAGGTTCTCTTATTCCGTTCAACATTTTTTTAAAGAAAACGTATTTACTTTTCTAAGTTATACACATATACGTACATACGTACATTTCAACTATATTTCGATGATACAGAAATAATTAAAAATTGTAGGTAGAGATATACAGATGATATTCCGCATGAGAGACTCCTTACTGAAGGTCACAACTATAATTTGTCATGCTTGGCTAATGTTATGAAAATATTTCCGTAATTAAAAATAAGTGTTATTTAAATTTTTATATACCTAATTGACACAATCGAAGATTGTGGAAATATTTATAGGACTTCAATGATGTGAGAGAACGGAGCTTACTGGGTTCTTTCAATCGTGAATATGCTGGGTTGTGTTATTACATAACGTGTAGAGAGATTTGAGCAGGTCGGCATGACAGCGTCGACTGGCTATGGATTGTAGGTCCCTCGGTGCTCGCCGATGTTGTTGTATGACACTGTACCTACTTGCCATCAGGTAAAGAGCCATCACTTTGCAGTGCTATGATAAAAAAAGTCATTTTACCACAAATTTCGTTTGAATTGTTTCTAATTCCATCTTAAAAGAAGTTCGACTGGTGATAACACCTAGACTTAGACTGTCAGCAGTCTGCGTAGCCCGAATACTGCGATAGTTTGGCCATATCGCAAGAGGGAGTTCAAACAATCTGGAAAAGCAGCTGTTGACAGGGAAGGTCGAGGGAAAGCGGTCGAGAGAAAGATGCACAAAACGGTCATCGGGTCAAATTAGTTTTTTAATAAGTAAGGAATAGTTTTCGTTTTCGATGAAATTAACGAGAAATAATGTTAAAGTTCAAAGCGCTAATACCTAGTGTACCTGCTCGCTAAGTAAAAATGAGACAAGTTTTTTTATTAATTTTTCGCGTACCTCTTCACTATAATTATATTATATACTTTCAAATGCATTTAGTAAAAAACTGTTAATTTGACATTACAAATAGACACTTCAGTCTCATGAAATGGTAGATGTGGCTAATGGGATCACTTTCAAACCAAAATGACGCTTAAGGACTGATTAGAAAAATATTTATTTTAAGTTAAACATTTTGAATTTATTTTAAATGAAACGTTAACATTATGAATTATATATAAAATACAAGAGTTATGTCAGATAACTAGACATGTTTCTTTTTCAAAATATTTTCACGGAATTAAAATATGACATACACTTTTTTATATATCATTCCAAATTCTTAAAGTAATTCAATACATAAACCAAAGAGATCAGAGTTACCATGAAAAGAGTATGTATACTCTGAGATTACTAATCAACACAGTCTACCTACGTCTTTGTGCGAAAGCCGAATTGACAGGGAAATACGGAGTCGGAGCACAGAATATACGACGTTGCAGCATCTGTAAATATTCGGAGCAATTTAGTATCTCTTTATGTTTATACACACTTTGAGCATAAAAAGTTGCCGGACAGTGAGAATTTTGCTTTCTTTATAAACTTCAACGGTCGGATATCTGTATGGCCTTCTAAGCATAACCTTAAGAATAGAACGTTGCGCTCTTTCAACTTTAATTATCACAGATTTAGCGGCACTTCCCCAGGAACTAATACAATAAGTTATTAGTGTGACTCACAAAGTGCATTGCATACGGACCTTAGCATATCTAAATCAGCGGTATATCTTAGTTTTTTCACGACATGTATTATTTTTCGTAGGCGACCCGATATTTGTTCGATATGTTTTTTAAATGTAAGATTTTGCTCCACCAACATTCCGAGATACTTTATAATGTCTGTTTTCATGATGTACTCACAGTGAGTACATGATGAGTGAGTACATCATGTACCCACAGTGAGTACCCTCACTAAGATTCGTAGCTTGTTCCTGCTGAGTATCAGAGCCTCTCCAGCTCTACGCTTCTTAAATGCCCTGATAAGCTCTTTGGAATGATGTTAACCTGACAGAATATACCAGAATTTTATAGCTTCTTGGGTCTTGGTTTGGATTGGTTGGGTCAATCGAACCAGGCTTTTTGGGATACCACAGAATAGTTCAGGGCCAATCTGTTTTCCAAAGCTCCGGCTTTTACAAGCTTGTCCGCAGACTCATTGCCTGTGATTCTTGCATGTCCCGAGACCCCTCGCAGGAATAGTTTGATATTTTAAAACAGACTGTTCAGCATTACCACGCAATTGGCCACAATATTAGCAGTCCTATGAAATGTCAATATCTGGTTAGCAAGCAAGTCGACTCCAATGGTTGCTGCTAACTGATGCCCTATGGTAAACAGTGCGTAGTCATTGCGGTATTCCGGTACACATTGTACTTCCACGTTATTTTCGCGTGCATGTTGATCAATTACATCTAATTTGCTTTCAATATGAAGTATATATAGCTTTCAATATAAGTCGAATCTGAATCCAGTGCCAAGAGAGCGGCCTGGATATCCGATTGAATATAAATCGTATGGTTAACATAGGCCTTTTGCACATTGATATCGGCACGCTCAAGTATACCGTACACTTCCGCTTGGAAAATAGAGGTGAAACAACCAAGGTTCAAATTTACCTTAAGGTTATTAAGGTTTAATTTTTGTTACTCAAAATTGGGTCTCTCCCCATATATTACACAGCCTACGTTATGTCCAGATTCGGACCCGTTGGTGTACCATAGACGACTACCTGCTTTCCACGTTATCTCACCGTTAATCTAGGAGCCCCGCGCAGGAAACTACAGTTTTTTTTTATTAGTTTCGGAAGTCGTCATATCTGATATCATTCCCAAAACAGGTGTTTCTATTACTATTATTGAGGATCTCAAGGACAGGGATAACCATTTCACCTTCCCCTGGAAATACATTCTGTTCCCTGTCTGTATTGTAATATGAACAAAAGCTGAAAATGGCAATAATCTCCGTAACAGAAGTCATAAAAAGCTGATAACGGGTAAAGTAACTCTTCCTCCGATTCCTCAATTCAAAAAACAGCAAACAAGTTTGGACAATTTTGACACCACTCTATCTGTGCAGCAAGGTTTGCAAAATGCTAACTCTAAGCACTCAGCGATTAAAAAAGAACTCAACGAATCTAACAGCAGAAATCCTGCGCAGGACAGAAGAAATTTATCTCCCAGATACAGTCAAAATGTCGGCTGAAATCGCAAAGATAAGTAATATTGAAAGCAAATATGTAATTGATTAGCAAGCACGCGAAAATAACTTGGAAGTACAATGTGTAACGGAATACCGCAATGACTACGCACTGTCTACCATAGGGCATCAGTTAGCAGCAACCATTGGAGTCGACTTGCTTGCTAACCAGATATTGATATTTCATAGGACTGCTAAACTTAACTTGATAGTGAAACTAGCATTAGCATTAGATCAAGTTTTGGCATCTGTGAAGTTCTATAACAAAAACTATGATAAGAATAAATTGTGCACATCCTATATGGAATTGATGGTAAGAAGCAGGCAATCTTCGTCACAGAGCATCTGCAGTCTGCTAATAAAAAACTACATGCACCAATTATCGCCCTGTTCACGTGTGTTGTTAGTCGGCGTCTTCAACTTAGGTCTGGTATAGACAATATTTTTATGTGGCGGCTAAGGTTATGCGTCACAACTCACACGGCTCGTTCGCGCCACTACACCTATAGTCATAGACCCGAGCTGAGTGTGGAATTATTATAATTTTCTTTATCTCCCAAACTATAAGTCCAAATAACATGTTATAAAGGGCAAAGTTTACCTCCATAATTTAGTCTTGATAATGAAGTAAATTTCGTTCATAAGGATTAATATGCCATGCCTAATAATAATGATGCTCTTAAATCATTTTTCCAATCCAATTAAAAAATCACAAAATACCTTATTGTGGCTTATGTATAGGCATATGGTATCGCGGATTTTTTTAGAAGTACTAAGAAGCAATGTTTTTGTAAAACATTGTATTTACTTATCACTAACCATCACGCTAGCGCACGCAGTTTAATCAGTTTGGGTTCGCGGTGTTATACAACTTATTTAAAAAAAAACATTAATAGGCTAGCTGTGAAGTGTAGCCTAATTCTAGATAGTTTATACTATTCCACGTGATTCTGGCAATCATATATAAGAAGAATTTATCGAATCCGACTGGTAGTTCCAGAGATTAGCATGTTTAAACAAACAAACAAAAAACTCTTCGCTTTATTATATTAGTATAGATAGTACCTATAGATTAGTAAAGATAGAATGCCTCTAACAATATACAACTCTGTCAAAAAAGTACCGAGTAAAGATCAATAACACCCAAAATGTTAGTTAGGTGCCACGAAGTGTTAATTTGAGTTTAAGAAAAAGAAAGAAGTCGGCCGGAGCCATATCTGGTGAATAATGTGGTTGTTTTATGGTATTTGTTGAGTTTTTTGTCAAAAATTCGTTCACAATGATGGCCTTGTGCGAAGGCGCATTATCGTGGTGCAAAATACAATAATTTTCTTTTCATAAATCTGACCTTTTTCGTCGAATTTACTCTCTTAAACGCCGCATAACGCTCAAATAACATACTATATTTACCGTTTGACCTTTCGGTAAGAATTCTGAGTGCACAAAACCGCGATAGTCGAAGAAAACTAGAGTTAAATATACTTTTTTTTTCTTTATAAGTTTATCCTTTGGCCACATTCTCATAACACGCTAAGCCTAGTGAGAGGACTGGCTTTCAAGTGTATCTGCAGGAACACACCTATTAGTGCTTGGCGACAGATTTTCAACTTGAGGATGGTAGCCTAGCCAGGCGGCCATTAGAAAAAGCCCTACAACCATGCAAAAACATTATTAATCTGCTACCCGTGCGAAGTCGAGGCGGGTTGCTAGTAAGATATATTTCGTTACATAAAGTAACACACGATAATGGTGAATCAATCCGGAAAAAATACGCTTTTGGGGTGCTTAAATGGCTAACGCTGAGTAAACCAAAAGACATTTATCAAATTAATGTATGATACAATTGTATATTTTAAAAAGACCTACAAAAACTCAATGATAGCATATGTCTATCTTCTAAGGATCACCCACAATAAGCATTTTTTTGTCTTTAAAATAACCGAAAACTACCGCCTTGGGTGATGGGTAAGAGCGAAAGCGTTTTGCGCGTACACTCGTCTGACGACATTTTAATGAAGATACTTAAGTTAAATTATACTGTATATCAATTAAAAAAAAACTAATAATTACTCTATAGTCCACGTGAGCGGAACCGCGGGCACAACTAGTATATTAATAAATACGATACTAATTCCAATTTGCAATTACGATTTATTTTGTTATTACTTGTTGCGATACTGAACGAACTTTCGCGTTTTCTGATTTGCAAAATCTTGTAACAATTATGCACATACCTACCCCGAAAAAAACTCATTTTTCCCCTTTAAATATTTAATCACGCACATAATGATTCATCAAACTTTAATGAAAGTTTTTTTTTTGTATATTTTTTATTGGAAATGTTTCTTCGCCTAGTGCGTGAACGTCGGCTTAAATATCATTTGATCTAAACTAACTATACATATACACATGTTTCTTCCCCCTGGGAGGAGGGAAGAAACATGTGTATGTGTATTTAGTGTTCTGAAATTTTTTGTCAAAACTAGGCAAAAAAAGAAAAAAAAGGTCCCTTACAGAACCTATGTACCTGTGTGTTATGCATGTGTGTACAATGCAGTGTCATGTGTGGCTGTGAAAGCTAGTGAATGTACAATCACTGTATCGCGCGAGCGGCTGCTTGTCTCAAGGGCTCCATGCCGATGGATCGGACCTAGGCTTGAGTTGCCGCAGAGGAGGGCGGTCGTGGCGGGTGTGCGGGAGGGAAGTTAACCGTACGTCCCCTGCGGAGGGAACGGTGGTATCGCGGGCGTGGGCGCGAGCACGCATATGTTGCGGGAGCGGACGCGTAGTAATTATTAGCTTTCTCGATGTCGTCGTCGGGATCGACAAAGAGATTTCGCGGACGGCGTTTATAACGTTTGGCAACGGGGATCGAGTTGTCTGGTCGGACCTAGGCTTGAGTTGCCGCAGAGGGCGGTCGTGGCGGGTGTGCGGGAGCGAAGTTAACCGTACGTCCCCTGCGGAGAGAACGGTGGTTTCGCGGGCGTGGGCGCGAGCACGCATATGTTGCGGGAGTGGACGCGTAAAACTTGTTAGCTTTCTCGATGTCGTCGTCGGGATCGACAAAGAGATTTCGCGGACGGCGTTTATAACGTTTGGCAACCGGGATCGAGTTGACTGGGACGTAGTTCACGGTGGATTTTACGAGCGGGTTGGGATGATTCGAAGCGCTATCGAAGTATCTCCTGATGAGATATTTCACATAGGGTTCTATCGAGGGAAGCCTCATGTCCCTATGGAGGTCCATGTTTCTAACGAAGGATGGAGGGTCGAGCAGGCGACGGAGAAACCGATTTTGGACTCTTTGCATGCGGGCAAAGTTATGTTTGCACATATGTGCGAACGCGACGCAGCTATATGTCAAGCTCGGGTGGACGCACAACTTGTACAGTGTAAGCTTATGTGGTGACGCGGTTGCGATGACGGTGAACTATTTTCTATATTGAGTGGACTGTATATTTGCGGGTGCGTTTTCTACTATAATATTGTACTATACGAATATGTTTCCGGATCGGTGCGAAGGGCTATGGACATTATATTTGGAAAAGGGGATTTTGGCACATACCTTGTGACGTCTGCAGTAACACCTGGCTAGCCGGCTTCGACGTAGACACAAATTGTTCTTTGTCGACACTCTGTTAACACTAACAGGCACTAGTCTATATTTAAATTCAACACAAAATCATGGTAACGTCAAGCCAGCAATTTAGGGTTTTACCTAAGGTCATAATCTTGAATCAAGGTTATATGAAAGACATAGCCACAGGAGTTTGAGAGGGGTAGGGCACAGAGATTTATCTCTACTTGGGGCAGCCCGACTGGTGGAAAACCTCCACCCTACAGAAGATCACAGTCAAATGACCTAGTGTTGTGTTCCTGCAATTACTAGGGTTTCCAGAGCTCCTTTGGGGAAAGGTGGGTTCAAAGAGAGGTAGGGCACAGAGATATTTCTTTAGAGATTTCTCTCTACTTAGGGCAGACCGGCTGGTGGAATCCCTCCACCCTACTAAGAGCATAGCCAAATAACCTTGTGTTGTATTCCTGCGGTAAGTAGGGTATACAGAGATCCTTCGGGTAGGGGTGTTCAAGTTTAGCAAAGCAGTAGTGATATCTTTGGTATTACAAGCGTCTCAATGCTACGGTAGCCGTTAATCATCAGACGGGCCGTATGCTTGTTTGCTATCTTTGTAGTATAAAATAATAAATGTTTAATACACGGTTTGGTAGGACTATCTCTACCAGGTCTATAACCGGTACAGTGACTCTCTTTTAGATTATCATGTTTCAGGATCAGCCAGTGTACAGCGAACAGCAGCTGCAGCTTGCAGGCCGGCATGACATTGGCGGCCGGTGATGGATTTCCGATCTTTCGGTAGTCGGTGTTGCTTTTTCATAATCAGGGTACAGTGCTGTATATTTGCAGTGCAACTATAAAACCGTTTTATTACCATCGTATCTACTAGGCATACATGAAGATAATATAATCATATAGTTCTATCTTGATTCACACAGTCGTCACGCATGTTGATTGGTAATCTCAGATTATACATACTCTTTTGATGTCAACTCTGATCTGTTTGGTTTATGTTGTGTTTGAATTACTTTAGATTCGGAATGCCAGTTTTATTTGTTCAGATTGAATTGTGTCATATTTTATTATTCCGTGAATATCGCTTGAAGAAGTAACATGTCTAGTTATCTGACATAACTTTTGTATTTTATATAAATTTCATAATGATTACGTTTCATCAAAAATAAATTCTAAATGTTTAAGTTAAAATAAATAGTTTTCTAATCAGTACAGTGTCTTTTTGGTTTGAAAGTGATCTCATTAGCCACATCTACCATTCAAGAACGCCGAATAATTAATCCTCAGTATAATTCACTTTGATTTAGTTGCTTCTAATTCTATTCAAATAGTTTTCGATATTCGATTATTTGAATCATACATTGATTAATTCCTGCAGCCCTTCTCACTATATAGGCAAACTCCTTATGCAATTTCATAAAACGCATGCGTTAACATAAGATTCTATGACAACAAACTCCACAATGAAAATAAACTAAAATTCCAAATATTATTATTAAGTAATTATTAACGCTTCACAATGTAAGCGACAAAATATTAAAAATTTATCATAGCGTTTCATTATAGATGGAAAAACGGAACGATGAACAACGTAAAATAAATTTGACACACAAATTTATAATTAATAAACAACCTAGCAGATGCCTTCGGAATCTCTGGGGGAAAATATATTATAATGAGGACTAAATGAGAAAATAACTAAAGGTAATGTTAATATATAATGAAAATGAAAGTGATTGAAAATCAATCATTACATTTCCCCGATTCCGCGGATAGAAATTTTGACTCAGATTTTTTTAATTTACTAAATTAATAAATACTAGCTGTGCCCGCGGCCTCGCTCGCTTGGACGACAAAAAATATTGTTACCGGGATAAAAAGCATCCTATGTTACTTCTAATACCTCCAAGAATATGTGTACAAAGTTTCATGATCATCAGTTAAGAAGTTTTCGCGTGAAAGCATAACAAACAAACTTACATTCACATTTATAATATTAAACAGGATATATAGATGAGCATACCTCACAAAGTCATATAACCTTAACATACATCCTGACATACATCTTATAATATCAGCAGTCATTCAATAGGGGATAGGGTTTCACATTCAATGACACCTACTCCAGGTATATAGTACTAAGCCGAAAGACTATAATAAAGAAACTAGAACTAGAACAAATTAATAGAAAACTAAAACTACGTGTATAATAAATTATACAAATGATTTAATTTAAAATCTGTAATATGCCATTTATTTTTATGGCCATTTCTATCTTCTTAAATATATACTAAAGGTGATAGTTTTTGCACTATTTTACTTTTAATATATTTTGGTGCTAATTTAGCACTATAGTAATTGCCAGCATCGCTTTGTGTACAATTCATTCTCCAAACTATATCACCTACATCAAATTCTTAAACACTATGACGTAAATCATATCACTTAACAAATACTCGAATTAGCAATGAAATCTGTTCCTCAAATGTTTTACTTATTATAATAATGTCATCGAGATAACAAAATACTTTGTTGTCAAATTCTGAAGTAAATAATGAATCCATTGACCTTTGTAGGGTAGCAGGGGCATTCATTAATTCGAATGTCATAACTTCAAATCTATACATTCCTCTACCTGGTACATAAAATGCTGTTTATCCTTATCTGCAGGGTGTAATGGAAAGAAGTCCCTTTAATTTCATCATGCAAAAGAGGTAAAAAAAGGGCCCCGCATACAACCAAACAAATGTCAGGTTCAATAGAAAAGGTTATTTCAAGAAGGAATGTAAGAAAAAAGGTAATAAAGAAATAGTCAAGAAAAACACCAAAAAGAGAAGGAATATAAGGTATACAATAAAAGAAGAAAGTTCAGACAGTGATGACTCAGACAGTATACGTGACAGTGAAAGTGAATGTTATGGTCAGGAACAGGTACATTCTTTATTACATAATTATTTATGTACACAAAATAAGTATGATATATTGTTAAATAATAAATATACATTAAGATTTTTTGTTGACTCTGGAGCATGCATAAATATTATTGATAAATATGAGTACAAAAATTTAGTAAATAATGTTTTAGGTATCAAACAGTTAAAAGGATGTAATCAAGATTATTATGCTTATGGTAGATGAATATTACCAAGTGTAGGAACCTTTAATATAACTGTATTATCACCGCAAACAAACAAAGAGATTAGGTGTGTTGATATATTTATATATGACGGACGTGGACCATTATTACTTAGTAAAACAACTTCTGAAATGTTAAGGTTATTAATTAACGCTAGGGCCTGAGACACTAAGCATTAACTTTATTGAAAAATACATGATTAAAATACGTCCAGCTGTTCAAAGTTGTGGAAAATTAAAAGACTTCAAATTAGATATACCATTAGACCCCAAAGTGACTCTAGTTGCACAATCTATCAGAAGACAGCCTTTTAATAATAGACAAATTGAACAACGACTATTCGCGACGCATAGCTTAGACAATTAATTGTATAATATAATTTGGTTTAGAATTATTCAACATGTATGTTAGCGACGCATAGCCCAATCAATTTATGGTATAATATAATTCGTCTAATAATTATTCGATACGTAATTTAAGCAATGGTCATGTTTTGATAATAGGGTTTTCATAGTGTTAGCTACGCATAGTTTAAACAATTCATTGTATAATGTAACTAGTCTTACAATTATTCAATGTGTAATATTCATGTTTAATAATAAGTTTTCATAGAATTATTTTGTGTTTTTTCTATATAATTAATGTGAAACAATTTAAGCCATACGTTTTAAAATAAGTGTAGGTAATAAACATTGTAATCAACTTAGAATACATACATACATAAATCACGCCTCTTTCCCAACGGGGTAGGCAGAGACCACGTCCTTCCACTTGCTACGATCCTGACATACAACTAGCGCTTCCTCAACATTCAACAATCTTTTCATGCATGCTCGTCGGTTTAGAGTACTCTGGACCTGACCTTTCTTCAAAACATCCCCGATGTATTCGTGGAATGTTCGTCTAGACCTTCCTCTTCCAACGTTCCCAATTACACTCATCTTATAAATCTGTCTAGTCAATCTTCTTTCATTCAACTTCAACTTCAACTCGTCAGATCGCAATCGGCAGACGTCAATCGCTATCAGGAAGCTTCAAGAAGCATTAAGACTCCAGAAACCCTGCAAGAAGACACTATAGTGTTAAGGGTAGTGAAAATCATTGTAAATAGTAATGCTGAATCATCGTGTACTCTGAAGAATATACGTGGCTTGAGTTTAGCAGGAAGTCTTCATTATTTTACCTACCAGCGCCCAGTCCACCGTGAGTTTAGAGCCGAAGCACCGTGCCCAAGAAATCTACGCAGCTTAGCACTCCACGTCCCTCTCCGTACACTCCGTTTGCTGTTTCCCCTTCTTCACGCCCGGTAGGTTCGGGTGTGAACAGGGACGGTAGTGTGCGGGGAGAAGAGCCCACTTGGTTTGCGGGCCATCCCGCTTGCCGAGTGTGTTGCCGTCCGGTCATCTCCGTACAGGGTGATCCGTCGTGGCGCGCCGCATTATCGAGTGCGGGCCCTGTACGGTGTTAAGGTATCGGTTAAGTGTTGCGCCGCGTTCGAATGTTATTAATAGTTAGTGTTCGTATTCGTGTTCGTTTTTTGTTATCTTTCGTGAGCCGGATTGCGTGTGCGTTTTTAACGTCTCATAAAAAAATAATATGATAATGACATCATTGAAAGCGTTTCAGGGCCTAAACCATGTGTATCATCATCTCACATTGTTAAGAAAAAGGAAGTAGAAAAATATCGATTAGTGATGGACTCGAGAAGAGCCAATGAAGCAGTGCAGAGAGAGCATATGCCTTTACCAACGTTTGAAGAGCTACTTACTGATCTCAATGGCTGTAGTTATTTTTCAGAAATTGACATTAAATGGGGATAACAACAGATCGAGTTATCTGAACAGTCAAGAGTTATAACTGTCTTTAGCTGTAGTACTGGTTTAGAATGTACTTTAAAATGACATAATGATTACCAATAAATCGCTCCACAGACGCAGTTAGGATGGCTGCTTTGCGGCGTGATATAAAACACGTATTGTAATGACGTATTCTGTGACATAACACAGAAGATTTTAATAAAGTTTGAGTGTGAAGACATATACCAGCAGAGTAAAAGTCCTCTGATGAATATGAATGTTTACCAGATGTTCTATCGAACACAAAACGTCTACAAGGGCAGCCAGTTAAACCAAAATTAAAATAATAACTAGGAGAAACCAAACCAACAGCGCTAGTTCAGTTTCATAGCTTAGAAAAAAAAAATACAGTTGATGGCCACGCAGTTTTTATCAAAACGGATGCAAAACATAATGTTACAGTCTGGGTAAAAAAATAGAAAAAAACCACCATTTCCGAAATTTCAAGAATCGTCTAGAATGTGCCCAAAATATCCTGCATTTATCTTAGTGTATCGTGTAGTCATAGGTTCGACGAAGCACACATACAAAGTCTTAATAGCTTTAACTGTCAATGAACAATGTGCTATAATCCCCTCCTTTTAAAAATGATGACGTAAGTTAAGAGTTCGTGCGCGTTTGTGCTTGTCTCATTTAGGTATATAAGCGAGCCGTATCGCCAGCCACGACCGTTCTGATTTCAAAAGCGAAGAGGAAACAACAAGCGAAGTAAAAGAACTACAAGAAAACATACCAGGTGATTCTGCAAGTACTTAATTATTTTTTTTAGTTCGAATAAATGCATTGTACTACCCACAATTACAATTTTTTTATCACATAACCATGTGTAATTATTGATTATCAATAAATTTTATCTTTTAATTATATACCTTTACCTTAGTTGTTTCGTCATTTCTACATTTATTGTGTTTTTCTGTCACTTAATTTGTCTTTCATCTTTTCATTTACTTTTCATTATATTATTATAATACTCTTTAGGCGTATTATATCTTATTTATTTAATTTTTTTAATATTTATGTCTATTTTAAATTTGATTTTATTAAGAGGACTTCGATAGGCTTACTATATTCTTCAGCGTCTATGCTGCATATTTATTATCTTGGGTAACCTTAAAGTTACCCAGGAGCTTATTTATATCGACCCCTACCCTATGTCGATATATTTTACTGTAGCATCTTGGATGTGAAGATTTGAATGCCTGAAGTGGAGTAATAACTGTTAGTATGTATTTATATGAATTGAATAATTATTGGGGTTATAGAGCGGTTGACTACTCATTAAATAAGCCTTAGGTCACAAGTATTTGTTTATTGTTATAGAGCGGGTAATAACTCTTAAAATAAGCCAAGATTTCGAGCGGAAGAAAAAACTCGTTAAATAAGCCTAGGCCATGTTAATGAGCAACTTTTGGAGTAGGCGTCATTGAATGTGAACCCTATCCCCTACCGAATGGGTGGTGATATTATGAGAAGTTGTATGTTGTGATGTATGTTAAGGATGTATGAATTTTTGAAGTATGCTCATATATATTTATTTATCTATCTGTCTAAATTTTTCTTAGGCGAATAATTTTTCCGGGGAAAAGGGGAAATGTAATGATTGTTTATCAATCATTTTTATCTTTAATTATATATATTTAACTTAGTTCATTCATCATTACTTTATTTATCGTGTTTTCGGTCGCTTTCCGAAGGCATCTTTAGTTCTTTAGGTAATTTATTATTTTAATATTGTAATACAAACTTCTTTTACGTTCATATTTATAAATTAAGAAGGCGATATACAAACATAGAATTTATTGGCTAGAAGAACCTTTTAAAATATATAACGATACTAAAAATAATTGAAATATGACATTATTCGGGATGACTGACCGATCAGACGTCTGTGACTGAACACATACAGTCTTTTATATATTTTTAAAATTTTATTTATATTTCTTATTCTACTTTATTATTTGGAGTCACACTACCTATCTGGAGACTGTACAAAAAGTTATTTTGCTACTGCAAGAAATCCCGTGCATTGTAATCGGTATTCGAAGGAGTTGATACTATACACCTAAAATGGTAAAGAGCCAACAATTATTATTAAACTAATGGAAAACCTGGCGGACGAATTTATTCAAGCTGGCATGGCGATGCAGCTATACAAATAGGAGCGGATTAAATATCTAAGCTTGTTACCAAATTCATATACCTACACACAAGCATCTCAAGACGGATTTTACAAGCAGCCCTGGTCCGGATATACGAGCCCCGATGCAAAATGTTCTTCGTCTTCGAAATTTTCTCTGTGAGATTTTTTCTAACTTCATTATTTTTGTATATCTATATAATATATTAAGCTGTTCTACTATCGTATACTATACTATACATGTCGCGTTACTTATGCCATTTTTGAATTATGAACCAATAAACTATTTTAGCTTTTTAAATTTATCCATATCCTGTTTTAAATTCGAAGAAGATATAAGCAAAATAGTTCGTCTAATTGTTAATCGATGCAAAAGAGTTCGTCTATCGGTGAGTTAAATAAGATTATTCCTTCTTTGTACAATTATGCTGCATAATTTAAATTTGTAAAAGTAATTCTGTGTCATTTGTCAAGTGAGACAATATAAATTCTGAAAATCTCAGTTTTTTTCATTAGTTTTCAAATAACAATGAGTCGTGGCAAACCAGTGTGTGAAGAGCGTGGCAAATCAAGTTACCAAATATCTAAAGACTTGATACTTCCCAGGTCTACAGTCTAATCTATCATTCAGCACTATAAAAAGAATAGAACGACTTCTTGTTTGAAAAAACTGGTCGACCACGCTTCACAAGTGCAGTAGAAAACAGAATCCTGAAGAAAATTATCAAAAATAATCGTCGTGCTCGAGCTGGAGGACTCACGGTGCAATGGAAGGACATGATTCACAAAGACGTCTCAGTTGATACTGTAATGATTGTTTTATCAATCATTTTTTGTCTTTTTATTATATATGTTTATTTCACCTATTTGATTCCTCATTAATTCATTTATTGTGTTTTCGGTTGCTTTCCGAAGGCATCATATCTTTAGTTCATTTATTATTTTAAATATTGTATAACAAACTTCTTTTACGTTCGTACATATATATATAAGTAGGTCGTATACTATTATTGTATTTTTGTTTGAAGAATCTTTTAAATTTAAAATATAGAAGGACACGAAAATAATTGACGGGGTGATTCATTCTGACTTATGGTGGCAGATGGATCTCTAAAGAAAAACGTACAATCTTAAATTAGATTTGTATAAGTTCATTTATATCTACTATTCTATTTATTGTTTTGACTCGCACATATTTATCTGGGAGTCTATAAAACTTATTTTGTTACAACAAGAGTCCTCTCGAATTATAACCGGTATTCGAAGGAGTTGAAACCTTTTACTCGAAATTATGAAACGAATGGAAAAACTGGCATTCATTCATGCTGGCTTGAGGATGCAGTTATAAAAATTGGAACAGAATGGAGTTCTAGTTAAACACAAGCTTCTCACGACGGAATTTTATTAGCAGCTCTGTTACGGATTTATTCAAAACGTGGACTATTTCTTACTAGTGAAGGTTTTGCTATTATTATTAGACTATAAAAAGGTACTCTGTTTTTTTTATATCTCATTTAATGTTAATGCCTTCGGAATACACTTATTAATCTATTTCGAATTTCATTCCATAACCTTTAAATATTTATTTTCCGATATTTATATCTATTTCAACTGTCCACGTGACAATATTTATATGTATTTAATGATCTGTAAATTTTTGTCTACACTAACTAGCCAAAAAAAGAGAATAATCCCTTGCAAAGCCTATGTACCTGAGTGGTGTGCACATGCACATACAGTGAATTGATTGTATGAAAAGTTTAAGAAGGCTTCAGGACTCTTTATACAAATCGACCAAATAAACCATATAATTAATCTAAAACTTCCTACAAAGGACAATTTTAGATGATTTGAATTCATCTTTTACAAAACTAAACCATCAAATCGAAACTTTAAAACTATTAACATCTAAGTTGAAGATATATCACCACACGATATTTACAATTACGCTTTTATTGTTGAATGGTAGATAATATTACAATAACATAAAAACAAGATATTATATAATAATATGTAATGAAGAATTATAAATAATCAATAAGCCATTTCTTTTTCATTAAACGCGGGTGAAACCGCGCGGCACTGTTAGTATCAGTAGCCAAAGAAAACACATTTAAAAGCAATAATCACAAAAAATTGTCAAGCTAATCGAAAATTAACAATTATTATTAAATATTCGTAAGAATAAGAGGTTACAAGCAATGTGCGATATTTTACAAAACATGTTGTAGAATACATACGAGTATGTAAGTACCTATTTGAATAGCAATTTCGGAAGTATGTTTATCCTTTTCTGACAACAAAGTTACCACCTCACGCTATCATTTCCTATTCATTTTGTTCCAACTACACAAAATTACGATCAAAGTTGTTGATAATAATATTGGTGCCGTTTTAAGATTGAGTGTATGACGCGTCTATTTATAAAATGTCATTGATACATCTCCACTTTACGTGTAAGGTACCATACCATAAGTATTATTGTGTTCCTTTTTTTTATCACTTTGTCGGCGTGATTATATATGTATATACTCATGCCAAATTACAGCTTTCTAGTACTAAGAATCTCTGAGCGGATAGACAAACGGGCGAACATGGGGAAAATGCAAGGGTTCCTTTTCGACTACGGAACCCTAAAAAGAGCCAGCATAAAAGTTTACTACCCAACGAATAAACACATTAATAAAATAAAACAATATTGGAAATTATACAATTTAGATGCCATAAGAGCAGGTATAGGAAAAAACTACACCCAGATTCTTATCATGATTTACTTTATAATATCCCACAAGATAACTACTCGGATGAACTTGTAAATATGCTGGATTCAAAGCTGGAAGGCACAGGAAGCCAGATACACAGTCAAGTAAAGAGAATTAGCATTACTTGTCTTGATAAACTGGGTTTTCACTAAGCATTTACAAACCGATAAGGTACGTAATTTACTTTAAAATAATAAGTAAATAATATCAAACCGAATTTACCGCCAAAACAGAAACTTCAGAAACTTAATAAAAAGGTACAGACAGTCCTACAGAAAACGCGAGAAAAAGCAATTCTACAATTGATTTTTAACAGAGTATTAATATGTCTATGAACCTGATCGTAATCCCTTACACAATAACCCAAGTATTATTTATTTTTTTAATATAACACAACAATTAGTTTATATAAATTTCTCTTACAAAAGACCTGTACATAATAAAGCTATATAAAAAGTTTAGTAGATTGCACAAAGCAAAACTGATGTTTATCCCTGACTATATGGTAAAATCAATATGAAGATTTGTACTTATAATGAATGAAGCATGAACAGCCCGTTACATATTCTTTAAAGGGAGAATTGCGTTAATTTTATTTCATGTTTTTTTTTTTTTTAAATACAACTTATATTTCTCTGTAGTCTAGCATGTATGCACCTCAATATTGATAATTGATTTATTACTTTCTATAGTAACAAAAGATCCATACACGATTGACAAATCTTGGTAAAAAAAGTAACTTGGTAAATATTTAAGAATTTGTTTACAGGGAAATTAACATTTAGAAAGCAATACCATAACGTCAAAAATGGAACTCTGAAAACTTGCCATTTATACCTATACCTACTCTGTTAACAGCTCTAATACAAAGTTTCATTTTGCTATTCAACAGTTTGGTACTAAGTATCTCCAAAATTTAATCTGTGGTCTGCTCAAACTGCAATTCCATATAATCAGATAGTATTAACTCCGTAAAAGCCATAAAGGCTCCAGGGCCCCTCAGGCTAACAGTGTAGTCAGTTCGAAAAAAAAAAAAAAAACTTGGGGGTGAGCGCTTAAGGCACTCGGCCAATAAGACTAATTTGAAATCTACACTATAAATACATACTTATCACACAGAAGAATGATAATACTTATTCCAACACTTTGTATAGATGACTCAATTAAGTTAAAGTAGGTAATAAGTTTCATACAAACACACCTCAGTAGTTGGACCCCTAGATTCTTACCTACAAAGGAGTGAAGGATATGCTCAACTGTTTGTCCTCTTTAATAAAAACATTTTATTATATGTACATGTAGGCAATCTTTATATTTTATAATCCTACCCATTATATTGTCATTTCACGTCATTGAACTTTTAATGTTTAGTTTTTTTTTACTCATATCAATTTCAGTGATACCTTTCACTTTCCCATAGAATCTATTTAAATTTTATAAATTGTCCCTTAAAGTACTTATAAGTATAAATGTTAAAATATTGTTGGGCATTAGACTAGGCTTTACAGGTTTTATATTTGCTCTGTTTTGATTGTTCTTGGATAAACCACAAAAAAAAGACAACAACAATAAGATAACAACGAAAAAACAACATTAAGACAATTAATACAATCACACCAGTATCCATTTTTTTATATATGAAAGTTGTAATTTCATTCAAATACCACAAAGCCTAACCACCAATTATCTTTTTCTTTAAATCACAAGATATAAAGACAACCAAGCAACAATACAATGAACACAAGCACACAACATACAATATGAATGACGTTGTCAGGAAAAAACAAGCTCTAGTAATTAGGAATAATAAAAATTCAACAAACAAATACTATCACAGAACAATTTCCAACCATATTAATATTGTTCTTTAAAATAATGTCCACAATACTTTTATGAACAACACTTCTTTAACAAAGTAAATCCCAAAAAAATAATTAATACAATGTCGAAACCATAAATCAATCTTATTATATTTTTAAGCAGTTCTTCTTCAGCATATGGTTATGTTTTAGTACAGGTATTTTTATTATAATATTTATAAAGACTTACTGGCCAACATATTGGCAAAAACCAGACAGACCAACTTCAAAAGCAAACCAAGGAAATAAACTGCAACAGATTTACCACAACACAGAATAGCAATGTAAAATGTTATTGCGGATAGGCAAATGATTTAAGCATTTTGCTAAAGAAGCACATGTCACTGTTACAAACATTTTTTCTTTTGATACTAAGCACCGGCAATCCTACACTTGTTTTGTTCCTTCAAACCCCATACAACTTATGGTAGCTTTGCTAACACCAGTTGCAGAAACTAAAAAAGTAAGTGAACCCTCATCGCACTTACAAGAAATCTGATAATTGGACAAACAATAATTGTAATGAAAATGAACAATTTCGCCTTGAGGTTATTATACAACCGCGTAACTTTGAAGACACTCATTAGCAGGATTCTTTCCCAGTTTGCAAATATTTATTCACATCATGTTCTATTTTACCCGAACTTATTGATTTCACAATTACTTTCCTACTACTTACTCAATGACTCATCACAAGCGTAGACCCAAAAAACATCTACAAAAATAACTCCAATATAACAAATGACAAAACAGAAATTCTATTCTTTGGTCGTTTTTGAAATGACGAATGTCAAATACTTCTTTTTTATTTCGGCATGTACCTTTTACTTTACACTATGCAACCAATCCTCTTTATTGAACATTAATTTGGATATTGAAAAAGTTTGACTTTTGAGTCTTTTGCCGCCTTTCGATTTGTTTAATCGATATGTAGTACTGAATCGATCCAGTGTATCGATACTTCAATCTAGAGAATCGCGTTTCGAACCACAAAATTATTTGCAATTATTTAAATGTACCAAAATACATATAAAAGAAATCACAATTTCCACTTTATTTCTTCAAAACTCGCCAGCCTGCTGTATTTGCTGTGTAGGTACTCTTCGCCCCTCCTTAATGGAGAAAGAAATAATAAAAAAGTTACCTACTTTTCTCATTAAAGATATTATTACAACAATGAATAAAATAGTGCATAATTTTTGCGCAACAAATAGCAAATTATTGTAGACATAATTATTTATTCTGCAGTCGATTATCAGTTGTTCCTATTATTGTTGCCACTGACAATTGATGGCCAATGTTATCGGAACTAACTAATCGAACTAACTTTTTGCCTACATTCCAAGTTACGACGTGAATAATGAAAGTTCCGACTACGATTACAACAAGACACATAGTCAAGACAGACAGACAGTCAATCAAGGCGGTTAAGACGAACAACACGAACAACGGACTCCAATTAGTTTTTTAGCTTAAAATGCGAGTTTTTTTTTTCGATCTGACTTTAGCCATAAGGGTTCAGGAGCCTTGTTCGGCTTTTACAGCTTCACCGGACTTGGGGGCGAGCGCTTAAGGCACTCAGCCACGAAAGTTTTGCAATTAAAATGCGAGAGTGTACGTGTTTATATATTTCGATGATTTGTTTTAATTTTTTTGATGTTGTAAGAGTTTATAAGTAACTAAATACTACGCGAGTACACATAATTCACGGTGCAATTTATCAGTAAAAAAATTAGCCAATAAGTATGGCTTAGTTAAAAATAAAGACGCCTCAATATACCGTATCAGATGTTTCATACTATCATATAGCGTGACGACATCATGGAACCATACATAGAACTCGGTGTCAAAGAAGCGCCTGCGATAATTGAATAGCAAATATTTTATTGATTGCAGTTTATCTCTCTCACTGAGTGAAGATTATTTAGTACAATAAGGCACATGTATCTGCAACATCGCGTACTAAGTGGGCGTGCCCTATGTGTATTATTATTCTAAATGAAAGCTATGCAGGTTTATGCAGTCCTGTTTCACTGCGACCAATGAGATCTATTGTGATCGCCCCACACTATTAAAGCTCCCCAGCTAGTCCTATAGCCTTGATGTACTGCCGGACTTTTTTGGCCGAGAGCAACTGAATCTCTTCCGCGAGCAGCACGTACTTGACCAAAATCCGGTTGCGTTTAGATTTTAGTAGGTCACATTCACATAAGAGATGCTTTGGCGTTTCGTCCGCACTTTCGTAGAATCTGGAATCTATTGTCCCTGGACACCGGTGTTGGACATAATATGTTTAACAACAGTGTCCAGTGAGTATTCAAAAATTTCAAATTCAATATTTATTTATTACGCATTTCAGGTTTACATTACAAATTGTACAGTGACTTCCAAACTAGGCGGAGCCTGTATCTTGGAAGCCAAAATACGATTTAACAAATTATTTTAACACAAAACATCTCTAATGATCGTACGGGGTTTTTTTATTGGTAAATTTTTGCTTAACCACTTGAAAAGAAGATGTTTAGTAACAACTATTGACGAGAAGAACAACTAAAGAAGATGTTTAGTAACAACTAGACTGTCAATTAGACGGCAAAGTATGAAACCGTGAACTCCAACTAAACCTAACCGAGCATTTCGGTATCTATTTTGTGACGTTTATATAGAATGCTTAGGAAATTTTATGAATGGCGTGAAAACCTCAAAATTACAAAAATTAGAGTCGGAGTCCGAGTCGAACGAGCACGATCGCATTATCCGAACTTTTGTCATACTTAGCCTATAAAGAATTTGGCATTTTGTCATAAAACCAAACTATATCACATGAAATGCCGCTAAAATTATATAGTATATATGTATATATTATATCATAAAATAATATATACACACATATACATTTAATTTATTTATTTATTTCCGGCTACTCTTAGTTTCGTCTCGGAATCCGAGACATTCACAAAGTTTAAACACGTTACACGTTTATATCGCTTCGCGTCGCACGTTTTATCGCCGTTTTTCATGCACGAAATTCCACGCGGACGAAGTCGCAGGCACAGCTTGTTATAATATATTTATAATTAAACAACCAATTTAATTTAAAAGTAATGCAATTTAATGGTGTAACATATCAATTCTTTTTTATATTTATTACATTGAAAAAATATCAAATTGAATACAATTAAAATGTATTTTTTTTTAATATATATAGTCTATCCACCATAAATGCCGCAGAAGGGAACGCAAGGGCTGGCGTCTTGAGATTGTAAAGCTTCTGGTTCTGTGTTACTCGCAGCAATGGGCGTTGCTGAAGCAAAAGCAAGGATGGCCCACACTATCATCATTGTGTACTTTAACTGAAATGGAAAACACAAAACTGTAGTTATGTAGGTATCATGGTATCCTTGAGATGTTGGTGAAGGAATACACCGTGATGAAACGATAGTATGATTATAAGACTCTTTTGAGTGCTCGCAACCGTCCCGTACGCTTGCGTTCTTTTTCGACGTAGTCAAGGCCTTCGATAAGGTCTGGCACGCCGGACTGGTCCACAAGCTACACCAGTTAGAAGTCCCGGATAGGTTAGTTCACATAGTCCGCGATTACCTCACAGACCGTTCCTTCTGCTACCGTGTGGAAGGTGAGCTCTCTAGCTCTCACCCGGTTCGCTCAGGAGTTCCACAGGGCTCCATTCTCGCGCCTAGTTTATTTAACCTTTACGTCAGCGACCTTCCTCGACTCCGCGGGGTCGAGGTAGGGCTCTATGCTGACGATACTGTCATCTACGCTTCACGTAGGAACAGATCTCATCTCGCAGCCACCGTCCAGCGAGCCGTGACCACTCTCGGGAAGTGGTTCCGTACATGGCGAATCGCTAATAATCTCGAAAAGAGCGCCGCGATTATGTTCGATCCGAATAAGAGGCCATTGCCAAAGACGCTCAAACCTCTTAAGCTTTTCCGTAGGGAAATCTCATGGGCCACCCGGGCTAAATACCTGGGTGTCACCCTCGATAACAGACTTAAATTTAATACACATGTCAGTATAGTTCGGAATAGGGCCGTCATGGTCCTATCCCGCTTGCGGCCCTTGCTTAGCTCGGTAAGCAAAATGTCCAGGTGGCATAAGCTTACACTATACAAGGCATGTGTAAGACCTATTTTAACATATTGTTGCGCCGCGTTCGCTCATATGTCGAAAAGTAACTTTGCCCGCTTGCAAAGAGTTCAAAATCGGTTCTTACGTCACCTTTTAGATCCGCCGCCTTATGTACGTAACGCAGATCTCCATAAAGATATGGAACTGCCGTCCATAGAGTCTTATGTAACATATCTCTCTAGGAGATATTTTGATTCAGCGATGAATCACCCTAACGAGTTAGTTAGGAACGCCGCGAATTACACACCGAGTGTAATTACAGACATTAAATTCCGGTACAAACGTAGGCCGCGAAATCTCTTTATCGATCCCGATGACGATATCGAGAAAAAGAATCAATTTTACGCGTCCGACCCCATTCAAACAGCGTGTCTGCGCCCACGCCCGCGAAATCACCGTTCCCTTCGCAGGGGACGGACGGTGAACTTCGTTCCCGCACACCCGCCACGTCCACCGTCTCCTGCGGCCACTCAAGCCTAGACCCGATCCTCCGGCATGGAGCCCTTGAGTCTAGCAGCCGCTCGCGCGATTCAGTGACACTGCATTCACTAGCTACCTACATACATGCATTACACTTTTTACAGACATGCACTACACTTAGGTACATAGGTTCTGTAAGGGACCCTTTTTTTCTTTTTTTGAAGCTAGTTAGTCTAGATCAAAAATTTACAGATTACTAAATACATATATACTTGTCTCTTACCCTCCTCCCAGAGGATAGCGACATGTATATATGTATAGTTAGTTAGATAGTGTGCTAGGGCATTAGTCAGTTCGCGACTTATTTGCAAGACGCGCAACAGTCCGAGCCGAGGTTCGGCCACTTTGGCACCCTCAGATCGAAAAAAAAAAAAAAAAAAATAGAATGCTCGCAAAACTAGAAGTTGAAAATCTTTCGCCAAGTCACTACCAATGTGTTCCGACAGCTGCAATGGACAGCCAAATCCAATTCCGTGTCTACGGCTACATCGTCACTTAACATCAGGTGAGTTTGTAATCATACGCTGTCATATGTATTGACAAGATGAAGGGACTTTATTGCTAACAAACATCAATTCATTTAATTTACTTGAAATGTCAAAATTTTAAATTTATTCAGTGTTGATTTAAAAGTTTACTTTAATTTACTAAATATATCTTACCTAAATTAGATAATCAAATATTACGAAGGCACGCAACTTTTGTATTTTTTAGGTATATATCTATATTTTTAACTAATTTAAAATTTTATAACATCTACTATCACTATGTAATCGATATCAATCAGGCAAATGAAAAGAATATTCCTCCAGGTATCATCTCCTTGGATATTTCTAATGAAATGAGATGAGATTTAAACTAACGAAATGCTATACGAAGTAAAATAAAACTTAAACTTAACGTGTGATTTGAACCGGTAAGATACGATTACACCGTAGTAACCGACATAGATATATAATCTATATTCCACTTAACAGACATTTTCATAAAAATTTAAAAACAAAATAATATTTCTACTTACAGAGTTCATGTTGGCAGTTCTTGTAGAATTGTGTTGTAAGTAGATCAATTTTCGGTTTATATATACTTTTTCTTAGCTGAAAATGCCTATAAAATGTTAAAATTAATTATACCGAAATTAATTATTATTAGAAAAAACGCACCGAACCGTCCAACCGTTTCATAATATATTCTTATTAGGAACTAACTTGTTGCAGCGACTTCGCGCTCTTGACATTGCTATTGATGCAGTCGTTTAATTGTTGACTCGTTCCTCCTAAGCCTAATTATATATTTTAACATCGTGAATTTCAGAGGTTCTCTTATTCCGTTCAACATTTTTTTAAAGAAAACGTATTTACTTTTCTAAGTTATACACATATACGTACATACGTACATTTCAACTATATTTCGATGATACAGAAATAATTAAAAATTGTAGGTAGAGATATACAGATGATATTCCGCATGAGAGACTCCTTACTGAAGGTCACAACTATAATTTGTCATGCTTGGCTAATGTTATGAAAATATTTCCGTAATTAAAAATAAGTGTTATTTAAATTTTTATATACCTAATTGACACAATCGAAGATTGTGGAAATATTTATAGGACTTCAATGATGTGAGAGAACGGAGCTTACTGGGTTCTTTCAATCGTGAATATGCTGGGTTGTGTTATTACATAACGTGTAGAGAGATTTGAGCAGGTCGGCATGACAGCGTCGACTGGCTATGGATTGTAGGTCCCTCGGTGCTCGCCGATGTTGTTGTATGACACTGTACCTACTTGCCATCAGGTAAAGAGCCATCACTTTGCAGTGCTATGATAAAAAAAGTCATTTTACCACAAATTTCGTTTGAATTGTTTCTAATTCCATCTTAAAAGAAGTTCGACTGGTGATAACACCTAGACTTAGACTGTCAGCAGTCTGCGTAGCCCGAATACTGCGATAGTTTGGCCATATCGCAAGAGGGAGTTCAAACAATCTGGAAAAGCAGCTGTTGACAGGGAAGGTCGAGGGAAAGCGGTCGAGAGAAAGATGCACAAAACGGTCATCGGGTCAAATTAGTTTTTTAATAAGTAAGGAATAGTTTTCGTTTTCGATGAAATTAACGAGAAATAATGTTAAAGTTCAAAGCGCTAATACCTAGTGTACCTGCTCGCTAAGTAAAAATGAGACAAGTTTTTTTATTAATTTTTCGCGTACCTCTTCACTATAATTATATTATATACTTTCAAATGCATTTAGTAAAAAACTGTTAATTTGACATTACAAATAGACACTTCAGTCTCATGAAATGGTAGATGTGGCTAATGGGATCACTTTCAAACCAAAATGACGCTTAAGGACTGATTAGAAAAATATTTATTTTAAGTTAAACATTTTGAATTTATTTTAAATGAAACGTTAACATTATGAATTATATATAAAATACAAGAGTTATGTCAGATAACTAGACATGTTTCTTTTTCAAAATATTTTCACGGAATTAAAATATGACATACACTTTTTTATATATCATTCCAAATTCTTAAAGTAATTCAATACATAAACCAAAGAGATCAGAGTTACCATGAAAAGAGTATGTATACTCTGAGATTACTAATCAACACAGTCTACCTACGTCTTTGTGCGAAAGCCGAATTGACAGGGAAATACGGAGTCGGAGCACAGAATATACGACGTTGCAGCATCTGTAAATATTCGGAGCAATTTAGTATCTCTTTATGTTTATACACACTTTGAGCATAAAAAGTTGCCGGACAGTGAGAATTTTGCTTTCTTTATAAACTTCAACGGTCGGATATCTGTATGGCCTTCTAAGCATAACCTTAAGAATAGAACGTTGCGCTCTTTCAACTTTAATTATCACAGATTTAGCGGCACTTCCCCAGGAACTAATACAATAAGTTATTAGTGTGACTCACAAAGTGCATTGCATACGGACCTTAGCATATCTAAATCAGCGGTATATCTTAGTTTTTTCACGACATGTATTATTTTTCGTAGGCGACCCGATATTTGTTCGATATGTTTTTTAAATGTAAGATTTTGCTCCACCAACATTCCGAGATACTTTATAATGTCTGTTTTCATGATGTACTCACAGTGAGTACATGATGAGTGAGTACATCATGTACCCACAGTGAGTACCCTCACTAAGATTCGTAGCTTGTTCCTGCTGAGTATCAGAGCCTCTCCAGCTCTACGCTTCTTAAATGCCCTGATAAGCTCTTTGGAATGATGTTAACCTGACAGAATATACCAGAATTTTATAGCTTCTTGGGTCTTGGTTTGGATTGGTTGGGTCAATCGAACCAGGCTTTTTGGGATACCACAGAATAGTTCAGGGCCAATCTGTTTTCCAAAGCTCCGGCTTTTACAAGCTTGTCCGCAGACTCATTGCCTGTGATTCTTGCATGTCCCGAGACCCCTCGCAGGAATAGTTTGATATTTTAAAACAGACTGTTCAGCATTACCACGCAATTGGCCACAATATTAGCAGTCCTATGAAATGTCAATATCTGGTTAGCAAGCAAGTCGACTCCAATGGTTGCTGCTAACTGATGCCCTATGGTAAACAGTGCGTAGTCATTGCGGTATTCCGGTACACATTGTACTTCCACGTTATTTTCGCGTGCATGTTGATCAATTACATCTAATTTGCTTTCAATATGAAGTATATATAGCTTTCAATATAAGTCGAATCTGAATCCAGTGCCAAGAGAGCGGCCTGGATATCCGATTGAATATAAATCGTATGGTTAACATAGGCCTTTTGCACATTGATATCGGCACGCTCAAGTATACCGTACACTTCCGCTTGGAAAATAGAGGTGAAACAACCAAGGTTCAAATTTACCTTAAGGTTATTAAGGTTTAATTTTTGTTACTCAAAATTGGGTCTCTCCCCATATATTACACAGCCTACGTTATGTCCAGATTCGGACCCGTTGGTGTACCATAGACGACTACCTGCTTTCCACGTTATCTCACCGTTAATCTAGGAGCCCCGCGCAGGAAACTACAGTTTTTTTTTATTAGTTTCGGAAGTCGTCATATCTGATATCATTCCCAAAACAGGTGTTTCTATTACTATTATTGAGGATCTCAAGGACAGGGATAACCATTTCACCTTCCCCTGGAAATACATTCTGTTCCCTGTCTGTATTGTAATATGAACAAAAGCTGAAAATGGCAATAATCTCCGTAACAGAAGTCATAAAAAGCTGATAACGGGTAAAGTAACTCTTCCTCCGATTCCTCAATTCAAAAAACAGCAAACAAGTTTGGACAATTTTGACACCACTCTATCTGTGCAGCAAGGTTTGCAAAATGCTAACTCTAAGCACTCAGCGATTAAAAAAGAACTCAACGAATCTAACAGCAGAAATCCTGCGCAGGACAGAAGAAATTTATCTCCCAGATACAGTCAAAATGTCGGCTGAAATCGCAAAGATAAGTAATATTGAAAGCAAATATGTAATTGATTAGCAAGCACGCGAAAATAACTTGGAAGTACAATGTGTAACGGAATACCGCAATGACTACGCACTGTCTACCATAGGGCATCAGTTAGCAGCAACCATTGGAGTCGACTTGCTTGCTAACCAGATATTGATATTTCATAGGACTGCTAAACTTAACTTGATAGTGAAACTAGCATTAGCATTAGATCAAGTTTTGGCATCTGTGAAGTTCTATAACAAAAACTATGATAAGAATAAATTGTGCACATCCTATATGGAATTGATGGTAAGAAGCAGGCAATCTTCGTCACAGAGCATCTGCAGTCTGCTAATAAAAAACTACATGCACCAATTATCGCCCTGTTCACGTGTGTTGTTAGTCGGCGTCTTCAACTTAGGTCTGGTATAGACAATATTTTTATGTGGCGGCTAAGGTTATGCGTCACAACTCACACGGCTCGTTCGCGCCACTACACCTATAGTCATAGACCCGAGCTGAGTGTGGAATTATTATAATTTTCTTTATCTCCCAAACTATAAGTCCAAATAACATGTTATAAAGGGCAAAGTTTACCTCCATAATTTAGTCTTGATAATGAAGTAAATTTCGTTCATAAGGATTAATATGCCATGCCTAATAATAATGATGCTCTTAAATCATTTTTCCAATCCAATTAAAAAATCACAAAATACCTTATTGTGGCTTATGTATAGGCATATGGTATCGCGGATTTTTTTAGAAGTACTAAGAAGCAATGTTTTTGTAAAACATTGTATTTACTTATCACTAACCATCACGCTAGCGCACGCAGTTTAATCAGTTTGGGTTCGCGGTGTTATACAACTTATTTAAAAAAAAACATTAATAGGCTAGCTGTGAAGTGTAGCCTAATTCTAGATAGTTTATACTATTCCACGTGATTCTGGCAATCATATATAAGAAGAATTTATCGAATCCGACTGGTAGTTCCAGAGATTAGCATGTTTAAACAAACAAACAAAAAACTCTTCGCTTTATTATATTAGTATAGATAGTACCTATAGATTAGTAAAGATAGAATGCCTCTAACAATATACAACTCTGTCAAAAAAGTACCGAGTAAAGATCAATAACACCCAAAATGTTAGTTAGGTGCCACGAAGTGTTAATTTGTGTTAGCGACGCAGAATGACTATATCGCATGACCTAACAATATTATATAGTTAGAACTGTTATATAATTAATATATAGTTAAAACTATTCAGAATACGTATAAGTGTAGGTTAGTCAACTTGTTAAAAAGTAATAATGACTCGTATAATGGTAATTGTTCACATGCTATGTTTGTATTTGTTATATTTAAATAAGCTATGATTGAATTTGTAAAATATGTTTTCGTAATATCGTAATACTGATTACGTGTAGGTTAAACATTTCGGGATTTGACTTTGCAATTGTTTTAATGTGTAATTTAATTTATAATTGTTACGTAATGTAAGAAATATTAATGTTTGATAATATTATGTTATAAAATTATTAAGATTGAGTCACCATATTTATAGTAAACTCACAAATAGTAGTTGAGAAATGTTTGACAACTAACGCAAGGTGACCAATCACGATAAAGAAAGCGAACTCTTGTTATGTAAAATTGTAAGACAAAGACAGGAAGATAAATAAGGCTTCCTTATCTAACAGTCTATAAAATTGTAAAATTTAGAGTATTTCGGGATAGTTTACATCTAAATAATGTAAAATAAGTTAAGTCTCAAGTTTCAACACATGTTTAAATAAGAAAATGTTAATACTTGTTAGAATCTTATAAGATTATTGTAAAAATAGTAAAACAGTTTGTATATAAGAATTTCCAGGAGCCGCGATAGTACATAGAATTGGATAGAGAGAGAAATAGAGTTAGATAGCGGCATCACTTTCTTTAGAAATCATATAAATATAGCGACGGGTTCTACACTCGTCAGATCGCTCTCAGATCGCTCTCAGATCGCTCTCAGATCGCTCAGATCGCTCAGATCGCTATACACGGAAGTCAATCCACCTCTAGACTCCTCAAGATTACCTCAAGACTGAAGAAACCCTGCGTGAAGACACTCTAGTGTTATAAGGGAAAATAGTGTACATACTGGCCTGTATCATCAAGAATATAAGTGAACGTGAATTTGGCATCGTGTTTTTGTTACCCGCCAGCGCCCAGTTCACAGTAAGTGACGCCGAGGACAATTCGATCGCGTCTCTTCCGTGCATCCCGTTTGGTTTCCCCTTCTTTACGCCCGGTAGGTTTGGGTGTAAGCAGGGACGGTGGTGTGCGGGACGAGAGCTCATTTGGCTTGCCGAGTGAGTTACAGGGTCACTGTTTGTTCGTCAATCGTTCGGTGACTCTGCGATAGTGGGTTGTTCTCGCGTCTTGTTTAGTGATCTGCCGGAGCCGTATAGAGCTCCCACGCAGGTCGTTAGGTAGATAGTTTTTTACCCGTTTTTAGTGGTCCTTCGATTGCCGGATTGGGTGTTGTGTATTTTTTGTATTTTTTTTACTGTGTTTGTTTAATTTAATTAATAATGCCTACTTTACGTTCGCCGAAATCGAGCCAAAAGGGAGACTCCGAGGAAACAGCGACTACGGATTGGTCATTGTTCACACCGAGGGAGACGGATTCAGCTGCCACCACATCGGGTACCACCACCACCAGGAAGACTGCACCTTCGACGTCATCGGTACGCACACGCTCCGCGACCGCCGCCGCGTCCAGAGACACAGCCAAGATGCCGGCACCGGGGAACAATGGAGGGAATGAAGGAATCCCACCGTCCGTTCCTGCACCGCCTGTGGCTACCAAGGCATCGTGTACGAAGCCGAGGGACATTGGAGAGAAGGATTGCTCACCGTTAGTTCCTCAGGCGCCGCCACGCGCCACTGTATCAAGATCAGTAAAATCTTCCAAATCTAGGAGAATGGAGCTGGAAGCCAAGAAGAAGCTGGAGCTCGCCCGGTCAGCTGCCACATTGGCGCAGCTGGAGTTGGAGATGATACAATGCCAGTCTGAAGAGGAGATCGATGACGAGGACATCGATCAAGAAGAGCGATCCACACACGTAGAACAGTGGATGAACCAGAGCGCCACAATAATGGAAAAAGAAGCAAACAATCCACAAGAATACGTGAAGGCGAGTGAAATTCAAAAAATTGCCGATACTATGCTCACCGCCGCTCAAATTTCAGCGCGAGCCGCCGCACCAGCCGCACCGTCGAAGTATGCCGATCTACCGCACTTCAATGGAGCAAGTGAAGACTGGTTACCGTTCGTGAGGTCATACAATGACACCGCATCACAGTTCAGCGATGTTCAGAATATGGCTCGGCTGAGACAAGCACTGCACGGCTCTGCGAAGGAAAGCGTTCGCCAGTTATTATTTGCCGCCTTTGACCCTGAAGAGATTATCAGCGCATTGGAGAGGAGATTCGGGAACCCAGAGCGACTCGTGTTAGCAGAAATAGCTTCGATAGAAAAGCTGCGGCCCATCGGGGACTCACCTGAAGATATTTGTGTGTTCGCCAGCCGAGTCAGCAACGCCGTCGCTACAATTAAAGCACTGGGAAAGCCGGAATATCTCTGTTCACCGCAAGTAAGCCGCGATATTGTAAATAAATTATCACCTATGCTAAGATGCAGGTGGTTGGATTATGTCAAGGGGCATCGAGACGAGCCAGTGTTAGTGAATTTAAGGAAGTTTTTAGAAAATGAAGCCGACTTATGGTCGACGCTCGCACCAGTGGAAGCACCGGGAACAAATAAGCGGTTCAACAGCCGACGTGTACACACTACGCAAGAAAGTGTTGCACCAACCATAAAAAAGTTTTGTGTAAACTGTGAAGAACGCGACCACTGGATCACAGAGTGTAAGAAATTTAAAGAAGCGACCCCCGAAGATAGATGGGTGATCGTCAAGAAGAAGCGATTATGTTTCAAGTGTTTGCGACAACAACATTCGGAGAACAGCTGCAAGGGACCATCTTGCCGTAAGTGTGGCCGACAACACAATGTATTATTGCACTCAAATAAGGCACAAGCGCCGTCAGAGAAGCCCGCGCCGCAACCACAGGAAGAAGACACGACTGTGAAGGCTATCTACGCCGCCGCGGACGGGAAAGTAGTCTACCTCAAAATGATACCGGTAGATATTTATGGTCCAGCCGGCTCCACACGTATACTCGCGCTCTTAGACGAGGGGTCTACAGTGTCATTGTTGGACAACGACGTGGCTAAGAAGATTGGAGTCACCGGGAAAGAAGACCTACTCATTTTGGAGACCGTCGGAGGGAAGCTCATCGAGAGAAGGGATTCACAACAGGTGGATGTCAAGATAAAAGGAGCTCACCGACGGGACAAGCGTACCTTGAAGGGAGTCCGGACCATAAGTAATCTCAAGTTGTCGCCGCAACACGTAAGTAGAGAAATTATTGAACAATGTGCGCATCTCAAAAATATGAACGAATTAATATACAGTAAGGAGAGGCCAGCTCTACTCATCGGTCAAGACAACTGGGAGCTGATAGTATCCCGGAAGATCATCAAAGGGAAGCCGAACCAGCCAGTTGCATCACTCACAAGCCTGGGATGGGTGCTGCACGGTTGTTGCTCTACGAGTGACTCCACACCAGTCAAGTTCGTCAATCACGTGAACCACCTGAGTGAAGAATCGAGCATGGAGAAACTCATCAAGGATCACTTCGAGTTGGAATCTATTGGAGTGAAGCAACACCGTCCTAGCAACGACGCCGATGGCAGAGCACTAGAGATCCTCGAAGCTACAACGAAGCGACAACCCGATGGGAGGTTCGAGTCAGGCCTACTGTGGAAGAGCAACGAAGAAGTACTCCCGAATAACTACGCGCTGGCTCGCCACCGTTTAAAGGGTATCGAGAAGAAGCTCGACCGAGATGCCACATTAAAGGGGGAATATGAAAAACAAATTCAACATCTTCTGGACTGTGGATACGCAGAAGAGGCACCAACCAGTACTACACCAGGCAGAACCTTTTATTTACCGCACTTCGCCGTGGTACACCCACAGAAAAAGAAGATTCGGATCGTGTTCGACGCTGCATCGAAGTGTGATGGGAAAAGCTTGAACGACGCGCTACTTCCGGGACCCGACCTACTGCAGTCTCTGTTCGGAGTGTTGCTGAGATTCCGGCAGGGGCCGGTTGCGGTGGTTGCCGACATCCGAGAAATGTTCCTGCAGATCCGTATACGCGCTGAAGATCGTGACAGCCTGCGATTCCTGTGGCGGGGTGAAGACCGCGTATCAAAGCCGACGGAGTACCGAATGACATCGGTTATCTTCGGAGCTGCGTCGTCACCAGCCACAGCTATCTATGTGAAAAATCGGAATGCGGAAGAACACAACAGCGAATATCCCGAAGCAGCCAAGGCCATCGTACGAAATCATTACATGGATGATTATCTTCAGAGCTTCCACACAAGCAGCGAGGCAATTAAAACCGCGAAGGCCGTCGATACTATACATAGGAAGGCGGGATTTGAATTGCGGCAATGGGCAAGTAACGACGTGCGTGTACTGGATGCGGTGGCAAGTGTGAAAGAATCCCCGTCCGAGATTGAACTCGGCAATAATGAAGAAAAAACACTCGGCCTACGATGGATTGTAATGGAAGATGCGCTAGCATTCAACACCGGGCTGAGAAACACGCCGGACGACGTTGTAAAAAATCATCGGCCGCCTACGAAGCGTGAAGTTACTAGCGCGGTTATGTCAACGTTCGACCCGCTAGGACTCGTCGCGCCTATATTAATAAAAGGGAAACGACTGTTACAGGACATATGGAGAACTGGGACCAAGTGGGATGACACCATAGGAGAAGAAGCTCATCATCTGTGGCTCGAATACATTGACAGTTTGTCCACGCTACGAGACATGAAAATTCCACGTTGCCTAACACCGGCTACGGGAGCGGGACAACTACACACCTTCGTCGACGCGAGTGAGACTGCGTACGCCGCGGCGTGTTACTGGAGATCCGTCTGCGAAGATGAAGTCTGCATCGCCTTGATAGCGGGAAAAGCTCGAGTAGCGCCTATCAAGCCCGTAACGATCCCGAGACTGGAACTTCAAGCTGCACTATTGGGAGCTAGGCTGGCAAATACAGTTATAGAAGAATTAGACTTACAAGCGAGTGAAAAGTTCTACTGGTCAGACTCTAGCACGGTACTGCAGTGGATGAAGGCCGATCCGCGACGATTCAAGCCATTCGTAGCTCACCGACTCGCCGAATTGGAAGAACTATCGAAGCCGCACGAGTGGAGATGGGTACCTACGCGAGAAAACCCGGCTGACATCGCGACCCGGGAAGTCCCGAGCGACTTTGGTTCAGATTCAAGATGGTTCATCGGTCCTGAGTTTCTCCGCCGGCCAGAGACAGAGTGGCCGTGTAAACGTTTCGAGAAAATTGAAGAAAACACGGGCGAAGAGAAAAAATCCGTAACAGTTTTCACCACACGAACAAAAACCGACAGTGTATTACCAAACCCGGATAAATTTTCAAGTTGGATTCGGTTATTACGAACAACCGCGAGAGTGTTTCAATTTATTGAATTATGTAAGCGAGGACGCGCCGTGAACATTGCGCGAAAAGATAACGATTGGAAGCCCTACAAGAAGAGGGAAAATAAGAAAATTATTATTCGTCCCAAACAGAAACCGGAAGTGAAAAGAGACTGGCTACCTCTAAGTGAGGAGCATTTAAAGCGGGCCGAGCTAGCCCTTATACGTGAAAGTCAGCGAGATTCATTCTGTGACGAATTAATTTGTTTACAGAGGCATGTACCGGTTCAAACTGGCAGCAGATTGAGAAAAATCGACGTGCAACTCGACGAACACGGCATTATACGTCTGCGCAGCAGAACGGGGAAGTTAAGAAACGCCTCGGATAGAAGCCTAGCGGTCCTGGATGGAAGGCACAAGATCGCGCGCCTGCTCATCGATCGCTACCACCGACGTTTCTGCCACGCCCAACATGCGACTGTCGTGAACGAGCTGCGACAAGTATACTGGATTTTGTCGCTACGAAGTGCAGTGAAAAAAGTGATACACGAATGTCAGTGGTGCCGTGTTAAGAAAGCGAAACCACAGCTGCCGCCAACAGGAGACTTACCCGCCGAGCGACTACAGTACGGAGCGCATCCATTCACATGCACTGCAGTCGATTATTTCGGCCCAATGCATGTTACCATCGGTCGTCGGAAAGAGAAGAGATGGGGAGCTCTCTTCACGTGTTTAACAACACGAGCCATACATTTAGAATTGGTACCATCATTGAGTACTAGCTCAATGATTATGGCGCTACGTCGTATGTCCGCCCGACGAGGAAATCCGCGGGTAATGTATAGCGACAACGGGACTAATTTCGTTGGTGCGGATCACGAGCTGCGTGAAGAGGCCGCGAAGTTAAAAAGATCTGAACTCACCGAGGCAGCCAGCCTGGAAGGAATTACGTGGAAATTCATCCCACCTGGAGCGCCACATATGGGGGGCGCGTGGGAACGAATGATAAGAACGGTGAAAACCGCCCTCGCCGCGATATTAAACGAGAAAAGCCCTCCAGAGGAAGTGTTGCACACGCTGTTCACCGAAGTGGAGCATACAGTGAATTCGCGTCCGCTTACACACATAGGTGCCAACCCTGAGGATGAGGAAGCACTGACACCTAATCATTTTCTTATAGGTCGATCTTGCGGGTCCACGCTAGTTGGGAGTATCGACGAGCGTGCCCTCACCGGGAAAGCGGATTGGCGGGCAACACAACATCTG
Organism: Saturnia pavonia; assembly: GCA_947532125.1. NCBI lineage: Eukaryota > Metazoa > Arthropoda > Insecta > Lepidoptera > Saturniidae > Saturnia > Saturnia pavonia. The sequence continues at coordinate 3,684,313 of OX383922.1, forward strand.
GCAGACCACTTTTGGAGGAGGTGGCTACGGGAATACCTGCCGACCCTCCGAACGAGAAAGATCGACGGGCGGGAGATGTCACCACCTGAGCAGGGCGACATCGTTGTTATCGCCGACCCTACACTACCAAGAAATACCTGGCCGAAAGGCGAAGTAGTCGCAATCTACCCGGGCCCGGACGGCAGAACGAGAGTCGCAGACGTCAGGACACCAAGAGGCGGCGTGCTGCGGCGTCCCGTGTCACGACTGGTGGTCATCGTGCCGGCTGCGTCGCGACCACAAGTTGGAGTACACGGCGGAGCGTGCACTGGGCGGGAGACTGTTAGCGACGCAGAATGACTATATCGCATGACCTAACAATATTATATAGTTAGAACTGTTATATAATTAATATATAGTTAAAACTATTCAGAATACGTATAAGTGTAGGTTAGTCAACTTGTTAAAAAGTAATAATGACTCGTATAATGGTAATTGTTCACATGCTATGTTTGTATTTGTTATATTTAAATAAGCTATGATTGAATTTGTAAAATATGTTTTCGTAATATCGTAATACTGATTACGTGTAGGTTAAACATTTCGGGATTTGACTTTGCAATTGTTTTAATGTGTAATTTAATTTATAATTGTTACGTAATGTAAGAAATATTAATGTTTGATAATATTATGTTATAAAATTATTAAGATTGAGTCACCATATTTATAGTAAACTCACAAATAGTAGTTGAGAAATGTTTGACAACTAACGCAAGGTGACCAATCACGATAAAGAAAGCGAACTCTTGTTATGTAAAATTGTAAGACAAAGACAGGAAGATAAATAAGGCTTCCTTATCTAACAGTCTATAAAATTGTAAAATTTAGAGTATTTCGGGATAGTTTACATCTAAATAATGTAAAATAAGTTAAGTCTCAAGTTTCAACACATGTTTAAATAAGAAAATGTTAATACTTGTTAGAATCTTATAAGATTATTGTAAAAATAGTAAAACAGTTTGTATATAAGAATTTCCAGGAGCCGCGATAGTACATAGAATTGGATAGAGAGAGAAATAGAGTTAGATAGCGGCATCACTTTCTTTAGAAATCATATAAATATAGCGACGGGTTCTACACTCGTCAGATCGCTCTCAGATCGCTCTCAGATCGCTCTCAGATCGCTCAGATCGCTATACACGGAAGTCAATCCACCTCTAGACTCCTCAAGATTACCTCAAGACTGAAGAAACCCTGCGTGAAGACACTCTAGTGTTATAAGGGAAAATAGTGTACATACTGGCCTGTATCATCAAGAATATAAGTGAACGTGAATTTGGCATCGTGTTTTTGTTACCCGCCAGCGCCCAGTTCACAGTAAGTGACGCCGAGGACAATTCGATCGCGTCTCTTCCGTGCATCCCGTTTGGTTTCCCCTTCTTTACGCCCGGTAGGTTTGGGTGTAAGCAGGGACGGTGGTGTGCGGGACGAGAGCTCATTTGGCTTGCCGAGTGAGTTACAGGGTCACTGTTTGTTCGTCAATCGTTCGGTGACTCTGCGATAGTGGGTTGTTCTCGCGTCTTGTTTAGTGATCTGCCGGAGCCGTATAGAGCTCCCACGCAGGTCGTTAGGTAGATAGTTTTTTACGCGTTTTTAATTTGAGTTTAAGAAAAAGAAAGAAGTCGGCCGGAGCCATATCTGGTGAATAATGTGGTTGTTTTATGGTATTTGTTGAGTTTTTTGTCAAAAATTCGTTCACAATGATGGCCTTGTGCGAAGGCGCATTATCGTGGTGCAAAATACAATAATTTTCTTTTCATAAATCTGACCTTTTTCGTCGAATTTACTCTCTTAAACGCCGCATAACGCTCAAATAACATACTATATTTACCGTTTGACCTTTCGGTAAGAATTCTGAGTGCACAAAACCGCGATAGTCGAAGAAAACTAGAGTTAAATATACTTTTTTTTTCTTTATAAGTTTATCCTTTGGCCACATTCTCATAACACGCTAAGCCTAGTGAGAGGACTGGCTTTCAAGTGTATCTGCAGGAACACACCTATTAGTGCTTGGCGACAGATTTTCAACTTGAGGATGGTAGCCTAGCCAGGCGGCCATTAGAAAAAGCCCTACAACCATGCAAAAACATTATTAATCTGCTACCCGTGCGAAGTCGAGGCGGGTTGCTAGTAAGATATATTTCGTTACATAAAGTAACACACGATAATGGTGAATCAATCCGGAAAAAATACGCTTTTGGGGTGCTTAAATGGCTAACGCTGAGTAAACCAAAAGACATTTATCAAATTAATGTATGATACAATTGTATATTTTAAAAAGACCTACAAAAACTCAATGATAGCATATGTCTATCTTCTAAGGATCACCCACAATAAGCATTTTTTTGTCTTTAAAATAACCGAAAACTACCGCCTTGGGTGATGGGTAAGAGCGAAAGCGTTTTGCGCGTACACTCGTCTGACGACATTTTAATGAAGATACTTAAGTTAAATTATACTGTATATCAATTAAAAAAAAACTAATAATTACTCTATAGTCCACGTGAGCGGAACCGCGGGCACAACTAGTATATTAATAAATACGATACTAATTCCAATTTGCAATTACGATTTATTTTGTTATTACTTGTTGCGATACTGAACGAACTTTCGCGTTTTCTGATTTGCAAAATCTTGTAACAATTATGCACATACCTACCCCGAAAAAAACTCATTTTTCCCCTTTAAATATTTAATCACGCACATAATGATTCATCAAACTTTAATGAAAGTTTTTTTTTTGTATATTTTTTATTGGAAATGTTTCTTCGCCTAGTGCGTGAACGTCGGCTTAAATATCATTTGATCTAAACTAACTATACATATACACATGTTTCTTCCCCCTGGGAGGAGGGAAGAAACATGTGTATGTGTATTTAGTGTTCTGAAATTTTTTGTCAAAACTAGGCAAAAAAAGAAAAAAAAGGTCCCTTACAGAACCTATGTACCTGTGTGTTATGCATGTGTGTACAATGCAGTGTCATGTGTGGCTGTGAAAGCTAGTGAATGTACAATCACTGTATCGCGCGAGCGGCTGCTTGTCTCAAGGGCTCCATGCCGATGGATCGGACCTAGGCTTGAGTTGCCGCAGAGGAGGGCGGTCGTGGCGGGTGTGCGGGAGGGAAGTTAACCGTACGTCCCCTGCGGAGGGAACGGTGGTATCGCGGGCGTGGGCGCGAGCACGCATATGTTGCGGGAGCGGACGCGTAGTAATTATTAGCTTTCTCGATGTCGTCGTCGGGATCGACAAAGAGATTTCGCGGACGGCGTTTATAACGTTTGGCAACGGGGATCGAGTTGTCTGGTCGGACCTAGGCTTGAGTTGCCGCAGAGGGCGGTCGTGGCGGGTGTGCGGGAGCGAAGTTAACCGTACGTCCCCTGCGGAGAGAACGGTGGTTTCGCGGGCGTGGGCGCGAGCACGCATATGTTGCGGGAGTGGACGCGTAAAACTTGTTAGCTTTCTCGATGTCGTCGTCGGGATCGACAAAGAGATTTCGCGGACGGCGTTTATAACGTTTGGCAACCGGGATCGAGTTGACTGGGACGTAGTTCACGGTGGATTTTACGAGCGGGTTGGGATGATTCGAAGCGCTATCGAAGTATCTCCTGATGAGATATTTCACATAGGGTTCTATCGAGGGAAGCCTCATGTCCCTATGGAGGTCCATGTTTCTAACGAAGGATGGAGGGTCGAGCAGGCGACGGAGAAACCGATTTTGGACTCTTTGCATGCGGGCAAAGTTATGTTTGCACATATGTGCGAACGCGACGCAGCTATATGTCAAGCTCGGGTGGACGCACAACTTGTACAGTGTAAGCTTATGTGGTGACGCGGTTGCGATGACGGTGAACTATTTTCTATATTGAGTGGACTGTATATTTGCGGGTGCGTTTTCTACTATAATATTGTACTATACGAATATGTTTCCGGATCGGTGCGAAGGGCTATGGACATTATATTTGGAAAAGGGGATTTTGGCACATACCTTGTGACGTCTGCAGTAACACCTGGCTAGCCGGCTTCGACGTAGACACAAATTGTTCTTTGTCGACACTCTGTTAACACTAACAGGCACTAGTCTATATTTAAATTCAACACAAAATCATGGTAACGTCAAGCCAGCAATTTAGGGTTTTACCTAAGGTCATAATCTTGAATCAAGGTTATATGAAAGACATAGCCACAGGAGTTTGAGAGGGGTAGGGCACAGAGATTTATCTCTACTTGGGGCAGCCCGACTGGTGGAAAACCTCCACCCTACAGAAGATCACAGTCAAATGACCTAGTGTTGTGTTCCTGCAATTACTAGGGTTTCCAGAGCTCCTTTGGGGAAAGGTGGGTTCAAAGAGAGGTAGGGCACAGAGATATTTCTTTAGAGATTTCTCTCTACTTAGGGCAGACCGGCTGGTGGAATCCCTCCACCCTACTAAGAGCATAGCCAAATAACCTTGTGTTGTATTCCTGCGGTAAGTAGGGTATACAGAGATCCTTCGGGTAGGGGTGTTCAAGTTTAGCAAAGCAGTAGTGATATCTTTGGTATTACAAGCATCTCAATGCTACGGTAGCCGTTAATCATCAGACGGGCCGTATGCTTGTTTGCTATCTTTGTAGTATAAAATAATAAATGTTTAATACACGGTTTGGTAGGACTATCTCTACCAGGTCTATAACCGGTACAGTGACTCTCTTTTAGATTATCATGTTTCAGGATCAGCCAGTGTACAGCGAACAGCAGCTGCAGCTTGCAGGCCGGCATGACATTGGCGGCCGGTGATGGATTTCCGATCTTTCGGTAGTCGGTGTTGCTTTTTCATAATCAGGGTACAGTGCTGTATATTTGCAGTGCAACTATAAAACCGTTTTATTACCATCGTATCTACTAGGCATACATGAAGATAATATAATCATATAGTTCTATCTTGATTCACACAGTCGTCACGCATGTTGATTGGTAATCTCAGATTATACATACTCTTTTGATGTCAACTCTGATCTGTTTGGTTTATGTTGTGTTTGAATTACTTTAGATTCGGAATGCCAGTTTTATTTGTTCAGATTGAATTGTGTCATATTTTATTATTCCGTGAATATCGCTTGAAGAAGTAACATGTCTAGTTATCTGACATAACTTTTGTATTTTATATAAATTTCATAATGATTACGTTTCATCAAAAATAAATTCTAAATGTTTAAGTTAAAATAAATAGTTTTCTAATCAGTACAGTGTCTTTTTGGTTTGAAAGTGATCTCATTAGCCACATCTACCATTCAAGAACGCCGAATAATTAATCCTCAGTATAATTCACTTTGATTTAGTTGCTTCTAATTCTATTCAAATAGTTTTCGATATTCGATTATTTGAATCATACATTGATTAATTCCTGCAGCCCTTCTCACTATATAGGCAAACTCCTTATGCAATTTCATAAAACGCATGCGTTAACATAAGATTCTATGACAACAAACTCCACAATGAAAATAAACTAAAATTCCAAATATTATTATTAAGTAATTATTAACGCTTCACAATGTAAGCGACAAAATATTAAAAATTTATCATAGCGTTTCATTATAGATGGAAAAACGGAACGATGAACAACGTAAAATAAATTTGACACACAAATTTATAATTAATAAACAACCTAGCAGATGCCTTCGGAATCTCTGGGGGAAAATATATTATAATGAGGACTAAATGAGAAAATAACTAAAGGTAATGTTAATATATAATGAAAATGAAAGTGATTGAAAATCAATCATTACATTTCCCCGATTCCGCGGATAGAAATTTTGACTCAGATTTTTTTAATTTACTAAATTAATAAATACTAGCTGTGCCCGCGGCCTCGCTCGCTTGGACGACAAAAAATATTGTTACCGGGATAAAAAGCATCCTATGTTACTTCTAATACCTCCAAGAATATGTGTACAAAGTTTCATGATCATCAGTTAAGAAGTTTTCGCGTGAAAGCATAACAAACAAACTTACATTCACATTTATAATATTAAACAGGATATATAGATGAGCATACCTCACAAAGTCATATAACCTTAACATACATCCTGACATACATCTTATAATATCAGCAGTCATTCAATAGGGGATAGGGTTTCACATTCAATGACACCTACTCCAGGTATATAGTACTAAGCCGAAAGACTATAATAAAGAAACTAGAACTAGAACAAATTAATAGAAAACTAAAACTACGTGTATAATAAATTATACAAATGATTTAATTTAAAATCTGTAATATGCCATTTATTTTTATGGCCATTTCTATCTTCTTAAATATATACTAAAGGTGATAGTTTTTGCACTATTTTACTTTTAATATATTTTGGTGCTAATTTAGCACTATAGTAATTGCCAGCATCGCTTTGTGTACAATTCATTCTCCAAACTATATCACCTACATCAAATTCTTAAACACTATGACGTAAATCATATCACTTAACAAATACTCGAATTAGCAATGAAATCTGTTCCTCAAATGTTTTACTTATTATAATAATGTCATCGAGATAACAAAATACTTTGTTGTCAAATTCTGAAGTAAATAATGAATCCATTGACCTTTGTAGGGTAGCAGGGGCATTCATTAATTCGAATGTCATAACTTCAAATCTATACATTCCTCTACCTGGTACATAAAATGCTGTTTATCCTTATCTGCAGGGTGTAATGGAAAGAAGTCCCTTTAATTTCATCATGCAAAAGAGGTAAAAAAAGGGCCCCGCATACAACCAAACAAATGTCAGGTTCAATAGAAAAGGTTATTTCAAGAAGGAATGTAAGAAAAAAGGTAATAAAGAAATAGTCAAGAAAAACACCAAAAAGAGAAGGAATATAAGGTATACAATAAAAGAAGAAAGTTCAGACAGTGATGACTCAGACAGTATACGTGACAGTGAAAGTGAATGTTATGGTCAGGAACAGGTACATTCTTTATTACATAATTATTTATGTACACAAAATAAGTATGATATATTGTTAAATAATAAATATACATTAAGATTTTTTGTTGACTCTGGAGCATGCATAAATATTATTGATAAATATGAGTACAAAAATTTAGTAAATAATGTTTTAGGTATCAAACAGTTAAAAGGATGTAATCAAGATTATTATGCTTATGGTAGATGAATATTACCAAGTGTAGGAACCTTTAATATAACTGTATTATCACCGCAAACAAACAAAGAGATTAGGTGTGTTGATATATTTATATATGACGGACGTGGACCATTATTACTTAGTAAAACAACTTCTGAAATGTTAAGGTTATTAATTAACGCTAGGGCCTGAGACACTAAGCATTAACTTTATTGAAAAATACATGATTAAAATACGTCCAGCTGTTCAAAGTTGTGGAAAATTAAAAGACTTCAAATTAGATATACCATTAGACCCCAAAGTGACTCTAGTTGCACAATCTATCAGAAGACAGCCTTTTAATAATAGACAAATTGAACAACGACTATTCGCGACGCATAGCTTAGACAATTAATTGTATAATATAATTTGGTTTAGAATTATTCAACATGTATGTTAGCGACGCATAGCCCAATCAATTTATGGTATAATATAATTCGTCTAATAATTATTCGATACGTAATTTAAGCAATGGTCATGTTTTGATAATAGGGTTTTCATAGTGTTAGCTACGCATAGTTTAAACAATTCATTGTATAATGTAACTAGTCTTACAATTATTCAATGTGTAATATTCATGTTTAATAATAAGTTTTCATAGAATTATTTTGTGTTTTTTCTATATAATTAATGTGAAACAATTTAAGCCATACGTTTTAAAATAAGTGTAGGTAATAAACATTGTAATCAACTTAGAATACATACATACATAAATCACGCCTCTTTCCCAACGGGGTAGGCAGAGACCACGTCCTTCCACTTGCTACGATCCTGACATACAACTAGCGCTTCCTCAACATTCAACAATCTTTTCATGCATGCTCGTCGGTTTAGAGTACTCTGGACCTGACCTTTCTTCAAAACATCCCCGATGTATTCGTGGAATGTTCGTCTAGACCTTCCTCTTCCAACGTTCCCAATTACACTCATCTTATAAATCTGTCTAGTCAATCTTCTTTCATTCAACTTCAACTTCAACTCGTCAGATCGCAATCGGCAGACGTCAATCGCTATCAGGAAGCTTCAAGAAGCATTAAGACTCCAGAAACCCTGCAAGAAGACACTATAGTGTTAAGGGTAGTGAAAATCATTGTAAATAGTAATGCTGAATCATCGTGTACTCTGAAGAATATACGTGGCTTGAGTTTAGCAGGAAGTCTTCATTATTTTACCTACCAGCGCCCAGTCCACCGTGAGTTTAGAGCCGAAGCACCGTGCCCAAGAAATCTACGCAGCTTAGCACTCCACGTCCCTCTCCGTACACTCCGTTTGCTGTTTCCCCTTCTTCACGCCCGGTAGGTTCGGGTGTGAACAGGGACGGTAGTGTGCGGGGAGAAGAGCCCACTTGGTTTGCGGGCCATCCCGCTTGCCGAGTGTGTTGCCGTCCGGTCATCTCCGTACAGGGTGATCCGTCGTGGCGCGCCGCATTATCGAGTGCGGGCCCTGTACGGTGTTAAGGTATCGGTTAAGTGTTGCGCCGCGTTCGAATGTTATTAATAGTTAGTGTTCGTATTCGTGTTCGTTTTTTGTTATCTTTCGTGAGCCGGATTGCGTGTGCGTTTTTAACGTCTCATAAAAAAATAATATGATAATGACATCATTGAAAGCGTTTCAGGGCCTAAACCATGTGTATCATCATCTCACATTGTTAAGAAAAAGGAAGTAGAAAAATATCGATTAGTGATGGACTCGAGAAGAGCCAATGAAGCAGTGCAGAGAGAGCATATGCCTTTACCAACGTTTGAAGAGCTACTTACTGATCTCAATGGCTGTAGTTATTTTTCAGAAATTGACATTAAATGGGGATAACAACAGATCGAGTTATCTGAACAGTCAAGAGTTATAACTGTCTTTAGCTGTAGTACTGGTTTAGAATGTACTTTAAAATGACATAATGATTACCAATAAATCGCTCCACAGACGCAGTTAGGATGGCTGCTTTGCGGCGTGATATAAAACACGTATTGTAATGACGTATTCTGTGACATAACACAGAAGATTTTAATAAAGTTTGAGTGTGAAGACATATACCAGCAGAGTAAAAGTCCTCTGATGAATATGAATGTTTACCAGATGTTCTATCGAACACAAAACGTCTACAAGGGCAGCCAGTTAAACCAAAATTAAAATAATAACTAGGAGAAACCAAACCAACAGCGCTAGTTCAGTTTCATAGCTTAGAAAAAAAAAATACAGTTGATGGCCACGCAGTTTTTATCAAAACGGATGCAAAACATAATGTTACAGTCTGGGTAAAAAAATAGAAAAAAACCACCATTTCCGAAATTTCAAGAATCGTCTAGAATGTGCCCAAAATATCCTGCATTTATCTTAGTGTATCGTGTAGTCATAGGTTCGACGAAGCACACATACAAAGTCTTAATAGCTTTAACTGTCAATGAACAATGTGCTATAATCCCCTCCTTTTAAAAATGATGACGTAAGTTAAGAGTTCGTGCGCGTTTGTGCTTGTCTCATTTAGGTATATAAGCGAGCCGTATCGCCAGCCACGACCGTTCTGATTTCAAAAGCGAAGAGGAAACAACAAGCGAAGTAAAAGAACTACAAGAAAACATACCAGGTGATTCTGCAAGTACTTAATTATTTTTTTTAGTTCGAATAAATGCATTGTACTACCCACAATTACAATTTTTTTATCACATAACCATGTGTAATTATTGATTATCAATAAATTTTATCTTTTAATTATATACCTTTACCTTAGTTGTTTCGTCATTTCTACATTTATTGTGTTTTTCTGTCACTTAATTTGTCTTTCATCTTTTCATTTACTTTTCATTATATTATTATAATACTCTTTAGGCGTATTATATCTTATTTATTTAATTTTTTTAATATTTATGTCTATTTTAAATTTGATTTTATTAAGAGGACTTCGATAGGCTTACTATATTCTTCAGCGTCTATGCTGCATATTTATTATCTTGGGTAACCTTAAAGTTACCCAGGAGCTTATTTATATCGACCCCTACCCTATGTCGATATATTTTACTGTAGCATCTTGGATGTGAAGATTTGAATGCCTGAAGTGGAGTAATAACTGTTAGTATGTATTTATATGAATTGAATAATTATTGGGGTTATAGAGCGGTTGACTACTCATTAAATAAGCCTTAGGTCACAAGTATTTGTTTATTGTTATAGAGCGGGTAATAACTCTTAAAATAAGCCAAGATTTCGAGCGGAAGAAAAAACTCGTTAAATAAGCCTAGGCCATGTTAATGAGCAACTTTTGGAGTAGGCGTCATTGAATGTGAACCCTATCCCCTACCGAATGGGTGGTGATATTATGAGAAGTTGTATGTTGTGATGTATGTTAAGGATGTATGAATTTTTGAAGTATGCTCATATATATTTATTTATCTATCTGTCTAAATTTTTCTTAGGCGAATAATTTTTCCGGGGAAAAGGGGAAATGTAATGATTGTTTATCAATCATTTTTATCTTTAATTATATATATTTAACTTAGTTCATTCATCATTACTTTATTTATCGTGTTTTCGGTCGCTTTCCGAAGGCATCTTTAGTTCTTTAGGTAATTTATTATTTTAATATTGTAATACAAACTTCTTTTACGTTCATATTTATAAATTAAGAAGGCGATATACAAACATAGAATTTATTGGCTAGAAGAACCTTTTAAAATATATAACGATACTAAAAATAATTGAAATATGACATTATTCGGGATGACTGACCGATCAGACGTCTGTGACTGAACACATACAGTCTTTTATATATTTTTAAAATTTTATTTATATTTCTTATTCTACTTTATTATTTGGAGTCACACTACCTATCTGGAGACTGTACAAAAAGTTATTTTGCTACTGCAAGAAATCCCGTGCATTGTAATCGGTATTCGAAGGAGTTGATACTATACACCTAAAATGGTAAAGAGCCAACAATTATTATTAAACTAATGGAAAACCTGGCGGACGAATTTATTCAAGCTGGCATGGCGATGCAGCTATACAAATAGGAGCGGATTAAATATCTAAGCTTGTTACCAAATTCATATACCTACACACAAGCATCTCAAGACGGATTTTACAAGCAGCCCTGGTCCGGATATACGAGCCCCGATGCAAAATGTTCTTCGTCTTCGAAATTTTCTCTGTGAGATTTTTTCTAACTTCATTATTTTTGTATATCTATATAATATATTAAGCTGTTCTACTATCGTATACTATACTATACATGTCGCGTTACTTATGCCATTTTTGAATTATGAACCAATAAACTATTTTAGCTTTTTAAATTTATCCATATCCTGTTTTAAATTCGAAGAAGATATAAGCAAAATAGTTCGTCTAATTGTTAATCGATGCAAAAGAGTTCGTCTATCGGTGAGTTAAATAAGATTATTCCTTCTTTGTACAATTATGCTGCATAATTTAAATTTGTAAAAGTAATTCTGTGTCATTTGTCAAGTGAGACAATATAAATTCTGAAAATCTCAGTTTTTTTCATTAGTTTTCAAATAACAATGAGTCGTGGCAAACCAGTGTGTGAAGAGCGTGGCAAATCAAGTTACCAAATATCTAAAGACTTGATACTTCCCAGGTCTACAGTCTAATCTATCATTCAGCACTATAAAAAGAATAGAACGACTTCTTGTTTGAAAAAACTGGTCGACCACGCTTCACAAGTGCAGTAGAAAACAGAATCCTGAAGAAAATTATCAAAAATAATCGTCGTGCTCGAGCTGGAGGACTCACGGTGCAATGGAAGGACATGATTCACAAAGACGTCTCAGTTGATACTGTAATGATTGTTTTATCAATCATTTTTTGTCTTTTTATTATATATGTTTATTTCACCTATTTGATTCCTCATTAATTCATTTATTGTGTTTTCGGTTGCTTTCCGAAGGCATCATATCTTTAGTTCATTTATTATTTTAAATATTGTATAACAAACTTCTTTTACGTTCGTACATATATATATAAGTAGGTCGTATACTATTATTGTATTTTTGTTTGAAGAATCTTTTAAATTTAAAATATAGAAGGACACGAAAATAATTGACGGGGTGATTCATTCTGACTTATGGTGGCAGATGGATCTCTAAAGAAAAACGTACAATCTTAAATTAGATTTGTATAAGTTAATTTATATCTACTATTCTATTTATTGTTTTGACTCGCACATATTTATCTGGGAGTCTATAAAACTTATTTTGTTACAACAAGAGTCCTCTCGAATTATAACCGGTATTCGAAGGAGTTGAAACCTTTTACTCGAAATTATGAAACGAATGGAAAAACTGGCATTCATTCATGCTGGCTTGAGGATGCAGTTATAAAAATTGGAACAGAATGGAGTTCTAGTTAAACACAAGCTTCTCACGACGGAATTTTATTAGCAGCTCTGTTACGGATTTATTCAAAACGTGGACTATTTCTTACTAGTGAAGGTTTTGCTATTATTATTAGACTATAAAAAGGTACTCTGTTTTTTTTATATCTCATTTAATGTTAATGCCTTCGGAATACACTTATTAATCTATTTCGAATTTCATTCCATAACCTTTAAATATTTATTTTCCGATATTTATATCTATTTCAACTGTCCACGTGACAATATTTATATGTATTTAATGATCTGTAAATTTTTGTCTACACTAACTAGCCAAAAAAAGAGAATAATCCCTTGCAAAGCCTATGTACCTGAGTGGTGTGCACATGCACATACAGTGAATTGATTGTATGAAAAGTTTAAGAAGGCTTCAGGACTCTTTATACAAATCGACCAAATAAACCATATAATTAATCTAAAACTTCCTACAAAGGACAATTTTAGATGATTTGAATTCATCTTTTACAAAACTAAACCATCAAATCGAAACTTTAAAACTATTAACATCTAAGTTGAAGATATATCACCACACGATATTTACAATTACGCTTTTATTGTTGAATGGTAGATAATATTACAATAACATAAAAACAAGATATTATATAATAATATGTAATGAAGAATTATAAATAATCAATAAGCCATTTCTTTTTCATTAAACGCGGGTGAAACCGCGCGGCACTGTTAGTATCAGTAGCCAAAGAAAACACATTTAAAAGCAATAATCACAAAAAATTGTCAAGCTAATCGAAAATTAACAATTATTATTAAATATTCGTAAGAATAAGAGGTTACAAGCAATGTGCGATATTTTACAAAACATGTTGTAGAATACATACGAGTATGTAAGTACCTATTTGAATAGCAATTTCGGAAGTATGTTTATCCTTTTCTGACAACAAAGTTACCACCTCACGCTATCATTTCCTATTCATTTTGTTCCAACTACACAAAATTACGATCAAAGTTGTTGATAATAATATTGGTGCCGTTTTAAGATTGAGTGTATGACGCGTCTATTTATAAAATGTCATTGATACATCTCCACTTTACGTGTAAGGTACCATATCATAAGTATTATTGTGTTCCTTTTTTTTATCACTTTGTCGGCGTGATTATATATGTATATACTCATGCCAAATTACAGCTTTCTAGTACTAAGAATCTCTGAGCGGATAGACAAACGGGCGAACATGGGGAAAATGCAAGGGTTCCTTTTCGACTACGGAACCCTAAAAAGAGCCAGCATAAAAGTTTACTACCCAACGAATAAACACATTAATAAAATAAAACAATATTGGAAATTATACAATTTAGATGCCATAAGAGCAGGTATAGGAAAAAACTACACCCAGATTCTTATCATGATTTACTTTATAATATCCCACAAGATAACTACTCGGATGAACTTGTAAATATGCTGGATTCAAAGCTGGAAGGCACAGGAAGCCAGATACACAGTCAAGTAAAGAGAATTAGCATTACTTGTCTTGATAAACTGGGTTTTCACTAAGCATTTACAAACCGATAAGGTACGTAATTTACTTTAAAATAATAAGTAAATAATATCAAACCGAATTTACCGCCAAAACAGAAACTTCAGAAACTTAATAAAAAGGTACAGACAGTCCTACAGAAAACGCGAGAAAAAGCAATTCTACAATTGATTTTTAACAGAGTATTAATATGTCTATGAACCTGATCGTAATCCCTTACACAATAACCCAAGTATTATTTATTTTTTTAATATAACACAACAATTAGTTTATATAAATTTCTCTTACAAAAGACCTGTACATAATAAAGCTATATAAAAAGTTTAGTAGATTGCACAAAGCAAAACTGATGTTTATCCCTGACTATATGGTAAAATCAATATGAAGATTTGTACTTATAATGAATGAAGCATGAACAGCCCGTTACATATTCTTTAAAGGGAGAATTGCGTTAATTTTATTTCATGTTTTTTTTTTTTTTAAATACAACTTATATTTCTCTGTAGTCTAGCATGTATGCACCTCAATATTGATAATTGATTTATTACTTTCTATAGTAACAAAAGATCCATACACGATTGACAAATCTTGGTAAAAAAAGTAACTTGGTAAATATTTAAGAATTTGTTTACAGGGAAATTAACATTTAGAAAGCAATACCATAACGTCAAAAATGGAACTCTGAAAACTTGCCATTTATACCTATACCTACTCTGTTAACAGCTCTAATACAAAGTTTCATTTTGCTATTCAACAGTTTGGTACTAAGTATCTCCAAAATTTAATCTGTGGTCTGCTCAAACTGCAATTCCATATAATCAGATAGTATTAACTCCGTAAAAGCCATAAAGGCTCCAGGGCCCCTCAGGCTAACAGTGTAGTCAGTTCGAAAAAAAAAAAAAAAACTTGGGGGTGAGCGCTTAAGGCACTCGGCCAATAAGACTAATTTGAAATCTACACTATAAATACATACTTATCACACAGAAGAATGATAATACTTATTCCAACACTTTGTATAGATGACTCAATTAAGTTAAAGTAGGTAATAAGTTTCATACAAACACACCTCAGTAGTTGGACCCCTAGATTCTTACCTACAAAGGAGTGAAGGATATGCTCAACTGTTTGTCCTCTTTAATAAAAACATTTTATTATATGTACATGTAGGCAATCTTTATATTTTATAATCCTACCCATTATATTGTCATTTCACGTCATTGAACTTTTAATGTTTAGTTTTTTTTTACTCATATCAATTTCAGTGATACCTTTCACTTTCCCATAGAATCTATTTAAATTTTATAAATTGTCCCTTAAAGTACTTATAAGTATAAATGTTAAAATATTGTTGGGCATTAGACTAGGCTTTACAGGTTTTATATTTGCTCTGTTTTGATTGTTCTTGGATAAACCACAAAAAAAAGACAACAACAATAAGATAACAACGAAAAAACAACATTAAGACAATTAATACAATCACACCAGTATCCATTTTTTTATATATGAAAGTTGTAATTTCATTCAAATACCACAAAGCCTAACCACCAATTATCTTTTTCTTTAAATCACAAGATATAAAGACAACCAAGCAACAATACAATGAACACAAGCACACAACATACAATATGAATGACGTTGTCAGGAAAAAACAAGCTCTAGTAATTAGGAATAATAAAAATTCAACAAACAAATACTATCACAGAACAATTTCCAACCATATTAATATTGTTCTTTAAAATAATGTCCACAATACTTTTATGAACAACACTTCTTTAACAAAGTAAATCCCAAAAAAATAATTAATACAATGTCGAAACCATAAATCAATCTTATTATATTTTTAAGCAGTTCTTCTTCAGCATATGGTTATGTTTTAGTACAGGTATTTTTATTATAATATTTATAAAGACTTACTGGCCAACATATTGGCAAAAACCAGACAGACCAACTTCAAAAGCAAACCAAGGAAATAAACTGCAACAGATTTACCACAACACAGAATAGCAATGTAAAATGTTATTGCGGATAGGCAAATGATTTAAGCATTTTGCTAAAGAAGCACATGTCACTGTTACAAACATTTTTTCTTTTGATACTAAGCACCGGCAATCCTACACTTGTTTTGTTCCTTCAAACCCCATACAACTTATGGTAGCTTTGCTAACACCAGTTGCAGAAACTAAAAAAGTAAGTGAACCCTCATCGCACTTACAAGAAATCTGATAATTGGACAAACAATAATTGTAATGAAAATGAACAATTTCGCCTTGAGGTTATTATACAACCGCGTAACTTTGAAGACACTCATTAGCAGGATTCTTTCCCAGTTTGCAAATATTTATTCACATCATGTTCTATTTTACCCGAACTTATTGATTTCACAATTACTTTCCTACTACTTACTCAATGACTCATCACAAGCGTAGACCCAAAAAACATCTACAAAAATAACTCCAATATAACAAATGACAAAACAGAAATTCTATTCTTTGGTCGTTTTTGAAATGACGAATGTCAAATACTTCTTTTTTATTTCGGCATGTACCTTTTACTTTACACTATGCAACCAATCCTCTTTATTGAACATTAATTTGGATATTGAAAAAGTTTGACTTTTGAGTCTTTTGCCGCCTTTCGATTTGTTTAATCGATATGTAGTACTGAATCGATCCAGTGTATCGATACTTCAATCTAGAGAATCGCGTTTCGAACCACAAAATTATTTGCAATTATTTAAATGTACCAAAATACATATAAAAGAAATCACAATTTCCACTTTATTTCTTCAAAACTCGCCAGCCTGCTGTATTTGCTGTGTAGGTACTCTTCGCCCCTCCTTAATGGAGAAAGAAATAATAAAAAAGTTACCTACTTTTCTCATTAAAGATATTATTACAACAATGAATAAAATAGTGCATAATTTTTGCGCAACAAATAGCAAATTATTGTAGACATAATTATTTATTCTGCAGTCGATTATCAGTTGTTCCTATTATTGTTGCCACTGACAATTGATGGCCAATGTTATCGGAACTAACTAATCGAACTAACTTTTTGCCTACATTCCAAGTTACGACGTGAATAATGAAAGTTCCGACTACGATTACAACAAGACACATAGTCAAGACAGACAGACAGTCAATCAAGGCGGTTAAGACGAACAACACGAACAACGGACTCCAATTAGTTTTTTAGCTTAAAATGCGAGTTTTTTTTTTCGATCTGACTTTAGCCATAAGGGTTCAGGAGCCTTGTTCGGCTTTTACAGCTTCACCGGACTTGGGGGCGAGCGCTTAAGGCACTCAGCCACGAAAGTTTTGCAATTAAAATGCGAGAGTGTACGTGTTTATATATTTCGATGATTTGTTTTAATTTTTTTGATGTTGTAAGAGTTTATAAGTAACTAAATACTACGCGAGTACACATAATTCACGGTGCAATTTATCAGTAAAAAAATTAGCCAATAAGTATGGCTTAGTTAAAAATAAAGACGCCTCAATATACCGTATCAGATGTTTCATACTATCATATAGCGTGACGACATCATGCAACCATACATAGAACTCGGTGTCAAAGAAGCGCCTGCGATAATTGAATAGCAAATATTTTATTGATTGCAGTTTATCTCTCTCACTGAGTGAAGATTATTTAGTACAATAAGGCACATGTATCTGCAACATCGCGTACTAAGTGGGCGTGCCCTATGTGTATTATTATTCTAAATGAAAGCTATGCAGGTTTATGCAGTCCTGTTTCACTGCGACCAATGAGATCTATTGTGATCGCCCCACACTATTAAAGCTCCCCAGCTAGTCCTATAGCCTTGATGTACTGCCGGACTTTTTTGGCCGAGAGCAACTGAATCTCTTCCGCGAGCAGCACGTACTTGACCAAAATCCGGTTGCGTTTAGATTTTAGTAGGTCACATTCACATAAGAGATGCTTTGGCGTTTCGTCCGCACTTTCGTAGAATCTGGAATCTATTGTCCCTGGACACCGGTGTTGGACATAATATGTTTAACAACAGTGTCCAGTGAGTATTCAAAAATTTCAAATTCAATATTTATTTATTACGCATTTCAGGTTTACATTACAAATTGTACAGTGACTTCCAAACTAGGCGGAGCCTGTATCTTGGAAGCCAAAATACGATTTAACAAATTATTTTAACACAAAACATCTCTAATGATCGTACGGGGTTTTTTTATTGGTAAATTTTTGCTTAACCACTTGAAAAGAAGATGTTTAGTAACAACTATTGACGAGAAGAACAACTAAAGAAGATGTTTAGTAACAACTAGACTGTCAATTAGACGGCAAAGTATGAAACCGTGAACTCCAACTAAACCTAACCGAGCATTTCGGTATCTATTTTGTGACGTTTATATAGAATGCTTAGGAAATTTTATGAATGGCGTGAAAACCTCAAAATTACAAAAATTAGAGTCGGAGTCCGAGTCGAACGAGCACGATCGCATTATCCGAACTTTTGTCATACTTAGCCTATAAAGAATTTGGCATTTTGTCATAAAACCAAACTATATCACATGAAATGCCGCTAAAATTATATAGTATATATGTATATATTATATCATAAAATAATATATACACACATATACATTTAATTTATTTATTTATTTCCGGCTACTCTTAGTTTCGTCTCGGAATCCGAGACATTCACAAAGTTTAAACACGTTACACGTTTATATCGCTTCGCGTCGCACGTTTTATCGCCGTTTTTCATGCACGAAATTCCACGCGGACGAAGTCGCAGGCACAGCTTGTTATAATATATTTATAATTAAACAACCAATTTAATTTAAAAGTAATGCAATTTAATGGTGTAACATATCAATTCTTTTTTATATTTATTACATTGAAAAAATATCAAATTGAATACAATTAAAATGTATTTTTTTTTAATATATATAGTCTATCCACCATAAATGCCGCAGAAGGGAACGCAAGGGCTGGCGTCTTGAGATTGTAAAGCTTCTGGTTCTGTGTTACTCGCAGCAATGGGCGTTGCTGAAGCAAAAGCAAGGATGGCCCACACTATCATCATTGTGTACTTTAACTGAAATGGAAAACACAAAACTGTAGTTATGTAGGTATCATGGTATCCTTGAGATGTTGGTGAAGGAATACACCGTGATGAAACGATAGTATGATTATAAGACTCTTTTGAGTGCTCGCAACCGTCCCGTACGCTTGCGTTCTTTTTCGACGTAGTCAAGGCCTTCGATAAGGTCTGGCACGCCGGACTGGTCCACAAGCTACACCAGTTAGAAGTCCCGGATAGGTTAGTTCACATAGTCCGCGATTACCTCACAGACCGTTCCTTCTGCTACCGTGTGGAAGGTGAGCTCTCTAGCTCTCACCCGGTTCGCTCAGGAGTTCCACAGGGCTCCATTCTCGCGCCTAGTTTATTTAACCTTTACGTCAGCGACCTTCCTCGACTCCGCGGGGTCGAGGTAGGGCTCTATGCTGACGATACTGTCATCTACGCTTCACGTAGGAACAGATCTCATCTCGCAGCCACCGTCCAGCGAGCCGTGACCACTCTCGGGAAGTGGTTCCGTACATGGCGAATCGCTAATAATCTCGAAAAGAGCGCCGCGATTATGTTCGATCCGAATAAGAGGCCATTGCCAAAGACGCTCAAACCTCTTAAGCTTTTCCGTAGGGAAATCTCATGGGCCACCCGGGCTAAATACCTGGGTGTCACCCTCGATAACAGACTTAAATTTAATACACATGTCAGTATAGTTCGGAATAGGGCCGTCATGGTCCTATCCCGCTTGCGGCCCTTGCTTAGCTCGGTAAGCAAAATGTCCAGGTGGCATAAGCTTACACTATACAAGGCATGTGTAAGACCTATTTTAACATATTGTTGCGCCGCGTTCGCTCATATGTCGAAAAGTAACTTTGCCCGCTTGCAAAGAGTTCAAAATCGGTTCTTACGTCACCTTTTAGATCCGCCGCCTTATGTACGTAACGCAGATCTCCATAAAGATATGGAACTGCCGTCCATAGAGTCTTATGTAACATATCTCTCTAGGAGATATTTTGATTCAGCGATGAATCACCCTAACGAGTTAGTTAGGAACGCCGCGAATTACACACCGAGTGTAATTACAGACATTAAATTCCGGTACAAACGTAGGCCGCGAAATCTCTTTATCGATCCCGATGACGATATCGAGAAAAAGAATCAATTTTACGCGTCCGACCCCATTCAAACAGCGTGTCTGCGCCCACGCCCGCGAAATCACCGTTCCCTTCGCAGGGGACGGACGGTGAACTTCGTTCCCGCACACCCGCCACGTCCACCGTCTCCTGCGGCCACTCAAGCCTAGACCCGATCCTCCGGCATGGAGCCCTTGAGTCTAGCAGCCGCTCGCGCGATTCAGTGACACTGCATTCACTAGCTACCTACATACATGCATTACACTTTTTACAGACATGCACTACACTTAGGTACATAGGTTCTGTAAGGGACCCTTTTTTTCTTTTTTTGAAGCTAGTTAGTCTAGATCAAAAATTTACAGATTACTAAATACATATATACTTGTCTCTTACCCTCCTCCCAGAGGATAGCGACATGTATATATGTATAGTTAGTTAGATAGTGTGCTAGGGCATTAGTCAGTTCGCGACTTATTTGCAAGACGCGCAACAGTCCGAGCCGAGGTTCGGCCACTTTGGCACCCTCAGATCGAAAAAAAAAAAAAAAAAAAATAGAATGCTCGCAAAACTAGAAGTTGAAAATCTTTCGCCAAGTCACTACCAATGTGTTCCGACAGCTGCAATGGACAGCCAAATCCAATTCCGTGTCTACGGCTACATCGTCACTTAACATCAGGTGAGTTTGTAATCATACGCTGTCATATGTATTGACAAGATGAAGGGACTTTATTGCTAACAAACATCAATTCATTTAATTTACTTGAAATGTCAAAATTTTAAATTTATTCAGTGTTGATTTAAAAGTTTACTTTAATTTACTAAATATATCTTACCTAAATTAGATAATCAAATATTACGAAGGCACGCAACTTTTGTATTTTTTAGGTATATATCTATATTTTTAACTAATTTAAAATTTTATAACATCTACTATCACTATGTAATCGATATCAATCAGGCAAATGAAAAGAATATTCCTCCAGGTATCATCTCCTTGGATATTTCTAATGAAATGAGATGAGATTTAAACTAACGAAATGCTATACGAAGTAAAATAAAACTTAAACTTAACGTGTGATTTGAACCGGTAAGATACGATTACACCGTAGTAACCGACATAGATATATAATCTATATTCCACTTAACAGACATTTTCATAAAAATTTAAAAACAAAATAATATTTCTACTTACAGAGTTCATGTTGGCAGTTCTTGTAGAATTGTGTTGTAAGTAGATCAATTTTCGGTTTATATATACTTTTTCTTAGCTGAAAATGCCTATAAAATGTTAAAATTAATTATACCGAAATTAATTATTATTAGAAAAAACGCACCGAACCGTCCAACCGTTTCATAATATATTCTTATTAGGAACTAACTTGTTGCAGCGACTTCGCGCTCTTGACATTGCTATTGATGCAGTCGTTTAATTGTTGACTCGTTCCTCCTAAGCCTAATTATATATTTTAACATCGTGAATTTCAGAGGTTCTCTTATTCCGTTCAACATTTTTTTAAAGAAAACGTATTTACTTTTCTAAGTTATACACATATACGTACATACGTACATTTCAACTATATTTCGATGATACAGAAATAATTAAAAATTGTAGGTAGAGATATACAGATGATATTCCGCATGAGAGACTCCTTACTGAAGGTCACAACTATAATTTGTCATGCTTGGCTAATGTTATGAAAATATTTCCGTAATTAAAAATAAGTGTTATTTAAATTTTTATATACCTAATTGACACAATCGAAGATTGTGGAAATATTTATAGGACTTCAATGATGTGAGAGAACGGAGCTTACTGGGTTCTTTCAATCGTGAATATGCTGGGTTGTGTTATTACATAACGTGTAGAGAGATTTGAGCAGGTCGGCATGACAGCGTCGACTGGCTATGGATTGTAGGTCCCTCGGTGCTCGCCGATGTTGTTGTATGACACTGTACCTACTTGCCATCAGGTAAAGAGCCATCACTTTGCAGTGCTATGATAAAAAAAAGTCATTTTACCACAAATTTCGTTTGAATTGTTTCTAATTCCATCTTAAAAGAAGTTCGACTGGTGATAACACCTAGACTTAGACTGTCAGCAGTCTGCGTAGCCCGAATACTGCGATAGTTTGGCCATATCGCAAGAGGGAGTTCAAACAATCTGGAAAAGCAGCTGTTGACAGGGAAGGTCGAGGGAAAGCGGTCGAGAGAAAGATGCACAAAACGGTCATCGGGTCAAATTAGTTTTTTAATAAGTAAGGAATAGTTTTCGTTTTCGATGAAATTAACGAGAAATAATGTTAAAGTTCAAAGCGCTAATACCTAGTGTACCTGCTCGCTAAGTAAAAATGAGACAAGTTTTTTTATTAATTTTTCGCGTACCTCTTCACTATAATTATATTATATACTTTCATATGCATTTAGTAAAAAACTGTTAATTTGACATTACAAATAGACACTTCAGTCTCATGAAATGGTAGATGTGGCTAATGGGATCACTTTCAAACCAAAATGACGCTTAAGGACTGATTAGAAAAATATTTATTTTAAGTTAAACATTTTGAATTTATTTTAAATGAAACGTTAACATTATGAATTATATATAAAATACAAGAGTTATGTCAGATAACTAGACATGTTTCTTTTTCAAAATATTTTCACGGAATTAAAATATGACATACACTTTTTTATATATCATTCCAAATTCTTAAAGTAATTCAATACATAAACCAAAGAGATCAGAGTTACCATGAAAAGAGTATGTATACTCTGAGATTACTATTCAACACAGTCTACCTACGTCTTTGTGCGAAAGCCGAATTGACAGGGAAATACGGAGTCGGAGCACAGAATATACGACGTTGCAGCATCTGTTAATACTCGGAGCAATTTAGTATCTCTTTATGTTTATACACATTTTGAGCATAAAAAGTTGCCGGACAGTGAGAATTTTGCTTTCTTTATAAACTTCAACGGTCGGATATCTGTATGGCCTTCTAAGCATAACCTTAAGAATAGAACGTTGCGCTCTTTCAACTTTAATTATCACAGATTTAGCGGCACTTCCGCAGGAACTAATACAATAAGTTATTAGTGTGACTCACAAAGTGCATTGTATACGGACCTTAACATATCTAAATCAGCGGTATATCTTAGTTTTTTCACGACATGTATTATTTTTCGTAGGCGACCCGATATTTGTTCGATATGTTTTTTAAATGTAAGATTTTGCTCCACCAACATTCCGAGATACTTTATAATGTCTGTTTTCATGATGTACTCACAGTGAGTACATGATGAGTGAGTACATCATGTACCCACAGTGAGTACCCTCACTAAGATTCGTAGCTTGTTCCTGCTGAGTATCAGAGCCTCTCCAGCTCTACGCTTCTTAAATGCCCTGATAAGCTCTTTGGAATGATGTTAACCTGACAGAATATACCAGAATTTTATAGCTTCTTGGGTCTTGGTTTGGATTGGTTGGGTCAATCGAACCAGGCTTTTTGGGATACCACAGAATAGTTCAGGGCCAATCTGTTTTCCAAAGCTCCGGCTTTTACAAGCTTGTCCGCAGACTCATTGCCTGTGATTCTTGCATGCCCCGAGACCCCTCGCAGGAATAGTTTGATATTTTAAACCAGACTGTTCAGTATTACCACACAATTGGCCACAATATTAGCAGTCCTATGAAATGTCAATATCTGGTTAGCAAGCAAGTCGACTCCAATGGTTGCTGCTAACTGATGCCCTATGGTAAACAGTGCGTAGTCATTGCGGTATTCCGGTACACATTGTACTTCCACGTTATTTTCGCGTGCATGTTGATCAATTACATCTAATTTGCTTTCAATATTAAGTATATATAGCTTTCAATATAAGTCGAATCTGAATCCAGTGCCAAGAGAGCGGCCTGGATATCCGATTGAATATAAATCGTATGGTTAACATAGGCCTTTTGCAGATTGATATCGGCACGCTCAAGTATACCGTACACTTCCGCTTGGAAAATGGATGTGAAACAACCAAGGATCAAATTTACCTTAAGGTTATTAAGGTTTAATTTTTGTTACTCAAAATTGGGTCTCTCCCCATATATTACACAGCCTACGTTATGTCCAGATTCGGACCCGTTGGTGTACCATAGACGACTACCTGCTTTCCACGTTATCTCACCGTTAATCTAGGAGCCCCGCGCAGGAAACTACAGTTTTTTTTTATTAGTTTCGGAAGTCGTCATATCTGATATCATTCCCAAAACTGGTGTTTCTATTACTATTATTGAGGATCTCAAGGACAGGGATAACCATTTCACCTTCCCCTGGAAGTATATTCTGTTCCCTGTCTGTATTGTAATATGAACAAAAGCTGACAATGGCAATAATCTCCGTAACAGAAGTCATAAAAAGCTGATAGCGGGTAAAGTACATCTTCCTCCGATTCCTCAATTCAAAAAACAGCAAACAAGTTTGGACAATTTTGACACCACTCTATCTGTGCAGCAAGGTTTGCAAAATGCTAACTCTAAGCACTCAGCGATTAAAAAAGAACTCAACGAATCTAACAGCAGAAATCCTGCGCAGGACAGAAGAAATTTATCTCCCAGATACAGTCAAAATGTCGGCTGAAATCGCAAAGATAAGTAATATTGAAAGCAAATATGTAATTGATTAGCAAGCACGCGAAAATAACTTGGAAGTACAATGTGTACCGGAATACCGCAATGACTACGCACTGTCTACCATAGGGCATCAGTTAGCAGCAACCATTGGAGTCGACTTGCTTGCTAACCAGATATTGATATTTCATAGGACTGCTAAACTTAACTTGATAGTGAAACTAGCATTAGCATTAGATCAAGTTTTGGCATCTGTGAAGTTCTATAACAAAAACTATGATAAGAATAAATTGTGCACATCCTATATGGAATTGATGGTAAGAAGCAGGCAATCTTCGTCACAGAGCATCTGCAGTCTGCTAATAAAAAACTACATGCACCAATTATCGCCCTGTTCACGTGTGTTGTTAGTCGGCGTCTTCAACTTAGGTCTGGTATAGACAATATTTTTATGTGGCGGCTAAGGTTATGCGTCACAACTCACACGGCTCGTTCGCGCCACTACACCTATAGTCATAGACCCGAGCTGAGTGTGGAATTATTATAATTTTCTTTATCTCCCAAACTATAAGTCCAAATAACATGTTATAAAGGGCAAAGTTTACCTCCATAATTTAGTCTTGATAATGAAGTAAATTTCGTTCATAAGGATTAATATGCCATGCCTAATAATAATGATGCTCTTAAATCATTTTTCCAATCCAATTAAAAAATCACAAAATACCTTATTGTGGCTTATGTATAGGCATATGGTATCGCGGATTTTTTTAGAAGTACTAAGAAGCAATGTTTTTGTAAAACATTGTATTTACTTAGCACTAACCATCACGCTAGCGTACGCAGTTTAATCAGTTTGGGTTCGCGGTGTTATACAACTTATTTAAAAAAAATCATTAATAGGCTAGCTGTGAAGTGTAGCCTAATTCTAGATAGTTTATACTATTCCACGTGATTCTGGCAATCAATAAGAAGAATTTATCGAATCCGACTGGTAGTTCCAGAGATTAGCATGTTTAAACAAACAAACAAAAAACTCTTCGCTTTATTATATTAGTATAGATAGTACCTATAGATTAGTAAAGATAGAATGCCTCTAACAATATACTACTCTGTCAAAAAAGTACCGGGTAAAGATCAATAACACCCAAAATGTTAGTTAGGTGCCACGAAGTGTTAATTTGAGTTTAAGAAAAAGAAAGAAGTCGGCCGGAGCCATATCTGGTGAATAATGTGGTTGTTTGATGGTATTTGTTGAGTTTTTTGTCAAAAATTCGTTCACAATGATGGCGCAAGGCGAAGGCGCATTATCGTGGTGCAAAATACAATAATTTTCTTTTCATAAATCTGACCTTTTTCGTCGAATTTACTCTCTTAAACGCCGCATAACGCTCAAATAACATACTATATTTACCGTTTGACCTTTCGGTAAGAATTCTGAGTAGACAAAACCGCGATAGTCGAAGAAAACTAGAGTTAAATATTATATACTTTTTTTTTCTTTATAAGTTTTTCCTTTGGCCACATTCTCATAACACGCTAAGCCTAGTGAGAGGACTGGCTTTCAAGTGTATCTGCAGGAACACACCTATTAGTGCTTGGCGACAGATTTTCAACTTGAGGATGGTAGCCTAGCCAGGCGGCCATTAGAAAAAGCCCTACAACCATGCAAAAACATTATTAATCTGCTACCCGTGCGAAGTCGAGGCGGGTTGCTAGTAAGATATATTTCGTTACATAAAGTAACACACGATAATGGTGAATCAATCCGGAAAAAATACGCTTTTGGGGTGCTTAAATGGCTAACGCTGAGTAAACCAAAAGATATTTATCAATTGTATATTTTAAAAAGACCTACAAAAACTCAATGATAGCATATGTCTATCTTCTAAGGATCACCCACAATAAGCATTTTTTTGTCTTTAAAATAACCGAAAACTACCGCCTTGGGTGATGGGTAAGAGCGAAAGCGTTTTGCGCGTACACTCGTCTGACGACATTTTAATGAAGATACTTAAGTTAAATTATACTGTATATCAATTAAAAAAAAAAACTAATAATTACTCTATAGTCCACGTGAGCGGAACCGCGGGCACAACTAGTATATTAATAAATACGATACTAATTCCAATTTGCAATTACGATTTATTTTGTTATTACTTGTTGCGATACTGAACGAACTTTCGCGTTTTCTGATTTGCAAAATCTTGTAACAATTATGCACATACCTACCCCGAAAAATACTCATTTTTCCCCTTTAAATATTTAATCACGCACATAATGATTCATCAAACTTTAATGAAAGATTCTTTATTTTTGTAAATTTTTTATTGGAAATGTTTCTTCGCCTAGTGCGTGAACGTCGGCTTAAATATCATTTGATCTAAACTAACTATACATATACACATGTTTCTTCCCCCTGGGAGGAGGGAAGGAACATGTGTATGTGTATTTAGTGTTCTGAAGTTTTTTGTCTAAACTAGGCAAAAATAGAAAAAAAAGGTCCCTTACAGAACCTATGTACCTGTGTGTTATGCATGTGTGTACAATGCAGTGTCATGTGTCACTGTGAAAGCTAGTGAATGTACAATCACTGTATCGCGCGAGCAGCTGCTTGGCTCATGGCTCCATACCGATGGATCGGACCTAGGCTTGAATTGCCGCAGAGGGCGGTCGTGGCGGGTGTGCGGGAGCGAAGTTAACCGTACGTCCCCTGCGCAGGGAACGGTGGTTTCGCGGGCGTGGGCGCGAGCACGCATATGTTGCGGGAGTGGACGCGTAAAACTTGTTAGCTTTCTCGATGTCGTCGTCGGGATCGACAAAGAGATTTCGCGGACGGCGTTTATAACGTTTGGCAACCGGGATCGAGTTGACTGGGACGAAGTTCACGGTGGATTTTACGAGCGGGTTGGGATGATTCGAAGCGCTATCGAAGTATCTCCTGATGAGATATTTCACATAGGCGTCTATCGAGGGAAGCCTCATGTCCCTGTGGAGGTCCATGTTTCTAACGAAGGCTGGAGGGTCGAGCAGGCGACGGAGAAACCGATTTTGGACTCTTTGCATGCGGGCAAAGTTATGTTTGGACATATGTGCGAACGCGACGCAGGTATATGTCAAGCTCGGGTGGACGCACATCTTGTACAGTGTAAGCTTATGTCTTAAGGACATTTTGCTTACCGAACTGAGCAAGGGTCGCTAGCGTGAAAGGATCCAGACGGCCCTATTCCGAACTATAGTAACGTGTGCGTTGAAGTTAAGCTTCGAGGGTGACACCCAGATATTTAGTTTTGGTGGCCCAAGGGATATTCCTACCGAATAATGAGAGGGGTCCTACCGTGCGTGGTAGTTTACATGTATGCGGTTCGAACATAATCACGGCGCTCTTTGCCGGATTAATAGCTATTCGCCACGTTCGAAACCACACCCCGAGAGTGGTTACGGCACATTGGACTGCGCAGGCGAGATTTTTTATGTGTCTGTATGACGCGTATATAACTGTGTCGTCAGCGTAGAGTCCTACCTCGACCCCGGGGGCTTCGGGAGGTCGCTGACGTACAGATTGAAAAGGCAAGGCGCCAGAATAGACCTTGCGGGACGCCTGAGCGTATCGGGTGGGCGGTACATAGTAATTCTTCCACTCGGTAGTGGAAAGTGCGGTCGAGATACCGAAAGTCGCAGCAGACTGGGAGAAGCGCGCCATTAAGCGCTATGGCTCGAGAACTGGAGAGACCGCCGAAATCGCAGAACATATATTCTGTTTTGGTTCTGCTGATTTTCATACCAACATTTTCCAGCTTCTGTTGCCATTTCTCCAATCTACTCTGGATCCCAGGTCCATCTTCACCGACAAGAACAATGACATCGGCAAATAGCATGCACCAAGGTGCCTCCTCCTGTATGTCCAACGTAAGAGCGTCCATAATCAACAGGAAGAGGTAAGGACTTAAAGCCGATCCCTGGTGCAAACCTACAGCCACACTGAACTCGTCAGTATTGCCAGCAGCCGACCGGACGTAGGTACGAGATTAACTCTACATACTTCCCGGGCAAACCTTTCTCTTTCAAGGCCCACCACAGCACATCCCGAGGTACCCTGTCATACGCTTTCTCCAGATCAATGAACACCATGTGCAAGTTCTTGTGCACGTCTGTATTTTTCGCACAATTGGCGTAGTGCAAAAGTGGCGTCCATTGTTCCTCGACCTGGCATAAACCCAAACTGGTTTGGAGTAATCTCACTCTCCTCTCGCAGTCTTTTGTCTATTACTTTCTCCCATACCTTCATACTATGTGACATGAGCTTTATCCCTCGATAGTTGTTGCAGTCCTGTACATCACCTTTATTCTTGAAGATGGGCACTAGTGAACTGTTGCACCATTCTTGTGGGATCTCGCCTTCCTGCAACAGTTTATTAAAGAATAAAGTCAGCCACATACATCCATCTTCTTTTAAACACTTCCATACTTCTACTGGTATATCATCGGGGCCCATAGCCTTTCCATGTTTCATACCTTGGACTGCCTTTCTTACTTCATCCATACTGATTTCCCTTACCAAACCCATATTTACTTGTACTTCTTCGAGCACACCATTCCATTTATTCTCTTCGTTCATTAGCTTTTCAAAATAAACCTTCCACCGTTCTTTTACTTCGTCATCTTTGGACAGGACCTTACCAACGTCGTCTTTCATACATTTTATGTGGATTATATCTTTTGTTCTCCTTTCTCGTGCTTTTGTAATCCGATAGAGCTCCTTCTGGCCTCTAGGGCTGTCCATTGAGTCATACAACTTCTCCTGCGCTTTAGCCCTCGAAACTGCTACCGCCTTTTTTGCCTTTCTCTTCCATTGTTTATAAATCTCCTTCTTATCTTCTTTCAAACTACCATTCTCGTTTCCTACACCCTGCCATTCTTTAAACGCAATTTTCTTTTCTTTCAGCATCTTTTGCACGTCTTCATTCCACCACCATGTGTCCTTTTCTATCATACCTTTCCCTTTCGACTCTCCAAACACATCTTTTGCTACTCTCCTTATACACTCCGCCATCTCTTCCCAACATTCATTCACAGATTTTCCTTCCATACCATCTATTTCAATCATTTTATCTACCACTTGACTCTTAAACTTACTGGCACATTCCTCTTTTTCTATCATACGCCATCTGGTTTTGGGCGGGGGCCGTTCCTTGTTCTTACTGGACGAGACACTGACTTTAACCTCCATTATAATGAGTGTATGTTGTGGGACTAAGTCTTCATCTGGAAGCACTTTACAGTTTTTGACACTTTTAAGACTGTTTCGTCTAACTAGCAAGTAGTCGATTTGTGTCGTGTGGCGGCCACTTTTATAGGTTATTACATGCTCATTTTGTTTTTCGAACCACGTATTTGTTATTGCCAGGTCGAAGGCCGAAGCAGCTTGCAGCAGTGTCTCGCCATCAGTGTTACGGTCTCCGTATCCCCAACCGCCATGCACTCTCTCATACCCAACCTTCTGTCTTCCTACATGTCCGTTAAAATCACCCCCCACATACACTTCTTCGCTATCTTGTACATCCAACATCACACGGTCAAAGTCCTTCCAAAACTTCTCTTTTACATTATCCTCACACCCTGACTGGGGTGCACACACACTAACTATATTAACCACCAAATTCTCCACAATCACTTTAATAGCTATCACTCTATCACTTACTCTTCATCCACCACACATCCACCACACATTCTTTCAACTGACTATCCAAAACTATACCCACACAATTTCGCTTGCCATCGCTTCCACAGTAATCAAATTTATATCCTTCTCCTATCTCTCTAGCCTTCGCACCCTTCCACTTCGTCTCTTGCAGACACGCTACGTTCACTCGTCGCCTTTTTAAAACATCTGCTAGTTCCTTTCCTCTTCCAGTCATCGTACCTACATTCCAGCTTGCACACCTCAATCTACATTCTCGCACACTCCGAGCTTGCATCTTACGTCGTACCCGTCCGTTCTGTTGCGACAACCCTTGTCCATTTCCCACAGAAGCCGGGTGCTGCCCCTGCGCGTCGCCTGTGGGGTACGCCCTAGCCCTATCGCGCATCGTATCATTTTTACTCATGTTGCGATAAGATTCGGCAAAGTTTAACAGTCGGCCGCCAGCCTGACACCAACCCTCCTTGGAAATGCTTTTGTTGGTGGTTTACCCGTTTTGTTTTTTATAATCAACTTGTAAAATGTATACTTGGAGAAGTAATTTTGTACAAATTCCATTGAAAATTACTTAAAGCCCCTCTCCAAGACTGCAATATTGTAACGAGCAACTACAAAACCCTAAATTACGCGTGGACTGGCACACACTTAGCAATTATTATTTTTCAAATACCAACTTCTAGCTAACAGGATTATTAGTCCACCATCTATCATCCCTGTTACGGTGTTTAGATGTTTTAGGGGAAATATATATATATATATATATATATATATATAAAACTAAAAATAATGAATATAACTAATGCTTTATAAAAAAAAACAATAGTAAGATGTGGTTTTCGTAAGCCCAAAGTCCTTAATTACAGCAGTATATTCAATATTCTTGTCGAAGCTCCTGATTACTGGCGTCAACTTTATTTTTACGGATAGTAATTCTTCTTGTTTTACTTAAATATTTGAGGTATTAGTTGAAAATTTTATCGGCATTGATTTCAATAAATTTAGTATCTTCTTTCTGCGTGTAGTCTTAATAATGTCATTAGTCAGTAGTTTCTTAATAATGTCATTTCGAGTTGTATTTCCAATTCCCTTAATATTACCAAGGACTTATGTAGTTTCCGAAGAAAAAAAAAATGTCTACCGATGTCTACCTAATCATCTGGTTTAAGTTTTTATGCAAGCAACTCTGAATTGAATTCACTTAACACAATTTCACAATTTTACCATTCAAAAAGGTTCCATATTCAGATATTCTCCAAAATAATTGTTTTAATCAATTATATTTTTGCTAAGACCTTCATCATAAAAAAATAAAAATATTGTAAAAAAGATAATGCATATTATATTTTGATATTTTCCGTTAAGTGAAGGTGGTGTAATTGTTAAAATACGAAATATATAAATTTAATAATATCCTTTAATTATAACCAAATATCTTGTGCCACCAGTAAATATACCTAAAATAAAATAAAAATAGTCAGTTTAGACAAGCATTAGATAGACAACGTTTCTCTTGTGATAAAATTTTAGACGAGTTTAAATCGTGTTTATCTCTAAACAACGCCAAAAAACTTTGGAATATATATATTTTTAAACAAGTGTTCAACCCGATTTTAACTTTTTAATAATACGACCGCTAGTTATCGGTTATAAACGTTTTTGTAATAGAGCATTTTAACACTTGTTTTACAAGGATTTATATCTTAGAGACTGCTTAGTAAAACTTGTGTTCAACTAGTATTTATTTTTGGTTTGTAATAAGACCGAAACAGTTCACTTGTTTGTTCACGTGTTACAGGTGGACACAGAAAATATGAGTACCCCAGCGGCGGATACAATTGGTAACACCTGAGACGTTAGTAAAACACAGTACCTATAATGGGTGACTTGTTTATCGCAGGGAAAATAATATAAGTAAAAGTTGTACGGACATCGTATCGATTGAAGTGAGTTCGAATCCCTGCAAAGAGCTCGAGCTTTCGGTGAAGGAAAATATCGTGAGGAAACCATAGCATGGTGATAGGATGTTTTCGAATGCCCGCCTGGCTAGCTACCACCTTCAAATTGAAAATCTGTCATCAAGCAGCAATAGGTGTATTCTGGCAGCAGCAATTGAGAGCCAGTCCTCCCTAGGCTTAATATGTTACCATCTTGGACCATATCGTCCCTTAAGTTCAGGTGAGAGTGTGGCCACAACGCTACACTTATAACGATAAAGTAAAAGCTATTTAATTTAGACCCTAAAAATGTGCTTATAAAAGTTAAAAGTAAGCTCATATTAGCTGTAGGATTCAAGCCCACAATTTATAACGTAGCGTTGATTATCTGCTATTCCCTGCTAGAGGTATTCTCTTACTTTTATGTTCAAATTCCCTCACATAATTGACTTAGGCCATTAGCATTCGTAATGATCATGGTAACGTCAAGCCAGCAATTTAGGGTTTTACCTAAGGTCATAATCTTGAAACAAGGTTATATGAAAGACATAGCCACATGAGTTTGAGAGGGGTAGGGCACAGAGATTTATCTCTACTTGGGGCAGCCCGACTGGTGGAAAACCTCCACCCTACAGAAGATCACAGTCAAATGACCTAGTGTTGTGTTCCTGCAATTACTAGGGTTTCCAGAGCTCCTTTTGGGAAAGGTGGGTTCAAAGAGAGGTAGGGCACAGAGATATTTCTTTAGAGATTTCTCTCTACTTGGGGCAGCTCAGCTGGTGGAATCCTTCCACCCTACTAAGAGCATAGCCAAATAACCTTGTGTTGTATTCCTGCGGTAAGTAGGATATACAGAGATTATATACAGAGATTATACAAGTTGCTCTAGCCAAACTGCAAGCCTCTGGCTTGCGTAAAGAAAGATCATTATGACGTTTGCGAAAAGATTTTAACCAGTCAATGCCTGCCATTTGGTTCACAACCCATGACTATGGCATTTTAATTTTGTTTATAACTGCCATTTCATATGCAACTTTTCGACAGTCTTTTGTTGTTAACCCGTAAAACATAAGAGCGCAATTTTTACAGTATTCGGTAAGTGCTTGTTCTTGCTCATCCGTGAAAACTTTGTTAATGTCATAATACGGCACAAGTCTTACATTTTCAATGTTTGTGGACGTCTTTGTTTTAGCTGCATAACGTTGCAGCGTTGAAAATGGAATTTTGTTTTCCTTGGCCACGGCACGTATCGTTTTTCCCGCCCTAATTTCTAGGAGAGCTTCTTTCATATCCTTTTCGGTGTGATTGCCTATTTTCCTACATAATAGACGTTACCTTGGCATTCTGTAAAAAATAATATTGTGAAAAATATGGACTTTATGATCATCTTCGATCGTATTTAGACACACTTATTTACCAGTACCAGCAGGTGTTCAAAGTGTACACAGTGGGTCGACTCACTGTGCCCATTTTGGAAGTGACCCACTATGCACCAACCACGCCATTTTAAATTTATAACGCAATAACAAAAACTTCTACTCTGCTGGCAGTCTCTTATTTCTGTCAAATGAAATCTTAATAATCACTCGTTACGTCGATATGATAACTCAGTAGATAAAATGAATAGCTACGGAAGAAGAAAACAATAAAACTTACGTGATTTTTTTACTTTTGCTGTCTTAAAACAGAAATTCACTTTTATAGCGTACAATACACTCACGAACAGCGCACTGACTACAGTGGTGACGGTCACACGAGAGCACGAATCGAGTGTGAAAGGGACGCAGCTATACCCCTACTCCTTATGTTCAATATGGTGCTGACTCAGTGTACCCACATGACCCACTGTTGCCACAACGACCCTACCTATTTGAATAGCAATTTCGGAAGTATGTTTATTCTTTTCTGACAACAAAGTAACGTAGACACAAAATTACGATCAAAGTTGTTGATAATAATATTGATGCCGTTTTAAAATTGAGTGTATGACGCGTCTATTTATAAAATGTCATTGATACATCTCCACTTTACGTGTAAGGTACCATCATAAGTATTATTGTGTTCCTTTTTTTAACACTTTGTCGTGCGTGATTATATATGTATATACCCATGCCAAATTACAGCTTTCTAGTACTAAGAATCTCTGAGCGGATAGACAAACGGGCAAACATGGGGAAAATGCAAGGATTTCTTTTCGACTACGGAACCCTAAAAAGAGCCAGCATAAAAGTTTACTACCCAACGAATAAACACATTAATAAAACAAAACAATATTGGAAATTATACAATTTAGATGCCATAAGAGCAGGTATAGGAAAAAACTACACCCAGATTCTTCTCATGATTTACTTTATAATATCCCACACAAGATAACTACTCGGATGAACTTGTAAACATGCTGGATTCAAAGCTGGAAGGCACAGGAAGCCAGATACACAGTCAAGTAAAGAGAATTAGCATTACTTGTCTTGATAAACTGGGTTTTCACTAAGCATTTACAAACCGATAAGGTACGTAATTTACTTTAAAATAATAAGTAAATAATATCAAACCGAATTTACCGCCAAAACAGAATCTTCAGAAACTTAATAAAAAGGTACAGACAGTCCTACAGAAAACGCGAGAAAAAGTAATTCTACAATTGATTTTTAACAGAGTATTAATATGCCTATGAACCTGCTTGTAATCCCTTACACAATAACCCAAGTATTATTTATTTTTTGAATATGACACAACAATTAGTTTATATAAATTTCTCTTACAAAAGGCCTGTACATAATAAGTTTATATGAAAAGCTTAGTAGATTGTACAAAGCAAAACTGATGTTATCCCTGACTATATGGTAAAATCAATATGAAGATTTGTAATTATAATGAATGAAGCATAAATAGAATTGCCTTAATTTTATTTAATGATTTTTTGTTTTAAATACACCTTATATTTCTCTTTAGTCCAGCGTGTATGCACCTCAATATTGTTAATTGATTTATTACTTTCTATACATAGTAACAAAAGATCCTTACATGATTGACAAATCTTGGTAGAAAAGTAACTTGGTAAATATTTAAGAATTTGTTTGCAGGGAAATTACCATTTAGAAAGCAATACCATGATGTCAACAATACCATGACATCAACAAGAGAGCTCTGAAAACATTGGCATTTATACCTATACCTACTCTGTTAACAGCTCTAATACAAAGTTTTATTTTGTTATTCATCAGTTTGGTACTAAGTATCTCTAATGTTAATCTGTGATCTGCTCAAACTGCAATTCCATATATTCAGATAGTATTAACTCAATAAAAAAATTCATGCTCATTCATTCAAATTTTATGCTATAGACAAGGTTTTGGATGCAGCATCTTTTATCTTTCTTATTATGACAGAATATTTAATAGTACTACTAATAATTATTAGTACTCTAAACATCAATGGAAATATCAATGTGGTCTTGCATTTCATCATAACTTGTTTCTTTATTATATTGTCACGTAGCTTTTATCTACAAATTTCAAGTTTTTTTCTTTTGGAACTGTCTATACTAATAGCCATAAGGGCCCTGAAGCCTCGAACGGCTTTTACAGATTCACCCGGGCTTGGGGGCGAGCCTTTAAGGCACTCAGCCAACAATACTAATTTGAAATCTACATTATAAATACATACTTATCACACAAAATAATGATAATACTTATTCTAACACTTTGTATAGATGACTCAATTAAGTTAAAGTAGGTAATAAGTTTCATCCAAACACACCTCAGTAGTTTGACTACTAGATTCTTACCTACAAAGGAGTTAAGGATATGCTCAACTGTTGGTCCTCTTTAATAAAAACATTTTATAATATGTACATGTAGGCAATCTTTATATTTTATAATCATACCCATTATATTGTCATTTCACGTCGTTGAACTTTTAATGTTTAGTTTTCTTTCTACTCATATCAATTTCAGTGATACCTTTCACTTTCCCATGGAATCTATTTAAATTTTATAAATTGTCCCTTAAAGTACTTATAAGTATAAATGTTAAAATATTGTTGGGCATTAGACTAGGCTTTACAGGTTTTATATTTGCTCTGTTTTGATTGTTCTTGGATAAACCACAAAAAAAAGACAACAACAATAAGATAACAACGAAAAAACAACATTAAGACAATTAATACAATCACACCAGTATCCATTTTTTTATATATGAAAGTTGTAATTTCATTCAAATACCATAAAGCCTAACCACCAATTATCTTTTTCTTTAAATCACAAGATATAAAGACAACCAAGCAACAATACAATGTACACAAGCACACAACATACAATATGAATGACGTTGTCAGGAAACATCAAGCTCTAGTAATTAGGAATAATAAAAATTCAACAAACAAATACTATCACAGGACAATTTTCAACCATATTAATATTGTTCTTTAAAATAATGTCCACAATACTTTTATGAACAACACTTCTTAAACAAAGTAAATCCCAAAAAAATAATTAATACAATGTCGAAACCATAAATCAATCTTATTATATTTTTAAGCAGTTCTTCTTCAGCATATGGTTATGTTTTTTAGTACAGGTATTTTTATTATAATATTTATAAAGACTTACTGGCCAACATATTGGCAAAAACCAGACAGACCAACTTCAAAAGCAAACCAAGGAAATAAACTGCAACAGATTTACCACAACACAGAATAGCAATGTAAAATGTTATTGCGGATAGGCAAATGATTTAAGCATTTTGCTAAAGAAGCACATGTCACTGTTACAAACATTTTTTCTTTTGATACTAAGCACCGGCAATCCTACACTTGTTTTGTTCCTTCAAACCCCATACAACTTATGGTAGCTTTGCTAACACCAGTTGCAGAAACTGAAAAAGTAAGTGAACCCTCATCGCACTTACAAGAAATCTGATAATTGGACAAACAATTATTGTAATGAAAATGAACAATTTCGCCTTGAGGTTATTATACAACCGCGTAACTTTGAAGACACTCATTAGCAGGATTCTTTCCCAGTTTGCAAATATTTATTCACATCATGTTCTATTTTACCCGAACTTATTGATTTCACAATTACTTTCCTACTATTTACTCAATGACTCATCACAAGCGTAGACCCAAAAAACATCTACAAAAATAACTCCAATATAACAAATGACAAAACAGAAATTCTATTCTTTGGTCGTTTTTGAAATGACGAATGTCAAATACTTCTTTTTTATTTCGGCATGTACCTTTTACTTTACACTATGCAACCAATCCTCTTTATTGAACATTAATTTGGATATTGAAAAAGTTTGACTTTTGAGTCTTTTGCCGCCTTTCGATTTGTTTAATCGATATGTAGTACTGAATCGATCCAGTGTATCGATACTTCAATCTAGAGAATCGCGTTTCGAACCACAAAATTACGAGTATTTGCAATTATTTAAATGTACCAAAATACATATAAAAGAAATCACAATTTCCACTTTATTTCTTAAAAACTCGCCAGCCTGCTGTATTTGCTGTGTAGGTACTCTTCGCCCCTCCTTAATGGAGAAAGAAATAATAAAAAAGTTACCTACTTTTCTCATTAAAGATATTATTACAACAATGAATAAAATAGAACATTATTTTTGCGCAACAAATAGCAAATTATTGTAGACATAATTATTTACTCTGCAGTCGATTATCAGTTGTTCCTATTATTGTTGCCACTGACAATTGATGGCCAATGTTATCGAAACTAACTAATCGAACTAACTTTTTGCCTACATTCCAAGTTACGACGTGAATAATGAAAGTTCCGACTACGATTACAACAAGACACATACTCAAGACAGACAGACAGTCAATCAAGGCGGTTAAGACGAACAACACGAACAACGGACTCCAATTAGTTTTTTAGATTAAAATGCGAGTTTTTTTTTTTCGATCTGACTTTAGCCATAAGGTCTCAGGAGCCTCGAACGGCTTTTACAGCTTCACCGGACTTGGGAGCGAGCGCTTAAGGCACTCAGCCACGAAAGTTTTGCAATTAAAATGCGAGAGTGTACGTGTTTATATATTTCGATGATTTGTTTTAATTTTTTTGATGTTGTAAGAGTTTATAAGTAACTAAATACTACGCGAGTACACATAATTCACGGTGCAATTTATCAGTAAAAAAATTAGCCAATAAGTATGGCTTAGTTAAAAATAAAGACTCACTTGCGCATGGCGACGCCTCAATATACCATATCAGATGTTTCATACTATCATATAGCGTGACGACGTCATGCAACCATACATAGAACTCGGTGTCAAAGAAGCGCCTGCGATAATTGAATAGCAAATATTTTATTGATTGCAGTTTATCTCTCTCACTGAGTGAAGATTATTTAGTACAATAAGGCACATGTATCTGCAACATCGCGTACTAAGTGGGCGTGCCCTATGTGTATTATTATTCTAAATGAAAGCTATGCAGGTTTATGCAGTCCTGTTTCACTGCGACCAATGAGATCTATTGTGATCGCCCCACACTATTAAAGCTCCCCAGCTAGTCCTATAGCCTTGATGTACTGCCGGACTTTTTTGGCCGAGAGCAACTGAATCTCTTCCGCGAGCAGCACGTACTTGACCAAAATCCGGTTGCGTTTAGATTTTAGTAGGTCACATTCACATAAGAGATGCTTTGGCGTTTCGTCCGCACTTTCGTAGAATCTGGAATCTATTGTCCCTGGACGCCGGTGTTGGACATAATATGTTTAACAACAGTGTCCAGTGAGTATTCAAAAATTTCAAATTCAATATTTATTTATTACGCATTTCAGGTTTACATTACAAATTGTACAGTGACTTCCAAACTAGGCGGAGCCTGTATGTATCTTGGAAGCCAAAATACGGTTTAACAAATTTTTTTAACACAAAACATCTCTAATGATCGTACGAGTTTTTTTTTTATTGGTAAAATTTTGCTTAACCACTTGAAAAGAAGATGTTTAGTAACAACTACTGAAGCTAGACTGTCAATTAGACGGCAAAGTATGAAATCGTGAACTCCAACCAAACCTAACCGAGCATTTCGGTATCTATTTTGTGACGTAAATTATATAGAATGCTTAGGAAATTTTATGAATGGCGTAAAAACCTCAAAATTACAAAAATTAGAGTCGGAGTCCGAGTCGAACGAGCACGATCGCATTATCCGAACTCTTGTCATACTTAGCCTATACAGAATTTGGCATTTTACCATAAAACCAAACTATATCACAGGAAATGCCGCTAAAATTATATAGTATATATATATATATATATATTTTATATCATAAAATAATATATACACACATATACATTTAATTTATTTATTTATTTCCGGCTACTCTTAGTTTCGTCTCGGAATCCGAGACATTCACAAAGTTTAAACACGTTACACGTTTATATCGCTTCGCGTCGCACGTTTTATCGCCGTTTTTCATGCACGAAATTCCACGCGGACGAAGTCGCAGGCACAGCTTGTTATAATATATTTATAATTAAACAACCAATTTAATTTAAAAGTAATGCAATTTAATGGTGTAACATATCAATTCTTTTTTATATTTATTACATTGAAAAAATATCAAATTGAACACAATTAAAATGTATTTTTTTAAAATATATATAGTCTATCGACCTTAAATGCCGCAGAAGGGCATGCAAGGGCTGGCGTCTTGAGATTGTAAAGCTTCTGGTTCTGTTTTACTCGCAGCTGAAGCAAAAGCAAGGATGGCCCACACTATCATCATTATGTACTTTAACTGAAATGGAAAACACAAAACTTTAGTTATGTAGGTATCATGGTATCCTTGAGATGTTGGTGAAGGAATACATCGTGATGAAACGATAGTATGATTATAAGACTCTTTTGAGTGCTCGCAAAACTAGAAGTTGAAAATCTTTTGCCAACTCACTACCAATGTGTTCCGACAGATGCAATGGACAGCCAAATCCAATTCCGTGTCTACGGCTACATCGTCACTTAACATCAGGTGAGTTTCTAATCATACGCTGTCATATGTATTGACAAGATGAAGGGACTTTATTGCTAACCAACATCAATTCATTTAATTTACTTGAAATGTCAAAATTTTAAATTTATTCAGTGTTGATTTAAAAGTTTACTTTAATTTACTAAATATATCTTACCTAAATTAGATAATCAAATATTACGAAGGCACGCAACTTTTGTATTTTTTAGGTATATATCTATATTTTTAACTAATTTAAAATTTTATAACATCTACTATCACTATGTAATCGATATCAATCAGGCAAATGAAAACAATATTCCTCCAGGTATCATCTCCTTGGATATTTCTAATGAAATGAGATGAGATTTAAACTAATGAAATGCCATACGAAGTAAAATAAAACTTAAACTTAACGTGTGATTTGAACCGGTAAGATACGATTACACCGTAGTAACCGACATAGATATATAATCTATATTCCACTTAACAGACATTTTCATAAAAATATAAACATTTAAAAACAAAATAATATTTCTACTTACAGAGTTCATGTTGGCAGTTCTTGCAGAATTGTGTTGTAAGTAGATCAATTTTCGGTTTATATATACTTTTTCTTAGCTGAAAATGCCTATAAAATGTTAAAATTAATTATACCGAAATTAATTATTATTAGAAAAAACGCACCGAACCGTCCAACCGTTTCATAATATATTCTTATTAGGAACTAACTTGTTGCAGCGACTTCGCGCTCTTGACATTGCTATTGATGCAGTCGTTTAATTGTTTACTCGTTCCTCCTAAGCCTAATTATATATTTTAACATCGTGAATTTCAGAGGTTCTCTTATTCCGTTCAACATTTTTTTAAAGAAAACGTATTTACTTTTCTAAGTTATACGCATATACGTACATACGTACATTTCAACTATATTTCGATGATACAGAAATAATTAAAAATTGTAGGTAGAGATATACAGATGATATTCCGCATGAGAGATTCCTTACAGAAGGTCACAACTATAATTTGTCATGCTTGGCTAATGTTATGAAAATATTTCCGTAATTAAAAATAAGTGTTATTTAAATTTTTATATACCTAATTGACACAATCGAAGATTGTGGAAATATTTAGAGGACTTCAATGATGTGAGAGAACGGAGCTTACTGGGTTCTTTCAATCGTGAATATGCTGGGTTGTGTTATTACATAACGTGTAGAGAGATTTGAGCAGGTCGGCATGACAGCGTCGACTGGCTATGGATTGTAGATCCCTCGGTGCTCGCCGATGTTGTTGTATGACACTGTACCTACTTGCCATCAGGTAAAGAGCCATCACTTTGCAGTGCTATGATAAAAAAAAGTCATTTTACCACAAATTTCGTTTGAATTGTTTCTAATTCCATCTTAAAAGAAGTTCGACTGGTGATAACACCTAGACTTAGACTGTCAGCAGTCTGCGTAGCCCGAATACTGCGATAGTTTGGCCATATCGCAAGAGGGAGTTCAAACAATTTGGAAAAGCAGCTGTTGACAGGGAAGATCGAGGGAAAGCGGTCGAGAGAAAGATGCACAAAACGGTCATCGGGTCAAATTAGTTTTTTAATAAGTAAGGAATAGTTTTCGTTTTCGATGAAATTAACGAGAAATAATGTTAAAGTTCAAAGCGCTAATACCTAGTGTACCTGCTCGCTAAGTAAAAATGAGACAAGTTTTTTTATTAATTTTTCGCGTACCTCTTCACTATAATTATATTATATACTTTCAAATGCATTTAGTAAAAAACTGTTAATTTGACATTACAAATAGACACTTCAGTCTCATGAAATGGTAGATGTGGCTAATGGGATCACTTTCAAACCAAAATGACGCTTAAGGACTGATTAGAAAAATATTTATTTTAAGTTAAACATTTTGAATTTATTTTAAATGAAACGTTAACATTATGAATTATATATAAAATACAAGAGTTATGTCAGATAACTA
Source organism: Saturnia pavonia (assembly GCA_947532125.1). Taxonomy (NCBI): domain Eukaryota; kingdom Metazoa; phylum Arthropoda; class Insecta; order Lepidoptera; family Saturniidae; genus Saturnia; species Saturnia pavonia. The sequence goes on from OX383922.1 coordinate 3,726,789, forward strand.
GACATGTTTCTTTTTCAAAATATTTTCACGGAATTAAAATATGACATACACTTTTTTATATATCATTCCAAATTCTTAAAGTAATTCAATACATAAACCAAAGAGATCAGAGTTACCATGAAAAGAGTATGTATACTCTGAGATTACTAATCAACACAGTCTACCTACGTCTTTGTGCGAAAGCCGAATTGACAGGGAAATACGGAGTCGGAGCACAGAATATACGACGTTGCAGCATCTGTTAATACTCGGAGCAATTTAGTATCTCTTTATGTTTACATATTATGTCACATTTTGAGCATAAAAAGTTGCCGGACAGTGAGAATTTTGCTTTCTTTATAAACTTCAACGGTCGGATATCTGTATGGCCTTCTAAGCATAACCTTAAGAATAGAACGTTGCGCTCTTTCAACTTTAATTATCACAGATTTAGCGGCACTTCCCCAGGAACTAATACAATAAGTTATTAGTGACTCACAAAGTGCATAGTATACGGACCTTAGCATATCTAAATCAGCGGTATATCTTAGTTTTTTCACGACATGTATTATTTTTCGTAGGCGACCCGATATTTGTTCGATATGTTTTTTAAAAGTAAGATTTTGCTCCACCAACATTCCGAGATACTTTATAATGTCTGTTTTCATGATGTACTCACAGTGAGTACATGATGAGTGAGTACATCATGTACCCACAGTGAGTACCCTCACTAAGATTCGTAGCTTGTTCCTGCTGAGTATCAGAGCCTCTCCAGCTCTACGCTTCTTAAATGCCCTGATAAGCTCTTTGGAATGATGTTAACCTGACAGAATATACCAGAATTTTATAGCTTCTTGGGTCTTGGTTTGGATTGGTTGGGTCAATCGAACCAGGCTTTTTGGGATACCACAGAATAGTTCAGGGCCAATCTGTTTTCCAAAGCTCCGGCTTTTACAAGCTTGTCCGCAGACTCATTGCCTGTGATTCTTGCATGTCCCGAGACCCCTCGCAGGAATAGTTTGATATTTTAAACCAGACTGTTCAGCATTACCACACAATTGGCCACAATATTAGCAGTCCTATGAAATGTCAATATCTGGTTAGCAAGCAAGTCGACTCCAGTGGTTGCTGCTAACTGATGCCCTATGGTAAACAGTGCGTAGTCATTGCGGTATTCCGGTACACATTGTACTTCCACGTTATTTTCGCGTGCATGTTGATCAATTACATCTAATTTGCTTTCAATATTAAGTATATATAGCTTTCAATATAAGTCGAATCTGAATCCAGTGCCAAGAGAGCGGCCTGGATATCCGATTGAATATAAATCGTATGGTTAACATAGGCCTTTTGCAGATTGATATCGGCACGCTCAAGTATACCGTACACTTCCGCTTGGAAAATGGAGGTGAAACAACCAAGGTTCAAATTTACCTTAAGGTTATTAAGGTTTAATTTTTGTTACTCAAAATTGGGTCTCTCCCCATATATTACACAGCCTACGTTATGTCCAGATTCGGACCCGTTGGTGTACCATAGACGACTACCTGCTTTCCACGTTATCTCACCGTTAATCTAGGAGCCCCGCGCAGGAAACTACAGTTTTTTTTTATTAGTTTCGGAAGTCGTCATATCTGATATCATTCCCAAAACTGGTGTTTCTATTACTATTATTGAGGATCTCAAGGACAGGGATAACCATTTCACCTTCCCCTGGAAGTACATTCTGTTCCCTGTCTGTATTGTAATATGAACAAAAGCTGACAATGGCAATAATCTCCGTAACAGAAGTCATAAAAAGCTGATAGCGGGTAAAGTACATCTTCCTCCGATTCCTCAATTCAAAAAACAGCAAACAAGTTTGGACAATTTTGACACCACTCTATCTGTGCAGCAAGGTTTGCAAAATGCTAACTCTAAGCACTCAGCGATTAAAAAAGAACTCAACGAGTCTAACAGCAGAAATCCTGCGCAGGACAGAAGAAATTTATCTCCCAGATACAGTCAAAATGTCGGCTGAAATCGCAAAGATAAGTAATATTGAAAGCAAATATGTAATTGATTAGCAAGCACGCGAAAATAACTTGGAAGTACAATCTGTAACGGAATACCGCAATGACTACGCACTGTCTACCATAGGGCATCAGTTAGCAGCAACCATTGGAGTCGACTTGCTTGCTAACCAGATATTGATATTTCATAGGACTGCTAAACTTAACTTGATAGTGAAACTAGCATTAGCATTAGATCAAGTTTTGGCATCTGTGAAGTTCTATAACAAAAACTATGATAAGAATAAATTGTGCACATCCTATATGGAATTGATGGTAAGAAGCAGGCAATCTTCGTCACAGAGCATCTGCAGTCTGCTAATAAAAAACTACATGCACCAATTATCGCCCTGTTCACGTGTGTTGTTAGTCGGCGTCTTCAACTTAGGTCTGGTATAGACAATATTTTTATGTGGCGGCTAAGGTTATGCGTCACAACTCACACGGCTCGTTCGCGCCACTACACCTATAGTCATAGACCCGAGCTGAGTGTGGAATTATTATAATTTTCTTTATCTCCCAAACTATAAGTCCAAATAACATGTTATAAAGGGCAAAGTTTACCTCCATAATTTAGTCTTGATAATGAAGTAAATTTCGTTCATAAGGATTAATATGCCATGCCTAATAATAATGATGCTCTTAAATCATTTTTCCAATCCAATTAAAAAATCACAAAATACCTTATTGTGGCTTATGTATAGGCATATGGTATCGCGGATTTTTTTAGAAGTACTAAGAAGCAATGTTTTTGTAAAACATTGTATTTACTTATCACTAACCATCACGCTAGCGCACGCAGTTTAATCAGTTTGGGTTCGCGGTGTTATACAACTTATTTAAAAAAAAACATTAATAGGCTAGCTGTGAAGTGTAGCCTAATTCTAGATAGTTTATACTATTCCACGTGATTCTGGCAATCATATATAAGAAGAATTTATCGAATCCGACTGGTAGTTCCAGAGATTAGCATGTTTAAACAAACAAACAAAAAACTCTTCGCTTTATTATATTAGTATAGATAGTACCTATAGATTAGTAAAGATAGAATGCCTCTAACAATATACAACTCTGTCAAAAAAGTACCGAGTAAAGATCAATAACACCCAAAATGTTAGTTAGGTGCCACGAAGTGTTAATTTGAGTTTAAGAAAAAGAAAGAAGTCGGCCGGAGCCATATCTGGTGAATAATGTGGTTGTTTTATGGTATTTGTTGAGTTTTTTGTCAAAAATTCGTTCACAATGATGGCCTTGTGCGAAGGCGCATTATCGTGGTGCAAAATACAATAATTTTCTTTTCATAAATCTGACCTTTTTCGTCGAATTTACTCTCTTAAACGCCGCATAACGCTCAAATAACATACTATATTTACCGTTTGACCTTTCGGTAAGAATTCTGAGTGCACAAAACCGCGATAGTCGAAGAAAACTAGAGTTAAATATACTTTTTTTTTCTTTATAAGTTTATCCTTTGGCCACATTCTCATAACACGCTAAGCCTAGTGAGAGGACTGGCTTTCAAGTGTATCTGCAGGAACACACCTATTAGTGCTTGGCGACAGATTTTCAACTTGAGGATGGTAGCCTAGCCAGGCGGCCATTAGAAAAAGCCCTACAACCATGCAAAAACATTATTAATCTGCTACCCGTGCGAAGTCGAGGCGGGTTGCTAGTAAGATATATTTCGTTACATAAAGTAACACACGATAATGGTGAATCAATCCGGAAAAAATACGCTTTTGGGGTGCTTAAATGGCTAACGCTGAGTAAACCAAAAGACATTTATCAAATTAATGTATGATACAATTGTATATTTTAAAAAGACCTACAAAAACTCAATGATAGCATATGTCTATCTTCTAAGGATCACCCACAATAAGCATTTTTTTGTCTTTAAAATAACCGAAAACTACCGCCTTGGGTGATGGGTAAGAGCGAAAGCGTTTTGCGCGTACACTCGTCTGACGACATTTTAATGAAGATACTTAAGTTAAATTATACTGTATATCAATTAAAAAAAAACTAATAATTACTCTATAGTCCACGTGAGCGGAACCGCGGGCACAACTAGTATATTAATAAATACGATACTAATTCCAATTTGCAATTACGATTTATTTTGTTATTACTTGTTGCGATACTGAACGAACTTTCGCGTTTTCTGATTTGCAAAATCTTGTAACAATTATGCACATACCTACCCCGAAAAAAACTCATTTTTCCCCTTTAAATATTTAATCACGCACATAATGATTCATCAAACTTTAATGAAAGTTTTTTTTTTGTATATTTTTTATTGGAAATGTTTCTTCGCCTAGTGCGTGAACGTCGGCTTAAATATCATTTGATCTAAACTAACTATACATATACACATGTTTCTTCCCCCTGGGAGGAGGGAAGAAACATGTGTATGTGTATTTAGTGTTCTGAAATTTTTTGTCAAAACTAGGCAAAAAAAGAAAAAAAAGGTCCCTTACAGAACCTATGTACCTGTGTGTTATGCATGTGTGTACAATGCAGTGTCATGTGTGGCTGTGAAAGCTAGTGAATGTACAATCACTGTATCGCGCGAGCGGCTGCTTGTCTCAAGGGCTCCATGCCGATGGATCGGACCTAGGCTTGAGTTGCCGCAGAGGAGGGCGGTCGTGGCGGGTGTGCGGGAGGGAAGTTAACCGTACGTCCCCTGCGGAGGGAACGGTGGTATCGCGGGCGTGGGCGCGAGCACGCATATGTTGCGGGAGCGGACGCGTAGTAATTATTAGCTTTCTCGATGTCGTCGTCGGGATCGACAAAGAGATTTCGCGGACGGCGTTTATAACGTTTGGCAACGGGGATCGAGTTGTCTGGTCGGACCTAGGCTTGAGTTGCCGCAGAGGGCGGTCGTGGCGGGTGTGCGGGAGCGAAGTTAACCGTACGTCCCCTGCGGAGAGAACGGTGGTTTCGCGGGCGTGGGCGCGAGCACGCATATGTTGCGGGAGTGGACGCGTAAAACTTGTTAGCTTTCTCGATGTCGTCGTCGGGATCGACAAAGAGATTTCGCGGACGGCGTTTATAACGTTTGGCAACCGGGATCGAGTTGACTGGGACGTAGTTCACGGTGGATTTTACGAGCGGGTTGGGATGATTCGAAGCGCTATCGAAGTATCTCCTGATGAGATATTTCACATAGGGTTCTATCGAGGGAAGCCTCATGTCCCTATGGAGGTCCATGTTTCTAACGAAGGATGGAGGGTCGAGCAGGCGACGGAGAAACCGATTTTGGACTCTTTGCATGCGGGCAAAGTTATGTTTGCACATATGTGCGAACGCGACGCAGCTATATGTCAAGCTCGGGTGGACGCACAACTTGTACAGTGTAAGCTTATGTGGTGACGCGGTTGCGATGACGGTGAACTATTTTCTATATTGAGTGGACTGTATATTTGCGGGTGCGTTTTCTACTATAATATTGTACTATACGAATATGTTTCCGGATCGGTGCGAAGGGCTATGGACATTATATTTGGAAAAGGGGATTTTGGCACATACCTTGTGACGTCTGCAGTAACACCTGGCTAGCCGGCTTCGACGTAGACACAAATTGTTCTTTGTCGACACTCTGTTAACACTAACAGGCACTAGTCTATATTTAAATTCAACACAAAATCATGGTAACGTCAAGCCAGCAATTTAGGGTTTTACCTAAGGTCATAATCTTGAATCAAGGTTATATGAAAGACATAGCCACAGGAGTTTGAGAGGGGTAGGGCACAGAGATTTATCTCTACTTGGGGCAGCCCGACTGGTGGAAAACCTCCACCCTACAGAAGATCACAGTCAAATGACCTAGTGTTGTGTTCCTGCAATTACTAGGGTTTCCAGAGCTCCTTTGGGGAAAGGTGGGTTCAAAGAGAGGTAGGGCACAGAGATATTTCTTTAGAGATTTCTCTCTACTTAGGGCAGACCGGCTGGTGGAATCCCTCCACCCTACTAAGAGCATAGCCAAATAACCTTGTGTTGTATTCCTGCGGTAAGTAGGGTATACAGAGATCCTTCGGGTAGGGGTGTTCAAGTTTAGCAAAGCAGTAGTGATATCTTTGGTATTACAAGCATCTCAATGCTACGGTAGCCGTTAATCATCAGACGGGCCGTATGCTTGTTTGCTATCTTTGTAGTATAAAATAATAAATGTTTAATACACGGTTTGGTAGGACTATCTCTACCAGGTCTATAACCGGTACAGTGACTCTCTTTTAGATTATCATGTTTCAGGATCAGCCAGTGTACAGCGAACAGCAGCTGCAGCTTGCAGGCCGGCATGACATTGGCGGCCGGTGATGGATTTCCGATCTTTCGGTAGTCGGTGTTGCTTTTTCATAATCAGGGTACAGTGCTGTATATTTGCAGTGCAACTATAAAACCGTTTTATTACCATCGTATCTACTAGGCATACATGAAGATAATATAATCATATAGTTCTATCTTGATTCACACAGTCGTCACGCATGTTGATTGGTAATCTCAGATTATACATACTCTTTTGATGTCAACTCTGATCTGTTTGGTTTATGTTGTGTTTGAATTACTTTAGATTCGGAATGCCAGTTTTATTTGTTCAGATTGAATTGTGTCATATTTTATTATTCCGTGAATATCGCTTGAAGAAGTAACATGTCTAGTTATCTGACATAACTTTTGTATTTTATATAAATTTCATAATGATTACGTTTCATCAAAAATAAATTCTAAATGTTTAAGTTAAAATAAATAGTTTTCTAATCAGTACAGTGTCTTTTTGGTTTGAAAGTGATCTCATTAGCCACATCTACCATTCAAGAACGCCGAATAATTAATCCTCAGTATAATTCACTTTGATTTAGTTGCTTCTAATTCTATTCAAATAGTTTTCGATATTCGATTATTTGAATCATACATTGATTAATTCCTGCAGCCCTTCTCACTATATAGGCAAACTCCTTATGCAATTTCATAAAACGCATGCGTTAACATAAGATTCTATGACAACAAACTCCACAATGAAAATAAACTAAAATTCCAAATATTATTATTAAGTAATTATTAACGCTTCACAATGTAAGCGACAAAATATTAAAAATTTATCATAGCGTTTCATTATAGATGGAAAAACGGAACGATGAACAACGTAAAATAAATTTGACACACAAATTTATAATTAATAAACAACCTAGCAGATGCCTTCGGAATCTCTGGGGGAAAATATATTATAATGAGGACTAAATGAGAAAATAACTAAAGGTAATGTTAATATATAATGAAAATGAAAGTGATTGAAAATCAATCATTACATTTCCCCGATTCCGCGGATAGAAATTTTGACTCAGATTTTTTTAATTTACTAAATTAATAAATACTAGCTGTGCCCGCGGCCTCGCTCGCTTGGACGACAAAAAATATTGTTACCGGGATAAAAAGCATCCTATGTTACTTCTAATACCTCCAAGAATATGTGTACAAAGTTTCATGATCATCAGTTAAGAAGTTTTCGCGTGAAAGCATAACAAACAAACTTACATTCACATTTATAATATTAAACAGGATATATAGATGAGCATACCTCACAAAGTCATATAACCTTAACATACATCCTGACATACATCTTATAATATCAGCAGTCATTCAATAGGGGATAGGGTTTCACATTCAATGACACCTACTCCAGGTATATAGTACTAAGCCGAAAGACTATAATAAAGAAACTAGAACTAGAACAAATTAATAGAAAACTAAAACTACGTGTATAATAAATTATACAAATGATTTAATTTAAAATCTGTAATATGCCATTTATTTTTATGGCCATTTCTATCTTCTTAAATATATACTAAAGGTGATAGTTTTTGCACTATTTTACTTTTAATATATTTTGGTGCTAATTTAGCACTATAGTAATTGCCAGCATCGCTTTGTGTACAATTCATTCTCCAAACTATATCACCTACATCAAATTCTTAAACACTATGACGTAAATCATATCACTTAACAAATACTCGAATTAGCAATGAAATCTGTTCCTCAAATGTTTTACTTATTATAATAATGTCATCGAGATAACAAAATACTTTGTTGTCAAATTCTGAAGTAAATAATGAATCCATTGACCTTTGTAGGGTAGCAGGGGCATTCATTAATTCGAATGTCATAACTTCAAATCTATACATTCCTCTACCTGGTACATAAAATGCTGTTTATCCTTATCTGCAGGGTGTAATGGAAAGAAGTCCCTTTAATTTCATCATGCAAAAGAGGTAAAAAAAGGGCCCCGCATACAACCAAACAAATGTCAGGTTCAATAGAAAAGGTTATTTCAAGAAGGAATGTAAGAAAAAAGGTAATAAAGAAATAGTCAAGAAAAACACCAAAAAGAGAAGGAATATAAGGTATACAATAAAAGAAGAAAGTTCAGACAGTGATGACTCAGACAGTATACGTGACAGTGAAAGTGAATGTTATGGTCAGGAACAGGTACATTCTTTATTACATAATTATTTATGTACACAAAATAAGTATGATATATTGTTAAATAATAAATATACATTAAGATTTTTTGTTGACTCTGGAGCATGCATAAATATTATTGATAAATATGAGTACAAAAATTTAGTAAATAATGTTTTAGGTATCAAACAGTTAAAAGGATGTAATCAAGATTATTATGCTTATGGTAGATGAATATTACCAAGTGTAGGAACCTTTAATATAACTGTATTATCACCGCAAACAAACAAAGAGATTAGGTGTGTTGATATATTTATATATGACGGACGTGGACCATTATTACTTAGTAAAACAACTTCTGAAATGTTAAGGTTATTAATTAACGCTAGGGCCTGAGACACTAAGCATTAACTTTATTGAAAAATACATGATTAAAATACGTCCAGCTGTTCAAAGTTGTGGAAAATTAAAAGACTTCAAATTAGATATACCATTAGACCCCAAAGTGACTCTAGTTGCACAATCTATCAGAAGACAGCCTTTTAATAATAGACAAATTGAACAACGACTATTCGCGACGCATAGCTTAGACAATTAATTGTATAATATAATTTGGTTTAGAATTATTCAACATGTATGTTAGCGACGCATAGCCCAATCAATTTATGGTATAATATAATTCGTCTAATAATTATTCGATACGTAATTTAAGCAATGGTCATGTTTTGATAATAGGGTTTTCATAGTGTTAGCTACGCATAGTTTAAACAATTCATTGTATAATGTAACTAGTCTTACAATTATTCAATGTGTAATATTCATGTTTAATAATAAGTTTTCATAGAATTATTTTGTGTTTTTTCTATATAATTAATGTGAAACAATTTAAGCCATACGTTTTAAAATAAGTGTAGGTAATAAACATTGTAATCAACTTAGAATACATACATACATAAATCACGCCTCTTTCCCAACGGGGTAGGCAGAGACCACGTCCTTCCACTTGCTACGATCCTGACATACAACTAGCGCTTCCTCAACATTCAACAATCTTTTCATGCATGCTCGTCGGTTTAGAGTACTCTGGACCTGACCTTTCTTCAAAACATCCCCGATGTATTCGTGGAATGTTCGTCTAGACCTTCCTCTTCCAACGTTCCCAATTACACTCATCTTATAAATCTGTCTAGTCAATCTTCTTTCATTCAACTTCAACTTCAACTCGTCAGATCGCAATCGGCAGACGTCAATCGCTATCAGGAAGCTTCAAGAAGCATTAAGACTCCAGAAACCCTGCAAGAAGACACTATAGTGTTAAGGGTAGTGAAAATCATTGTAAATAGTAATGCTGAATCATCGTGTACTCTGAAGAATATACGTGGCTTGAGTTTAGCAGGAAGTCTTCATTATTTTACCTACCAGCGCCCAGTCCACCGTGAGTTTAGAGCCGAAGCACCGTGCCCAAGAAATCTACGCAGCTTAGCACTCCACGTCCCTCTCCGTACACTCCGTTTGCTGTTTCCCCTTCTTCACGCCCGGTAGGTTCGGGTGTGAACAGGGACGGTAGTGTGCGGGGAGAAGAGCCCACTTGGTTTGCGGGCCATCCCGCTTGCCGAGTGTGTTGCCGTCCGGTCATCTCCGTACAGGGTGATCCGTCGTGGCGCGCCGCATTATCGAGTGCGGGCCCTGTACGGTGTTAAGGTATCGGTTAAGTGTTGCGCCGCGTTCGAATGTTATTAATAGTTAGTGTTCGTATTCGTGTTCGTTTTTTGTTATCTTTCGTGAGCCGGATTGCGTGTGCGTTTTTAACGTCTCATAAAAAAATAATATGATAATGACATCATTGAAAGCGTTTCAGGGCCTAAACCATGTGTATCATCATCTCACATTGTTAAGAAAAAGGAAGTAGAAAAATATCGATTAGTGATGGACTCGAGAAGAGCCAATGAAGCAGTGCAGAGAGAGCATATGCCTTTACCAACGTTTGAAGAGCTACTTACTGATCTCAATGGCTGTAGTTATTTTTCAGAAATTGACATTAAATGGGGATAACAACAGATCGAGTTATCTGAACAGTCAAGAGTTATAACTGTCTTTAGCTGTAGTACTGGTTTAGAATGTACTTTAAAATGACATAATGATTACCAATAAATCGCTCCACAGACGCAGTTAGGATGGCTGCTTTGCGGCGTGATATAAAACACGTATTGTAATGACGTATTCTGTGACATAACACAGAAGATTTTAATAAAGTTTGAGTGTGAAGACATATACCAGCAGAGTAAAAGTCCTCTGATGAATATGAATGTTTACCAGATGTTCTATCGAACACAAAACGTCTACAAGGGCAGCCAGTTAAACCAAAATTAAAATAATAACTAGGAGAAACCAAACCAACAGCGCTAGTTCAGTTTCATAGCTTAGAAAAAAAAAATACAGTTGATGGCCACGCAGTTTTTATCAAAACGGATGCAAAACATAATGTTACAGTCTGGGTAAAAAAATAGAAAAAAACCACCATTTCCGAAATTTCAAGAATCGTCTAGAATGTGCCCAAAATATCCTGCATTTATCTTAGTGTATCGTGTAGTCATAGGTTCGACGAAGCACACATACAAAGTCTTAATAGCTTTAACTGTCAATGAACAATGTGCTATAATCCCCTCCTTTTAAAAATGATGACGTAAGTTAAGAGTTCGTGCGCGTTTGTGCTTGTCTCATTTAGGTATATAAGCGAGCCGTATCGCCAGCCACGACCGTTCTGATTTCAAAAGCGAAGAGGAAACAACAAGCGAAGTAAAAGAACTACAAGAAAACATACCAGGTGATTCTGCAAGTACTTAATTATTTTTTTTAGTTCGAATAAATGCATTGTACTACCCACAATTACAATTTTTTTATCACATAACCATGTGTAATTATTGATTATCAATAAATTTTATCTTTTAATTATATACCTTTACCTTAGTTGTTTCGTCATTTCTACATTTATTGTGTTTTTCTGTCACTTAATTTGTCTTTCATCTTTTCATTTACTTTTCATTATATTATTATAATACTCTTTAGGCGTATTATATCTTATTTATTTAATTTTTTTAATATTTATGTCTATTTTAAATTTGATTTTATTAAGAGGACTTCGATAGGCTTACTATATTCTTCAGCGTCTATGCTGCATATTTATTATCTTGGGTAACCTTAAAGTTACCCAGGAGCTTATTTATATCGACCCCTACCCTATGTCGATATATTTTACTGTAGCATCTTGGATGTGAAGATTTGAATGCCTGAAGTGGAGTAATAACTGTTAGTATGTATTTATATGAATTGAATAATTATTGGGGTTATAGAGCGGTTGACTACTCATTAAATAAGCCTTAGGTCACAAGTATTTGTTTATTGTTATAGAGCGGGTAATAACTCTTAAAATAAGCCAAGATTTCGAGCGGAAGAAAAAACTCGTTAAATAAGCCTAGGCCATGTTAATGAGCAACTTTTGGAGTAGGCGTCATTGAATGTGAACCCTATCCCCTACCGAATGGGTGGTGATATTATGAGAAGTTGTATGTTGTGATGTATGTTAAGGATGTATGAATTTTTGAAGTATGCTCATATATATTTATTTATCTATCTGTCTAAATTTTTCTTAGGCGAATAATTTTTCCGGGGAAAAGGGGAAATGTAATGATTGTTTATCAATCATTTTTATCTTTAATTATATATATTTAACTTAGTTCATTCATCATTACTTTATTTATCGTGTTTTCGGTCGCTTTCCGAAGGCATCTTTAGTTCTTTAGGTAATTTATTATTTTAATATTGTAATACAAACTTCTTTTACGTTCATATTTATAAATTAAGAAGGCGATATACAAACATAGAATTTATTGGCTAGAAGAACCTTTTAAAATATATAACGATACTAAAAATAATTGAAATATGACATTATTCGGGATGACTGACCGATCAGACGTCTGTGACTGAACACATACAGTCTTTTATATATTTTTAAAATTTTATTTATATTTCTTATTCTACTTTATTATTTGGAGTCACACTACCTATCTGGAGACTGTACAAAAAGTTATTTTGCTACTGCAAGAAATCCCGTGCATTGTAATCGGTATTCGAAGGAGTTGATACTATACACCTAAAATGGTAAAGAGCCAACAATTATTATTAAACTAATGGAAAACCTGGCGGACGAATTTATTCAAGCTGGCATGGCGATGCAGCTATACAAATAGGAGCGGATTAAATATCTAAGCTTGTTACCAAATTCATATACCTACACACAAGCATCTCAAGACGGATTTTACAAGCAGCCCTGGTCCGGATATACGAGCCCCGATGCAAAATGTTCTTCGTCTTCGAAATTTTCTCTGTGAGATTTTTTCTAACTTCATTATTTTTGTATATCTATATAATATATTAAGCTGTTCTACTATCGTATACTATACTATACATGTCGCGTTACTTATGCCATTTTTGAATTATGAACCAATAAACTATTTTAGCTTTTTAAATTTATCCATATCCTGTTTTAAATTCGAAGAAGATATAAGCAAAATAGTTCGTCTAATTGTTAATCGATGCAAAAGAGTTCGTCTATCGGTGAGTTAAATAAGATTATTCCTTCTTTGTACAATTATGCTGCATAATTTAAATTTGTAAAAGTAATTCTGTGTCATTTGTCAAGTGAGACAATATAAATTCTGAAAATCTCAGTTTTTTTCATTAGTTTTCAAATAACAATGAGTCGTGGCAAACCAGTGTGTGAAGAGCGTGGCAAATCAAGTTACCAAATATCTAAAGACTTGATACTTCCCAGGTCTACAGTCTAATCTATCATTCAGCACTATAAAAAGAATAGAACGACTTCTTGTTTGAAAAAACTGGTCGACCACGCTTCACAAGTGCAGTAGAAAACAGAATCCTGAAGAAAATTATCAAAAATAATCGTCGTGCTCGAGCTGGAGGACTCACGGTGCAATGGAAGGACATGATTCACAAAGACGTCTCAGTTGATACTGTAATGATTGTTTTATCAATCATTTTTTGTCTTTTTATTATATATGTTTATTTCACCTATTTGATTCCTCATTAATTCATTTATTGTGTTTTCGGTTGCTTTCCGAAGGCATCATATCTTTAGTTCATTTATTATTTTAAATATTGTATAACAAACTTCTTTTACGTTCGTACATATATATATAAGTAGGTCGTATACTATTATTGTATTTTTGTTTGAAGAATCTTTTAAATTTAAAATATAGAAGGACACGAAAATAATTGACGGGGTGATTCATTCTGACTTATGGTGGCAGATGGATCTCTAAAGAAAAACGTACAATCTTAAATTAGATTTGTATAAGTTAATTTATATCTACTATTCTATTTATTGTTTTGACTCGCACATATTTATCTGGGAGTCTATAAAACTTATTTTGTTACAACAAGAGTCCTCTCGAATTATAACCGGTATTCGAAGGAGTTGAAACCTTTTACTCGAAATTATGAAACGAATGGAAAAACTGGCATTCATTCATGCTGGCTTGAGGATGCAGTTATAAAAATTGGAACAGAATGGAGTTCTAGTTAAACACAAGCTTCTCACGACGGAATTTTATTAGCAGCTCTGTTACGGATTTATTCAAAACGTGGACTATTTCTTACTAGTGAAGGTTTTGCTATTATTATTAGACTATAAAAAGGTACTCTGTTTTTTTTATATCTCATTTAATGTTAATGCCTTCGGAATACACTTATTAATCTATTTCGAATTTCATTCCATAACCTTTAAATATTTATTTTCCGATATTTATATCTATTTCAACTGTCCACGTGACAATATTTATATGTATTTAATGATCTGTAAATTTTTGTCTACACTAACTAGCCAAAAAAAGAGAATAATCCCTTGCAAAGCCTATGTACCTGAGTGGTGTGCACATGCACATACAGTGAATTGATTGTATGAAAAGTTTAAGAAGGCTTCAGGACTCTTTATACAAATCGACCAAATAAACCATATAATTAATCTAAAACTTCCTACAAAGGACAATTTTAGATGATTTGAATTCATCTTTTACAAAACTAAACCATCAAATCGAAACTTTAAAACTATTAACATCTAAGTTGAAGATATATCACCACACGATATTTACAATTACGCTTTTATTGTTGAATGGTAGATAATATTACAATAACATAAAAACAAGATATTATATAATAATATGTAATGAAGAATTATAAATAATCAATAAGCCATTTCTTTTTCATTAAACGCGGGTGAAACCGCGCGGCACTGTTAGTATCAGTAGCCAAAGAAAACACATTTAAAAGCAATAATCACAAAAAATTGTCAAGCTAATCGAAAATTAACAATTATTATTAAATATTCGTAAGAATAAGAGGTTACAAGCAATGTGCGATATTTTACAAAACATGTTGTAGAATACATACGAGTATGTAAGTACCTATTTGAATAGCAATTTCGGAAGTATGTTTATCCTTTTCTGACAACAAAGTTACCACCTCACGCTATCATTTCCTATTCATTTTGTTCCAACTACACAAAATTACGATCAAAGTTGTTGATAATAATATTGGTGCCGTTTTAAGATTGAGTGTATGACGCGTCTATTTATAAAATGTCATTGATACATCTCCACTTTACGTGTAAGGTACCATATCATAAGTATTATTGTGTTCCTTTTTTTTATCACTTTGTCGGCGTGATTATATATGTATATACTCATGCCAAATTACAGCTTTCTAGTACTAAGAATCTCTGAGCGGATAGACAAACGGGCGAACATGGGGAAAATGCAAGGGTTCCTTTTCGACTACGGAACCCTAAAAAGAGCCAGCATAAAAGTTTACTACCCAACGAATAAACACATTAATAAAATAAAACAATATTGGAAATTATACAATTTAGATGCCATAAGAGCAGGTATAGGAAAAAACTACACCCAGATTCTTATCATGATTTACTTTATAATATCCCACAAGATAACTACTCGGATGAACTTGTAAATATGCTGGATTCAAAGCTGGAAGGCACAGGAAGCCAGATACACAGTCAAGTAAAGAGAATTAGCATTACTTGTCTTGATAAACTGGGTTTTCACTAAGCATTTACAAACCGATAAGGTACGTAATTTACTTTAAAATAATAAGTAAATAATATCAAACCGAATTTACCGCCAAAACAGAAACTTCAGAAACTTAATAAAAAGGTACAGACAGTCCTACAGAAAACGCGAGAAAAAGCAATTCTACAATTGATTTTTAACAGAGTATTAATATGTCTATGAACCTGATCGTAATCCCTTACACAATAACCCAAGTATTATTTATTTTTTTAATATAACACAACAATTAGTTTATATAAATTTCTCTTACAAAAGACCTGTACATAATAAAGCTATATAAAAAGTTTAGTAGATTGCACAAAGCAAAACTGATGTTTATCCCTGACTATATGGTAAAATCAATATGAAGATTTGTACTTATAATGAATGAAGCATGAACAGCCCGTTACATATTCTTTAAAGGGAGAATTGCGTTAATTTTATTTCATGTTTTTTTTTTTTTTAAATACAACTTATATTTCTCTGTAGTCTAGCATGTATGCACCTCAATATTGATAATTGATTTATTACTTTCTATAGTAACAAAAGATCCATACACGATTGACAAATCTTGGTAAAAAAAGTAACTTGGTAAATATTTAAGAATTTGTTTACAGGGAAATTAACATTTAGAAAGCAATACCATAACGTCAAAAATGGAACTCTGAAAACTTGCCATTTATACCTATACCTACTCTGTTAACAGCTCTAATACAAAGTTTCATTTTGCTATTCAACAGTTTGGTACTAAGTATCTCCAAAATTTAATCTGTGGTCTGCTCAAACTGCAATTCCATATAATCAGATAGTATTAACTCCGTAAAAGCCATAAAGGCTCCAGGGCCCCTCAGGCTAACAGTGTAGTCAGTTCGAAAAAAAAAAAAAAAACTTGGGGGTGAGCGCTTAAGGCACTCGGCCAATAAGACTAATTTGAAATCTACACTATAAATACATACTTATCACACAGAAGAATGATAATACTTATTCCAACACTTTGTATAGATGACTCAATTAAGTTAAAGTAGGTAATAAGTTTCATACAAACACACCTCAGTAGTTGGACCCCTAGATTCTTACCTACAAAGGAGTGAAGGATATGCTCAACTGTTTGTCCTCTTTAATAAAAACATTTTATTATATGTACATGTAGGCAATCTTTATATTTTATAATCCTACCCATTATATTGTCATTTCACGTCATTGAACTTTTAATGTTTAGTTTTTTTTTACTCATATCAATTTCAGTGATACCTTTCACTTTCCCATAGAATCTATTTAAATTTTATAAATTGTCCCTTAAAGTACTTATAAGTATAAATGTTAAAATATTGTTGGGCATTAGACTAGGCTTTACAGGTTTTATATTTGCTCTGTTTTGATTGTTCTTGGATAAACCACAAAAAAAAGACAACAACAATAAGATAACAACGAAAAAACAACATTAAGACAATTAATACAATCACACCAGTATCCATTTTTTTATATATGAAAGTTGTAATTTCATTCAAATACCACAAAGCCTAACCACCAATTATCTTTTTCTTTAAATCACAAGATATAAAGACAACCAAGCAACAATACAATGAACACAAGCACACAACATACAATATGAATGACGTTGTCAGGAAAAAACAAGCTCTAGTAATTAGGAATAATAAAAATTCAACAAACAAATACTATCACAGAACAATTTCCAACCATATTAATATTGTTCTTTAAAATAATGTCCACAATACTTTTATGAACAACACTTCTTTAACAAAGTAAATCCCAAAAAAATAATTAATACAATGTCGAAACCATAAATCAATCTTATTATATTTTTAAGCAGTTCTTCTTCAGCATATGGTTATGTTTTAGTACAGGTATTTTTATTATAATATTTATAAAGACTTACTGGCCAACATATTGGCAAAAACCAGACAGACCAACTTCAAAAGCAAACCAAGGAAATAAACTGCAACAGATTTACCACAACACAGAATAGCAATGTAAAATGTTATTGCGGATAGGCAAATGATTTAAGCATTTTGCTAAAGAAGCACATGTCACTGTTACAAACATTTTTTCTTTTGATACTAAGCACCGGCAATCCTACACTTGTTTTGTTCCTTCAAACCCCATACAACTTATGGTAGCTTTGCTAACACCAGTTGCAGAAACTAAAAAAGTAAGTGAACCCTCATCGCACTTACAAGAAATCTGATAATTGGACAAACAATAATTGTAATGAAAATGAACAATTTCGCCTTGAGGTTATTATACAACCGCGTAACTTTGAAGACACTCATTAGCAGGATTCTTTCCCAGTTTGCAAATATTTATTCACATCATGTTCTATTTTACCCGAACTTATTGATTTCACAATTACTTTCCTACTACTTACTCAATGACTCATCACAAGCGTAGACCCAAAAAACATCTACAAAAATAACTCCAATATAACAAATGACAAAACAGAAATTCTATTCTTTGGTCGTTTTTGAAATGACGAATGTCAAATACTTCTTTTTTATTTCGGCATGTACCTTTTACTTTACACTATGCAACCAATCCTCTTTATTGAACATTAATTTGGATATTGAAAAAGTTTGACTTTTGAGTCTTTTGCCGCCTTTCGATTTGTTTAATCGATATGTAGTACTGAATCGATCCAGTGTATCGATACTTCAATCTAGAGAATCGCGTTTCGAACCACAAAATTATTTGCAATTATTTAAATGTACCAAAATACATATAAAAGAAATCACAATTTCCACTTTATTTCTTCAAAACTCGCCAGCCTGCTGTATTTGCTGTGTAGGTACTCTTCGCCCCTCCTTAATGGAGAAAGAAATAATAAAAAAGTTACCTACTTTTCTCATTAAAGATATTATTACAACAATGAATAAAATAGTGCATAATTTTTGCGCAACAAATAGCAAATTATTGTAGACATAATTATTTATTCTGCAGTCGATTATCAGTTGTTCCTATTATTGTTGCCACTGACAATTGATGGCCAATGTTATCGGAACTAACTAATCGAACTAACTTTTTGCCTACATTCCAAGTTACGACGTGAATAATGAAAGTTCCGACTACGATTACAACAAGACACATAGTCAAGACAGACAGACAGTCAATCAAGGCGGTTAAGACGAACAACACGAACAACGGACTCCAATTAGTTTTTTAGCTTAAAATGCGAGTTTTTTTTTTCGATCTGACTTTAGCCATAAGGGTTCAGGAGCCTTGTTCGGCTTTTACAGCTTCACCGGACTTGGGGGCGAGCGCTTAAGGCACTCAGCCACGAAAGTTTTGCAATTAAAATGCGAGAGTGTACGTGTTTATATATTTCGATGATTTGTTTTAATTTTTTTGATGTTGTAAGAGTTTATAAGTAACTAAATACTACGCGAGTACACATAATTCACGGTGCAATTTATCAGTAAAAAAATTAGCCAATAAGTATGGCTTAGTTAAAAATAAAGACGCCTCAATATACCGTATCAGATGTTTCATACTATCATATAGCGTGACGACATCATGCAACCATACATAGAACTCGGTGTCAAAGAAGCGCCTGCGATAATTGAATAGCAAATATTTTATTGATTGCAGTTTATCTCTCTCACTGAGTGAAGATTATTTAGTACAATAAGGCACATGTATCTGCAACATCGCGTACTAAGTGGGCGTGCCCTATGTGTATTATTATTCTAAATGAAAGCTATGCAGGTTTATGCAGTCCTGTTTCACTGCGACCAATGAGATCTATTGTGATCGCCCCACACTATTAAAGCTCCCCAGCTAGTCCTATAGCCTTGATGTACTGCCGGACTTTTTTGGCCGAGAGCAACTGAATCTCTTCCGCGAGCAGCACGTACTTGACCAAAATCCGGTTGCGTTTAGATTTTAGTAGGTCACATTCACATAAGAGATGCTTTGGCGTTTCGTCCGCACTTTCGTAGAATCTGGAATCTATTGTCCCTGGACACCGGTGTTGGACATAATATGTTTAACAACAGTGTCCAGTGAGTATTCAAAAATTTCAAATTCAATATTTATTTATTACGCATTTCAGGTTTACATTACAAATTGTACAGTGACTTCCAAACTAGGCGGAGCCTGTATCTTGGAAGCCAAAATACGATTTAACAAATTATTTTAACACAAAACATCTCTAATGATCGTACGGGGTTTTTTTATTGGTAAATTTTTGCTTAACCACTTGAAAAGAAGATGTTTAGTAACAACTATTGACGAGAAGAACAACTAAAGAAGATGTTTAGTAACAACTAGACTGTCAATTAGACGGCAAAGTATGAAACCGTGAACTCCAACTAAACCTAACCGAGCATTTCGGTATCTATTTTGTGACGTTTATATAGAATGCTTAGGAAATTTTATGAATGGCGTGAAAACCTCAAAATTACAAAAATTAGAGTCGGAGTCCGAGTCGAACGAGCACGATCGCATTATCCGAACTTTTGTCATACTTAGCCTATAAAGAATTTGGCATTTTGTCATAAAACCAAACTATATCACATGAAATGCCGCTAAAATTATATAGTATATATGTATATATTATATCATAAAATAATATATACACACATATACATTTAATTTATTTATTTATTTCCGGCTACTCTTAGTTTCGTCTCGGAATCCGAGACATTCACAAAGTTTAAACACGTTACACGTTTATATCGCTTCGCGTCGCACGTTTTATCGCCGTTTTTCATGCACGAAATTCCACGCGGACGAAGTCGCAGGCACAGCTTGTTATAATATATTTATAATTAAACAACCAATTTAATTTAAAAGTAATGCAATTTAATGGTGTAACATATCAATTCTTTTTTATATTTATTACATTGAAAAAATATCAAATTGAATACAATTAAAATGTATTTTTTTTTAATATATATAGTCTATCCACCATAAATGCCGCAGAAGGGAACGCAAGGGCTGGCGTCTTGAGATTGTAAAGCTTCTGGTTCTGTGTTACTCGCAGCAATGGGCGTTGCTGAAGCAAAAGCAAGGATGGCCCACACTATCATCATTGTGTACTTTAACTGAAATGGAAAACACAAAACTGTAGTTATGTAGGTATCATGGTATCCTTGAGATGTTGGTGAAGGAATACACCGTGATGAAACGATAGTATGATTATAAGACTCTTTTGAGTGCTCGCAACCGTCCCGTACGCTTGCGTTCTTTTTCGACGTAGTCAAGGCCTTCGATAAGGTCTGGCACGCCGGACTGGTCCACAAGCTACACCAGTTAGAAGTCCCGGATAGGTTAGTTCACATAGTCCGCGATTACCTCACAGACCGTTCCTTCTGCTACCGTGTGGAAGGTGAGCTCTCTAGCTCTCACCCGGTTCGCTCAGGAGTTCCACAGGGCTCCATTCTCGCGCCTAGTTTATTTAACCTTTACGTCAGCGACCTTCCTCGACTCCGCGGGGTCGAGGTAGGGCTCTATGCTGACGATACTGTCATCTACGCTTCACGTAGGAACAGATCTCATCTCGCAGCCACCGTCCAGCGAGCCGTGACCACTCTCGGGAAGTGGTTCCGTACATGGCGAATCGCTAATAATCTCGAAAAGAGCGCCGCGATTATGTTCGATCCGAATAAGAGGCCATTGCCAAAGACGCTCAAACCTCTTAAGCTTTTCCGTAGGGAAATCTCATGGGCCACCCGGGCTAAATACCTGGGTGTCACCCTCGATAACAGACTTAAATTTAATACACATGTCAGTATAGTTCGGAATAGGGCCGTCATGGTCCTATCCCGCTTGCGGCCCTTGCTTAGCTCGGTAAGCAAAATGTCCAGGTGGCATAAGCTTACACTATAAAAGGCATGTGTAAGACCTATTTTAACATATTGTTGCGCCGCGTTCGCTCATATGTCGAAAAGTAACTTTGCCCGCTTGCAAAGAGTTCAAAATCGGTTCTTACGTCACCTTTTAGATCCGCCGCCTTATGTACGTAACGCAGATCTCCATAAAGATATGGAACTGCCGTCCATAGAGTCTTATGTAACATATCTCTCTAGGAGATATTTTGATTCAGCGATGAATCACCCTAACGAGTTAGTTAGGAACGCCGCGAATTACACACCGAGTGTAATTACAGACATTAAATTCCGGTACAAACGTAGGCCGCGAAATCTCTTTATCGATCCCGATGACGATATCGAGAAAAAGAATCAATTTTACGCGTCCGACCCCATTCAAACAGCGTGTCTGCGCCCACGCCCGCAAAATCACCGTTCCCTTCGCAGGGGACGGACGGTGAACTTCGTTCCCGCACACCCGCCACGTCCACCGTCTCCTGCGGCCACTCAAGCCTAGACCCGATCCTCCGGCATGGAGCCCTTGAGTCTAGCAGCCGCTCGCGCGATTCAGTGACACTGCATTCACTAGCTACCTACATACATGCATTACACTTTTTACAGACATGCACTACACTTAGGTACATAGGTTCTGTAAGGGACCCTTTTTTTCTTTTTTTGAAGCTAGTTAGTCTAGATCAAAAATTTACAGATTACTAAATACATATATACTTGTCTCTTACCCTCCTCCCAGAGGATAGCGACATGTATATATGTATAGTTAGTTAGATAGTGTGCTAGGGCATTAGTCAGTTCGCGACTTATTTGCAAGACGCGCAACAGTCCGAGCCGAGGTTCGGCCACTTTGGCACCCTCAGATCGAAAAAAAAAAAAAAAAAAAATAGAATGCTCGCAAAACTAGAAGTTGAAAATCTTTCGCCAAGTCACTACCAATGTGTTCCGACAGCTGCAATGGACAGCCAAATCCAATTCCGTGTCTACGGCTACATCGTCACTTAACATCAGGTGAGTTTGTAATCATACGCTGTCATATGTATTGACAAGATGAAGGGACTTTATTGCTAACAAACATCAATTCATTTAATTTACTTGAAATGTCAAAATTTTAAATTTATTCAGTGTTGATTTAAAAGTTTACTTTAATTTACTAAATATATCTTACCTAAATTAGATAATCAAATATTACGAAGGCACGCAACTTTTGTATTTTTTAGGTATATATCTATATTTTTAACTAATTTAAAATTTTATAACATCTACTATCACTATGTAATCGATATCAATCAGGCAAATGAAAAGAATATTCCTCCAGGTATCATCTCCTTGGATATTTCTAATGAAATGAGATGAGATTTAAACTAACGAAATGCTATACGAAGTAAAATAAAACTTAAACTTAACGTGTGATTTGAACCGGTAAGATACGATTACACCGTAGTAACCGACATAGATATATAATCTATATTCCACTTAACAGACATTTTCATAAAAATTTAAAAACAAAATAATATTTCTACTTACAGAGTTCATGTTGGCAGTTCTTGTAGAATTGTGTTGTAAGTAGATCAATTTTCGGTTTATATATACTTTTTCTTAGCTGAAAATGCCTATAAAATGTTAAAATTAATTATACCGAAATTAATTATTATTAGAAAAAACGCACCGAACCGTCCAACCGTTTCATAATATATTCTTATTAGGAACTAACTTGTTGCAGCGACTTCGCGCTCTTGACATTGCTATTGATGCAGTCGTTTAATTGTTGACTCGTTCCTCCTAAGCCTAATTATATATTTTAACATCGTGAATTTCAGAGGTTCTCTTATTCCGTTCAACATTTTTTTAAAGAAAACGTATTTACTTTTCTAAGTTATACACATATACGTACATACGTACATTTCAACTATATTTCGATGATACAGAAATAATTAAAAATTGTAGGTAGAGATATACAGATGATATTCCGCATGAGAGACTCCTTACTGAAGGTCACAACTATAATTTGTCATGCTTGGCTAATGTTATGAAAATATTTCCGTAATTAAAAATAAGTGTTATTTAAATTTTTATATACCTAATTGACACAATCGAAGATTGTGGAAATATTTATAGGACTTCAATGATGTGAGAGAACGGAGCTTACTGGGTTCTTTCAATCGTGAATATGCTGGGTTGTGTTATTACATAACGTGTAGAGAGATTTGAGCAGGTCGGCATGACAGCGTCGACTGGCTATGGATTGTAGGTCCCTCGGTGCTCGCCGATGTTGTTGTATGACACTGTACCTACTTGCCATCAGGTAAAGAGCCATCACTTTGCAGTGCTATGATAAAAAAAGTCATTTTACCACAAATTTCGTTTGAATTGTTTCTAATTCCATCTTAAAAGAAGTTCGACTGGTGATAACACCTAGACTTAGACTGTCAGCAGTCTGCGTAGCCCGAATACTGCGATAGTTTGGCCATATCGCAAGAGGGAGTTCAAACAATCTGGAAAAGCAGCTGTTGACAGGGAAGGTCGAGGGAAAGCGGTCGAGAGAAAGATGCACAAAACGGTCATCGGGTCAAATTAGTTTTTTAATAAGTAAGGAATAGTTTTCGTTTTCGATGAAATTAACGAGAAATAATGTTAAAGTTCAAAGCGCTAATACCTAGTGTACCTGCTCGCTAAGTAAAAATGAGACAAGTTTTTTTATTAATTTTTCGCGTACCTCTTCACTATAATTATATTATATACTTTCAAATGCATTTAGTAAAAAACTGTTAATTTGACATTACAAATAGACACTTCAGTCTCATGAAATGGTAGATGTGGCTAATGGGATCACTTTCAAACCAAAATGACGCTTAAGGACTGATTAGAAAAATATTTATTTTAAGTTAAACATTTTGAATTTATTTTAAATGAAACGTTAACATTATGAATTATATATAAAATACAAGAGTTATGTCAGATAACTAGACATGTTTCTTTTTCAAAATATTTTCACGGAATTAAAATATGACATACACTTTTTTATATATCATTCCAAATTCTTAAAGTAATTCAATACATAAACCAAAGAGATCAGAGTTACCATGAAAAGAGTATGTATACTCTGAGATTACTAATCAACACAGTCTACCTACGTCTTTGTGCGAAAGCCGAATTGACAGGGAAATACGGAGTCGGAGCACAGAATATACGACGTTGCAGCATCTGTAAATATTCGGAGCAATTTAGTATCTCTTTATGTTTATACACACTTTGAGCATAAAAAGTTGCCGGACAGTGAGAATTTTGCTTTCTTTATAAACTTCAACGGTCGGATATCTGTATGGCCTTCTAAGCATAACCTTAAGAATAGAACGTTGCGCTCTTTCAACTTTAATTATCACAGATTTAGCGGCACTTCCCCAGGAACTAATACAATAAGTTATTAGTGTGACTCACAAAGTGCATTGCATACGGACCTTAGCATATCTAAATCAGCGGTATATCTTAGTTTTTTCACGACATGTATTATTTTTCGTAGGCGACCCGATA
Organism: Saturnia pavonia; assembly: GCA_947532125.1. Lineage (NCBI taxonomy): Eukaryota > Metazoa > Arthropoda > Insecta > Lepidoptera > Saturniidae > Saturnia > Saturnia pavonia. The sequence continues at coordinate 3,751,782 of OX383922.1, forward strand.
TTTGTTCGATATGTTTTTTAAATGTAAGATTTTGCTCCACCAACATTCCGAGATACTTTATAATGTCTGTTTTCATGATGTACTCACAGTGAGTACATGATGAGTGAGTACATCATGTACCCACAGTGAGTACCCTCACTAAGATTCGTAGCTTGTTCCTGCTGAGTATCAGAGCCTCTCCAGCTCTACGCTTCTTAAATGCCCTGATAAGCTCTTTGGAATGATGTTAACCTGACAGAATATACCAGAATTTTATAGCTTCTTGGGTCTTGGTTTGGATTGGTTGGGTCAATCGAACCAGGCTTTTTGGGATACCACAGAATAGTTCAGGGCCAATCTGTTTTCCAAAGCTCCGGCTTTTACAAGCTTGTCCGCAGACTCATTGCCTGTGATTCTTGCATGTCCCGAGACCCCTCGCAGGAATAGTTTGATATTTTAAAACAGACTGTTCAGCATTACCACGCAATTGGCCACAATATTAGCAGTCCTATGAAATGTCAATATCTGGTTAGCAAGCAAGTCGACTCCAATGGTTGCTGCTAACTGATGCCCTATGGTAAACAGTGCGTAGTCATTGCGGTATTCCGGTACACATTGTACTTCCACGTTATTTTCGCGTGCATGTTGATCAATTACATCTAATTTGCTTTCAATATGAAGTATATATAGCTTTCAATATAAGTCGAATCTGAATCCAGTGCCAAGAGAGCGGCCTGGATATCCGATTGAATATAAATCGTATGGTTAACATAGGCCTTTTGCACATTGATATCGGCACGCTCAAGTATACCGTACACTTCCGCTTGGAAAATAGAGGTGAAACAACCAAGGTTCAAATTTACCTTAAGGTTATTAAGGTTTAATTTTTGTTACTCAAAATTGGGTCTCTCCCCATATATTACACAGCCTACGTTATGTCCAGATTCGGACCCGTTGGTGTACCATAGACGACTACCTGCTTTCCACGTTATCTCACCGTTAATCTAGGAGCCCCGCGCAGGAAACTACAGTTTTTTTTTATTAGTTTCGGAAGTCGTCATATCTGATATCATTCCCAAAACAGGTGTTTCTATTACTATTATTGAGGATCTCAAGGACAGGGATAACCATTTCACCTTCCCCTGGAAATACATTCTGTTCCCTGTCTGTATTGTAATATGAACAAAAGCTGAAAATGGCAATAATCTCCGTAACAGAAGTCATAAAAAGCTGATAACGGGTAAAGTAACTCTTCCTCCGATTCCTCAATTCAAAAAACAGCAAACAAGTTTGGACAATTTTGACACCACTCTATCTGTGCAGCAAGGTTTGCAAAATGCTAACTCTAAGCACTCAGCGATTAAAAAAGAACTCAACGAATCTAACAGCAGAAATCCTGCGCAGGACAGAAGAAATTTATCTCCCAGATACAGTCAAAATGTCGGCTGAAATCGCAAAGATAAGTAATATTGAAAGCAAATATGTAATTGATTAGCAAGCACGCGAAAATAACTTGGAAGTACAATGTGTAACGGAATACCGCAATGACTACGCACTGTCTACCATAGGGCATCAGTTAGCAGCAACCATTGGAGTCGACTTGCTTGCTAACCAGATATTGATATTTCATAGGACTGCTAAACTTAACTTGATAGTGAAACTAGCATTAGCATTAGATCAAGTTTTGGCATCTGTGAAGTTCTATAACAAAAACTATGATAAGAATAAATTGTGCACATCCTATATGGAATTGATGGTAAGAAGCAGGCAATCTTCGTCACAGAGCATCTGCAGTCTGCTAATAAAAAACTACATGCACCAATTATCGCCCTGTTCACGTGTGTTGTTAGTCGGCGTCTTCAACTTAGGTCTGGTATAGACAATATTTTTATGTGGCGGCTAAGGTTATGCGTCACAACTCACACGGCTCGTTCGCGCCACTACACCTATAGTCATAGACCCGAGCTGAGTGTGGAATTATTATAATTTTCTTTATCTCCCAAACTATAAGTCCAAATAACATGTTATAAAGGGCAAAGTTTACCTCCATAATTTAGTCTTGATAATGAAGTAAATTTCGTTCATAAGGATTAATATGCCATGCCTAATAATAATGATGCTCTTAAATCATTTTTCCAATCCAATTAAAAAATCACAAAATACCTTATTGTGGCTTATGTATAGGCATATGGTATCGCGGATTTTTTTAGAAGTACTAAGAAGCAATGTTTTTGTAAAACATTGTATTTACTTATCACTAACCATCACGCTAGCGCACGCAGTTTAATCAGTTTGGGTTCGCGGTGTTATACAACTTATTTAAAAAAAAACATTAATAGGCTAGCTGTGAAGTGTAGCCTAATTCTAGATAGTTTATACTATTCCACGTGATTCTGGCAATCATATATAAGAAGAATTTATCGAATCCGACTGGTAGTTCCAGAGATTAGCATGTTTAAACAAACAAACAAAAAACTCTTCGCTTTATTATATTAGTATAGATAGTACCTATAGATTAGTAAAGATAGAATGCCTCTAACAATATACAACTCTGTCAAAAAAGTACCGAGTAAAGATCAATAACACCCAAAATGTTAGTTAGGTGCCACGAAGTGTTAATTTGAGTTTAAGAAAAAGAAAGAAGTCGGCCGGAGCCATATCTGGTGAATAATGTGGTTGTTTTATGGTATTTGTTGAGTTTTTTGTCAAAAATTCGTTCACAATGATGGCCTTGTGCGAAGGCGCATTATCGTGGTGCAAAATACAATAATTTTCTTTTCATAAATCTGACCTTTTTCGTCGAATTTACTCTCTTAAACGCCGCATAACGCTCAAATAACATACTATATTTACCGTTTGACCTTTCGGTAAGAATTCTGAGTGCACAAAACCGCGATAGTCGAAGAAAACTAGAGTTAAATATACTTTTTTTTTCTTTATAAGTTTATCCTTTGGCCACATTCTCATAACACGCTAAGCCTAGTGAGAGGACTGGCTTTCAAGTGTATCTGCAGGAACACACCTATTAGTGCTTGGCGACAGATTTTCAACTTGAGGATGGTAGCCTAGCCAGGCGGCCATTAGAAAAAGCCCTACAACCATGCAAAAACATTATTAATCTGCTACCCGTGCGAAGTCGAGGCGGGTTGCTAGTAAGATATATTTCGTTACATAAAGTAACACACGATAATGGTGAATCAATCCGGAAAAAATACGCTTTTGGGGTGCTTAAATGGCTAACGCTGAGTAAACCAAAAGACATTTATCAAATTAATGTATGATACAATTGTATATTTTAAAAAGACCTACAAAAACTCAATGATAGCATATGTCTATCTTCTAAGGATCACCCACAATAAGCATTTTTTTGTCTTTAAAATAACCGAAAACTACCGCCTTGGGTGATGGGTAAGAGCGAAAGCGTTTTGCGCGTACACTCGTCTGACGACATTTTAATGAAGATACTTAAGTTAAATTATACTGTATATCAATTAAAAAAAAACTAATAATTACTCTATAGTCCACGTGAGCGGAACCGCGGGCACAACTAGTATATTAATAAATACGATACTAATTCCAATTTGCAATTACGATTTATTTTGTTATTACTTGTTGCGATACTGAACGAACTTTCGCGTTTTCTGATTTGCAAAATCTTGTAACAATTATGCACATACCTACCCCGAAAAAAACTCATTTTTCCCCTTTAAATATTTAATCACGCACATAATGATTCATCAAACTTTAATGAAAGTTTTTTTTTTGTATATTTTTTATTGGAAATGTTTCTTCGCCTAGTGCGTGAACGTCGGCTTAAATATCATTTGATCTAAACTAACTATACATATACACATGTTTCTTCCCCCTGGGAGGAGGGAAGAAACATGTGTATGTGTATTTAGTGTTCTGAAATTTTTTGTCAAAACTAGGCAAAAAAAGAAAAAAAAGGTCCCTTACAGAACCTATGTACCTGTGTGTTATGCATGTGTGTACAATGCAGTGTCATGTGTGGCTGTGAAAGCTAGTGAATGTACAATCACTGTATCGCGCGAGCGGCTGCTTGTCTCAAGGGCTCCATGCCGATGGATCGGACCTAGGCTTGAGTTGCCGCAGAGGAGGGCGGTCGTGGCGGGTGTGCGGGAGGGAAGTTAACCGTACGTCCCCTGCGGAGGGAACGGTGGTATCGCGGGCGTGGGCGCGAGCACGCATATGTTGCGGGAGCGGACGCGTAGTAATTATTAGCTTTCTCGATGTCGTCGTCGGGATCGACAAAGAGATTTCGCGGACGGCGTTTATAACGTTTGGCAACGGGGATCGAGTTGTCTGGTCGGACCTAGGCTTGAGTTGCCGCAGAGGGCGGTCGTGGCGGGTGTGCGGGAGCGAAGTTAACCGTACGTCCCCTGCGGAGAGAACGGTGGTTTCGCGGGCGTGGGCGCGAGCACGCATATGTTGCGGGAGTGGACGCGTAAAACTTGTTAGCTTTCTCGATGTCGTCGTCGGGATCGACAAAGAGATTTCGCGGACGGCGTTTATAACGTTTGGCAACCGGGATCGAGTTGACTGGGACGTAGTTCACGGTGGATTTTACGAGCGGGTTGGGATGATTCGAAGCGCTATCGAAGTATCTCCTGATGAGATATTTCACATAGGGTTCTATCGAGGGAAGCCTCATGTCCCTATGGAGGTCCATGTTTCTAACGAAGGATGGAGGGTCGAGCAGGCGACGGAGAAACCGATTTTGGACTCTTTGCATGCGGGCAAAGTTATGTTTGCACATATGTGCGAACGCGACGCAGCTATATGTCAAGCTCGGGTGGACGCACAACTTGTACAGTGTAAGCTTATGTGGTGACGCGGTTGCGATGACGGTGAACTATTTTCTATATTGAGTGGACTGTATATTTGCGGGTGCGTTTTCTACTATAATATTGTACTATACGAATATGTTTCCGGATCGGTGCGAAGGGCTATGGACATTATATTTGGAAAAGGGGATTTTGGCACATACCTTGTGACGTCTGCAGTAACACCTGGCTAGCCGGCTTCGACGTAGACACAAATTGTTCTTTGTCGACACTCTGTTAACACTAACAGGCACTAGTCTATATTTAAATTCAACACAAAATCATGGTAACGTCAAGCCAGCAATTTAGGGTTTTACCTAAGGTCATAATCTTGAATCAAGGTTATATGAAAGACATAGCCACAGGAGTTTGAGAGGGGTAGGGCACAGAGATTTATCTCTACTTGGGGCAGCCCGACTGGTGGAAAACCTCCACCCTACAGAAGATCACAGTCAAATGACCTAGTGTTGTGTTCCTGCAATTACTAGGGTTTCCAGAGCTCCTTTGGGGAAAGGTGGGTTCAAAGAGAGGTAGGGCACAGAGATATTTCTTTAGAGATTTCTCTCTACTTAGGGCAGACCGGCTGGTGGAATCCCTCCACCCTACTAAGAGCATAGCCAAATAACCTTGTGTTGTATTCCTGCGGTAAGTAGGGTATACAGAGATCCTTCGGGTAGGGGTGTTCAAGTTTAGCAAAGCAGTAGTGATATCTTTGGTATTACAAGCATCTCAATGCTACGGTAGCCGTTAATCATCAGACGGGCCGTATGCTTGTTTGCTATCTTTGTAGTATAAAATAATAAATGTTTAATACACGGTTTGGTAGGACTATCTCTACCAGGTCTATAACCGGTACAGTGACTCTCTTTTAGATTATCATGTTTCAGGATCAGCCAGTGTACAGCGAACAGCAGCTGCAGCTTGCAGGCCGGCATGACATTGGCGGCCGGTGATGGATTTCCGATCTTTCGGTAGTCGGTGTTGCTTTTTCATAATCAGGGTACAGTGCTGTATATTTGCAGTGCAACTATAAAACCGTTTTATTACCATCGTATCTACTAGGCATACATGAAGATAATATAATCATATAGTTCTATCTTGATTCACACAGTCGTCACGCATGTTGATTGGTAATCTCAGATTATACATACTCTTTTGATGTCAACTCTGATCTGTTTGGTTTATGTTGTGTTTGAATTACTTTAGATTCGGAATGCCAGTTTTATTTGTTCAGATTGAATTGTGTCATATTTTATTATTCCGTGAATATCGCTTGAAGAAGTAACATGTCTAGTTATCTGACATAACTTTTGTATTTTATATAAATTTCATAATGATTACGTTTCATCAAAAATAAATTCTAAATGTTTAAGTTAAAATAAATAGTTTTCTAATCAGTACAGTGTCTTTTTGGTTTGAAAGTGATCTCATTAGCCACATCTACCATTCAAGAACGCCGAATAATTAATCCTCAGTATAATTCACTTTGATTTAGTTGCTTCTAATTCTATTCAAATAGTTTTCGATATTCGATTATTTGAATCATACATTGATTAATTCCTGCAGCCCTTCTCACTATATAGGCAAACTCCTTATGCAATTTCATAAAACGCATGCGTTAACATAAGATTCTATGACAACAAACTCCACAATGAAAATAAACTAAAATTCCAAATATTATTATTAAGTAATTATTAACGCTTCACAATGTAAGCGACAAAATATTAAAAATTTATCATAGCGTTTCATTATAGATGGAAAAACGGAACGATGAACAACGTAAAATAAATTTGACACACAAATTTATAATTAATAAACAACCTAGCAGATGCCTTCGGAATCTCTGGGGGAAAATATATTATAATGAGGACTAAATGAGAAAATAACTAAAGGTAATGTTAATATATAATGAAAATGAAAGTGATTGAAAATCAATCATTACATTTCCCCGATTCCGCGGATAGAAATTTTGACTCAGATTTTTTTAATTTACTAAATTAATAAATACTAGCTGTGCCCGCGGCCTCGCTCGCTTGGACGACAAAAAATATTGTTACCGGGATAAAAAGCATCCTATGTTACTTCTAATACCTCCAAGAATATGTGTACAAAGTTTCATGATCATCAGTTAAGAAGTTTTCGCGTGAAAGCATAACAAACAAACTTACATTCACATTTATAATATTAAACAGGATATATAGATGAGCATACCTCACAAAGTCATATAACCTTAACATACATCCTGACATACATCTTATAATATCAGCAGTCATTCAATAGGGGATAGGGTTTCACATTCAATGACACCTACTCCAGGTATATAGTACTAAGCCGAAAGACTATAATAAAGAAACTAGAACTAGAACAAATTAATAGAAAACTAAAACTACGTGTATAATAAATTATACAAATGATTTAATTTAAAATCTGTAATATGCCATTTATTTTTATGGCCATTTCTATCTTCTTAAATATATACTAAAGGTGATAGTTTTTGCACTATTTTACTTTTAATATATTTTGGTGCTAATTTAGCACTATAGTAATTGCCAGCATCGCTTTGTGTACAATTCATTCTCCAAACTATATCACCTACATCAAATTCTTAAACACTATGACGTAAATCATATCACTTAACAAATACTCGAATTAGCAATGAAATCTGTTCCTCAAATGTTTTACTTATTATAATAATGTCATCGAGATAACAAAATACTTTGTTGTCAAATTCTGAAGTAAATAATGAATCCATTGACCTTTGTAGGGTAGCAGGGGCATTCATTAATTCGAATGTCATAACTTCAAATCTATACATTCCTCTACCTGGTACATAAAATGCTGTTTATCCTTATCTGCAGGGTGTAATGGAAAGAAGTCCCTTTAATTTCATCATGCAAAAGAGGTAAAAAAAGGGCCCCGCATACAACCAAACAAATGTCAGGTTCAATAGAAAAGGTTATTTCAAGAAGGAATGTAAGAAAAAAGGTAATAAAGAAATAGTCAAGAAAAACACCAAAAAGAGAAGGAATATAAGGTATACAATAAAAGAAGAAAGTTCAGACAGTGATGACTCAGACAGTATACGTGACAGTGAAAGTGAATGTTATGGTCAGGAACAGGTACATTCTTTATTACATAATTATTTATGTACACAAAATAAGTATGATATATTGTTAAATAATAAATATACATTAAGATTTTTTGTTGACTCTGGAGCATGCATAAATATTATTGATAAATATGAGTACAAAAATTTAGTAAATAATGTTTTAGGTATCAAACAGTTAAAAGGATGTAATCAAGATTATTATGCTTATGGTAGATGAATATTACCAAGTGTAGGAACCTTTAATATAACTGTATTATCACCGCAAACAAACAAAGAGATTAGGTGTGTTGATATATTTATATATGACGGACGTGGACCATTATTACTTAGTAAAACAACTTCTGAAATGTTAAGGTTATTAATTAACGCTAGGGCCTGAGACACTAAGCATTAACTTTATTGAAAAATACATGATTAAAATACGTCCAGCTGTTCAAAGTTGTGGAAAATTAAAAGACTTCAAATTAGATATACCATTAGACCCCAAAGTGACTCTAGTTGCACAATCTATCAGAAGACAGCCTTTTAATAATAGACAAATTGAACAACGACTATTCGCGACGCATAGCTTAGACAATTAATTGTATAATATAATTTGGTTTAGAATTATTCAACATGTATGTTAGTGACGCATAGCCCAATCAATTTATGGTATAATATAATTCGTCTAATAATTATTCGATACGTAATTTAAGCAATGGTCATGTTTTGATAATAGGGTTTTCATAGTGTTAGCTACGCATAGTTTAAACAATTCATTGTATAATGTAACTAGTCTTACAATTATTCAATGTGTAATATTCATGTTTAATAATAAGTTTTCATAGAATTATTTTGTGTTTTTTCTATATAATTAATGTGAAACAATTTAAGCCATACGTTTTAAAATAAGTGTAGGTAATAAACATTGTAATCAACTTAGAATACATACATACATAAATCACGCCTCTTTCCCAACGGGGTAGGCAGAGACCACGTCCTTCCACTTGCTACGATCCTGACATACAACTAGCGCTTCCTCAACATTCAACAATCTTTTCATGCATGCTCGTCGGTTTAGAGTACTCTGGACCTGACCTTTCTTCAAAACATCCCCGATGTATTCGTGGAATGTTCGTCTAGACCTTCCTCTTCCAACGTTCCCAATTACACTCATCTTATAAATCTGTCTAGTCAATCTTCTTTCATTCAACTTCAACTTCAACTCGTCAGATCGCAATCGGCAGACGTCAATCGCTATCAGGAAGCTTCAAGAAGCATTAAGACTCCAGAAACCCTGCAAGAAGACACTATAGTGTTAAGGGTAGTGAAAATCATTGTAAATAGTAATGCTGAATCATCGTGTACTCTGAAGAATATACGTGGCTTGAGTTTAGCAGGAAGTCTTCATTATTTTACCTACCAGCGCCCAGTCCACCGTGAGTTTAGAGCCGAAGCACCGTGCCCAAGAAATCTACGCAGCTTAGCACTCCACGTCCCTCTCCGTACACTCCGTTTGCTGTTTCCCCTTCTTCACGCCCGGTAGGTTCGGGTGTGAACAGGGACGGTAGTGTACGGGGAGAAGAGCCCACTTGGTTTGCGGGCCATCCCGCTTGCCGAGTGTGTTGCCGTCCGGTCATCTCCGTACAGGGTGATCCGTCGTGGCGCGCCGCATTATCGAGTGCGGGCCCTGTACGGTGTTAAGGTATCGGTTAAGTGTTGCGCCGCGTTCGAATGTTATTAATAGTTAGTGTTCGTATTCGTGTTCGTTTTTTGTTATCTTTCGTGAGCCGGATTGCGTGTGCGTTTTTAACGTCTCATAAAAAAATAATATGATAATGACATCATTGAAAGCGTTTCAGGGCCTAAACCATGTGTATCATCATCTCACATTGTTAAGAAAAAGGAAGTAGAAAAATATCGATTAGTGATGGACTCGAGAAGAGCCAATGAAGCAGTGCAGAGAGAGCATATGCCTTTACCAACGTTTGAAGAGCTACTTACTGATCTCAATGGCTGTAGTTATTTTTCAGAAATTGACATTAAATGGGGATAACAACAGATCGAGTTATCTGAACAGTCAAGAGTTATAACTGTCTTTAGCTGTAGTACTGGTTTAGAATGTACTTTAAAATGACATAATGATTACCAATAAATCGCTCCACAGACGCAGTTAGGATGGCTGCTTTGCGGCGTGATATAAAACACGTATTGTAATGACGTATTCTGTGACATAACACAGAAGATTTTAATAAAGTTTGAGTGTGAAGACATATACCAGCAGAGTAAAAGTCCTCTGATGAATATGAATGTTTACCAGATGTTCTATCGAACACAAAACGTCTACAAGGGCAGCCAGTTAAACCAAAATTAAAATAATAACTAGGAGAAACCAAACCAACAGCGCTAGTTCAGTTTCATAGCTTAGAAAAAAAAAATACAGTTGATGGCCACGCAGTTTTTATCAAAACGGATGCAAAACATAATGTTACAGTCTGGGTAAAAAAATAGAAAAAAACCACCATTTCCGAAATTTCAAGAATCGTCTAGAATGTGCCCAAAATATCCTGCATTTATCTTAGTGTATCGTGTAGTCATAGGTTCGACGAAGCACACATACAAAGTCTTAATAGCTTTAACTGTCAATGAACAATGTGCTATAATCCCCTCCTTTTAAAAATGATGACGTAAGTTAAGAGTTCGTGCGCGTTTGTGCTTGTCTCATTTAGGTATATAAGCGAGCCGTATCGCCAGCCATGACCGTTCTGATTTCAAAAGCGAAGAGGAAACAACAAGCGAAGTAAAAGAACTACAAGAAAACATACCAGGTGATTCTGCAAGTACTTAATTATTTTTTTTAGTTCGAATAAATGCATTGTACTACCCACAATTACAATTTTTTTATCACATAACCATGTGTAATTATTGATTATCAATAAATTTTATCTTTTAATTATATACCTTTACCTTAGTTGTTTCGTCATTTCTACATTTATTGTGTTTTTCTGTCACTTAATTTGTCTTTCATCTTTTCATTTACTTTTCATTATATTATTATAATACTCTTTAGGCGTATTATATCTTATTTATTTAATTTTTTTAATATTTATGTCTATTTTAAATTTGATTTTATTAAGAGGACTTCGATAGGCTTACTATATTCTTCAGCGTCTATGCTGCATATTTATTATCTTGGGTAACCTTAAAGTTACCCAGGAGCTTATTTATATCGACCCCTACCCTATGTCGATATATTTTACTGTAGCATCTTGGATGTGAAGATTTGAATGCCTGAAGTGGAGTAATAACTGTTAGTATGTATTTATATGAATTGAATAATTATTGGGGTTATAGAGCGGTTGACTACTCATTAAATAAGCCTTAGGTCACAAGTATTTGTTTATTGTTATAGAGCGGGTAATAACTCTTAAAATAAGCCAAGATTTCGAGCGGAAGAAAAAACTCGTTAAATAAGCCTAGGCCATGTTAATGAGCAACTTTTGGAGTAGGCGTCATTGAATGTGAACCCTATCCCCTACCGAATGGGTGGTGATATTATGAGAAGTTGTATGTTGTGATGTATGTTAAGGATGTATGAATTTTTGAAGTATGCTCATATATATTTATTTATCTATCTGTCTAAATTTTTCTTAGGCGAATAATTTTTCCGGGGAAAAGGGGAAATGTAATGATTGTTTATCAATCATTTTTATCTTTAATTATATATATTTAACTTAGTTCATTCATCATTACTTTATTTATCGTGTTTTCGGTCGCTTTCCGAAGGCATCTTTAGTTCTTTAGGTAATTTATTATTTTAATATTGTAATACAAACTTCTTTTACGTTCATATTTATAAATTAAGAAGGCGATATACAAACATAGAATTTATTGGCTGGAAGAACCTTTTAAAATATATAACGATACTAAAAATAATTGAAATATGACATTATTCGGGATGACTGACCGATCAGACGTCTGTGACTGAACACATACAGTCTTTTATATATTTTTAAAATTTTATTTATATTTCTTATTCTACTTTATTATTTGGAGTCACACTACCTATCTGGAGACTGTACAAAAAGTTATTTTGCTACTGCAAGAAATCCCGTGCATTGTAATCGGTATTCGAAGGAGTTGATACTATACACCTAAAATGGTAAAGAGCCAACAATTATTATTAAACTAATGGAAAACCTGGCGGACGAATTTATTCAAGCTGGCATGGCGATGCAGCTATACAAATAGGAGCGGATTAAATATCTAAGCTTGTTACCAAATTCATATACCTACACACAAGCATCTCAAGACGGATTTTACAAGCAGCCCTGGTCCGGATATACGAGCCCCGATGCAAAATGTTCTTCGTCTTCGAAATTTTCTCTGTGAGATTTTTACTAACTTCATTATTTTTGTATATCTATATAATATATTAAGCTGTTCTACTATCGTATACTATACTATACATGTCGCGTTACTTATGCCATTTTTGAATTATGAACCAATAAACTATTTTAGCTTTTTAAATTTATCCATATCCTGTTTTAAATTCGAAGAAGATATAAGCAAAATAGTTGGTCTAATTGTTAATCGATGCAAAAGAGTTCGTCTATCGGTGAGTGAAATAAGATTATTCCTTCTTTGTACAATTATGCTGCATAATTTAAATTTGTAAAAGTAATTCTGTGTCATTTGTCAAGTGAGACAATATAAATTCTGAAAATCTCAGTTTTTTTCATTAGTTTTCAAATAACAATGAGTCGTGGCAAACCAGTGTGTGAAGAGCGTGGCAAATCAAGTTACCAAATATCTAAAGACTTGATACTTCCCAGGTCTACAGTCTAATCTATCATTCAGCACTATAAAAAGAATAGAACGACTTCTTGTTTGAAAAAACTGGTCGACCACGCTTCACAAGTGCAGTAGAAAACAGAATCCTGAAGAAAATTATCAAAAATAATCGTCGTGCTCGAGCTGGAGGACTCACGGTGCAATGGAAGGACATGATTCACAAAGACGTCTCAGTTGATACTGTAATGATTGTTTTATCAATCATTTTTTGTCTTTTTATTATATATGTTTATTTCACCTATTTGATTCCTCATTAATTCATTTATTGTGTTTTCGGTTGCTTTCCGAAGGCATCATATCTTTAGTTCATTTATTATTTTAAATATTGTATAACAAACTTCTTTTACGTTCGTACATATATATATAAGTAGGTCGTATACTATTATTGTATTTTTGTTTGAAGAATCTTTTAAATTTAAAATATAGAAGGACACGAAAATAATTGACGGGGTGATTCATTCTGACTTATGGTGGCAGATGGATCTCTAAAGAAAAACGTACAATCTTAAATTAGATTTGTATAAGTTAATTTATATCTACTATTCTATTTATTGTTTTGACTCGCACATATTTATCTGGGAGTCTATAAAACTTATTTTGTTACAACAAGAGTCCTCTCGAATTATAACCGGTATTCGAAGGAGTTGAAACCTTTTACTCGAAATTATGAAACGAATGGAAAAACTGGCATTCATTCATGCTGGCTTGAGGATGCAGTTATAAAAATTGGAACAGAATGGAGTTCTAGTTAAACACAAGCTTCTCACGACGGAATTTTATTAGCAGCTCTGTTACGGATTTATTCAAAACGTGGACTATTTCTTACTAGTGAAGGTTTTGCTATTATTATTAGACTATAAAAAGGTACTCTGTTTTTTTTATATCTCATTTAATGTTAATGCCTTCGGAATACACTTATTAATCTATTTCGAATTTCATTCCATAACCTTTAAATATTTATTTTCCGATATTTATATCTATTTCAACTGTCCACGTGACAATATTTATATGTATTTAATGATCTGTAAATTTTTGTCTACACTAACTAGCCAAAAAAAGAAAATAATCCCTTGCAAAGCCTATGTACCTGAGTGGTGTGCACATGCACATACAGTGAATTGATTGTATGAAAAGTTTAAGAAGGCTTCAGGACTCTTTATACAAATCGACCAAATAAACCATATAATTAATCTAAAACTTCCTACAAAGGACAATTTTAGATGATTTGAATTCATCTTTTACAAAACTAAACCATCAAATCGAAACTTTAAAACTATTAACATCTAAGTTGAAGATATATCACCACACGATATTTACAATTACGCTTTTATTGTTGAATGGTAGATAATATTACAATAACATAAAAACAAGATATTATATAATAATATGTAATGAAGAATTATAAATAATCAATAAGCAATTTCTTTTTCATTAAACGCGGGTGAAACCGCGCGGCTCTGTTAGTATCAGTAGCCAAAGAAAACACATTTAAAAGCAATAATCACAAAAAATTGTCAAGCTAATCGAAAATTAACAATTATTATTAAATATTCGTAAGAATAAGAGGTTACAAGCAATGTGCGATATTTTACAAAACATGTTGTAGAATACATACGAGTATGTAAGTACCTATTTGAATAGCAATTTCGGAAGTATGTTTATCCTTTTCTGACAACAAAGTTACCACCTCACGCTATCATTTCCTATTCATTTTGTTCCAACTACACAAAATTACGATCAAAGTTGTTGATAATAATATTGGTGCCGTTTTAAGATTGAGTGTATGACGCGTCTATTTATAAAATGTCATTGATACATCTCCACTTTACGTGTAAGGTACCATATCATAAGTATTATTGTGTTCCTTTTTTTTATCACTTTGTCGGCGTGATTATATATGTATATACTCATGCCAAATTACAGCTTTCTAGTACTAAGAATCTCTGAGCGGATAGACAAACGGGCGAACATGGGGAAAATGCAAGGGTTCCTTTTCGACTACGGAACCCTAAAAAGAGCCAGCATAAAAGTTTACTACCCAACGAATAAACACATTAATAAAATAAAACAATATTGGAAATTATACAATTTAGATGCCATAAGAGCAGGTATAGGAAAAAACTACACCCAGATTCTTATCATGATTTACTTTATAATATCCCACAAGATAACTACTCGGATGAACTTGTAAATATGCTGGATTCAAAGCTGGAAGGCACAGGAAGCCAGATACACAGTCAAGTAAAGAGAATTAGCATTACTTGTCTTGATAAACTGGGTTTTCACTAAGCATTTACAAACCGATAAGGTACGTAATTTACTTTAAAATAATAAGTAAATAATATCAAACCGAATTTACCGCCAAAACAGAAACTTCAGAAACTTAATAAAAAGGTACAGACAGTCCTACAGAAAACGCGAGAAAAAGCAATTCTACAATTGATTTTTAACAGAGTATTAATATGTCTATGAACCTGATTGTAATCCCTTACACAATAACCCAAGTATTATTTATTTTTTTAATATAACACAACAATTAGTTTATATAAATTTCTCTTACAAAAGACCTGTACATAATAAAGCTATATAAAAAGTTTAGTAGATTGCACAAAGCAAAACTGATGTTTATCCCTGACTATATGGTAAAATCAATATGAAGATTTGTACTTATAATGAATGAAGCATGAACAGCCCGTTACATATTCTTTAAAGGGAGAATTGCGTTAATTTTATTTCATGTTTTTTTTCTTTTTTTTAAATACAACTTATATTTCTCTGTAGTCTAGCATGTATGCACCTCAATATTGATAATTGATTTATTACTTTCTATAGTAACAAAAGATCCATACACGATTGACAAATCTTGGTAAAAAAAGTAACTTGGTAAATATTTAAGAATTTGTTTACAGGGAAATTAACATTTAGAAAGCAATACCATAACGTCAACAATGGAACTCTGAAAACTTGCCATTTATACCTATACCTACTTTGTTAACAGCTCTAATACAAAGTTTCATTTTGCTATTCAACAGTTTGGTACTAAATATCTCCAAAATTTAATCTGTGGTCTGCTCAAACTGCAATTCCATATAATCAGATAGTATTAACTCCGTAAAAGCCGTTAAGGCTCCAGGGCCCCTCAGGCTAACAATGTAGTGAGTTCGAAAAAAAAAAAAAAAAAACTTGGGGGTGAGCGCCTAAGGCACTCAGCCAATAAGACTAATTTGAAATCTACACTATAAATACATACTTATCACACAGAAGAATGATAATACTTATTCCAACACTTTGTATAGATGACTCAATTAAGTTAAAGTAGGTAATAAGTTTCATACAAACACACCTCAATAGTTGGACCCCTAGATTCTTACCTACAAAGGAGTGAAGGATATGCTCAACTGTTTGTCCTCTTTAATAAAAACATTTTATTATATGTACATGTAGGCAATCTTTATATTTTATAATCCTACCCATTATATTGTCATTTCACGTCGTTGAACTTTTAATGTTTAGTTTTTTTCTACTCATATCAATTTCAGTGATACCTTTCACTTTCCCATAGAATCTATTTAAATTTTATAAATTGTCCCTTAAAGTACTTATAAGTATAAATGTTAAAATATTGTTGGGCATTAGACTAGGCTTTACAGGTTTTATATTTGCTCTGTTTTGATTGTTCTTGGATAAACCACAAAAAAAAGACAACAACAATAAGATAACAACGAAAAAACAACATTAAGACAATTAATACAATCACACCAGTATCCATTTTTTTATATATGAAAGTTGTAATTTCATTCAAATACCACAAAGCCTAACCACCAATTATCTTTTTCTTTAAATCACAAGATATAAAGACAACCAAGCAACAATACAATGAACACAAGCACACAACATACAATATGAATGACGTTGTCAGGAAAAAACAAGCTCTAGTAATTAGGAATAATAAAAATTCAACAAACAAATACTATCACAGGACAATTTCCAACCATATTAATATTGTTCTTTAAAATAATGTCCACAATACTTTTATGAACAACACTTCTTAAACAAAGTAAATCCCAAAAAAATAATTAATACAATGTCGAAACCATAAATCAATCTTATTATATTTTTAAGCAGTTCTTCTTCAGCATATGGTTATGTTTTTTAGTACAGGTATTTTTATTATAATATTTATAAAGACTTACTGGCCAACATATTGGCAAAAACCAGACAGACCAACTTCAAAAGCAAACCAAGGAAATAAACTGCAACAGATTTACCACAACACAGAATAGCAATGTAAAATGTTATTGCGGATAGGCAAATGATTTAAGCATTTTGCTAAAGAAGCACATGTCACTGTTACAAACATTTTTTCTTTTGATACTAAGCACCGGCAATCCTACACTTGTTTTGTTCCTTCAAACCCCATACAACTTATGGTAGCTTTGCTAACACCAGTTGCAGAAACTGAAAAAGTAAGTGAACCCTCATCGCACTTACAAGAAATCTGATAATTGGACAAACAATTATTGTAATGAAAATGAACAATTTCGCCTTGAGGTTATTATACAACCGCGTAACTTTGAAGACACTCATTAGCAGGATTCTTTCCCAGTTTGCAAATATTTATTCACATCATGTTCTATTTTACCCGAACTTATTGATTTCACAATTACTTTCCTACTACTTACTCAATGACTCATCACAAGCGTAGACCCAAAAAACATCTACAAAAATAACTCCAATGTAACAAATGACAAAACAGAAATTCTATTCTTTGGTCGTTTTTGAAATGACGAATGTCAAATACTTCTTTTTTATTTCGGCATGTACCTTTTACTTTGCACTATGCAACCAATCCTCTTTATTGAACATTAATTTGGATATTGAAAAAGTTTGACTTTTGAGTCTTTTGCCGCCTTTCGATTTGTTTAATCGATATGTAGTACTGAATCGATCCAGTGTATCGATACTTCAATCTAGAGAATCGCGTTTCGAACCACAAAATTATTTGCAATTATTTAAATGTACCAAAATACATATAAAAGAAATCACAATTTCCACTTTATTTCTTCAAAACTCGCCAGCCTGCTGTATTTGCTGTGTAGGTACTCTTCGCCCCTCCTTAATGGAGAAAGAAATAATAAAAAAGTTACCTACTTTTCTCATTAAAGATATTATTACAACAATGAATAAAATAGTGCATAATTTTTGCGCAACAAATAGCAAATTATTGTAGACATAATTATTTATTCTGCAGTCGATTATCAGTTGTTCCTATTATTGTTGCCACTGACAATTGATGGCCAATGTTATCGGAACTAACTAATCGAACTAACTTTTTGCCTACATTCCAAGTTACGACGTGAATAATGAAAGTTCCGACTACGATTACAACAAGACACATAGTCAAGACAGACAGACAGTCAATCAAGGCGGTTAAGACGAACAACACGAACAACGGACTCCAATTAGTTTTTTAGCTTAAAATGCGAGTTTTTTTTTTCGATCTGACTTTAGCCATAAGGGTTCAGGAGCCTTGTTCGGCTTTTACAGCTTCACCGGACTTGGGGGCGAGCGCTTAAGGCACTCAGCCACGAAAGTTTTGCAATTAAAATGCGAGAGTGTACGTGTTTATATATTTCGATGATTTGTTTTAATTTTTTTGATGTTGTAAGAGTTTATAAGTAACTAAATACTACGCGAGTACACATAATTCACGGTGCAATTTATCAGTAAAAAAATTAGCCAATAAGTATGGCTTAGTTAAAAATAAAGACGCCTCAATATACCGTATCAGATGTTTCATACTATCATATAGCGTGATGACATCATGCAACCATACATAGAACTCGGTGTCAAAGAAGCGCCTGCGATAATTGAATAGCAAATATTTTATTGATTGCAGTTTATCTCTCTCACTGAGTGAAGATTATTTAGTACAATAAGGCACATGTATCTGCAACATCGCGTACTAAGTGGGCGTGCCCTATGTGTATTATTATTCTAAATGAAAGCTATGCAGGTTTATGCAGTCCTGTTTCACTGCGACCAATGAGATCTATTGTGATCGCCCCACACTATTAAAGCTCCCCAGCTAGTCCTATAGCCTTGATGTACTGCCGGACTTTTTTGGCCGAGAGCAACTGAATCTCTTCCGCGAGCAGCACGTACTTGACCAAAATCCGGTTGCGTTTAGATTTTAGTAGGTCACATTCACATAAGAGATGCTTTGGCGTTTCGTCCGCACTTTCGTAGAATCTGGAATCTATTGTCCCTGGACACCGGTGTTGGACATAATATGTTTAACAACAGTGTCCAGTGAGTATTCAAAAATTTCAAATTCAATATTTATTTATTACGCATTTCAGGTTTACATTACAAATTGTACAGTGACTTCCAAACTAGGCGGAGCCTGTATCTTGGAAGCCAAAATACGATTTAACAAATTATTTTAACACAAAACATCTCTAATGATCGTACGGGGTTTTTTTATTGGTAAATTTTTGCTTAACCACTTGAAAAGAAGATGTTTAGTAACAACTATTGACGAGAAGAACAACTAAAGAAGATGTTTAGTAACAACTAGACTGTCAATTAGACGGCAAAGTATGAAACCGTGAACTCCAACTAAACCTAACCGAGCATTTCGGTATCTATTTTGTGACGTTTATATAGAATGCTTAGGAAATTTTATGAATGGCGTGAAAACCTCAAAATTACAAAAATTAGAGTCGGAGTCCGAGTCGAACGAGCACGATCGCATTATCCGAACTTTTGTCATACTTAGCCTATAAAGAATTTGGCATTTTGTCATAAAACCAAACTATATCACATGAAATGCCGCTAAAATTATATAGTATATATGTATATATTATATCATAAAATAATATATACACACATATACATTTAATTTATTTATTTATTTCCGGCTACTCTTAGTTTCGTCTCGGAATCCGAGACATTCACAAAGTTTAAACACGTTACACGTTTATATCGCTTCGCGTCGCACGTTTTATCGCCGTTTTTCATGCACGAAATTCCACGCGGACGAAGTCGCAGGCACAGCTTGTTATAATATATTTATAATTAAACAACCAATTTAATTTAAAATTATTGCAATTTAATGGTGTAACATATCAATTCTTTTTTATATTTATTACATTGAAAAAATATCAAATTGAATACAATTAAAATGTATTTTTTTTTAATATATATAGTCTATCCACCATAAATGCCGCAGAAGGGAACGCAAGGGCTGGCGTCTTGAGATTGTAAAGCTTCTGGTTCTGTGTTACTCGCAGCAATGGGCGTTGCTGAAGCAAAAGCAAGGATGGCCCACACTATCATCATTGTGTACTTTAACTGAAATGGAAAACACAAAACTGTAGTTATGTAGGTATCATGGTATCCTTGAGATGTTGGTGAAGGAATACACCGTGATGAAACGATAGTATGATTATAAGACTCTTTTGAGTGCTCGCAACCGTCCCGTACGCTTGCGTTCTTTTTCGACGTAGTCAAGGCCTTCGATAAGGTCTGGCACGCCGGACTGGTCCACAAGCTACACCAGTTAGAAGTCCCGGATAGGTTAGTTCACATAGTCCGCGATTACCTCACAGACCGTTCCTTCTGCTACCGTGTGGAAGGTGAGCTCTCTAGCTCTCACCCGGTTCGCTCAGGAGTTCCACAGGGCTCCATTCTCGCGCCTAGTTTATTTAACCTTTACGTCAGCGACCTTCCTCGACTCCGCGGGGTCGAGGTAGGGCTCTATGCTGACGATACTGTCATCTACGCTTCACGTAGGAACAGATCTCATCTCGCAGCCACCGTCCAGCGAGCCGTGACCACTCTCGGGAAGTGGTTCCGTACATGGCGAATCGCTAATAATCTCGAAAAGAGCGCCGCGATTATGTTCGATCCGAATAAGAGGCCATTGCCAAAGACGCTCAAACCTCTTAAGCTTTTCCGTAGGGAAATCTCATGGGCCACCCGGGCTAAATACCTGGGTGTCACCCTCGATAACAGACTTAAATTTAATACACATGTCAGTAT
The DNA here is from genome assembly GCA_947532125.1 of Saturnia pavonia. Taxonomy (NCBI): domain Eukaryota; kingdom Metazoa; phylum Arthropoda; class Insecta; order Lepidoptera; family Saturniidae; genus Saturnia; species Saturnia pavonia. The sequence continues at coordinate 3,772,593 of OX383922.1, forward strand.
AGTTCGGAATAGGGCCTTCATGGTCCTATCCCGCTTGCGGCCCTTGCTTAGCTCGGTAAGCAAAATGTCCAGGTGGCATAAGCTTACACTATACAAGGCATGTGTAAGACCTATTTTAACATATTGTTGCGCCGCGTTCGCTCATATGTCGAAAAGTAACTTTGCCCGCTTGCAAAGAGTTCAAAATCGGTTCTTACGTCACCTTTTAGATCCGCCGCCTTATGTACGTAACGCAGATCTCCATAAAGATATGGAACTGCCGTCCATAGAGTCTTATGTAACATATCTCTCTAGGAGATATTTTGATTCAGCGATGAATCACCCTAACGAGTTAGTTAGGAACGCCGCGAATTACACACCGAGTGTAATTACAGACATTAAATTCCGGTACAAACGTAGGCCGCGAAATCTCTTTATCGATCCCGATGACGATATCGAGAAAAAGAATCAATTTTACGCGTCCGACCCCATTCAAACAGCGTGTCTGCGCCCACGCCCGCGAAATCACCGTTCCCTTCGCAGGGGACGGACGGTGAACTTCGTTCCCGCACACCCGCCACGTCCACCGTCTCCTGCGGCCACTCAAGCCTAGACCCGATCCTCCGGCATGGAGCCCTTGAGTCTAGCAGCCGCTCGCGCGATTCAGTGACACTGCATTCACTAGCTACCTACATACATGCATTACACTTTTTACAGACATGCACTACACTTAGGTACATAGGTTCTGTAAGGGACCCTTTTTTTCTTTTTTTGAAGCTAGTTAGTCTAGATCAAAAATTTACAGATTACTAAATACATATATACTTGTCTCTTACCCTCCTCCCAGAGGATAGCGACATGTATATATGTATAGTTAGTTAGATAGTGTGCTAGGGCATTAGTCAGTTCGCGACTTATTTGCAAGACGCGCAACAGTCCGAGCCGAGGTTCGGCCACTTTGGCACCCTCAGATCGAAAAAAAAAAAAAAAAAAAAATAGAATGCTCGCAAAACTAGAAGTTGAAAATCTTTCGCCAAGTCACTACCAATGTGTTCCGACAGCTGCAATGGACAGCCAAATCCAATTCCGTGTCTACGGCTACATCGTCACTTAACATCAGGTGAGTTTGTAATCATACGCTGTCATATGTATTGACAAGATGAAGGGACTTTATTGCTAACAAACATCAATTCATTTAATTTACTTGAAATGTCAAAATTTTAAATTTATTCAGTGTTGATTTAAAAGTTTACTTTAATTTACTAAATATATCTTACCTAAATTAGATAATCAAATATTACGAAGGCACGCAACTTTTGTATTTTTTAGGTATATATCTATATTTTTAACTAATTTAAAATTTTATAACATCTACTATCACTATGTAATCGATATCAATCAGGCAAATGAAAAGAATATTCCTCCAGGTATCATCTCCTTGGATATTTCTAATGAAATGAGATGAGATTTAACTAACGAAATGCCATACGAAGTAAAATAAAACTTAAACTTAACGTGTGATTTGAACCGGTAAGATACGATTACACCGTAGTAACCGACATAGATATATAATCTATATTCCACTTAACAGACATTTTCATAAAAATTTAAAAACAAAATAATATTTCTACTTACAGAGTTCATGTTGGCAGTTCTTGTAGAATTGTGTTGTAAGTAGATCAATTTTCGGTTTATATATACTTTTTCTTAGCTGAAAATGCCTATAAAATGTTAAAATTAATTATACCGAAATTAATTATTATTAGAAAAAACGCACCGAACCGTCCAACCGTTTCATAATATATTCTTATTAGGAACTAACTTGTTGCAGCGACTTCGCGCTCTTGACATTGCTATTGATGCAGTCGTTTAATTGTTGACTCGTTCCTCCTAAGCCTAATTATATATTTTAACATCGTGAATTTCAGAGGTTCTCTTATTCCGTTCAACATTTTTTTAAAGAAAACGTATTTACTTTTCTAAGTTATACACATATACGTACATACGTACATTTCAACTATATTTCGATGATACAGAAATAATTAAAAATTGTAGGTAGAGATATACAGATGATATTCCGCATGAGAGATTCCTTACAGAAGGTCACAACTATAATTTGTCATGCTTGGGTAATGTTATGAAAATATTTCCGTAATTAAAAATAAGTGTTATTTAAATTTTTATATACCTAATTGACACAATCGAAGATTGTGGAAATATTTATAGGACTTCAATGATGTGAGAGAACGGAGCTTACTGGGTTCTTTCAATCGTGAATATGCTGGGTTGTGTTATTACATAACGTGTAGAGAGATTTGAGCAGGTCGGCATGACAGCGTCGACTGGCTATGGATTGTAGGTCCCTCGGTGCTCGCCGATGTTGTTGTATGACACTGTACCTACTTGCCATCAGGTAAAGAGCCATCACTTTGCAGTGCTATGATAAAAAAAAGTCATTTTACCACAAATTTCGTTTGAATTGTTTCTAATTCCATCTTAAAAGAAGTTCGACTGGTGATAACACCTAGACTTAGACTGTCAGCAGTCTGCGTAGCCCGAATACTGCGATAGTTTGGCCATATCGCAAGAGGGAGTTCAAACAATCTGGAAAAGCAGCTGTTGACAGGGAAGGTCGAGGGAAAACGGTCGAGAGAAAGATGCACAAAACGGTCATCGGGTCAAATTAGTTTTTTAATAAGTAAGGAATAGTTTTCGTCAGTGTGATCATGAAATGTTGATGAAATTAACGAGAAATAATGTTAAAGTTCAAAGCGCTAATACCTAGTGTATCTGCTCGCTAAGTAAAAATGAGACAAGTTTTTTTTATTGATTTTTCGCGTACCTCTTCACTATAATAATTATATTATATACTTTCATATGCATTTAGTAAAAAACTGTTAATTTGACATTACAAATAGACACTTCAGTCTACCTACGTCTTTGTGCGAAAGCCGAATTGACAGGGAAATACGGAGTCGGAGCACAGAATATACTAAACGCGAAAATAACTTGGAAGTACAATGTGTACCGGAATACCGCAATGACTACGCACTGTCTACCATAGGGCATCAGGTAGCAGCAACCATTGGAGTCGACTTGCTTGCTAACCAGATATTGATATTTCATAGGACTGTTAAACTTAACTTGATAGTGAAACTAGCATTAGCATTAGATCAAGTTTTGGCATCTGTGAAGTCCTATAACAAGAAATATGATAAGAATAAATTTAGCACATCCTATATGGAATTGATGGTAAGAAGCAGGCAATCTTCGTCACACAGTATCTGCTGTCTGCTAATAAAAAACTACATGCAACAAATTATCGCCCTGTTCACGTGCGCTGTTAGTCGGCGTCTTCAACTTAGATCTGGTATAGACAATATTTTTATTGGGCGGCTAAGGTTATGCGTCACAACTTACACGGCTCGTTCGTGCCACTACACCTATAGTCATAGACGCGAGCTGAGTGTGGAATTATTATAATTTTCTTTATCTCCCAAACGATAAGTCCAAATAACATGTTATAAAGGGCAAAGTTTATCTCCATAATTAAGTCTTGATGATGAAGTAAATTTCGTTCATAAGGATTAATATACCATGCCTAAAAATAATAATGCTCGTAAACCATTTTGAATTAAAAAATCACAAAATACCTGATTGTGGCTTATGTATAATAGATAGGCATATGGTATCGCGGATTTTTTTAGAAGTACTAAGAAGCAATGTTTTTGTAGAACTTTGTATTTACTTATCACTAACCATCACGCTAGCGCACGCAGATAAAGCAGTTGGGGCTCGCGGTTTTATACAACTTATTTAAAAAAAATCAATAAAATGCTAGCTGAGAAGTGTAGCCTAATTCTAGATAGTTTATACTATTCCACGTGAATCTGGCAGTCATATATAAGAAGAATTTATCGAATACTTGGTTTTTCCAGAGTTTATCATGTTTAAACAAACAAACAAAAAATTCTTCCGCTTTATTATATTAGTATAGATAGTATAGATTAGTAAAGATAGAATGCCTCTAACATATACTACTCTGTTAAAAAAGTACCGGGAAAAGATCAATAACACCCAAAAGGTTCGTTATTCATCCAAATTTATCGCCTTCAAAGTCTGCTCCGTCAGAAACGATACACTTACGCCAACGAATAATCCAATCATCAACATATTTTGAAACGCTTTTTCCGGAATTAAGTTTAGTTCTCGTCGAATGAAAACAGGTGCCACGAAGTGTTAATTTGAGTTTAAGAAAAAGAAAGAAGGCGGCCGGAGCCATATCTGGTGAATAAGGTGGTTGTTTGATGGTATTTGTTGAGTTTTTCGTCAATGGCCACAATGATGGCCTTGTACGAAGGCGCATTATCGTGGTGCAAAATACAACAATTTTCTTTCCACAAATCTGGCCTTTTTCGTCGAATTTACTCTCTTAAACGCCGCATAACGCTCAAATAACATACTATATTTACCGTTTGAGCGATAATCAAAGGAAACTAGAGTTAAATGTACTTTTTTTATTCTTTACAAGTTTATCCTTTGGCCACAATCTCGTCTGATGTTAAGTGACAATGTGGCCCAAGATGATAACACGCTAAGCCTAGTGAGAGGACTGGCTTTCAAGTGCATCTGCAGGAACACACCTATTAGTGCTTGGCGACAGATTTTCAACTTGAGGGTGGTAGCCTAGCCAGGCGGCCATTAGAAAAAGCCCTACAACCATGCAAAAACATTATTAATCTGCTACCCGTGCGAAGTCGAGGCGGGTTGCTAGTAAGATATATTTCGTTACATAAAGTAACACACGATAATGGTGAATTAATTGGGAAAAAATACGCTTTTGGGCGCGCTTAAATGGCTAACGCTGAGTAAACCAAAAGACATATATCAAATTAATGTATGATACAATTGTATATTTTAAAAAGACCTACAAAAACTCAGTGATACTATCTTCTAAGGATAACCGACAATAAGCATTTTTTTTTAACTATAAAAGAACCGAAAACGACCGCTTTGGGTGATGGGTAAGAGCGGAAGCGTTTTGCGCGTACACTCCTCTGACGACATTTCAATGAAGATACTTAAGTTAAATTATACTATATTTTAATTTAAAAAAAAAAAACTAATAACTACTGTGTAGTCCACGTGAGCGGAACCGCGGGCACAACTAGTATATTAATATATACGATACTAGTTCCAATTTGACCTTTTTTTTAATGTGACTAACTCTGTTGTCCTGACGACCCTGAATAGCAACTACGAGGTTTTGTAGCGATCGCAAAAGGCACTCAGCGGATATGACAATACGAACAAGGGTGTCAACATAGCCAAACCTTGCATTCGATTCCATATCAATTCGATATTGATCTGTTATGTGGTAGTTTTTAGTTTTATTCATAAATTTATGTTATTTGGCTCTATACTATGTTTTTTAATTAATAGTGTTTTAATGTTATGTAACATAACAAGATCCCGAAGCACATACTGATTTGCTGGACAATAAGTTCAAAAACCACGTCAAGCTAGTTTTACTGTTGAAAGGTTGGATCATTCTTTGAACGATAGTTTGGAAGTGACTTTCTCTCTCTTTACATCCACAAAATTATTAATATGATTATTAAAGGTAAATATTATTTGTACAGTTGATAAAAATAATTATTAATTAATCTAAGTGATGGATGATTAATCTTTTCCCCAATCAATAATTTAAGCTACTAAATTTATTATGTATCTTATATATAAAGCTTTGCCTACGTTTTAAAATACCTCCAAGTCCGAAAAACCTTTAATTGCCTTCTAAGGCTAACAGTATAGTCTATCGAAAAAAAATAATTTTAAATATATTGTAGAAAAGTTTAAAAATAATCTTTTAATGAATACATGCAAGTAATATGTTGAGATAGTTTTATTTTTTTTATTTTAACATGTCTTGATCGCCACTTTTTTCTATATCCATTCCATCTCTACGATGGATCCGGAAAATACCTCCTCGATGCTCTGGACGGGTTTCAGAAACGAGCTGGCCGCATTGTTAATGATGCAGAAGTTACCAAATACATCGAGTCACTTCAACTGCGCAGAAATATCACTTCGTTGAGTGTGTTCTACCGTCTTTATCATGTTGAGTGTTCTGAAGAGCTGTTTAACCTAATTCCCTCCTCTCCTTTCCACAACAGAACCACAAGCGCTGGGCTTCGGAGTCACAGTTTTACGGTAACCTGCGTCTCGGCACGAACTAAAAAGTTCTCTATGTCTTATCTTTGTCGTACCGTGAAAAATGTGGAACCATCTCCCAGCGAATGAGTTCCCTCTTTCTTATGACATCGAGTCCTTCACGTGTGACGTGAAGAAATATTTATGCAGGCATGACAGCGACGATCGCCGATGGATTTCGATGTATCTGTGGTCGACGTTGTATTTGGATTTTATCGTGCATACCATCAGGGACAGTATCTACAAAGTACAGAGCTAATAAAAATAAAAGGGTTTGAATTAAGACTTTAGTTTCTATTAAGATAATTATGACTGCCTCACATACTACTGATAGGTACTACATATATAATACAATAATATTAGGAATGTTACAAAATACAAACTCCTTTCACAGTTCACAGTTTACAACACAGCATGAGATATCTTAAATTATTACCATCTAGCGCTTCTAAACTAAACTAATTAAACTTCGTTGTTCAAAATTGATAACAGATGACTCTGTTTATAATCTGATTTTAAAATTTATTTTATAGGTAGAACTTATGTAATTTATGTTTTACTGTAATGTTTTTATTTAAATAATTGTAAAATAATATTACCAAATTATAAACTATAAGCTATTCATAAATAATTTCTACAACTGTGGCTGACGAGTTTGTCAGTCAAAATTCTTGTCAAATAATCAATCACCAAAAAAGTCAATATAATATTTTGAAATAGTTAAACATTTCAAATCCAAGATGAAGAGAGTTAAAAGCGGGTTAAAACAGAGATTGACATTACGAGATCATGAAGAACAATCTTCTAGCAGCAGCGGAAGAGTCAGCCAGGAACACGCCAGATTTAGAAGCAAAACCCCTTTAGAAACCACAATAATGTCACCACACATTATATCTACTTCTGATATATCAACATCAGTGTCTAACACATCTTTATCTTCATCTATATCCAGGTAAGATTCATGGATGTAACCATGATTTTTGCAAAAGGGGGAGGGGGGGGCAGGCTATGACTTTTTTTTATATACCAGCTTGGCAATATGATTCTATAGGACCTTATAGTAAAAATACGGTACAATCAAAAAACAACGATGACCGTCGGTGATAGATTCCATTGACAGTAGTCGCCGTCATACTGGCCTGTAAAAGTTACCCCTTCAAGCCAATATCATAGGAAGGAGAGAACACTTTGAATAGAAGACCATTCCACATTTACACGATACAAGAAAGGTAAGAATCAGCGTTTTTTTTGCATGCTTGATAGCTACTACCGTATAGCCGTGGTTCCGTAGACCAGTCTGCGTGATTTTGGAAGATGAGGGGATAAGGTCAAACGGCTATTCAGAACATGTACCATGATACGGACTATAAAACGCTCAAAGAGTCAATGTCCCTTCGCTAGGTCCGATCCGCGGGCATGGAGCCCTTGAGTCTAGCGGCCGCTCGCGCGATACAATGACACTGCATTCATTAGCTACCAACATACACTCATTACTCTGTATTACACACATGCACTACATTCAGGTACATAGGTTCTCTAAGGGACATTTTTTCTTTCTTTTTTTGGCTAGTTAGCCTAGACAAAATTGACAGATTACTAAACACATCATTAATGTATTACATTACTAAATACATTATTAAGAATTAGCTAGATAGCGACTTATTTGCAATCGCTGCAACAGTCCGAGCCGAGGTTCGGCCACTTTGGCACCCTCGGAACTTATTGCATTGCTTTCGTGAATGAGTGCCTTAAGCGCTCGCCCACAAGCTCAGTGAAGCTGTAAAAGCCGTTTGAGGCTTTAGAGCCCTTATGGCTAACAGAATAGTCAGTTCGAAAAAAAAATTTCTCTTCGCATCTGAAGCGGTTTTAGGTACACATCAGTAAGATGTCATTATCATTCACAATGCGGACTTTCCCGGAAATGCGAACAGTATTTTATACCCGGCCGAACTTAAATCTTATAAAAAAGTAGGTACAGCTGGTCGGCCGTGGAAAACCATCGAACTCTGACCAGGATGCCAAGTCTATTGAACGTTGCGGAGACAACGCTTTCAATATGATATCCCTGAGAATATTAAGGTTATAACAGATATCCATTAATAAGATATTGAGACTGTCACACTTAACGAGTAAGTCACTCTAAAGAGACAAGATCAGTTATTTTTTTTACAAGATAACTAGCAAACCTGGACTCAAGTATATTACTTGTCCCACATAAATATATGAGGTTATAGAACTGATTGAGGTTAGTAACAAGATCTACCCGCAATTTATCGGCTTCAATTCGACTACAAATATGTTATGTTACCTTTATGTCATACTCATTGCTATGCTGATGACAGCACCGTTCATGGGTGCTATTAGCTATTAAGCCTTCATGTGGTCTAAACTAAGCTGTGCTCGTTTTCTTAAAAAAAACTCCGTTTTCTCGCCTCCCCGCTCTTCAGAATGTCTCACTAGCAATGCGTGTAGCAGCCTCAATATCATAGGTGTGGATATTCGCAGCGACGTCAACTTCAGGGATTACATCAGGAGTGTCATCTCCACTACATCTCGGAGAATCAGAATCCTGAACCGGGTGCGACAGTTTTTGACGCCCGGACAACTGTTTTTTTTTAATCGTTATAGGTTTGACGTAATGGCCACAACACAACACAATATTACCTGATGTTAAGTGACGATTTGGCCCAAGATGATAACACGCTAAACCTAGTGGAAGACTGGCTCTCAATTGCAGCTGCCGGAACACACCTATTCGACAGATTTTCAACTTGAGGGTGGTAGCTAGCCAGGCGGGCATTAGAAAAAGCCCTACCATCATGCTATCTTCTTTACATGGCACAAGTTTGGCCGTGTATGGAATATTGTTCGCAACTCTGGGATGGATCCGATCTCGCGATCTCGATGCTCTGGACAGGTTGCAGAGACGGGCTGTTCGGAGTGTTAATGATGCAGAGGTTACCCAATGCATCGAACCGCTTCAGCTTCGTAGTAACATCGCCTCGTGTTCTACCGCCTGTATCATAATGAGTGTTCTGAAGAACTGTTCAATCTAATTCCCTCCTCTCTTTTCCATAACAGAACCACACGCGCTGGGCTTGGGAGTCACAGTTTTACGGTAATAACCATCTGGGCACGAACTAAAAAGACTATCTATTTCTTATCTTTGTTTTACCGTGAAGCTGTGGAATTATCTCCCGGCCAATGTGCTCCCTCCTTCTTATGACATCGGGTCCTTCAAACGTAACGTGAAGAGATATTTATGCAGGCCGGCATGACAGCTGCGACCGCCGATGGATTTCAATATCTCGATGGTCGCCGTTGTATTTGGATTGTACTGTGCTTACCATCAGGGACAGTATAATCAATGTGAAAGCTATTATAAAAAAAAATATTTAAAAAAATACTGTAATACCTTAATATATCGTCGGTGACACTGCAACATATTCTATGTTAAAAGACTTAGCCTTAATATTATTAATTGTAAAATGTTATTTTTCAAGTTATTTTCAAATTAGATTCACATTTAGGATTGATTTGATTAAAATTACATAGCTTTTACCAACGATATAACACCAAGGTATGCATGTCACAGACCAAGCAAATCGTAAAGCTACTCTTTCCTCTATAAAATTAGTTCATAGTGACATAGCCCGTTTTGCAAAATCACCGCCGATATGCGCAAGAAAAAATTTGACACCATGAATGGGTCTCCTGTCATGATTTGTAAATTAAATCTTTAACATCAGTCTGGTTTTCTACATATATTGGGCACGCGCAACACGCCATGTCGGTGTCGGTGACCAGAACTCATTTTATACATCCAAAAATTGCCCAACGTATCATTACAATTTTTAATTAAAAAATACAAGATTATAAAGAAATTCCTTTTCCCATAGATTTCGTAACGATTTCGAAGAGTTGAAATGTAAAATGAAAATATTCGGCGAATCCTTAAACCTTTGCCGATGCATCGCTGAGGATTTTAAAAACAAACTAACGTTTATGGAGACAAGGTTGGAGACCTTAGAGAAGAGGCAAAACGTATGGCGGGTGAGTAGGTACTCAGTTTGTTTTTTTTTTTATTTATTTAGTAGTTCCTAGTAACTACAAGAAAAAAGTGAGGAGTCACGGGATACCCGGCAGATGTGAATAAACAAATTTTTGTCATATTTTTATATTTAAATATGAATAAATAAATACAAAATATTCAGATAGTTATTTATAACAAAACAATTTATCTTTTAAGATACTTCAATAAATACTTAAATATAATTAATATTTAAAGAAACCAAGCCAAGTCACCGATACACACATAAATTTGAGAGTGTATGTAGCATGGAAGTTATGGATATGAGATTTCGGATCTCTATATACGAGAAGATATCTTAAGAGTGAAAGGATTTAGTTATGGATACGGATATGAAAATATTTCGGATATCTGATCGTTTCGGATAATTACAATTATAGATAGATTTTTTCTAAGAATTGTATTTAGAAGTAAAAGAGGTACCTAAACATTTGTATATGGACAATATTAACTTAGATGGTTAATAGTTCAATTTTAAAGACATTTTTGTAAGACATACCGTAAATATAAAGCCGTACCGTAAATTTGTTTTAAATTTCATGCATTATAGAAGCCTCTAGCACCGCTATCAAAAACTTACCTCGTATTTTGTTCTTGTTGATCAGGTACTTAGTCACTCCCTGAAGAATCCTCACCATAAGAGTAAATATACCGGCTTGTTTTATAAATCTATAAAGGTTACGATTTTACAGTATACCTACAGTAGGCAATTGGGTATTTGAAAAAAAAAGAATATTGTTTTTTTTATGTATTTTAAGGCTTCATCATAATCATGATAATAGTCAATTGGAAAACTATTAAAACACTATTAAAACAATAGAAAATTGTAATATTTTAAAAAGAATCACATGACTACGAACGCGCCACGACTGATCGCCAGGTTTGTGACGTCATAATGTTAAGGAATTTCATCGATCAAAAGTCAAAGCACTGTATCAGCTGTGCGCTACAATGAGTAGACATTAACATAGTGACGTCACACGCGCTCGGGCCTATTCGGGAGCTGTCGGCATGTCTTCGGTACTGTATTCAAAAATTGATTTTTATTTTGTAATAACTTTTGAAATATTGCGAAAAAAAAATAGTTTTGTTATAAATCTTATATATGATCTGTCCATATATCACAATTTTTTTAAGCCCAATTTGAACTTATGAATATAAGTGTTTTCAAAGATAATTTAAATAGGTACTAGCCATAATAGTTTCTCGTAGTTTTCACTCATTTTGGTACAAACACAGCACAAATAACAAAAAACCGTTAATACTTTCGATAGGTAATATATACCTATGCAATCTTGCAAGGACTTGAAAAATCATTTTGAATCAGTAGGACAATGGGACTTTTTGGAGTGAGTTATTTCTTAACTTGGAATAAATGGACATAAATAATTTTTATCATTCAAAAATGCACTTAGGGTAATCTAAGAAGAAAATAAGTCAAGCTGTTCTATAGAGAATAAAAAAATACAAATTCAGGGTTGTCACTTCAAAAATGATAAAATTGGATTTAGTGATTTCTTTAATCGTACCATCCATATATCTTCTATACATATTATAAAACTTAACGTATCTCTGTCTGTCTGTCATGTTCTTTTCACTCGAAAACCACTTATTCGATTTACATGTTTTTTTTTATTTCAATTTATAGCTATGTTATCTGACCAGGCTATAGGATATATTTTCTAAGATAAAGTACATACGAAATAAGAAGTGTTACGAGAATGGTGAATCAATTCGAAAAAAGACGCATTTGGGGCGCTTCAATGGCTTACGTTGAGTAAACCGTTATATATCATCCTATATCAAATTTATGGTCTACATAATTGTGTATCTTAAAAAGACCTACAAGAAAGTTAACGATAGCATATATACCTTCTAAGGATCACCCACAATAAGCATTTTTGTCTTCCGTTTTCTTGAGCGGGGGCAGCACGATTCGCGCATGCGCTCGTGCGACGTGGCCACAGGCACGGCTAGTAATCGTATATATCTTATCTATATGATAATAATTATAAATTACAAGTATGTCAAGTAATATAGATAAAATTGTTACCATCCTAATAAAAATATTAGTAGGCATTTGGTGACGTCTTAATTGTTTTATCTTATCATTGTACACGTGTTTGTAGAAATAAATATTAAACTATACACATATAATATTTAAAAAAAAACAATAACATACAAAACCTACTCGCAGTTAATTTTATTTATCAATGTTTAAGTTGCAGATACTGTGGCGAAGGATGAAATTTTTAAAAAATATCGATATTTATGTAACGATATATATCAAATATCGACAACCGATATAAAAATCAAACGTCTTAACTAGATATGATCATATTTTAATATTTAAAATAAGCCAAATAGACCATTGAAATGTAACATAAACTTTACAACCCAATTTTATTTTTGGGACATGTGTGGGGGAAAATGGAGTGACAAAATAAGACATGATGAGCGCAAAAATAACATTGACAATGCTATGGAGGATGTTTTTGCTTACTTGCATGAGAATAGTAAAGAGTGCCAATTTCGACTAACGGATTTAATGAAATCCATTAAAGGAGACTACATTCCAGAGAAGCGAACGGTCATTGAACGATTAAAGGCTAAGTATAAGGACGACATTGTAATCTTTAACGAAAGTAAACAAGACGTCATTAACTGCTTCAAAGGTTTTATATACAAAGTTATATCAAAAAGATCATCTCATAAAAAAATGATCCTCAAAAGGAGAAATTGCAGAAATTCAGAGATGCAGCTGCAATTATTTTGGAAGACATCCGTTCGCGGCGCTATGAAACGAATCAGTATCCACCTTCAGATATTTTTATAAAGGAAGTTAATTCTTTAATTCTTGAATCTTTATCAGTTCTACTTTCTGGAATCTGTCAATCAAAATGTAAGTCGTTGGTTGCAGCACAAAGAAAGTGTACATCCATTGCTCACTCCATCCTTCACGAGCATGAGCATTGACGAACCCGGTCAACTTTGGAGCGCTGTAACAGCGAATGAAAATAAAAAATACAGGGAAATATTTTCCTCAAAAGATCATCAACAAGATTGGTCTGAGGTAATTTTTTTGTAAAATGTATAAAAAAAGTTATAGAGCAAAAAAGAAAATTTTTCTCACTTTTTTGCTTATTACTTCTTTAATTTTTAATTTACGGCAAAAAGTTACACAAACTTATTTGTAGGAAAAACAATTTGCTACAAATTATGTTTTTACGAATTTTTTGTAACACGCATGGTTTCCGAGATATCGCGAAAAAAGTGTTCTCACCCCTATTTCCAAGATGACGGCCGGGGACACGGGTGGTGACCCCACAAACTTGAGGTTAAGATTCTACTGACCCCTCACACATGTCCCAAAAATAAAATTGCATCCTCTAAAAAATGCAATATTCGGTCCTTAAATCGTAACATTTCAATGGACTAAAAAATAACTGTAAAATTAATAAAAACAAACTAAAACTCGTATAAGAATACAATGCAAATCACATTAAAAAAAAGATTGCACGTGCAGCATTCAACCTCTTTACAATTACACCCCAATCAACGCGTTCTCACGAAACACTAATTTATAATTTGCACAACGCTAATTCACAACAAATCACGCGCATGCGCTTACATTATACCGATGACGTCTCGGCAAAATAAACTCTGCACGACAAACACCTACAGATATGATCAGTCCATTGTGAACTCAACCTTTTTTTTATATTCTTATTTTTTAGAGGCTTTTATGCAATTTCCATATGCCAGCCTCATCGTAGTTTAACCCTAGTATCCGAACATCGCAATAATTCAACCGTTGTTCTCGCATTATTAATCTCTTAGTTATTAGCGATTGAAATCTGACGGTATTTTGTAACACAAGAAAGTTTGACCGGCTATCACTGTACTTAACGAAAGAACCACGTTTTCACGTCAACAAAAACAACTACCTACATCATAGATTAAAATCCCACCAAAAACTCCGCGGATCCTCTTTGCTATAATTAGTCATTTCTTGTAATTAATTAATAATATCTATAAATGAAATTATTGAGGTATGCCGTGGTGCGCACATCATGCAAAAATTAGTGGATAGATTTCGTTTTTTTTTTATTTTGCTGGTTAGATACTTGGTTCTGATCAAAAAAATATATATCACGATATCTTCATAAAAAATAATTCTGTAATCCACGCGAGCGGAGCCGCGGGCATAGCTAATAATATTAATAGATGGTGTTAAGTGGTATTGGTATACAACATAGTAACAATAGCATATTTCAATGTAGGTACAGTTAGGCCGGTATCATACTAACGTTTGTCGAGCGTTCGTCCAACGCTTGATCAGCGCCGACGCTACGCGCACGCGTCGTTTACGCCGCTTTCATAATGCAGCGCTCACGTCGCGTACACGCCGCGAGCCCTCTTGTAGGGGGAAATGACGCGAAGCGATCGACGCAATGACGCAGAGCGACTGCTTCATTTAGCGGGACGAACGCGCACGCTCGTTTTATTTTTTTTCGAACTGACTATACTGTTAGCCTTAGGGGCCCTGGAGCCTTTACGGCTTTTACAGCTTTACCGGGCTTGGGGGCGAGCGCTTAGGGCACTCGGCCATGAAAGCTAAGCAACAACATCCGAGAATGCCAAAGTGGCCGAACCTCGGCTGGACTGTTGCGCGAATGCAATTAAGTCGCGATCTGACTAATTTCCTATCATTCGATCTAAACTAACTATACATATATACATGTTTCTTCCCCCTGGGAGTGCATGTGTATGTGTATTTTGTAGTTGAAAATTTTTGTCTAACTAGGCAAAAAAAGAAAAAAAGGTCTCTTACAGAACCTATATACCTATGTGTTATGCATGTGTGTATAATGCAGTGTCATGTATGGCTGTGAAAGCTAGTGAATGTAGAGTCACTGTATCGCGCGAGCGGCTGCTTGGCTCAAGGGCTCCATACCGATGGATCGAATCGCGTACACGCCGCGAGCCCTCTTGTAGGGGGAAATAACTTGAAGCGAGCGTCGCGACGACGCAGCGCGACTACTTCATTCGGCAGGACGAACGCGCACGCTCGAGAAACATAGCCTGTTAGAGCCCTAAATAAAATTCTAAAAGCAATAAAGATATTTTATCTTTATACACTGGGAAAATTTCTAATAGTTATACGTAACAACCTGTAACTCTGATTAGATTGTACCTATTTTGTTTGATAAAATTAATAACAATAACATAACTAAAGATTACCTAAGTACATCGTTTGATAAGTATTATTATTATTGAAGTAAAATCTGATTAGGCAACTTTGAAGACAAAGGCTTCCATCGGTATGGAGCCCTTGAGCCAAGCAGCCGCTCGCGCGATACAGTGACTCTACATTCACTACCTATCACAGACACACATGCCACTGCATCATACACATATGCACGCCACATAGTTACATAGGTTCTCTAAGGGACTTTTTTGCCTAGTTAATTAAGCAAAAATTTTCAGATAACTAAATACACATACACATGTTCCTTCCCTCCTCCCAGGGGAAAGAAACATGTATATATGTATAGTTAGTTTAGATCGAGTGATAGGGAATTAGCCAGATCGCGACTTATTTGCATACGCGCAACAGTCCGAGCCGAGATTCGGCCACTTTGTCACCCTCCGGATGTTGTTGCTTAGCTTTCGTGGCTGAGTGGCTTAAGCGCTCGTCCCCAAGCCCGGTAAAGCTATAAAAGCCGTAAAGGCTCCAGGGCCCCTAAGGCTAACAGAATGGCCACATCGAAAAAAAAAGGTACCGTAAGCTCTAGATCCCCACGCTGTTTTGCACAAATCTCTCGTTTTTTTTACAACCTGTTATTTAGAATCCCACCCACATTCTCTCTTATCCTTTGTTGAATTTTTACACGTTGATGCAGTTCCGATGACAATGACAATGTTCCACGCCCATGATTGACTTCAGACGAAAGAACTTCTTAACGATCAACAACGTCATAGGAAATGTTGTATGCACGTTGCTTAACCATGGTTAACTTTCGATAAGGGAAACCTTCAACGGTCAGCAGCTCAAACTCTAAATTTTTTTATGCGCATTTAATTATGACAGCCCGTTTTAACGATAAAAGTTTATTTTGATTCCGGAGACACACTCCGGAGCCCAGCGCGTGTGGTTCTGTTATGACAGGGAGAAGAGGGTTAATTTGGATCAAAATCAAAATTACTTTATTAAAATTAGGCCCTAAGAAGAGCGTTCCAATATCCCCGAAAACATTTCAGTCATCGAGAATAGACATGGGTAACTCAGCAAAACTCCTTGCTTCAACTCAATAACTCAGGCGCAGTTTACCGCGTCGGCACATTGAGGTAACTCAAATTAGCGCTATTGCGCATCAAAATGGTACACGCCAAGTGAGTTGCAATATTTTAGCGCAAGCAGCGCACTTTGATCAACTCAGCCGAAGCGACGAGCGAGAGAAATGAATTAGTCGGTGACCGGTGTGGCGGTCTATATAATCTTGGAATTCTTCAACGTACTGTGTTGCTTCAGACGAAACAGAATTGTCAGTAAAATTTATAAAGGATTACAATTATCTATTAATTATATATCTGTACTAACTAGATCACGCAATATAAAGAGATATGTAGAAAAACAAATTGTGGTTAACTGCCACACTACGAAAAATATCCACCTAATCATGTTTTGAAAAGCTGCGCCAATACATTTGGAATAAGTGAGTTGACACATCCGGCGCAGTGAACTGAGTTAGCGCAATTTCGTGGCGTAGCGTACTGTTTATCCATGTCTAATCGAGAAGAGCCGGCAAGAAACTCCGTTTTATGAACTTTTGGAGGGAGTCATTTCTAGACATCACTATCATTCATCATTTGTGAGTAAAACCTGCTTGACATGCATCTCGAAGCCATTGGCAGACAAATCAGTAATGTGCTTAGGGATATTAGATTTTCATTGGTCTTATTAAGTCTCCACTTAGCAGTTAATATTTGTGTGCCTTTCTAGTCTAATCAGGTTAGATGTCGTGTAAGGAATATAACAAGACAATAAGAACGAATTTCTCTTTCAGAGCGAGAGCAACTACTCGGCCATAATTCAAAAGAATAAACGCCTCTCTTACAAGACTCTGCGAGAAGCAAAGGTAATGTTTTTTTTTAATATTATACAAATCGATAATACAATACAGTTTATTTTTAAGTACGAATAGAGTTTATTAAAGTTAAACTTTTATTCTATCGACCCAAATTTTTTCGTTCATCTATCGCGTGTCGCATTACATTACAATGTCGCAAATCAAATTAAATTTTATGTCGTGCAGTCAAGGATTATAATCGTAAATTCGTAACATTGTATGTGGTTATGTGTGTTATTAAAGAATGTATGTCACATGTCTTCAATAATTTGTATTTTTTGCCCGAATAAAAGTTTCACTTGCATCGTGATTTCATAAAACCACACAATATTTTTTTTTATTTCTACCATAGTTAACATAAGGATTATTAAATTGTGTTTCTACTCGACGAGACAAAAGTGGAATAAGACTCGTTATTCAGGTATTCTCTCTCAGTCGCAGTTCAGAGAAATCGTTATAGTCTCTGTTGTTTACAATACTCTTCCACTACTGTGGCCCTCTTGCAGATTTCTTCCTTTTATCGCTTCTTGTTTTTTTTTGTATTTCCGAAACAGAACTGAACGCCGACGAAATATAGCTCACTTATATATCCGAAAAGAACAAGAGGTCGAAATTTCTAGAGTGACCTTGAACTATTTTAGCATAATAATATCGTTTAAGGGAAAGGAAAAGTATGCTATTTTTAGATACTGTTTGTATGCTTACTTAATTGGACCAATAAGGTGTCAACGTGTGCATGTTCCGTGATGCGTTTTCTTACCTACGAATTTATAGTTGATGTTTGTTGTGGTTCTATACTTTTACAGATATTTCGAGAATAGTGTTTTCTTTATATAGATCGTAAAAATATATTTTGCTAGTATATTTCCGTTAAATTTTGGTATACGATAACTGGTGTCGTAGTGAAGGTTAAGATTCCTGTCAACAACTATCGTCGTTGGGGGCTTGTGGTTTACGTACCATCAGGTCTGGAAAAGTGCAGCCTTTTCACCGAAGTGGGATAAAAGAAGAAAAATCAGACGCACGTAAAATAAGCATCATGCTTTAGTCGATAGGTATTGCAAATTGATTTAAAGTCTAAAATTGAAAATAAGGATTTATAACCATATTGAAAACTAGCGCGTCTCCTCACGCATTTGTCACGCAGTAATTAGGTATTTAAGTCTTGCAATTTTATTTTATAATATTATATTGTTCGTATAATTTGAGCACATGACATTTTTTCTCAAGACTTTTTGTTAATTTAAAAAGTGAAATACATCTCTACTATTCTCCTCTACTATTTTGTCGTTACACTCTTCCAAGTTAACTTTGTCCTCCAAATTTTATTGTTGAAAGTAACCGTCGCTCAAAATATCCAGACCATTTTCCTCATTGACGCAGCACGGCCAAGTAATTTAGTGCGGGTGCTTAAAATGCCGTGATTGGGCGGAAAATCCGAACGTAATAGAGCTTCGTTGAGACGTCGGAACATACGGCTTAATGACGGTGACAATCCTGATATATCGGGACGAATGGCAGCCCTACTAATAAATAATGTATTTTAGTATTCTTTTATTGCTACGTAATAAATGTAAAAAAATGCCAAGTGCGTGTCGGGCTGCACGCAGTATAGGGTTCCGTATTTGCCGTCACAATATGCAGACTAAAGGGTGCTTTTGTTACATCTGGGCGTAAGAGCGCCGGGCGCCGACCCTGACATGGTCATACGTTTATATGAAGTAATTCATACAAAAGTATAACAGTAATGGATACAAAAGTATAATATAAATGTTTGAACGGCGTCTGGCTTGGTGTAACATGAATCATCCTTTAGACAGGGGTCTTTAAGTTGTTTTCATTGGAATTTGTACGAAATTACTTCTCCAAATACAATTTATAAGTTGACTAGCTGTGCCCAGCGGTTTCACTCGCGTATAATTTAAAAGAAATCGCTGATTGATGATTTATAATACTTCAGTATAAACAATATTTTTATCGGGCAGCCAGGGTTATGCGTCACATTTCACACGACTCGGTCGTGCCACTACACCTAAGAGATAGGCATATGGTATCGCAGATTTTTTTTAAATGTACGGGAGCAATATTTATGTACAAGGTTGTATTTACGTATCCACAAATCATTACGCCGCAAACGTGGATAAAGCAGTTTGGGGGCGCTTATTTTTCTGACTTAATTTATAAAAAATAATATTTAAGGCTAGCTTGTAGGCATAGCCTAATGCTATATAGTCTATACTATACCTCATGAATCTGGTTATCTTATACAAACATATTTTTTTGAATTTGACTGGTAGTTTCAGTGATTAGCGTGTTTAAACAAACAAACAACCAAACAAAAAAACTCTTCTGCTTTATTATATTAGTACAGTTTGAGTATTAATCGTTAATTTGTAAAGCCAACTTACCTCTAATAGTTCTTCTTTTAACTTCATTATATATACTACTACCAAGAGCTTTTTCACATATTCAAAAACAACCAGTTAGCTGGAAGGGTGGAGGGACACAACTCTACCAAAAATTTGCACCTTAAAGCTTAATTTTATAAGTTGATTAACTATAACTCGTTAACTTGTAAAGCCTACTTACCTCTGATAGTATTCCTTTTAGCTTCATTAAATATTATTACCAAAAAAATTTTCATAGATCTTTCATAGATACTATGAATCTCTGAGCTAAGCCGCGGACATACAGGCGGACATACCGAAACTATAAGGGTTTCCTTTTGACTTCGGAACCCTGAAAAAGAAGTAGGCAATTATAATTGATAATGTTAAACTCAGTGTCAAGGGTGTACATTGTTATGGTTTTCTTGACCTTACACAGAACGAGATAACTCACAATGTAACAATGTAAAATAAATAAAAACTTGTCCGAGAACACATATACCGTGCGGGATTAGAGCGAGATGGCGTTATGCGTTCACGCGTCTATCTTCTTTTTTATCGTCATAAACAAATTGACGATTATTTTTATTACGTTTAACCTACATAAATTTGACTCGACCCGACCCTAGTTCAATACCCGGCTTCTGGATTAATATAATTTATGCATGTCTCTTATGCATTTATGCATGCCTTACTAGCTGTGCACGCGGCTCCACTCGCGTAAATTATAGAATGCCGTCGGTGGAGCGCACGCGCGAATCGTGCGAAAGACTGAAAACAAAAATGATTTTTGTAGGTGACCCTTAGAAGATAGATAAATATGACGACTAACCGCAGCAAATAGTTTGTCTTCAGCCATGATTTGCTTATGTAATAGACTGGCTTTGGTAAAATTATACATCATCTGTCAAATGGAATTAATAATCAATTATTGTAGGAGTTGCAATATATATAGCAATACATATGAGAATGAAATTGTATTTGTTTATAATAATAGGATTCATACAAACTAAATATCCTATAGATAATATATACTATAGCTAACATTTTTGTAGGTATTTTTAAGATCTCTACAATTATGTAGGGCAATATATTCCCCTACCAAAAATGTGCTCAATGCGGCTAAAGAAGTTTTCATATACAATTAAAATTAGAATGTCGGTGACGTGAACCCATAAGATTTTCCACTACCAAAAAGAGCTCAACGCGGCTAAAGAAGTTTTCACTTCAAAATAGCTATTTCTTTCAAACACGGATATTCCTCTTCATTCATATATAATTTATCTTATATATGAATAACCTTTAGGATATAATTTCACCTAAATATTACTACTACTAAATAATACTACCACAAGCAAAGTGAATAGAGACTACAGGTTTCGTTGTATGAGTGATAGCTGCTGCTAGATTTTTCAAATAAAGTATTTTGTACTTTTCGGGAATTCCGGCGATCGACTTGGAAAGCTCTCGCGATCGACCGGTCAAATAGTTTTTTTTTTTTTTTTTTTTTTCGAACTGACTATACTGTTAGCCTTAGGGGCCCTGGAGCCTTTACGGCTTTTACAGCTTTACCGGGCTTGGGGGCGAGCGCTTAGGGCACTCAGCCACGAAAGCTAAGCAACAACATCCGAGGGTGCCAAAGTGGCCGAACCTCGGCTCGGACTGTTGCGCGTATGCAATTAAGTCGCGATCTGACTAATTCCCTATCCGTAATTCGATCTAAACTAACTATACATATATACATGTTTCTGCCCCCTGGGAGGAGGGAAGGAACATGTGTATGTGTATTTAGTGGTCTGAAAATTTTTGTCTAATCTAACTAGGCAAAAAAAGAAAAAAAAAGGTCCCTTACAGAACCTATGTACCTATGTGTGTTGTGCATGTGTGTATAATGCAGTGTCATGTATGGCTGTGAAAGCTAGTGATTGTAGAGTCACTTGTATCGCGCGAGCGGCTGCTTGGCTCAAGGGCTCCATGCCGATGGATCGGACCTAGGCTTGAGTTGCCGCAGAGGAGGGCGGTCGTGGCGGGTGTGTGGGAGCGAAGTTAACCGTACGTCCCCTGCGGAGGGAACGGTGGTTTCGCGGGCGTGGGCGCGAGCACGAATATGTTGCGGGAGCGGACGCGTAGAAATTGTTAGCGTTCTCGATGTCGTCATCGGGATCGACAAAGAGATTTCGCGGACGGCGTTTATAACGTTTGGCAACGGGGATCGAGTTGTCTGGGACGTAGTTCACGGTGGATTTTACGAGCGGGTTGGGATGATTCGAAGCGCTATCGAAGTATCTCCTGGTGAGATATTTCACATAGGCTT
Organism: Saturnia pavonia; assembly: GCA_947532125.1. Lineage (NCBI taxonomy): Eukaryota > Metazoa > Arthropoda > Insecta > Lepidoptera > Saturniidae > Saturnia > Saturnia pavonia. The sequence goes on from OX383922.1 coordinate 3,794,709, forward strand.
CTATCGAGGGAAGCCTCATGTCCCTGTGCAGGTCCATGTTCCTAACGAAGGCTGGAGGGTCAAGCAGGCGACGGAGAAACCGATTTTGGACTCTTTGCATGCGGGCAAAGTTATGTTTGGACATATGTGCGAACGCGGCGCAGCTATATGTCAAGATCGGACGGACGCACATCTTGTACAGTGTGAGCTTATGTCTTAAGGACATTTTGCTTACCGAACTGAGCAAGGGTCGCAAGCGGGAAAGGATCCAGATGGCCCTATTCCTGACTATAGTAACGTGTGCGTTGAAGTTAAGCTTCGAGTCGAGGGTGACACCCAGATATTTAGTCTTGGTGGCCCAAGGGATATTCGTACCGAATAATGAGAGGGGTCCTACCGTGCGTGGTAGTTTGCATGTATGCGGTTCGAACATAATCGCGGCGCTCTTTACCGGATTAATAGCTATTCGCCACGTTCGAAACCACTCCCCGAGAGTGGTTACGGCACGTTGGACTGCGCAGGCGAGATTTTTTCTGTGTCTGTTTGACGCATATATGACTGTGTCGTCAGCGTAGAGCCCTACCTCGACCCCGGGGGGCTTCGGGAGGTCGCTGACGTACAGATTGAAAAGGCAAGGCGCCAGAATGGAACCTTGCGGGACGCCTGAGCGTATAGGGTGGGCGGTAGATAGTACTCCTTCCACTCGGTAGTGGAAGGTGCGGTCGCGTAGAAAATCGTGAACTAGATGAACTAACCTATCCGGGACTTCTAATTGATGTAGCTTGTGGACTAGTCCGGCATGCCAGACCTTATCGAAGGCCTTAGCTACGTCGAAAAAGACCGCAAGCGTACGGGCGGGGGCGATACTACTTTTGGCAAAGTTGCTCGTGATGTGCTCCGTGAGGCGGTGCACTTGATGTGTACACGAGTGTCGGGCGCGAAAACCGAACTGTTCGGGAGGGTATAGATTTTTAATATCTATAACGGTTTTGAGACGGTTCAGAAGGAGCCGCTCGTAAAGTTTCCCTAGTGTGTTTAAAAGGCTGATCGGGCGATAGCTATCGGGAAGCGAAGCTTTTTTGCCGGGCTTGTGAATACCTATAACTATAGCTTTTTTCCAGACGGCTGGAAAATAGCAGTGGGCTATGGCTACATTGAAGATGCAGACCAAAAGAGCTATGAGGTGATCGGGAAGAACTTTAAGTACTTCATTCCTGATACCGTCGGGGCCGGGGGACTTTCTAGGCTTAAGGCCTTTAATAACAGAACAAATCTCGTCATGCGTGACCGGGTTTAACGTTTCCGCGGGGGGAATCGTCGTTAGTTCCTGAACGGCGGTCTCGATGGTTTCGATGTGGGCAGTGTCTACGTTGTCGCAGTTTGGAGAGCACTGGCTCTCCAAGCTTGCGGCAAGGCATTCTGCCTTATCGTCACTATCGAACGCGGGTGGGAGATCGGGGCCCCTTTCGAGGGGCGGCATCAGGGCGGAAGCTTCTAACTTCAGAGAGCGGGCGAGGTTCCAGTAAGCCAGATGGGACGGCTTGAGACCCTCTAGGAGGTTATCCCACCGGTGACCTCTGTACTCGCCGATGCGAGTTCTAACCTCTCTCTGAAGTCGCCGTAACCTACAGGTGTTATCCCTCGTCGGATAAGAATCGTGTGCACGTGTCGCGGCGTTCTTTTCAGTGATTAACGCTCGTAAGCCGGGGGGGAGTATAAAACGGCGTTCGTTTGCCGCTTGCACCTCTCTCGAGGCCTCCCTTACACCGGTTTGGAGGTAATCGACCAGGGAATCGATCGCTAAGTCGGCGTCTGCTGTTGACTCTAATACGTCGGGGGTCCTAGCTAAGCTGGACGGGGTAGCGTTATCGGTTAGGTAACGATTTAATATCGCGTAGTCAACTACTTTGACTTTTGGCGGACTGGGGTCGAACGGTTGCCCGAGTTGTAAGATAACCGGGCGGTGATCGGAGTCCAGTTCGTGTACGACTTCTATAAGTCGTAACCGAAGTGAGACACCTTTGAGGAGGGCTATGTCAAGTACTGTCGGTTGACAGTTATCTTGAAAGTGCGTGGGCTCTAGCGGTGCTATGACGTCAAAGCCGAGCACATCGCATAGTAGGTCGAGAATAACCCCGTTAGGGGTGTTACGCGAGTTGTTGAAATGGGTGTGACCGCTATTGAGGTCGCCTGCTATTATTACGGATTGACCGAGTGAAAGTAGCGCCTCCAGATCGGACTGAAGGAGTCTTTTACTCGGGGAGAGATATGCAGAGACAAGCGTGATTGACGGATGGCCAGTCATGCCTATTCTACAGATGGACACTTCCATATTGGTAAGTGCGGGAGGGTCTATTGGCATGCAATAGAGGGAACGCTTGTAGTAGATGAGCGTGCCGCCTCCTCGGGTGGCACGGTCATTTCTGACTATATTGTAATTTGCTATCTTAGGGTCGCGCCTACTGGGTTTTAGAAGTGTTTCTTGTACTAGAAATACGTCTATCTCCCGTTCCCTAAGAAAGGTGGATACTAGGTCCCGTTGTGGAAGGAGGTTTCGCGCGTTAAAGAAAGAGATGTTGAGACTCCTAGGTTTAATGCGAGCCATTTATAACCGTTATCTATTTCCCGGCACGGGCTAGGCGCATTAGCGTCGCTGTCATCAGGGGAAAACGCCTGATGGATTCGGCGGGGCCGTACTCAGCGACGCACTGGTCGTATGCCAGTACTTCCTGAGGGTCATGCTCGCGGAAGAGCATGACCATGTAGTCAACGCCGCGGCGCGTGCTAACGGGCGGGGAGGCCTGAGCCTTAGGAGGCTGAGGGCGGGGAGTAGAGACCCATGCTGCCTGAGGGGCTCGCATGGCCGGAGGGGGTGCGCGGGGTGCGGGGGTGGCCGCCACCGGGGCGCGGGAAGCGCCCGGGAGGCTGGGAAAGGCTTCTGGCGTGAGCAGAGGCATGGGTTGACTATTGGCGGCGGGACGTGCCCTCTGAGGAGGGGTGTGTCGCTCTTGCCTTGGGCGCGTAGGGCGCATAGGGCGCGTGGGACGCGGGGCACGGGGACAGCCGCGATAGTGCGCGTGCACTCGCTTGTCGCGTGGTCCCCGAGGCACTTAACGCACCTGGGACGTAAATGGCAGTTACGGGCCGAATGTCCGTACAGCTGGCAGTTGTGGCACTGCGGAGGGCTGCGGTTTTTGTGTGGGGGCTCTACGGCTATTCCGGAGAGCTCGCACACTTTCCTGACATTAAAGATGGCTCTGCCCTCGGGGGTCAGATCCAAGATAACTACGACCATATCTAATGGTCGGTTTTTGGATTGTCCGCCGTGCATTCTATGCACTTCGCGGACAGGGAGGGCCTTCGCTAAGAGGTCAGTTTTGACCTCCTCGGGCGTGATTTCCACCGGGATGCGGCGGATTACAACCCGGAGGTGACGCTCATCGTCTAGGGTGTATGAGTAGTAGTGTAGGTTGCTTGCTCGGAGCAACTTTGTGAACTGACGGTGTTCGTCAGAAGTGGTTACTTGTACGCGGATACCGTTGGCCGTGTTACTGGCCGAGGTATAATTAATTTTTAAGTCTCTAAGCTTGTCCGCGAGCTTAGTCCAGACCGCCTTGTTTTGGACTACTACCGGCGGTGGGCGACGCGCCTTTCTGCCGGCAAAAGTACCGGCACGCGCTGAGGGCGCTGCGGAGCGGGGGGCGTGGCTGTTTAGCCCAGTTTTCTGCGCCTTTTGTGGGCGGGACTGAGTCTCCGGAGACTCGGGACGCGAACGCGATGCCCGTTTGGCGGGCTTGTTTTTTTGAACGAGGGTGAAGCCCTCGTTATCTGCGACTATCGCCGTGTCCATTTCGTTGGACTCGGGTTCGGGATCCGGATTAGTGGGCGAGTAGCTATTGTTCGTAGCTACTAGCGTCGGCGTGTCCGCTTCGGGAACTAACGACGCGAAAGAGTTCTTGATCGGCAGCGCAGAGGGCGCTGGGATCGTGACTTGATTGCCCGGGGAACGCGAGCGCGATGACGGCCGTTTGTACGGCGTCTGACGGTGAGCGCGGGGTGCCGTTGAGCGGGAGCGCGAGACGGGCTTCTTGTCCGTCGCGTGGGGCGCGGCGGGGTCGCTGGTGGCCTCGGTGGCCTGTGCGACAGCAATGGCGGGTTGCGCGGCCGCGATGGCCCTATTGAAATCCGTCCATATCGACGGGTGTAGGCTTGTTGCGAACGCAACGAAGCTTTCCAAGTCTGCCATTCCGGCGGCGGCGGTTGGGCGGGCGGGGGTGAAGTTAAACCTCCCTGCCGGAGAGGCAGGGGGGTGCGCCGAGTGAATTTAAACGGCTATCCCGAGCCGTGTAAAGGGACCTGCGGGTCACGGTGTAATGACTCGCAGGAAAGAACCTACCGGGCCCTACGTGGAGGTCCCTATCAATCCCGAGGCAGAGAACGCAGCCGGTATAAATACCTAGCTACGCCCAAACAGACACTCGGGGATGGATGTGTAGCAGGATCGGAAGGGTGGGAAGGAGACACTCAGGGCTTGACTATGACTCTATCAAGGGCCAAGATTCCTGAGCCCGACCAAGTACTATCGTTTGCCTCTGAAGGAGGCAACCGAGGGGCGCTTGGGTCACGCACCCACTTGCTTTAGTTGGCACCGTCAGGTATCAGGCAAGTGACCACTAAAGTGTGGATTTCGTCGAATAGAAACAATTTGCTCTTAAAAGAGCAGTTTTATAGTTGGGCAGCGCGACACAATGGGTGCGAGCGAGACGGCGATACGCAGGTGCGGCGCAGGTGCGATGCAGGTGTGCAGCAAAGCCGGTCGGTCGTAAAACTTCACAAAGGCGGCAGAGAGCGGTCGTAAACACGTCCGTTCCCGCCGGCGGTCGTGATCGGTCTCCCGGTCAAATAGCCTTCTAATAGTCGATATGTATGGAATATCAACTGTTTTAGTTTGAAAATAAATGACCGTGTGTGAAATTGTTTCTCCATCTATAATACTATAATAAAGCGGAAAACTGTTTTTGTTTGTTTGTTTAAAATCGCTAACTAAACTTAAATTATTTTTATATATGATAGCCAGATTTAAGATGAATAGTATAGACTATCTAGCATTAGGCTACACCTCTAAGCTAGCCTTAAATATTGATTTTTGTAAAGTAAGTCGGAAGAAACAGTGTTCCCGAACTGCTTTATCCGTGTGTGCTGGCGTAGTTTAGTGATACGTAAATACAATGCTGTACAAAAGTTTTGCTCCTTAGTACACCCAAAAATAAAGTCCGCGATACCATATGCCTATCTCTTATACATAAGTCATAATAAGGTTTTTATGACAAAAAATTATAGAAAATTAAAAAGTGATTTATGAGAATTGTTATTAGGCATGGCATATTAATCCTTAGGAACGAAAGTAACTTCATCATCAAGATAATTATATGAAGATGAAATTTACCTTTAATAGCATGTTATTTGGATTCATAGTTTAGGAGATAATGGAAAATTAAAATAATTCAACAGTCGGCTCGTGTCTATGACTGTAGGTGTAGTGGCGCGAACGAGCCGTGTGACGTGTGACGCATAACCCAAGCCGCCTGATAAAAATATTCTCTGTACAGCCTATACTGAAGTATTATAAATAATACTATTATAAATAATTAAACAGCGATTTATTTTAAATTATATGAGTTTTAACAGGGGAACTATTGATGAAGAAATGTAACTAAAAACTTAAAATTTTAATTAATTCTCTTTTTTACATTTTACGTCAGTATAATATGGTTGTTTTCTGAAATATTTTATTGGTGTCATACGACTTTCTTTTTCCGACCTGGAAAGAAAGTTTTTGACATAGCGGATTTTGAAGGCGCAACGACGTCACACCGTTTTATTGTCCGCCCATTATGATTATTTATTCAGATTTATACGCAAAACACTTTGCGTTTCGAGGATCATGTTTGTTTATATCCTTACAATAATATCATATGAATACAAATTTCGTATAACACGCTAACAATGCTTATAAAATCGATAACATTTATTTACTATAAGTGGAATTACGTACTGTAGATTGCGTTTTTTTATACATAAAGTTGGCAAACAAGCCTGATGCCGCGTGCGTTTACCGTAGCCTATGGGGGCTTGATAAATCAGAAGTACCTATTACTAGCGCGTTGCCGACCTTGAACACACTTTTCACAAACAGCTCTGGAAACCCTACTCAACGCAGGGACACAACACAAGGTTATTTGGCTGCGATCTTCTGTAAGGTGGAGGTTTCCACCAGTCGGGCTGCGCCAAGAAAAGAGATTTCTCTGTGCCCTACCACTCTTTTCTGATACCGAGTGATAAACAGGCGCTTACGATATAAGAAAGTTTCTTTATGATATGACGATAAAGACGCCGCAATAGAAAAAAATACTTTTTCCTTTATATTTTAGCACTAGATGTGCCCCATGGTTTCACCCGTGTTCAATTTATTTGACAAACGCACCCTTGTAGTCTATTGTTCTTGCTTCCTGTACTTGCCTATAGCAAACTAGATTGCTTAACGTACATAGTTATGGCTCCGCTCCTAAAGTCGTAGCGTGACGTTAATATCTCGAAGTACCAGTAGGATTCGAAAAATTCTTTTTGTGTATTATTGCGAGATTCACGTGGAATAGTATAGGCTATTTAGAATTAGGTTAGACCTCTCAGCTACCCTTAAATATCGATTTTTGTTATGTAAGTCGGACCAAATCTCGCACCCAAACTGCTTTATCCGCGTGGGCGGTCGTAATGGTTAGTGATACGTAAATATAATGTTCTACAAAAATATTGCTCCTTAGTACATCTTAAACAAAGTCCGCGATACTGTATACCTATCTCTTATACATAAGTAACAATAAGTTTTTTTTTATTGAAAATTGAAAAATGATTAACGAGCATTTTTCGAACTGACTATACTGTTAGCCTTAGGGGCCCTGGAGCCTTTACGGCTTTTACAGCTTTACCGGGCTTGGGGGCGAGCGCTTAGGGCACTCAGCCACGAAAGCTAAGCAACAACATCCGAGGGTGCCAAAGTGGCCGAACCTCGGCTCCTTCGATCAATAATACACTAGATACACAATCCCATACAAAAGTTCTCTTAAAACTGTCGCCACTTGTGTCTGCGTAATTCTAGTTGAAATAAATATACATTAATGTAAATTGAAACTTACACGCATGATTTAAAGTCTAAATTACAAAGTGTCAACAAAAAGCAATAAAAATTTACGACTTAGGCTCGCCGCTTGGACAAGGATTGACTGGAGTCGAACTGTCCAATATGTTTTTTATACCTTCGACTAATAAAAGTACTAGATTAAGGATTACGAACAAAAATAAGTCGCTCAAGTGACCATTTTTCACACACTTATCTTTCTATATAATAAAAATCAGTTGTTGTTCGTTTGGTTTCGCTAAAACTAAAAACGGCTTGACCGATTTGAATTATTCTTATTTTATTTTGTTGGCTTGATAACGAGCAAGGTTTAAAAAAAAATCGTTTACGTGGGAGGGTATGTAACCCTATCTGTTAGTAGGTAAGTAGGGTAGTTATGCAGGTACAAGACAAATCGCTGGAAAACTTGAAAATTAAAAATCAAACTTAAGATCTAAGCAAACAACATAAAAAACATAAACATTAAAACATAATAACTACAATAAAAATATTAATAAAAACATTCATGCTTACTCTATTTACTCTATTCATACCAAATATGATGTCAAATATTTTTAATATATGTTTAATATTTTTTTAAATAAATTTTTAATATATGCCTAAAACGTAATGTATGTTTAATTACCTTTAAACAGATTCAGCTTGTTATAAAGCTGTTTTTAGAATCAATTTTTATTTGAGCGGTTTCTTTTTTACAAATATAATGTAATCTTACATCAATGAATTTTTCTATAATTAGCTTCATCAAGCTTATTTTATGATTTTGTTCGTGTCCCCAGAACACACATCCTTTTCGATATATGCGTTTAATACATTGACACATACAAAGCTTTTATAATATATATTTTTTATTGTTTTGCCACCACTCATGCGAAAACAATTGCGTATAACACGTTCGGTTTTCATGCATACGTCAAACACGTTGTTTGATGGATAAAATAAACCACCCATATCTCTTAAATCTATTAATTTGTGAAACCATAATTTTTCTTTAGCCCATAAATTCATTTTGCAGTCCTCACAACTAATTTTCTTAACAAGTCTACTGACTACAAAACCAGAAATGTAACCTACTATTTGAGGACCAATATCAAAAGTTGGATTACGATATAATTTTTCACTAAGTTCAGCGCAGTTTGTCTGATATTTAACAAAACTCTGGTTTATAACAGTATTCTTTAAAATTTCTGCAGAACTTAAATTTTTCTCCTCTGTTTCCTCAAAGCGGTAACCTATCGACGAGTTATTAATTTTATTGAGCAATGATGATCCGGATAAAATTGGTATGTTCTCTAAAACTATACAGTTTCCGGTAAATTTGGAGCCCAGTTCTAAATAAGACAACAGCTTTTTAAAACTGGCTTTAAATTGTCTCGTGTTGGGATTATTATTGTGTCCACTTTGACTCCGTATGTTCCCAAAAAATAGTTCAATATTGTCTTGTCTGAGTTTATAGGATAATAAATAAAGAAGAATGTCAGTCGCAACTAAATTGTCATATAAATAAGTCAGACTGTTGATGATGCACACTAATAGTCCTAATAATCCAGTATTATTCTGTATTTTGATAAGTGTCACATTTTCGAATTGTCGAATTTTTATAAAGCCTGTATATTTCTTCTCAGCTTTCTTTCGCGACAATTGATACTCATTCTGCACATTGAAATGGGTCCCTAGGAAAGTTACAAAAAATAATAATTATTAAAATTACTACTCCATGCATTCTCTGTCCCAGAACAGTCGATGTTTGTTACAATAATTGGCGCGTCGTCGCAAACGTTGGTTAAACAATCATAATATTTGGTAATTTATTCATATTTACTATTTAATACTGGTTTCATTTTAATAAAAACACTTAATGGTATAAACTTACCGAAAAAAAGATATTCCTTCCAAAATCTTGGTGTTACGGTGGTTATTTGCACAATTTTTGAGCGCACATTGGGGCACATTTTGACGTCTTAACGTTGGCTATGATTGAATCATACTAATTTAAAAGAAGACCACAACCGTATTTGTGCTCCTAATTTTCGGCCCGTTTTTGAAGCGCTTATCGGGAATCTAGTGTATTATTGATCGAAGCTCGGCTCGGACTGTTGCGCGTATGCAATTATGCGATCTGACTAAATCCATATCATTCGATCTAAACTAACTATACATATATACATGTTTCTGCCCCCTGGGAGGAGGGAAGGAACATGTGTATGTGTATTTAGTGGGTTAACGAGCATTATTATTAAGCATGGCATATTAATTCTTACGAACGAAAGTTACTTCATTAACAAGACAATTTTATTAAGATATCCTTTGCCCTTTATAGCATGTTGTTTGGACGAATAGTTTGGGAGATAATGTAAAATTAAAATAAGTCAACACTCGGTTTGAGTCTATGACTATAGGTGTAGTGGCGCGAACGAGTCGTGAGTTGTGGCGCATAACCCTGGCCGCCCGATAAAAATATTGTCTATACTGAAGTATTATAAATCATCAACCAGCGATATATTTTAAATTATACGCGGATGAAATCGCGGGCACAGCTAGTAGTATATAAAATGCAAATTTTTTTTTTTCATATCTGATTGGTAGTTCCAGATATTAGCACGTTCAAACAAACAAACAATCTCTTGAGCTTTACATATGTACATACATAAACCGAACAAACCCGAGCGCGTGTGACGTCATTATGTTATTTTCTACTCATTGTAGCACACAGCTGATACATTATTTTGACTCTTAATCGATGAAATTCCTTTAACATTATGACGTCACAAACCTGGCGATCAATCGTAGAGTAGTCATGTGATTCTTTTTACAATATTACAATTTTCAATTGTTCATTATTTAAAAAAAATGTTTTAAGAGTTTTTCCAATTGACTGTTATCATAATTATTACGAAGCTTTAAAATACATAAAAAAATCGATTTTCTTTTTTTTTTCAAATACCCAATTGGCACTTTAAAATTATTATATTCCCGTGTTTTCTATCTAGTTTTGTAGAAATTTCTACAAATATGCTGTGAAGTTCCTATAACATAAATAAAAGCCTTTTTAAAACATCTACTTAGATAAATACCACTAGAGTAAGTATAGGTACCTAATACTTTGATCTTTATATAAAAAAGGTCACGATAAAAATACACACGCACGTAGGCGTCGACAAGCCAAAAGAATCTAAACTATACTTATATTTCAAAGTAAAGGGCTTTCAACGTGGAATATTTTTGTATCATCACGGTCTGTCTATAAGGGAGTGAGTAAAGTTTGAAGATGGTGAAACAAATGAAAGTTTGAAACTCGGTCACACAGCTGCATCACATACCGCTTCGTATAAAAAAAAAGTACTTAACTGACTAACAAACACAAGATTTGCGAGAAAACGCTGATTTTGATTTTTTTTTTTTTCGAAAATTGGCATTATATTTTGGCGTACAATGTACGTCGTTGTTTTATATATGTTACTAGCAACCCGTCCCGGCTTCGCACGGGTGCAATGCTGATATTAAATATACCTACCTACTACAGAATGTCCTTATAAACAACGTTTACAGCTTTTTTATCATTAGACAATACAAACATGTTTTGTTTAGAGGTTACTCTTGAAAGAGCGACATATAATTGACCATGGTATATAGGGCGGGTACCGCCGCAATTCCCTACATTTTAAATCTGTAATATCTGCGGAAATATTCATTTAAATTACATACTATAAAGGGCTATATTGATCTACATTAAATGGACAATGTATTTAAGGTACTTAATTGGATAAGGATTAATGCTGTATTGCTTAAAATCACTTCGTAAATAAGCCATTTTTTCCCGTAAAATGTAAAGGATAAAAAATGGTTATTGTGGGTTATCCTTAAGAGATAGACATATACCATAGCGGACTTTTTTGTTGACCTTTTTAAGGTGTACAATACTGTAGTACATTATTTTGATTTATCTCGTGGGGTTCAGCCAGCGTTTGCAATGTAAGGGCAAAAAATGTGTTTATTTACGACATCACATTAGAAAACTCTAAATTTATCAGTGTTTCTCTACAATATTATGGATGTATTATACATGTAAACCTTTCTCTTGAATCACTCTATCTATTAAAAAAAACTGCTTCAAAATCCGTTGCGTAGTTTTAAAGATTTAAACATACATAGGGACGGACAGAGCGACGCGACTTTGTTTTATACTATGTAATGATGATCAGCAATGTATAGAATGCCTGAAGCTAGCCGGCAATGTATGAAATGATTCATATTTCGACCGTATCGTGGTCGAGTCGAATTAATGACGAGAAAATTCTGAGTTCATAAATATAGTAAAATATTAAATACGAATAATAAATAGGATATAACAAGCGACAAAAAACATTAACTATACTAGCTATGCCCGCGGCTTCGCTCACGTGGGCGACCAAAGAATGAGAGCTTATAAAAATCGTAGTTTCTGAAAGCTTTCATAATTTTTTATTGAATGAAGATATCTTTTTTTTATGTGGTTCATTTAAGGAATAATACAGTAGTTTTTACGTGATGCGCTAACAACGGCACTTATATAGATTTCAGCGTTTATGATTTTTGAGTACTACAAACGCTACTAACATAGACAGTTCTGAATATCAATCTTGTAAAAAGACATAATCACCACCCTGTTTACTATTTTTTCCGTAGTCCGGTTATAGTTTTTGTAAGTATCTTTATCACTCTAGCTGTCTTATGACCGCGAGTCTGCTTGTCTCTATTCATGTTTAAACTTATTTAACCGAACGTAAAACCAGTTACTTATTGTAATATATGCAATTAAATATTTATTAAGGTTATTAGGCACAATGAAACTCACCCGTTGCAAGAGATAACATTTAATAATAATGTTGCCAGAAACCTGTACCAAATGCACAGACACAACACTTATTGTTTACGTATTCTTCTGGACGCATTAATGAATTGATCACCGAGTATCAAAATTAACTTAATTGAAATAGACTCTGTTGTAATATCACAAGCTACGAGAGTATTCCCCAAAAGTACTCGACCTATTTCTTCTTTATCGTTAATAGATTTAGCATTATGGCCACATTCTCACCTGATATTAATTGACGATGTGGCCCAAGATGATAACATGCTAAACCTAGTGGAAGACTGGCTCTCAAGTTCAGCTGTTGGAACACACCTACTGGTGCTTGGCGATAGATTTGAGGACAGAACTTGAGGCCTAGCCAGACGAAGATTAGAAAAGCCCTACCACCATACTATGGTTTCATCGCGATGCTTTCCTTCACGGAAAATTCAAGCTCATTACAGGCATTCGAACTTACGTCGACGTGGTGTCCGTACACGCTACCACAAAGCTGTTATTGCTTAATGGCCTAATTTAACCAAGACAACACAAAAGAAATGGGTAAAAACATTTTCATAACTCTACATAATCTCCTTTACCCGATACGCTTTTCTCAGCGACGTTGAATAGCTTCGTAACTCGATTTACTCAACTCAATATGCAATATACAAAACTCAATATTTGATATATGATATTGGTTAGACGGAGGCCTTTCAAATGAAAGGCATGAAATGTATCCAGTGAACACATTACCTTACTTTGACGTCGCAAACAAGGCATACGTGGATCACACAGTTTTCTATGTATATGTGACAAAAACTAATATGATTAGTGATCTCAAAGTTATGTCATTCTGTGATATTAATATAACATCACACTGATATAACATAAGATTTTAATGTGGTGTCACAGTAACGTCCATCTCGGCTCAAAGAAATTTGCTACGTCGTATCTTTGCCGTACCTACTGTGGGGCTGTGGAACCGTCTCCCGGCCAGTGTTTTCCCTCTTTCCTACAATATGGAGTCCTTCAAACACAACGTGAAGAGATATTTAAGCAGGCCGACATGACAGCGACGACTATCGACGTATTATAAATCCTGCGGTAGTCGCCGATGTTATTGGATTGCACTGTGCTCACCATCAGGTACAGTGTAGTCACAATGCCGTGCTACTATAAAAAAAATATATATGTTACATTCATCTGATGTATAATTAATATAATACTGTTACATTAAATTACATTAATTTTTTGGCTCATTAATAAGTGGTTTCGTACATAACGATATATTGCTCGATGTCATTCAGATACCACAGTGACATAAATGTTCACTGGGTATTGTATCACAAAATGATACCCAACTTTAACCATATTTATTAATTCACTGAGAGCGTTCACTAATAATGACTATCAAATAAATATTAAACAACGTAGAGTCTTTCGAACCTAAATTAGTTTGTGACTTCTTATCGTAATTATTCTTTTCAACAATAATCGCCATCTATATGTCATGTCGGGCACTTCTGGGACTACGCGCGAGAGCGCGAGGTATACCATGTAAGCAAGAAAGGTTATGTAGCGAACAGACAAATTGACTGATAGACATAAAATTCAATAAAAGTAGTCTCGTTTTATGAAATTGTAAAAACGTACTAATTTCGTAAAAAACTTAATCTCTTTTTTACACTCCCGTTCGAATGTAAACAATTTTTTTCCCAAGTTTAATTTAATTCTTAACAAAAGAAGTAATTTACTTCGTTCAAAGATTTTCTTATTGTATCGATTATATAAATTTAGGATTTATATACAAAATATATTTTTTTGTTATTTCAAGGACTGAACCGAACAAACGTGGAGCTTAGATCATGTTAAAAAATGTATGGTCCGATATAATATACATAAGTTTGTTGATTTAATGCTGAACGATTATAACTTGAACTCTTTTTAAATCAATTAATTTAGCCATAGCTAAAAGATAACCTTGAGCTGGGGATCCGACTAACATCTGATCACAACTTTGGGCGGTCGATTTAGTTTAAAGCGAGAATGATGGCTCAGTGGTAGCGTGTACCGAGATCGTGTCGATAAACGTGAGTTCGAATCTCTGTAAAGAACCTGTGAAGGAAAACGTCATGATGAAACCATAGCATGGTGGTAGGGCTTTTTGTAATGCCCGCCTGACTAGCTACCACCCTAAAGTTGAAAATCTGTCGCCAAGCACCAATAGGTGTGTTCCGGTAGCTGCACTTGAGAGCTAGTCTTCCACTAGGCTTAGCGTGCTACCATCTTGAGCCCCATCGTCACCTAAAATCAGGTGTGATTGTGGCCACAAGGCAAAACATACAAAAATAATAAGTTTAAAAAACCAAAAACACGCTTTAACTACGCTCTAAAAATTATAAAACTTTATGTCTTATAATAACATCTCGTTACCAAGCCTAACCGCGATATCGAGCCCAAACAAATCATATGATCCCCAAACTCGAGTCGTTTACTAGTAGCCACTGAAGAGTTCCACTATCCACCTTCTGGCTCCATCGTCAGATCAGCTCCAAGATACCAAATTATGGTGTTGTCATCCGAACTATATATACATACAAAGTTTCATTTCGATACGGTAATTAGAAGTAGATTTAAATTGATTTCTAAGTTTTTATTATATTGTTATAGTGAATAAGCTAATATAAGCGTGTTAAAAAAATAACAGCTGCCAAGAAATTCGGGATCCCTTCCATGGTTAGACGGTATTTCACACCGGAACAGCGTCTTAGTTTATATGAATCACAAGTACGGTATGTGTAGAATACTTCTATCATCTTTGATTGATTGATTTGATTTAGCCTTAAGATTTTTTTGTGCGGATCCTTAATTATTTTTCTAAAATATGTTTATTCCTTATAAAATCAGCTATCTGCCAGTGAAAGTCCCATCAAAATCAGTCCAACCGTTTTGGAGATTACCCAGAACAAACAAACAGACAGAGAAAAATTTTAAAAATAGTTTTTTCGTTACATTCATGTTCATTTAGTATAAAACTGTTATTTTGACATAACAAACAGACACTTTTTATTATATTTATAGTTATATAATATGAAATGCCTGTGAAAATGCCGTTTTATATAGAAACAATCAATCATTTTCTTTAAAAATGTAAGGATATTATTCATTAGTCGTAGTACCTGACTATTATTGTCGATGTACTTTTGCCATTTAAATTTTAGGACACTGATGCCTCTGCTTTAAAATTCCTGGAGACGGGAATCGATGAACTCTTTAAAGGCGTTGTTAATCGCCTCATCGATATGAAATTTTTCTCCTGCTTTTTTTTATTTTGGGATAGATCAGCCAAATCTCAGTTGTCCGCTTTTAATTATGTACATTGAGCGCTGAGCTCGTCGACCTGTTGGCAATGAAGCACTGATAAAGGCAAGAATACTCAGTCTAAAGCATCGACGTAAGGTAGCTTGCCTCAGTGTTTTAATTTGAAGAGTGTGCACAGGAATTGGACGATTTAATTCCGCCCAATCTGTTTCACCGCAGGACAACTAGATGTCGTGAGGTTTTCACAAGAAGTACATATTTAAAGAAACATGGAATTACATTACATGGAAAAACAATGAACTGTTTCTAAGAAATATTATCTCCTTTATGCTTAGAAGTAGGTACCTACGCATTTATCTCTAACGGAAAACTATAGAGATACTGCCAAAAAAATAAATCATATCTTTAAGTATATATATAATAGCAAAATCGTAAATTTTCCTTGCTAGAACATAGAAATTAAAGTATAGACTTAATAAGAAGGCACTTATGAATCAAAACAATACTACCGGTGAGGTAAACATCCCAGTCAAATAGATATATCAGAATCATATAAATGAAATGAAATGAATCATATAAAAGAAAATATCAGATTTACCAATTTTTTAATGTATATTTTGTTTCATTTTTTGACTATACAAGTATTGTTTGCTGTCCTTCTTTATAATTTTATTGGTACACCCACTGAGAGGGTCAATTCCAGATATTACATGATACACACTTTCATTAACGTAATGATCCATCCTTTTTTACTTATTTGTGGCTTCACCTATATTAACCTTTTGGCAATAAAACTTAAACAATAAATCCAGCAAATCGGTAATGTGCTCAGATAGCTTATTGTAGTACCTAAAAGTATTAACCAAATACTTAACCTAAAAGTAATATTTTATATTTATTTTCAATATTGAAAAAAAAAAAAAAAACTTGTGTACAACACACCGCGAACAAAATAATAGCGTCACGTCCTTTTTTAATACTTACCATCTCGAACGAAACAAAAGGGACCTTTTATTATAAGTTGATAACTGTAGTCTTTTTTACATTGTTTGCAGAAATATGTTAATTTTAATAATTTTCTATAACGGAAGAAACAATGTTGGCTCCGAACATTCAACCCATTTAGTACGTAGTACGTTAAAATCATTGGGAAAAATTATGAGTTATCATAACTCATAACTCGGTATTAAAAAAAGTAGGTACCTAATGTAAATGGAACAAAAAACTATTCTGTACGTTCAAGGACAGACAAATAAATTATCGGTATTTTATTTTAGTAATGTGTATATAAGTCACTAATGAATCATTATTTATTAATGACTATAATTAATATAGGTAAACAAGTATACTTATGTTTTTATCCAATATATAGGTACCAATGGTAACAATGTGCTGACTACGTAGTTCGTTATGGAATATGAGAATTTTGAGATAGTCCGTGTGGCGTGTATTTACGTATGCACTAATGTATGTAACAAAATAACAATAAAAATTCATAGAAAATATACATTTAACCAAACAACTAACGATTGTAAGCTGTTGCAAAAATATTGTATGAATCATAGTATGAATAAAGTGTAATCGGAATACGGTCGGGTTATATTGATTGTGAACTGACTATTGGAACTATTGGCACGTTTCGAGTATGAAAGTTGGTTTTGTGCGATACCGTTCGCTCTCGCGCCTTTTGAAGTCTTGCATCTCCATCACTCTTGTGGTCTCGACTGTCTCGATTCACAATGATGTCGCCTTCTCGCTCCGATTCGGTCGAGTCTAAAATTGTACGATCTCGCTCTTGCGTCAGTACATATTTTTAACTCGTCTAGTGTGGATGTATTTTACGTGATATTATATCGGTGTATTTTTTTAACAAATTTGAAGAAATAAAATTGTTTAATCGTTTGAATCCTACATTGTAACGTGAAAATGGCCAAGGTAAATTGTTTTTCAGCAGGCATTTCTGGAACGATGAGATTTATTTGTTGAAAAATATTAAAATACAGAAATATTCATATTTCTTCATCGGACGGTTATCGTATGACTCAAATGACGTACTAAGTAAAGATAACTACAAAATGTTTTAACTGTTACATTACTGAATTAACTGTTATTTTATAATGTATTGGTGTTTTTATATTTTCAAAGTAAATTTCTAAATGACTCTTAAAAATAATCCAAACCAGAGCGACATTGGAAAAAAAAATGGTTTCGAAAAAGATCAACTGTTTTTTAGAAAACTCAAAATACCAGAATTGTCAATATTTTTGAACAAAAAATACAGGAAATGTTTACCTTCTAAAATGGATGACTAAACAGCTGATGTTTGGTTTTAATATCAATACGAAGATCTTTCTTATAGTGTAAACATATGTTTAATTTACATATTTTCTACGTCGTTCAAGTTTTTAGACAATATGATGAAAAACAATTATAAAATATTCCAGCAAATCCTAATAATCATAATATTTGGTTGAATAATGCGTCATTATATTTAAAAATATTTACATTTTCATAATATATTTGAAATTCGACATACTATGCAGTAATATATTCTGGCGATTTAGATCTATTCTATTGTGCTATTAGACAAAGACCAGACAACATTATTGTAGTAATGTTATTACTGACTGGTTTAGAAACAAAAAAAAAATTGTTACACACACATAAAGTAAAATAAGCTTAATACATAATTAAATAAAAAACAGTAAAATTAAAAACTAAAGATTTCATGATGTTGTATATTTTGTTGTTAATGACGTGTGTGTACCAAAAAATGAGCCTCGTTTCAGCATATATGCTGGAAGGTTAGGTTAGGTTAGGTTAGCGTTTGCCTATTGGTTACTTTAAGAAAATAAAAAAATCACCTTTCAAAGTTTTAACAGTGTGTAGTGGGATTTATTGCATGATATAATAATGTTTGCTGGTATTAAAATTTCACAACGTTCAACAACCATTATTCCAACTCGAACCTACTCAAAGCAAGCAAATTTTATCCCCGATCTTTATATTGGTATAGTAATCCCACACTTCTAAAACAATATTTTTACACAACGACCGATTGACTAAAAGCTTATAAAAATGTTCATATACCTATGAATAATTCTAATCCCCAAAAATTATAACCATGCTTGTTTAGCTGATGTTAAATGAATCTTAAGAGTTGAATTAATTACAAAAACGTTGCGCAGTTGTACAAGGTTTTGTCCTCGTAACAAAGTGTAGCAGCAACACAATTAATATTAGTGTAAGTAAAGTAAATATGTAATATGCATATAATTATTATTCTGACACAGTATCAGTGAAAGTTTTATTTTTGTTACGTGGCAACATTATTTCAAAAATCAATACATACTTTTTGTGCAATATGCAAGATCAGCAATCCGTATTGACAAGGCTAAATTACGTATGTTGCTTTTGCGTTTGCTTTGCGTTTTTTCTTTAAAATGAAAAAATATAAGTAAAAAACACGTAGAGGGAACCGGTAAAATATTATATTACTTATATTTCTTACCCTTTCACTACGTACTGTAAGAACGACATACAAAAAATATCAAGAGAAAGGGCTATATTAATTTTCTGTCAATATTGCTGTAACCTCTTTATTGGTGCTAAAAGCGCTATAGTGGTCAAAATAGTCAAGGTTGACAGTGTTTTGTCGTGGTTTTTATAAATGAGAATAAAGTAAATTAACATTTTATTGTACATCTGACATTGAACAGTTAACAATTGAAAGTTGAAATTTTAAGGAAACTTCACTAAAATGATAACACTATCGCTATCTCACACCGGTTACATGATCTGTATATCTAACTTCTCTGTCTACGAAAAAACAGCTGTCGCCTGCAGTCATTGAGGTATTACCACAATGTTTGCAGTCTGTCAAATCCAAGTATAAAAAGTCAAAACGATAGATTTGTTTACGATAAACGGTATTCATTCAGAAAAATACATTTCTAATGTCTTTTTCAATTAAACACTTATTAATTAACGTGAGGAACAGCTACAAGAGAATATTGGAGATGAACCGTAACAGTTATTGGGTATGTCTTTGCATATAATATTTAAAAAAAGGTAATATATTAGCTATGTGAGAAATTGTTGATTACTCGGTTGTTATTAATATTATTACGTTTTCATTTACACGTAAAGTTTCATTCTTTTATTATGTTACAAGCTCTTACCAAGTATCTTCTATGAATATTTAAATCTTCGATGTTTTTATGAATTTATAGAAACCGTAGATTTTAGGTTAGAATTAATACACGCAAGTTGCAATATTTAATAAACCTTGTCTTTTTACATAACTGTTTATTCAAGGTATCTTTCCTTGTTTTGTTTGATACTGTCATTACGGAACATATTATATTGCGTCATAACTGTTTACAAATGGGTTTATTTTACTAGAATAATATTGTGGCCTTTCAATCAACATTTATCATGAAAGTATTGATTGTCAAGATGTTTGGAGCTTACGTAATTATGTCTCTGTGATAGTACTCCATCCACAAACAAACAGAACCTGATCATCATTGAACGAACACCTCATGATGAAACCTAGTGCTTTGCCTTTTATTGGATTTTTGAATTATTATTTTTTTGTGATAAATGGAAAGATCGTATATAAGTTTTATAACAAGCTTCTTTTTCTTTTTCGCAATATTTCAAAAGTTATTTCAAAATAAAGATTAATTTTTGAATTCAGTACCGAAAACGCGCTGATCGTTCCCGAATAAAACTGAGCGCGTGTGACGTCACAATGTTAATTTCTACTCATTGTAGCACACAGCTGATACAGTGCCTTGCCTCTTATTCGATGAAATTCCTTTAACATTATGAAGTCAAAAACCTGGCAATCAGTCATGGTGTGTTCGTAGTCATGTGATTCTTTTTAAAATGTTACAATTTTCAATTGTATATTATTATTAGAAAAAAATGTTTTAACGTTTTTTCACTTGACTATTGTCATAATTATGATGAAGCTTAAAATACATAAAAATATATATATTTTCTTTTTTTCAAATACCCAATTGCTGTAATTCAGACTGAAGTCAATGCTTAAAAACTTAGTGCATTCATAAAAATTTGGTTATTTAAAAAAAAAATTTTTTAGCTCTAGCCTTTAGTCACAATCTCACCTGATTTTAAGTGACAATGTTGCCCAAGATGGTAACGCGCTAACCCTAGTGGAGGGACTGGCTCTCAAGTATAGCTGCTGGAATATATTTATAGTTTATTGGTGACAGATTGTCAACTAGAAAATAGTTGGTACCAAGGCAGGCATTGGGAAGTACCCTACTATCGTGCTAAGGTTTATTCATGATATTTTCCTTCACTGAAAGCTCAGCCTCATTGTAGGATAACCCATGTTGATCGACATTGTTGCCTCAAAATGGCTGTTATGCTGTGTTGCCTCAAAATTATTTATTTATGTAGGACTACAATGGCTTCTGAACTTAATATAGCTAATAAAAAAAACAGTACATATGACAAACAAAATACATTAAACTGAGATGCACATAACACAAATCAATCCAAATTAAACCAATTCTGTAAATTTAATTTATATGAAAAAGAAACTAGATGCAAATGCTACATTATTTACATTATTCAGGCCATAACTCTCCACCTGGGACCACTATATTTTTGGTATTATGTTCTTTCCTATACTGGGTAAATAGTAAACCTATCCTTTTTCTCTGAGTAGGTTATGTCGGACTCCTACCATCTATAACTCAATGTTTTCCTCCTCATACTTGTAGTTGGGCCATAGGAATATCTAGTGTATATATCTTTAGCCAAACATCTCACAAAATAGGCGCACATAGATGTTGATTTACATTAACTAACTTTGTAAAAACTTGAACCATAGTCCTAGTGGGCGCGGCCTACATGGAGCCCTTTTGCCGCTATAGGGTCAGCTGCTTTACATGACACATTGAGGACATCTCAGTAAACCTGTCCGAGAACAACCATAGCTTTTGCAATTACTCTAATAATTTCTGTAATTGCTAATTGTAATATAAAGCAGCCAATGAATTATTGTAAAATGCCAATATAAAAAGGGACAAAGAGATGTAAATTAGCTTATAATAAATATCATAATACCATAAAATTATATAAATATCCCATAAGTAAATATACTTATGATTGTGTCTTCTAGACATTGATAATTAAGCCTTTATTGAAACAAGTGTGCTTGGTGAATGAAACTTATGAAAATTGATGTATGGAGACTTGAGGTTATAATGATAGATGTACTTTATACAAATTATATATGGACTCTTCTAATAAACATTATTTGAGGTTGGCTGCATGTTTACATAATTATGTTTCAAAAGCACTTTCAATTGTTTATAGATGGTTATAAATTATAGCCATAAATAAATAAGGTTCTCTGACTGATTATTATCACTTGATAATTATCATTGAATTCTATGGTTAACAATTAAAATTAATCTATTTTTGGAGTTTTTACTGCATAAGAATCTATTTTCATATATGTACTAGTTGTGCCTGCATCTCCGCTGCGTGGACAACTAAAAAAGGTTTTTTATTTTTGTGTGGAACTCTAATTATAGTAATTAAATGTAATTATTAAATTTTAGAGTTTAGAGTACATACTCTACATGTAAAGTGGGAATAATTTTTTTCCAGTCTATCCCATCAAGTGGGGCATGTTGTTGGATAGGTTGTTTTAAAATATTGTGGGTGTGTGAAAACCATTTTTCCATTCAGAGATCCGTTTGCTAAATATTGCTAATCTTGCTTTAAAGTGCTAATTTTTGTTAAAGTCAAGTGCCAGCTGAATGGTTGTTTTTGGATATGTGAAAAAACTCATTGTAGTAGTATATATAATGAAGTTAAAAGGAAAGCAATCAGAGGTAAGTAGGCTTTACCAAGTTAACGAGTAATAGCCAGCCAACTTATAAAATATACTTGGAGAAGTAATTTCATACAAATACAATTGAAAATTACTTAGAGCCCCCTCTCTAAGTCTGCATATTGTGACGGGCAACTACGGAACTCTACACTGCGCATGTCCCGAAACGCATTTGATAATTTTTGAAATCGGATCTCTATTTGGCTGTTTCTCTCTTTGTCCATTTCTTTCTGTGGAAACTCATAGTTGGGCGTCTCGATTATTTTTACTATTGATTCTGTTAGATGTAAATTTTTCCTTTTAATGTATAATAGACATATACTGCTATTCTGAGAATAGCAATTAAAGTCTCTCATGTAATTGACATTAAGGCAGTTGTTTATTCCACTCATTGCTAAAAGGCAATGAATAACAATTATGTTTAATTAACATATAGCACTACACAATTCTTTGTCACTGTTCTAAATGAAGTCCAATTAACCATATAATTATTGGTACCATAAATTATTGAATAAAATCTCTAGTGATGAATATAGCAGCAGACAAGCTGTGTCTCCTGATTTAACCGGATTCAGTTTCTACCCCGCTTCTTAGGGTCGTAACATTCGATACTGAAATGATTCCTATTTTTTTTTTATGTAAACCAATAATTAACTCTCTATCTCTGTCTCTCTGTCTGTTTATGTTCTTTTCACGCGAAAACCACTAGTCCGATTTCTATGCTTACTGCTTTAATTCGTAGCTACGTTATCTGGCCAGTTTATAGGGTAAATTTTATTACATAAAGTAATATTGGAAATAAGCAATGAGAATAATTATGAATCAATTCGGAAAAAATACGCATTTAGGGCGCTTAAATGGCTCTGAGTAAACCATAAGATATATATCAAATTAATGTACTACATAATTATTGTAGATCTTAAAAATACCTACAAAAGAGTCACAAATAGCATATGTCTAAGGATCACTCACAATAAGCGTTTCTGGGGCAGCACAATTCGTGCGTGCGCTCTTGCACGCATTCTGTAGTCCATGCGAGCGGAGCCGCGGGCACAGCTAGTGCTACATAAAATTGAAATCATAACAAATTAAAGTCATCTAATAAAATTAACCTAAATTTTTAAATATAATTTGTTTCAAATTACATCTTTAGAACTGGACGCGCAAGCCAACTCTCACCCGCACGTAGTGCACCCTGCTGGGTAACGAACGAGGATATGGCGGTAGCGTGGTGGTACGGTTATTTTGCCCGACTGGATCTCGTCCACCACGTGGTGAAAAATCCGTCATAGTGACTCGTTCTCGCGTGTCTCCTTTCGGGATCAGCCTGTGTATATCCAGTTTATTTCGCAGGACCGCCGATGGATTGTACTGAGCTTATAAAAATAAAAACTAATTTTGACTGGACGTAAAAGTGTGTACGGGTTTTACTCAGACACTTTTTAAGATCCCCATCCGGATGGACCCGGACGCTTTTAAACTAGGACAAAACCGGGGAAACCGGACGGATGGCAGTTCTAATTGTGACCATTATGCACATAAATTTAAACCCGTCACAGTGAATCTCTTTGTATATCCAGCAGCCGACAATAATTGTAGAGCAGTATGAGAGTAACGACTGGCCATGGATTGATGATATCACATGCTGCACCATGTTACTTTAAAAAAAACGTAGAACGTAAACGTAGAACCTTCTTGAATAAACACCTTTCTGTCACTCGTGCTATTGTCGTATTTCCTCTGATATACTAATTACAAATCTAAGTAATTACTATAATAGGCGTGTATTTCTTATTTTAAACTAAAACTAAACCGACTTCGTTCGCTCGGACTAGAGAATGCTTTCAATCGAGCGCACGCGCGAATCTTGCTGCCTCAAAAATACTTAGATTGATTGGGTGATCCTTAGAAGATAGATATACGCTAGCGCTGCCTTTTTTGTATGTCATTTTAAGATCTACAATTATTTAGAACACAAATTTGATATACCTCTTATGGTTTGCTCAGCGTAAGCACTTTAAGCGCCCCAAATGCGTCTTTTTTCCCGAATTACTTCACTGCTTATTTTGTATTTACTTTAATAAAATATAATATATCCTGTAACCTGGTTAGGTAACATAGCTATGAATTAAAATAAAACACTTGTAAATCGGATAAGTGGTTTTTGCGTGAAAAGAACATAAAATAACAGACAGACGGAGAGACTTTGATTTTTATAATATGTATAGATATAAACTACATGATAAAAAAATATACTAAGTAGATTATAAGACTATAAGAGAGTACGCTGCGTGTACGCGATGCGAGCGCTGAATTATGCAGGCGCGCGACGTAAACGCCGCGTGCGCGCATCCTCAGCGCTAGTAAAACGTTGGAAGAACGCCTACGCGTGACAAACGCTAGTCTGAAATGAGGCCTAAGTGTCTGCGAAGATTAAATTAATTAAAAAAAAAAACTCTTGATTAGAAGGTAATAAGGTTTAATATAATTATTACTATCTATTTAAATCGGGAAACATTAAAGTCAAATACGTGTAAGTTGCTTTTGCCGTTTTAAAATACTTATCGCAAATGATTCATTGACTTGTTTACTTGCAAGAGGAAAAATGGGATTTTACAAACCAGTTTATTGATGCGCTTCTTTATACGACTTAAACCTTTACTTGCGCCGGCGCAGTTGGCACTTGCCCAATATCGTTAGGTTGTTTTTAAAACTTGTGCATACTGCATGGCCTCGGATTATGAATGTAGCGGGCTAATGTGGGAAAAAAGTCATAACAGTATGTTAACTTGTCAATTAGAAATAGTTTTTATGAAGATTCTTCAATACGGCGACTGTAATTTCTTTACGAGAGCTAAAATAAAACATTAATTAACTTATAAACCTAAAGTTTTTGCGATTGATCTGAAATGTGTTAGTTTTTTTTTTAATTCGTATACTCATGTTATTTGAAATTATATTATGTAATACTAGCGCTTTTCCCGCGGCTTCGCTCGCGTCATAATTATGTTGTCCCATTTTTTTTACTTTCTAACTGATTCGCTAAATACCAATTTTCATAGATCTATCTTCTAAAATGACGGATTTTCATACAAACTTTCAACCCTTAATTTAACGAGTTTTCAAATATCCCTTCTTAGTGCACACCTACGTCATTTAAGGAACATTTATACCAAATTTCATACTTTTGAAATCATTGAAATGAAATCGTTTAAATAATTCTTTTCACAAAATGGAAATATATATGAGTTCCGCCGTGGCATCAGCACTGCAGAAACGGAAAGGATTAATTATGTGTATGGAGAAGCTACTGTAAAACGGTGCCTTTTTGGTTACAACGTTTTCGTTATGGAAATTAACGGAAATGATTCACGACAGACGAACTCTAAATTAGAGGAACTGCGGTTGGAATGTCCTCCGGCACCCACAATACTCCCTGGATCTTTCTCCAACAGATTACCACTTTTTTTTGTAATTTGGACAATTTTTTGCACTGGCTCTCCAGACTTGCGGCAAAGCATTCCGGTTTAGAAACGCAAAAATGTCGCCAAGCTGATTTATGTGTGGTTGAAAACGAAAAACAGATACTAATTTGTATGGAATATGTATATAAGGAATGCCTATTAAATACAATGAAACCCGATTAAATAAGTTCTGGAAAAGAGACGCCTATGTAACCTGAAACTCATTCTGAGGGCCCAATATTTTTTCAGCAAGAAAACTGTTTTATTTATCAGATTTCACTATATTTACTAGGCCTCCTTTTATCTTGCACTTCATACAAATAAACCCAAATAAAAATAAACGGATGTTTTTAATCAGTGAATTCCTACAAGGCCACGACACGAAAGGTACTTTTGATAAGTTATCGTACATTGATAAGTACTATTGCTTGTAGTATTGGTGGATTAATTACGAAATGTGATAATTGTCGCGCCACTTGTAGTGACATTGTATAAAATAATCATATGTTTACGTAGTGAGTGAGTTGCATCCAGTAAATGTCGGATATTCCCGATGAAATACATCGAATATCTATATCTTCTTCTATACTACATATTATCAAACTCAACATCTGTCTGTCTGTCCGTTTATGTTCTATTCACGCGAAATCTAGCCAGGTTATAGGATATATTTTGTTACATAAAGTAACATACGAAATAAACAGTGACGATAATGGTGAATCAATTCGGAAAAAGACGCTTTTTAGGGTGATGAAAGGGCTTACGCTGAATGAACCATACGAAATATATGAAATTAATGTTCTACATCATTGTAGATCTTGAAAAGACCTACAAAAAGTCTGCGATGGCATATATGTATCTATCTCCTAAGAATCGATTACCCACAATTAACATTTTTAAGGCAGCACAATTCGACAGCACTCTGTAGTCCACGCGAGCATACCTAGTTTAATATAGACCTATAAGAACGATTGTCTTGGAATATATACAATGGACAAAGTTAAATTATTAATATATTCCGTATTAGTAGCTTGTAGATTTTGTTTCCCATCCAATATCGTACCCGGAGACTGTAAACAACACATACAGTATTTTTTACGGAGCTTTTTGCCGGCTCTTCGATGTAAGGATGTTTTCCAAAATGGTAGTAGTGTTTTTACATTCATACGTTCCATCTAAGGGCCTAAAGTGAACAGTTTTTTTTTAATTCTGATTTTGTATTCGTTTGTAGGCGACGTCGTAAACAGCGCGGTGAGTTATTTGTCTTTCTGCAATAAAGGTCTTCACCCAGTTGTGGGACTTTTATATATAGATACTGTTGATATATTATTTAAAAAAAAAAGTTAATTTTTGCACAATAATTTGTTAATTCCACTCCCAGAATCCCACAGAATCTAGTCTTTCTGGAGATATTTTATGTTAACACAATCAACATGAAAATTTAATCTTAAGGAGTATACTCCAAAAAAATAATCACTCAGTATGCCCTTTTAAACTATGTATTTTAAATTAAAACATGTAAAGTTAGCAAAGACATTAAATGAAGATGATAGATATTCATCGATCTTATGAAAATAAATATCAAAAGTACATCTTACCGCAAAGAGAAACGAGTTTTCAAGTGTGTGTCAGTTCCGACGCGCGACTGGAGTTTACTCCTAAAGAACTGTTGTAATTTACAATATATACAATTGGTAAGAAAAGTAAATAAAGGCATCTCTTAGGATATATGATTAATGTAAAAAAATAATTTGCCTCCGCGCGACGTTCCCGCTCATTTCAACGGTATATTCACGTCTGGCGGCTTACGCAGCAAACGAAAAAGAGTTAAATAAATCTAAACCTTATTTGAATATCGCTAAGGATAAAAAATGTTTGCGTTACGTTGCGTGATTTTCCAATGTCAATTTCACTCCACATATTTTTTCATATCGTGCGTCTTACACAGTTTCTTAAGGAATAAACACAAAAAAAATGCACGTTCGTAGGTTATATTTCTTTGGCTAAAATAAACAACATCCCATCAGAACGCTTTTACTTCCGTCCGAAAGCGCCATTGCACGTTTCGAAAAATAAAAAGAAAATAATTTATCCGTTCCAGAAACTGCAAATGTGCGGAACCGAAGAGGAGATGCGTGAGGTAGCCGGCAGAATCTGTCGGAATTATCTACATGGCGCATGGAAGACCGTCGATCCGACTGCACTCGAATTTAGGCGTATCAGGTATTTACAACACCCATTTTTCTTCTTCTTTAAAAAGAAATAATAATTGTGTTCATCCACAATTTTGCCAACGTCACGTGAATAGAATATTTTTCTTATTAAAGTGAAGCTTTTATTCTATCGCCCCAAGTTTTTTCGTTCATCTATCGCTTGTCGCATTACAGCTGGCCGTAGAGTAGGGAACTGAGACTCGAGGCGAAGATGAAGTTATTGATAGAATAATTGAAGTTGACAACGATTCAATAAATTAATTATTAATTTATTTTATTATTATTATTATTTTAAGTTTCACTTGGATCGTGGTTTCATAAAACCACACAATAATTTTGTACTTGTAATCTTCAAGATGGCGGCTTCCTTGTTAAAACTGTCCAGGGAGTTTTTTGTGGCCACTTAAAAGGAACGTTCCTAGTTCTTATTTATAGTCCACTTCACTTGTCAGATCGCGACTTAATTGCATACGCGCAACAGTCCGAGCCGAGGTTCGGCCACTTTGGCACCCTCGGATGTTGTTGCTTAGTTTTCGTGGCTGAGTGCCCTAAGCGCTCGCCCCCAAGCCCGGTAAAGCTGTAAAAGCCGTAAAGGCTCCAGGGCCCTAGGCTAACAGAGTAGTCAGTTCGAAAAAAAAAAAAAAAATCCACTTCGCTAGCCCACAATAACCAGACTACATCACGTAGAATGTCGCCAAAGTTACACAATAAGTAATAGGGTTAAATAACATAAGATTCGCGTCCGAAAGAGAGAGACAGAGTGGTCAAAATGCTCTTCCCACTTCATCTATGTTGGCCCTAATTGTGCCTGCCAGGACTCTGGAAGCATATTTATATATGACTATGGAATTCCTCAAAATAAATAGTTTTTATTTTTGCTTGCTATATAATTGCTATATACTTTTTATTTTTGCTATATACTATATAAAACACTTTGTATGTTGAAAAAAATACCCGTGAATTCATATTTATGCAAATTACTATGCATATTACTAGCAAACCCGGCCACGGGTTGCTGTGGCTCAGATTTTTTTTTAATTCCGAACGCCACCAAATTTTATAATTTGATCAAAATTGCTCCAGCCGTTTTGGAGTCCATAGGGAACATACATACAAACATGCATTTTTATATATAAAAAGACAGATATATTACACCTTTTAAAATTTATATAAATATATTTTTGTAATCTAAATAAAAAACCTGTTGCGAAAGCGCGGCTTGACGTCATCAGTCGACAAATAAACTAAGGTTGAAGGTATTATTTACAAAGTTGACTTTAGTAGAATTTCAGTTATGAAATTTCTTCAGCATATATAATTTTAAAGCCATACTTTCAACACTTACTAATAATTTTAGAATAATTTATCACAAAGTAATACTGAGCAATGTATATTTATTGTACGATGACGTCACGTTTATGTATTACGTTTACAATCAATATGAGTGTCGACAAAAAAAAAACTCTGAAGCAATTATTTTTTTCCAGGTTTGAATTGTTTTAGACTTTTTATCAAAAGATAAACATTAAATTAACTTTAATTTTTAAATACAATGTCAAGTCTTCAGTGCAATTGGCTTTAATACCTCCCATAACAAGGTCTTCCAAAAGGCTTTTGTAAATTGAATGCAAATGGGCTCCCGTCAATTGCGAACTAAAAGTAATAATAAATAAAGCACGTGATCCTGCAATGGCGTGTCCCAAGCGAGTGTATTGCAGCTTGGGCTCGCACCCGCTTCTCTCTTACCTCACACACCGCGCACGATTCCCAAATACCATTTTCGTATTGTCGACCGCACCGGTCAAACCGGAATAGCAGCTCGATCGCTGAACTTTTGAGGTAAAAAGAACCCTGCGCTGTAGGATGGCCCAAAAATATTTATTAGTATAGATAAAATTGCTTAAAATTATTTCATTTTTTAATACGTATATATGTACTTATTTTTTACTATGTGATACGGTTTTACTCGTGTTAAATTTACTGGACAAACTGTCCACGGCCCCGCCGTGGCACCGCCAACGCGCCCTTAAAGCCAGCCTGTCATTGTTCGTCCTTTGCCCGTCATTGCCCGTTCTTGCCATATTGCTTGACGTTCATGGTTACTGCTCCGCTCCTTAGAAACGTAGCGTGAAGTTATATAGCCTATAACCTTCCTCAATATATATGCTATAGAATTTAAAAAGTTTGACAAGACAGTTTTGTCTTGATGATGAAGTAACTTTCGTTCGTAAGGATTAATATGCCATGCCTAATAATAATGCTCATAAATCACTTTTCAATTTTCAATAAAACTTTGTCACAAAATACCTTATTGTAGCTTATGTATAAGATATAGGCATTTGGTTTCGCGGACTTTTTTTAGATATACTGAAAAGCAATGTTTTTGTAAATTATATTTACGTATCACTCACTATTCCTAAGTGTAGCTATTCTTTGGGCTATGTCGGTGACTTTGGTTCTCCTGCGGATCTCCTCATTTCTGATTCGATCACGCAGAGAAACTCCGAGCATAACCCTCTCCATTGCCCTTTGAGTGACTTTGAGCTTTCTTATGAGGCCCATAGTTAGCGACCACGTCTCAGCACCATATGTAATCACTGGCAACACACACTGGTCAACTTTCGTCTTGAGACACCGGCAGCACAGGACCGGTCGTTGTGGCGATCATTGGGGGAGGCCTATGTCCAGCAGTGGACGTCTTTCGGCGGAAATAATGATGATGATGATGACGTATCACTAACCATTACGCCAGCGCACGCGGATAAAGCAGTTAGGGTGCGCTATTTCTTCCGACTGACTTCACAAAAACCAATATTTAAGCCTAGCTGAGATGTGTAGATGCTAAATAGCATATACTATTCCTCTTGAATTTAGTTATCATATAGAAAAAGATTTTTTTCGAATCCGACTGGTAGTTTTAGAGATTCGCGTGTTTAAACAAACAAACAAGCAATCAAAAAAACTCTTCCGCTTTATTATATTAGTATAATATTTTCTGAAGTTTTTTAATTTATTATTATTTTATTCTATATATCATCGCGTACTGGATTCTTAGAGAGTTTTTATAAACTTGAAAATCCGCCATACAAAACTACGTTCCATACTTAGAATTAACCTAGCAAATCTTCTTAATTGCCCACCTCAGTCGAGACATTCGAGGCCGCGGATGGCTTATGAGCCTCGATTATATTCATGACGCAGCTAAACGGCAACAGGAAAATGTGCGCTAAAATAAAAATTCAACGCGTTTGTAGATAATGGATATAAATGGATCTCCTTTCGAGCAACTTGTCAGTTAATTTATTAAACTGTTGTACGAAAATAATAATTTTAAATAATATCTTCTTTCTCCTTCGTGTCAGTTCGATATGCACGAATTTTTAAATTTCATGGTCTTCTTGAATTGTGAGATACAATGTTTGTTCCAGAGATTTTATCTTTATCATAGAATCTATCTATTGGCACAATAACTTAGTGAATGTCGGTTTTTTTTGCATTTTTAGTTGTTACGATCCCGGTACAGGTAAGCTTTTTTAAAAATCTGCGAATGCATTATTATTTTCAAAAAATAAAAGAATGTTTCCTCTAAGTAAAATTTGCCATCTTCAATATTTATTGTAGTTCCCCTCCATGTCCCATTAGTTTTTTCCTCCCGGTATATTGCTGCCACAAACTAATAAAGCTCGATAGATTCTTTGTTTCTTTGTACGCGCTAATCTCTGGTTCCACCGGACAGATTTGAAACATTCTTCATTCATTCATTCGCTCGGTAGTCAGACGTTAAGTAACTGGTTCTGTGTAATGCCGTCATAACCTCCGCACGTGACCTCTCACGAAATATATGTATACTTATTTCACGCGACTACTCTCAGTCACTATCGGGTCCTTATATTTTGATGTTTGTACTTTATAGTATGCACTGTTTTGCTTTACGATGGTTTCTGTTTGTTCCAAGCCAGACACTTTATAGGTCGATGAATTTAGATAGCCTAGATTTCTGAATTTAACCCTAGTAATCGTTTAAGAGGAGACAGTAATGTAGATCTCTTCTTGCTTTTATTCCACATTAAGTAGGCTCGGCACAGCATGTGCAGCGACGGTTATAGGCTATTTAACTTCACGCTATGACTCCAAGGCGCAGAGCAGTAACCATGAATATCAAGCGATCTGGCAAGCTGTAGACAAGTGAATACAACGATAGTATGTATGACGCGGGCCACAGCTATTAAGATTTTTTTAAATAATAGTATGTGTTTTATATTGTTTATTTGAAGTAAGCTTGTGCCTTATCAATAGGTATATAAGTACTTAATTACGTGGCTTATCAGTTACTGCGGTAGTTTTCCAACGGCCTATACTATTGTACTGTGTTTTAATTAATAAATAGATTTCTCGAGTGACACGGCAGCACTGTACGGTATTAGTAATCGTTTGTACATTTCCATTATACATATATGATCGCGCGGACAACAGAATGCTGTCAGTCGAGCGCATGCGCGAATTGTGCTGCCTCAAAAATGCTTATTGTGGGTGATCTTTAAAAGATAGATATATGTATATCTATCGCTATCGCTAACTTTTTTGTATGTCTTTTTAACTTTTAACTTTTTTTTAACTTTTTTTTTTGTAGAGAAGATTCACCATTATATTCGCTGCTTATTTCTTATGTTCATACATGTAACAACTTAGTCCGATCGCGACTTATTTACATACGCGCAACAAACAATCCGAGCCGAGGTTCGGCCAATTTGGCACCCTCGGATGTTGTTGCAAAGCTTTCGTGACTTAAGCGCTCGCCCCAAGCTTTTTTTTTTTTTTTCTGAACTGACTATACTGTTAGCCTTAGGGGCTCTGGAGCCTTTACGTCTTTTACAGCTTTACCGGGCTTGGGGCGGGTTTCAAGCCCGGTAAAGCTGTAAAAGACGTAAAGGCTCCAGAGCCCCTAAGGCTAACAGTATAGTCAGTTCAGAAAAAAAAAAACCGTAACAAAATATAACCTATAACCTGGCCAGATAACATAGCTATGAATTAAAATAATAAAAAAAAACACGTAAATCGGATAAGTGGTTTTAGCGTGAAAATAACATAAATGGACAGACAGACAGAGAACGTTGAATTTTATATGTATATATAGAATAGATAGACTAGCAACCCGCCCCGGCTTCGCACGGGTAGCAGTGTATACTCGTATAAGCCTACATTTTTTTTGTCCCAACGTCGTACCAGCTTTTTGCGACGAGCATGTGAGTTAGATTAAAATCTAACTGATGTTCATCGCACTCGGAGTATTTTTAAAATAATGTGTTGAAACGATTAAAACTTCTTCATAAATAACATAAATTGTTATAGGAAATGGAATCAGTAAAGCATTAGGACATCACTAATTGAATTGTACTCGAACTGTCAAAAATAAAATTAATGGTTGGTAGGGGTGTAGGAAGTTGAACAAAACCAATACACGGCATTTGATTCGATTTCTAGAACTTTTCTTTTATGTTTATTAGCGGGGGCCTTTCAAACTTCCTGTACTATGTCGCCCTGCCCGATGATGCTTCCAAGCTGGGAGGATATTCTGGTCGCGAGAGCTCACCGGAGACCGAACCTGATACCATCGCCTCTAGGCTGGTGAAGAAATCGATGATCAGGTCGAATTCATTCACTATGGAGGAACCCAAGAAGGTAAATCTTTTAACTCATTTTACAAACTTTTATTACGAGATTATAATTAGGGATGCTATGGACCTATATATCCGTAATCGAAACTGTCTGATATCCAAACCCGTAAACCGTAAACCCGTAAACGAAATCGCAGACGGAGGCGAATGAAATACGATCGAATACAAAAAAATAATTATTACTTATAATTAACAAAACAAAAGTTTATATTGTTCGTCTTTGAGAAATATAGCCATAAAGACCGATTCTTCAATCAACAGATAACTTTATTTGAGGAATATTTTATAAATTTTGACAGGTATTGTATGTAAAAATTATTCCTCGTATAAATTTATCTGACTAATTCTGAAATTATGCTAAATGTGGGAATAAAATTTTAAATAATGTAATGAGCTTAATGAGCTCTGAGCTTGTAATGGAGTGCCTTGTAATGTACTCAGCACAATCCTACTCAACAGCTTATTAAGAATTATCGCGGTCTGTGCAACTCTGCATTAAGGCCATTCCATTTCATATTTCCATTTTGGTTTCCATATTTTCTATGGTTTTGGCATTACTTTAAAAACTGACACGCTCCGCAGGTACTGCTCAGGATATACGGGCAAGTTCACGGCGAGAGAGCCATGGACGCCATTGTGACAGAATCTGTCATATTCACTCTACTCTCAGAGAGACGCCTCGGGCCGAAACTACACGGCGTTTTCTCCGGTGGGAGAATTGAGGAGTACATACCTGTAAGTGATTAATACGCTAATTTCAGAAGTGATATTGCCAGATAAGCCCTGGGAAAGGTTTTTTTTTGTACTCTCTCAACAGAGTGACGGTCCAAAAACGGATGTCCATAGCCTCTCTGCTGCTGGATAGACATTGACTGGCTAATAACACAACGTGACAAATAAAAAGAGAATCACCAACTATCTCAGGGTTATCACCGCATGCAATTGGTTGCTACTTGCGACCCAGTCGGGTACAGATACCCTACCATTAATTACTGTATATATACCAGATTATCTTCGTTGAACCAGTTAGACACAGCTGTAGTGTCTTACCACCCAGCAAAAGCTGACCATCATAGCGTTCCCATCGAAATTTCAGGTTCTGAAATCCCAGTCCGAATTAAGACGTATTGGTATATCATCGATCGATATCATCACCATTTGTTGTAAATATCAAAATATAGATACTAGTTGCGCCTTCTTGTGACAAACTTGTGATCAATTGTTTAGTCTATGTTCTTTTTATTTAAATAATATTGTCGTTCGCAAGTCACAGTTGAAGCACGTTGTTTTATTATAGGTTATGGGCCCAGGCCCGTATAATAGCTAGATATTGTGAGTTTATTGTTAGAATTATCAGTGTGATGAACAATAGACTGCTTTTCACCATCAGACTTGTGTGTAAAGTAATCAGTTAGCTATTTTCAACCCAGCAGTAACGTGCGTGACAGTCATGGCGTCCAATTCGAACTATCTTATTAGCGTACCGAAATTACAAGGGCGCGAGAACTATAGTGAATGGTGTTTCGCCGCAGAAAATTTCCTTGTATTGGAAGGAATGGTTGGGTGTATAAAACCTGAGCCTGATCAACCTCCAGCAGCTGCAGATGATGCGAAAACAAAAGCCAAGCTGATATTAACAATCGACCCGGCTCTTTATGTTCATATAAAAAACGTCAGAACATCGAAAGAATTGTGGGATAAATTGAAGATGTTATTCGATGATTCGGGATTTACTAGAAGAATTAGTCTCCTGAGGAATTTAATATCTATTCGATTTGAAAATTGCACTTCGATGACGTCCTATGTAACACAAATTGTTGAAGCTGGTCAGAAATTACAAGATACGGGATTTGCAATAACCGACGAGTGGATTGGCTCTATCATGCTGGCGGGTCTAAGCGAAAAATATATGCCCATGATAATGGCCATCGAACATTCTGGCATCATAATTACATCCGACGCCATTAAAGGGAAATTGATGGACATGGAACCGGAAGACAGTGATGTCAATAATGCATTCGTATGTTTCCGCAAGAATCATATTCAACGTTCAAAGTATGGGAAGAATATACAGACTATGGCCAATAAAGATAGTGAAAAAAAAGAAGTGTCGACATCTGTCAAAGGAACACCAAATGTCAAATGTTACAATTGTAAACAACATGGTCACTATCGTAATCAATGCACTAACAAAGATAAATCTTCTAAGAATTCAGAAAATAAATCGTCAAAAACAAGTAATGCATTTAGTGCCGTGTTTGTTAACAGAATATTTGATAAGAATGACTGGTATGTTGACTCCGGAGCCAGTTCGCATTTGACAAGCAATAAAGATTGGATTATCGACACGTATCATTCTGGCTTTACCAAAGAAATCATGGTTGCTAATCAGAATAAAATCCCAGTGCTGTGTTGTGGAAACATAAACATAACAACGTCGACTGAAGAATGTGATTTTAACATAACTGTTGAAAATGTTTTATGTGTTCCCGAGTTATCTACTAACTTATTGTCAGTGAGCCAGTTAATAAGGCAGGGCAACAAGGTGCATTTCACTGGCAAAGGATGTGAAATACTCAACAAAAAAGACACTCTAGTAGCTACTGCATCGCTTGTGAATGGAGTTTACAAACTAAACACTACTACTTGTTTGGCGGCAGCAGTAGCAGAGTCTCCAGAAGTTTGGCATCGTAGATTGGGACACGTCAACAGTTATAACATGAATAAAATGCAGGATGCTGTGGAGGGAGTCAAATTTATTGAGACGGCTAAAATCAACAAATCTAACTGCATAGTGTGCTGTGAAGGTAAGCAAAGTCGTTTGCCTTTTGCTCATGAAGGGAACAGGAGCACTAAGCTATTAGAAGTGGTACACAGCGACATCTGTGGCCCGATGGAGAATATATCGCTAGGAGGATCTAGGTATTTCTTGATCTTCGTTGATGATCACAGCCGCATGACATATGTTTATTTTTTGAAAAACAAAAATGAGACTTTACAGTGTTTTAAAGAGTATAAAGCAGTAGTTGAGAATTCAACATCAAATAAAATTAGAATTTTGAGAAGTGATAATGGCAGAGAGTTCTGTAATAGAGATTTTGATAGTTATTTGAAGAAAGCAGGTATAGTTCATCAAAAGTCAAATCCTTACACACCTGAACAAAACGGGCTTAGTGAGCGCATGAACAGAACGCTAATTGAAAAAGCCAGGTGTCTTTTGTTTGATGCTAAACTAGGTAAGGAGTTCTGGGCAGAAGCCATTAACACTTCTGTTTATTTACAGAATAGAATTGTAAAAACTAGATTGAACAATCGTACACCATACGAGTTATGGACAGGGACCAAACCAAACCTCAGTCATTTAAGGATTTTTGGTAGTACTGTCATGAGGCACATACCCAAGGAGAAAAGACATAAGTGGGACAAGAAAGCTGAACAATGCATACTGGTTGGCTACCCTGAGGATGTTAAAGGATACAGGTTGTATAATCCATCAACGAAAGCTATTACAACTAGTAGAGATGTTATCATCATAAAAGAAAAATTATCTCATCAAGAAGATTTGATTGAAGTAGAAGAGATAGATGACAAACCGACAGAGAACAGGCTACACCTGTCTTCAGTGGGAGAGTTCTCAGACCACAGTAGAGAGGATTCGTTGACTTCTTTGGAATGCGATAAGGATGAGTCCTATATACCAGATGAGGAGTTGACATCTGAAGAAGAGTTGCAATCAGATACCATAGTAAGGACATTACCAAAACGGCAAAGAAATCAGCCAGACAGGTATGGACTTATGTGCACAGAAGAGTGTTATAAAGATTTCAGCAATGAACTGTCATTAGAAGAAGCACTGCAAGGACCAGAGAAGGAGCATTGGGAACAAGCTGTCAAGGAAGAGCTGAAAAGCTTTGAAGACAACAATGCATGGGAAGTTGTTGATATTCCTGTAAGTGGCAATATTGTAAAATGCAAATGGGTTCTCAAGAAGAAGTGTGATGCTGAAAATAATGTCCGTTATCGAGCCAGGCTTGTGGCTAAAGGATGTTCTCAAAAATATGGTGTGGACTACAATGAAACATTTTCTCCTGTTGTGCGACATACAACACTTAGGTTAATATGATCTATATTTTGAGTGGGAGTGTTGTAAATATCAAAATATAGATACTAGTTGCGCCTTCTTGTGACAAACTTGTGATCAATTGTTTAGTCTATGTTCTTTTTATTTAAATAATATTGTCGTTCGCAAGTCACAGTTGAAGCACGTTGTTTTATTATACCATTGATTGCAATACTAACAATATTGAAGCAATGATGGCTTAATGGTAGCGGATAGGGACCCCGTGTCGATCGATCTGAGTTCGAATCCCTGTAATCAGCATTAGCTTTTGGTGAAGGAAAACATCGTAAGGAAACTATAGCATTTTAGCTACCATCCTCAAGCACCTATAGGTGTTCCGGCAGCTGTACTTGAATGCCAGTCTCCACCACTATAGGCCGACCGCTGTATGTACCCTCCTGATGGTTTGCGGGGCGCGGGGCGGAAGATATGCACGGATATATACGATATTGACATGATAATCTATATCTTAAGATCAA
Source organism: Saturnia pavonia (assembly GCA_947532125.1). NCBI lineage: Eukaryota > Metazoa > Arthropoda > Insecta > Lepidoptera > Saturniidae > Saturnia > Saturnia pavonia. The sequence goes on from OX383922.1 coordinate 3,832,866, forward strand.
TAGTTTATGCATATTATTGCTATTATTTTATATAATTGAATAAAAATGCGCTAAAGCATATTTTAGATAATCTATAGTTTTTTTTAAATGTAACGTACGTAATTACATCTTAGTAAAATAATCTCACGCGCAGCAGTCACAAAAAAAAAAATTCGTAAGCCCATACGCCAAGCGTCTGATGCTGCCGGCAGCCGGCAACGGACTAGCTTATTGGTCGGTCTTGTTCCCCTCCCGCGTCCCGCAGACCATTAGGAGTTCACGGCGGTCTAGTTGTTGGTTTAGCGTGTTACTATCTTCGACCACATCATCACTTAACAACTGGTAAATATATTAATCAGGCCAGGGCGCTCCTAACGAGAGAGTTGGCCGAGCCAGCGCTCTCGATGAAAATAGCAGAGAAAATGGCCGCAATACATTCGATGGACGTGCCGCTGTCGAAGGAACCGAACTGGCTATGGAAGACCACAGGCAAGTGGCTGAAGATCGTCAAGGAGGAACGTCTTTCGAGCAACCTACAAGGAAAGGTCAGTAATATTAGGTAATAGGCAGAGTATCGAGTACCGCGAGTTTAATGTATGTTTGACAATTAAACTTAATCCTAATAGTGTTTGTTACACAATTACGCAAAAAAGGCTTAACGGATTTGGATGAAATTTAGCACACAGATAGTTTATAACCTGAATTAACACGTAGGATATTTTTAGAATGAATCTTCTAGAATTTTGTTGTTTCACATGTACACATTTGTGTATACTCTTTGCTCTTATGAGAACCCCTGAATAGGTGTTGCAGATTACGGATTTGGATATTCATATGTTGTTAAGAGTATTTAATCGGTCTCGGTTATGGATAAAGATATTAATTTATTTAAAATATGATGGTCTAAAACAGCGAGATTTTCCGCAAAAATAAAAATAAAAACGGGTTTTTGTGACTGTTATAGTTGTGTAATGATGCTCGCGGCTTATTGCCGATTTCTGCGGCATACAGTGCGGCAAAAACGCATCAGGTGTGCCGCCGGCATAGTGTAGTAGGTAGTACTGTAGCCAGCATAGCCTTTAGATAATCGATAATTTCATTTATGGATATCAATTACATTTTTCAGAGAATTGTATTTAGTCAAAAAAGGATATTATTTTAATATTAATAGTTGAAGAATTGATATCATTACATAGTATAAAACAAAGTCGCTATAATCTGTCCGTCCCTTAAATTTTTAAAACTACGAAACGGATTTTGAAACGGTTTTTTGTAGTAGATAGAGTGATTCAAGAGGAAGGTTTATATGTATAATACATACATAATATTGTAGAGAAAAACTGGTAAATTTAGAGGTTTCTAAGTGATGTCGTAAATAAACACATTTTTTGCGCTTACATTGCAAACGCTGGCTGAACCCCACGAGATAAATCAAAATAATGTACTACAGTATTGTACACATTAAAAAGGTCAACAAAAAAGTCGGCGATGGTATATGTCTATCTCTTAAGGATAACCCACAATAATCATTTTTATCCTTTACATTTTACGGGAAAAAATAGCTTACTTACGAAGTGATTTTAAGCAATACAGCATTAATCCTTATCCAATTAAGTACCTTAAATACATTGTCCATTTAATATAGATCAATATAGCCATTTACAGCATGTAATTTAAATGAATATTCCCGAAGATATTACAGATTTAAAATGTAGGGAAGTGCGGCGGTACCGGCCCTATATACCATGGTCAATTATATGTCCCTCTTTCAAGAGTAACCTCTAAACAAAACATGTTTGTATTATCTAATGACAAAAAAGCTGTAAATGTTGTTTATAAGGACAATCTGTGGTAGGTAGGTACATTTAGTATCAGCATTGCACCCGTGCGAAGCCGGGGCGGGTCGCTAGTTATTCAATAAGTTGTAAAAGCTATTTTACCTTATTTTAGATAATTATTAGTTAGAGTATTTTTAGTGTTTGGTGATCGACAAATTCTCATTCGACTCCGTGTCTATCCGAAACCTTTATGTGGGTTACGGTTTCAGATATATCACGTTTTAAATTATCGCGTTTTGTATATATTATTTGTATAAGTCGGCTCGTAAACACGGCCTGTGTGACGAAGACCAATCCGAGTGTAAAGGGGCCGTAATCCGTGTGGGTTTCACGTTTTTTGTCACGTTCTAGAATGAAGGAGAACACAACGTGATAAAGCAGTTGAAGGCGGTAGACCTCGACAAGGAGATGGAGTGGCTCAAGAAGTTCATAGCCACGGTTGACTCTCCCGTCGTGTTCTGTCATAACGATATGCAAGAAGGTGAGTTTTGGATCATTAGTCATAATGCGACAATCACATGGCGGAAACCGCTTCAATCGACGTGAGTTCGAATCCCTGCATTGAGTCTGAGCTTTTCGGTGAAGGAAAATAATTTAATAAAACCATAGTATCATGGTGGTAAGGCATATTTTAATACCCGCCTGGCTAGCTACCAACCTCAAGCACTTAAAGCTTTGTTCCTCTAGACTTGACGTGATACCATCTCTGACCACGTCGTCATTTAACATTATGTGAGATTTCAAGCGAGTTTAAAATACCAAGGACGAATTTTACTGCAACGTTTTGCAAGAGAACGTTTCTGACTCAAAAATGACGTAAAATAATTACTTTGCCTGAGAGAGAAGAACGAACAGCTATACTATAATCTGAGAGAGATGGATGTACGCGATAGAATGAGATGAGTGTACTACGCACACGTGAAATCTTATAACAAAGACGAGTAAATTATTAGAAACAAAATTTAAGATAACGTCATCATTTGCAAGACATTCAAATTTAATCATATTTTAATATTATACCGTACTCGTGTTTCGGAATTATTTTTATTTTCTGCGCGGAACCCTAATCTTTTTTTTTTAATAAAAGCATCCTAATTTACTCTTTATAGCATCAGATATTTGCAAGTGAAAGTCCCGTCAAAATCGGTTCAACCATTTCGGAGATTACCCGGAACAAATAAACTGGTTTTTGTTATAAGTACCGTATATTATATGCATTTATTTTAACATTTTCAATTTTATAATATAATAGATATAAAGTACTTATGTTAAGTGACGCTAAGCATTATGGAGAATTGGATCTCAAGTACAGGCTGCCGGAACACACCTATAGGTGCTTGGCGCCTGTTTTTCAACTTGAGAATGAGAGCCCTGTAATTTCCCTTGGGAAGTGACTTCATTGCTCGACAGTGGAACATCCTACTTGCAGGTAACATACTACTCCTAGAAGACATGGTGCCAGTACACGATGACGAGGTCTCATCGGTATACGTACAGACTTACGACGTGGACTCACCAGGGTCTAGCAAAGAGAACGACCATACGAAGCGAAACGATGCGTCCTTCGTCGATCCGCTTCTGAGTTACGAAGACGGCAACACATCGGACAGCCTCTCGAGCCGGATCTCGGACTGCGGCGAACCGAAACTGGTCCTCATCGACTTCGAATACTGCGCGTACAATTACCGTGGCTTCGACATCGCGAACCATTTCCAGGAGTGGGCGTACGACTACACCAACCCTGAGCACCCGTTCTATTACGAGAACCAGGAGAACTGTCCCACGCTGGAGCAGAAGGTAAGTTTTTTGTGATATGTTACCTTTTACACATATCGTGTTTCGGTGTTCCTTAACTGGACTGGGTCTTATTTAACGCGAGTTTAATTTTCTTGTTTTATCGTATGTATGCCTTAGTAGACGGTCAATTTAACATCGAATAAGTATTAAGACTACACACAAAACGTAACACTAATTTCTTGTTTTTTTAACCGATTTCAAAAATAGCTGGAGTTTCTCAATTGGAATGTTTTTTTTTTTTTGTTTATGATCCTATTAAATTGATTCTTTTTACTTTGGAAAAAGTGGTCCTATTTTAATTTAATTTGCATAGGACCTTTGACTTCGAAGATACACCGTGGAACTCCTCAAAATAATTGAAGTTGGTTGTCTTTTTTATTTAAAATTGTTGTAATTTTATTATCATTATCTGTTGAATGGCGACGCTATCTAACGTAGAATAATTAATTTGTGATAAATATCGTTATTATTTCTCTCGACACCTCGTTGGAGTTTCAACGGTAAAAATGAATGATAAATATAAATAATAATTAATGATAAATTATATATCACTATTATGAAATACAACCGGTCCGTTCAGTAGTACAAGTTTATAGACAAAAACAATGAATTTAAACATTGAAGCAATGATGGCTCCGTGTACGAGTTCGCGTCGATGGACGTGAGCTCGAATCAATGCAAAGAGCCTGAGCTTTCGATGAAGAAAAGCGTGAGGAAACCATGGCATGGTGGTAGGGCATTTTCTAATGCCCCCCTGGAGCCACCACCCTCAAGTTGAAAATCTGTCGCCAAGCACCAGTAGGTGTGTTCCGGCAGCTGCACTTGAGAGCCAGTTTTCCACTAGGTTTAGCGTGTTATCATCTTGGGCCACATCGTCACTTAACATCAGGTGAGATTGTGGCCACTACGCCCAAGAGTAATTTTTTTCATTACTTAAAAATAGAATTCCTCTGATACAAGTTGCCGGTTCTTTTATACTCTTTTGACCATGGTCACCCGGTATTCTAGGAGAACCCCCTGAGAACCCTTTCCCAATTTAAAAATATCTCAAAATACTTAACTCCCCCTTCCTCATATTTTAACCCCGTAAGGTTAGATGTAAAGTTAAACTTATCATGACATCATTTTTGTAATAATTAAATCTATTTATTATAATTAATGAAAGATTAATTTTTGTTATTAATAAAATAATTTATATACAATACTAGCTGAGCCGACAGGCGACCGGCTCTATCACAGCGCCACCTACCGTATTTTTATCGTCGCGATAAACCAAATATATTATGTGAACTAACTGTGCTCGCGACAACGCTCGCGTGGACTACCAAAAAAATGTTTTTTATTTTTTCTGCGGAACCCTAATTATTTTTCTAAAATAAAAGTCGCCTAAGTTATTTATTATAACATCAGCTATCTGCCAGTGAAAGTTCCGTCAAAATCGGTCCAACCGTTTCGGAGATAACCCTGAACAAATAGACAGACAGACAAATATAAATAATAGGTTTTATTTTATAGGTACCGTGTATACTTTCATATGCATTTAGTGAAACCTATTATTTTGACATCACAAACAGACACTTCAATTTTATTACATGTATAATTATGAGCTCAATCGGTCAAGTTGTTCAAAAGTTAAACATAATCACTAATAGACGCACACAAGATTTTTGTATATAAGATTATAATATTTTGGTATATATATATATTTTAGTGTAAATGTGTTACCATTACGAAGCTCGTGTGTCCGTATGCTTCTTTTAGCCGGCGCAGCTAACGTTATGGCCACGGGACCATAGACAACGGGGCTGAACGCTCGACCGCCTTTGCCCGCAAAGATGGCGACCGGAACGTGTACCGAACGTCACGGAATATGCGCGACGAAAAAGTATTAATATAAAAGAAACTTTCTTTTATATTTCAGAGTCTATATTTCTTAACTTTGGGCTTTTAGTGAGAGAATAATATTATATAAATAGATTTAAAATACATACATTCACGTAATTGTTTAAAAGTCAAATATATATGGTGGTAGTTCATATTCTGATGCCCGCCTGGCTAGCTACCACCCTCAAGTTGATAATCTGTCGCGAAGCACAAATACGTGTGTTCCAGCGGCTGCAAATGAGAGCCAACTCCCTTTTTTAGGTTTAGCGTGATAATAATGTGGTCTAATAAAAACTTAAAATACAGTAATAATAATAAATAATTCAATCTTTTAAAAACCATTGAAAGTTAACCGTTTGAAGAGGAAAACGTATATATTCTACTTACTGCACTATATTCTAACAAAACTGGCTAATCTATAACTGTATTGCAAGAAGAAAACGTGTCTGCCCAACTTGAATAAATTGCAAATCCTTATGCAACATTCATATACCTATTCTAAGTTGGTGTAGTATAATTTAAATATCATTAAAAAAATATTTAAAAAAAGTATTTATTGCTCAAATTACTCCCTGTAATGGCACTAATCAATCTTTAATTGCATTGAAGTCAAATTGTATTGTTTGATATGTCCACACTGAGTTGAATTGGAAAGATGTAAGACTTTCCGATGTATTATGTAATATTGGTGGCATTTTGGTTATTGGACACAAGTGAAGTGGCTTATAAATAATTACTTAAAATTCATTTTGAATTGCCACAAAAACTCTGTGGGCAGTTTTAACGAGAGAGCCACCATCTTGTTAGAGCAATGTTTGAAGTTAAGAATTTAATACGAAATTATGATTAAAGGACGTGTATGCAACGGTCCTAACAATAAAAAAAATATGCAAACACGCTTCTCATATCTCGATAGTGACCAGTCTCACACAGTCAGACAGTATATATATATATATATATTGATTTTTCCATCTTTATCTGTGTCTTGTATATTTAATTAATTTTTTTACCTAGTTGTTTCCTTTAAGTCAACCGTCAATTTGATTTCCAAAGCTAGATCATAAAATACCAGATTTTATTGGTGAAATAAATAAAGTATAGGGTTTTATTACTGAAGCAGTTTATTTAATTTACTATTTGGTTAAAACAGGAAATCTTCATAAAGCAATACTTGAAGCATTATCAAGCGAATCTGTCGGAGAATAAGGAATTCGTCGAGCCGTCGATCGACGACGTGAACGATCTGTTATACGAGATCGATTCGTTCGCGCTCGTCAGCCACTTCTTCTGGTGCCTCTGGTCGATCGTGAACGCTTCCAAGAGTCAAATACCTTTTGGATACTGGGTAAGTGACTTGGTTTAGAAGACAATTCATTTGGTAGTTTTAAATTTACACGTTCGTTTCCACAGGAGGCGGAAAAGACCTCATAGATATACTTTAGATGTTGTCTAAGAGGCGGATACAACATCTATTCCTCAGCACTTAATATATTTATTCATGTGGTCATAAAGATCAAGAAGTTTAAATACACGTGAGGTCTTTTCGACCTCCTATCCCAGGAATAACGCAATAAACGTGCTAATACGCGAGTAGTTCTACTTATTTCAGTGTTATAATGACCATAAGATATCTTCAAGGAAAAAAAATTAGAAAAAGATTTCTTTCACAGGAGTACGCGCTCTCTAGGCTAGAAATGTATCTACGTTTGAAACAGAGAGTGATTAAGAAGGACAAATTCGGCATTCCCCAGAAGAGAAAAATCTGTGAAGTCGACATATGAGAGGCCATGTCTTTGTTGAGGTTGGGCGAGTTGTTGCCGGGCGGGGGGTGAGCTGCCTTCTAGGAAGTCGACGTCATTATCCATCTACCCGTCGCGACGCGTCGTTGATTGTACGGTGTCTAAGGAACAAAATAAAATTTTAGTGTTTGAACGAAAGACTTGTATACTTTTAATATTTAATCGAATTATAAATAGCTTAGAAATTCACCTGCGCAGTTGTTACGTGACGTGTTGCTATTGGTCAGTTAATTTGGGACTATACGCGTTCGTATCGGTTATAATTAAGTTTTAGTCGAGAGTGAAAGAGACAGCGCTACAAACCAATATTCGACTCTATAACATTCCTAAAATCGACAAAATCGAAATCCTGGGTTGACGTATCGATAGATAATTTACAGCTGATAAAAAAATTTATAACAAATAATCCATCGCTTAACCGCTTAGATCAGCGAAAGGATTTATTACCCGAAACAGGCAGAAGACTGGACGTTGTGAAAAATATATGTAAACAAATTCATTTTGATAAGGTCGGTTATCAAATTATTTCATCGATTACTCTACTCGATTTAAAAATCGTTCGAATCTTTATTGATAGCGGGATGCTTAAATTGATTTTTGGCGTACTAATTATGTAACTAAAATCGGCCGTATTCTGTACTAAACTGTACCTACATTTTTCGTAATTTCACAAGTATATTTGGAATCGTCGCAACGAGAATTTAATTTTTTTTCCTCATTAAAAAAATACACACTCAACTACCTCTATTCAGTTCAATCACTTCAATATTATTTATGTTAATCGATTCTGCACATATCTCGATTTGTTAATAAATCTGTATTCGTTTAAACTGAGATGTCCAATAGATTACAGTTTATACAAATCAAGGAAACATTCGATAAAAAATGTAAATACTTGTAGATATTATAAAAATTTGGGAAACAATCATAAAATTGTTTTACTGATGAATTTAAATAAATCAAAGATAAAGAAAAATATGTTGATTTCCGTTCTAATAAACAGTAATATAAGTAATAGAAAGAGATGGAGTGATAGTGCTATCTACCTTACATTTTAAGCGAGATTGAAAAAATGAGTAAAAGAGAAAAGTCGATGTTTTTTTTTCAATATAATATACGATATTATTAAATTTAAACGTATATTTTTATGGTCTCTAATAACCAATACTTATAATATGATGACTAATAATAAATGCATAAACAATTATTATGTGTGATTTAGACTAAGTATTATATCCTTTTACGAAAGGACCTTCGTTTACTAATTATTAAAAAAAAACTTTGTACAATTGTACTTATATAAAAATAGTAATATATTTAAAATTAATAATTGTATAAAACGAACGTATAAAATCGTTAAGTGTGTACCAAATATTAATATTGACATTCCTTGTAAAATCTATATATTTTATTATCTGTGCCAGTTATGTTTTTGGAACACATTTTTTGTTTTTTGTTAATAACTACATTACGTACTTAATATAATATTCTTCTGTACATATTTTTTAAATATGATGAGTGTATTTTTCAATATATTTATCGAATAAACTCACGATTCACTTCATTGGTAATTTATTATGTGCTATCACTAATTGAAATTCAAAAAGGACAAGTCCTAGTATTCTTGAACGATAATAAACCACACAGATTTTTTTATCACTCACAAAACATGATTCGTGTTTTGTTTAGAGTTGATATTATTATGAATAAAAAAATTGCGATTCTTGATAACTTTGTGGATAAAACGCTACAAATACGATCATCGTTTTTTTTTTCATTATATTGTAATTCGATCTCTCTACTTTTAATTTTACCTTTTCTTTTCGTCTTCAAACCTAGATTCCTTTATGCGATGTAAGTACACTAAGCTTAAAGTTCCCGTAATAAATGTAGGCAGCTGATTGCGTAGCTTTAGAGTAAAGGTAAGGTACGGTCGGTACCGTATACGGTAGCGCACGTTTTATTTTAACACACTATGTACTTTATTTTAACACACTGTGTACTTTATTTTAACACATTGTGTACTTTATTTTTATACACTGTGTACCATAAACTGCGTATGGAATTTGCGCGATTCGGAGTTACCGATAAAATGACTTAAAATATGCACAAAAATAACTTGTTTTATAATGATGTAATAATTGAAGATGTTATGTTAAACTGTAAATTTAAGACGTGCGCTTTTAAATACGTTTTTTATAACGCCCTATGCGATCTACCGCTCGACAATATGTCAAATGTAAAACGATCGATTCCGTGCGCCGCTATGTGCGACAGCCTCGAATACCAATGTAAATAGATAAAAAGCTTAATCCTATGTGATACTGATTTTATGATTATAAAAATTAACGTGTATATTTAATTGTATTTAGGTGAAACTGTTTAATAAATGAAATGCATTGTTTAAATAACTGTTTTATTTCTATACAATTTTAACATTTGACGGTTATATAATAAACTCATTTTTCCTCTGAGATATAATATATTGTCTGCTATAAAAATAATAAAAAAAATTAAAGTTTAAATTAAACTAAATTAATTTATTAAATTGCTTTCAAAAAAGCAAAACATTGTTTTATTCTACCGAAAGCATAATATTAAATAAAGCTTTTTAGATTTATCTGCAGATATAATATGTTATTAAAACATAAATGTTTAATGCCAATAATATAATCGAAAATAAATACAATTACATATCTAAAGTACATAAAATAAGGAATCAATAAAATGAAGAGCATTTTATCATATATATGATGATGATGTCTACAAATGATTTCCTCTCTGTACATATTCTAATCAATATGGATAAGTTTTACAACAAACTCGTATCTTGTTTATTTATGAGATGCTTTGTATTTACCACAATACCATAATGACATGTTGGCTGGAAGAAAACTCCTTGTGGATATTAAGCCTAACTCTGTACAAAAACTATAGATGTTTCTATATAATTATATGGCTAAGGATTAGGCAAATAATATTTCATAATTCATATTATTTAAAAAAACATTAAACATGATACATAGTTAATAGACATTGTGCTATAACGCGCATGTAGCGCTCCCAGACGCTCTTTAAATCTGCCTCTCTGAAACAACAATTATTAATCATAATTTGGCATATACAGATTTGTATATAATGGGATATAAATAGTTGTGAATAATGGTCTATAAAGAAGAGTTTATACAATGATATATCAAAAGTTTCACATAATGGGATATAAAGAATTGTATGTAATTGAATATTTATCCCAATCGGCTCTTCTCGACGACAGAGATGTTTTCCGAACCATTAGTAGTGCATTGATACTCATAAAACTTCTCAAACACTAAATTTCAAAAACTAATATATATATATATAAAATTTACATTTATTTATTTTTATCGTTGATAGGTTTAACTTTATGGCCTCGCCTCACCTGGTCTTAAGTGACGATGTGGCCCAAGATGGTATCACGCTAAGCCTAGTGTAAAACTGTCTCTCAAGTGCAGCTGCCGGAACACACATATCGGTGCTTGGCGACAGATTTTCAACTTGAGGGTGGTAGCTAGCCAGGCAGGCATTTGAAAATGTCCTACCACCATGCTATGGCTTTCATCACGATGTTTTCCTTCACCGAAGAAGCTCAGGCTCATTGCAAGGATTCTAACTCACGTTGATCGACGCGATGTCCACATACACTACCACTTAGCCACCATTGTTTTAAATATTCAGTACCAGCTCGGAAGTGCAACCGATGGAGTTACACACACTTGCCACAAAGTTTTTAATTAAAGATGGTACCAGAGAAAGTCCTGTCATCATGCTATGGCTTCATTATTGAGCCACCTTTCTTTAATTCTGGCCGCAACAAATAATATTAATTTACCTCAAAACATCCATCTGCAAAGCGCAATGCTCGTACGCGGATAAAAACTGTGCAAGATCCGTCTTCGGCCAGCATCCGAGTCTTAACGGCTCTATGCATCTGTTGAATTAATTTGATGTTGTTGTTGTTGTTGTCTGTTGTTGTTTAATTTAATTAGTTCTGGGTGATTTTCCATTAAAGGGCGTGAGGTGGTATTTTTTATGTAAGGTAAGGTGTATGAATCTGGATACATCATAAAACAGAAGTTAACAGACGCCACTTGAGATGTTCTGAAATGTGCCCGTACATTCCTATTATTTATTGCAGGTCACATTCATTGAATTATTAGTTTTATTAAAGTAAATTTTATTAATTATATAAATATCTCACGCCTGATCAAATTTTTGTCTATGCCAAAATTGTTTTCACAAAAAAAGCGCTAATGGTCCCTAAGATAGTTATCCTGGATCTCCTATGATTACAGATTTCCCCAAACTGTCTCAGTTAATAAAACACTCTTCGGTATCCTCCAAATAGAAAATTGACGTAGGTAAGCTTTTAAATAATAAGATTTGACAAGATTCTCAAAGGAGTTCACGTAATTAATGGACGCCCCCTATTATTTGCACATTAAATGAAAATTACAACATTAATAGAAAGTAAAGTTACGACAATTACCTTTCTTAAAATTCTTTATACGTTTTTGCGTTATAACCACAATCTCACCTGATATTAAGTGACGATGTGGCCCAAGATGGTGACACGCTTAGCATTGTGGGGCAACTGGCACTCAAGTGCTCCTGCGAGAACACACCTAGTTGCTTGGCGAAAGATTTAAGGGTGGTAGCTAGCCAGGCCGGCATTAGAATAAGCCTTATCACCATGCAATGGTTTCCTCACGATGTTTTCCTTCGCCGAAAGTTTAGGCTCATTGCGGGGATTCGAACTCACGTCTATCGACGTGTGTCTACTACTTACCTTTCCAGTAAATCAATAAAGAGCGATCGGAGTTCACGACCCCGGTGCAGGTTGCAGGCGAGGCCGACCAGGGCGCGAGTGTATAGTCTACCAAAAAAAAAAAAAAAACTTTACTAATCGACGTCAGTGTTTTCGTTCATATCAAAAAGATTTTTATGGTACAAGAGAACTACGTAACTTATTTGGATTAAAATTATGCAGCTTTTCTTTTATTTCTCGTAATAGTAATTGTAACATTACTGCTTAGCTCCTAAAAAAGCAAAGATCCTTCCGCGGATTCAGTCATATATGAATCTGAAAACTACATTCCAATTGGTTCAGAAAATTTCAATTGATGTTGCGCACTAAAATAAAATTACAAATTTTACGATTTATTGTAAAAAATCATCGATATATTTTCATATTATTCATATATTGTCATATTTCAACCTTAATTTAGAACGGATTATTATTGATTTATCGTAAAACTTGCGTGACACATGTCAAATGTTTATTTTAGAGATGTAGCATAATTTAAATTGTTAGTAGAATATACGATTATCGATTCTTTTTTAGAGATAAATATAGTCGATAATACAATGATGTTTTAAATCAATTAAAGGGTGTGTGAGCTGTGTAAATGGAATAACAAAAATTGAAATCTTGAACACTTGTATTGTAAGAAACTAACAAATTAAATATACAATGGCGTTGGAACAATACGATTGATGTAACGATGCACGCAGGAACAAAGAAATTCGACAATTCATAAATATAATTGAATTGATTTGAATCATTGTATTGCAGGATTTTATCGTGCAAAATATTTTTATAACGATAATCAGTATATTTTTTTTTAATGCTAGTTTTAAATCGAAACGTGTAATTTTAAGATATGTCATAATTTGCACGACGTAACAATTTACGTTCTGTCGATATGTCATGCAAGTCTTCTTGCGATAAATAAGCATACTCAAATCTATATCTGAACATACCTCATCATCTATCATCATACATATATCATCTTTGAGAGGTAAGGCATAGAGTTTCTTTAGAGATTTTTCTGTACTTGGGACAACCCGAATGGTAGAATACCTCCACCCTACAGAAGATCGCAGCCAAGTAACCTTGTCGTTGTGTTACAGCGGTGAGTTTAGTAGTAAGTTGAAGGTTTCCAGAGCTCCTACTTCTGATGTTACATGAGTCCATACGCTAAAGTGGCAGTTTAGCATCAGGTGGGTCTTACGTGTTTGCCACTAGTGTTGCTAAATCAACGATTATTCGATAATCATTATCACAATCGGACAATCGATTGCTCAAATAAAACAATCAATCGATTCTTTTTTAAAAACAAACAATAATTGCTATTGATCGTCCAATAAACGGATTATTTACCAACACTTATTTGCCACCCTAGTTGTATAAAATTACATAATATTAAGTGGCAGATTTAACACCCTAAGTAGATTTAATTTTCTCTCTTTACGAGTTATTTTACATCTGATGTATGCTACACCTTTTGGAACATGTCCAATGAAAAAAAGAGGTGTGTGCGGCGCGATTCACACACGATAGAAGTGAAACTTTATTTTAAAAGATATTTTATTTAAACAGTGTGCAATATACATACACACCGACATTTGCTCTCTCGCTCTGGTTCACACAGAGAGGAGAGACCGATAATGTGCGTTAAACGTTTAACGCGTTGGAAGTCGCATAAGAAGTTTCACTTCAAAAATAATTGAAAGTACTCCCAGTAAAGCCAGTCAAAAAAAAGATGTATTTTGTCAAAAAACCGCAGTCGTTCGATTGGACTAACGTCGATTTATTATCGCTGAATTAAACATCGTGTCTGATCCTCACTGGGGAAATAATTGGAAATACCTGAAATTCAGCTCCAATTCTTGATAAGATTTCTCCAATAACTTCGGTTTTAAACGCATGCAGATAAGACTGTAAAAAAAAGAAAAAGACATCATTATCGCAACCTACAAATGCCCAACTCCTGAGTAAATGTTTCTGCCCCAAAAACATTAACATAATCACAATACGACATATTCGAGCATCGATTTCGTTAATTTTTCGTATATCTTGAGCAATGAATGGCATTCATCAATCAATAGCATTTGACAAAAAATATAATATTCTTACGCTTTTTAGTAATAAAATACGGTAAAGAATTTATTCGCAAGCGACGATAAAACTGTCAAATTGGAAATTTCCAAGACATTTCTGAAATACAGTCAAAACCGTTTATGGCGATATCGTTTAGAACAACATACTGGTTAAATTGACCAAAATCAAAGGTCCTGGCTGAATGTTATATGACCGCCTTATCGAAAACATTGGTTTTTACGACATTGTTTACTATGACATACCGCATTAAGCGACCACATTTGGTTAATGTTTTCGGAGAATTATATCTGTAGAACGACCGGCTCAGCTGTATTGTAAACAATTTGAATAGGTAACTGTATCCACATCTAGCACAGTATAATAGTCAATGGCTATTATCGTAAAAGTAAACGAAGTTTAGGGTCTTTTGTAATTCTTAGAAACAAAGCACATGCATGCCGTAGCCTCAAGGCCCGCTTCGTCATATCTCTTAAGTCAGCTTGTTACTTATCTTTACACAAGACGCACCAAAACATATTGTTGAGTTAACTGTGAAAATTGTAACATGTCGCAAAAAAGAAAACAAATCAATATCGAAGAAAAATCGCGTATTATTTCAAAGCTAGAGAAAGGAATTCCAAACAAAGACCTGGCAAAAGAATATGGTGTATCACACTCGACAATTTCAACAATTTGGAAAGAAAGGGAGAAAATTCAAATCCTTTACGACAAGAATTTTTTGAAAATGAAACGAGCCAGAACCACGCGGCATACGAAGATTGAGGAAGCTTTGTTAAAGTGGTTTAAATATCAAAGGACAAATAATGTGCCAGTAAATGGACCAATTCTTCAACAAAAAGCAAGATTTTGCTCAAAGTTTTGGTGAAGATTTTGTTTGCTCGTCTAGTTGTATTCAACGTTTCCGGGCTCGACATGGCATTGTCGGCGGAAAAATGAGTGGTGAAGCTGCCAGTGTGGATAAAGATGCTGTAGACGAATGGATTACGCAAAACTGGCCTACATTATGCGAAGGCTACAGTCCAGAAGACATTTATAACGCAGACGAAACCGGACTTTTTTACAATATGACACCAGACAGGACTTTAAAATTCAAAGGAGAGAATTGTTCGGGAGGAAAAATGTCCAAGACGAGACTAACGATCATGGTTGCAGCAAATATGACAGGATCCTGTAAAAGGAAGCTTTTAGTTATTGGGAAATCTAAGAAACCAAGATGCTTTAAAAACATACGCTCACTGCCGGTAACGTATGAAAACAATGTGAAGTCATGGATGACATCGGAAATTTTTGAAAGATGGTTACGAAACTGGGACGCTGAATTAAAAGCAAATAATAAGAAAGTTCTTCTATTAGTTGATAATTGTCCTGCTCATCCGGCTGTTACTAATCTGAAGTGTATTAAACTCGTGTTCTTACCACCAAATGTTACATCTGTACTGCAACCTATGGACCAAGGTGTAATAAGATGTTTAAAATCTCATTATAGAAGGCTGCAAGTGTTAAAGTTAATAGAAAACATAGATAGTAATAATCAGAACAGCTTTACGGTTCTTGATGCCATCTTGATGATATCAGAAGCATGGGAAAAAGTTTCACAAAAAACTATAGCTAACTGCTTTGGGCATGCAGGTTTTAAAGATCTTACAAGTCTTATAACAAGAACCTCAGATGATGTGATTGACGATGATGAAGAGGACAATATTTCTTTGGCTCAATTAGCCCAAAATTTACGACCTGCTTTATCTACTACTGAAACAGACGAGTTCATTGATGTAGATCAGTCTATTGCAATTTGTGCACCAGCTACGGAGGATGATATTGTACGTGAAGTTCAAGAGGAAAATGAAAATGAACAGAGACTCGGAAGAACAATTTACAGTGCCAACTTTGATTGACGGTCTCAATGCTGTTAGTATATTACGAAAGATTGTTCTTTTTAATGAAGAGTTCCACATGCAGGGAAATTGTGACGATACGCTGATTAAAATCCGACGTGAATTACAAAATGTGTATGCACGACAGAAGTGTTTCAAACAAACTAAAATTACAGATGATACGATATTGATAAATGATATTGTTCTTTTATATTATACGTTTGTATTGAAGTAAACAAAATGCGGTTTAATTTCCTACATTAATATACATATTATCTTTCCTATTAATACCTGTCACCGGTTGTTACAACTATCGGTTTTTACGACTCAATATGAGTAGTCCCTTCGATGTCGTTATAACAGATTTTGACTGTATAGAGTTTTGTTTGTATGTTTTCTACACTCAGAAACCGATAAGATTTCAAAGTGTGCGTGTCCCGCGAATTGACACACGCGTTATACCGCCTTCTAGGAATTTATACACGGTGTCTGTAGAGTATTCTAGATTTCTCTTTATATGATAAGAAGAAATCAGAATTACATTCATTTTATTTCTAGTTTCCTTACTGTTTATGCTCCTTCTCCTTATCCAGTAGTATCCTGAGTTCACGCAGCTCCAACAGGAACTCTCTATCCATCTCCGTGTCGTAGTACTCTGGTCCAGTGCAGCAGTAAGTCCAGCTTCCCATAATGGCCTTCAAAGAAGCTTTCATTATTTAATTATAGTCGTGTACTTAACATAGACTTTAGCGCATCTTATGCGAGTCTGTTAGTGATCGTTTAACTTATTAAGGACTTGACCGATTGACATCTCGTTTGAACACGCTAATCTCTGGAACTACCAGTCAGTTTCGAAGAATTATTTTAACCCATAGACGGCTTACACATAACGCTTAAAATCAGGTAGACGGTATGCAAAAGAACTACTTATAGCATAAATCACATTCGATTACCACTTACCTGAGCACAATGGTAGAAATCGTTGAAGGACAAATACTGCAGTTTCCTTTTGCCCGTTTCGAATCTCATACACGCTATGAAAACGACCGCGCCGTATTTTCTGAAACAATATCTTGTGTAATACTAGGACACAATCCCGTAGCAAGTGAGCAGAGCGGAGTATATGGCGCGCTCCCTTGCACTTACAGGGCCTTATGGCAGCGTGTAGTAACGTACATCGCTCGTATCGGTAAGCTTATAGAAAATTTAAATAAAAATCATTTATTTATTTTTACTATTTAACTATACAGTTGCTAATTTAAACAAACAAAAAGGTCCAAAACGTGCAATAACCGACCGATTGGTTATCGACAGTACTTACACCGTATAGTATTGTTTTTTAGTTAGTTGACTAAATTAAGTACCGTCTCTGCCTAGAGGCACGATATGTGCAATGCGTCAGGGCCCCACGGTAGTGGTGCTCATTGTGCGACTCACAGGGCGATCGGTCAGAGGCAGGTTAACTCAACACGGGACCTTTAGTAAATGTTATCAGGAGGCTCTAGTATTGTACTTCCCTGCTAGGCGCAGGGACAAAATACAAACACATAAAAAAATGTATGCGCGTTAGAAATAACACTTCTTTAAAACAGTTACACTCGATGTAATGTGACGTATATCTTTACCTCAATACAACAAGAGGTTTAGCAGACAACTTCATCTTCTAATCAATTTTTCTCATTCACCTAAAGACTTGAACTTGATATGTAGAGTTATATTTATGGACTATATAGTCAACTAAAGAGTATTCATCATAATTGATTTCAACATTTGTAATATATGTTTCGAACACATTAGCATTTTTTTAAATAACATCGATTTAACAACGGGGTTTATCAAGCTACTTCATAGTGTAGACATATTTGTTACAATGTGCGCGCGCATCGAAAAAATTCACTCTACCGTTCGCTCGATGAGTGAATGCGTTCCTGACAACTGTCACAACAGACGACTGTTTTAGCGACACAAAATGACGGACAGGACACTAACATACTAGGTTAATGTACTACTCTGTCAGAAAAGTACCGGGAAAAGATCAATAATACACACAAGTTATTCATGCAAATTTATTTTATCGCCTTCAAAGTATGCTCCTTCAGAAACGATACACTTACGCCAACGAATAATCCAATCATCAAAACATTTTATAAACACTTTTTGCGGAATTGAGTTTAGTTCTCGTAACGAATTCTCCTTTATGCCTACTGCCGAATGAAAACGGGTGCCACGAAGTGGTAATTTGAGTTTAGGAAAAAGAAAGAAGTCGGCTGGAGCCATATCTGGTGTATAAGGTGGTTGCTCGATAGTATTTGTTGAGTTTTTGGTCAAAAATTCGTTTACAATGATGGCCGTGTGCGAAGACGCATAATCGTGTTGCAAAATCCAAGAATTTTCTTTCCACAAATCTGGCCTTTTTCGTCGAATTCGCTCTCTTAAACGCCGCATAGCGCTCAAATAATATTCTTTATTTACCGTTTGACCTTCCGGTAACAATTCCGAGAGCACAACACCGCGATAGTCAAAGAAAACAGTCAACATGACTTTGACTTTTGATCGACTTTGGTCTTTGGTTTTTTTCGGTTTCGGTTCACCAGTAACAATACGTTTCATGAATGTTGGGTCGGAATTTACTCGTTTTAGAATGTCCTCAGCGACTCTTATGCGATTGAGTTTTTGGACAAAATGCAAGTCTTTTGGGACTAGCCGAGCGGCAACATGTTTCATACTCGAGTGATTATTTAAAATGATACGGATCGACTCGTGAGACACAGAAAGTTCAGCGGCTCTCTCTCTCAAACTTGAATAAGGATGTTCAGTCAATATTTTCTTCACTTTTGCGATGTTAACTTCAGTTGAAGACGTTGATGGCCTGCCAGGGCGAGACAAATCTTCCAGCAAACCTCGACTGCTTTGGAAGCTTTGTACCAATCATAAGCACGTGTTATTGATAAAGTCGATTCACCGTAAGCCTTCTGTAACATTTTCAGTGTCTCCGAACACTAAATTCCATTGGCGATGCATAATTTAAGACAAACTCTTTGTTAAATGTTTTTGTCCATTATGAAATTCGCAATACACACTAGATATGATCCAACTAAAAACAGCACTGTATTTAATCTAAATGACAGATGCACCTAAAACTCTGCGCCAAAATGAAAAATAGTTGTACCCATCTAACAACAAAAAAAAAAAACAAATCATCCATTCTCGATACTTTTTTGACTGAATGTAGAACTTTAATTTTCTTAAGAGATTGTTAATAAGAAATTCACTGACTTGGCAAGAGGCTCGGACAGTAGGAAAGTGGACCGTATATTCGCTACGACGTTCCCCGGCATCTCTTCGACGGTTTTAAACACGCGGCGGACGTTGTCGAACTGCCGCCGGCAGCACCGGAGCGGGGCCCCCGACCTCTCGGCGACCTTCAACAATTATTACACGCTCTTAGAGATTGTTACAGATTGTTAGAGATAATTACACACTCTTAGCCATAATTACACACTCTTAGAGATCATTACAGACTTTTAAAATGATTACGTATGTTAGATATGATTAAAACCTGTCAGGGATACTTACAGACTGTTAGAAATATCGACACACTATTAGAAATTATTAGAGACTAGCTGTGCTAAAAAAGGTTTTTTTATTTCTTGGGCCGAACCTTAATTATTTTTCTAAAATTAAATTAGCTTAAGTTATTCCTTATAACATCACCTATCTGCGAGTGAAAGTCTCGTCAAACGTTTCGGAGATTACCCGGAACAAACAAACAGACAGACAAAAATTAAAAAAATGGGCTTTTTGTTATAGGTACCGTCTATACTTTCATATGCATTTAGTAAAAATCTGTTATTTTGACATCACAAACAGACACTTTTTGTATTTGTATTTTTAAGGAAATTAATTTTTTATCCGTTCTCAACCGATTCTGATCACATTTAATCATTTTATTATATATATATATATATATATATTATTTTTTTTACAGACTGTTAAAATGATTACATGCTATTATAAATTATTAAAAGCTGTTGTGCTGGTGTATTTTACTTCACGCTCGGTGCTGTGTAGTCACACGATGGACACGAAAAGTTTTCTCGCGCTACTGTTAATACGCAGACGATGTCGTCGTCGCCTTTATTACATACATCCAGTTTTAAAATTCAATTGCATTTAAAGACTTTACCTCATCTAAATCCTTTCTGTGTCTTGAGGCCAATTTTCTACCGAGAAGCTCGCGTATCACTGCATCATCCAAATCATAATATCTGAAAATTAAAAATTGCGTAATTATAACCACGTTCGTTAATGATATCTCTAATTATTTTTAACGGGAAATTAAACGTATGTACTGGATTAATTGGAGTAATTATTTGATGCCATTGCAACACCCTGGCAATGGATACAATTTGAAATAAAAGCAAACCTATTTATAAGTGCCAAACTTTAGGAAATTTTTACTTTTGTAAGAAGTCATTTAAAAAGTTTTACACCATTTAAAAATTTAAACTAAAATGCCATCTTTTCAACACAGTTAGGCAATGTAATATAATCTTGAGTATTGATTGGACAAAAAAGTGATATTTTCTTAAAAAGTGAGGTAGTTGTGTTTTAATTTTAAACTATAATTTAGAAAAGGATTGAAAGATCATGAGGTGTCAAATTTTCAGTTCTTTTTTGTTAAAAGTGCTAAACTAAAGTTTTTTTTTCATATTTGTCTGATACTATCACCACATGGGCTAACACCCATTACGGACTGGTCGTTCATTTATGGAATCCCTTGGATATATTTTTTTTGATTACTTACTTTTCAATCAGCATATGTTTCGTTGGTTCATCTATTTGAAATATCATCTGTTCAGACAGCTTAGATGGAACTGTAAGGAGCCTCTCCAAAAGGGCGAAGGTTCTGGAGTATATAGAAATAATTCCAAATATGTAAAATGTTTGTATTTACTTAATATTAAAAAAGAAATCTATATAAGAAAAAAAACCCAGAAGAAAATTTATAATCATGTCTCTTTTTACTTTCACAGTCGTATTTAGTAAAATGATATGTATGTACATAAAATATATTTCAAAAGAAAATGTAAATTTCTATATAGAAATTAATTATATCATCTTACTATGTAATAAACTACGTAAATTATAAATCAAATCAACTATCAACAATTAGTTTTTGACAAAGCAGCTTATTTTTAGATAGAGGTAGATAGAGCAAGTAACAGGAAAAATGATTATTAAAATAATTAAATGTATGTGCTAATGTTATGTTGAAATTGGTGTTGTTATTACTAAAAATAACTATTTTCTATTTATTTAATTTACATGTGTAAGTTTCCAACTATAAAACTCAAGATTTCCTTGAAATAGATAGTTCAAATGAATGTAGAAACAAGCAATGATGGCTCAGTGGTATCATGTACGACTTCGTGTCGATTGACGTGAGTTCGAATTCCTGCAATGAGCCTGAGCTTTCGGTGAAGGAAAACATCGTGAGGAAACCATAGCATGGTGGTAGGGCATTTTCTAATGCCAGCCTGGCTAGCTACCACCCTCAAGTTCAACATTTGTCGCCAAGCACCGATAGGTGTGTTCCGGCAGCTGCACTTGAGAGCCGGTCTTTCACTAGGTTTAGCATGTTATCATCTTGTGCCACATCGTAACTTAACATCAGGTGAAATTGTGGCAACTACGCCAAACCTATAACGTTCAAAAAATAAACTACCATTCCATAATATGACTTATGTATACAATGGATCCAAGTACATGTGCACAGAATACGTAGAACAATTCTGGAGCCATCGACAGGAACTGTTCTTGTTGCAAATGCTAGCTATGGAATGGGTTACCCAGCACAGTTTTCCCCTAGGACTATGACATGGGGTTCTTTAAGAAGGACCGAAATACACTCTCTAAAGTTAGCATCATAAAAAATCTCTTGTGTTGAAGTTGTCCATAGAAGACAATAAAAATTTAGCATCAGGTAAGCTAATCGCCTCTTTGCTGCTCTTTGGCATAAAAAAAAATCAACAGCATTTACGGAAAGTTGGAAATTCTATAAGAGTTAGGGTTTTGACATGTTACAGAAATAAAATCACCTATAATGGTCCAAGACATCACTAGCTATCAGCTCAACAGAGACACCCAGTTTCCGAGCAGCTCCTCGTTGATGCAAAGTAGACACTGCTTCACTAGCTAGAAGCATACAGAGTAAAATATAAACCTTTACATTACAAGTAGGGTTGCCAACTATACTTTATAATAAAGTATGGGAAAATACTTTATTCCTATCTTTACAGTGTGCGTAAAACTAAACATTGATATTGGTTATTACTGAACTATTTATCGATACTTATAAGCATAGTAGTATAGAGAAGAAAATCAACTAATTACAGATCTGAACTGGTTCGAGAAAAACTTAAAGAAAACCAGTTTTTTGTAAACATCAATGAAACCAGTTTATCCAGCAATAAAAAATGTATTTTAATACTTTAGTATGATATATATTATAATTGGTAAACTACATGCTATAATTGTTTATCACTATTTGTGCTAAAGTTGTTATGTATAACGTAATTAGAATCATAGTATAATATGGTCACAATTATCACAAACAACCTCATCCAATATACAGCTTTAAGCTTGCGATCTGTATTAAATGGATCACCCTTAAATAAAATCGGATTTAAAAATTTATCGGCGCTGGCATCATCTGTGCCTTCAGAATGCATATTCTTGTCAGAAGGGTATATGCTGTCATCAAAATGGAGCTCGCTTCTGGAAGATGCTATCATCCAAATAATATATTTCATTCACTAGAATCATGATTTAATAATAAAAACAAAGGAGATCCATTAATTCACTTCATTTGTTAAATTTTTACCTTTATAAATGAAAGGTTAAACAGAAATAAAACCTAGAAATAATGGTCCTTTTCTTTCAAAGCTAATTGCATAAAAACCGTTTCTGATAATTATAGTACACATCTACAAATAGTGATAAAGAATTTTTAGAGAGATATACTGTTGATAAATAACTAAATTTAATTAAAAATGCCTTTGATATCTTAACAAATGGGAGAAAATATATTTCTTATTTATGTGTTTTTCTGTCACTTCAGCTTTCACTGAAATAATTTTGTAATAAATTTTATTAAAACCTGAGTTATTTATATCCTAATTACGATTGCAAAACTAGCTTTGAAACTGTCAAAGATTTCAAAGAAATGTTTTTGTGTGCTAAAAGCACTCAAAAATTGGTTTTTTATAGGTATTAAAACATAAATTTGAAAAATACTTTTTTTTTCAAATACTAAATTTTTTTTCTAAAAAATTGATACATTATTTTTCACAATAAAGTCGGGTACCCTAGTTAAAACTGTGTAGAGCCAAGGAAAGGCTGCAAGGGTGTGTACTAACCACCTGGGTGCAAGATATAATTTGCCATTCCTATAGATGTAATTAATGTTAATTATAAATTTTGCATTTCTTCATAAATAACATGTATGCTTGCCTATTTTAAAACAATGCAATTATTTGTATAAGTTAGGTACCTAAAAAAGAAGGTAAGAATGATTTTTTTTTTCCGAACTGACTATACTTAGCCTTAGGGGCCCTGGAGCCTTTGCGGCTTTTACAGCTTCACTGGGCTTGGGGGCGAGTGTTTAAGGCACTCAGCCGCGAAAGTGTTGGGTTAGAAAGAAAATCTATATAGGAACTATCTTAATGCTTTCAACTTAAATTTTTTTACAAACATTTAGATATCTTCAGAAGAACTACTCTATTCTGTTCATATGATATGATTTCATCAACTTTTTATTTTTATTTTACCACTCCTATTAAGTTGCTGCCTGGGTGTTATGCACCCTGGCCTGGCTTGGTGCTGTGATTTTGTATATATCTTAGTGGTTATCAGGACAGATAGCAAATGTAAATTCAAAGCCTGTACTTGTCAGCTAACATCTTCAGCTACATCATAAAATCAGATATGAATTCCTTTAATTAAAAACTAATTTTAAAAAATATGTATTATTATTTTTTAAGCTATATTTGTATCTATTTGTTGTGGTTATTTGAAGTATAGAATAAATATAAAGTTGTACAGTTTCTTTCAATACAATTTGATAATATGATAAGCAATTATGTCTACTGACAATGTTAAGATTTATGTAAACATAAATAATAAGTATAAAATTTATTTCAAAATGAAACGTAAGGTCACATAGGAAATATGTGGAGTGTAGTTGTGATTTTAAATAGTTCAAATCTAATCTAACCAATAATATCGCCACAACAGAAAAATCAAAATATTTCACTCAAAATGGCACAAAATGTTGAAGTAGGTCGTATTTAACTTAAAACAAACAATAATAGTCCGAAAATTAACAAAAAAATGTATTGAAAAAAATACGATTCTATCTCGCAAAAGTAAACATTAAGACAACAATTTTCAAAATTAATTTCCCTAAAATTATTTATTTCCACAGTGGTAATTTTTATATTTAACCTAATTATAGAGTTATCTAACAGTAATAACAATTTGGTGTCTGATCACGACTGTAGCAATTCTAAAGTCGAGTCAAAAAATTCACCTAACGCAATGAGGCATACATTAGATTTTATATTTGTATAATACAATGATAATATAATGATATCTCTACAATACTCACATGAACATCCTTCAATCCATAGCTGATATATTTCTGGATCAATCAGTGTATAATTACTAACAAATACGTCCACTTCTGTATACATAATTTATGTTTAATTTAAAATTGATATCAATATCAATTACAAAATACAAGAACCAGAATAATACTATATTTATTTGTCAAGAACTGACAAGTAGTGTTGTTAAGCATCGATTAAGTGATTATCGATAATCAATATTATTAATTGATAATCAATTAATTGATTGTTTCCTTTGAACATCAATTGTTGATATCCAATAAATAATACGGGGTTTTGGAACGAAGTTCTTTATGAGGCGTTGCGGAGGGGTATCCTATCCGGAAAAAAACGTCCGTAACATTAAAAAAAGCGTAAGACTTTTATGTATAGTCTATGTATGATGGCCTATAGGTACATTGTCTAATGTATAGTCTAGAACATATTTAAGTTGCATCGTGGTTTCATAAAACCACACAATAATATATTTTTTACTCGTCAAGTTCTTACGACTGGCTAATTGGCTGGTTTAATACATCAATTGATGACTCTCGTTTGTCTGAATAACCGATGTCAACACTACTGACAAGAAGTAAGCAAAGTTGCCAACTCGATACCATGAGAGACACTTCAATAGAACTTATTTTTAACGTTAACGGATATTTACGTGACAAGAGAGACAAAAACCTTTTTATTCACTCTATTACTGAGTTTATTTATAAATCGAATTCCAGTATGTACGTTTTTTTTTTAATATAGTTAATACTAAACTTTTAGTATATATAACAATATATTTTTAATACATTCATAATGTTTTTTGAATAATATTCTGAAATATACCTGCATCGATCAATCATTTGTTGAAACCAGAATCAATCATGACCCATTAGCAAGGTGATTAAATCAAAATGATTCAAGATTGGGCCCTGCTTGAATGCTTAGACAACCAGAGGTATCCCTAGCGCGTTGCTGACCTTCAATCCCCTTCTCCAAAGAGCTATAGAAACCCTACTTACTGCAGGAACAGGACACAAGATTGTTTGCTGCGATCTTCTGTAGGGTGTATTTCACCAGTCCGGCTGCCCCAAGCAGAGAGAAATTTCCAAAGAGATTCACTCTACTTCTTTCTGTTATTTTGCCAATCTATTCATTTTTAAATTATCGGTTACTAGCTGTTGCCCGCTGCTTCGCTCGCATGGATTACCGAATGCTTACTGTTCCCAAAAATGTTTATTGTTGGCTATCCTTAGAAGACAGACATATGTTATCGCTGTCTTTTTTGTATAGGTCTTAATTAGTTAGTACATTAACTTGATATATCTCCTATGATTTAGACAGCGTAAGCATTAAATCGCCCCAAAAGTGACCTTTTTTCTGAACTGATTCATCATTATCGTCACTGCTTATTTCGTATGTTACTTCATGTAACAAAATATATCTTATAACCTGGCCAGATAACATATCTATGAATTAAAGGAAAACCCATGTAAATCGGATTAGTAGTTTTCATCTGAAAAGAACAGAAACGGACAGACAGAGACGTTGAGTTTTATAATACCTATTTATACATTTTTAGAAGATATAGAATTAATGACGAATAAATCATCTTTTAAAATTCGTAGCTTGATTTCAATGTTATATTTACCCGCTATATTAACCATTTTGTGTAATGCTATCTGTTGATAATGGTATCAACTTTGAGGCTGGTGGTTTTTTCGTAGGACCAATGTTGTCGATTACCCCTATTATAGTTCGGTATATCCCAAGTTAGCGATAGGTCTGCAACAAACAAATTAAATCCACATACCGTTCTTCTGGAACGTCCAACTTTCCGTTAGTGGTCTGCGTGAAGTTTATGGCACGATTACGAATTGTCCCAATCACTTACCTAAATATAGTTATCACGCACGGTGTAAAGACAACTTCTTTCTGCTGCGGTCGAACTCACGCGAGCGTAATGAATTTAAAATGGCCGTTACGACCATAGTTTTTGGCGGGATGTTGGATTTTCATGTAGTGGTTTTTGTTTTTTATTCATAAATTTGTGTTATTGACCTTATATTTTGTGATACAGGTGGCGTTTTGCATAAAAAAGCTTGGTTATTGTGCACAAGTGAAATGTATTTGAAATAATAACATGGATCATGAACTCAGAGATGCCACATAAACTCCCTAGAATGTTCTTCAAAAGGAGCCATCTTGTTAGGATACTGGAATCATCATAATAGGTAAAGGATACTTTATATTAACTCGATAATGGTCTTCAATGAATAGGAATAGTTGCCAAGTTAGGAAAAAGACCGTTCGGCCGGTTTTTACAGTAGTGACGTGCCGGACCGCGACTCTCCGGTACAACTAAACGTTCCGCCAGTTCAGTAGTGGATATACAAACCTTGCCCAACTAAGAGTGGAAATAAACACTGACCACTATCACAGCAATACGGTTGTACTTATCACCCCACTCCGTTTTAATATCACTAGAATATTTAATCATAATTGGCGCCAAAATGTGAAACTACAATGATTATTAATCATTCCACAATTCTGCCAATGTCACGTGAAAAATATATTTTTCTAATTATTCTTGTAATCTTCAAATATACCTTCAAAACATGGTGGTGGCTACCTTGTTAAAACTATCCAAAGAGTTTTAGTGGAAATTTAAAATGCACTTTCTTAGTTACTAATACTATACGAATATAATTAAGCTGACAAGTTTTTTTTGTTTGATGGTTTGATTAAACGTGCTAAACTCTGGAACTACAAATCGGGTTCGAAAAATTCATTTTATATATGATAGCCAGTTTCACGAGCACGATAGTGGAGGCGGCGCGCCACGCCGCGCCGTGGAGAATTGATTAAATAAAATTAACACGGGTGAAACCGTGGGACACAGGAAGTTATTATAAATCTACTTCACTCGTACACAGTAAACAAACTATATGCCACCTAAATTACATACTATAAGGCCAAATAACATAAATTTATGAATAAAAATAAAAATCAACACATGGCCGATCAGGATCCCGCAAAAAACTACAATGATTATTCGTATGAGAATGAAGTTCCAAAGATAGCATAGGCAAGATAGTATAGAAAATAAATAAAACTAGAATTTAAAGACAATTACCTTTTATTTAAATGTCATTGTGCATATTTCGGTAAATATAAAAAAAAAAAATTACAAAGTAAAACATAATCGAGCGTGCATAACTTTAAAAAGAAAACAGCGCATCGCCGTAGCATACATACAGCCCATTAGCATCATTAGCGATATAAAAGAATTAGGGCCTGAAAATACAAATTAAAAGTATAACAAGTTTTTACATAATTTATAATTATTATTTTTTTTGACAAAAATAAATGTCTCATTTTTTATCATCTATGAGACGGAAGCTGTTCGTAGACTAGAATCTGTACTGGATTACCTGTGCACGGTCAACGATTAAATATTTAAAAAAAAACCACTCAACTGTCAAATTCTACCTGTGGCGGGAAATATTGGTTTCGTACTCGAATCAGCAAGTAATGACATATTTTCTAAACGCATCCAAAACCAAAATTGACTCCATTCGAAGACCATACACGGTGATCACCAAAAGCGATAAAAACTCAGCTCGTTAACCGGTTATCTCGACCACTTTAACAATCTAATGGCATTCAGTGTTGCAAACATTAAAATTACTGTTAAAATGGTCAGCGCGCACAAACCGCTCAATTTATCCCCTATATTATATACTTTAATATCATATAATTCTTAAAAACTAAATATTTGTAATTATTACATACCGTATTTTTTTTATTAAACTAAGCAGCGAGACTAGAATTTAATGGCATCTACGTAACGTAATTATACAATTGCTTTAATATTTATATATCTTTTCGGTTTTATGACTTTGTGGTGTCGTCGGGGTAGCGAAACTTCCGTCACTTGACATCAAAACTTATCATAGTATTTTAATGTCAAAATGTGTTTATATACAATTCTGCCAATGTCACGTGGATATAATATTTTTCTAATATTCGGAGTTCAAACAACGCTCCAACAAGATGGCGGCTTGTTAGAGCTTTTTGTGTCAACTCAACATACACATTTCATTGTTTCCAGTTATTTATAATAAACTTCACTTGTGCACAATAATCAAACTATACCACGTAAAATGTAACCGATATTACAGAATATAGGGTCAAATAAAAACCACCACTTAACAGATTAAGATCCCGATGAACACTCCTTACATCATATATTATTAAAAAGTTATGAATCGATACATTTAAGGAACACTCTCACAATCTGATTCCAAACTAATTATAACGTATGCAATTTCGCCATACTCTGTGGGAATCAAACTCACGTCCTCTTTGTTCACTATTCGGCTTTCCTAGTGGGCCATTAAGAACGCAACTAGTTATTTTATACATTTAAATGCATAACAGACAATTAAGTACAATACATAAAGTAATCTTGTTTACTAAAAAAAAAACAATGCTGCTTCATTCTTGGCATTAGGCATTTTTATACTTAAATCAGCAATATCTCTTTACTTGCAAATCTAACAGACAATGTTACTTGCATTTGACAGTGCCAGATATAACAGTTTATCTGTTTATCATTAATTGGCGAAATTGCCTACACAGACAGAAGACAAAATTATAATTAAAAAAAAAAACAGTGAACAGAGACAATCTTTTTCTACAGTCTACCGAAAATTTGCCAACTAAACTCTGTCATACATGACATTGGCGAAATTGCCTACATATACACAAGCCATAATTCTGTCTTTACTCTAGCTTCTAACATTGTGATTGTTATAATTTTATACGTCTTCTCATTGACACACATTTTCACATAAAGTGATCAACATTCTAAAATGATCCTTACAGGGTAGTAGAATTTTCTAGATATGTTTTTGGACGCAATGGAAATTACGCCAACGAATGTCTGTAACAACACCACATAGGCATAAAAATTCGAATATCTATAGTGCAACATCAATATGAGAAGATCTTTTTTTAATTTATATATTTTTTCCAGACGCAGTTCTTATTAAAATGCAAGGATTAGCACAAAAGTTTACAAAATCTATATAAACGCAGTCGATACACTTCATACACACTTGACTGGATTTTTAAGAAAATATGCATATTTTACATAATATTGGTAGGTAATGTGGAAATTACAACCGATTGTTCATAACCAACATAGAGTCGTCTCTTAATCGATTATTATAATTTTACGAAATTTATCGATATATTAATTATTATTTTTCTAAACAGGTACCACTTCCTTTTTGTCGTATATTTTGTTAAAAAATATAATGTCTCTGTTACACAATTCAGGGAGGATTTAATCAGTAACAATAATTATGAACTAAGTTTTGTTCGCTTCTATATAAATCCATATTGATTGATATGAACATTACAACAACGCTTCGAGACGGCTTTATTAGCCGAGTTTTAATATTTTTTCTCACAGTATCCATAATACTAATAAGTTTAAAAAGTTCGGTATAAGCAACCGTATATTATTCTATGAAACTTCGACTTTAAAAATTAAAAACCGACCAGTAGAAAATTACCAACGTTCCTCAATTTATCGATAAAACATCGATTTAAAGCAATTTTAATAGATACAACCCTAATACAAGCTTTGCAATTAATCTTCCGCAGAATTTATTAGCAAATTTAAAATATAATATAGCACATATTTTTCAAGAGATATAGTAATAGTAATATTATGTCGAAATTTGGTCGAGAGAAATATTTAACATAAATCTTACACCAATAGCATACGTCACAATCGTACGCACTAGTCTCCGTAAATTTAGAAAGAAGCGAATTAAATATATCTAAATTTAAAATCACCCATAACATTGTGCTTGTTTTTTTTTTTAATTCACTTATTTAATTTATATCGTATTTTTTTCGAAAAACCCCATCATTATTTTTGAACAAATTTTACATCGATTTCTTTTACTTAATAACTTTTAAAAGTTTTTTATGTGTTATATGATTTTAAAATAAAATAAAATAAACTCGATAACCTTTTAGATCCCTTAAAAATACTTTTGATATAAATAAATAACATATCTCGTAAGCGAAAAATGACTCGATATTTAACATCTCGATCATCATTTTTACCAGTTAACCAAATCAGTTTAGTAATATCGAGTTAAATATTTCAAAACAAAAATAAATTTCGTTATATTCTCTCAAAATCACATACTCGCACTATTAAGATGCCAAATAAAAGAGAGCTTATAAAATAAAATTTATCAATACACAATATTTTTTTAAAAGCACCAAAAAATTATCACTTCTTGTAAAACAATAGGTAATTATTTTATTTAATACCAGCAACAAATGATATTCGTTGGGAACGTTTTGAAGAATCTAAAATCAGATTAGGAGCGAGTCGTCTTTATCGGAACTGTTATTTGTAAACTGAAAAAGCAGTTCCTATGTTCCAAGAACTAGTCCAAATACTGGTGGGGTGTCACCAGTGTCACACAAAAGTAACCAGCTTCAGTTTGGAGCATAAAGAGTATTCAAGTATAAGGATATTTACTATGTTAAACATGAAACAAGCAGATAAGGTCAAATGGCAAATCCCATATCTTTATTAACTTTAGATTGGATTCTTGATACAGTCTGTATAAAATAGACCTAATTGTTCACAGCCTGAAGTTGATCCATTCCTAGAGAACTGATCTCTTGACAACAAAACAGAATCTTTATTTTAGATTCTTATATAAATCTTTTGAACTCGTAACACAGGTTATGTTCCAATTTGATTCTGGTATATAAAGTATACTAATATAGAGTTATCTATAAGTTGATTTCAAATCGTTACTAAACAGTGGCCGTATGATCCAATTCGATTTAATTCCTGACTAGAGAACTGATTCGTCGACATCAAAACTGCGTTTTAAAGTGGAAATCTTAATTTTAGTTTCTTATATAAATCTCTAGAACTCGTAATACAGGTTAAGTTTCAATTTGATTCTGGTAAATAAAGTGTCCAAATATAGAATATTCTGAAAGTGTTATATGTTAGCGTAATTCAGCTTTCAAATCGTTACTAAACGGTGGTCGTGTGGTTTTTATTAATTTAATTCCTGGCTAGAGAACTGAATTGTCGATATCAAAACTGCGTTTTAAGGATTGAATCTTTGTTTTAGTTTCTTATATAAATCTTTTGAACTCGTAATGCATTTTATGGTTCAATTTGATTCTGGTGTATAAAGTGTCTAACTTTACAGTTATATGTAAGTATTATATGTTGACCTCGATCAGTTTTTTTAATACGTTACAACACGTGGACGTGTGTCTCTAATATTATTTAACTAACAGTCACATAGCAATTGATTTTAAATTCGAATATATCGATATTGAAGTTATTCTTGACCCATCTGAATTTATGCGTAAAATAATATACAAACCTATCTACGCCTAGCAAACATACAGAAAACTTACAACAAAATTAATTATACATTTGTTTTGTAACAAATCTATATAGAATAATAATATCGATGTTTAATGTCGATATTAATTATCGACAATTGTCACATTTATTTTTAATAAATCAAACATAATTTAAATAGAAACGAAAAATATAAAACGTAATAATTAAAAATAGTGAGCGTTTTACAAGTCTTCGATAGAAAGACTCGTTACTTACAAGAACCATATAAAAACCAGATGGACGCAATTTGAAGAATCTTAAAGTAAAAATATAAAACATATGGAATTGAAATTTACATTTATTAATTTATTTCGGTAAAATCACAATTTATATTCAATCGATCTCTATAGAATCTAGTAAATAAAATAAGACTTCTATAAAATGTAACCTGCATCAAGTGAAGACTTCAATGTATACATTAATATTTTTTTTTTTTTTTTTTTTTTTTTTCGAACTGACTACACTGTTAGCCTGAGGGGCCCTGGAGCCTTTACGGCTTTTACAGCTTTACCGGGCTTGGGGGCGAGCGCTTCGGGCACTCAGCCACGAAAGCTAAGCAACAACATCCGAGGGTGCCAAAATGGCCGAACCTCGGCTCGGACTGTTGCGCGTATGCAATTAAGTCGCGATCTGACTAATTCCCTATCCGTAATTCGATCTAAACTAACTATACATATACACATGTTTCTGCCCCCTGGGAGGAGGGAAGGAACATGTGTATGTGTATTTAGTGGTCTGAAAATTTTTGTCTATTCTAACTAGGCAAAAAAAGAAAAAAAAAGGTCCCTTACAGAACCTATGTACCTATGTGTGTTGTGCATGTGTGTATAATGCAGTGTCATGTATGGCTGTGAAAGCTAGTGATTGTACAGTCACTTGTATCGCGCGAGCGGCTGCTTGACTCAAGGGCTCCATGCCGATGGATCGGACCTAGGCTTGAGTTGTCCTAGAGGAGGCGGTCGTGGCGGGTGTGCGGGAGCGAAGTTAACCGTACGTCCCCTGCGGATACATTAATATCAATTTCACTCTTGGTAAAGCTCTGTCGTTTGCGATGAAGAAAAACATTTGACAAACATTATTTGTTTATATTGTTACCACCCATAATAAAAAGCGCATTATTAATTTTTACAGCAATGCGAATACCTGGAAGGTTCGAGACCCGCCGAAGGACGATATGCCTACATTTTTTTTGCTTTTGTATTGTCAGCTTAAAAATGTTCTAGAACAGAGAACAATGGACTAGTCAAGAAGCGGTGTTATAAAGTATTTTAAACGAAACAAACGAGCAAATAAAACTACTGAAACGTGGCAAACAAAACCGCTCTTTCTCACAGTTCGCATTCGCTTTTCTCGAACTTTCTTTTAAACGAATATAATACAAAGAGATCCACAGCTCGAAGCGATCTATAAATGATCTCTTAAGTAACTATTATAATTGAGTGATAGTGTTCGCGTTTAAAAATAAATTCTTTCACTGCAATACATTTTAGTATTTTAATATATATTTACATATTTTAGTACGCATTTTAATTATTACTTATATTTGTACAGAAAATAGTAAAACGTAGTAATTCAAACGGTGTCCTTGCGAAATAGATGCTTTATAAATATAAATGTGAAAAAATATGTTTTCTTTCAAATTGCGTCAATCGACTTTTTACGAAACAAAAATAATTCACTCCCTGTACATCTATATCGAATGTCCATTCTATATCGAAGTCGACATTTAACGTTGTAATTAGAAGCGTAGCGTTTATTACGCGATCGTACCACAGCATAGGGACAACAGCTTGTTCACTTGACTAAATAAATAGTTTTTTTTTTAATTCAGTTTGGGAACCTTAGCGAGAACCTGACTCATTTTACTGTGTCTGATATCACATTTCTGGTATTGAGGCTCCTTAATATTTTTATTATTTGTTAAGACATCTGCTATCGTAACAAACATGCTGTAGAATTTTCAACCGACTACCTGTGTCTTTTAAAAGCTACACCTCTTCAAAGAAGAACAGCATTAACTTAGCAATATTCCTGGGAACTAAAAATTATAGCAAGATAGCTCAGACTTCACCATGAATATTTTCGTGATCATTATCATACGATTTTTTGAAAACTAAAAACATTTCTCACTTCGATGTAGTTTGAGTCACAGTGAACAAGCTGTTATCCCTTTACTGTGGTAATTGTGACGTCGATAAGTCTTCCACGATAGTACCCGCTGTTCTAAAAAAGCTCAAACAGCTACAAAAGGCGTATCCTATCTTAAATAGAGATCTAAATATTAAGTTAATACCTTAATAATGTGTATTTATATGAGAACTGATATTATAAAGTGACAAGGATGTTACTGAGCTAGATAAGTCTTCATATGATATCAGTTTTAGTATTATTTTTTTCTTTTTCTTAATATGGTTTTAGCTTAGTAGAGTTTTATTTATCACGTACCTAATTATGCGATTTAAACTGAATTCACTGTCTTTAGAACGTCTGGATTAATTGGACTAATTTATCTATCTTACCTTATTAATCTTTTTTAAATTGACATTAATAGTCCGAATACATTTTTTAGGGAAAGTAATTTTTTAAAAGTTATCCCGAAATATTGGAAAATTATAGCACAATTAAACTTGACTTTTTCTATTGGATTATTTAATGGTCATAAGGACATAATTGGTGTGGTCCAGTTATGGGCTATTGGGAATGGCAGAACAAGGCCTGGCTAGCCAGGTAGTATGAAAATGAATTTTAGTATAATATATCAGATTGATAAACTTCCGACCGATCACCATTAAAATAGGTATATCTAAGTGTTTCCATGGAGATGATTTTTATGTTATTCCTCTGAACGTGACAGGTGGCGCTGTGGTCTAAGAGAATAACGTCTGCCAAGCCAGCTAGTAGTATAATAAAGTATATATTGCAACACAAGGCAAAAAATATTAGTCACCATGTTTTTTTCTCTCAAAAAAGTGTAAAAGCCGACTCGGTTAGGTTAGCCATTCATTAATTATATAAAGATGATTTTCGCGATTTTTGACCCCCCTTCCTGCCCCCATGTAAGGGTACATAAATTACGAAGATTTTTATTTTTTAACAAATAATTTAGGTAATACTCTTTTATTGCTATCAGATATAGATTACCATTATATTATTATTAAACAACTATCATTAAAAAAAAATCATCATACAATGCTATTGTTTCTTGAAAATACAAAAAATATTATTTACTCTCCAAATAATTAAAATAAGATTAATACGCGGGACCAATGTCAAACTATAATTATTATTTATAACATTTAAAATGGAAAAAATGAATACATTTAAGATGTTAAAATTTTAATTAACAACAAAAATTTGTAAAACGAGATGTAAATCAAAGTGTACATTATAGAATGAAGAAAACCATTCGGCATCCGAAATAGAACTAGATTTCTAATATTGAATTCCGACTTACAAAAGATTACGTAAGAATGGCTTTACCCCCTCCCCCCTCCAAGATAAAAGCATGTAGAGATTTCTTTAATCCCCCTTCCACTCGGGATCCTTACGTAATTAATGAATGGCCCCTTACACTTCTGACACCGATTTCATTGAACAATAGCAACGAAGTATTTTCACTTCGCTTTGACGGTAATTGGGTATTTGAAAGAAAAAAGAATATCGATTTTTTTGTGTATTTTAAACCTTCAACATAATTATGATAATAGTCAATTGGAAAAACTTTTAAAACATTTTTTTTATTAATAATAAACAATTGAAAATTGTAATATATTTAAAAATAATCACATTACTACGAACGCGCCAGGATTGATCGCCAGGTTTGTGACGTCATAATGTTAAAGGGATTTCATCGATTAAGAGTCAGAACACTGTATCAGCTGTGCCTTACAATGAGTAGACATTAACATTGTAACGTCACACGCGCTAGGGTTTGTTCGGGAACTTTCGGCGCGTTTTCTGTAATGTATTCAAAAAATAATTTTTATTTTGAAATAACTATGAAACATTGTCAAAAAAATATTTATGCTATAAAACTTATTTATGATCTTTCCATTTATCCCAAAAAAATATAATAATATTCAAAAACCCAATTGGTTCGTCGCCCCTAAAAATCTGGGTACTACTGTACGTATTAAGACAGTGAATTAATTCACCGCAAGTACGCCCGAAATAAAACTATACTATCGAACCGCTTCCAGCGCAACTGTTTTACATCCGTGTCACAACAATTTGTCATTGAATAACCTTATTTAAAAAGAAGTTATATATATATATATATAATATAGTACTTTTTTAACATATTTTTTTTGTATTGAAAAATACCGTCAAAACATAATACAACACAATACACGAGTGTTTGGAAGATTCCGCATTCCAGATGCGAATACAATAACCGATTCTTTTAGATTTAAGATTTCTCCGTGCACTGACTTATTATTCAAGGGATTCCTCGTGCATCGAGCACGATAAATTTAATTGTCTATTTATTATTATTATTATCATCATCAGAGTGGGATTCTGTGCGAAACGTACATATCATATATTAATACATAAATATAGTATCACGCATTTTATCTGATATTTATAAGGGGTAGGTAGACATGACCTGTTAGAATGGATCCTTCGCTGTGACGTCACAGTGGATTGTCAGCTCCTGGGGACAAAAAAAGGAATATTTTTCTACTAAATATATTTTTATTGTGGGTTATATCGGAGAAAGTCTTAAATAGCACCAGTCACAGAGAAGTTGACGGGTTATAGATTAGCGTAGTATGGGCATGTCATTAGGAGGGATAAAAGTTATATAATTAGAAGAGTTTTAGGTTTGATATATATATATATGTTTTTTTTCGATTTTACTATTCTGTTAGCCATAAGGGCCCTGAAGCTTCAGACGTCTTTTACAGCTTCACAGGGCTTGATGGATTGTGTCAGGAATGATATATGTGCAAAAGTTGTGAATACTGAGTTGATAGTAATATTATGTACAAACATTTTGTTAAGCACTATTCATATTTTTCTTTGTTAATAATGTGTACCTATCTGGTACTTTTTTTTTGGTATTTCGAAGCACTGTATGAGTTGTCACCCACGCACTCACGCTCACACACACACACACGCACGCACACAAACAGTTTTCCTTTTACATGTTGTACTATGTAAACTGTTTTTATACCTATTTGATAATAATATATGATTTTTTTTTATATAACCAGAGGAAGGCACAGGAATCCAGGACACAAAATTATTTTAACCGGATCCAATGAACCCTTATAGCTGTACCTACTGTAATTATATTTAATAATAATAATAGTTGATAGAATAGAATTATGTTGTGCTGACCCTACTTAAGTGGGTAAAACATATACATATTTCATTATTCATATATATACATATAATTTATTACGCTAGGCTGTTTTATTTTTTATTATTTAAAGTATTAAAGTTTTTTAAATTTAAAATCATTTATATTTAACTAGCTGTGCCCCCGGCTTCGCTCGCGTGAACCACAGAATACCGTGGGTCGAGCGCACGTTACCCTCGTTCTCACCGGTCGCCAGCCGGTTATTTTAAAAACAAAAATGCTTATCGTGGGTGATCCTTAAAAGATACATATATGCTATAACAAACTTTTTTGTAGATTTATTTAAGATCTACAATTATGTAGAACATTCATTTGATATATCTCTTATGATTTACTCAGCGTAGGTCATTTATGCGTACCAAAAGCGTGTTTTTCCCAATTGATTTACCATTATCGTCACTGCATATTTCATATGTTACTTTATTTAACAAAATATATCCTATAACCTGGCCAAATAATATATGTACGATTTAAAAGAAAAATCATGTAAATAGGATAAGTGGCTTTAAAGAACAAACATAGTATGTATAGATAGATAACCACGGCTGTGCTAACTTTACCCCTAAAATCGTTGTATACGATATCTTAAAAGTGTTTTTAAATTTAAATTTAAGGTAAAACCACCAGTAATTGACACTGCACCAATAGTTGACACTCTGACGAAGAAAATTAAATATTTGATACTAAATTCATTTGAAGTCTTGAGTTTGTAAACCGACTTTTATAACTGACTGTACCTATGTGTATTTATAACATTAAAAATATATCAGTAATCAGTGATTTTGGCCATCTCGATCTTTGGCTTCCTTTTTTTTCTTAATATTTAATTTTCTTCGTCAGAGTGTCAACTATTGGTGCAGTGTCAATTACTGGTGGTTTTACCTTAAAAGTTTATGTTGCACGCTATTGACGACACGATTTTTGTTAATAATAAACTGTAATAACACTATAATGGTGTTGTGTAGTGTAGCAATTTACATACTATAAGAGACCGTTAAAAAAATACGTCACGCATAATTTTACCTTTTTAGACACCCACGAACCCTTTGTCACGCTGTGTCACATATTCCGCGACCCCCCCCCTATCAATATTGCCCCCCGAACTTGATATATGACAATTAATAGTACACATGTTCCGACATTTTTAAATGTTTATAAAACGAGTTGCCGCGACGAGTTTTTGAATCGAAAGTGCGTGGAAGTGACGTTTTCTTTGATTTTGGAGATACAAGGAAACTGGTAGTGACGGACCGCAACGCTAGCGCCGACTTCGAAAAACGGAATATGTGTAAACATAAGAAATTATTAAGCCATTATCACCGAAACATTTACCTAGGTTGTTCCGAAAATTGTTAGCCACAGAATAAATACTAGGAGGGATCAAAAAGGTAGTGAGAATGACATACTTCTTGGTAAGAAAAAAAATACTGGCAGGCATAGCTCAGATACATTTTTGTAATATGTATTAATAAAGAAAAAAATCTTCGAATCTCTTTTGTTTTTTTCTGAATTTTGTTTGCTTCGTGTCGGAACGTGTTCTCGAAAATACACTGAAAAAAATGAATAGCTGAACTAGTTTGACTAATCAGAAAATAGCTTAAATTTACTTCTTAGTGACCAAACTTTTGTTAAAATAGCTAAACTGGTTTTGCTGCACTTCCCAAACTAGTTCAGCTATTCGTACTTTTGTTGCTATTAAATAAAAAATTGGCTATTATTTAATGAAATGGGTTTGCTAAACTCGTTTATCTACTTTATACAAAACAAAGTTTAGTAAAAAAATACTATTTGATTACTGATAGGCAAACACTTTAGTAATTATTATACAAAATGTTTAGTTATATCTAAGCAAGTATTAAGTAAATAATAGACTAACAAATCCATTCAATGTTTATTAATTTATTTTCCTATTGTAGCAAAAATTTATTATCAATGAGAAGACAAACTTTTACAGTTATATGTAACTAAGTTATTAAAAACATTCCTAGCTAAAATTTGGTTATCTATTTCAAATTGTTTAATAAATAGTAGATAAATTAACAAATTTTTTCAACTAAATGAACTTGTTTCGACACGAATCTCCTATACACTCGCGGTACGCGTTTCTGCGCTTATTAGTGTTGCTACCTTAGCGATTTATTCTCTAGATTCGGTGATTTTTGTCGCCCTTTTGCGAAATTTTTCTATAGTTAAGTAAATTATTTTGCTTTTGCGTTTTTCAGCGCTATTTGATCGCAACCATAATAATTATGAAGTTTCTTTAAAATACAATAAGTTAATATTTTGTTATTTATTTTTACGTATTTTTGAGACCCTGTAACTTTAGGCGACACTCTTCTCCACCACTGCATTCCACAGATTTATTTACTAATTAACTTCACGCATTGTCTCTCACGGGAAGAAAGGTAGAAAGAATAGAGCACCACTGCAATCTACTTTTGCATACCTCTTTAAAAGTTTACATATGTTTTTATCGCCCGTTTTTTCTTTTTGGTGCGCTTCCTTCAAGAGTTTTTTGAAGACCCTAATAAAATTGTGCCAACCATATGATAAGTTTTAAAAATATATGTTTCACCACTAGAAAAAACAGGTTTCGAAAAATTATAGAAAGTTTTAGTATTAGACATGATTTTTACAAGATTTGTCTGAAACTGTCTTTATTATAAAAACAAGATAATATTTTTTTTATTTATGCGCGGTATTTCTAGTTCTGAACACGATAATTTCAAGCTACAAACACGGTAGTTTTTAATTTTCATATGGAAACACTGGTAAAATAGTGTTAAAATTATATTATTCTTCTCCTTCTTTCCGTCGACGACAGTTGCTGAATTACTTTGTTGTTATGAAGAGTATTCTTTATGCGTTTTTCAAGTGCCTCTGTTTTAATATTCATGGTGTATGTTAAATTACTTTCAAAAACGAAACACCGACGACTTTCTTACATGGAGAAAGGTGCCAGTCGATCCGATGGCCGATGAGTTACGATCATGGGGTCTTGAAATCTACATCGATAATTCTGCAGGTACGCAATATTATTTATTATTTAGTTTTCAAGAAAATAGGAATCAACTGGCAGGTTGAATTAAGTTTTGGCGGGATTTTAGTCATTTATGTAACTATTGGTTTTAGTATTTTTTCGTAATCATGCGTAGTTTGACTCTATTTTGTGTAATGTTAGTGGCATCTTGCTTAATATAGCTTGGTTATCGTGTACAAGTGAATGGGATGTCAAAGAATAACACGGAATATGAATTCTGAGATGTCACAAAAACTCCCTGAACTGATAAGTTTTAACAAGGCG
Source organism: Saturnia pavonia (assembly GCA_947532125.1). Lineage (NCBI taxonomy): Eukaryota > Metazoa > Arthropoda > Insecta > Lepidoptera > Saturniidae > Saturnia > Saturnia pavonia. The sequence continues at coordinate 3,873,780 of OX383922.1, forward strand.
GCCACCATCTTGTCAACTTTTTATATGTGATAGGCTAGAGGCTGACCACTATCTCATCTATTAGTAAGTGATAATGTGATACAGTTTCTTAATTATATAATACATTGTATAAATATAGTATTTAATTATACTTTTGCAATACGTAATTAATTTTTTGCAGTTTTTGAAGAAGGACTTCAGGGTTTCGTATCCTGAAAATGATGACAAACTAAGTATTAATTGGTATATAACAAGACCCAAAATGATTGCAATGAAAAGAACTGACAGAATTTTAAAAGAAATTATAGAAGAAATAGCTGGTAAGTTCCTATTTGGGCTAATATGCTAATATATTTTACTATACATTTGTATTACAATCGATTATTAAAGTAACCTTTTTGTTGCAGAGGGTAACGAAGAGGCTGCAGACTTAGCTACATTTATGGCGATACCAATTTTAATTGTAAATTTTTGTTATTACATCAATAAAAACAAAATATAAATTGGTATAATCTTTTATTTATTGTACTGAAACAAAGTTTATTTTTAAATATAACGTTTTGGTTATTAGTACCTTTACTGTATATTTATTATTTACTGACATTGTTTTGCTACCTGTCGCTAGGTGGTTAGCTGATTCTTTATTTGTTTTATTTAGATTAACTAATTAAAACGATTGCAATTGGCTAATATTGTTATATTAAAAAAACAACAACAAATCAAATGTTGACTAGAGAACTTCCCATAAGGATTTCTACGCAGGCCAGATCTCTACTTTAGAAGTTTCATGTAAGTTATTTTAATGTAATTTAAATTAATGGCAATCATGATAATTAGTTTAATAAAACAAATAAAAATTCATCTAACCAACTAGCGACAGGTAGCAAAGCAATATTAGTAAGTAATAAATAAACAGTTAAGTTATTAATAACTAAAACATTATATTTAAAAGTAAATAAACTTTGTTTGCAGTAGCCAAATTAATTAAATCTGGTAACAGAACATTTTATTTAAAAGTAGATAAACTTTGGTTGCAGTAGCCAAATTAATTAAATCTGGTAACAAAACATTTTATTTAAAAGTAGATAAACTTTGGTTGAAGTAGCCAAATTTATTAAATCTAGCAACAAAACATTTTATTTAAAAGTAGATAAACTTTGGTTGCAGTAGCCAAATTTATTCAATCTGGTAACAAAACATTTTATTTAAAAGTAGATAAACTTTGGTTGAAGTAGCCAAATTTATTAAATCTAGCAACAAAACATTTTATTTAAAAGTAGATAAACTTTGGTTGCAGTAGCCAAATTTATTCAATCTGGTAACAAAACATTTTATTTTAAAGTAACTATATAATTAAGTTAGCATTAGCTTAATAAATCTGATCGGGTAACATAAAAATTTTGTTATTAATAGATAAATAATTAATTAGTAGTAACCAAAAAGTTAAGCTAATTTAAGCAATTTAAAAGCTGTGTTAAATAAACTAAATTTTGAAAACAGCTAAATATTGTTGTTATTTTTAAACAAAGCAGTTTGATTAGTAATTGCAAAGCTGTTAAGCTATTGGTACATAAACAGTTTTGTTAATACCACAAAACTAGTTAATTACCAGCCAACAAAATAAATTTATCAAAAAGTAACTAAAATTATTTTACAAAACTGAGTTTGGTTACTAGTAGGCCTCAGTTTAGTAGTCCCCCGAATTTTGTAACTAATAGATAAAATTTGAGCTACAATTATCAAAACTTTTTTTTTCAGTGTAGAGAAAACGAAGTGCGTGCCGTTATTAAATACCTCTGTTTAAAAAAGTTAACGACGCAAGAGATTCATTGCGATTTGGAGACAACTTTAGGAGAGTCTGCTCCGCTGTATTCCCTGTCGGCTTGTCAATTTCGAGTAAGGGAGAATGAGCACGGAAGACAAACATCGTTGCGGCCGTCCATCGACGTCAGTCACCCAAGAAAATGTTGCGAAAGTCGAGAAAATTGTATTGAGCGATCGAAGAGTTACCATCCGATACTTAATTCAAGAAACGGGCATTTCATATAGAAGTATTCAATCCATAACGAAACAATCTTTGAATATGAGAAAAGTCTCCGCAAGATGGGTGCCGAGAATGTTAACCGACAGTCAGAAACAAAATCGACTTGACATTTCAAAGATATTGTTGGGCAAGTTTCAAGAAGATTCTGAAAACTTGTTGTCTCGTTTCGTAACAATGGACGAAACATGGGTCCATCATTTTGATCCCGAGATCTTCGCAATGGAAACGGCCATCATCAACGACACCGAAGAAGTTTCGTGTCGTGGCATCGCCTGGCAAGGTTATAGCCTCAATATTTTGGGACTCAGAAGGGATATTGTTGATTGATTGTCGATGAGCGATGTCTGTGGCGTTCTTTTTTACCAATATAACGCGCCCGCTCACAGAGCTGCTAGAACCATGGACTATTTGAATACTTCGGGGGTACAAATGTTACCCCATCTTCGGTACAGCCAGGTAGTACAGTACAGGATTTTTCTTATTTCCCACGGTAAATAAATGTGGGTTTGTGTGTTGAATAAAATATTCTTAAGGGTATTATAATTATTTACTTCGTTTACAACAGCAATTACTTCAATACCAAATCTTCACCAAAAAACACATCCGCGCACCTCTATAGTCGTCACACAAGCCCCGTCGTCCCTCTTCCTATTTCGTACCCCATAATATCATCTTGCTCACTCATACTCTTGGCTCGTTCAAACCGTCATCTCTTTCACACTGTCATTCACTCTACAATTAATTATAAATCACACTATAGACATTCTCACTTTTACTTGCAAAGGTCATTTCTATCATACATCCTACGTAAATGTTTCGTGGACGAAAATTTAACTCTGCAGAAGAGGCCGTTGAAGAATTTTAATAAACTTTATTCATATACTAACTATTTTTTATTTCAATAACTATTTTCAGAACAGCCCATGTAAGTATAAATATTTACAAATATGAAACGAATTACTTTCTATCGCAACAAAAAAAAATTAAAAAAATTGTTTGATGAGCTAGCTTGCGAGCTTCACGTTTCCTTAGACCCCCGAACCCCCTTGTAACCCCACAGTAAGCAACACCCCCTCCTCCCATATGTGCGAACGTATTTTATAAAAGGCCCCTAAGTACCTAATGGTATTTTTAAATCTAAATATTTTACAAATATATAAATAATACGAATTATTTTTAAATATTATTTACACATTTAAATTTATTTCACAGTCAATTAATTTTGTGTCGTGTTCCTGCGGTGAGTAGGGTTTCCAGAGCACCTTGGGGTCGGCAACGTGCTAGTAATACCTCTAGTTTCGTTTCACAAACGTCCATAGGCTACGGTAACCGCTTGCCATCAGACGATCCGTAAGCTTGTTTCACTTTAATTGTGTATTAAAAAAAAGGTACAATATAAATTTATATATATTGATTTGAACCGTGAAAAAGTACACATGAGAGATATTTTTACCTATGGTGCTATAGAGAGCGGGCGGAAGCGCCTGGCACGTGCCGCGTTGTGCGGCGGGGGGGCGGGGGGCGCGACGGGGGGCACCGCCGGGGGCGCCGGGGGCGGGGGCGGGGGCGGCGAGCCCGACGACGACGAGCCCCCGGACGCGGGGGGCGACGACATCAGCAGGGCCGGCACGCCGCGGGACCCACTCCTGTCGGATAAACCAACGCTATTTTAGTGTTTCCATTGACTTACCCCTTTAGCACACCGACGCATTCGTGATCATGGCAGCAAGCTTACTTTTAGACCTATATAGTAAAATATGTGTGGATCTCAAGGTGGAAAACCTTATTTTGTTGATTTCTGAAAGCAAATATCACCTTCTACCACCACCTACCTTCCCATCCACTGTTAAAAACACCGATACTTCAAACAAGTAAACGAAAACAGGTTCATGATCCTACACATTCTCGACGTACCTACGTAGGTACCCTTTTGTACCACCATCCTCGCCAGGTCAACAATACGAAAACGTGGTGTACTAACGTATAGCAGATATTTCGTTACCGCATTGCTTCCGTCTATATTTCGCTACCGCATTGGTTTATTCTATGTTTCGCTACCGCATTGATATCGTCTATGCTTCGTTACTACAATGATTTCCCCTATGTTTTTATACGGAATTGATTTAATGTTTCGCTACCGTATTGCTTTCATCTATGTTTCGCTACCGCATGCGAATGCGTTGGTGTATTAAATGGGTAATGGTGAGCGTACAGACGTGACGTTGTAGCAAGTGTAGAGCGAGACAAGGAGAAGAGATTGAGAGAGAGAGAGGCGTGATTTATTTTGGGGAAGGGCATTAAGCTCGAGTTTATTACTGTGTCATTATTAAAATATAGCTCAAGATGTGTTTACAACTTCTTTATTGCCTTATTAATTATATTCTGTATTAAACTTTATTTCTCATTTCAAAAACAATAAATAAACGTTGTAGTACAGATATCTCGATGAGTATGTCACCCCTCACAGATTAAATAGTAATCTTCTATTGACTCACCTGGAGTGGTGTTGCGGAGGTTGCCTGTGCCTAGGCCTAGCGAAGCGCAAGTTCAGCTCCCGGGTTGGGTCGACGGCGTATTTGTCGTTTGCATTCTGCCGCCGGCGACGTAACGCTATAAAAACAAGCAAACTTTTGTTTTTAATGATTGCCATTTGGACACAATTACACCGAAGACATTTAGACTAAAATAAACACTTAATGCGTTCCGGATCCACGTCGTCCGATTTCCAGTGCCGGATTTAGTTTAAACTGCTACCTAAGCAGTTATCAATGGTTAGACTAAGGTATAGGACTAACAGAATATGATTGAACGAAAAAAAAAAATCATATGGCAATTATCAATAGTCATCTGTCAAATTAAGTTCGGGTTGAGTCAATTGGTGCAAACATATTTTGGTTTCTTCTTGTAAAATTACAGTTTTCGTGAAAATGTCGAAAAAACCGATTCGATCACAAGGCAAGTAACAATGTTTACAATGTATACCAAAGGATTTGTGCAGAAGAAGATGGAGGTCAATCAGAATCTTCGATTTTAAATCGAGTTCAAACATTCACCGGCATATATTTCATATATGCATTTTTTAACTACCGAACTAAACAATTATTATAATTTTAATCATAGTGTTAATAATAGGTTGGCAGCTTTTTTCTGTGAAGTGAAGTCAATGCCAAGTATTGTTTGCGTTTGAGCAGTATACAAATTAAAAAGATTTAGTAATATACCTATAGTACATAAATTACATAGATTTAGTAATACATAGTTTATAAATTACATAGATTTAGTAATATATAGTTTATAAATTGCATAGATTTAGTATAGTATAGATCAGCAATAGGTTGAATAAGACTAGACCAACAACGGAATATACTAGTATTAGTGTGCGTACTTATTATTTTGTTAATTTCTTTGTTATACGAGTTACATCCATTTACAGTACACGTGACCACAATTAAATACGTATACTGAACATTAATTGATACTTGTAAACCTTAAATTTTGCAAAAATAAACGAAATTTGTTCTGATAACGATTTACGTAGGCTGATACAAGCCGATAACACATATCCCCAATATGTTATACCGGCCAATGTGTTCCCTCCTTCTTATGACATCGGGTCCTTCAAGCGTAACGTGAAGAGATATTTATGCAGGCCGACGTGACAGCGGCGACCGCCGATGGATTTCGATCTCTCGGTGGTCGCCGTGTATATGGATTGCACTGTGCTTACCATCAGGGACACTACAGTCAATGTGCTGAGTTACTATAAAAAAATGGTCTCGTGTCACTATCTCGTTCTAACACAAGCGTATATCTCTTTCTCTTTCAAGTTAACGATCTATATGTTATAATATCGCAAGGTTCGATGATTATTTTAAGGGACCTGCGACATGCCGTTGGTCGTACGGTATGCTTTAAGACTATTCCACTCACAATTGAATTTGTCGCATACAAACGAAGTCTGCGGGACGGTACATACGACCGTCGCGATTTGTACTCTTTCACAAATGCGCGTTAGTTAATTAGCCTTTCCAGCGACGATATGTTATACAATATTACAAGGAAATACAGTCCAAAAGAAACATTCAAATGAGTTTGTATTCTAAGAAAATAAAATGAATAAGGAAAACTGACCGGGTGTGAGGTCGGCACAGAGCGGTCCGTCTCCGCTCCAAGAGGCGCACTTGGCGAGGCGATTCTCGCCGCAGGTCGCTATGGGGATGCGAGATGCGCTCGCGCTGCCGGATGACCTCTGCTGCAATGCACACAAAACGTTTTTAATCAAATAGGTTCTTAGCCAGAGAGAGAAAGAAGATACAATTATGCTATGAACCGAAAGAGATAGAATAAGACAAGTGAACGCGCGCATGATGGTAGGACATTTTCTAATACTCGCCTGACTAACTAACTATCGCCATCAAGTTAAAAATCTGTCGCCAATCACCTGTATATGTGTTTTCTAGCAATTGTACTCGAGAGCCAGTTTCTCCACTATACTTCAGCCAAATTCGATAAAGAATATACGTATTCAAACCGTTTTAGGGTCATCACAACTCTCGAAATGCAAATCGCGTTTTATTGAACAGTTCATAACAATATTTTGAGGTCAATTATTATAGAAAATTTTACTCGAATCAATCGCACAACTTGGATATTACAGTGTTTACGCCAAAAACTAAAAAAAAACTTAATTATCACAACCCTATAAAATAAATGACAGCAGCGAAATTCCGGTATCCTAAACAGTTTATTACTATTTTGGTAATTTAAAATATCCTTTTTAATGTACATTATTTTGTAATATTTTCATAAATGATTGCTTATCTTAACTAATATTGAAAATCTGCTGCAAAATAAGTGTATTTTAAATTTGGTACTTTATTCGGTTAAATTTTTTCATTGCTGTCGATACAGATGTAATATTACTTTTAGAATATGTATGTAAAATTTAGATTATGTAAATGTATAATTATTTATTGTAAAATTTAGTTATTGATATAATAAAAAATATATGTAATTAAGAAACTAAATTAAAATATCTGTAATGATATCTGGCTGCCATTGGTTGCTAGGCAACATATATATACGCATAACAGCGACGATCGGTGCTTCGTGAAATTGGCCTAGCGGTGTGACGACCAAACTTGTACGTACTGTTGTATGTACAATACGAGTGGTAGATAGTTCGAGTCCCGCTGATTTAGGATTGTCGAAAAGAGATTTAAAAAAAGGTATAGTCAAGTTGGACGATTGGTGTCGATCTCTCGGTCGACGTAGTTGTTTTGTATAGTACTGTGTATAACTTCAGGCACAGTGTAGTCACTTTGCCGTGCTTAGATAAAAATAACTCCGCCTAATTTAACCTATTAAATAACGGCCTCGCGACTGCGTTTCTTTTGAAATTGGTAGTACATAGCTATAGGCTTCAGTGACCTTTTGAAATAAGGTGGACAGTATGTTTGACTACTAGGCTAAGTTGATAATACCGTTTTCTTGGTTATTACGCTTGATTCAAAATTACAATGGGGTCCGCACATTAAAACTTTGGCGGGAAGATTAAGTTCTGCTGCATTCGCAGTGCGTAAGATTCGCCAGTTTATCTGCTAGGTTAGTCTACTTCGCTTACTTCCATAGCATAATGTCTTACGGTATTTTGCTATGGTGTTCAGCAGCTGAGGTAGATAACAAATTTATTTTATTTATATTACATAAGCGGACAATTTGAACAATATACAAACACGAGACCTTGCGAATCACTTAAGAAGAAGTTCCAAGGATTTAATATCTTAACTTTTACCTCCCAATACATTCTTGATAATATAATGTATATCCGTATAAACTTTGACAAACTAGTTTTTGTCAAAGACAAGCACAGTTTTAATACTAGAAACAGACATAAATTACTCGTACCGTGTTTTAGACTTTTAATTTTTTTTAGGTAATAGTTCTTAGGTTCTATAATAAGGTCCAGAAGCAAATTACTTTTTGCCAGAGAATAACTTCAAGGACTATGTCAAGCAGGTGATGTCTGGAAGTGACTAAATCTCTGTGCATCCACTAAATTATTAATACGATTATATTAACTGTAAATACCATTTGTACAGTTGTAATTAAATAAAAAAATAAAAACCCGATGGAGTTTCTTGCCGTCTCTTCACGATAACTGAGATGTTTGTCCGAATCGGTAGTATCGTTTTAACGTTCTTAGGTATTTTCTTAAGGCCTAAATTGAATAAAGTATTTTTTGAATTTAATAAAAATTAAAAACTTAAGTATCACCCGTATAAGATGAGCTAAGGTCGACATACTCACATCTCTAAGACTCTGCGAGCCGTCGCCGGCGGCGCTCACGACTTCCTTTATCACATCCCTCTTCAATAACATCATACTGCCTCTAGAAATATAAATAATAATCCGTGAGATAACAATATGTTTACAAACTAAACTTATCTAATATATAAAATTCTCGTGTCACGGTGTGCGTGATTGAACTCCTCCGAAACGGCTCGACCGATTTTCGTGAATCTTAGCGTGCATATCGGCCAGGGTGGAGAATCGGACAACATCTATTTTTCATCCCCCTAAATGTTAAGAGGGGGGGTCCACCCCTAATTTTATTTTTATTTTTTAGACAAACTTTCTTGTATTTTATGATACAGCATACAAAAATACATACAACCCTAAATTTTCACCCCTCTACGATCAACCCTGCGAGTGAAGCCGCGGGCACAGCTAGTTATTTTATAATATTGTTCTATTGATAAAAAGCCTAACACAATACAATACTGGAAAAATCTTTTTATTTATAACATATTTTGTCTCACATGATTGAAAATGCCTTAAAGATTATATGACGTCATCATACAATAAACATACCCATTTGAGTGTTATCGTGTAATAAGTGACTCTAAAATTATTACTAAGCGTTAAAACGGTGGCTTTAAAAATATAAATGCTGAAAAAAAAGACTAAAATTCTAGTAAAGTCAACTTTTGTACGTAATACCTTAAACATTAGTTTTATTTATTGAATGATGACGTCACGTCACGTTTTCACGGTGTGTTTTTTTTAATTTAGATTAAATAGTTTTTTTATATAACTGTAGAGGTTCGTATAATAGGCGGAACTGTATAAATATGTTACACGTCTGCGATCCGCTATCTAGAGCGGTCATTAAATACACACACGCAATAGAGTCTCGACGTTTCATTTCATTTCATTTCATTCAAGCGGTACCTAAATAGCTTTTAAAGGTGTAATCTATATCTATATACATATTATAATACTTAATGTCTCTTTGTCCGTTTATGTTCTTTTTCCGAGAAACCCACTAACGCACGCGCGAATCGCTCAAAAAACAAAAGACACAAATGCTTATTGTGTGTGATCCTTAGAAGATAGACATATGCTATCAATGACTTTTTTGTAGGTCTTTTAACAATTATGTAGAACATTATTGATATATCTCGTATGGTTTACTCAGCGTAAGCCATTTACGCGCCCCAAATGAGTCTTCTTCCGAATTGATTCACCATTATCGTGACTGCTTATTTCATATGTTACTTCATCTAACAAAATATATTCTATAACCTGACCAGATAACATATCTATGAATTAAAGGAAAAACCATGTAAATCGGATAAGTGGTTTTCACGTGAAAAGAACATAAACGGAAAGACAGACAGAGCAACGTTGAATTTTACAATATATATAAATATAGATATCTCGAACCATCTAGAGATGACATTAAAAGATCACAGTCCTCAAATTTTATCAAATATATCAAGGGCCCATTTCATTCCATACTTAATTGTTTACTATAACAAATAAGCAAACATTATATTCAAGACAAAACTCCTTCCTCCTCTACACCCTCTGAGGGAATCTAAACTTATATTTCTGAAGTCAACATACCTGTCCGGCACAGTGTCGAGCCTCACTCGGTCCACGGCTGGACTCTGACTTTTCTCACCGCTGCGTGTCGATGACCTGGAATATGAACAGACAACGTTTTGCATAATGTATAAAACCGGTTTTTTTTTTTTCGAACTGACTATACTGTTAGCCTGAGGGGCCCTGGAGCCTTTACGGCTTTTACAGCTTTACCGGGCTTGGGGGCGAGCGCTTAGGGCACTCAGCCGGCTCAAGGCTTGGCTCAAGGGCTCCATGCCGATGGATCGGACCTAGGCTTGAGTTGTCCTAGAGGAGGCGGTCGTGGCGGGTGTGCGGGAGCGAAGTTAACCGTACGTCCCCTGCGGAGAGAACGGTGGTTTCGCGGGCGTGGGCGCGAGCACGCATATGTTGCGGGAGCGGACGCGTAGAAATTGTTAGCTTTCTCGATGTCGTCATCGGGATCGACAAAGAGATTTCGCGGACGGCGTTTATAACGTTTGGCAACGGGGATCGAGTTGTCTGGGACGTAGTTCACGGTGGATTTTACGAGCGGGTTGTATAAAACCGGCCCATTGGTAGCGTGTACGGACGCCGCGTCGATCGAAGTAAATTCGAATCCCTCCAACGAACCTGAGTTTTCTATGAGGGAAAACATCATGATGAAACCATAGCATTTTCTCATTCCCATCTGGCCTGAAAATCTATCGCCAAGCACCTATAGGCACAGTTTAACAATCCATATAGGTGTGTTCAGTCCTCCCACTATACTCGAGTCAAATTGCATAAAGAATGTTTACCAACAAAACGTTGCTTAACAACCAATGTCAGGTAGATATCAAAAACCTTTTCCGTCGCACAAACTTACATATGTTTTAAAATAGTTTTTTAATTGCATTTTTTTTATTATATTATTCACTAAATTTTGCAATAAATCATTTCTCAACTTACTAACATATTTTAAAATACCTGTTACATTTTTATCGAGAGCAATAAATTAATAAAACCGAAAAATGTTTGTCAAGACCATAGTAGGATTAAAGTACACTTATTTTGCAGCTAATATGAAATGTATATGTTTTAAGATAAGCAATGCAAGCATGTTTGCAAAATGTTTGTCAATTATATTTAGGAGGGTAGTTTAAATTACCGAAATTGTAATAAACTGTTTAAAATACCGGAGTTTGGCTGATGTCATAAAAATTACGACTACGATTTTAATTAAATTACGATGTTTTAAATTTTTTGTGGCAAAAACACTGTAATATCCAAGTTGTGCGACTGATTCGAGTAAAATGCGCTATAATAATATTGAGATCAAATTATTGTTATGTACTGTGCAATACTTAAAGCAACAATACCCGATTTGCATTTCGAGAATTGTGGTGAACCTAAAACGGATTGTTTACGTTTATTCTCTATCAAATTGGGCGGAAGTGTAGGCTTAACGTGTTAACATCGTCACTTAACATCAGCTGAAATTGTGGCCAAACGATAAACCTATTGTTACGATCTATGTAAAAATAGAAAAAAAACTATTATCAAAATATCGGGAAACGTCTAGAATGCTCTCGAAACATCGAGTATGCATTCGTAGGTTCGAAAAGACATCATAGTTCACAGACAAATAAAGTTTTGTATCAGTTCGATTACTTAATGTCTAAAAGTAGCACACCTCCCCTTCTTTTAAAAATGATGACGTATTTTGTAAAGTTCAAGGACTTCTTAATGATTTCGCGATGGTTTTATTTGAGTACTAGCTGATACCCGCGACTTGGTCTGCAGTGTTTATTATATGAACAATATATTTGTATTCGTAATAATATAAAATCATAGTTTCGTAAAATTTTAATATCCTTATTATTGAATGAAGATATCGTGTTTTTTTTTTATAAGGACCATGTATGAAAGTAATATGCGCGGACAACGGCAAACCTCAAACATTTTATTTATATAGATATAAGCGAGCCACGTCCCGAGTCGCGACAGTTCTGTTATTGACAACGAAGTGGATATATGACCACGGTATAGTGAGTTTTTTTATATTAGCTCGGCACATTGACGGCACTGTCTCTGATGCTAAGCATAGTACAATCCGAATACGACGGCGACCATCAAGAGATCTAAGTCCATCGGCGGATTGTTTATTTTAATTTAGTTTCATTGAGCACGAATAAATTATTTGGGCATAATCTAACGGCAATTTCATTACCCACGGATACCATGGATAAAATACCGGATAGTTAGTTATCACCGGATACATTGCAAAAAAAAACGGTATAGTTATCACCGGATACATTGCAAAAAAATACGGGATAGTTATCACCGGATACATTGCAAAAAAAAATACGGGATAGTTATCACCGGATTCATTGCAAAAAAATACGGGATAGTTATCACCGGATACATTGCAAAAAAATACGGGATAGTTATCACCGGATACATTGCAAAAAAATACGGGATAGTTATCACCGGATACATTGCAAAAAAATACGGGAGTTATTACCGGACACATTGCAAAAAAAAATCGATGAATATGATTCGATATTTCGACACTGACTAGTGGTCAAACGGACAACGAGATTGATGATCGGATATCCGTCCCTCGGCGGTGAACCTTCGTCCACAGACTGTACGAGCATATACCTTCAGGTGAAGTACAGTAATTTGCTGAACGGCTTGTCGCGTGGACATTTATATAGTTATAAATATCGAAAAATATATATTAAAAGGATTAATGAAATGAAATTCAAAATAGATTTATATGTGTATTCCGAAAACACAATAAATGAAGTAATGAGGAAACAACTACGGTAAATTAAATAAAATTAAAAGATAATAATGATTGATAAACAATCATTACAAGCTTTTTTTAGTCGAGTCATATATAGATTTACTTTTGACTACACAAAATGTTTAACGTCATGTTCGTGATCACCCTAATTTATAATTTGCTTATTAGGAAATTTGAAAAAAAAACCCCACATACAGACCGAATTACAGATTTATTAATACATATGAAAACTCACCGCTTGTCTCTCTGATGTTCAGTCGCGTCGTAATACACAGATGCATCTTCATGATTCAGCCTAATCGGTTCTCCTCCGCTGACCACCGAGTGAATTTTCACTATCGTAAATCAATTCCATTAGAACACACCAATGAGAAATACCACTGCTATTGTATTACTAGCTGTGCCCTACGGTTTCACTCGTGTTCAATTTGTTCGAGCATCGTGCCTATGCCAAAGTACCCGTTTGGCCTATCGTTGATCTCACTTCCCGTATTACCCTACAGCTTTATCGCTTGAAGTTCACGGTTACTGCTCCGCGCCTTAGCGCCGTAGCGTAAAGTAATATAGTCTATAACCTTTCTCTATAAATATACTACAAAATACAAAGACTAATAAAGCGGAAGAGTGTGTTTGTTCGTTTGTTTAAGCACGCTAATCTTTAAAACTGCCAGTCGAATTCTTTCTGTATATGATAACCAGATTCACGAAGAATAGTATAGGTTATCTAACATTAAGCTAGACCTCTCAGCTAGTCGTAAATATTGATTTTTGAAGTGAAACTTCTTATGCGACTTCCAAGCGTTAAACGTTAAATGTTAAACGTTTAACGCACATTATCGGTCTCTCCTCTTTGTGTGAGCCAGAGCGAGAGAGCAATATATTATCGGTCTCTCCTCTTCGTGTGAGCCAGAGCGAGAGAGTAAATGTCGGTGTGTATGTATATTGCACACTGTTTAAATAAAATAGAAAATGTCTTTTAAAATGAAGTTTCACTTCTATCGTGTGTCAATCGCACACACACCTTTTTTTTTTGTTAAGTAAGTCAGAAGAAAATGCGCACCCTAACTGCTTTATCCGCGTGCGCTGACGTAATGGTTAGTGACACGTAAATACAATGCTCTACAAAAATATTGCCCCTTAGTACATCTAAAAAAAAACCGCGGTACCATATGCCCATCTCTTATAAATAAACCACAATAACGTATTTTGTGACAGTTTTATTGAAAATTGAATAGTGATTTATGATCATTATTATTAAGCATGACATATTAATCCTTACGAACGAAAGTAGTTACTTCATCATTAAGACAATTTTATGTAGATAAACTTTGTCATTTATAGCATGTTATTTGGACGCATAGTTTGGGAGATAATGTAAAATTAAAATAATTCAACACTCGGCTCGGGCCTATGGCTATAGGTGTAGTGGTGCGAACGAGCCGTGTGACTTGTGACGCATAACCCTGTCCGCCCGATAAAAACATTGTTTATACTGAAGTATTATAAATCATCAATCAGCGCTTTCTTTTAAATTATACGCGGATGTAACCGCGGGGCATAGCTAGTGTATTATAACGTAAACCAATAAATAAAATTACGATAACTAATAGGTAAACGAAATGCATGCCTTTTTAGGTTGTATAGTGCATGACGTACGTACAATTTACGTTCTATTGATATGTTATGCAATCTTTTTTTTATTATAAACACAGTATTAGAACACATGTTCACGGCTCGAAGGACCGTTACGTACCCGAGTGGGCGGGCGACGCGGGGTCAGGCGGCCGAACTCGTATCTCCAGCCTGCTGGAGACGGTCGCGCCCTCGCCTTCGACGGGTTTCGTGGGCTTGGGCGCGCCCACCGGTGGGCTGTTGCTCGACGAACTCGATATACTCTATACAATAACATGAACTAATTATTGTTGTACAAGATGACGTCTGTCAGCAAATAGATCACTAAAGTAATATGTTAGAGGAACCATCTATTAATAATTTGTTTATTTAACATGACGTTATGTTTGAAGAACTTTTTACAGTATGGCAAAGGTGAACTAGTTTCTTTGGAAATTTCTGTCTACTTCTGGCAGTCCGACTGGTGAAATACCTCTACCCTACAGAACATCGCAGTCAAAATAATTTCGTGTTGTGTTCCTGCGGTAAGTAGGGTTTCCAGGGCTCTTTGGGGTAAGGCAAAGGCATCTAGAGGATACGGTAGCGGTAAGCTTGTTGGTCACTTAAGTATTATAACTGACCGGCAGACTGTGCGCTCGTGGAGGCGGAGTCCTCGCCGCTGAGAGGTCGTGGGACGAGGAGGGGTGGTGGCGCGCGGCGACGCCCCGCATCACGTCGACCCGGTACCGGACGGCGCCGCCGCTCCCCTCGAACGAAGCCTGCTGCATGAGCGGAGCGCGCAGGGACCTCACGTGAGATCCTGGACAAACGGTATAGTCTTCAAACGTAATGACTTTCGGTACATCATGAATTCTATATTAATAAAATTGTAGTTCCGTCTGTGGGGGTGTTTGTTATACCTCGACATTAATATGTCAGTTATATAAATAAATACTAGGCAATATCAGTCACTAACATATTCCGATAATATACAAAGATTAACAGTTAAAATAATGTAATGGCGGAGAGTCAACTACGGTGCGCTAGAGGTGGACGTCTCGCTCTGAACGTAGGCGCACGTCACATCGCTCGGTGCCGTGAGCCGCGGTGGTGGCATGTGACGTCACATATTGTACCGCGGTATAAACTTCAGTAGCGGAGCGGATAGTACACCACACGTCTGTGCGAGTCTTTTATAAAGGACACTGATCAAGAATGTGATATTAAAATATATTTTCTTGTCTTTCTGTTTGTATATGCAAATTTAACACCAAGCTTGGCCTATTTTTGTAATATTTTGTACACAGGAAACATATATTAGTCCATGCTTAATAAGTCACTAATACGAGAGTTCGAATCCCTGTAATGAGGCTGAGCTTTCGGTGAAGGAAAACATCGTGATGAAACCATAGCATGGCGGTGCCTGGCTAGCCACCACCCTTAAGTTGATAATCTGTAGCCAAGCACCTATAAGTATGTTCCTACTCTTGAGATTCACTTCTTTTAGTAGGCTTAATGTGTCATCATTTTTGGCCACATCGTCACTTAACAACATTGAGATTGAGGCCATAACGCTAAACTTGTAAACGATAAAAAATACTATTATCAAACAATTTTCATGAAATTTGTACATCTCACTGCTCAATTTAAATAGAATCTACTAAAAATTGTTAATTTATGAGTTACCCGTGAATAATCAATATTATGGGTTACCCGTGAAAAATCAATATATTAGTTACCCGTGAAAAAATCAATATTATGAGTTACCCTTGAAAAATCAATATTATGAGTTATCCATGAATAATCAATATTATGAGTTACCCGTGAAAAATCAATATTATGAGTTACCCGTGAAAAATCAATATTATGAGTTACCCGTGAAAAATCAATATTATGAGTTACCCGTCAAAAATCAATATTATGAGCTACCCGTGAATAATCAATATTATGGAGTTACCCGTGAATAATCAATATTATGAGTTACCCATAAATAATCAATATTACGAGTATGATTTACTCGTAAAAGAATAACGCAATTTGTAACAATGTGATCTATAAATAGTGTGTTATGGACTAGTAAATTGTGTGTGTGTAAATTGTATACTGCATTCATAAATATAAATAAAATCTTTCTCTATAATACACGGTAAATTTTTCACTATCTCACATAATTTTTGCCGAGATCTAATTCTGTCATGTTGTGGTTTTAATTTTAATTCTTAAACTTATGTTATTTTGCCATATCTTATATAATATTGGTGGCATTTTGCGTGATATAGTTTGGTTATTGTGCACGAGTAAAATGGCGAAGTATTTTAACTTTGCCCTCCCAATAAATCTTGGATAATTTTATATATGTTCGAAAAAATTTGATACTTTTTAACTTGTGAATGACGGGCACAACTTTAATACTATATGTAAATATAAAATAACCATTCCATCATTTATACTTTGTAAGACAAATAAATGTTTTTTAGGTAATTGTGTTTCTTACTAAGCACATTACTGATTTGTCGTATACGTATGTATAAGTTCAAGAATCATGTTAAGCAAGTTTGATTAAACACGTGAAGGACGGTGATATCTGGAAGGGATTCTCTCTCTGTACAGCCATTAAAAATGGTAATAATGTTACAGAATAAAATATAGTAAGAACAATTAAAAAAAATATAATCGATAAACCTTATCGAGTTTCATACTGATTCTTCTCGATGACTCGAATGTTTTCGAACAGATAATAGTGCAAGTTTTACATAAAAATAAAACTTGTATTATTGAGCATTGACGATGCACAGCATCTGTGAGAGGGCGTTGTATACTTCCGCTTGTTTTCCACCAATCACAGCGCTTTAAACTGATGACCTTGTGCTCTGCAGCGCCATCTACTGAGTTTAAGTCACAGGAGGCCGGTGGGGGCATTTAATCAGTCATAGCAGTCTCTCATCAGGAGCTTTGAAATGGATGCTGTGCATCGTCAATGCTCAATAATACAAGTTTTATTTTTATGTAAAACTTGCACTATTATCGGCATGTGACGATGCACAGCATCTGTGAGAGACGTGTTTATAACTCCTGGTGACGCGATAACGACGCTATGTGAAGTGGATGTAATTAGTATTATTAAGCTGTAATGACACAGAAGTAATTTGAACTAGTCACACGATGACACTAGTAAAATAATTCTATTATAGTAAATATTATTGGTAATAAATCCAATACTTAAATTTATCATCGTAATAATAAGTTATACGAGATAAAAATAACCAAGTACTTTTTAAATTATTGAATTTTTCATAAGAGTTGTATTTTTGTTATACCAGCAACTATGGCTAAGAATATGAAATCCCGATACCATTTTAAAAAAGACAACCGATTCCAAAGTACTCAGTTAACTCAATCTCAACCCAGTTTTTATCCAGATACCAACAAGAGTTCACTAAGCAGCTTGTGTCTTAGCTTTCATAGTAATAAAAGACTAACTATTACACTCGGCCAAGTTTGTGTGGCCATGATACCAGTTTCCACTGGCAGGATTCCGGAGAATATGAATATTATTTATTCTAAGATATTGAAACTCCATAGCCTCTGTAAGCCTGCGTCAGCTTTACATAGAGATGGGAATCAAAATGACAAGCATCGTTGTAGAGGTTTTAGAACGCCTCCAATAAAACTAGGCAGTGTAGTCGTCGGCCTGACGCCAAGAGCAGAATGCAAGCCTACATGACGCCTTATGTCCTTCGCGGTGGATTATCCTAAAACAACCTCTGACAACCATGGCACTTGGACACCAAATTGACAATTTCTCTGCTCTAAATTACGAAGGGAAATTGCTTTTACACTTGTTTAACTAAGAAAAATTTGAATTAAAGCTTTTGCTATTACGACTCTCCCGCGAGTACATAATGTTAAGCAAAAAATTTGAATTAAAGCTTTTGCCATTACGACTCTCCCGCGAGTATATAATGTTTTAAGCAATAAAATAGATTGGTAAGATAATGTATCTTCTAAGAATTATAATGTTAAGGAATCTAAAATTCGATTCCACAGCTTGACCTAACTCATCAACCCCATGAGGCTTTGTATGTTTTTAATATTCTATAACTTAAGTTTAAACGTTATTTGCGGGTTTGATCGGTTTGTAATGCCTTCACTCCGAGTAATAAGCCGACATCCTGGATGGGCTGTGTGACGTCGACTATCCTTCTAACGTAATTTCTTCATAACTATTTGTATGGAAGCGAACGAATGTTTTCCGAGAATCCAAATAAAGAAATTTTGTCCTCGGCGCTAGCTACTCAGCTGCTTGCTTTCCTCGTGAGAATCTATCCGTGATGAGATGGTAGATATCAAAGAGATCATGTCAAGATGCTTGGGATTAGTGACAATGTCCGCCTTCTTTGCGAATATATAATACGGATTATTCCATTTGGGATTAGTGACGATGTCTGCCTTCTTTGCGAATATATAATACAGATTATTCCATTGACTGCCTAGAAAATCTGTCTCTGTCAAGGGTAGACTTTTCAGGCCCAATTATCTGCTGACCTGGATTCAATACTGACTTCACGTGAATGACAGTACATCTCAATATATACCAATATATACATTCACTCACTCCTTTACTTTGCATCTGGGCTTGAAATAACGAACATCACCAGTTAGATGAAAGTCGTCCTGAACTCATGTACTCCACACCTGAGCTTGAAGTAACGAGTGTGACCAGATAGACGAAAATCGTCCAGAACAGTAGCACTACCTCAAAGTTCTTTGGAGTACAAAGCCAACGACGGGCCAGTCACCTTAGTAACACAAGGTGTGTTGAAAGTATGTATGAAATAAATTGAGCTAAACGATCCACTCTGTCCTCCGAGGGAATTGAGGGATCTGAAAGTGCCCGATTAGTGTTGTATATCTTTGACCTGGTTCAGCAGGGTCTTAATGAGCCAATGTTTTAGTCAAAAACATGTCATAAAGAAACTGTGCTTCGAGTTTCTGTCAGTCAGTAACCTCAAGAACATCATGTACTTAGAGTGTTCAGCAGGGTCCTAAAAAGCCAATGCTCTTGACAAAAATATGCTCGTAAAATGACTGGGCTCCGAGTTGCTGCCAGTCGTCAACATCAGACTGGGCTCCGGGTTTCTGCCCGTCGTCGACATCATCGTTCACATTATCGTTCTTGGATTCTTATCTTTGGATTCTTATCTTTTGTGACATATCAGAGTCTGAGCAGTCTGCCGCTTTCCCCAATACGCTTTCGGAATGACTGTCGTAAAATTTGAAGCTATTGACGATTATTAATTGGATGATGTTTCATTAAGCTGACACTTGGTTGAACTTGGAGGGTGAATGGCAGACACATTCACAAGATAATCTTGAGAAGGGCCTACGGAGCCTACAGCGTCTGCCACTGTCCAGGATACGCTCGGGGACAGCCCTCGTAAGTTTTGTACTGAAGCCACTGCTTAATTCAATTGTCTCTGTCACTTAAGGTTGACTATAGAGGGTAAATAAACGCATTCTCGTAATAATCTCGAGAAAGGCCTATGGAGCCTACAGCGTCTGCCACTGTCCAGGATACTCTCGGGGACAGCCCTCGTGAAAATTTGAAACCGCTGATGGTAATTGATCAGACTGTTTCACAAGGCCAAACTTGAGGGCGAATGCAGACATACCCGTGAAAATTAGAAGGGCTTATGAGGCCTGCAGCTCTGCCACTGTTCCCGATACGCTCGGGTACAGTCCTCGTAAAATTCGGGTTGAAGCTGCTGATAAAGACCCATTTTAATTAGACTGTGTTTTAGAATGAGACGAGAAGCTTGGGCTTAGGGGGTGAATGGCAGGCGCATTCGCGTGATACGAGAGGGCCTGCAGGGTCTGCCACTGTCACCAATACTGCTCGCCCTCCCTTCTCTTCGCCAAGAAGAAAATACTGGCTTATAAACTTTGTTTGAGAATACATTTTTCAGTTTCAAACCACTGGATCCAACTATCTATTCCACCAGTATCAAGAGTGTAAGCTTCATACAAAAGAGTGAAAGCTTCATACAATTTTCCCTTCGAACAAACATTTTATTTCATTGTGGCCCGATCCCCGTGGCACTGCCATGCCGGGACGATCCGTGACATGAAGTGGAGTAAGCCCCAAACATCTAGTCAGTTTGCAAAAATGTTAGTATAATATTCTGATGCCGCGACACAAGAACTTCAGATCGGAATCTAGAGCAGTAAAGCAATACTGTAAAGTAAAAGTAAAGCAATAGCGGCTCTTTGTCGAAGATAAAATTAAAACTTGCGCGGATTTTACGCAAATCCTCACACAAATCAATCAGGATACGCTCCTTGCGGTTTTAAAGGTGTTGTGACCGTATGTTACATATCGCGTTCATAATTCCGTACATAAATTTTACGCAAATCTTCACACAAATCGATCAGGATACGCTCCTTGCGGTTTTAAAGGTGTTGTGACCGTATGTTACATATCGTGTGCATAATTCCGTACATAAAATAAATATGGGGTTTTTCTTCATATGCACACGCGACCATTTCATTCCAGTTAAGCATAACTTGTACGACGTTTAAAAACTAATATACACATATGCAAATATGGATGAAAGATTTCAGTACTAAATAAAATAAATATGGGTTAAATCCCCATATTTACATGACCACTTATTTAATGACACATGACCAAACTAAACAGCGCTTGTACTATGGTTACTTGTATGTAAGTATGGTTGTTTGTACTGTGGTTAGTACTATGGTAATAACGGCTGATATACACATATGAGTGCATGATTTCATTACTAAAAGTATGGGCGTGTGTCCCCACATTTATAAACGACCACTTTAATTCTAAACTAAGTAAAGCTTTGGATGTACACATATATATTATATGGTATTTAACACCCAGACAACTAATAATTATGTTCAAATGTAAAGGTCATATGCGGGGATCGAACCCGCGACCTCTCGGCTCAATAGTAACGCTTACTAACACTGCGCCATGAGAGGTCTGCGACTACTACGTGAAATTTCGAATAAGGTGAGAAATCTCAAATATACTCTTACCATAATAATACTGTTTTGGCGAAAACATCGTACCAGAAGAAACATTACAGGTTAAAAGTTATTAAAAAATTTACTCCAGGTCTACGAAACCGAGTATTATTTTCAGTATCGGATACTGAATGTATATCCAAGATGGACCCGATACGCAATCATTCCAAACGCTTTGAGCGTTCAGGATCAACCAGAGGTATTCTAATGGCTTTTAATATACACATGAATTAAAAGACGCGATTGTAAAGGAAAGGTCTCAATAGTAACTGCAGTAAGCCGCTTTTAACCCGGTGCCAGATGGCACGCGTATTGGAGACCCTCCGATTTTAAAGCGCATAAATTATTACACATTGTTTTTGTAATAAAATATCCTCGCCCCGTAATGAGGGTAAGTAAACTAGTAAATGAAACTAGACTCACCGCGTCTTCTCCATGTGTAAGTAAACTAGTGATTGAAACTAGACTCACCGCATCTTCTCCATGTTACCTCGCTATCCGAAAAATTTAGGAACAACGATGACGAGAGTTAAGATATACTTGACGAGCCCCGGCCGTCGCCTGTCGGGCGCGACAGTGCTAAACCGGTGTTAAAACGCTGCGTGCGCACTAACATTCATATCGCTTGTACTAAACACTCGTCACTTGCACTATTTTATTTAACTTTTTTTTTTTTTTTTTTAAACGAACAACAAAAAAATATAACTCAAATTCACACAAAAAAACCCAAGTGGTTTTTAAACTTCGGCGAATATAGGACCACGTAGGTCTGTAGACGTGTTGCTCGTTCGGGAAGTAACGACGCTATGACTGATTAAATGCCCCCACCGGCCTCCTGTGACTTAAACTCAGTAGATGGCGCTGCAGAGCACAAGGTCATCAGTTTAAAGCGCTGTGATTGGTGGAAAACAAGCGGAAGTATACAACGCCCTCTCACAGATGCTGTGCATCGTCACATGCCGATAATAGTATGTTGTCATTCATAAGTGCCTTCTTAGAGTATAAATTAAGTAAAACATTTTTGATCTTGATTATAAATAATAACTGGAAACATGCAATAGAAGTTACCACTAAACTCCCTGAAAAGTTTTCAACAAAGGAATCGCCATGATCTTAGCATTTTGTTTGAAGACTAGAAGAAGATGAATAAATGAAGAGTTGAAAATTTAAAGGGTCTATGTGCCAAACCTAATAATATCTAACTGAAAATGCCTATCGCTATTCCTTTCTATGGATACAGAGGTAATGTGGACACATGGTCTAAGTGCGTGTGGAAAATTGGAAATTAGACGCTCTAGATTTCAAACCCTTAAATTAGAAAAATATTAAATTACGTGACGTTTGCAGAACTGTCGATGAACTGAGTTGGCATTGAATAAAAAGGTTCTCACCTATAGCCGGCAAGGACCAGCACCTGGGCAGTGTGGGCTGCAGGTTGGGATAAGCCTCGATACCAGGGATATGAAGGCAGGTGGAGCCGGGCGGGGCTCGGCGGCGGGGCGCGGGGGCCGAGCGCCTGTTCGGGTCGCTCAGCTGCCGGGCCGGGGGCGGACTCCGGGGCTGGACCACCAGCTCCGCCTGCTGCTGGGGAAACAACTGTCCACTCGTTTTTACAAATGTTTGAACAGTTGTCAGATTTGTATGGTGGTAGGGCATTTTCTAATGCTACCATCCTAGAGAAAAAATCTGTAGCCAAGCACCGATAGGTGTGTTTTGGCAGCTGCACTTGGGAGTCAGTTCCCTCTCTATCATCTTGACCACTTAAAATCAACGCTAAGTTATACATATTATCTAAAGTAAGAAACTGAGTGGTGACTTATTCACTGACTGACTGATCGATCAATGCACAGCTACAGCAAAACTACTGGAGCTGGGACCGTGAAAATTGGCATGCGGGTTCCATTTACACTGTAGGTGAGCACTAAGAAAGGATGTTTGTAAATTCCACCCCTAAGATGGGATGGTGGAAAAAGGCGAAGAAAGGAATATTATACATATAAGTGACCTATTGTCACGTAAAACTGCTGACTTCGACCCATCGATATATTACATAAGTGATATACTTATATCACGTAAAATTACTAACCTCAATTCATCGGTATATTATCTAAGTGAGTTATTATAGCAGATTCTCAACATTTATATATTATTAAACGGGAGACCTATTCTCAAGTAAACCTGTTTGATAATCTCGCATCAATACATCAAAACCGTTTCTTGATTCATAAAGTAGTGATATGATTTTATCACCTGTAACTGTTGCTGAGGTTGCAGCGGCTGTTGGTTCTGTACCGGCGGCTGTTGCTGAGCCAGCTGCTGGTGGGGCTGGAGAGGCACCTGGTGCACGGTGTGCTGGGTCTGGTGCGTTGTCGAGTGCGTGTTGTGGAGTTGCGTGCGCGCGCCGTGCGAGCAGCTCGACACGGCGCTCTGTGCGCGCGGGCAACGATGTTCCGGTGACTGTTGCGATCAAATAAAAATACCATATTTTGGGTAAGAAAGCTTTCTCTGACTCGAAACGAACGAAAAATTAGATACTTTTGTAGAGAGAAAAAGTAAAATGTTATAAAAAGAGTGAGATAGATGTATGCGTAGACAAGTGTACGCACGCGCGAAATAAAGCAACCAAGACAAGTAAAGTACTAGAAAGTGACAAGTCGTGTTATTAGTTAATTATTAAATTTATATAGACGGTGGAGATGCTAAATTGACTTTGTCTAGTATGTCGATCCACACGTTGTACGAATAGTATTGGGCCAACGTGTAGAGCCGGCCTTAGTCAATCGCTTTTATAGTTTAAACAGTCGATATACTAAACAGTTTTTTTAATAGTATGTATATTTTGATTGGCAAAGAAATTTCACTTCTGTCACATATACTAAGTTACAAGCGTTCGTTATTGTTAGAGATCTCTCACTAATGAGGACTCTATTGGGACACCTCATGAGTCAATGTTATTGCCGACCACATCCTTCAGACTGGAACACAGCAACGCGTGTATTTGTACTTTATGACGACAATTAGCTGACTTTTTTTTTTAAATCGTTAATTGTTTTAACGATATGGCCACGATCTCACCTGGTCTTAAGTGACACAAGCCTTGTGGAAGACTGGCTCTCAATTGCAGTTGCTGGAACACTCCTATTTATGCTTGGCGACAGATTTTCAACTTGAGAGTGGTATAGCTAGCCAGGTGGGTATTAGAAAATGCCCTGCCACCATGCTATGGTTTCATCACGATGTTTTCCTTCACCGAAAGCTCAGGCTCATTGCAGAGATTCGAACTCACGTCCATCGATGCAATGTCATTAAACAATGTCATTAAACCAGTGATTCATTCATCCATCATTGATTCAAATGCGCATATTTCGCAAATTATCAATATAGAAAGTAAACAGTCGAACTAACAGCTGTCATGTTCGTTAAGCAGATAGTTAATAGATGACACCTCTTACATCTTAGACAACTATATTTTCAATAGGAATCCAATCAACAGATAGAGTATCTATCTATGATATGCTTTTTAAAATAAGCTTTTTATCGAATTTTAATGGAATGATTAGAAACTATTTGTTTTATTTTAACTATCGTAATAAATTTTTATCAACAGAAGGAAACGTAAACTATATAATCATGTTTAAATAATTAATTTTAATGAAGAATGAACGAAGATATAGCGTTGCCACAAAGAACACCTTCTTGAAATAATATACATAGATAGATGCAGCCACAGACAAACCTTGTACGGAAACTCTACTATCTCCGAATCTATTTCATGACTGTATGGCGCTAAAGATTCTTATATCATCGCCTAACTACCAAACATTCTCAAGTGAATAATATATTGTACACTGTACATTGGTATAGCAGAGATAAGAGAAGACGAAACATCGATGTACTGACCTGTAACTGCTCCTGTTTCCACTCGTTGTCTGTGGTTTCCTCCGAGTCGTCGAACTGCGACTTCCAAAGGGAAACCAACGTCAGAGCCCCACCTTTGGTCACCTGAAAACAGAATACATTGTCGATAGATATTTCATAGACTGTTTAGAGCTCAAAAGTTTTTAATATGAAACTTTAATTCTATCGCCCCCAGAATTTCTTTGTTCATCTATCGCGTCTCGCATTATATTACATTGTCGCAAATACTACAGAAAATATATATTTATTGCGCCAAATTTGATATGAATCAAGTAGCCTATTGCCGATATATTGCTATAATATTTATGTGTATAGATAAAAAAAAAACTCACCTGTTGTAAAGCGGATACGTTCTCATCGTCCATGACCGCGAACTGGGTATAGCTCTGGTCAGCTCGCGGTCTGCCAGTGCGACGGACCCCTGGACGGAATACTCATATAAACAATCAAAGACAAAGTGACTGTACAGTAAGGTACATTTCAAAAGCATCGACGACTATACACAATCATAAGAAGGAGGGAACACGTTGGTTGGGAGACCATTACACATCCGTACGGTAAGACAAGGAATTAGCAAACTTCTTTGTTCGTGCCGTGATGGCCGTTACCGTGTAACTACGGCTCCATAGACCAGTCCACGTGGTCCTGTGATGGATTGGACCAGACCAAACAACTCATCAGAACATTCATCATAATACAGAATATAGAACACGCTTAGCGACACAATGAGCGGTTCTAAATTTTTATTGACGTTTGTAACATTCACAATCCGGACTGTAACCTGTCCAAGGTATCGAGAAGGATCCTAGTCAGGGCCGAGCCGTGCCGGGGGTACAATAAATAAAGGAAATTCGACCATTTGAATATGGATTGCAAACTGGTATTACTAAAGCTTATATTGTTGTGTATTGCATATTTGAAATTAAAAAGCTATTATTACATTGTTAGTAGTGTATCGAGGGAATGCCGAATTTTACAATAAACACTCTAGTTATGTGCACTTGAGAACGGCTCGAATTCTTTTTTGATTTATTATTTCGTTAAGGTCCTTGTCAAGAAAAAATCGGGATAAATGCTCTGAGGTCGAATTATTTACTATTAGATACGACAGAACAACGTCTACACAAGTATATATATATATATATACTAGCTGTGGACGCTACTCCGCTCGCGTCGACTACAGAATTTACTTATCAACTTAACTTATTGCGGGTAATTCTTAGAATATAGACATATGCTAAAGATGATTTTTTTGTAGGTCTTTTAAGATCTACAATTATGTAGAATATTATTTGATAAATCTCTTATGGTTTACTCAGCGTAATTTACCGAATTGATTACTTTTTCCGAATTGATTCACCATTATCGTCAGTCCTTATTTCGTGTGTTACTTTATCTTACAAAATATATACGATATCGGCCAGATAATAATAGGATACGTGGTTTTAGCGTGAAAAGAACATAACCGGACAGACAGAGACGTTAAGTTTATAATATGTATAGATACAGAAGTATATTTCATTGGTATGTATTTATTTTGTACTAACTGTGCCCACGGCTCCGCTCGCGTGAACTACTAAAAAGGCTTATTAATTCATTTGCGCAGAACTCTAATATTTTTTCTAAAATAAAAGTACTCCTTATAACATCAGCTATCTGTCCGTGAAAGTCCCGTCAAAATCGGTTCAACCGTTTCGGAGATTACCCGGAACAAACAAAAAGACAAAAAAATTTAAAATTGTTTTTTTATTGTTTTATTTAGAGTGTATACTTTCATATGTAGTATACGTAACTGTATATGTAACTTTCATTTAGTAAAAACTTGTTATTTTGGGTTTACAGACATTTCAATTTTATTTTATGTGTAGATACTATTTATGTATCTATACTTTTTTTCCTATGTATATAAGTACTTATACTTTTGTGTTACAAGCCGACCGCTGTAAGCGCGACCCTCCTGTTGGTTTGCGGGACGCGGGGCGGTGGGTGTGCACGGATATACACGGTGTTGAGATGATACACTATATCTTAAGATCAATAGTTTATGCATGTTATTGCAACTGGGACAAATATATAATGATAAATAATATATTTAATAGACATAATATTGTTGTCTTTATCAAAATGCTAATGAAAAACTATCATATAGAAAAAACTTCTATGAATTTAACAGTAAATATTGACAATATATTTAAATAAAATCGTTTTAAAGTATTCCTTTTCATTTGCGTATAGTTTTTTAAATAATCCCATGTGTAGTATTCACAAAAATAAAACAGCGTAAGTTAAACGTCTATTGCCGCCGGTGGCCGGCAACGGACTAGCTTATTGGTCGGTTTTGTTCCCCTCCCGCGTCCCGCAGACCATTAGGAGGGTCGCGCTCACGGCGTCAAGTTATAGGTCATTATTGTTTATTTTTAACAGATTCTTCTATTTGCACCACCTACAACGGTACTTTTTTTCTCTTCCAATGCCGCTGGTCTACACGTTTAAAATTCCTTACGGCATAAAGCTCATCAGTGCACGAGATAAAGTATGATAAAGCGAATGCTTAATGCGGCAACCGGAATAAATCTAAAATTGAACAATGAAATATCCGCGAAAAGTGTGTTCTGTGGACATATTTAGTTTTCGTGTAGTCACTCACCTCGTTTGAAATGCGTGTCCGAATGTACGCTGTCCACATCGGCAACTATCCTCGGGCTTACAGCTTCACCTGGCATTATAAAAGATTTCCTTGACACATCTCTCATCATACGCTGAGGACACGTTACGATATGATAATTTTATACTACGAGAAATTAAATCTTAAGTTCTCGAGGTATAAAATTATAACACGAAATAATGGATATAACAATATATAAACATTTTAAAGGACACTTTGACATCTCTCTTGTCACCATATTCGTAGTGATGTGTTCAGGGGTGGGAGGTGTACCACGTTACCTGGTGTAGCGGGCGAAGCCTGCGCAGCCAGATCCTGCACGCAGGTCGGCGGAGCCGTCACCACACGCAGACGGGCGAGGGTCGGACCACCGCCTGGAAAATTCAAACAGACTGTTTACATCAAGCCTAACGTTTTGGCGAAAACTTTTTTTTAATTATTATTATTAAGTCAAAAAAAAAACACCTTTTTTTAGTTTTTACGCTCATTAATGATGTATTATCAAATACAGCCCATGTTACGTAAATTAGATGGGGAGCAATACCGAGTGTTAAAAAGTAAAGTAATGTTGCCCCTCCGCGGAAAATATTCGCGTATCTTATATTGAAAGCGTGTATATACATCGACACAACTCACTTCTATACGAAACTAATAATATATGTAATATATTAATAATTTAACTTTGCCTATTGTATATATTCCAAGACAGTCGTTCCAGGCACGCGTCGGAGCTGACACGCACTGTTTTTAACATACGAGTATGCTTTTTTTCTGCTATGAAAATTTTATAACTCGAGGCATTGTCGTATTTTAAGAGAAATTCTTTTTAAAAGTATGAATTTAGGTGAAGGTGGACTTACCGGGAGCCGGGACCCTGGGTTTGCAGGGCGGCACGCTCTGTCTCTCAGGCCTGGTGGCGGTGGGACCGGTAACCGCTGAGTTACTGGTCTCCTGTAACAACCGAACCGTTCATCAAAATATATTGACTTAGGCTCCATTCACACGATCGTTTTTTCAACGTAAAATAAACACAAAAACGTTCTAATAGAAAAAAAAAGAGAGCCGTATATCTGTTCAGATGCAGACGCCTTTTTAAAGCAACGTTTTATTTGTTCTTCTCAAAACCGCACGTAGCTGTGTCCTTTATATTTACAGATGTTGAAAACCAAAAAATCTTTAGAATATAGCTATTTATGACCAATGTAAAATAGGACCGCGGTCCTGACTGAGACCAGTCAGTAATAATAGGTTACGAACTCCTATTTTAAGATGGGATGATTTGATTCCCAGTGCGTGTCGCCAAAAACACACTGTTTGAGACTGGAACACAGCAAAGCGAGCAAGGGTCTTTTATGCTCATAGGACCACGGTTTTAAGGTAATTGAAATGACTGAGGCACCAGTACGTATCGCTAACCATCCCTTCACAACCGAAGCATTGCTGAATTGCAGCAGTAATAGGTGCAGTGGTAGCGCTTCCGGAGTTAAACCTTGCATTGTAAAACCATGTAGTATTCAGGCCTATATATTTATGGGTAACCGACATGTCCAAGGTTACGAAAAGAAGTGAATAAAGGATACCTTGGCGTGTCTATCAGGCGAGGGTGCTGGTGTAGTCCTCACTTCTGCATCTTTCTCCGTCGTGGGCTTGTCCGTAGCTGACTGTAAATTTTGCATAAAACAAATATTCTGAACATCTCTTGGGCAGACCTGGGCAATTAAATAACGGTCATAACCTTCTTTATTCTTTAAAGGTAAGTGACGATGTAGCCAAGAATGATGACATGCTAGACACAGCAGCGCTGTTACGGACAGGCCGTCCATCGACTTGAGTTCGAATCTACAATGAGCCTGAGTTTTTTGTCGAAGGATAATACTGTGATAAAACCATAGCATGGTGGTAGGGCATTTTCTACCACCTTTAACTTGAAAATCTGTCGCCAGGCAGCTATAGGTGTGTCCTGGGAGCTGCACTCGAGAGCCAGGTCCTCCTGGTCCTGTACGCTTAGCCACATTGTCACTTGGACAATGGACATAGGCCAGAAGGTATAAAGATACTCACGTATCCGTTGAGGTGGTGCGCGTTAGAGAGCGCGTGCCGCGGCGACGTCGGCTGCGTCCGCTTCTCGACGGCCGCCTTCTCCTTCTGGAGGTTCGTCTGCGTGTCCGTCGCGACCGCTGCCGTCATCTCTGTCTCGAGGCGTCTACGAGTCTGTATTTAAAAAAAAAAGTATGTGTGCGATTCACACGATAGAAGTGAAACTTTATTTTAAAAGATATTTTATTTAAACAGTGTGCAATATACATACACATCGACATTTACTCTCTCGCTCTGGCTCACACAAAGAGGAGAGCGATAATATACTGCTCTCTCGCTCTGGCTCACACAAAGAGGAGAGACCGATAATATATTGCTATCTCGCTCTGGCTCACACAAAGAGGAGAGACCGATAATATATTGCTCTCTCGTTCTGGCTCACACAAAGAGGAGAGACCGATAATATATTGCTCTCTCGCTCTGGCTCACACAAAGAGGAGAGACCGATAATATATTGCTATCTCGCTCTGGCTCAGACAAAGAGGAGAGACCGATAATATATTGCTCTCTCGCTCTGGCTCACATAAAGAGAAGAGACCGATAATGTGCGTTAAACGTTTAACGTGTTGGAAGTCGCATTAGAAGTTTCACTTCAAAAGGTATTTTGTTTCATATTAAATACTAGCTATAGACGCAGCTCCGCTCGCGTCGACTACCGAATGCTGGCAGTCGAGCGCACGCGCGAATTGTACTCAAAAATGCTTATTGTGTGTGATCTTTAGAAGATAGATGTATGCTATCGCTGACTTTTTTGTAGCTCTTATTAAGTTCTATAATTATGTAGATATTAATTTGATATACACCTATGGTTTACTCAGCGTAAGCCATTTAACCACCACAAAAGCGTTATTTTCGATTTGATTCAACATTTTTATTACTGCTTATTTCGTGTGCTACTTTATGTAACAAAATATATACTATAATCTGGCCAGAAAACAAATCTATGTGTTAAAGGAAAAACCATGTAAATCGGATTTTAATTTCAGCGTGAAAAGAACATAAACGGACAGAGAGAAATCGAGTTTTATATTAACTACAAAATTATTGAACCGTTGTATGACTCGAGAGTTAACTAGTAGATGTGAACTACTTACATTATCAGGCTGCGTGTCGGTCTGCAGCGCGTGCTCCGGCGCGGGGTGCACCGCGGCTCGGGTGCGCGACACGGAGATGGCCTGGGGAAACAATTACATATACATACACAAATCCGATTTAATTATGTGTAAACATTTAACTGAATTTAATTAACCAACTAAAAAAAAAAAATGTAATAATAACTGACATCCTTCTCCCAGTCGTAAGGGTCGCTATCCCTGATCCCTCTCCGCTTGCAGCACCGCTCCAGGAGCGACGTGAGCATCGCGTAGTCCGGCGTGTCCGCGTACTCCAGCTGCTGGACGTGCTCCAGGAACTGCCTCAGCTCCGACGGCAGGTGCTTCAGGAGCAAACGGTGGTCGTACTTCTCCTTCATCAGTCCGACCTTCAGTTTTCAAATAGGAATAATAAGATTAATTTTATCCCAGCATAGCTGTGCCTCATCATATAAGTTTTATAACAAAACTACTTTTTTTGTTTTTTTCTATCGCAATATTTAAAGTTATATATCAAAATAAAAATTAATTTTTGAATTCAGTACCGAAAACGCGCCGATCGTTCTCGAATAAATCCGAGCGCGTGTGACGTCACAATGTTAATTTCTACCCATTGTAGCACACAGCTGTTACAGTACTTTGACACTTAATCGATGAAATTCCTTTAACATTATGACGTCACAAACCTGACGACCAATCGTGGCGCGTTCGTAGTCATGTGATTATTTTTAAAATATTAAAATTTTCAATCGTTCATTATTAATAAACAAAAATGTTTTAAGAATTTTTCCAATTGACTATTATCATAATTATGATGAAGCTATAAAATACATAAAAAAATCGATATTCTTGTTTTTTCGTGACGTGACGTGGTGTTCGTGACGTTCATAGTTACGACTTCGCTCCTTAGGGTCATAACATGACGATATATAGCATATAAATATATACCATAGGCTAAAGTACCATAGGTTATGGTAACCGCTTAACATCATTCCGGCCGTATGCCTGCTCACCACCTTTCTAGTATAAAAAAACACGTGATGACTCTTTTCGCTGTCATCGCTCACATGACTGGATGTTTGATACAGTACTAAAAAACAATCGATCGTTAATCGATACTTTTTTGGAACATCGATACTATCAGATTTTCAAACAATCTTATTGTTAAACACTATTAATGTCCACCTAGCTAGCTACCACCCTCGATTTGAGAATCCCCAAGCCCGGTGAAGCTGTAAAAGCCGTAAAGGCTCCAGGGCCCTTAAGGCTAACAGTATAGTCAGTCCGAAAAAGAAAAAAAAAAGATTTGATAATCAGTCGGTGAGCACCAACAGGTGTGTTCCAAGAGCTGCACTTGTGAAGACTCACCTGTTCTTTATCTTTGATCTTACGCCACGGCAGCTGCCCGTTGACGAACTCTACAAGCATGTAGAACAGTGACCACAGATCATCATGTCGACCCATCTCCTTGTTCTTGTGGGCGTTGATCGACGCGTAACGGACCGTTCCTATTAGATAACATTATTAGCATTATACCTTATTCACCATACGAAGGCTTGGATGACATATCCACAGAACGTACATTGTTATGTCGTGCAAATTATGACATAACCTAAAACATGCATTTCGACTAACAATAATTATCATTTAAAAAAAATATCATACTGATAAACGTTATAAAAACATTTTGCACAATAAATTCCTAAATAACTTCCTCAACGGACCGTTCCTATTAGATAACATTATTAGCATTATACCTTATTCACCATACGAAGGCTTGGATGACATATCCACAGAACGTACATTGTTATGTCGTGCAAATTATGACATAACCTAAAACATGCATTTCGACTAACAATAATTATCATTTAAAAAAATATCATACTGATAAACGTTATAAAAACATTTTGCACAATAAATTCCTAAATAACTTCCTCAACGGACCGTTCCTATTAGATAACATTATTAGCATTATACCTTATTCACCATACGAAGGCTTGGATGACATATCCACAGAACGTACATTGTTATGTCGTGCAAATTATGACATAACCTAAAACATGCATTTCGACTAACAATAATTATCATTTAAAAAAAATATCATACTGATAAACGTTATAAAAACATTTTGCACAATAAATTCCTAAATAACTTCCTCAACGGACCGTTCCTATTAGATAACATTATTAGCACTATACCTTATTCACCATACGAAGGCTTGGATGACATATCCACAGAACGTACATTGTTATGTCGTGGAAATTATGACATAACCTAAAACATGCATTTCGACTATCAATAATTATCATTTAAAAAAAATATCATACTGATAAACGTTATAAAAACATTTTGCACGATAAATTCCTAAATAACTTCCTCAACGGACCGTTCCTATTAGATAACATTATTAGCATTATACCTTATTCACCATACGAAGGCTTGGATGACATATCCACAGAACGTACATTGTTATGTCGTGGAAATTATGACATAACCTAAAACATGCATTTCGACTATCAATGACTATCATTTAAAAAAATATCATACTGATAAACGTTATAAAACATTTTGCACGATAAATTCCTAAATAACTTCCTCTATACAATGATTTTTGTGAATTTTCGTTATTTTTTGTTGCTACGTGCATCGTTACTTTCTATGTGACTTAGAATTAGAGTGGACGAAAATATTAAAACCAAAGAATCGAATTGATCAAACGCCGTTACACATTTAATTTATTAGATACTCTTTTAATTTCTAATAAACAAATATATTTACGTAATTTCTATATTTTTACTACAGCAACAAGCAACGAAGAATATAGACTGGAAGAATTAATCTTTATGTTTCGAGTCAGACATTAAATAATTCAAGTGTCCCAGATCGAGATTTCAATTGTTGTTATAGTTTATTTTTGTTATTTCATTTACACAGCTGACACACCATTCATCTCATTTAAATCATAAACGTTATATCGATTATATTTAGCTCTAAAAAAGAATCGATAATCGTAAAATCAACTTCCTATTTAAATTATACTACATCTCTAAAATATACATTTGACATGCAAGTCTTCTTACGATGAATCAATAAGTGTAAAGTGTTCTTTACTGAAACTATAGTCTAAAAATAGAACACGTCCCCTTTTAAACGATGTCGTAAAGTTTAAGGCCTTGTTAGTGAAGTCGACTTTTATTTTGGTATATAAGCGAGCTTTGTTTTGAGCCAGGACAGTTCTGTTTTAGACAATCAAGTGGAAACGAGAAGCAATAAAAAGGAGAAATCTACATGAGGACCACAGAGAGAGATACTGTAATACGACCAAACTATAGTTAGTTTGTTTGAATTTTTTTTTACCCACGACGCAAAATGGGGTATTATAAGTTTAACGTGTGTATCTGTGTCCGTCTGTAGCATTGTAGCTCCCAAATGGCTAAACCGATTTCGATCTAGTTTTGTTTGTTTGAAAGGTGGCTTGATCGAGATATTCTTAGCTATGATTCAAGAAAATGTATTCTGCTGTTTCAAGATTATCAGTTCTTTTTTAATTGATGAATGGATGTGAACATTTTTTACGGGTTTGATCGAGTCGAAATTTGGTATTCTTTTAATTCAATAATATTAGAAGAATATGGCAACATTAAGCTGATACTGTAGCGTCATCTGGAATGAGCAGGATACCTAACTCCTCACCAACATACCGCAGAGATATCGTGTATAGGCTCATTGGGATGGTCTCAAAGAATAGGTTACTTGTGTTCCTTAAATTTTCAATTTACCTTGTCTAATACCTTACTCGTCTTTGTTGTTCGTATAGTTGTCTTATGCTATCGCGTTCTTCTATCCCTCTCGGTTTAAAGCATACTTCTATATCTTCTGTCTCTTTCGGCATGTACTTATTTTCCGTGAGAAACTTTGCATTTTAGTTCTCTATCTAATTTCACCCTCATCATGGCACCTCCACTTTAGATAAGTTGACGTACCTCTGAAGCCTGCTGCAGCTCTTGGCGGTCTGACTTGCCCGTTGCTAGTTGTATACTGCCTAGCCAAGCCGAAGTCTAGCATGTAAACTTTCCGGCAGTTGGAAGGATGACGTCCTATGCTGAAGTTACTCTATAAAAAAAATTCATAAAAAAGGTTTTTATCTATGCAAAAGAAAATTAAATGTTGTCAACTAAAGCTTTGGTAAAAAATATATATATATATACAGTATAGACAATATTTTTATCGGGTGGCCAGGGTTATGCGTCACAATTCACTCGGCTCGTTCGCGCCACTACACCTATAGTCATAAACTCGAGCCGAGTGTTCAATTTATTTTAATTTTACATTATCTCCCAAACTATTCGTCCAAGTTCCATGCTTTAAAGGGCAAAGGATATCTTCATAAAATTGTATTGATGATGAAGTAACTTTCGTAAGGATTAATATGCCATGCTTAATAATAATGCTCATAAATTACCTTTCAATTTTCAATAAAACTTTGTCACAAAATTCCTTATTGTGGCTTACGTATAAGAGATAGGCATATGGTATCACTGACTTTTTTAGATGTACATACTAAGGAGCAATATTTTTGTAGAACATTGTATTTACGTATCACTAACCATTACACCAGCGCACGCGGATAAAGCAGTTCGGGTGCGCTATTTCTTTCGACTTACTAAACAAAAATCTTTAAGGCTAGCTGAGAGATGTAGCCTAATGTTAGATAGCCTATACTATTCCTCGTAAACCTGGCTATCATATATAAAAAGTGTTTTTCGAATCCGACTGGTAGTTTCAGAGATTACCCTGTTTAAACAAACAAACAAACAAAATAACTCTTCCGCTTTATTATATTAGTATAGATTTAAATACTATATATTATTAAAATAACAATTACGTATACTTACAGGTTTAATATCACGGTGCAGGAACCCGACAGAATGTATCGAGTCAATTGCTTTGAGTATTTGAAGTCCCAGTCTAAAAGGAAACAATCCTTTTTATATTTTCTTATATATGGGCATTTTTTTTAAAATGGTACATCCCTAATTTTAGCCTGTCCCTCAACTTCATATTTTTTTATCGAGTTTATTTTACATTATAGTAGTAAATTTGGATGAGAATTAAATATTGTGGGTTTTTATCTACAATTAGTAAAATTTGTAATGATGAAATAAATGAAACTAATTTACAAAAGAATGAAATTATGGAACACTACCCATAATTTTGGGCTGTCCCCAATTAATATTCGGCAATTTATGTAAACTTTTCGCAATTAATCCCTCCCGTCACAATGAGTTTTTATTTAAAATACAAAAGTTATTTTACAGCTTAGTCAATTTATATTGCAATTATTACCCCACATTATTATTATATATTATATATTAATTATTAACACATAATTTTCTAAACACGTTATAACATTTGTTGCTGTGGCTTTCTTTAATGGAAAAATTAATGTATATTTACTAAAATAACAATTAACTACTAATATAAATTGATTACGGTTCCTAGTCATTGGTAAAGGACCCAATAGATCTAATGATATGCATTGAAATGGCCTTGAGCAAATTTTTGGTTTACCCATAGGGCCATATGGAGAGTGGTTGCTATATTTATACGCTAAACAAGTTTCACATTTAGAAATTATTCTTGCAATGTCTTTATACATACCTGACCAATAAAATAATAAAGAAATACTTTTATATGTTTTAAATATTCCTAGATGAGGTTGGTTGTCCATATTATGATATTTTTTTATAATATCATCTCTTGCAGAAACTAAAGGAACTTCTTTCCATATAAAATCATCATTAATTGAATCAGATGAATGTATACATTTATAAAGTTTATTATCTTTAATAGAATAATTAGGATAGTTATCAGGATGATTACTACAACCTGAATATATTTTATTATATTGTAACTCCGCAAGTGTTAATTGTCTACTATCTGTAGAGATTACATTTACACTAACATTAGTAAGTATGTCTTTCTGTATAAACCTTGATAATGCATCTGATACTACATTATCTTTACCTTTTTTATGTATTATTTCACAATTAATACTAGAAAGACGGATCGTCCATCTAGCTAATCTACCAGTTGGATTAGTTAAATTTAGAAACCATTTTAAAGCCGAATGATCTGTATAAACTTTAAAAGGTTTGCCGTTTTCTAAGTAACAACGCCAATGTTCTAAAGCTTTAATGACTGCTAAAGTTTCCCTTTCAGTTGTAGAATAATTTCTTTCATTTTTATTAAGAGATTTACTCATGTAAGCTATAACCGATTCTTTACCATCATTCTCCTGTGTTAATATTGCTCCTATACCACAATTTGATGCATCACAATGTACAGAGAAAGGTTTATCAAAATCAGGACATGATAAAATTGGTGTAGAAACTAAAGCTTCTTTCAATTTTTTAAATGCTATTTCAGCTGAATCATTCCATTGAAATTTTGGTGCATTTTTAACTGAAGAAGTTAACTTATTCGATGGTGCTGTTATTGTACTAAACTTATTAATAAA
The DNA here is from genome assembly GCA_947532125.1 of Saturnia pavonia. Lineage (NCBI taxonomy): Eukaryota > Metazoa > Arthropoda > Insecta > Lepidoptera > Saturniidae > Saturnia > Saturnia pavonia. The sequence continues at coordinate 3,911,442 of OX383922.1, forward strand.
CCTGCGAAACCAACTGCATGTTCCTATGAATCTACGAACTTCCTTCCTACTTGTAGGAGTTGAGTACTCTAATATTGCTTTAATTTTGTCAGGATCCGCACGTAAACCATGTTCATCTAATATATAACCTAAATATTTTAATTGTTTACGAAAAATAGACTCTTTTCAAAATTTATAGTCAATTTTGCTGATGATAACTTATCAAATACTCGTATTAGCAATGAAATATGCTCCTCAAATGTTTCACTTATTATAATAATGTCATCGAGATAACAAAATACCTTGTTATCAAAATCTGGAGTAAATAATGAACCCATCAACCTTTGTTGTGTTTATTTTACAAGATTTTTACAAGTTTATTTATCTCTTATGATTCTATTTTATTATTTGGAGTCTATAAAACTTATTTTGTTACAACAAGAGACCTCTCAAATTATAACCGGTATTCGAAGGAGTTGGAACCTTTTACTCGAAATTATTAAAACGAATGGAAAAACTGGCGGACGCATTCATTCATGCTGACTTGAGGATGCTGTTATAAAAATTGGAACAGAATGGAGTTCTAGTTAAACACAAGCTTCTCACGACGGAATTTTACTAGCAGATCTGTTACGGATATATTCAAAACTTGGACATTTCTTACTAGTGAAGGTGTTACTATCATTAATAGCCTTTAATAAAGTACTCTGTTTTTATATCTCATTTAATGTTAATGCCTTCGGAATACACTTATTAATCTATTTTGCATTTTTATTCCATAACCATTAAATATTTATTATCTGCTACTTATAACTATTTAATTGTCCACGTGACAATTTCGATGGTAAGTGGCTTCCACAGTTTATGGACGCTTGTAATACCATAGGTATCAATACCGCGTTGCCGACCTTGAACCCCCCTTACCCAAGGTCTGGAAACCCTACTCACCGCAGGATCACCAGGTTATTTGGCTGTATTCTGTAGGGTGGAAGTATTCCACCAGTCGGACTGCCACAAGTAGAGAAAAATTTCCAAAGAAATTTCTCTGTGCACTATCTCTGTTAAACACTACTACTCTTAAATAACTTAATTGGCCTAGTCTAGATAATTTCGTTCATTGGAATGGTCTCAATGGTTGTTTGAAGTTTGAAGATATATTTGATATAATCATTTTGATTTCTCGTTGTATTTTTTCATGTTTGAATTGATAGAAAAAAAAGTAGATATTATGAAGTTACCTTAACGTAGTAGAGAGTGAGAATGCACCCCTGGGCTGTGCTCTCCTCAGCTCAGCGAGATTCCTACCCTGGAGCTGCATCACCACGTAGTTGAACCGCGCGTTCCTGCCGCACCCGATGAAACGGCACACGTGCTCTTTCCCTGCGAATAAAAAAAGGTAATATAATTTCACACGCGCGGCCATTTGAACTCGCGACCTCTCGGCTCATTGATAAGGCTTACTCCCACTGTACCACGAGGCTTGTCAAATGATAAAGACTTTTGTAAATCCAATATACCTAACGTCTTTCGACATGCTATTCATAGGCTGAGATAAAATCGATATTTTTTTTTTAATCCTGTCCATCACTTGCAAGATTGTGTCCAGGATTTTGGTCAGGGAAGGGAGAGGCTAACCAGGCAAAGGAAAAACAGTATTATGAAAACCTCGCAGCATTTGCCTTCTCTCGGAATATTTGAAACTCCTTTGATGTCTTGAAGTTGTTCGTTAAAAAGAGATTAATCTTTGATTTTTCCAACCAGAGTGTAACATATAATGCTGGAGCATAAGTGTTGTATACGAGTCGAATCAACCAGTACTCAGCTTACACGTACCCTGCTGGATGGGGGGGGGGGAGGGGGGGTTGAGTTGGAACCTTTGCCCGTGCCTGGCCACAACCCTGTGTTCTTCTTTCAAATAAAGTGACTATATGTCCGAACAGGTATTTAGAAAATTAAATGCAAATTTGAAAAACGTTTAAAAACTTTATTTTTGTCCGAAACAATAATGTTTATTGATTTATCAGATTGATTAATATTTAAAAATCTACAATAACATACGAAAATAAATAAATCAAAGAAACTCCAGATGTGGTGTTATATTACTTAAATATAAACGTTTTGTAAACGCTGAGCGGTTCGAGCGCGAGTAGTCGAAGCCCCGTAAAAGATATGTTATCCCTCGTAACGTTGACCGGGAAGCCCTTTTATCGTGCTGTTACCTGTCACCTGTTCACGAAGCTAGGCGTCTCCCTCGCTCCGCGCAGTCACTAATATTTTTGCATCGTAGCATTTTGGATAATAAAACTCGGTCTATCCTTATACTACCTTACAACACATGTGTATACATGCTTTCATTATTATTTTTTGTAGTAGCACGGCAAAGTGACTCACTATGCTTGCTATAAGCACAGCACAATTCAAAAAACATGATGACCGTCCTACGAGCGTCTCGGCAGCCGTATATACATTGGCTGATTGTGAAACGCGACAAACAAAGTGAGTCACTGTAACGGTGAAGCGATGATGGCTCAGTGGTAGCGTGTACGACTTCGCGTCGATTGACGTGAGTTCGAATCCCTGCAATGAGCCTGAGCTTTCGGTGAAGGAAAACATCGTGAGGAAACCATAGCATGGTGGTAGGACATTTTCTAATGCTCGTCTGGCTAGCTACCACCCTCAAGTTGAAAATCTGTCGCCAAGCACCAATAGGTGCGTTCCGGCATCTGCACTCGAGAGCCAGTCTTCTACTAGGTTTAGCGTGTTATCATCTTGGGCCACAAAGTCACTTAACATCAGCTGAGGTTGTGGCCACTACGCTAAACCTACAATGATAAAAAAAACGGTTTTATCACCATGTACATGGTGATCGCGACCCAGTCGTGTACAGAACCCTACTACCTCGTTTCATTACTGGATACTCCCAGGCTGATGCCAAAACGCGACACGTCTAAGAATGTCAATATGGTAGGTTTATACCTCATTCATCGTAAGAAGACTTGCATAACACACCCACAGAACGTAAATTGTCACGTCCTGCAAATTATGACATAACCTAAAAACATGCATTTCGACTATTAACTACCATTAAAAAAATTATTGCTGATAAACGTTATAAAAACATTTTGCACGATAAAATCCTAAATAACTTCTACTATACAATGATTTTCGTGAATTCACGTTTTTTTTACTTACTACGTGCATCGTTACTTTCTATGTGACTTCAAACTAGAGTAGACCAAAATAGTAAAACCAAGGAATTGAAAATAAATCGTACGAATAGAAATTTTATCGAATAGATCGAACGCCATTGTACATTAAATTTATTAGTTTCTTGTTTAATTTCGAATAAACAAGTATATTTTACGTAATTCCAATAACGAAGAATACTGACTAGAAGAATTAATCTTGTTGTTTGAAGTCATCCCTTCAATAATTTAAGTGTTCCAGATTGCGATTTCAATTATTATACTTTATTTTTATTATTTTACACAGCTTACACACCCTTCATCTCATTTAAAACATAATCGTATTATCGATTATATATAGTTCTAAAAAAGAATAGATAATCGTAAAATCAACTTCGAATTTAAATTATACTACTACATACTATTATCAGTTAGTACATATTTACAATAATATGTCAGGAACAGCAAAGTGTGGGCAGTTGATTAACCTATAATTGGGTATTTGAAAAAAAAAAGAATATCGATATTTTATGTATTTTGATAGCCAATTGGAAAAACTCTTAAAACATTTTTTTTTATGAATAATAAACAATTGAAAATTGTCATATTTTAAAAAGAATCACATGACTACGAACGCGCCACGATTGATCGCCAGGTTTGTGACGTCATAATGTTAAAGGAATTTCATCCATTAAGAGTCAAAACACTGTATCAGCTGTGTGCTACAATGAGTAGAAAATAACATTATGACGTCACACGCGCTCGGGTTTGTTCGGGAGCTGTCGACGTGTCTTCGGTACTGAATTCAAAAATTATTTTTTTATTTTGAAATAACTCTTTTTTGAAAACTTTTGAAATAACTAACGAAGTATTGCGAAAAAAAAGTTATGTTATAAAACATATATATGATATTTCCATTTATCACAAAAATCCAATTGTGTATAATATATAGCCATACCTTGCAATTTCTTGAGAACGGCCACTTCCATCTTGAGCACCTGTTTCGGCTGTCTCGCTGATTCCACCTTCAGTGCGACTTGCTCCTGCGTGACGAGGTCCAAACCTTCGTATATCTCGCCGAAGCCGCCTCCGCCGATTTTTTTTACCACCTTATTCAAAATTCCGTCCTTTTATTATCAACTAGCAACTCGCCCCGGATTCGCATGGGTACGACAGTAATATATATAACTCTATTGATTTACAGCGAACGCCAGTAAAACTCCCAGTCGGCATGTTTTTTCTGTCATCTCCAACAACCATCGTCATATCTCAGCCAATTTAAACAAAACATTAATGAATTATACACACAAAACATCCTTATGTATCCCTCCGTGAAAACCATACGAAAATCCGTTCGGTAGTTTTTGAGTTTATCGCGTTCAAACAGACAGAGATACGAGACGGGAGGACTTTGTTTTATAATATGTAATGCTCATAACCACTCGATACAATCAATGATTTTTTCTAATTTGATTCTATAGAAGTTTAGTTTTTAACAACAATTCCATTTGAATTTAACTCACAATGGTGCTTAAAATGTAACACGATAAGTCTAGAGAGAACTGGCTTTTAAGTGCAGCTGCCGGAACACTTCAACAGATTCTTGGCGACAGATTTTTACCACCATGCTATGGTTTCATCATGATGTTTTCCTACACCGAAAGCTCAGGCTGATTCCTCAACCTACATCGGGCTATGCCGTGTTTAAACACTATCAACGAGCCATCATTGCTTTCTACTTCTGACTCGAGGATATACAAATCTGGTGTATTCTATAAATAGGTACCTTCCATCGCTCCTTAACCACGTGCCCCGGCTGCAGGAGGTCTTCGGAAGCCATCGTGATATGATGAGCACGTCTCGAGGTGTCGCACCGAGACGCTTCACGGGACACACGGCCGCCGAAGTTCGGAAGAGTGCGTGATCTAAAAAAATCCCACTTCTGAATGGAACGTTGAATTAACAAAGCCGGTGCCACATGGTGTATGTTGTATGGTGTACGTGTCAGCCCCGTAAAATAAGGGAGGGGTACCTGCAACTCCTACGCGAGGTTTGCTCATAACCTGTTCAGCCGTTTACACATGATAGACAAACATACCTTCATATATATAATGTACCAACTGTATGCGCGATGAGTTCTGTCATCGGCGTCTAGATATTTTTAACCCCCTAGGGTATGAACTTTGTCAAAAACCCTTTCTTAGTGCTCATGTGTTAATTGCTCCAGACCTGTAGTTTCATGCTTCCAAGCCTACATTTTACTTAAGTAAAAGTAACTTATACCTTTTAAGTATTTTTACTAAGTAGATATTAGATAGTGTTCGTATGAAGGTATTTTATGTGCGGTATCACCTGACGGATTTCCCGTAGTCAGAGTAACTCAACCACAGCGCCACCTATCCCGATTTTTTTTCCTGGCTACTTTTCCAAAGCCATACCAAACAATACAAGAAAGAATTACGCATATCCATGGTTCGAATCTCGAGTTAAGGTCTTGATTTCAGTTTAAAGAATCCAAATTCCCGGGAATTTTTTAACGTTTTCTTTCATTTAAACCTTACTAGCTGTGCCCCGCAGATTCACCCGCGTATAATTGAAAAGAGATCGCTGATTGATGATATATAATACTTCAGAATATACAATATTTTATCGGGTGGCCAGGGTTATGCGTCACAACTCACACGACTCGTTCGCGCCACTACATCTATAGTCACAGACCCGAACAGAGTGTTGAATTATTTTAATCTTGAGTTATCTCTTAAATGATTCACTTAAATAATATTCTATAAAGGACAAATTTTATCTACATAAAATTGTCTTGATGATGAAGTAACTTTCGTTCGTAAGGATTAACATGTCATGCCTAATAATAATGCTCATAAATAACTTTTCAATTTTCAATAAAACTTCGTTACAAAATACCTTATGTATAAAATGTATGTCTTATATAGGTGTATATGTATGAAGAAGTGGCTTATGTATAAGAGATAGGCACATGGTATCCCAAACTTTTTTTAGATGAACTAAGAAGCGATATTTTTGTAGAAATTATATTTACGTATCACTAACAATAACGCCAGCGCACGCTGATAAAACAGTTAGCGTGTGCTATTTCTTCAGACTTATTTAACAAAAATTAATATTTAAGATAGTCATCTGAGATGTATAGCACTAATATAATATATATTATATTAGTTTGTCTTATATGTAACAAATGCTTATAAATTATTTCACATCCCACGATGATGTCACATTACGCTGACAGTACACATCAAGGCAGTAGCTTGCCAGGCGAACAATAGAAAATCACCCAATAAATGGAATATAAATTTACCTCAATAATGGATTGGGCTGCACACGCAGCGCGCAGGCGGCTTCCTCTCGCCGTTCTTGCTTCTGGAAGAAGTGGAAAGGGGATTACATTTATTTTTTATTCTTAAGCGGCCACCTTAGCTTAAGGACGCTTGTAATAAATACCATACGCATCACTAGCGCATTGCCGACCTTGACCCCCCTTCCCCGAGGAGCTCTGGAAACCCTACTCACCGCAGTAACACAACACAAGGTTATTTGACTGCGGTCTTCTGTAGAGTGGAGGTACTCCATGGAGGAGGTGGAGATACCCACCAACAAAGCAATACTGTTTTACAAATTGATAATATAGATCTTTATAATTAGTTGTTGACTTGTTAATGATTGATTCTTTATGGGTATGTACATATTTTTTTCTCTTTTAGTATATTTTGTATTCAGATTTCTTATTTTGCATCGACCATTTAAGTATCAACATCCAATATGTGTGCAAATTTTGAGTTAAATCTGGACATACAAACAGACATATAATTTTATTTTTCAATTGCCTTTTCGTGGTCTGTGTCCTTTATATAGTATGTCTATCGGGAAACCTAGACGCGTGTACTTATGTTAGAAATGTACGTGACGCATAACATCGAATGTGACTATCTTCACTACAATAAAACAAGAGGTTTTAGCAAACAACTTCATAGTGTAGACTTAGTTACAACGTGCGCGCGCATCGTAAAACACACACGTTATTTTTTCAAACGGAGTCTAAAGAACTATAACTTCACAAATTAAAACAAACTAAACCTACAATTGAAACACACTGAATTATTTGCAACACTGTCTGCTCCATGGATTTCATTGTTACACCAATTATACGACGTTTTAGAGAGAATAATACGATATTTAAATATTTATATTGAAATAAAAACCGCGTTCACAGATTAACTAATGTGCTAGTACTGGTACGTTTTCGAGTCCTCGTTCGAAATTTCGAATACCATTTACGACGAGGTACAAATGAATGTAATTATCACCTTTTTGCTAGGGTTACCACTGTAAGAGTATACATTTATTATGTTCTAGAAATAGTTTTTATAAATTAATTATAGATATCAAGTCTAGACATTATCTTACCTAATACTACTCGTATTATCAGTCTCAAACCAAGAGTTTCAGTACCTAATTTTATTGCATAAATGGGTTAAGAAGAATGTAATAATGGTCCCCGAGTATATTGAAATGGATTCGCTCGTTCTAATTATTACCTAAAACTATTAATATTTCCATTTTAAGTAAAATAAATAATAAAAAATATTGAAGAGCATATTATCAAAATTTTACCTGATAATAAATGACATTTGTGCTTTTCAGCGGTTTATTTGAGAGGATTTATTTAGAATTTTCCTAAATACATTCTAACGCAATATAACTTTACGAGACAACCCTAGAATTTAAAACATATATTACTAACAAGCGGTGCCCCGCAGCTCTGCACGTGATTATTAGGAAGGAATTATCGTAATTTTATTTTGATAAGGTTATGAGTATTAAAAACAAAATCTATAGTACATAAGGATTAAATTAACAAAATTGGTGAAAATCTATCCGGTACTTTTTGCGTAATGCGCGAAATACGGCAAAACGCAATCAGTTTATTTATATAAATAACTAGCTATGCCCGCGGCTTCGCTCGCGTGGACTATTAAAAACATTTTTTTATTTTTTGTGCGGAACTCTAAGTAAAACAAAAGTAGCCTAAGTTATTCCTTATAACATCAGCTATCTGCCAGTGAAAGTTCCGTCAAAATCGATCCAACTGATTCGGAGATTACTCTGAACTAACAGACAGACAGCGTGCATTCATATGCATATAGTAAAAATGTGTTATTTTGACATTACAAACAGACACTTAAATTTTATTATATGTATAGATAGATTTGTTTGCCTTACTGACTTGGCTACCAGGGATTGCATATATGCCAATTTTATGCACATTTTTGACATTATTGTGACGTCCGGGAGCCAAAGAGTTAGTCGGTCGATTTCGCATTGATAACGATCCTCCATTTTTACCTGTGGTTCATGACGTCGCTGGCGCTGCGCCGGCGCAGCCGAACCTGATCCTTGCGAAGCAGTATCCGCTGATGATGATGAAGATTCTGGAATTTAAATGTAAGCATCTTTTTTACTACTCTTCATAGGTTTAACGTTTGGCAGCGGTCTTACCCGATGTTAAGTGACGTTATGGCCAAAGATATAACTCGTTAAGCCTAGAGAGAACTCGCTTTCAAGTGCGTCTACCGGAACCATAGGGGCCAGAATAAAAATTTTAAGGTGGTAGATAACCAGGCGAGCATTGCAAAATGCCCTTCGGTCATGCTATGATTTCATAGCATTGTTATATTTTTTTCGGAAGATCAGGCTCATTGCATACACGCTACCACTGAGCCATCATTGCTTCAAATATCATAATTTTCACGAAAATATGTAATTAAGTGATTTTGAATTTAGATAAAGTTAACGTAGTGCGGTCGCCCAGACAATAAATTATAAAGAGTAGTAGAAGACCGTGTGCAAGGTTAAACTGTAGAAGAAAACAATAAATTGTTAAGAGTAGTAGAAGAACCTGTGCAAGGTTAAACTGTAGAAGAAAACAATAAATTGTTAAGAGTAGTAGAAGAACCTGTGCAAGGTTCAACTGTGGAAGAAGACAATAAATTGTTACAAGTAGAAGAACCTGTGCAAGGTTCAACTGTGGAAGAACCACCGCTTAACTTACTACCGCAGCGGATTCTTTAACACCTAATGAAGTACATGCTCCTTTGCTACTACCATTTCAAAGAAATACTCTTTTCAAGCATGAAGCTTTAGAATTACTATCACTTGGTTTAGAGTTATGAATGTGTGTTTATATATCTGCAGAACGCTTACCTGATTTATTTGACTCCTGACGTATATCCTCTTTGAAAGAGGAATCCCTTTTGCAGGCAGATTCTTGCTCCCTGTAACAATGCAATACATTTTGAGACACAGCTTTCGGATTTTATTAATCAGTTTACATGTACTGCGCCAGCCAGGGAATAGCCGCGAGGGAGACTCCAAGAAACGTAAACCACAAGGAGGCGTATTGACAATCTCGCAGCTGCAGGCCGCTTGACCACTAGCACATTAAGAACATAATCAAAATTGAAACACGAGTTTATGCTTACGAGTACTTCTAGTTAATTGCGATACCGCTTAAAATAATCTTTAATCAAAAGTATTAAACAGATTTGAACTGTACAAAATATTCACTGGCAACTCGCGTCATACGAAAATGTTAAAATACATCTATCAAATTACCTATTATCAGACCTTAGCTGTGATATTGTCCACGGATGTCACTCTAAATTTGACTTGGCTTGGAAGAGCTAAACCATGCTCATGTAAAGTGAGATTTACTAAGCCCAGGACGCATGGTCTTAAGATCATCCTTATACCAAATTAAAAAATAAAAGTGCATATATAAACCGGAACGCTTTCCTATTTTTTGTAAATTAACGAGTTGTAGATTCTATGTGAAAACTTAGTAGACTCTACTAGGTCTAACACATGGCACCGTATCATGCCTACTTATCAAAGGATTCCTTCGTTGTGGATGTTATCGCAAGTTTTCTGTGCCCAGCATAGAGCAATAATTATTTTATAGAAAATATTTATTCAAATTAAAATGAACGTAGCCTTTTTGATTCATGACCAAGGAAGTCACTGATGAAGAGCATGAATTTAATCGGTAAAAACACAGGTGTTTGTTGTTACAGCATTTTACAGCCTTTTTGTATGACCTAATAGTGCTATCTTATCACCGTTTCTCTTGATTTGATCCTAAAAATGATACGGTAAAAGTAGACTGATATATTCAATTGAATAAAACCCATGCAAAGACAAGGATAAGAAATTCTAATAAATCTATATACCTAAATAAAAATCAAATGTTGTTATACATCTGGACAGATTTGGCCATTTTTTTATGTTAGTAATAGTTCGAAAAATATTTTTATGGAACGAAAAATTTGAAATTACGAACTAAAGATCAAGATCATAACTCACGATTTGAACGATGGATATTCGTATTTTTTAATCGGTTTGGATAGTGATTGTCCTTGAAATAGTTTCGGAATATATATATATATATATATATATATATATACTTATATATCGTTATAGGTTTGACTTAGTGGCCACAATCTCACCTGATGTTAAGTGACGATATGGCCCAGGATGGTAAACGCTAAACCTAGTGGAAGACTGGCTCTTAAGTGCAGCTGCCGGAACACATCTATTGATGCTTGGCGACAGATTTTCAACTTGAGGGTGGTAGCTAGCCAGGCGGGCATCAGAAAAAGCCCTACCACCATGCTATGGTTTCCTCACGATGTTTTCCTTCACCGAAAGCTCAGGCTCATTGTAGGGATTCGAACTCACGTCATTCGACGCGAAGTCGTACACGCTACCACTGCGCCATCATCGCTTTTTTTTTGTCTAGGTAGTGTTTTGTGTTATAAGGACCGAATTATAGTTTCAACTTATGTGTGTACAGCCGAGAAAACAGGACCCCTGCAAAGTACTACTTACAACTAGTACACGGTGCTCAACTTAGTGTAATTTGTTAACGTATATATATATGATTAATTTTAAAAATAATAACAATTTATGGAGATAGATAGGAAATATAACTACGAGTATGTACCGTCTCACTAGTAAATAGTAGTATAAGTTATTTTTATTTATAATTAAATTATGATTAATTTTTTTGTTTGTTTTTTATTTACTAGGATATAAGAATAGTTTTAGTAAGAGCATAAGAAGTACGTTGTTCCTAAAACAACTACGTTGTATTAAAAATGTTGAAATCATGAAGGTGTCCCTTTATGGACAAAAGGGAAAAAATGCTGCCCGTCATTATTTCACTTTTTGGTATGGCCTTGTAAAGAGCCTGCCTGAAGAGTTCTGCGCCGCCGCCAGGAGCCCCGTAAACTTTTGAAGACAAGCGTTTTATTTTGATTCGATTCGAATAACGGAATTGAATCCCTAGGAAATCTATAATGAAACATTATGGTAACTTATAACGATGGTCATTTATAAATTTCTTATTAATATTATATAGGAACTCATTGTTTAATTAACTTTTAACCAAATTTATGACGTCATACAAAACTTTCGATATTATCTCTATAACATCATTTTAATCATAAATGTCGTAAATGTGGATAATAGGTCTTTACCTATGAAATTGCCGTTCTGCAGTACTGGCCATTTCAAATCAAAATAATTTTTGTTTGGCTAAGAATTCTAATTTCAAATTAATTTTATTTTAAAAACATGGAATTCTTTTTCCAAAAGTAGTCATTTGTTTATTGATTAGTGTTACATTTTCATCGCATTTCAATCTTTTTTGTCATCATGGATACGTTAAAAATTCGAGTAATTATGGAATATGAGTACCGTCGTGGCAGTAACGCGGCACAAGCGGCACGCAACATCAATGACGTTTACGGAGCTAACACTACAAAACCTACGCACCACCTGTTATTGGTTTGCTCGCTTCCGTTCTGGGAATTTCGACCTGAAAAATGAACCTCGCGGTCGTCCGAAGACTTTGGTCGACAATGACGAATTAAAGGCGATTGTGGAAGCTGATGATACACAATCTATGGCTGAATTAGCAGTAGCTTTCGACGTTAGCGTCAAAACGATATTGGTCCATTTGCGTCAAATTGGCAAGGTAAAAAAGCTTGACAAATGGGTGCCCCACGAACTCAATGATCGCCAGCGCGAAGTACGCGTCGAGACGTGCCTTGCACTGCTCAACAGACACACAAATGAAGGAACTTTGAACCGCATTGTTACCTGCGATGAAAAATGGATTCTGTTTAATAACCGCAAGCGCTCAGCATGTTGGTTGGATCCTGGTTCAGCACCTAAACAATGCCCTAAACGAAAACTTACCCCTAGAAAAGTGATGGTCACTGTTTGGTGGTCTAGCGCCGGTGTGATTCATCACAGCTTCTTAACAAACGGGGTGAGCATTACTGCAGATGAGTATTGTAAAGAACTGAACACAATGATGGAGAAGCTGGCACATCTCCAACCAGCATTGGTCAATCGCTCGTCTCCGCTGCTCCTGCACGACAACGCGCGACCTCATACTGCACAACAGACGGTCTCCAAGTTGCAAGAACTGGGGTTGGAAGTTCTCCGTAATCCGCCCTACTCACCAGACCTAGCACCTACAGACTACTACTCTTTCCAGAATTTGGATAACTCCTTGGCGGGAAAAAAATTCAATACCCGAGAGGCAGTACAAAATGCCTTTGAAGAATTTGTTGCCTCCCGTCCAGCTGATTTCTTTAAGAAGGACATCAATAAACTGCCACTGCGCTTGCAAAGATGCATTGATTGCATCGGTGATTACTTCGATTAATACAAATAAAAAATACATGAAAAAACATAGTTTAAAAATTTTTTCATACAAAACGGCAATTTCATAGGTAAAGACCTAATATTAAGGACCACACATCAGAACGTGACGTCAGTTTGATTTGTGTGTTATTTACTCATGTAAAGTTTTTCATAAATTTTCCCAAAAAAATAACATACAGTTTATCCCAAAAAACATTTATATCTATAGTGCCTACATTATAAAACTCAAGACTTTGTTTGTTTAAACGAGCTAATCTCTGTAACTACCAGTCAGATTTGAAAAAATATCTATATAATAATATGATGTATATAGGCTGTATAAGTTCACGCTACAATCCTAAGGAGCGGAGCAGTAAACATAAACGTAAAGCAATCTGGCAAGCTTTCGCATACGGGAAGTGAGAACAATGATGTAAGCAACGGTAGAGAGCTAGCCGGTCGAATAAACTTAATATGGGTGAAACGGTGGGGCACGGCTAGTTTATTTACAAATAACCCGTTCAACGGTATATATATGTATGAGATGTTTTATAGATCTGGTCTCTTTGATATGGACGTTTCTGTCTCGAATGTTTGTAGATACAAATTGTTTGGAATTATGCCATTACGTTTAGCATAAGTTCCCGATGCGAGTGCAAGATAATAAGATACATTAACTACCCACACGTTTCTTTTTCATAGAGAGAGGTGGTCTGATATGATGCTCTCCATTTTGAAACGATCCTAAGATCTAGACTTTATCAAAGACCGGCACAGTTTTAATACTAGTTTTTTTTTTATCGTTATAGGTTAGTGTAGTGGCCACAATCTCACCTGATGTTAAGTGACGATGTGGCCCAAGATAACACGCTAAACCTAGTGGAATACTGGCTCTCAAGTGCAGCTGCTGGAACATGTACTAACTAAAATCTTGTATTGAGCCATTACGCACTATTAACGTGGGTTCTCGTCATTAGACAATACCCTGGCAACGATAATTAATTGAATTTAAGAGTCCTATATTGATAACATATATTATTGTCATAAATCATCTATAAAGATAACGTTTCAAATGTATACCCTAAGGTTTAAACGATTGCTCTATAATAATTAACAAAGGATCATGCTGGGTGTTAGGACACCACAATTGATCTCGACTGGCACGGTTAGACGTGTAGCGTTCCGAAATCAGCCGGAGAATATCCAATTATCCAGTAATCATGAGAGGTTTTAGGGACCTGTACATGACCCGAACGCTAGCCGTTAGCTGCGCAGGAACATTGCCTCGCTGAGCGTGTTCTACCGTCTATCATGGTGAGTGTTCTGAAGAGCTGTTCAATCTAATTCCCTCCTCTTCTTTCAACAACAGAACCACACGCGCTGGGCTTCGGAGTCACAGATTTACGGTAACCTCCATCTAGACACGAACGAAAATCTTCTCTATGTCTTATCTTTGTTGTACCGTGGAGCTGTGAAACCATCTCCCGGTCAGTGTGTTCCCTCCTTCTTACGACATCGGGTCCTTTAAGCGTAATTTGAAGCGATATTTATGCAGGCCGGCATGAAAGCTTTGACCGCTGATAGATATCGATTTCTTTATGATCGCCATTGTGTTTGGATTTTACTGTGCTTCACATCAGGGGCAGTACAGTCAATTTGCTGAGCTACTATAACCGTCACAGTGACTCACTTTTGGTATGCGCGTTTCAACCAATATATATTCAGCGGTCAGACAGCCAAGGTGATCGCAAGTCTGACCATATGTGGTATGGGGTGTTGCTATCATCTCTGGGTGTGAGCACCTGGATACCTCTTTGGGGAGGGGAGGTTCAAAGATAGGAAGGACACAGAGAATCTTTGGATATTTCTCACTACTTGGAGCAGTTCGACTGGTGAAATACCTTTGTCCTACAGAAGATCGCAGTCAAATAATCTTGTGTTGTGTTCCTACAGTGAGTAGGGTTTCCAAAACTCCTTGGAGTAAGGGGTTTCAAAGTTGGCAACGCGCTAGTGACACCTATGATATTACAAGCGTCCACAGGCTACGGTAGCCGATTACCACCAGGCAAGCCGTATGCTTGTTTGCCACCTTAGTTGAATTATAAAAAAACAGCTTGTACCATTTGATTTGGATTAAACGTCAAGCTGTGAGAATCGTTGGCGATCCCAAACTCACAAGCGGTATCGAACCTTTAAGTCTAAAGAGAGACTTCGCCTCCTTCTGCGTGTTCTAACCTTTGTACAATGGGTTGTGTTACGAGGAATTGTTCGACATGATGCAGCGGCTACCTTCTACCATCGCACCGCTCGCCATTGGCAGGGAGTTCATTCTCACAACTTGGAGTCTAAATGGTTGCGAACAGTCCAGTTTCTGAGGAGTTTCCTTCCGCGACGCTCCGGATGTGGAATGAGCTCCTTGCTGAGATTTTTCCAGGAGACTACATAATGGACACTTAGAATGGTAATGATCAGCTTTTTAGACGGTTATCAAAACGTAAGTGAGCTTACCATCAGGCGGATCGCACGCCTGTTTTCTACCATTTATACATACTATAAAACTCAACGTCTCTCTGTCTGTCTTTCCGTTCTTTTCACGCGAATACCACTTATCTGATTTACATGATTTTTATTTTTATTCATAGCTAGGTATATGTTCTGGCCAGGTTATAGAATATATTTTGTAGGATAAAGTGACATACGACATAAGCAGTGACGATAACGGTGAATGAATTCGGAAATAATACGCATTTGGGACGCTTAAATGGCTTACGCTGAGTAAATCATGGAAGAAAGAGTAATGAGGAAAACATACGAGAAATATCAAATTAATGTTCTACATAATTGTATTTTTACCTTTATTTTATTATTTATTTAATATCTAATACATATTGAGCCGTAAGTAGTATTGAATTATTATTATTATTTATTTAATTAATTTAGTACATTTTTTTATTTATTTAATCTAATATTTTTGAGTGCCCCGTGGCACTTCAGCATTTATGCTGAGCTGGACGCCTTTTCCTAATGACTGGACACTCTGCTGGACTATGTATGGTATTGTTATTAATGTGTTTAATGTTTTTTGTTTTTGTTTTATATGTATGTAGTAATTAGTTTTTTTTAATGTACAGTTTCCTGTTTTTCTTTACTATATCTGTATGTATTGTGTATTGCTGTGTCTTGTAATTATGAATAAATGTTTTCTTTCTTTCTTTTCTTTTCTATCTTAAAAGACCTACAAAAAACTCAGCGTTAGCATATATTATCTATCTTCT
This sequence comes from Saturnia pavonia, assembly GCA_947532125.1. Classification (NCBI taxonomy): domain Eukaryota; kingdom Metazoa; phylum Arthropoda; class Insecta; order Lepidoptera; family Saturniidae; genus Saturnia; species Saturnia pavonia. The sequence goes on from OX383922.1 coordinate 3,927,628, forward strand.
AAGGATCACCCACAAAAAGCATTATTTATTGTCTTCCGTCTTTTGAGTGGGAGGAGCACGACTCTCACGTGCATTCTGTGGCACAGCTAATCGTGTTATGAAATAAAAATTGGCAAGTGCGTGTCGGGCCACACGAAATGTAGGGTTTCGAAGTTACCCTTCACAATATGCATTCTTAGAAGGGGGCTTTAAGTAATGTTTAATAGAATTTGTACGGTATTACTTCTCCAAGTACATTTTATAAGTTGGTCAATTATTACTCGTCAACTTATGAAGAATACTTAGTTGTGATAGTTTTCCTTTTAACTTCGTCCTATATATTACTGCCGTGATTTTTTTCGCATATCCCATACCAACCATTTAATACACATAAGTTCCCATAACTGTACTTTATTCGCTCAGTTTTCCCGTGAAATATAACGTTATTCGAAAACAATGACTTTGTTAAGACAAAATTAAAAATTCTATATAATTTATATGAACTTATATATTTCCTGTAAAATGCTGATAAGTGTCGTTGAAATCGCGTAACCCATTGAAAGTGTATATTTAGCGAATGTCCGCGTTTGTACTTCGTCATATCCGCACAATCCGCAAAAGTGATTCATAAATTTTAAAAAAAATCGGATAAGTTGCCAGTAGATCTTACGTCCTTAGCATTTCGTTTTCATACTGTTAATTATAAATTACTGAACCGTTTTATACATAAATATTGCTTGTATATTGTCCTTATATTCTCCAACATCTCTCGGTCTATCCGCCTGTCTGTTAGTGCGCTTATAGCTCAACAATCATTTAAATAATAGTTTTTTTCTGTAGACTACCTTGTAGATATATTACTGCTCAGCTCTTTAGATTGTAACATGAAGTTTTGGGACGCTTAAATGGCTTACACTGAGTATACCGTAAGAGATATATCAAATGCATATATTACAAATTTTGTAGATCTTAAAAAGACTTCCAAAAAAAAATTGCGATAGCCTATGCCTATCTTCTATGGATCACCCACAATAAGCATTTTTGTCTTTAAAATAACTGGCGGGCGACCGACGAGGATGGCGGGTGGGAGAGGGGGCAGTATAATTCGCATGTGCCCTCGACCGACGGCATTCCGCACTCCACGCGAGCGGAACCGCGGGCACAGCCAGTTCTAAAAATAAATAAATAAGACCAAACGATGTCTGTAAATTATCACCACAGATCATAATGTCATATATTTAAGAATTGCAGTATCTTATCAACCACATTGTCTTAAATAGGCTGTGATAATTGAAAACTATTATCATTAGCATAATATGTATTATTTAATTATTAATAAAGGCAGCGCCAACAGTGCACACATTGACAATTAATTTTAAAATCGAATACTGATATGCGAACCAATTACACGCGCTCACACCATGCATACAACTTATACAACATAAAATAATTACAATCAAGCATCACTATAAAATAATATTAATATATAAAATAAAATCAACACAGCATGGATAATAAAATAATACTTCATTCTGTAAATCATTACATAGTATAAAACAAAGTCGCTATAATCTGTCCGTCCCTATGTATGCTTAAATCTTTAAAACTACGTAACGGATTTTGAAGCGGTTTTTTGTAATAGATAGAGTGATTCAAGAGGAAGGTTTATATGTATAATACATACATAATATTGTAGAGAAACACTGGTAAATTTAGAGTATTCTAAGTGATGTCGTAAATAAACACATTTTTTGCGCTTACATTGCAAACGCTGGCTGAACCCCACGAGATAAATCAAAATAATGTACTACAGTATTGTACACCTTAAAAAAGTTAAGACAAAATTAAAAATTCTATATAATTCATATGAACTTATACATTTCCTGTAAAATGCTGATAAGTGTCGTTGAAATCGCGTAACCCATTGAAAGTGTATATTTAGCGAATGTCCGCGTTTGTACTTCGTCATATCCGCACAATCCGCAAAAGTGATTCATAAATTAAAAAGAAAAATCGGATAAGTTGCCAGTAGATCTTACGTCCTTAGCATTTCGTTTTCATACTGTTAATAATAAATTACTGAACCGTTTTATACATAAATATTGCTTGTATATTGTCCTTATATTCTCCAACATCTCTCGGTCTATCCGCCTGTCTGTTAGTGCGCTTATAGCTCAAGAATTATTTAAAAAATAGTTTTTTCTGTAGATTACCTTGTAGATATATTACTGCTCAGCTCTTTAGGTTGTAACATGAAGTTTTGGGACGCTTAAATGGCTTACACTGAGTATACCATAAGAGATATATCAAATGCATATATTACAAAATTTGTAGATCTAACAAAACCTTACAAAAAAAAATTGCGATACCCTATGCCTATCTTCTATGGATCACCCACAATAAGCATTTTTGTCTTTAAAATAACTGGCGGGCGACCGACGAGGATGACGGGTGGGAGAGGGGGCAGTACAATTCGCATGTGCCCTCGACCGACGGCATTCCGCAGTCCACGCGAGCGGAACCGCGGGCACAGCCAGTTCTAAAAATAAATAAATAAGACCAAACGATGTCCGTAAATTATCACCACAGATCATAATGTCATATATTTAAGAATTGCAGTATCTTATCAACCACATTGCCTTAAATAGGCTGTGATAATTGAAAACTATTATCATTAGCATAATATGTATTATTTAATTATTAATAAAGGCAGCGCCAACAGTGCACATATTATACATTGACAATTAATTTTAAAATCGAATACTGATATGCGAACCAATTACACGCGCTCACACAATGCATACAACTTATACAACATAAAATAATTACAATCAAGCATCACTATAAAATAATATTAATATCTAAAATAAAATCAACACAGCATGGATAATAAAATAATACTTCATTCTGTAAATCATTACATAGTATAAAACAAAGTCGCTATAATCTGTCCGTCCCTATGTATGCTTAAATCTTTAAAACTACGTAACGGATTTTGAAGCGGTTTTTTGTAATAGATAGAGTGATTCAAGAGGAAGGTTTATATGTATAATACATAAATAATATTGTAGAGAAACACTGGTAAATTTAGAGTATTCTAAGTGATGTCGTAAATAAACACATTTTTTGCGCTTACATTGCAAACGCTGGCTGAACCCCACGAGATAAATCAAAATAATGTACTACAGTATTGTACACCTTAAAAAAGTCAACAAAAAAGTCCGCGATGGTATATGTCTATCTCTTAAGGATAACCCACAATAATAATTTTTTATCCTTTACATTTTACGGGAAAAAATGGCTTATTTACGAAGTGATTTTAAGCAATACAGCATTATTCCTTATCCAATTAAGTACCTTAAATACATTGTCCATTTAATATAGATCAATATAGCCCATTACAGCATGTAATTTAAATAAATATTCCCGAAGATATTACAGATTTAAAATGTAGGGAAGTGCGGCGGTACCGGCCCTATATACCATGGTCAATTATATGTCGCTCTTTCAAGAGTAACCTCTAAACAAAACTTTTTTGTATTATCTAATGACAAAAAAGCTGTAAATGTTGTTTATAAGGACATTCTGTGGTAGGTAGGTACATTTAGTATCAGCATTGCACCCGTGCGAAGCCGGGGCGGGTCGCTAGTAAGTTCATAAAAATAATATAAAAAGTTAAAAATGGTTATTAAAGAATGTCATTTCTATACTTTGTCTAATTTTAATCATTTTAATTAGATTAGTCATTTTTAAGTAGGTAGTGTTTGTGCAAATACGTCTCAGTTCTTCAAAATATTATTATACACATTATATGATTTGCACATTCTTACAACAGGCGAGCCATCTTGTCGCCCAAGATTGGTCCTACAAAGAGGCATGGACAAAATCCTACTTATTATTTTCCTGGGGTAATTATAGGCAACATTGAGATGTAGGGGAAAAGAGGGTAATGTGAGTCACTTAAGCAAAAATCTATATAAATCTGAAGTTATTTGTTTCAGGTTAATTAAAAACACATTTTTATTACTACAACTAATCATTGTTCAATTTGAAGCAGTTTTTTTTAATTTAGGGATATTAATTTAGTTATAATTACACTTTATAAAAAAAAAACTACTTTGACCACCATTGCCCTGACATGGGGGTAATATTAGTCATCATATTAGACAATGAGAGTCAACACATCTTACGCCCTTGTCGCACACATAATCGTATGCTGAATCCATCGGATGCGGTTAGCGTGTGCCCACAACCCACAAGAAGTGTACTCTATCCAGCACGGTACCATAACTCATTGTTGCAATCAAACTCATCGCAAATCAAGGACCTACTTTGTGTCGTCATTTTCATCGACATCACATATAGTACAGAAACTTGTATCTGATTCTCAGGAGGAGTGTTTATCTTGAAGAACACGTCCCTTGGCTTTGCCTACAGATTTTTTGCTTTGCTGCCTTTTTTCTCTTCCGTGGGGGTCAACTGACTCCCATTACCCCAAAATTGACAATGATATTAAAAATGTCTCACAACAAGATTGTTTAGTAATTTACAAAAAAAAAAGTTATATTTTTTAAATATTGATATAAATGTCTCATATCTTATGTTATACACAGTAAAACTTATAATGAAATCGCGGCGGACAATAATACACCTTTTTCGCAAAGGTCACGTTCTAATGAAACTGGTGATCAGGTTTTTTTTTTTTTTCGAACTGACTATACTGTTAGCCTTAAGGGGCCCTGGAGCCTTTACGGCTTTTACAGCTTTACCGGGCTTGGGGGCGAGCGCTTAGGGCACTCAGCCACGAAAGCTAAGCAACAATATCCGAGGGTGCCCAAGTGGCCGAACCTCGGCTCGGACTGTTGCGCGTATGCAATTAAGTCGCGATCTGACTAAATCCCTATCATTCGATCTAAACTAACTATACATATATACATGTTTCTGCCCCCTGGGAGGAGGGAAGGAACATGTGTATGTGTATTTAGTGGTCTGAAAATTTTTGTCTAATCTAACTAGGCAAAAAAAGAAAAAAAAAAGGTCCCTTACAGAACCTATGTACCTGTGTGTGGTGATCAGGTGTGAGAGTCGGGTGTAGTATGGGCGATCAATTCGCTCGATATTCACTTGTCAACGTCTTTTAGTTTTCTTATTATTGTACTGACTACCATTGCCCGCTGACCCCCATTACCCGTCTCTTCCCTACCATTTCTAGAATAGTAGAGCTATCAATACGACCATCAATGATCTTATGCAGGAATACAAGATCGTGTAGTTTGTGTCTATCCCTAAGCGTTGCCGGTTGTTATATGTTTCCCTATGAGAGATTCCTAAGGCACGAAATCTAGCATTTCTACGAAATGATCTCGGTATTCCCTCAATACGTTACGAATGACAGCTATAGAAGAATTCCATACCGAACTTGCGAACTCGAGGTTACTCATACTAATGAAATGTAATGTTTTCTTACTTAACGGAAATCAACTGAATATCTAATACTAATCTTAAAGGACAAATTTCCAAGAGTAGTGACCTGTCTGTATACCTAATTTCTTATTTTCTATTAAAAATAATCGAATGAAAAAGTTTGCTTCATTACCTATTGTACTGTTTTCTCGCAAAATGTGTTGAAGAACGTTGTATGACACGCGTGCAGAAATAGTTTTTACAAACTCATGACTATAGAAGCCCGAGACTTCCTTTGTAAAAACCAACTTACCACACTAGTATAACGTAAATATCTATAACGTAGTGTAAATAAACATTATTTTCTAGTATATTGGATAAACATAATTTGAATGAAAATTACTTTTACATAATTAAAACAAGTAAATAAAATTGATTTCTCTACTACCATGTTGTTCGCACGCGAGATAATATTTTTTTAGTTACCTAACATTTGTTTTGTTCGTCAAAATAATTTGTATAACTTGGTTACCCTTTATACGATAATTAAAAGTTTAATTGGGTCGTTACTCGTAAGTCGTGTTTTTTATTTTAGTAACATTTTATTCTCAGAAAGCACCATATACTTGCCATGCTTTTTAAAAAAACGTTTCATTTGAACTTAGACGACGATGTTGCAAGGTAATAAATACCGAACACCAATTTTAAAGCCAGTCTCCAGATCCAACCATTACTAGCCGCGCGATTATTTGTTTGAATGAGATAAACATACGGCTTGCCAGCATGAATCTTTTGGTCTAATGGTCTAGGAGCCAGTGACAGATTTTCATGACCAAGTCCCTCCCAATCAAAAATTTGTAAAATGCATTAGGGATTTATACCATGAATACTCGTGACCGTCAGCTGCGACTCCGTGGGTGGGGAGGGTAGTGGAGAAAAAAAATTTTTTTTCAGTCCTTTCCTCCCATTTGAAAATTTGACAGATTATAGTTTACCTAGTATTTTAAAGAAAAAACAAAGTCAGCTGACCATAATATGGTGGATTATAAGTCAGCTGGCTGCTTGAACATGAAAAAAAAAATATTTTCAATTATTTCCTCTCAACTAAAAATTTACCTGGTGGTCGTTTATATGCTACTATGAATGAAAATTAATGTCAGCTTGCTGTATCTAAGTGGAAAGTTTGTCAGCTGGTACCTTCAAAGGTGTAACGCAGCAACATCGATCACCTACTGTATCTTATCAGCTGACGACTTTTTCCTTGACTTACAGCTAGCTGATTTTTTTCATTATTTACTAGAGTATGTTAACAATCATCTTATAAATTTTCGTCCGGGAGAAAATAACGTATCTTAAGTTATTCTTTCTTTCTATATCGCAGCTAGATTTCGGATTAAAATTACCTTCTCCAGATGCTGTTGCGGACAGCGAGCCCCCAGATAAATATAAGAGCTGACGGTCACGAGTATTGATAGTATAAGTGTCTAATGCATTTTACGAAGTTTCGCTCGAGAAGAAATAATTGATCAAAATTGTACCTGGCTCCTGGACTATAAATTCGAAACTTTTTGGTCTTCAGGGGATCACAATCGGATTTTTATTTCGTTTCGTTAATTATTATCGCTTTTTTGATGATATTTTTTATTATGTAATCAAAATAGTCTGTTTGTAATTTTCATTAAAATTACGAATCTACTCCTTACACTATTTTAATTTTAAAATGTTAATAATGTATGTTATTTATAACTAGCGACCCGCCCCGGCTTCGCACGTCTGCAATGCTGATACTAAATATACCTACCTACTACAGAATGTCCTTATTTATAAACAACGTTTACAGCTTTTTTGTCATTAAACAATACAAACATGTTTTGTTTAGAGGTAACTCTTGAAAGAGCGACACATTGACCATGGTATATAGGGCCGGTACCGCCGCACCGCTATATCCCTGCATTTTAAATTTGTAATATCTTCGGAAATATTGGATAAGGATTAATGCTGTATTGCTCAAAATCAATTCGTAAATAAGCAATTTTTTCCCATAAAATGTAAAGGATAAAAAATGGTTATTGTGGGTTATTCTTAAGGTTATTCTTATCGATAGACTTATACCATCGCGGACTTTTTTGTTGACCTTTTTAATCGTTGACAACACACACACCTTCAACATCACATAACGACTCGCACGTTTCGTCTGAACACGCGCTTAACACTCCGGATAATGAATCATGGTCGGCATTAATCCCAAAATATGAAATTTTTGCGTGATCACTCGTGGCAACTGGCAATTGTAGCGTGTTTGTAAATAATTACTATTAAAGTGTATCGCATGATTTTCTGGTTCGTTGAATTTTCGGACGAAATCGGCGACATAATAAACCACCACAATTCCTCAAAAAGAAATTTCTAACAAACCTTTGAAGCTCTTACGCCAGTCAATTACATCATCTACACTAATACCAGATGGTCCAAAGACGTTGTTCTGGCCATTGGCAATTGCTTCGAATACAGCACCACCTATGAACCATTGTCTCGTTAAACAAAAATATATTATAATGAATATGAGCTCAACAGCTCAAGTCGTTCAAACGCAACACGATCCCTTACAGACGCATACTAGATTTTTATATATAAGACTAGCTTCTGCCCGCTATTTCACCTGCACAGAATTCAGAATTTGATCGTTACTAGGATCGTATAGGCGTAGCCACCAATCCGTCAACGTTTTAGTCAGGCAATATGCCCTGCCCAACTTCTACTTCAGTTACGTGATCAAATATATTTTATAAATTTGTGATAATCCTTCCAACGTCGCATCACTGAACATTTTAGGCCACTATCATACTAGCGTTTGTCGAGCTTACGCGTTCGTCCAACGCTTGACTAAAGCTTCCATATTTTCTAAATAAATTTAAAAATAATATTAATGGTATTCAGTCCATCAGTGTCAATCAGTTAGTCAGTTTCTAACCTATATTTTTTTTAATCTTATGAGCGAGATAGTGTTGCTGTTTACTAAGTAAGCGAGAAACGTTAACGCAATATTCCTTATAAATCATATGGTCAAACGCCCTATGCGGTCAAGTGAGATTCTTAAGAAACTGGAGTGAAAGTTTTAATATTCTTTATAATTAAGGCGCTCATCGAAAGAGTGGACCAACCGACATAGTTAGTTTTATAAATGGTGAATTTTGATTTGATAAGACATTTTTTTTTAATTTTTTGCTTTTAAAGAAATTGGCAAGATGACGTGACGGCACTATACCTTTTAAGCACTTTATAATCCAAAACCAACGGCGACCACCGATAAATCCATCAACGGTCACCATTGTCATGCCGGTTTATAAGCCTTTCGGCATCTGGATATTCACTGGCCGAGTCCGAAACATGACAAAACAAAAGTGAGTCACCGCGACTGGTATTACATCGTACAAAGCAAAAATATATACAGAACGTTTTTAACCCCCAGCGCAAACAGAGGGTGATATAAGAGTAACAGTGTATTGCCTTGATTACACGTACTGAGTACAATGGCAAGACAGCAAATGTACCTGGGCAAATGTATTTTATGAACACTATGTATTATAGCACTTTAGCATAATATTTAGAGTAAGACAAAAAAAGAGAAGAGAAGCTTTCATAGCGTAAGAAAAAGAGAAGGGAAGCTTTCGGTAAATTAAGAAAATTTAATAATTGTAAATAATATAGAATGGGGCTGTTGGGGTAACTCCTCACAGAAGAATGGGCGTTCTAGCTTGTAGTTTATCTTTATTTTAGAATGCACAAGATTTCTGACAAAGTTAGAGGTGCCGTACGAACTTAAAAAAATAATGTTCCTGGGCCAAGAGAGTGTTTATAAGTATTTTCTAACTACGCACCGGATCAGTAGTAGTTGCGATGCATTACAGAGACTAGCTATATACTAGCGAGATATTGGATCGAAAACAAATACGGATAAGTTAACCGAGTACCGATAGGTCCGATCCTTCGGTATGGAGTCCTCAAGCCTGCTGCTCACGCGATACAGTGACACTGCACTCACTAGCTACCTACATATAGTCATTACACTACTCTTCAAACCTGCACTCCACTCAGGTACAGAGGTTCTGTAAACGACCATTTTCTTTTTTTTTTGGCTAATTAGTCTTAAACCAAATTGACAGATTACTAAATACATGTACGCGTGTTACTTCCTTCCTCCCAGAAGGCAAGAGACATGCATACATGTACAGTTAGATAGAATTCGGATAGGAATTTAGCTAGATTGCAATGGTTGCATATACGGCAACAGCCCAAGCCGAGGTCGGCCACTTTGGCACCCTTGGGCTTGTTGCCTATTTTTTCCTCGGCTGAGTGCCTTAAGCATATTAGGTTTTTTACTCTGTCCTCCTGAGAACTAGGTTGGATTGACTTATATAGTAGTCATAATCATCATCATCTCAGCCGAAAGACGTCCACTGCTGGACATAGGTCTCACCAATATTCGTCCCAATAAGCGGTCATGCGCTGTTTGTATCCAGCGGATTTCCGCAACTTTTACCACCCTATGGCGGGTCAGCCCACGCTGAGTTTACCGGTACATGGCCGCCACTCGAGAACTCTTTAGAGAACACATTTGGAGACATAACGTCTCCCTGTCTGACTCCACCTGTTTAGTAGTGCGTGTAGTTAATGATATCTTTCGAACCGCAAAACAGCAACATGCGCACTGTTGTTTTATGACAAATTGAGATGTAGTAGCTTCAGCAGTCAACATTTTAAGAGGTCTTTCACCCCTCTTGTAAGATAAAAAGCAAATATATGCTTTCTACATAACTTTGACCACAATCACATCGATATAAACGAAAAAAAAAAAACTGAAAGCTATAGAAGTCTGAGGAGTAATTTGCAACTTCAGGCGTACCACAGGGTTCTCATTTAGAACCAATCATGTTTATCTATGATATAAGTTAAAATTCGATATTGTAATTACATATTGTTTGCGGATGATTTTAAGATATATAAAATTGTAACCTTTCCAGAAGATCGTGCTCTCATTCAGTGAGATATTAACAGTACTCTCAGATGGTGTGATGTCAATAGCATGTTTTTGAACATCAATGATGTTACTTTTTTTATAGAAACACGACTAATTTAAATGCACTGTGCAATCCAATAGCATTGGCGATTACCATGGAATTTACAATCCATCGTCAGTCGCCGCTGTTATGCCGGCCTGTTCAAATGTCTCTGCACGTTATATTTGAAGGCCTCCATGGTTGGGCAAGAAACAGTTCCACAACTTCACAGTACGGCAAAGATAAGACGTAGCAAAATTATTTGTTCGTGCGGAGATGAGGTTACCGTAAAGCTGTGGCTCCGGAGCCCAGCGCGTGTGGTTCTATTATGAAAGGGAGAAGAGGAAATTAGGTTTAAGAGCTCTTCTGAACATTTACCATGACACAGATGGTAGAACTAAGTTAATTACATTAAGTACGTATTAAGTAATTAAATAGACCTAAGACAGGTTCTAAGAGAGTTAGGGCATACTCGTACAGAAATTTCCTTGAAGATTTCTCTCTACTTGGGGCAGTCCGACTTATGGAATACCTCCACCCTATAGAAGATCACAGCCAAATAATCTTTGTTGTTGTTAATATTATGTTTTATAAAATGTATCTTCAGGAAATTATAATCTTACACCTGCTTTTAACTAATAGCAAGTCTTCAAACCCTTCTTTTTTAAGATATACAAATGAGAATAAAACAGAAGTACCCAAACCATAGATTAACAAAAGTACCAAGAACAATATGTATAGTCTGTTTATTATAAAAAATCCTTTCCTTCAGGAATTGCTAGCCCCGACTATTGGAGCTGCTTTGTTTTCCCTATACATTGCCTCCTAAAAATTAGAGTACATGGGAAAGTTGGATAAATAATGACTAAATATTTATTGTGTGTGACTACTTTTTCATTTAAGTTAATTGTAATATATATTTTTTATGCAACTGTGGTGGTAAGCAAGCATACGTCCTTCCTGATGGTATGCGGCTAACATAGACTATGGACGATTCTAATACCATAGGTATCACTAGCATGTTGCCAACCTTGAACCCCTCTACCCCAAGGAGTTTTGGAAAACCCATTCATCGCAGGATCACAACAAAGATTTTTGGCTGTGATCTTCTATAGGGTGGAGGTATTCCATAAGTCGGACTGCCCCAAGTAAAGAGAAATCTCCAAGGAAATTTCTGTACGAGTATGCCCTAACTCTCTTAGAACCTGTCTTAGGTCTATTTAATTACTTAATACGTACTTAATGTAATTAACTTAGTTCTACCATCTGTGTCATGGTAAATGTTCAGAAGAGCTCTTAAACCTAATTTCCTCTTCTCCCTTTCATAATAGAACCACACGCGCTGGGCTCCGAAGCCACAGCTTTACGGTAACCTCATCTCCGCACGAACAAAGAATTGCCATGCAGACACATTGTCTTTTCGAGTAATGAATAATAACTTTACAACAACACAATCAAATAGATTTTAATAATATCATATATACTAACATCCAGAAACAAAATAAAAAATTCTTTATTCAATTTAGACCCTAAAAAGTCAAAACACTACTACGAGTTGGACAACATCACAGTCATCGAGAAGAACTGGCAAGAAACTTGTTCAAGCTTATCTTTTTTTTCCAACTGTATAAATAATATTTACAGTTAATAATCATATTAATAATTTTGTGGATGCACAGCAGAAAGTCACTTCTGGACATCACTATAATTCACATAATGATCCACCCTGTAATAACCTTTTCACAGTAAAACCAGCTTGATGTGGTCCTTGAACTCTTTCTCTGGCAAATCAGTACTGTGTGTCGAGATCTTATTATAGAATCTAACACTATTCCCTAAAAGACTTCTAATAGTCTTAATAAATCTAAAACATAGTATGACTAATTTATGTCTATTTCTAGTATTAAAACTGTGCTGGTCTTTGACAAAATCAAGCTTATCAAATTTTTTACGAATATCCATTAAATTATCAAGAATATATTGGAGGAACAAAATTAAGATATAAAAGTTTTATTTTTTTATTTACATATATTTTAATCTTTTTTATATATAGAAAAAGATAAATGAATTATACATTTATTTTTATTGGTTTAATATAAAAATAAATTTAATATTAGAACATTTACATTATACTGAGGCATAAAATATCCTAATTATTTACATATACCAATAATATAATGAGTTTTGTTATATTTCTAGCAATGTTAATTATATAAACAAGTAAGCAAATTCTTAAAAAATAGATCCTCATACTTGAATTTAAAAAGTATGTTCTATGTACATGGAAAAACTAAAATTAATGTACTTCGAGAGAAAGGAATAGGGATATAATATAATAATAACCTGACCAGATCTTATTCGCTATATCGCCCTATAACACCGCATTGTTACGTCACTATTATATGCGGCCGGGTTATAACAGGAACGGGATGAATACACTACGGCTAACCCACCCACTAATAATCGATTTTTACTCCAGAACGGTCATATTAATTGTTCAATATAACTCTATATTATTAGTAAATTAAGATTTTTCGCTTAAAATTTCAATAGGTCATTTAAATGAAAACAAAAACAATATACTAACTTACCGAAGAAAATTTTTATGGTTTCGCTGATTTGACAAGGAACTAAATTAGAATCGTTCGATATTCACACAATAAGCACTTTTGTAAAGAACTTTTCTTATAGTAATAAACATTAAAGGTTAGTAAAACCGTGTGTGTGCATTGATAGCTGTCGGCGACATATTTTTTATATTTCCCGTAATTTTAACTGAGAAGTAACATCGATCGAGTAGCCATGACAGATACGTTTTTCACTGTATGAAGTTAGCCGCGACCGCTCAGCTGACAGCCTGACGGCCAGGGTTTTTTTTTTATTTGTCGCAATGAAGTCAGCTGTGAGCGTTCTTGTCACCGAGCAAGGTCACTAACCTTAATGATACAGAATAGGTACCGTAGTAGTCTGAAAATGCACTCTCGTTTCACATTTAAACAATTATGAACACTTTAAATTATCAATAAATATGTAAATGTTTTATACATAATACTTGTTAACATTTTAAGAATATTTTTTCACAATTTTGAAGACATATCTCATTGGCTAAAGTTACGCCATCTATGAAGAATTTTACTAACTATTTTCCTTAAAAATATAGACTGTATAATTATGTATATAGTTCATTCATGACGAAAATTTGTTCAATGCCACATTTAATTTTAATATTAATAAATCTATACTATTTTTAATAATTGACCAAAAATAGCTCTATTAAAAAAAACCACTCACCATGGGATGGTATGAGCCCAATCCAATTGGACTCTCCTTGGAGCCACGAGAGACATGTTATCTTCTAGGGCGCTCAGTTTCGTTAGCAGAAATCAGCGTTCAACAGAAACGTTTCTTTTTTAAATACACGTTACGTTCTTTTTACATAATAACATAAGTTCGTTTTGCATTCTGATTTTCGTTATGTTTTTTTTTATTCAGAAAATTATACTTTTTTATATTATTTATCTCGTTTCTTCTCTTTTTCACGAGTAACCAAAAATATTTTTTGTCTAGTTTTATTGTTTAAACGCATTTATCGATGTTAATTTTGTGATCCCACCTTGTCCACCTGTAACAAAAAAATACGCGTCACATATTATAATTATTTAAAAGTAGTTGTTATTCGCCCGCCTCGCTTGGCGATAATACGATAAAAAATCCTATGCCCTATTGTAAGTGACTCATTTGTGAGTATGTAGTTATGACTCTGTTAACCTGCGCTTATTCAGAATCAAACAATAATTTAAATATCTTCCCACATTTATCGATTTGTATTCCCATTAGTAAAGTCTTAGAGGGCTATCATATCAAGTAGTTAAGTTTACAGTTGTTTTTTTTTACATAAGGTGGACTGCACGGCTGTTTTTAGTTCATACAATATTTCATTTAACTCTTTTTCAAAATCAGATTTTTTTTATAGTAAAGTTAAGTGTTTACTGCAGCCTATAGCTATTTATAAGCGAACTCAAAAAAGATCGCGTCTTGAGGCCAGTGATAATTCCTCTGAGGACTCGGTTGGAATGGTTTGGTTTTTTAATAAAACTATAATGGCAAAAAACATACAGCCCGCCCGATGGAAAGTTACCGTAGCCTATAGATGTTTGTAACGTCATAGGTAACACTAGCACGTTGCCGACCTTGAACCCCCTTTCTCCAAGAAGCTGTGGAGCCCTACTCACCGCAGGAACACAACACAAGGTTATCTGACTGCAAACTTCTGTAGGGAGGAGTTACTTCACAAGTCAACCTACAAAAATACGTAGTAAGTTTTAAAATCTTAAAAGATTGTTCTTTTTTTTGTTTTTGTTAATATGTTTTTACGCGCTAATCTGAGGAAATGCCAGTCAGAATTAAAAATCATAATTTCATTGAATAACCTAGTTATTGAGGTAGATTATCAGCTATATAACTTCACGATACTGATGTAAGGGGCGGTACAGCAACCATGGACGTCAAGCAATCTGGCAAACTGTAAGCAAGTACGGGAAGTTATAACAACGATAAGCTACACAGTGCGGTGGAGAGTTGATGAAATAAATTGAACATGGGTGATACCGCGGGGCACACCTAGTTATATAATGTTCTTCTTATAAAGCAAAAAAAAAATTATCAACTCGTAGTTTCAGATAATATTAGCGTGTTTAAACAAACAAACAATCAAACAAAAAACTCTTCCGCTTTAAAGGAAAATATTGCTCCTTAGTACATCTAAAAAAAATCCGCGATACCATATGCTTATCTTTTTTACATAAGCCACAATTTAAGGTATTTAAGTAGTGTTTTGTTTTTATTGAAAATTGATTTATGATTATTATTATTAGGCATAACATATTAATCCTTATGAACTAAAGTTATTTCATCATCAAGACAATTTTATGTAGATAAACTTTGCCCTTTATAGAATGTTATTTACACGAGTAGTTTGGGAGATAATGTAAAATTAAAATAAGTCAATACTCGGCTCGGCCTATGACTGTAGATGTAGTGGTGCGAACGAGCTATGTGAGTTATAACACTTGTAACGCATAACCCTCACCGCCCGATAAATATATATTGTCTATATGTACTGAAGTATTATAAATCATCAGTCAGCGATTTCTTTTAAATTATACACGGGTGAAACCGCGGTCACAGATAGTATAGATAGATAAGATTGTTAATTAAGACTCATGTCTATAATTGCAATTAATGAGAAATGACATAGTATATCTTCTGCTAATTGGCAACCCTACCACATTACGATCTGGTCACGGCCGTCTGTTTCAGGAATATCCTTGGTGCATCCACTTACCGCTGAAGTGTTTATAGTAAACAATTGCGACCTACTTTACAAGTAATCTACTGATTGTATTATTATAGGTAAGACGTATGCTAGAACAGAGGCTACTAAACTTTTAAAGCAATACGGAACACTTAACAAATCTCATTAATTTTATAGAATGCATCATTTTTTTATCGTTATAGGTTTTGGCGTAGTGGCCACAATCTCACCTGATGTTTAATGACGATGTGGCCCAAGATGATAACACGCTAAACCTAGTGGAAGACTGGCTCTCAAGTGCAGCTACCGGAACACACCTACTGGTGCTTGACGACAGATTTTCAACTTGAGGGTTGTAGTTAGCCAGGCGGGCATTAGAAAAAGCCCTACCACCATGCTATGGTTTACTCACGATGTTTTCCTTCACCGAAGCTCAATCATAAGACATGCAAGACAGTGCAAATTGAAATAATAGTAACAAAACTTTTAAATGAATTTTGAAGCAATAGTGGCTCATCGGTAGGATGTACGGACACCACGTCGATAGATGTGAGTTCGAATCCCTGCAATGAGCCTGAGCTTTCGGTACCAGGTACCGGTAGGTTTCCACCCTACAAAAGATCGCAGCTAAATAACCTTGTTGTGTTCCTGCGGCGAGTAGGGTTTCTAGAGCTCCTTGGGGAAGGGGGGTTCAAGGTCGGCAACGCGCTAGTGATACCTATAGTATTACAAGCGTCCAAAGGCTACGGTAGCCTGATGGAGGCGGGCCGTGTTCTTATTTGCCACCTTTGTAGTATAAAAAAAGAGTCTTGCAGCGTCGACTGAAGATGGATTGCCGATTTTTAGCTCGTTGCCATAAGGCACATAGTTAAAAACTTTGCAGTGTTACGATAAAAAAGTTATCACGCTTCAATCCACCAGTAAACAACTTTTGGAAAACAGTTTTGAACACTTTATATGTTGAAAATAATAATATTTATATACTTTTAAAAGTAATATGAAAATATTTAAATCTAAATAAAAAACTACCGAAAAACCTCGGCGTGACGTCATCATTCAATAAATAAAACTTAGGTTGAACGTGTTATGTGCAGAGTTGCTTGCACTAGAATTATAGTTAAGAAATTTCTCCAGTATATATAATTTTCAAACCGCTATAACAACGCTTAATAAAAAATTTAGAGTCACTTATAACAATATAATACTCAACTGTGTATATTCATTGAACGATGACGTCAGACATTATGTATGACGTTTCCAAACACGAGATCACAGGCAAAAATCAGTTTCTGAAGGAAAAATTATTTGTACTGTTTTGGGCTTTCAATTAATACACCAATATAATATTCATATATTTTAAACATACAGCTCTCATGTTTTAAAGAACTTGAGAGTAAAATAACTAACGCCTTTAACTTTGTCTATAGCAAATTAAACAAGACTCCATTAGCAATTTTCCAGGCGTATTATATCCTTTGTTTTCGTTACTAAAATAAATTATTATTTTCAGTCTGACCAAACAAATATAATTATATTATGGTTTGCAGAGGAAAAAAATAATGAATTTCACAAGTGAATTCGTGTTTTTCTTGACGTATTACTATTTTCGTAACGCGTGGGTGTTCACCTGGCCGGTCCGTCGGGTAATATACTAAAATACAAACACAACGAAATGTCCGTCCTAAATATTTACTGTTCTGTCCCATTTAAATTGGATTCGTGTTGACGAGATCTTGACGTGTCTTTGTTCACTCGGTTTATTGTATTATCCTTTTTTTCCTAGCTATTAACTAAATCTCGTTTTACTAAATCTAACTAAATCTCAGTTTTCGTTGGAAATTAACGTAGCTTGCAAACGGTATTGTGAAAGTGTCGGTCAATGGCTAGTTAGACTTAGACCAAATTGCCAGATTACTAAATACATATACGCCTGTTTCTTCCTTCCTCCTAGAAGGCAGAAACATGTCTATATATAGTTAGTTAGATCGAATTTTACGGATAGGGAATTAGTCAGATTACAACTTATTTGCATGTACGGCAACAGCCCAAGGCGAGCTTCGGCCACTTTGGCACCCTTGAGCTTGTTGCCTCGCTTTTGAGCTAAGTGCCTTCCGCGCTCACCCCCAAGCCCGATAAAGCTGGAAAAGCCTCTAAAGGCTCCAGGGCCCTTAAGGCTAACATATAGTCTGTTATAGAAATAAAAGGTCGAAGGTCCGGGGTAGCGTAACTAAATTAAGCCCTGCTGTGAAGAACTCCCAATCGGACAACCGTTTTTTAGCTGGTGGTACCTCTACAGAGCCTCGGAACTTGTCCAGAGGGCCTCCAAATATTTCTAGAACGCTTCTGGCTTTTGGATAATTTAAGACCCGTGATAAGGCTGTGATACGGATGCACTTAAGAGCTAACTCCTTGTCTAGGTTTGACATGTTTTATTAAGCTATTTCGTATGATAACATCAGGTGAGCCTAGTAATAAGGGAACAACAAGTATTTGTATAAATACATTTAATAAATGTAGTGTAGGACGCCCTCCGGATGACGATCTGCGAAAGACTGCAGGCAGATGCTGGATTCGGCAAGCTGAAGACAGGGCGCTATGGCGCTCATTAGGGCAGGCCTATGTCCAGCAATGGACTATTATAGGTTGATGATGATGATGAATGATGATTTAAAAAATGCAAGTTTTCTATGATCATATATTATAAACAGACATTCAGGATTATTTTCACTTTTAAGATTAATGTGAATTATTCAGGTAACGAACCCGAATACTACAATCCGGAACTAGGATCCGGTTAGAATCAAATCCGCGACTCTGTGATTTTAGTCAAATATAGATTCTTTATTTTTTAATTTTAAAATAAAAAACAAAGTTTACAATTAGGAAGTAACTAACTACAAGGCCTTCGTAAATAAGATTTTTTATTAGAATGTACTCCCGAAAATAATCCAAGAATTATTTAGATCAGACTAAACGTTTAATGAAGGTAATGTTATAAATGTTACAGCGAGAATATCGGAACATGTTAAAAAGCAATTAATCTAAATATACATATAATACAATTGAAGTGTTTGTTTGTAATGTCAAAGTAACAGCTTTTTACTAAACGTTATGAAAGTATACACGGCATATATAATAAAAACACATTTTTTTTAATTTTCCGTTGGCCTGTCTGTTCGTTTGTTCCGGGTAATCTCCGAAACGGTTGGACCGATTTTGACGGGACTTTCACTGGCAGATGGCTGATGTTATAAGGAATAACTTAGGCTACTTTTAATATAGAAAACGAATTAGGGTTCCGTACAAAAAATAAAAAAAACATTTTTAGTAGTCCACGCGAGCGGAGCAGCGGGCACAGCTAGTTAAAACAAATGTATGCAGCGTAGCTTTATATTGGTGTGAAACGTGGACGATGACAGAGAGAGATGGGGAAAGATTATAAGCTTACGACATATAGCGCTGGAGGAGGATGAAGAGAATTAGATGGACGGAAGGGAAAGACGTCATATCATATCAAGATGTCAAGAGGAAGGTGCTGCCACCGACAAGAGCAGCACCGTTATTAAATCTATACTAATATAATTAAGCGGAAGAGTTTTTTGTTTGTTTAATTAAACACGCTAATCTCTGAAACTACCATTCGGATTGGAAAACTTATTTTTGTATATGATAGCCAGATTCACGCGGAATAGTATAAGCTATGTAGCAATAAGAGCACATAAGCACACCTCTCAGCTAGTCTTAAATATTCATTTTTGTTAAGTAAGTCGGAAGACATAGTTCACCCTATTGCCTTATCCGCGTGCACGGGCGTAATGGTTTGCGATACGTAAATACAATGTTCTACAAAAATATTGCTCCTTAGTACATCTAAAAAAGTCAGGAATACCATATGCCTGGTGACCAAGTTTTATTAAATATTGAAAAGTGATTTATGAGCATTATTATTAGGCATGGCATATTAATCCTTACGAACGAAAGTTACTTCATCATCAAGACAATTTTATGAAGATAAACACCTTAATATAATAACCCTTTAATAACATGTTATTTGGACTAATAGTTTAGGAGATAATGTAAAATTAAAATAATTCAACACTCGGCTCGGGTCTATATGACTATAGGTTTACGAAGAACTAGCCGTGTGATTTGTAACGTATAACCCTAGCCGCCTGATAAATATATTGTCTATACTGAAGTATTATAAAGCTCTTGCCTTGTGAGACCTCCAAATTTCGATGATTTTTAGAGGTTTTATTAATATTGAGATCCACAAGATCGGACCCCAAGCCCGGGTGAAGCTGTAAAAGCTGTTTAATGCTTCAGGGCCCTTATGGCTAACAAAAAAAATAATCAAACCCTCCAAAGTCTGCCACCTTATAACCGAAGAAATATTGTACAAGGTAATTAATACGTAAAATGGATACGAAAGTTATAGAATATAATGATGTATGTTTATGAATTCAAAGTAGTTAAAAACAGTACATGACGAATCAACTTCCAGTAAAAAAATCTTCATGCTAATAATAAATAGGTACAATATATTTAATAATAATTATATATTAACAGTCTGCCTGTCTTTACGTCAACAATTTTAACATGTCTATATATTAATACGTGAAGCAAAAACTTTGTACCCCTTTTTACGAAAATTGCGTGGGCGGAGAAGAATGAAATTTCACACACTTATAGTTTATATAGAGAAGGAGTGCAGAATGCTAATATTTTGTTTAAATTATTCATAAAAAATAAATAAACTCAATAAAAATAGCATTACACACACTACTATGTATTTGACACACACGTATATATACTTTATATTACACTTTTGTTTAATGTTAAAGTCTATGGTCAAATTGAGAATAGATTAATATTATTTGTCTATAGTCTTACTGAATGTCAAACATAACCATAATATGTATGTCAGAAATCGTGTCTATGTCACTATTTAAAAAAGAAATCATGTTTCATAGCAACGAGATAACAAATCATCACGGGAATTCAAAATACGGCGTATATAAAATAAATGGAAAGAAAGTAGAGATGCCGCGCGTTAGAAACAGGTGTACTCTGTGTACCCATATAAGCAGCCAACGACGGGCTTGAAGGATGGTTCTAACTCGAGTCCTCGCATTGTGAAGATGTCCAAATATGAATCCAAAGATTGTTCAAGGCTACCTACTAAGTCGGAACCCGAAGAGAAGATCATTATGTCTGGAGCTTGACGGATCGTGAGGACTTTCAAGATCAATTACTAGGTCGCCTACGGGCAGCGATAATATCAGACATGCGAGGCATGGGGTGGCTATATAGAGGACGTTGGAGGCTACTAGGGGCAATCCCAAATAAACCGACATCACGCTCACTTGGATTGTCAGACCCTGTACATCTCTATAAAACCTGCACCTAACAAACATCGTTTACAGAGAAGTTTTGTATCATTAATTAAATTATTGAAATATGTATGTGAAGTTCAATGGATAGCATTTTCTATATGCAATGGTTTTTTGTTTAAAAAATAAAAAAAGGTGTGTGTGCGATTCACACACGATAGAAGTGAAACTTCATTTTAAAAGGCATTTTCTATTTTATTTAAACAGTGTGCAATATACATACACACCGACATTTACTCTCTCGCTCTGGCTCACACAAAGAGGAGAGACCGATAATGTGAGTTAAACGTTTAACGTTTAACGTGTTGGAAGTCGCATAAGAAGATTTTACTCCAAAAATTAAAAATGATATTCTTTAATTTAATCATTTTTTAAAATTTTTATATTTCATGCAATTTGTTTTAGCGATATCTGTTGATTATAAAAGTATATAGTCTTTGACAATAGAACCTTAATAATGTTAAACTTATAATTTAAATGAATTATGGTCGAATTTCGACCACTGGGCGACCACTAGTTATATTAAAACGTCAACATTCGGGAATCTTCGTACATTTCCGAGCTCTTTATGTAAACACATTATCTATTATAAGTAAAGTTGGAGTTCTTTTACAAATGACGATAACTCTTTGAGAATGAGTTTCAGTTTTTGAAGTAAAACTTCTTTAGGCGCGTCTAGGAGGTAACTGGACGACAATGCAACGGAAGTCCGTCACGGCAATATGGGATCATGTTTCTGTACCATCCGGTTTTTAAATACTAAATATTTTTGATTTTGTCAATAAATAGTTTATAATCAAATCAATAAAAAAATTTGAAAAAAAAAAATATTATTCGACCGTCAGGATGATGATGACCGTCGGGATGGTGGTGACCGCGGGGATAGTGGTGACCATCGGGATGGTTGTGACCGTTGGGAGGGTGGTGGCAGTAGGATTAGTATATATATAGTCTAGTAAACAAGTTCAAAAACGTGTTAATTCTTGTTACTGCTAATTCTTCAAATCTGTGGACTGCTATGCAATAAATTCTCATATGCATTTATTTTTAACTTAATCGCCATCTCTTATAACGCCAAAGAAGTTTTACATCGATCGCGTGTGACGGTTACACGCTTTTAATTTTTTATTTTGTTTAATCTGAATGATGTAACAGTTACCCGCTGCCGGTGATATTGGAAGTTTAAAAAAGTAGCACATATACTCAAGTAGGTACTGGGTATATACACTTATAGCGCGAACTCGGGAGTCAGCGTCAGCGAGAGTCGCCGGCGCCTTTATACGGGGGTTGTGTGGAGTAGGTATGGTGGACACCCTTAGCGCCCACAACAAATGCTAGCTGTGTGTAACGCAGCGTATTGCGATGCAAATGGAAGTTTCCCGCCGTGCCGTTTACCACATTACGGCAGCGAGGAAAGAGACGCGAGAGCATCCGGCTTCCACAGAGATTTAAAATATTAGAAGGGAGGTGAAAGTTGATGTAATGCGGCACTGAGCGGTGAAACCAGAGGACGCGCGATATGGGTGATTTATTATAGACGGTGTCCACTCGGTTCTTGGAGGGTAGTGCAGGAGGAAGGGCTCTCTGACGTTTCATCTGGCGCAGGTATTACAAGGCCATGAGTGCTTTGGCTCATGGCTGGTATCTGCACCGGATCGCAAGAATGGAGGACAAATCCGCGTGTCATGAGTACGGTGCTGCACACTTTTCAGGAATGTACTACGTGCGAGGGATAGCTCCGCACTCTGACCGCGGTTATTGAGTGCCATACTCAACACTGAGAGGCCACGGACGGCCATGGATCCTCTGAACGGCCCTCTCTGGCGTAAATAAACGGGCTGGACATAGAGTTGTTTCCTTCGCCTCATTCCTCCACCCTAGCCGAAATAGTGGAGACGTGTCGGGGGCCCGTCTTCCCATTGCACAGGTTCGGCCATCTGAGAGTTTGGGTAGTACCCGGCCCGGCCCTCCCGGTACTTAGCTGGGCAGGCTGTCGCACTGTGCCGATAGAGTGCAGTCTTGCGCGATCCCGTGTCGCCCTATCACGGCGTTACACTATGCAGTTTTATTGAGAAGTTGTATCATATAACCAATCGCTCCCCCGAACGTGTATGTACCCATGAGAGGTTTCCACGTTATCCACGGTATCCACGTTAAAAACAAAGTCCAGTAACTACATACTTCAGAGAAAATACATATCTAAAGTATTTTGAAAGACAACATACGTAAAGTTTTCATTGTCTTGGAAATACAACTATGGATGTATCCATACCTATTCCATAACACCACAGTTGCCAACTACAAATATTAAAGTTGTCAAAAATCATAATATTTTTCAAGGAATGCAATAAATCTGAGAAAAATATTTATAAACTTCACGTCTGAGTCCTATCCGATACAATCATACAACAGAACACAAGCACGAAGCAAGTCGCAAAGCAAAATTTATAAACACTCCCTGAGGCACTCAAACAGTGTCTAAAAATAAAATTTAACAGTACAGATTTACAATGCTGTTTTAACTCTCGCTATTACCGGGAAAAATGTTATTATCTGTTAATGTATTCTGTGTTAAGCGAAAAAGTCGATTACCCGGTCGCCGGTAACGTTGACTCTCCGCCATGTTGGAGGCGCGCCAAAATTCAAAATGGCGTGCATCGCTTTCGTTTGTAATTTATTCGTTGGTTGTCAAAACTATAATATTATTGGCTATTTAGATAAGCAACTATTACGTTCGAATAGCGGAATTAAGATATATTATAGTATGTCTTTATAGATTAGAAGGTTAATCAGCAACTTATACTCAATCCTACTAAAGAGTAAGCTATATATATATCGAGATATCTTTATAATAACTCTACACTTTTGTTTTTCTTTAATTTTAGTTTGTCGAGAAATACAAGATAAGTAAATCAGTTCATTACCTAAAGTATATAAAAGCCACAACATTAGTATTTCGATTATTAGATACATAACATTTCTTTGATTGCCATGAATTGAACATTGAACATGAATTTAAACATTTTATGTTTTTGAGACATTATTTTGTGATAAAGTATGAAAAATTGTAAAAGTCATCATTTACCTTTCACTTTTACCTCGAATAACTTTTAAACGAGTCGACTAAGCAAGAAATCATATCAGATCTTATTTGTAGATCGCTTAATTCCTTACAAGTATATGTTTTCAATTTTACTGAAAGATAGTTCGTTCGAGCGCATTAAAATTCCAAATAAAAAAAACCCGTCTTATTTAAATGGAAAATTATCAAGAGCTCAAACTTTACCAGAATTATTTTTTCGTCATTTCTGACGATATTTTAATGGTAACTAAAGAAAAAAAAAGTTTTTTGGCCCATCCTAATGTGTATGGTGGTCGCGACTCACTCGAGTGTAGATACCTATCACCCCGGTTGATTACTGATATACCAGCTGATCCCAGAAAGCGCCACTCCTAAGCGTGCCGCTATACCGGATGTCTTACACCTGATTTACGGTGGTCGCTATCAAGTCGGTCAAAATCGAAATCGAATTTAGTTTAGTTTGAATAGTGTCGCCAATGTTTTTTTTTATCATTACAGGTTTTGGCCTGGTGACCACAATCTCACCTGATGTTAAGTGACGATGTGGGACTAGATGATATCGCGCTAAACCTAGTGGACGACACTCTCAAGTGCAGCTGCCGGAATACACCTATTGGTGCTCGGCGACAGATTTTCAACTTGAGGGTGGTAGCTAGCCAGGCGGGCATGACAAAAAACCCTACCAACATGCTATGGTTTCCTCACGATGTTTTCCTTCATCGAAAGCTCAGGCATTCATTGCAGGGATTCGGCTCACGTCAATCGACGCGGAGTCGTACACTTTTTTTTTTTTTTTTCGAACTGACTACACTGTTAGCCTGAGGGGCCCTGGAGCCTTTACGGCTTTTACAGCTTTACCGGGCTTGGGGGCGAGCGCTTAGGGCACTCAGCCATGAAAGCTAAGCAACAACATCCGAGGGTGCCAAAGTGGCCGAACCTCGGCTCGGACTGTTGCGCGTATGCAATTAAGTCGCGATCTGACTAATTCCCTATCCGTAATTCGATCTAAACTAACTATACATATATACATGTTTCTGCCCCCTGGGAGGAGGGAAGGAACATGTGTATGTGTATTTAGTGGTCTGAAATTTTTGTCTACTCTAACTAGGCAAAAAAAGAAAAAAAAAAGGTCCCTTACAGAACCTATGTACCTATGTGTGTTGTGCATGTGTGTATAATGCAGTGTCATGTATGGCTGTGAAAGCTAGTGATTGTAGAGTCACTTGTATCGCGCGAGCGGCTGCTTGTCTCAAGGGCTCCATGCCGATGGATCGGACCTAGGTTTGAGTTGCCGCAGAGGAGGGCGGTCGTGGCGGGTAAGTCGTACACGCTACAACTGAGCCATCATGGCTTCTAAAATACTGATCGATTTACATTTTCACACAAGATACTATATAATTATAATGTACTTCACTTATACGTAGGGTTGCCAACCATACTATCACAAATGTATATTTATTTAAATAACTTGTGTGCGTGTGTTAGTGATTCTATCTCGACGACTTCATCGATCGAGCACATATTTGCATAGCATATTTGTTTTATCGAGACAATAGTTTGTAGATATGTTAGGATCCTTTCCACAACAGACGCACACGCGCTGAGCTTCTTCAAGCCCGGTAAAGCTGTAAAAGCCGTAAAGGCTCCAGGGCCCCTAAGGCTAACAGTATAGTCAGTTCGAAAAAAAAGCGCTGAGCTTCGGAATCGGCATGACAGCGGCGACCGCCGTTGGATTTTGATCTCTCGGTGGTCGCCGTTGTGTTTGGATTGTACTGTGCTTACCATCAGGGACAGTACAGTTAATGTGCAGAGCTATTATAAAAAAAAACCGATAGATTGCGATGTGTTCGAACCATTAACTACTAGAAAGGACAGAACACTGTCTGCTGAGCCAGCTAGTAATTGACAGCATTATATTTTTGGTCTGTGTACTATGTACACTTGAAGAAATAATACATCGACCCATCATATTTTGACCCAAAATAGTTGGATGGATTCATTTCATATAGAACAATTAAATCGCAAATAAATAATTACTAAAAATACAAGAAGTGCTAGTTTATAAAAACAAGTGAGGTTAATGTATAATTTATAAAGGTATAATCATCACTACATAGTACAAAACAAAGTCGCAGTCGCTCTGTCCGTCCCTATGTATGCTTAAATCTTCAAAACTACGCAACGGATTTTGTAGCAGTTTTTTCAATAGATAGAGTGATTCAAGAGGTAGGTTTATATGTATAATACATGCATAATATTGTAGAGAAACACTGATAAATTTAGAGGTTTCTAATGTGATGTCGTAAATAAACACATTTTTTTGCGCTTACATTGCAAACGCTGGCTGTACCCCACGAGATAAATCAAAATAATGTACGACAGGATTGTACACCTTAAAAAGGTCAACAAAAAAGTTCTCGATGTTATATGTCTATTTCTTAAGGATAACCCACAATAAATATTTTTTATCCTTTACATTTTACGGGGAAAAATGGCTTATTTACGAAGTGATTTTAAGCAATACAGCATTAATCCTTATCCAATTAAGTCCCTTAAATACATTGTCCATTAAATATATATCAGTATGGCCCTTTACAGCATGTAATTTAAATGAATATTACAGATTTAAAATGCAGGGACATAGCGTTGCGGCGGTACCGGCCCTATATAACATGGTCAGTTATATGTCGCTCTTTTAAGAGTAACCTCTAAACAAAACATGTTTGTATTGTCTAATGACAAAAAAGCTGTAAACGTTGTTTAAGGATTATAGGACTGACGGAAAATTCTGTAGTAGGTAGGTATATTTAGTATCAGCATTGCACCCGTGCGAAGCCGGGGCGGGTCGCTAGTTATACTTATAAAATTTATAAGTATAATTTATAAAATTCCGCTTTTCCTCGTTACATTTGAGCTTGCCCACTTAAAAAAAATATTGTGTGGTTTTATGAAACCATGATGCAAGTGAAACTTTAAAAATAATAAATACAAATACAAAGACATGCGACTCTTTAATAACAAACATTAACACAATGTTCCGAATTTACGATTATAATCCTTGACTGCACGGCATAAAATTAAATTTTATTTGCGACAATGTAATGTAATTCGACGTGCGATAGATGAACGATATTTTTCGGGCGATAGAATAAAAGTTTTACTTTAAAAATATTAATAATAATTGATTCGCTGTCAACTTCAGTTATTCTATCAATAACTTCATCTTCGACTCGAGTCTCACAGTTCCTTACTCCACGGCCAGCTGTAATGCGACATGCGATAGATGAACGAAAATATATGGGGTATAAAATAAAAGTTTCACTTTAATAACACAATACTTTCAATATTAAGATACTTACTTGAAAAAAGTCAGTTACAAGATATGAATAAAAATGTAGTTAATGCAATTAAGGAACTTCCAAAACAAACTAAAACAAACACAAAAATTATAACATATTCAATGTTTCTTTGAAGGTCGTCGGTCGTCGAGTACCTGGCGAATTACGACGCGTTCGGCTGTGGCCATAAAATAGCTGTACGTAATCTATCTGTGGTTATACCGTAAACGCGGGCGCTCTTAAAAGGCATTACCACAGAGTAGGTAACAGACAGGCGGCTCCGGTCGACCTTGAATTTAAGTACCGCATAGACAAGGTGGCATGCGACCACGGCTATCCTCTGAACATCAATATCTTTGTGTGTAAAATGAGATATATAAGATATCTACTAATTACATGATAAATAATAGTATAGTTAGAATAACTAATAAGAATTTTGGATAAGAATATTTTTTGTTTCATAGATTTTAGAGAGCGATTCCGTAGTCGGATTTCAGATTTTAAGCTTATTTTTTTTATTTCTTTTCAGGACACCGAGCAAGACTCGACGCCCATGTATTTAAATTTATAAGTACATATTATAAAACTTAACGTCTCTCTGTCCGATTATGTGGATGATTCACGCGAAAACCATTTTTCCGATTTACATGTTTTTTATTTTAATCCATAGCTGTGTTGTCTGGCATTTTGCAAGACAAAGTAACATATGAAATAAGCAGTGACGATAATGGTGAATGAATTCGGAAAAAACACGCATTTGGGGCGCCTTAATGGCTTTCGCTGAGTAAACCATACTAAATATATCAAATTTATGTTCTACAAAATTGTACATTTTCAAAAAACCTACAAAAAAGTCGGTCTATTCATCATCATATATCATATGTCTATTTTCTAAGGATCACCCACAATAAGCATTGTCTTCCGTCTTTTGAGCGAGGGCAGCACGATTCGCACGTGCGCTCGACCGTAGGCATTCTGTAGTCCACGCGAGCAGACCCGCGTGCACAGATAGTTAATAATGCTTATTAACATTTTATATTCACTTCAAAGAGGTAACATAGTAGATAGTGGGTACACTACAAAAATACATGTAACAACATTATTTTGAAGTTTGACATAAGTGATTGTCAATTTACTGCGTGGTAATAAAAAACTCAGTATAGTTTGTTGTTTGTTTGCAGGTAAATAACATAAAAACATGAATCTTCTGTTCTTCTAGTACATATAATTTTATTCATACCGACTTACGACTTATGACGCGTGTATGAAAAAACTGTTTTGTAGGTATTACCGGAACCGGCGCCAAAGAATTCGTAATTTCGTATGAAATTTATTCGATCCAACACCTTCTCTATCACACATTGTTATTACAAGATAAATACACTAGAATAGTGTAATGTTTTTTTTTGTCTGAGAGAGCTAGAAAAGTTTTAAAATTCCAATCATACGGTAGATATTTTCCTCGTTTATTAAATACAGCTGTCATGGATAGAAAACTTTTTTCGAAAATACTATTTCAAGCGGACTATATATCTATACCATAATAATGTATTAAGTTCAAGAGATAATTATGAGCAGCAACCGTAAACCTCAAGCAATCTGACAAGCTCTAGTTAAGGGAAGTGAGAACATTAATAGACTACACGGGTACGTAGGCGATGCGACGTCACAGTGGAAAGTTGGTGAAATAAAACGGGTGAAATTACGGGCAAATAATTTTTCATATGTTGATATTATTGATCGAAGCTTGATAAGCAATTATAAATTTGTGTCATTGCTATGTTTCATATGGTATGAAAAATAAACTGCTATATTATGACTATTAGAAATGAATTTGTACTATGTTTTGTTTGATATGGTGTAAAAAATAACAAGTCACATGAAAATCGTAGAAGGTTTGAGGAGTTAATAGCTAAAACTCACATGAAAGTGACAGTCAGAAAAATGCAGCCCTGTAATGTGTAATTCCTCTTAATATAAAGCAGATTTTCACTAAACACACGTGAAGTAGTAGTGATAATGAAATATAATTTCACTGTTATACAATTAAAGTAAAATAGAAAATAACCATGCCTAGTCACAAATGCATTCACGTTTCTAATGCCAAATCACAAGCATGTGCGTCCTAAGCGGTTATTTACGATTCATAATTAAATTTAAATTAACTCTGTTTATAACAAATCTGATGCCAAAATTTATAAAATTATGACATCGACTTTGTTGAACTTATTATTCTCAAACGTAATATTAAAGAGACGTTGATCCGTGGATGGCACTTTGAAGTCATCATCATCCTCCAGCCCTTATCCCAATTTATTTGGGGTCGGCGCAACATCTCTTCTTCTTCCATACTTCTCTATTAGTCCTCATCTCGGTAGTCACTACCTTTCTAACCATATCATCATTGACACAGTCCATCCATCGTTTCTTTGGTCTTCCCCTACTGTTATAGTCATCGACATTCATACCTAAAACCCTCCTCACGACATTTTCCTCATTCCTTCGCATCACGTGCCCATACCATGACAACCGATTTCCACACAATTTTTCAGTTACCGGTGCCACTTCCAAACTTCCTCTATAGCACTTTGAAATGTTTTCTATTTATTGACTATTAAAAACAAAATTAAAAAAATAAACAAACGTTTAACAATGAAACGAACGTCCAATTTGTAGCGATCATGTACCTGTAGTATCTCATTTGAACGTCACTGCATAGAAACATTTGAACTCGAATTATATAATTAGCCCAAGCTTTCGATGAAGAAAGATATAGTTCTTTTTTATATAACAAAGGTGGCAAATAAGCGTACGGCCCGCCTGATGGTAAGCGGCTACCTTAGCCCATGGAAGTTTAGAACACCATACATATCACTAAAGTGTTCCGACCTTGAACTCCCTTTCCTCAACGATGTCTGGAAAACTTATTCATCGCAGGAACACAACACAACGTTATTTGGTTTATTATTTAGTTAAGTGTCGAAGGAGGCGATGAGGGTTTATTTTTTTTTTTATTACAAGTGATTCTTAAGAATGTGTAATGTGGAATGAATAAATGGTCTCACAATCCTCTTATAAATAATCTCTTATACTTTAAACCAGTGTTTCCACTTAAGGTTTTAGTTATACCTTAATTTATTAAAATTATCCTTAAATACCCAAAAAAAAATCCTTGATTTAGGGCACAAAATTTTCAAAAAGAAAAAAGGGGAACACTATTTTCGTACATATTTAATAACACAAATTAAGTATATAAAACTATCATAGATTTACAGAAGTCGAAGCATTACTTTTTTATCGTTATATACTCTTACATTTTTTCTTGCACTTAGCTCTGGAAGGTCCCATAATTTAAAATTGATCATTGAGTCGTATAAATCAAAGGCGGGAAAGTCGGTCTGACCGATTATTTGGTATTTAAAAAAAAACTAATAAATTTCAATTATATGCATGGTCAATATTTGAAGCTTTACCCATAGCTAATCATAGAAATATATTCACCATAAAAATCTTTGAACACAATTGACACTTATTAGATTACTTATTAGATATGACTGCTACTGATGCTAGGCTCACAGTCCAGTTTAATAATTAATACAAACATAATGAGGAGTTCAATGTAGTAAGGAAGAAGTCGGGTTGCCGAACGTTTCTACTGAAATTGCTGACTCGATCTCAGGTGCACCGTGGGACTGGGAACTCGGACTCCATATTCACTCTCGTTCAGCAATTATGATGCGTTACCATGGATAACAAGTAACTGCATGAGCGAGAGACATATATGTAACAAAACCATAATGTCACAGGCTTGGTATCAGAGAAATATCGTAACATCTTTACACTATTATTCCTTCTACGAAGTACTTTCGTTTTTTTACGAACTGACTACACTTTTAGCTATAAGAGCCCTGAGCCTCAGACAGCTTTAACGCGCTTAAGGCACTCAGCCGCGAAAGCGAGGCAACAAACTCTAAGGGTGCCAAAATGGCCGAACCTCAGCTTGGGCTGTTGCCGATCATACGAAAAAGTCGTGATCTGACTAAATCCCTATCCATAGAAATTCGAGCTAACTAACTATACATATATACATGTTCCTACATTCTGGGACGAAATAAGGAACATGTCTATATGAATTTAGTGATTTGGCAATTTATGTCTAAACTAACTAGCCAAAAAAAGAAGTCTGTTACAGAACCTATGTACCTGAGAGGTGAGCATTTGTGTGTAGGGATGCAGTGTAATGAATGTATGGTGGTAGCTTGTGAATACAGTGTCACGGTATCGCGCGACCGACTGCTGGCTCAAGGGTTCCATGCCAATGGATCGGACCTATGTTTTTCGAATCATTCAACAACGCCTTACATAGCAATTTCTGTTTATCAAAATTATGCACTGATGGCGTCCCAAAGCACTACCGCTTTACAATAATATTATAATTCAGACCGGATACACTGACTTGATAACGGAAATCGCTAGTATTTTTGTATGAATCCAACATATATATTGTATCCTTTTATTTACTTATAAATTTAATGCTAGAGGTCAATGTCATAGCTTCTTTACAAAAAAAAAAACACGAATAACGTCTATGATGTATGAACGAAATTAACTCTATAATTTATATTCGGCTTCTTGAACGTAATACAAAAATATAAACTTTATTGTTTGATGTCGTGATAAAGTAGTTTGTTGTCGCTCACGGCTGAGTCGCGGTTTATAGCTAGGTGATGCCAAATATCCATCGTGCTTCTTAGACTTTTATCATCTACGAAGGTCGTCTTGTTGTTGGCTTAGTTTTATTAAAATTCATTTCTTTAATTTTGTATCCGATACTACATGATGGGTGTAATGAATGTGATGGCTCAGTGGTAATGTGTAAGAACATCGCATCAGTGACGAGAGTTCGAATCCCTCCAAAGAGCCTGGAGCTTTCGGTGTAGGAAAAAAATATGATTAAACCATAGCACGGTGTTAGGGCTTTTTCTAATGCCCGCCTGGCTAGCTGTTGTTGAGAATCTGTCGCCAAGCATCAATAGGTGTATTCCGATAGCTGCACTTGAGACCCAGTCCTTCCACTAGTCTTAGTGTGTTACCATCTTGGGCCACATAGTCACTTAACATCAAGTGAGATTGTGGCCATAACGTTAAACCTCTAACGATAAAAAAAAAGTCTGCTTGTTTGTTTGCTTATCTATACTCATATATTAAAGCTGAACAGTTTTTTGTTTGTTTAAACACGCTAATCTCTGGAAGTACCAGTCGGATTCTTTTCGTTTATATCGATAATTCTTTTGGTTTATGATAGCCAGATTCACGAGGAATAGTATTAGGCTATCTAGCATTAAGTTATACCTCTCAGGTAGCCTTAAATATTGATTTTTGTTAAGTAAGTTGGAAGACACAACGCACCCGAACTGCTTTCTCCGCGCGCGCTGGCGTAATGGTTAGTGATACGTTAATACAATGTTCTAAAAACATATTGCTCAATAGTAAGTCTAAAAAAGTCTGCAATACGATATGCCTATCCCTTGTATATGTCACAAAAAGGTATTATGAAACAAGGTTTTATTAAAAATTGAAAAGTGATTTATGAGCATTATTATTAGACATGGCATATTAATCGTTACAAACGAAAGTTACTTCATCATCAAGACAATTTTATGTAGATAATTTTTGCCCTTTATAGCATGTTATTCAGATGAATAGTTTGAAAGGTAATGTAAAATTAAAATAACACTCGGCGCGGGTGTTATTACTATAGGTGTAGTGGCGCGTACGAGCCGTGTGAGCTGTGAGGCATAACCCTGGCCGCCCATTAAAATATTGTCTATACTGAAGTATTATAAATCATCAATTAGCGATTGGAAATCATCTTTGGTTCTTTATTTAGGTATCGGTTTTTCTTTTTTTTCCGTACTGACTATACTGTTAGCCTTAGGGGCCCTGGCGCCTTTACGGCTTTTACAGCTTTACCGGGCTTGGGGGCGAGCGCTTAGGGCACTCAGCCACGAAAGCTAAGCAACAACATCCGAGGGTGCCAAAGTAGCCGAACCTCGGCTCGGACTGTTGCGCGTATACAATTAAGTCGCGATCTGACTAATTCCCTATCCGTAATTCGATCTAAACTAACTATACAGATATACATGTTTCTGCCCCCTGGGAGGAGAGAAGGAACATGTGTATGTGTATTTAGTGGTCTGAAATTTTTGTCTACTCTAACTAGGCAAAACAAAGAAAAAAAAGGTCCCTTACAGAACCTATGTACCTATGTGTGTTGTGCATGTGTGTATAATGCAGTGTCATGTATGGCTGTGAAAGCTAGTGATTGTACAGTCACTTGTGTCGCGCGAGTGGCTGCTTGGCTCAAGGGCTCCATGCCGATGGATCGGACCTAGGCTTGAGTTGCCGCAGAGGAGGGCGGTCGTGGCGGGTGTGCGGGAGCGAAGTTAACCGTACGTCCCCTGCGGAGGGAACGGTGGTTTCGCGGGCGTGGGCGCGAGCACGCATATGTTGCGGGAGCGGACGCGTAGAAATTGTTAGCGTTCTCGATGTCGTCATCGGGATCGACAAAGAGATTTCGCGGACGGCGTTTATAACGTTTGGCAGCGGGGATCGAGTTGTCTGGGACGTAGTTCACGGTGGATTTTACGAGCGGGTTGGGATGATTCGAAGCGCTATCGAAGTATCTCCTGGTGAGATATTTCACATAGGCTTCTATCGAGGGAAGCCTCATGTCCCTGTGCAGGTCCATGTTCCTAACGAAGGCTGGAGGGTTTTGGTATGGAAACTAATGAACATTCATAGAAGAAAAATGCGTGTCGGGCCACGCGCAATGTAGGGTTCTGTCGTTACCCGTCACAAAATGCATACTTAGAAGGAGGCTTTAAGTTATTTTCAATGAAATTTGTACGAAATTACTTCTCCGAGTACATTTTATAAGTTAGTCGACTATTACTCGTTAACTTGTAAAGCCTACTTAGTTTTCATTTTAACTTCATTATATTTTTACTGCTGTGAAATTTTTCACAGATAAAAAACAACATTTCATCTGGAAGGAGGTATACACTTGACTCTAACAAAAAATAGCACTGTAAAGCTTAATATTTTTCAAACGGATCACTGAATCGAAAATTGTTACCACATATCCGCACTATTTTTGAACAATCTATCCAACGACACGAACTCTATGCGATAGATGAGAAAAAATAATCATGCCCAGTTTGACAACATTTTATTTGACTATTTTCAAGATTTTATTTCACCATTTTGTCGGCTTGATTAATATGTATATCCATTCCAAATTACAGCGTTCTAGTACTAAAAAATTTTGTGCTAAGCCACGGAGAGACAGTATGGGTCCTGTAATGACTTCGGACACCTAAAAACAGAAAAAAAAATTAACTAAGGTCAGATAATATCCATTTTGTCCATAGTATATTACAAGCTTTTATTTAACTCGCTGTGTTAGTATTCATGGGTCAAAACTTGCAAGTAAATGTTTAACTATACTTCCTCTTAACCTTTTGAGATGAAAGGAATACTAATGTAACTTCGATGACAATGCAATAATTTTGTTACGGTCTGAGCAAGAGAAAAATCACCATTCTCAATATCATAATAATCGTCCGGAATGTACCCGAAATATCGTGTATTTATAATAGTATAGTCGCGAGACGTGTAGTCATAGGTTCGACGACTCACACATTATTATGCAAGAAAATCTGTTCAGCCATTTGAAGATTAACAGCTCTTTTCTAGTTGATAAATAGTTGTGAGCATCTTTCACATGTCAATCGAAATTTGGTATTCATATACTACAATGATATTAGAAGAACAAGGCAACATTGAGCTGATGCTGCAGCATCATCTGGAATTTGCAGGATACCTAACTCTTCACCAACTTACATCAGAGATATCATGTTTGGGCTCATTGGAATGCTATCAATAAATAGGTTACTTGTGTCGGGGGTTTCTTAATTTTTTATAGATATTTCAAAGGTTATGTTTATGTTAACTTATATAAAACCTTATCAAAATAAATCATTTCTTTATCCCGAATATTTAACTTGTCTATCTAAATGTTAACCTATACAGCATTCAATTTTGCTTTAAATGTTGAGAACTAACGTAATATATGAAAGGAACTATTTTATTTGAAAAAAGCGAAGGAGTTAACAATTTAACTATAGTTAATCCCACGGAGTAAATTGACAATGACTAATGTCAAACTTGAAAATAATGTTGCCACATTTATTTTGTATTGTTGTGCTATCGTATATTTTACGTTCCAATTATTTGTATGGTATGATTTTAAATACCCAATTGAGAGATTTAATTCATTTACTGAAATATTTTGTATCATTCAACATACCCATTATCATAATATATTTCTGGAAATATAAGTATGTACATATGGCCAACTACTTGCAAGAAATCCTACAAATAAAAACCTTTTAGTTGGCCCATAACAGATGCGATTTTTTCTACCTTATTGATCTTTCGCTATTGGAGGGTTCAATGTTTTTTTTTAACTTAACTATAGGATTAATATCTCCACAACAAGTTTACAATAAGATCATATTGGTGGACATCACTATTTTTAATACCAAATTAAGTAGCAACACATGAAATGTTAGTTTAATCCATGGGAATAAAAAAATGCCAAAATATAATAAATAGTTTTACTTTATTTTTCTTGTTAGAAGGTGGGGAGAAATACACAAAAACAGAGTATCGTTAATTCCAAACATTGAACACGTTCCAAACCTGTTATCCTACATTCTTTTATTGTCTCGACGACTGAAATTAGGACTTCACGTGTCTCATATAAGGAAGTAGGTATCAACGAACTTACCCGTAAATACCAGTAAAATGACACGTATCTCCTTAACAAAACAAGTTAATAATGCCAATGACCGTTATATGGACGTATATTTGTGTTTTGTTTTGCATGCAACGTTCTTTTTTTAGGTTACATTGTTTTTTTTTTTATAATCTTAATCAAGTATAGGCAATGACTGTGGATGCAACTTTTTGCGGGACGCCAAAATTTAGTGTCATGGCGTCTTATAATTTGTAAATTTTAAATAGTATAATTTTTTTTTTTGTCGTTATAGGTTTTGCTTAGTGGCCACAATCTCACCTGATTTTAAGTGACAATGTGGCCCAAGATGATACGCTAAACCTAGTGGAAGACTGGCTCTCAAGTGCAGCTGCCGGAACACACCTATTGGTGCTTGGCGACAGATTTTCAACTTGAGGGTGGTATCTAGCCAGGCAGGCAGTGGAAAATGCCCTACCACCATGCTATGGTTTCATCACGATGTTTTCCTACACCGAAAGCTCAGGTTCATTGCAGGGATTCGAACTCGCAACAATCGACGCGAATTCGTACACGCCACATACTGAGCCATCATTGCTTAATCATCATTGTTTGTGATTATAATTCAATTAACACAAGTATTATGTATCTTCACAGAGGAGAAGTATTTAAAAATATTAGCGATAACACCCATTCTTTACCGAAATATTTAATAAACATGTTTTCTTCTGTTTCTAACTTGGCAACACCATGACTGCCATAATCACGTGGGTAATTATTTCGTTTTACGAAGTATCTTGTGACGTTTGTCCTTGTTATTTTCCAGGGAGTTTTTATTACATTTCAAAATTTATGATCCATGATATATTTCTAGTCAACTTCAGTCGTGCACAATAACCAAACTATATTATGCAAAATGTCACCAATATTTTACTCAGTATAGGTTATAAAATATGTTTATGTTCATTAATTACTTACGCTCAACATGTTCCGCCACAGAAAAACTAGACGCCGTAAGGGTTTTCACACCAATGTGGTCGACAATCTTCCAATTCGCACGAAGCCTTTTGCTTCTACGTTCATTATGCGAACGACCAATGAGTAGAACTCACTCCCGGCGTCTATCTTATCGCCTATCTATAACTTCAAGCGAAGAGTGAATAGGGGATTTGATAGATAAGCGCGATCCATCGTCTGCCTCAACTTTACTTACCATCAGGTAAGATCGAGGCCAAGGGCTTATCTGTACTCCATAAAACAATATATATTATAAAAGCTACAGAGACCGTTTGTTTGTTTAAACGCGCTAACCTCTAGCTTCTATATCTAACTACCTAGTACCTAATATTCAAATTTGAAAAAATGTTTATTGAAATTAAAAAATAAGAGCGATTACTTTCACAGATTAAACAAAAAGTACTTTTACGGGGAATCGATTCAACTAAAAATGCAAAAAAAAAAACAATATTCAATATGTTATTGTGCCAATCTATGATAAAGAAAAAATCTCACGAATATAACATTGTATCTTACAATTCAAGAAGACAATGAAATTTATCAATTTGTAGTACATATTGAACTAACATGAAGGATACCTACCTATATAGATAGGTACATTCCCATTGAATATGCGAGTTATTACTGAAAGAACATGTTAATTAAATTTATTATTGTCATACAACATTTTAATTAATTAACTGATCAGTTGCTCGAAATGAGATCCATTTTCTTTTATAGTATATAGATTTAGTCTTTTCGGATATTCATTATGTGGAACCTTCTGTAATGTGTTAGGATGAATTTTCATAATAACATATTTAACGTCAAGCCTTAACTCTTCTACAGTCTCATAGAACTTTTTGTAAGTTTTTTTTTACGTGACTGCATAGAAAATGTCAAGCGGCGTAAGATCTGGAGATCTTACAGGTCATTTAATTGTTGCGTTTGTACATATCCAGAATTAAAATTGTTAATAAAAAACAAGAGCTTATTGAGATGTGTGAAATTTAAACGTTCTACATTATTATAAAATTTTGTCATTATATTTCGTCTAATAAAGAAATGTGCATAGGAATAATCATGTAAAACAATTTAGCTGATTATTATACGAGTACTTCATACATTATCTTTTACTTTTACAGGTACAGCTAGTCTATCTTCTATCTATACTAATATAAGAAAGCGGACGGATTTTCTGTTTGTTTGTTTAAACATGCTAATCTCTGAAAGTACCAGTCGGATTCGAAAAAATATTTTTGTATATGATAGCCAGATTTACGAGGAATAGTATATGCTATCTAACATTAGGCTACACCTCTCAGCTAGCCAAAATATTGATTCTTTTTATGTAAGTCGGAAGTAAGCGCAATTAAACTTCAATATCCGCGTGCGCTGGCATAATGGTTAGTGATACATAAATACAATGTTCTACAAAAATATTGCTACTTAGTACATCTAAAGAAAAGCCCGCGATACCATATATCTATCTCTTATACATAAGCCAAAATAAGGTATTTTGTGACAAAGTTTTATTAAAAATTGAAAAGTGATTTATGAGCATTATTATTAGGCATGGCATATCAATCCTTACGAACGAAAGTTACTTCATCATCAAGACAATTTTATGTAAATAAACTTTGCCCATTATATGTTATTTGGATGAACACTTTATGAGATAATGTAAAATTAAAATAATTCAACACTCGGCTAAGGCCTATGAATATAGATGTAGTGGCGCGAACGAGTCGTGTGAGTTGTAACGCATAACCCTGGCCGCCCGATAAAAATATTGTCTATACTGAAGCATTATACATCATCAATTAGCGATTTCTTTTAAATTATAAACTGGAAAAACCGCGTGGCACAGCTAGTAATGTAATAAAATACCAGGTCTCTTAAATGTTGCTATATACACAAGGAAGTATACTAAATTCTATTATTATAAAGAAAAAATCGTTTTGTACGTCACTCGGCCACTCCTAAAGACATTAGTCATGTCTAGTCTAGCTAGGTATCTGAATAGAATGGGATATTAGCATGACCTAATTATAAACAGATTTATTTACGTAAGTTCATCGACCTATCGAGATTGTATTGAGGTATTGCGTTTCTGCCAACTCTTTATGGTAATCGTGTTATGTCAATAATTAGTTGTTAGGTTACCTACATACGCAGATGGAAATTATGTTTATAAACAGACTGGTTGGTTGGTTGGTCGGAGACATAGATTTAATACCGATACCAAACATGAAAAACATCGTAATTCATTTAACCATGATGTCAGAAGAAGCGTTTCAATTTTTTGTATTGCAAAAAAAAACATGTTTTATGCTATTTAAATTGGATAACAGGTACCTACCTATTTTTAAAACAGTTTCGACGTAATATTAATTAATTGTAACGAATTAATTAATTTATTAACCATGATGCTGCACATTAAATAACTGTAAAAAGTTACAATGATAAATAATTTCAATCACTTAACCATATCTAAAGTATTAGTCGTAGGGATAAAGCTGCAAAAATTAAATCTATTTTTTTTTGTTTCTTAGCGTATTGTAATTTAAGTTACGATGCTATTCATATTCGAAGCTATAATTCACGAGTTGACAGTGTGCTTAAAAATTAAAGTAAATGATTTTATAATATTGTTCTAATAGGTCTTTACCTATGAAATTGCCGTTCTGCAGTACTGGCCATTTTAAATCAAGATAATTTTTGTTTGGCTAAGAATTCTAATTTCAATTTAATTTTATTTTAAAAACATGGAATTCTTTTTCCAAAAGTAGTCATTTATTTATTGATTAGTATTACATTTTCATCGCATTTCAATCTTTTTTGTCATCATGGATACGTTAAAAATTCGAGTAATTATGGAATATGAGTACCGTCGTGGCAGTAACGCGGCACAAGCGGCACGCAACATCAACGACGTTTACGGAGCTAACACTACAAACCAACGCACCACCTGTTATTGGTTTGCTCGCTTCCGAATGACCGAATTTCGACCTGAAAAATGAACTTCGCGGTCGTCCGAAGACTTTGGTCGACAATGACGAATTACAGGCGATTGTGGAAGCTGATGATACACAATCTACGGCTGAATTAGCAGCAGCTTTCGACGTTAGCGTCAAAACAATATTGGTCAATTTGCGTCAAATTGGCAAGGTAAAAAAGCTTGACAAATGGGTGCTCCACGAACTCAATGATCGCCAGCGCGAAGTACGCGTCGAGACGTGCCTTGCACTGCTCAACAGACACACAAATGAAGGAATTTTGAACCGCATTGTTACCTGCGATGAAAAATGGGTTCTGTTTGATAACCGCAAGTGCTCAGCAAGTTGGTTGGATCCTGGTTCAGCACCTAAACAATGCCCTAAACGAAAACTTACCCCTAGGAAAGTGATGGTCACTGTTTGGTGGTCTAGCGCCGGTGTTATTCATCACAGCTTCTTAACAAACGGGGTGAGCATTACTGCAGATGTGTACTGTGAAGAACTGAACACAATGATGGAGAAGCTGGCACATCTACAACCAGCATTGGTCAATCGCTCGTCTCCGCTGCTCCTGCACGACAACGCGCGACCTCATACTGTACAACAGACGTTCTCCAAGTTGCAAGAACTTGGGTTGGAAATTCTCCGTCATCCGCCCTACTCACCAGACCTTGCGCCTACAGACTACTACTTTTTCCAGAATTTGGATAACTCCTTGGCGGGAAAAAAATTCAATACCCGAGAGGCAGTACAAAATGCCTTTGAAGAATTTGTTGCCTCCCGTCCAGCTGATTTCTTTAAGAAGGACATCAATAAACTGCCACTGCGCTGACAAAGATGCATTGATTGCATGGGTGATTACTTCGACTAATACAAATAAAAAATACATGAAAAAACATCGTTTAAATTTTTTCATACAAAACGGCAATTTCATAGGTAAAGACCTAATATTAATACAAAGACGAAAAGCGTAAAAAAATCTGGAAAAAAATTTGTTTATTTATTTATTTTTTCTTTCCGATTTTTTTTTACCTGTGTGGTAACCCTTTAATTGCGGAGGCCATACAGAAAATGTGACGTCATTGTACAGTGAATATACACATTACACAGTTAAGTGTTACCATGTGAGAAGTGACTCTAAAATTATTACTAACCGTAGAAATAGTGTCTATAAAATTATATGTGCTAAAGAAATTTCATAACAGAAATTCTATTAAAGTCAACTTTGCACATAAAACCATTTAGTTTTACTAAATTCAACAATATAATGGATGATGACGTCACGTCGCGTTTTGTGTCACTTTCTTATTTAAATAAAAAAAAAATATAATTTTCTAAAAGTTGTTTACTCCCGTATTGAAAGTCACTTTTGTTTCGCACTAATAGGTATGTCTGCACACTTTGCAGTGATTAGTGTTTTCTATTTGTTACAATAATACTACTTGAACATGAAACCTCAAATAAGAATGTCAATATTTCTATTTTTTTGGCCTATATTTTCATTATCCCCATATAGGCCGATCTTTAATCTATATTCCCTACTAGCTGTGCCCGCGGCTGCGCTCGCGTGGACTACAGAATACCGTCCGTCGAGCGCACGCACGAATCGTGCTGCCCCCGCTCAAAAGATGGAAGACAAAGATACTTATTGTGGGTGATCCTTAGAAGATAGACATATGCTATCGCTGACTTTTTTGTAGGTCTTTTTAAGATCTACAATTATGTAGAATATTAATTTGATATATCTCGTACGGTTTCACTGCTTATTTCGTATGTTAATTTATCTTACAAACAATATCCTATAACCTGGCCAGATAACATAGCTATGAAGTAAAATAAGAAACATGTAAAACAAGTGGTATTTGCGTGAAAAGAACATAAACGGATAGACAGACAGAGAGACGTTGAATTTTACAATATGTGTACATGTGATGTAATGATGTCCTGGTCGTAGCGTGTACGGACATCGCGTCGATCGACGTGACTTCGAATCCCTGCAATGAACCTGAGCTGTCGGTGAAGAAGAACATCGCGATAAAACCACAGTATGATGGTAGCCCTTTTTCTAAAGCCCGCCTGGCTAGCTACCACCCTCAAGTTGAAAACCTGTCACCAAACACAGATAGGTGTGTTCCGACATCTGCACTTGTGAGCAAGTCTTCCACTAGACTTAGCGTGTTATCCATCTTGGACAACATCGTCACTTAAGATCAGGTGA
This sequence comes from Saturnia pavonia, assembly GCA_947532125.1. NCBI lineage: Eukaryota > Metazoa > Arthropoda > Insecta > Lepidoptera > Saturniidae > Saturnia > Saturnia pavonia. Next base: position 3,970,228 of record OX383922.1, read on the forward strand.
GAGTTTGGCCACAACGCTAAACCTATAACGATAAAAAATTAGATATAGAGATACAGCGTTTGATCTCAAACAGTCTGGTAGACTGTACTACTACTGTGGTGGCCCACTGGTAGTAGGCGCTTCCTAGAAAACTAGGAATAAAAACAGTGCTGGATATTTCAAAGTAGATAGTTTTACGACGGTGTTATTTCGTTTACATTCAATGCTAAGGGCAAGATCATTGAATGCCAAAATTAAAGGCGCCGTACTTTGTACTGACGATTGATGTACTGGCAAACGGTTTGCTATCATATGACGTCATTAACTATATTTAGATGTTACAGTAATTTTTCTTCTTTAATTCTATTATACCACATATATTTCTGTATAATCGCACCCGATGATATACATATGTGCTGAGATAATAAATTACATTCTAAGCCTGGTAGTTTTTAATCTTAAGTGCGGTTGGTATTTCATCTCATTGTTCTCCCTTTTGTAGGGTTCCGAAGTCAAAAGGAACCCTTATAGTTCCGGTACTTCCGTCTGTCTGTCCGCAGCTTAGCTCAGAGTTCTTAGTACTAGAAAGCTGTAATTTGGTATAGGTATACATATTACTCACGCCGACAAAGTGGTAAAAATAAAATCTTGAAAATAAAAATAGAAATTTTTGGGTACTTTCCCTAAACGTAAAGTGGGCATGATTATTTTTTCTCGTCTATCACATCGTGTGGGGTGTCGTTGGATAGATCGTTCAAAATATTATGGGCCTGCGCAAACCATGTTTCGATTAAAGGATCCGTTTGCAAAATATTAAGCTTTTAAGTGCTAATTTTTGTTGGAGTCAAGTGTCCCCCCCTGCTGATAGATGTTTTTTTTGGATATGTAAAAAAAATCATGGTAGTAGTATATATAATGAAGTTAAAAGGAAAACTATCAGAGTTAAGTAGACTTTACAAGTTAACAAGTAATAATCAATCAACTTATAAAATGTACTTGGAGTAGTAATTTCATACAATTTCCATTGAAAATTACTTAAAGCCCCCTGTCTAAGTCTGCATATTATGACGGAATCCTAGACTGCGCGTGACTCGATACGCACATGAGATTTTTTTACAGTATAATCCAATAATAACGGCGATCGTCGAGGGATAAACAATCCATGGTCGGTCATCACTGTAAAATGCCGGCCTATAAGCGTTTCGGCACACCTATATCTATATATATATCTAACACCTATATGTCTTGACAGTTTAAAGGGAGTCGCTGGTGAATAACATGAATTTAAAATGTCAAGATATAAGTGTTTTTCATAGTATTTTGGCAGAACCTTACTCAGATGAAGCCAAGATGTTGTATGACATTGTAGTGCTATCTCTAATACATTGATATGATTGTATAATGGGGCTAATATGTTCAGTAGAATAAAATTCCCAAAAACAGAAAAAAAAGCGTTTCGGCAGCTGGAGCTACCATGGCGGAAGTTACACCTGGTTACGATAAGCCCGTCACAGTGACTTATTTTTATTTTGTCCTCCTGCTTTAAATATGCTAAATATCTCATGTATGCTGACGGTACTAAAATTTTTTGGTGGTGTGAAGGTGATTCGTAGTATTAACGACTGCTGTCTCCTGTAGGAGGATCTGAATCAACTCGGTGACTATTGCCAAATTAACAAACTGGATCTTCATATAAAGAAATGCAATTCTATAACTTTCACACGTAAACTCCGTCATTTTAATTACAGTTATTCTTTAAATCGCTTACCAATCCAAATTGTTAATTATGTGAAAGATCTGGGGATTATGTTGGACTCGAAGTTACTGTACATTTATCATTACGATTTTATTCATCAAAATGTTAGGATTTATTTTGAGAGTCACAAAGCCATTCAGTAAAATCTTACCACTTAAGGTGCTTTATTTTTCTTATGTAAGAAGCTGCTTAGATTATATGTTTACTAAATGCATATGCAATTTTTTGTCTGTCTGTTTGTTCCGGGTTACCCCCGAAATGGTTGGACCGATTTTGAAGGGACTTTCACTGGCAGATAGCGGATGTTATAAGGAATAAATTAGGCCACTTTTATTTCAGAAAATCCTAGTCTCGCCCAAAAAATAAAAAAAACTTTTTAATAGTTCACGTGAGCGGAGCCGCAGGCACAACTAGTCGTAATATAAAAAAAATACTTCACATACAATTATGATGTTTTTGGGACAAATGTTCTAAATATTTTGATAGTTCAGTCTAACTAACCTTTATAGATTTTTCGTGTAAATTATCCAAACAACATAAAATAAACATACTCGTAGAAGAATAGTCAGGAAGTCTAAATTTAGTATTTTATTATAAGTATAAATTATTTAACTGACATGTAGTTTCACTTCACGTCGCTTTAGCGTCAACAACTCCTTACGCATGTGTTTTATGACTTATGACATGTATATCTATTCTATCTATACCTACATATTATAAAGCCCAACGTATCTCTGTCTATCTACCGTTTATGTTCTTTCAGTTCAGTTTCAGTTTCGTTTATTTTCTTTTCTTTTATGTCGACAGATTTGAAACCTTTGCTTTGTATTATAAGTACAGATTAAAAAAAAACCTAAGCAATTTGTAGTACACGCGAGCGGAACCGCGGGCACAGCCAATGCTAAATAAATGTCATAAATACCTATATACATACTAAACATTAATAAAATTCTAATTGTTTAAACTGAAAACTCTTCAGTACTGGAAAAGTGTTCAATCTATCCTTCGATCAATAATAACATGTATTACTTAAAGCCCGGTAAAGCTGTAAAAGCCGTAGACTCCAGGACCCCTAACGCTAACAGTATAGTTCGAAAAAAAATAATGTATTATTGATCGAAGATTCTTTCTATCGCGTGGTAATTTGCAGTACATCTGAGTGTAAACCAGGAAAAGTACGAGTAATCAAAACATAAATGCAGTATAGACAATAACAAAACTGTTACCGATCAATAAAGTTAAATGTTTGCAAAACATTACACGAGTCCGTCGATGTAAGACGGCTGCTTCATTTATTTACATATTCCTACGTTTTATAATTAGGTATTTTAGCATATGTACGGGCGTGGGTGCGACCTTTTAGTATACTATAAAAGTTTTGGATCAAATAGAGAGGTATGCGAAATTTTTCATATGAATTAATTAATATTTGAAAGGAAAAAATATCGCATTTATTATTGATCGAAGGTTCGAAATGTTTAAGAATCGAAGTATTGTATAACTTTGACGTGTATAATTTTTATGTAAAACATAATAAAATAAAGTAAAATAGAATAAAACCATATAGATATGTTTTCAAAGTGACCGTTGGCATATTTATTTGACAGGTTTAACTTTGACACTATCACGATATTTGAGTACGGGATAGAACTTCTTTTTCTATCAAAGTTCTTTTGAATTGAATAAAAAAAACCGGCCAATGGTGCTTGGCGACAGATTTTCAACTTGAGGGTGATAACTAGCCAGGCGGGCATTAGGAAAAGCCCTACCAGTATGCACAAGGCATTTTTGAGATAAGCCGGGGACGAACGGACGGACGGACAATTGTTGCATGCAAGTTTTGCCAATAAATAATTGCAAATCTATTTTGTTTACACCAAGGAGATTATGTTTAGGAGATAATTGCTTCCAAGTTTTCACTTGTCTAAACACAAACTTGTACTAAAGAGTTTTTGGCGGGATTTTGCGCTGCCATGTTGTTTTTTTTTAATTCATACGTTGAATTTTAAAGGTATTATTACCTGTGTAAAGTTAACTTTACTAGAATTAAAGTTATGTTTGTTTTCAGGAGATATAATTTTAAAGCCACTATATCAACGCATAGCAATTATTTTAGAGTCATTTATCAGAGAATAACACCCAGCTGTTCAAATTCATTGTAAGATGACATCGCATTTTCCGTGTGGCGTTTTCTATCACGTAACTCGCAGACAATAATTTTTTCCAGTTTTTTATTGTTTTAGGCTTTTTATCAATAGACCAATATTATGAAATAATTAACGTTAATTTTTAAACATAGTATCACCTCGCGTATTGTGTAAAATATATTATTCTTTTTGCTGTTCACAATAAGAATAGTTTTGAATGGGAACTTCCCTCTATAGAGCGAGACAGTCACATGTTGCCCAAGACAGTTTAAGATGTAAAAGTCGTAAAGGCTGCAGGACCTCTAAGGCTAACAGTATAGTCACATGGAAAAAAATATAATTATAATAATTAAATGTTGTTTAAACGAAGGAAGTAATTGTATTGTATGCAATAAGCAAGAAAATGGTCTCGTGTAAATAAGCCTTCAGAGAACAAAACTCGAATGTTTTTGCCAATTCTCTGACGCCAATGTTAATAACTCCTACCGATTTAGACGACATATGTACCCTATTACACTACGACGGCGTTTAATATTTCAGCCTTTTTTCAAAATTAACCCCTATAAAGTGTGTGAAAGTGTTTGGCAAAGTTTAGACAACAACTAATACAACAAACTACATACCTGCTGCATACATACTACATACTAACAACAAATAATATATCTCAGTACAAATATGTAAAGTCATCTGCAGTCAACAAAATATACAAATCTTGTAGTCTACGCGAGCAATGCTGAAACGGTTTTACCACGATCACCATACACCGGTTGTAATACAGCCATAGTGGCACGGTAAGACGTGTCGCATTCCTTTTTTTTTCGAACTGACTATACTGCTAGCCATAAGGGCCCTGAAGCCTCGAACGGCTTTTACAGCTTCACCCGGGCTTGGGGGAGAGCGCTTAAGGCGCTCAGCCACGGTGTCGCATTCCGGGATCAACCGGAATATATTCAGTAAGGGATTTGTACTCGACTAGTTCGCGAATACCATGGGCATAGTGATAAACGCGTCCCAATGACTCTCTTTCGGATCAACCAGTGTATATCCAGCTGCTAACAAATGCCGGCATAATCTCTAAACCGACGCAGTTATTTTTCGATTGAATTGGGCTTACCATCAAATGCAATACAGTCAGTTTATCGTGCGAATATTTAAAAAAAAAACGTTACGAAATACCATTAAATTTCTATATTTACTATGAACGTATGCAGCGACGCCTGCCGGTGACCGCCTAACAACACTTTTCCGCACGTCACTATTAACAATAACAGTACAAAAAAAAACTTACCGTTTCAACAACATTCTCTAACACAAACAAACATTTCACATACAAATTAGAAATAACGTGATTCATGTTATAACGATATTAAAATAAAATGAAAACACTTATCGTTTTTAAAGTTCGCGCGGTAACTTAAAGCGACATTCGTAATTCGAAAGTTTATTTTTAATCTTTTAAATATGGCGCTGGCAACGGTCGGCCGCGTGCGCGCGCTCCGACCGGCATTCGTCCACACTCTGTAAAGTCTGAAATAATCCGCTTTGTGATCGTTTGAAAGCGAATCTGGATTGGGAAAATATAAAATTACACGGAACAGTGATGGGTACGTAGTAATATCGATATTTACTCTTCTCTCAACATCTCGTGTAAATTATTTACTCAGAAATTATATAAGGGAGGTGTTCAGGTATCTAGTAATCTCCCTTCCCTTAGTGTACACGATATACTAATTTCTGCCGAATATCCGCTTAACAAAGTATTGTTTATGATTCAGATAATATGATTGATTATATTGACAATTACTGTTTTTCCTTCTTATTGTGTGAAATGACGGGCGACAACTGGTTTACCTTTGCGCAAAGCTGGAGCTCCCCTCCCCCCATTTACTTCAGAGTTAGATTAGCGATCACTCGTGGTCTCACTGCTATATGTTCGGTTTACAACGAACTACCTTCTGTCCGCGACTTCGTCTGCGTGGACTTCAGCATTGGATCTTTAACCGGTTAAAAAGTAATTCAGGTTATAAATTATCACTATGCCAAATTTCATCCAAATCTGTTCAGCCGTTTTTGCGTGATTGAGTAACGAATATACAAAATGTATAATATCAGTAGGATATTTTCCGTTAAATCAATATAAATTAGGATTTTCTAAGCATATTTGTTTGAAGTGAACCCTTTTTGTGATCTATTGGAGTATAATTCCATGGTTTAGTTTCAGTGCAAAGTTTTATGTTCAACGTGTCTAATTTAACAAGGACTGCTGGTACTTATACATACTTAGATAGAGAGAGAAAGAGAAAAACAATGAACTAAGCCATAAACCGAGGGAGAAAGGTAAGCAGCCATAACAGCCTATGGATGCTTGCAACACCAGAAGCATCACATGCGCATTGTCGACCCTAAAACTCAATAAAAACCCTAAATAAGTGAATAAGGAAGAATAAGACAAGTATACGCACGCGCAAAATAGAAAATAAATAAAGACGTTAGACGAGTAATATATCAGTGTGTTTCACTTCTGTTTTTTTAAATTTACCAGTTACATTATCTTAAAAGTCCACTTAAACAAAGCCAACGTGTCCCTCCTTCCTACGAGGTGTGAAAATGAATTTCAACAGGCCGGTATGACATCGACGATTGTGATGATATTTGTGTCACCAACGGTCGTCGTTGTTTGTGGACTGCACCGTACTTACTATCAGGTGTTGTGCAATCAATTTTCAGAGCTAGTACATAAAAAACAGAGACTTAATTTCATTTCTGAAACGAAAAAAAACTATCGACGGTTCCAGAAATATGATTTTTAGTGTGTTAAATTGTCAAAAATTCGAGCATGTTATAACATTGCGTACCTGTGACCGAAAATATCCGATATCGGATAGCGTCGAATGAGATACGGTGGAATACCAAAAATTACTTAAAATAGAACAAATAATTATCAAAACTAAATTTAATATTGTTCAACTATAAATATTCAATTATCTATTTAACTTCAATATGCAATTATTTGAAAAAAAAAAACAACAAAACTGTAATTTCCATCACTGAAATTATCTGAAACTATCGGATACCGAAATAATTTCATTTCATAATTCATAACCGAAATCGATTAAATACTCTTAGAGCTCTGCGTCATTAAGACGCCACAGCGATGTCGTCAACGGTGTGGGTTTGGCTGCCTCTGGCGTCCGAAGGTCGGTCGTGTCAGTTCGTTTATGTCGTCAGCTTGTGCTAAAGTCCGAGCGAGCGTCCAAAATAGCGGCCGGTTGGCGTCTGAGTGAGTGAGGTGCACTTTCAACGTGTACAATAGTGGCGACGTCGCCAGGCCGCCAGAGCACCCAGATGCCACGTAGGGAGCCGTAGCTAGTGGGTACTCTTTCAAATTGGCGACTTTACCAAACCGTCGCCAAGTGAGTTAGGTACATTTCAATATTAACTGCTTGGATACGTAACCGGCGAAGTCGCGATGGCGTCTTAATGAGGCAGAGCTCGTAAGATATCAATATCCAGATACAAAATCTCATATTCGTAACATCCCTAGTTTATCGAGAAATCGATAAGGAAAATGAGAATACCTATCGACAAATTGTGTCGACTTTTCCATGTCTAACATAGTATAAGTCAGTAACACCTGGCCGAGATACGTCATTTCGCAGAAGTAAGACAATTGTTTATTTACGATACCAGTTCATTTCATGTATACATTAGTTTATTTCTTAGCTTTATATTTAGTCTATATAACAAAATAAAATCTGTATTGATTACGAATGAACAAAATAATTAAGTTAATGTAGAAAAAACATTTAAAAAAATGTATCAAATCCGACGCGCGTGTTGAGCTTACTCAAGTCTTCAAGAACGTAATTTGAATACTAGCTGTGTCCCCCGGTTTCACCCGCGTATAATTTATAAGAAAACGCTGATTTATGATTTATAATACTTCATTATAGACAATTTTTCATCGGGCAGCCAATTTTTTTTTATTATTATAGGTTGGCGTATTGGCCACATTCTCACCTATTGTTAAGTGACGATGTGGCCCAAGATGATAACACGCTAAACTTGGTGGAATACTGGCTCTCAAGTGCTGCTGCCGGAACACACCTATTGGAGCTTGGCGACAGATTTTCAACTTGAGGGTGGTAGCTAGCTAGACGGGCATTAGAAAAAGCTCTAACATCATGCTATGGTTTCCTCACGATGTTTTCCTTCACCAAAAGCTCAGGCTCAAGGCTCAGGATCTGCAGGAGAACCAAAGTCACCGACATAGCTCTAAGAAATACTAGACTTAAGTGGCAGTGGGCGGGCCACGTAGCTCGTAGAATGCATGGCTGATGGAGCCAAAGATTTCTCGAATGGAACCGGAAGATGCAGCGTGTGCAGACTCGCCACAAGGTGGTCCGACGACCTGGTAAAAGTCGCTGCATGCGAGCAGCACAGGACCGGTAGTTGTGGCGCTCTTTGGGGGACACCTATGTTCAGCAGTAGACAGACGTCTTTCCGCTGACATGATGATGATGCGTAAAAATAAAATTACGAGATGAAAATAATTACTGCGTAACAAATGCGTGCGGAGCCGCGAAGCACCGCTAGTTGTAAGATATATCTATATCAGGCCGATCCGTATCGTTCCTACTGTACACAACTCGTATTTAAATTAATATGCGCAAGAGCAAGCCACGTTATTAACAAGACGTGACGTATATCAATGTATACCGTTTCCATTGTTATAGGTTACGATTTTATTTCAGTAATCACGAGTGTGTGGTTCGATAGTCCAGTTAAAATTTATATTAAATGGCGTGTGCATGGTTTCACTCAACTTAGTTCGGTATGAGCTGGATCTTATGTCCTAAGACGTGGCTTCGCTCCTGATGTGATTAGGTAGCACACACGGCACGGTTTATGCTAATTTTCTCTGCTTTTTCTATAAGTATGCGCAAATTTAGTTCAAGACATATTATGTCCGTGTATTCTGGCAAGCGCACTCGAATTTCTAATTTATACTATATCGTAATTTAACATCGAATCTAGTAACTTAGAATCGAACTATCGAATTTAGTAAAATTATTCTATCGTAAATGGTTTCAAAATACATATAAATTTATCCGCTTTTAAACAAACCAATGGAAACGCCCTAAAACCACTCACACAGGCATATAATATGATGTATTTCTAAATTACAAATAGTATAAACGTCCTCTGTGACCTTTATCGTAAACAAATAAAGGTTATTTTTCTTCGATTTCCTTTATTCTATAATTTAGTTCATGTTGAGATAACATTTTGCCGACGACAGTTCATTCATATCTCAACAGTTGTGTAGAGTAGACTTTATTACATAAAATATTATAAACAAAACGTAAGTATTTTAAATTTTATTTCAATTTAATCCCTTAATTAGCATTAATATTAGATTTAAAGTTTTTAAATATTCTATTTATTCTGAAGCTCGACTCTCATGTTTATGTAGAAGACAATTAATAATACAACGCTTTGTACATAATATGTAATAGAACTTTGCCGCTAATATAAAACTAGTTTATGTTAGCGGCTCCCATAGATAATTAAAACAATTTTTACATTGATAATTTTAACAATTTAATTATCTATGGGGGCTCCGCTTTCATAAATTTGTTATGTTTATATCCCCACGTACAACGTTTTAAATTAAAAATACGTCTGCGCATCCTTTTTTAAAATAATGCTTGTCATATAGGGAAATAAGTTTTGAATTTTTGACGGGATCTTAATTTAACGTCATATAAAGCAATTACATTTTTAATTTTATCCGGTTTTTAATTTAACGTAATATAAGAAAATGTTTTAGAATTTTTGTCAAGATCTAAATTTGTCGTCATATTAAGAAATTAAGTTTTGTATTTTTGATGGGATCTTAATTTAACGTCATATCAGGAAATTTAGTTTCGATTTTTTGATACGGATTATACAGATCCGTATATTGTTATGAATAATACTGATGGCTTTTGCGTGATGTAGTTTTATTATTGTACACGAGTGAAGTGAAGGTCTATTAGTTTCGTCTTAGCATAATGGTAACGATCCAGTCAGTTACAAATCCTTTTTTTTTTTTTTTCGAACTGACTATATTGTTAGCCTTAGGGGCTCTGAAGCCTTTGCGGCTTTTACAGCTTCACTGGGCTTGGGGGCGAGCGCGGAAGGCACTCAGCCGCGAAAGCTAGGCAACAAGCTCCAAGGGTGCCAAAGTGGCCGAACCTCGGCTTGGGCTGTTGCCGATCATGCGAAAAAGTCGCGATCTGACTAAATCCCTATCCATAGAAATTCGAGCTAACTAACTGTACAAAAATATACATGTTCCTGCCTTCTGGGAGGAAGGAAGGAACATGTGTATATGTATTTAGTGATTTGGTAATTTTTGTCTAAACTAACTAGCCAAAAAAAGAAAAAAAAAGGTCCCTTACAGAACCTATGTACCTGAGTGGTGTACATGTGTGAAGTGCAGTGTTATGTGTGTGTGTCGATAGCTAGTGGCTGCTGGCTCATGGGCTGCATGCCGGAGGAACGGACCTAGGCTTGAGTTGCCGCTGGAGAGGGTGGTCGTGGCGGGTGATTACAAATCCCAAACACCCTACTTGATTACCTACAAGATATGCACCAGCTGATCACTTAACGCGATACGCCTAAGCATGCCACTTTGGCGAGTATTGCACGTGGTGCATGGTGTCCTACCAGCCCGTTAGGTTCCAAATTATTATAATACCGGTTGTGCTCCACGGTTTTATCCGTGTTAAATTTATTCAGTCAACTCCACCGCGATGCCGCTTGTCGTTGTTCTGTTCCCGTACTTACATCCAGCTGTCCGGATTGCTTGATGTTGATGGTTACTGCTCCGCTCCTTAGAATCGTGGCGTGAATTTTTATAGCCTATAATCCTTCCCAATAAATGGACTATATAAAAAAGAAAGAATTTTTCGCATATGACCGGTAGTTTCAGAGATTAGCTTATTCAAACAAACAATCACTCGACCTTCAAAATATTTAGTATATATTCATGGGAGAATAATAATTATTAGCAATTTCTTGACCTTTAAGTCTTTAGGAGACTCCTATAAATGCTAATAGAAACATAATCATACCTAGATCATGAAATATATTCCTAACTACGCTTGACATCACCACACGAACAAAAATGATTCAGCAAAATGTTTGCGGGAGATAAATACGATCGCCTGATGGAATAAAAATTCTAAGAATCTATCAATAATTGCGCGTAAAACTGTTTATAAACACTATGTGGTTTAGTTTGGCGCGATGCCTTTCATAAATTAGTTGTACAATTTACATTGTATAGCAAGCGACCAATAATCCTCCTGATATATTTTTTACTTGTGATCTTAAACGTATCATTACGTACCGTACAAATATATGTATGAAACGTATCATCCTACCCTGTATTTAACCGAAGACATTTAAATTTTCAGTTCTCGCCGGACGGCTCACCCGCACTAATTTTACGTTCTGACCTACAATTTGTATGATAACTTTTCCTCTCTTAAGGGCCATAGCGTGATGTTAAATAGTTTGTAACCTTCGTCAATAAATAGGCTATGTATAGCTAGCTAGCATAGTGGTAGGGCTTTTTCTAATGCCCGCCTGGCTAGCTACCACCCTCAAGTTGAAAATCTGTCGCCAAGCACCAATAGGTGTGTTCCGGCATCTGCACTTGAGAGCCAGTCTTCCACTAGGTTTAGCGTGTTATCATCTTGGGCCTTATCGTCACTTAACATCAGGTTAGATTGCGGTCACTACGCTAAATTTATAATAAAAAAAATACATCTGGTACATATATCGTGGTCGCGATCAAGTCAAACTTCCTGCAGCCTGCATTTACCTATTCATTATACTTCAGTATTTGTTTAAGATGCCTTGGCAGAGACCTGAGAGCGTACCTGTCGGACAAGTATGGAGCAGGTTCAAAGGTAGAGAAAGAAATGGAAAACCGGCTAGAATGTAAGTGAACTTATTAAAAAATACTCCCGACACAAATAACCACTTTTTTATTATTTTTTCAAAAGTCCCTAAACCTACAACCCTAACGCAAATCAGGGTCGTTTTGTGCTAAAATAAATAGTACTGTGTTTCCTGCTGGAGGAATTTTCCCATAATTGCCCCAGGCTATATTGTTGCACAAAAAAAATATCTTAATATCTCACAAATCTTCAACTTCTCTTTTAAAAATGTCTTACACTATCTTAAGTATAACAAAAGCTTCCCTTTTCTTTTATTGCTTCTTACGCTAACACCATTAAATTAACAATGACCAAAAAGGGAATTCATACAAATATATGTATATATTTATTTATTTTTTTAATTTGACTCGTTGCACCTCTGAGATCTGTCGCAAGGACAAGTCAGAATTTAAAATTTTCAATAAATAATGAAACTAGACTGTACCCTAATATAAAATGTTTGTAAAGTTTATTTGTTAATAAGCTAATTTATTAAATATTGGCTAATTTAATAACAACATTGTAAATAAAATTGTGTTAAATTTATGGTTTGAATTGAGGTTTGAAAAACACTAGTTATATTTAATTTGCTTGACTATGTCTTGTGCCTCATTTGTTCCTTTGCCCGGTCCTTTTTGCAACGTCTTCTATAAAATCAAGGAAGGCGTTGCGATGCTCCACATCTAGCATCAGAGTGGGCAAGGTATCGAGTCTTATTCTTCAAACTAATCAAACCTCTTCATTGGTTGGTTTTCAAATAATCAATTCATTGAGACAATTCCAATGAGCCCTAACGCGATACATCTACTGTAAGTTGGTGAGGATTCCAGGTGATGCCACAGCATCAAGTCAAGGTTTATACCAAAATACCAAATTTCGACTCGATCCGTTCTGTAAAACATCCTCACATCAATGTATCAACTAGAAAAGAGCTAATAATTATCTACAAGCGCCTGAAGAGATTTTCTTGAATAATAGCTAAGAACTCTGTCGATCAAGTCACTTTTCAAACAAACAAAAACTAAATCAGACACTATGTCCTATGTATTTTATCTTTCCACTTGAGTAGGGTAGGTCGGGTCCTCCTCCACTATCCTGTCAATTGTCACATCAATGTTCACACTTGTCAAAATACATCAATACCTTCTTCGGTCTTCCTGTTCTTCTATATCCGTCCACCTTCATAGTTAACACATGTCTAGTTATATGACTTTCATCCCTCCTCATGACACGCCCATACTGCGCTCTCAACTCTCAACTTCTCTGTGACTCTTGTAATATAAAGACAAATAACAAATTTTCAGGTACCAGATACGTGACATGGACGAAAGTATTCGTAAAGAATGTTTGGACTTCATGGAAAAAACGTTTCTAGAGGATGAACCTCTTTGTGATGTTTTAGGTAAGGTCATATATTAAACTAGCGGTGCGCCCGCGGCTCCACCCGTGTTTGTTATTCAGTAATTATTTTAATCACTTAATTTTACTTTTAAATATTTTATTGAGAATTTATATTATAGTCTATCAATTAAGAAATTTCATATACTTCCAATGTTCAAACTTATTAAAGAGTTAAAGAGTAGGTATGCGTGCTAAATTTCAGGTCAGTAGGCATATTATTTGTATAAGACAATAGTTACTTAAACAAAAATTCCTATTACCAAAAAACTTTTAACCCCTATTTATACACCCTTTACTGATGAATTTTGATATATTCTGATAAATGAAAGAGTCTAAGTAGGTCCAAAATTTCACCCCTATTTTACACATTTAGAGGTTGAATTTCCCAAAATCCGTTCTTAGTGAGCGTTTAGTGAGCGAAAGGAGTAACTATGCTAAATTTCAGGTCAATCTATAGCTTCGGAGATCTCGTGATGAGTGGTATTTCGCTTTTATATAGATAAATCATAGTTGTTCTTAAAACCGGCTAATTACTACTGGCTAGTGAATATTTTAGGCAAAATTCAAAAAGCATCGTGGTTTGACTTCCAAACTACACGTACACATCGCAAAAGCAACAGTACCAACGATGGCTTAGTGGTAGTGTGTACGGACGCCGCGTCGATCGATGTGAGTTCGAATCCCAATGAGCTTGAGCCTTCGGTGAAGAAAAACATCCTGATGCAACCATAGCATAGTGGTAGGCCATTTCTAATGCCCTCCTGGCTAGGTAGTGTTTTGTCAGCTAATCACATTAAATTTACGTGTTACCACACATCGGCCACATCGTCACTTAACATAAGGTGAAATTGTGACCAAAACGATAATCCTATAAAGATTAAAAAATGCGCTATTTTAACAATTTTATCGTAACAACGGATGTAACCGGAATTTTGTTTGAAATATTCTCTTCTCTAGAAGATAATCTTCTCTTCTTTTCTCTATTTTCTTCTCTAGAAATATTCAAAACTGAATTGACAATGTCATCAAGTTGTTTGTTAAAACAGACACACTGATATTTTTCCACTTAAATTGTTTGTAGTATTTATTATATGTATATTGTAGTAATATATGTTAGTATGTGCGTTGCATACGAGTCAAGTCAGCCAACACTCAGCTTAGGGAGCGTTCAAGTATTACGTAACCAATTTGGGGGGCGGGTTATCTTCTGAAACGTTACGGTGCGTTATAGGGGCGGGAGAGGGTTTTGAACTACGCGTTACGTAAAAGAAGCGGTTTGTTTCGGCGGGATAGATTATTATGTTTAGTATTTGGGCGCCGGCGCCCGTGCGTGTACGTTGATCCGAGCATCAGCTGTTTTTGATTTTGTGTTTCATTGCTGGTTTTTTTTTTAGTAAAGTAATGTATCTTTTATGAAACTATCGTTTGATTTAGCTGTACTAACATGATGGAGCGTAAATAATGCTAATAAAACGTTTTAAAATATGATTTTTTTTTATTCAGAATCGATTTTTTTTCCGTTGCTTCATTAAACGTGTCATTAGTACTATCGTCTGTCTTCGTTTTCGGAAGCGGTCTCCTAACACATGTATATATTTTTCAAACAAATATACTACACAGGTATCAACAAGGATCCTGTTTCCATAGCAACGATACGAGCTAACTGGGAAGGCTACGTCTCCTATAACACGAGCCTGGCTTGCTTCACTGAGGTCGACGGACAGCCGGATGAGCTGGTCGGCTTCAACATCGTGCTAGTGAAGTCCAGGGACGACGAAGAAGCAGATTTTGACAAGGTAAGTACAAGACAGGATTCAGAAACTAAAAAAATCAGAGTTACAATGAAATGGACGTATCGAGAAATAAGACTTTTTTTTCTCTAATTCATTACTTTATGGTTATGCATAGTAACACTGAGCGTGTTACTAAAGAGCCAAGAAAGACGACTTGCTTGCTTTCAATGAAATTTTGTGGTATGATAGTACAAAACAGTGTAAACAACTAGTGTTTTGCCGACCTTGAAACCCAATTCCCCATAGAGCTCTGGGAACCCTACTCAACGCAGAAACACAACACAAGGTTATTTGGCTGTAATCTGCTGTAGGGTGGAGGTATATCATCAGTCGGGCTTCGCTAACTAGAGAATTATCCTATTTTAACTTCTATAAATATTATAGAAAGTCTATCTGTCTGTCTGTCCGTTTATGTTCTATTCACGCGAAAACCACTTATTTGAATTAAATGATTGTTACTTTAGTTCATAGCTGTCATCTGGCCACGTTATAGGATATATTTTGTAAGATAAAGTAACATACGAAATAAGCAGTGAAGATAATGGTGAATCAATTCGGAAAAAAGTCGCAATTGGCGCGCTTAAATTGTTTACACCATACGAGATATATCAAATTTATTTTCTACATAACTAATTGTAGATCTTAAAATGACCTACAAAAAAGTCGGCCCAAACATATATCTATCTTCTAAGGATCACCCACAATAAGCATTATTGTCTTTTGTCTTTTGAGTGGAGCAACACGATTCGCGCGTGCGCTCGACCGACAGCATTCTGTAGTCCACGTGAGCGGTGCCGCGGGCACAGCTAGTCGTAAATATATTACGGTGCGCCCTTGGCTTCGCACGCATTTATTACGTAGTAATTTTTGCGTCCTGTAATTGTATTTTTAAACATTCATGACAATTGTGCGATTTCTAAAAGTAATATTGAAAAGTCTTATAGCCTATCTAATTTTACTAATGACATATTAAGCTTCAAAATTTTATAACAATCGATCAAGCAGTTTTTGAATTAAATCCGGACATATAAACAGACAGACAAAAAAGGCATATTCGTGAGCAGTGTCCTTCATATAGTATGTCTCGAAAGAAAATTATTCTATAGAAAAATTACAGACACCGATATAGGTAATCATTGTTTTGTTTATGACACCAAGTTCTGAGTTGACAATGAATAAAGTAGATAAACAATCTTATCGACATTTTTGTGTATTTAATTGCATAAATATTAAATTTAAATCGAACTGAATTGACGTTTTTAACGTTGTCAATAACACATTTATAGTTTTTTATTTATTAGAAATAATTTAGAAACATTATTTTATTACAATTCCCAAATGGAAATTTTCACACAATATTTTAGATACCAGCCAGAACGCTACGATCGCCTACTAATTTCAAAATCGGCCGGAGTAATCTGCCTGTACCTATCTATTTTGTGGCGTAGCGAAACACAAACGCATGAGGTCGTTTCATCATCTTAACGCAGTAAACGTGTTAAAATATTAATATGGAAAATATACACATGGCATAGTAACATCTCGAGTGATATTAATCTGATAAGACATTGCCTAAGAGACAATGGATTTATCCATAATACTCCAAGCCCGGTAAAGCTGTAAAAGCCGTAAAGGCTCCAGTATAGTCAATTCGAAAAAAATAATAATTTAATACTCGCTAAAGCCAACCCGCTGCATTGATTTTATAGACATAATTTTGATTGTGTCTAGATATAAATAAATCAAAATTGTACTATTTTAATGCGGTGACCTTGAAGATAAAATTTATTGTAACCTGTAAAGTCATGTTTACTCGGCGGTATAGTGTTGTGATAACGGCGATAGTTTAGTTATCAATTGAATATACATTTTGGAATTGTATTTGTTAACTATTTCATTATGTAATGATACAATGGTGTTAAAATACATATCTATGCATATAATAAAGTAAAGTGTCCGTTATTAATGTCAAAATAACAGCTTTTTTACTGAATGCATATGATAGCATAATAATATATACGGTACCTATAATAATATATCATTCTACTTTGATTTTAGAAAAATTACTAAGGTTTCCCGCAAATAAACTAATAAGCCTTTTTATTAGTCCACGCGAGCGAAACCGCGGGCATAACTAATTTATTATATATAATAGCTGGTCCCTGTTCTCTTCGCAGTACGTTATTTTTGTTTTTAAATTTTAATTTATAATTTCATATTCCGAAATGTATACTTATGTAGTAGTATGTTTAGCGTCTGTAGACTACGAGAAAGCCTTTGATTCGATTGAAATCTGGACTGTACTGCAGTCTCTCCAGCGGTGCCAAGTTGACTACCGGTACATCGAAGTGTTGAAGTGTTTGTATGAAAACGCCACTATGTCAGTTCGACTGCAGGACCAGAACTCGAAACCTATCCTGCTGCGGCGAAGAGTCGGACAAGGAGATGTTATCTCTCCTAAGCTGTTCACCGCTGCACTGGAAGATGTTTTCAAGGTTCTGGACTGGGAAGGACTAGGCATCAACATAAACGGCGAGTACATCACCCACCTTCGGTTTGCCGACGACATAGTAGTCTTGGCTGATATCATGGAGGACGTCCGTGCAATGCTCAATTAGCTCAGTAAAGCCTCTGAACGAGTTGATCTTAGAATGAATATGGAGAAGACGAAAATTATGTCGGACGTCCATGTATCGCCAACTCCCGTAAAAATCAGAGACTATACGCTTGGAATTGTTGATGATTATGTTTACCTGGGGCAAACTATCCAGTTAGGTAGATCCCATTTCGAGAAAGAGGTCAGTCGTCGAGTTCCACTTGGCTGGGCAGCCTTTGGGAACTACGTAAAATCTTCTTGTCCGCAATGTCTCTAGACGAAAGTCTTTGACCAAAGTGTGGTGGTGTACATATTATGGTGCTGAGACGTGGTCAATAACTATGGGCCTCATAAGAAAGCTCAAGGTTGAGTAAAGAGTAAAGAGCAATGGAGAGGTCTATGCTCGGAGTAACTATGCGTGATCGAATCAGAAATGAGGAGATCCGCAGAAGAACCAAATGCACTGACATAGGCCTAAGAATAGGTAGACTTAAGTGGCAGTGGGCAGGCCACGTAACTCGTAGAATGGATGGCCGATGGGGATAAAGAGTTCTTGAGTGGCAGCCACGTACCGGAAGACGCAGCGTGGGGAGACCCGCCACAAGGAGGAGACCGACGACCTGGTAAAGATTGCGGGAAGCCGCTGGATGCGGGCAGCACAGGACCGATCGTTGTGGCGATCTTTGGGGAAGGCATGTGACGCATGAAGCAGTGGAAATCTTTCGGCTGAAATGATGAATAATGGTGATTTCTCTACATAATTTACTTCTATCCTTGATATACATAAATATCAATATCTTCTGTGCCAAATTTCACTAGAATCTGACCAGCCGTTTAAGCATGAATGATGAATAAATATACGACCAAACGTACCTACCTTCTTTCACATTTTCAATATAGATTAGATATGTTAAGTGCTATTTCGTACTGGGTTCTCCTGAATCGTTTTTCTCCTGGACAAGTTTGTCATTTGTATTTTAATTTTGATGAATCTAGATAACTTTGCTGTTCGTATGGTATTGGCGACATATCTACCCTAAAGAAGATCGCAGCCCAATGACCTAGTGTTGTGTTCCTGTGATGAGTAGGGTCTCCAGAGCTCTTTGGGGCAGGGGGTTCAAGGTCGGCCATACGCTAGTGATACCTATGGTATTACGATACACTATAATCGGATCGACTACAAATATGATAGATAATCCGACAGCTAAAAGATGATAGGAATAAGTACTTTTATTGGATCAAAACTTATCATATAGACTTACTTCTACATATAAGTATTATAAAACTCAACGTCTCTCTGTCTGTCTGTCTATTTATGTGCTTTTCACGCAAAAACCACTTATCCGATTAAAATTTTTTTTTTAGTTCATGGCTATGTTACCTAGCCAGGTTATATAGGACTAAATGCTCCCCGCGTTTTCACCCGCGTATAATTTAAAAGAAATCTCTGACTGATGATTTATAATACTTCAGTTTCAGATAATATTTTTCCTAAGCAGCATAAATACCTTATTGTGGTGTATAAGAGATGGCATATGGTATCGCGGACTTTTTTTAGATGTACTAAGGAGCAATACTTTTGTGGAACATTGTATTTACGTATCACTAACCTTTACCATAAAGTAAAGAAAATGTGATAAGTAACATACGAAATAAGCAGCGAAGTTAATGGTGAATCAATTCGGAAAAAGGACACTCTTGAGGCGCTTTAATGGCTTACGCTGAGTAAACCATACAAGATACTACTCTGTCAATAAAGTAACGGGAAAAGATCAATAATACACGAAATCTTAGTTATTCATCCAAATTTACTTTATCGCCTTCAAAGTATGCTCCTTCAGAAACGATACTCTTACGAATAATCCAATCATCAAAACATTTTATAAACACTTATTCCGGAATTGGGCTTAGTTCGCGTCGCGAATTCTCCTTTATGTCTTCTACCGAATAATAACGGGTGCCACGAAGTGATAGTTTGAGTTTAAGAAAAAGAAGCTGGAGCCATATCTGGTGAATAAGGTGTTTGCTCGATGGTATTTGTTGAGTTTGTGCTCAAAAATTCGTTCACAATGATGGCCTTGTGCGAAGGCGCATTATCGTGGTGCAAAATCCAAGAATTTTCATTCCACAAATCTGGCCTTTTTCGTCGAATGTGCTCTCTTAAACGCCGCATAACGCTCAAATAATATACTTTATTTACCGTTTGACTTTCCGGTAAGAATTCCGAGTGCACAAAACTACGATAGTCAAAGAAAACAGTCAATATAACTTTGACTTTTGATTAACTTTGGCGTTGTTTTTTCGGTTTCGGTTCAGTTGGCAGGCGCCACTCCGAAGCTTGTTAACTAGTTTGCATATCAAACTCGTAAACCCTCGTCTCGTCACCAGCAACAATGCATTTCATGAATGTTGGGTCGGAATTGACTAGTTATAGCATGTCCTCAGCGACTCTAATGCGTTTTTTTTTTAAATCAGGTCTTATGGGACTAGCCGAGAGCCAAACTTGTTTCATACCCAAGTTATTATTTAAAATGATACGAATCGACTCGTGAGACAGTAAGTTCAGCGGCTATCTCTCTCAAACATGAGTGAGGATTTTCAGTCAGTATTCCCTTCGTACGTTACGTACGTTGATGGCCTAGGGGAGACCGAGGTGTTTTGAAACAAAGGTGATTTGAAACAACACTTATTTACGAGGCTAAAAACCGTTAGCAAGTTGGCATAGTCGCATATGAACTGCTCGACACCGCCTGCGGGCCCCTCAGTACTCGTTCGTGCCTCTGAGTGCGTGGTTACGTAGTTTTGGATTCCACATCGCAAAAATCGTAACAAGTAAGTAATCAACGTTTTTTTTTAAATGGCTTTATGTGGATAATGCGTCTGTATTTTAATGCATGTGATATATGTTTCGAACGCTTATTAACTAACGATTCAATTCATAGCATGGTTACAGCGCATTTCTATGTGTTTTGCTTCTTAATTTTTAATTGAACAGAAATTGAGACTATTTTTCTTACTGAGGAGATTTGAAACAGACTGTTTCAACTCACCTCGTTTAAGTTTTGTATGATTGATTTACCTAAATGGTGAGGCTTATTTGTTTATTTTGTTTTAGCAAGCCTATATACTGAGTACAAAAGGAACACTGATAGGTTTGGCTTCGGTCTTTTATGAAACGTCATCCTGTTCTTTCTCTGAAACTACCTCAAACAACAAGTATAGCTCGAGGTCCAAGTTTTAATCGCACAAATTTGGAGCTATTTTTCTTCAAAATTACAGCACCGGTCTTGACAAGTATATATGCAGGGCAAGGATACATGAAACGTTGACGAGTCTCGTATCACTACTGATCAGAAATCTGAGCGCATCATTGCCAGGCGAGGACAGAAAAAAATGAGTTCTATGATTTCGGCGGAGAGGGGAACATTTGTTACTATAGCTCTAGCTGGAAACGCTCTTGGGAATCACATACCTCCCATGTTCATCTTTCTGCGGAAAAGATTTAACGACCTTTTTATACGGGATGGACCTTTTGGATTAATTGGTACTGGATCAGGTTGGATGTAAGAACATGACTTTTATACCTTTCACGAATTCTTCAGTGAGCAAGTTAGGACATCAAAAAAACTCTTATTGCTATTAGATAATCATGTTTCTCACACAGCTGTTCAAAATATTGAGTATTGCAAAGAAAACGGAATCATTTTACTGACATTTCCTCCTCACTGCTCCCATAAATTGCAACCAATGGATAGAGCCATTATTGGGCCGGTCAAAAAAGCTGTCAAGACTACTTGCGACAATTGGATGAGATGTGATCCAGGAAAAGTCATGAATATCTATAATATTCCTGGGATAGTGAAAACATCATTTGATATCGCAGTCACATCGCGCAATATATGTTCCGGATTCAGCACGACCGGACTTTGATCAGTAAACACCGAAATATTCCAGGACGCTGATTACCTTCCGTACAAACTATTGTTAAAAATGTATCTTTGAAAGTTATATTCTAATAAATACCTTTAAAATGTATGGTAGTTACTACTTTACAACCCTAATTTCTACCCAGAAATTATCTGTTTCAACTCACCTCGACCCCTGTTTCAACTTACCTCAGTATGAGGCGTGTTGAAACAAAATGACTTGTGACATGTAAGTCAACTTTTCTCCACTGAATTCATATTTAGACAGTCTCTGTGTTACTAATCTGCAAGTGCAAGAAATTAACTATCGATGGATACTAATTTCATACGACTGATGTTTATAGTTTTTTGTGTATGGAGCAAAACGTCAAAATTGTTTCAACTCTCCTCGGTCTCCCCTACCAGGGTGAGGCAAATTTTCCAGCGTATCTCAACCACTTTAGAAAGGTTTGTACCACTCATAAGCACGTGTTTTTGATAAAGGCACTCAGCCACGAAAGCAATGCAATAAGTTCCGAAGGTACCAAAGTGGCCGAACCTAGGCTCGGACTTTTGCAGCGATTGCAAATAAGTCGCGATCTAGCTAATTCCCTATCCGTAATTAGATCTAACTAACTATATATATATATACCTGTCTCTCTCCTCTGGGAAATGGAAAGAAAGAAGGAGGAAGAGGACGGAGGAATGGTCTCTTTTATATACATTGTCTCTGTCACTCATTCTCGGTGTCTCGTTCACTCTCATTGCGCCGAATTTGTATCAAAGTGTAATTTTCCAGATAAAAGGTGAAGCTTGGAAGAAACTGTTGCGTACACTTATAGAAGCAGAGGCCCTTGTTAACATTTTTAATCACTATGGTGTTGACGTTTACATGACCTCAAGCGGTCTTACCGTGCTGCGGGAACACCGAGGTCAGAATATCGGAGCTAGATTATTTGCAGCAAGGTGAGAATTGAAGCCAAGCGTATTATACTAAAAATCAAAAATACTTTTTTAAAAGCCCCCTAAGAGGGACCTCAT
Source organism: Saturnia pavonia (assembly GCA_947532125.1). Taxonomy (NCBI): domain Eukaryota; kingdom Metazoa; phylum Arthropoda; class Insecta; order Lepidoptera; family Saturniidae; genus Saturnia; species Saturnia pavonia. The sequence continues at coordinate 3,992,840 of OX383922.1, forward strand.
TGAAGGTTCAAAAAATACCGCGGTTGTGAAAAATCCAAGTCATCGAGAAGGGCCTGGAAAAAGCAAAATACCACTCATCACGAGATATCCGAAATTATAGATCCGATTGACTTTAAATAAGCATAATTACTCCTTTCGCGATGCAGACGGTCACTTACAACAGATTTTGGCAAATTCAACCCCTATTTTTTTTTTTTTTTTTTTTTTTTTTTTTTTTTTTTTTTTTTTCGAACTGACTACACTGTTAGCCTGAGGGGCCCTGGAGCCTTTACGGCTTTTACAGCTTTACCGGGCTTGGGGGCGAGCGCTTAGGGCACTCAGCCACGAAAGCTAAGCAACAACATCCGAGGGTGCCAAAGCGGCCGGACCTCGGCTCGGACTGTTGCGCGTATGCAATTAAGTCGCGATCTGACTAATTCCCTATCCGTAATTCGATCTAAACTAACTATACATATATACATGTTTCTGCCCCCTGGGAGGAGGGAAGGAACATGTGTATGTGTATTTAGTGGTCTGAAATTTTTGTCTATTCTAACTAGGCAAAAAAAGAAAAAAAAAAGGTCCCTTACAGAACCTATGTACCTATGTGTGTTGTGCATGTGTGTATAATGCAGTGTCATGTATGGCTGTGAAAGCTAGTGATTGTACAGTCACTTGTATCGCGCGAGCGGCTGCTTGGCTCAAGGGCTCCATGCCGATGGATCGGACCTAGGCTTGAGTTGCCGCAGAGGAGGGTGGTCGTGGCGGGTAAAACCCCTATGGGTGGTTGAAATTTTGAAGGGAGTGAGTGAAAAAACATTCTTGAAATTTTGTACCTACTTAGAACTCTGTAATAAAATAATGAAGTTTGTGTATCAGTATCAATGAGTTAAGGATCTAAAATAGGGGTTTGTTTGATAAAAATATTTTTTGTTTAACTATTGGGTTATAATTATGCACACATAATATATCTATTGACCTGAAATTTAGCACGCATATTTACGCACGCATTTTATGAAATTTATCACTTAAGGGTGTAAAATAATAGTTGAAACAATAAATAGGGGTTTTTTTTAATATAGATATGATGATTATTATCCAAAATCTCATCAAGTAAACTATTTTCTTTCAGAGAGCCTCTATGTCGAGCCTTAGGGATTCCAGCTTCCGCCACGGTGTTAACGGCAATTGAATCTCAAGTCTTGGCAGCGAAATGTGGTTATGAGGAGTTAGCTGAACTGGATTACAAAGACATGATCAAATATGGCATCGACTTAAGCAAATGCACAACCCCTACTGCCAAGGTCATGGGTATTAAATACAAATAGGACAAAAATTAGTGGCGCAACAGAATGATTTTTACGTGGCTTTGAGTACCGAAAATTCGGTAATGTAACTGTGCGAATGTTCGGCATAATATGTACAATGTTTTATTTTAGTAGTATAGCAGTTACAAAACGTTGTCTGATAATAAGCGGAGTAGAAAAAAAAACTGTGACCTCCGAGACATTAGCAATCCATCGTCGGTCGTCGATGTTATGCTGGCAGGCAAGCCTTTTCGTAGCTAGAAATACACTCGCTGTTCCCGAATCGCGACAAACCAAAATAGCCACTATCACGGGTTGATAGATAGGGTGGTAGGTAGGTTGGGTAGATTCCTACCAGCCCGTTTGATTTTTATTAAACCGGCTAATCTAAACAATGATGGCTCACTCAAACGACGTGGGTTTGAATTCCTGCAAGTAGTCTGAGCTTTCAGTGAAACATGTCGGTAGGGCGTTATGCGATACGTTACGAAGCGGTTTACCCTCCCATAAGAAGTTATCACTTCAAAGTTATTCTGTTTTGAATAGTCACATTCGATTTTATTAATTTAGAGTAGAGTAGTGTAAGAGTAGTGTAGTGTAGTTCCAATGTGCCCATATATCGTAATAATAATAATAGTCCCAATGTAAGGTCCTTCGTATCCAGTCGAATCCAGGCCACCATGCGAAGGTCGTTTCACACTTCGTTTACCTAATCGCGGTCTCCGCTCCAGAACTCGTCTACCCCATCAATTATCAGTTCTTCGGCATATGTGGCCAGCCAACTGCCACTTCAGCGAACTCATCCTTTGAGCTATGTCGATAACCCTAGTTCTCTGTCTGATTACATCATTTCTGATTGTATCCTTCAAAGAAACTCTGAGCATAACTCTTTCCATAGCTCGCTGAGCGACTTTAAATTTGTGTATTGTCCATGTGTCGGGTCCGTAGTTCATGACCGGTAGGACGCATTGATTGAAGACTCTTGTCTTCAAAGACTGTAGAATGGGCGATGTGACGACTCGACATAATTTCCCGAACGCTGCCCAGCCTAATTGGATTCTTCTGCTGGCCTCCTTTTCGAAGTTGTGCTTACCAAGCTGTAACTGTACCAAGTTTGCCCAAGGTACACGTATTCTTTCACAACTTCAAGTGGGCTGCCGTCGACTTCAATTGATACTGTTGGATGACGGGATAATAATACATTCTCATAATTTATTTCATAAATATAAATTTATATTAGAAATAGGATTTTTAAGGTTGGAATATGTGTTTCGGAATACCAAAAATTAGGTAAGATTCGTATAAACTCCATGGGCACAATTAAAAAAGTACAACATGTATTTTTATATTATGCATTTTATTATTATGTCTCTTAATACAATTGTTTGTAAATGTCATACAAAGTTTTATATATTATATTTAAATGTAATTGTTACATTAATACGCTAGTATAATATGTTACAGGAAAAATGGCGTCTCTACAGGGCCGTGGTTACTTAAAACTAAGGGGACAAAACCTTGTCCATTATCTGAAACATAACCATTTTAAAATGCTAAAGTTACAGATAGGTTATTTAAAATTAACGAGTTGTTTTGGTGTAAAATAAAGATGGCCAATATTATAATACTCTAATATCGTAAAATTCGAATTATAAACTTCAAAAAGAGTTTATATTGAAATACTTTATAAACACAATACAGACATTTTAAAATAGAATCATATTATAACACTTTTTCTCTAACAAAATAATATTATAATACAATTTTGTTAACAATACGATACAGGGCAAATTTATATAGCATTACAAAAAAGTTTCGATTACAATTTTTACCTATCTGTGGCAGCACCCGCTTTAGCGCATGCGCGTTGACATACTGGGTTTTGGCGCCATTTATACGTTTATTTGTACTGAATTTCGTGGGATTTTTTTTATCCTTGCTTATTAGTAGGTTCAATCCATATGTATAAGAGTAGATGAAGTAGTGTATGAAACTGCACATAACTAGGTAATCTACCTATGGCTCGGTTTTTAAACAAACACTCGAGTTTTAATACCTATCATTATGTAACAGTTTCATAAACTACTATTATAATAATTGAAAATTGTCACAAAGCTTACTGTAAGTACAGACTACTCATGACTAAGCGTGAATTATGTAATACGCTTTATATAAAGGATATACGCAAATGTTAGATAAAAACGAACAAACCTGCGAACTTAGTAATTTATAACAAACACCTACGAATAATTCGCATTTAGATACCGAGTGGTCTATACATGTAACCTTCCGTAGTCACAAATGTAACTTATTTTGGTGCTATTCCATAGTGTAAAGGCCTTGTTATGTATACATAAAAAGTTGAAAATATTACGGGTTTTATTTTTTTTTTTTCATCCTAGCATGACTAAGTTACGTGTCCTACCACCTAGCAAAAATCAATTATTAGCTACGTATCAAGGAAACTTCCTTATTTTGTAGATTTCTTGAATCATCGTTAAGTGTTTACGAATGCACATTACGAATCGTCATGTACTTATGCACAATCATTGCCCATCGATATGTTATCACATGCGATAATTATTTTATTTTCCTTTTAATTTAGAATAGTGCGAATATTACTGCAAAATAATTCTTCACAGTCTTCATGGGTTAATACAATTTATTTTCAAAGGCCGTGATTAATACTTTAGACACAAAAAAAATTTGGTTTTTCATATCTGATGGTAAATGTTTAAGAAGTTATTTTCAAGTTACGTATGAATAATTTAAAATATGTGCCTCAAATCCACGACTACTTACAATGACCCTCATAAGTACACGTAACTACAGCCCTGTAAAATTTAATCGACTAAATAAACGCTATTATTATACTATTATACGCCATTCAAAATCTTCGACATATTACATTGTGATTGTAATTCATATGAAATTATATATTTTAATATATCTATATTAATTTTGAGATCCTATCATTTATATTTCAATTAATAACTATTGATAATTTAAATAAATTTAATTTTATATAATGTCCTTAAATTAAATTTAAAAAAAAACTTTCGAAACATCACCGAATTGATGGAATTGCTTTGTGTTGAAATGATATCTGTGGTTTGAAGAATATACTTTCTCAGTGCAGAAGACGAAAATAATCTTTAACAGTATTAAAATAGTTCTTTTGATAATTATGAGAATACTACGTTTTCCGCAACTTAACCTTCGTGTTTTTCATACAATGCCCTTCTTCGGGTACCCGGCCATCTCTCTATATCAAATTTCATTGCTATCTGTTCAGAGTTTTAGTCGTACATACAGACATAGTTATTCTCTTTTTAGAACGAAAGTTTGTCATTTATTCTCGAACGGTTCATGATTTTTGTGGCTACTTATCTCTGGCATAAATAGTGCATTACATATGCTAAATTAAATAATAAATATCATTATATTTCCTTTGTGCTATTATTGACTTAATAAGGAATTACTTATGGCAAATATATTTAAAAAAAATAACAAATTTATTGGCAAGAGGTCATAAATGCATCATTTGGAATGATAATTTGTATCATGGTCTTTTATAATGTTAAAAAGAAAGTAAAAGGTGGTCAAAAAAGTAACTGTTATTGTGTCAGTCAACATAACCTACTTTCAAAAAATCAGGACTCGCGTTGGACCCTATAGGCAGTGGAGTACTTGTGATATATTGTTTACTGTAGGTAGTAATGCATATTAAGTTTATAATGATTTAAGTTTAAAAGTATATATTCCCAAAATAGAAATAGTTAAGTTATAAATGCTGTCTATATTTTATTTTTTTGGAGACAAATCTAACCAACATTTTTAAATTCATATTTATATAATATTATTAGTTTACAAATAAATAAATAAAAATTGTAAGGTCATCTATTACGACTAGTATTTTAGGTTTACTATGGCGTTTTATATAGCAGTAGCTGTGCCGGCGTCTCCGCTCGCGTGGACTACAGAATGCTGTCGGTCGAGCGCACGAGCGAATTGTGCTGCCTCAAAAATGCTTATTGTAGGTGATCTTTAAAAGATAGGCATATGCTATCGCCGACTTGTTTGTAGGTCTTTTTAAGATCAACAATTATGTAGTACATTAATTTCATATATCTCTTATGGTTTACTCATTGCAAGTCATTTAATCGCCTCAAAAGCGTCATTTTTTCGTGTAGATTCACCATTATCGTTACTACTTATTTCGTATATTACTTTAAGTAACAAAATATATCCTATAACCTGCCCAGATAACATATATATGAATTAAAAGAAAACCCATGTAAATCGGATCAGACATACAGAGACACGTTAAGTTTAATAATATATGTTATAGAAGATTATTGTCAAACCGCCAACTTGTTTTGCATTTTGCATGCAACTTCAGTAAAAATATACGATCGGAAAACAATAACAAGTGGAAATTAAACAGTATGTCACGTGACATACATTTATAGAATTAATTAAAAATAATCCTCAATTATGTCAAGAAATCATTAACAAATAAAAACAAGTTTTGCTGTTCGAAGCGAATTATTAACACATTTTCTAAATTTATAACCTAATTGATTGAAAATATTACGGCGTAGTGTCGATTTGCTGCCTGTATAATCTAAATCTCTTCTTACCATAGCAAATATTTTATTCAACGTAGTGGCACTTAAAATAAAAACATTTTTATATTTTATGTTTTTCTCGCTGACAGTATAGTTTTGACAAGTACAGAGTGTTTGGCGCGGACGCGATTATCTTCTCATTTGAAACGTATAGTACATTCCAATTTATATTGAAGTTTATTTTTCAAATCTCACATAAGGCTGCGTATCCATCAGAGATTTGCGAGGTAGCTAGGAAATTTGTATATAAGCGAGAGATGCGAGCGAGGAATGTGTGCGAGAGATGTGAGCGAGGAATGTGTGCGGGGGATGCGAGCGAATAATGTGTGCGGGGGATGCGAGCGAGGAATGTGTGCGGGGGATGCGAGCGAGGAATGTGTGCGAGAGATGCGAGCGAGGAATGTGTGCGGGGGATGCGAGTGAGGAATAAGTGCGAGAGATGTGTGCATAACTGTGTGGGGAACTACAGCTACGCATCCTCGCACCACTCAGCTACACACAGTTTCACAGCACCGCTACACATCCTCGAACCGTAGAGCTACCTCGCACATTTCTGATGGTGACGCAGAAATAAGAGTTAGAACTTGGTTGGTTCTGGAAACCCTGACGTGTATAACTTACAGATTTCAATTAATACTTATGTTAATAATACAAGAAAGCATACGTTACGTAATTCTTCCGTAGAGCGATATTTTAATAATATGGTCAATATTGTCACATATTTGCTTCAGAGTGTATAACAGTGTTGTCTACTTCTGTAGCTTTTCATTCAGCCATTCTGAAGTGAGCTCGTCTATCTCTCTGACTTCAAGCAGACGAGGTGCTCCAACAGCGGCAGCCAGCGCTCTCTGTGTTCCAGCGTACATTACCTGTAAAATGTTTATGTTGAGTCTTGCACGGATTTAGTAAAGACGATGATAATTACTATTTAGCTATTGTTGGCTAGACACAAACAAAGTGATTCCAAGGAAGGTTGAAATCGAATCTTAGTTCACAAGACGAAGGAAAATACTTGTTTTGCCGACCCTATTTAGATGGGGATAAGAGTAGGAAAAAGCATGGCGTTACCGTACTGAAAGGGGTGCATGAAAAAACTTCCGCGAGCAACGATACCCGAGTCCCAACTCCAACTTCACCGACTGGCTGATATTTTTACCGCGATACGAAGTATTTTTAGTTTATAACCAGACTAGCTGTGCCCCGCGGTTTCACCCACGTATTATTGAAAAGAAATCGCTGATTGATGATTTATAATACTTCAGTATAGAGAACATTTTTATCGGGCGGTCAGGGTTATTACACCTATAGTCATAGAACCGAGCCGAGTGTTGAATTATTTTAATTTTACATTATCTCCCAAACTATTCGTCCAAATAACATGCTATAAAGAGCAAAGTTTATCTACATAAAATTAACACAACTTTCGTTCGTAAGGATTAATATGCCATGCCTAAAAAATAATTCTCATAAATAGCTTTTCAATTTTCAATAAAACTTTGTCACAAAATACCTTATTGTAGCTTATGTATAAGAGATAGGCATATGGTATCACAAACTTTTTTTTAGGTGTACTAAGGAGAAATATTTTTGTAGAACATTGTATTTACGTATCACTAACCATTACGGCAGCGCACGCGGATATAGCAGTTAGGGTGCGCTGTTTCTTCCTACTTACTTAACAAAAATCAATATTTAAGGCTAGATGAGACGTGTAGCTTAATGCTAGATAGTCTATACTATTCCCCGTGAATATGACTATCATATACAAAAATATTTTTTCGAATCCGATTGGTAGTTTCAGAGATTAGCGTGTTTAAACAAACAAAAAAACTCTTCCGCTTTATTATATTATATTATAGATATGCTGCACGGTTTCACTCGTGTTAATTTATTCGACCAATTGTCCATCGCACCACCGCCGTCAACGAACCCGTGTAAAACATCGTTGTTTTTGCTACCCGTACTTGCCTACAGCTTGCCAGATTGCTTGGCTTTCATGGTTACTGTTCTGTTCCTTAGGGCCGTACCTTGAAGTTATATAGCCTATAATCTTCCTTAGGCTATAATATGAAAAAAAAAACAAATCTGAATGGTAGTTCCAGAGCTATCTATATTAGTATAGATACGACTTGTGACGACACGAAGAAATGAATTGAACTTTTACTGCCTTTTTGATCACCCTTTTCCTAATAATTCCAATGTTTATGATCGAGTCTCATCACATTTCTGCACCAAGTCAATCTGTATTGGGTTGTCTATACTGGGATTGCTTGAAGTCTCTCTTTATATTTGATCACCACGTCCAAGGCGGGCGGCTTCTACCTAAACTGTATTCTGGAAGGTTCAAAGCAAGGCTTGGCTAAAGCTTGGCTTAAGGATTTGGATTGGTTTACGACAAATATGAACACAGTATTACAAAATTAATAAAAAAATATTTTTCCCCACCTGCAACTCCATATGAGCGTCTCTGGGCGTGTAGAATATAAAACACATAGGGAATGATGTCCTGCCGTCACTGTGTTCCATTTTATAACTGTAAAAAAAGGGTATGAAGTATAGAAGATTTACTGGGCGGTAAAGTGGCTGACGGTAAGATTACACAGATCATCGATCACATGCCTGTCATTTCCTAGAGAGGCAGCTGGATGTACACCGACTGATCATGAAACGCGACGAAGCAAACGAGAGTCATTGTGACGTTTTAAATCACCATGTGCACGGTGGTCACGATATATTCACAGATAATAATAATAATCATCATCATCATCAACCTATATTAGTCCACTGCTGGGAATAGGCCTCCCCTAATGAGCACCATAGCGCCCTGTCTTCAGCTGTCCGCATCCAGCATCTGCCTGCAGTCTTTCGCAGATCGTCATCCGATCTGGCTGGAGTGCGTCCTACACTACGTTTGCCGAGTCGCGGTCTCCACTCAAGAACCCGTTTACCCCAGCGGTTGTCGGTTCTTCGCGAGATATTGCCGGCCCACTGCCACTTCAGCTTGCTAATTCTTTGAGCTATGTCGATAACTTTGGTTCTCTGTCGGATGTATTCGTTACGAATCCTATGCTTCAGAGAAACTCCGAGCATAGCTCTTTCCATAGTACGCTGAGCGACTTTGAACTGGTGGACCAACCCTACCGTGAGTGTCCACGTCTCAGCTCCGTAGGTCATTACGGGTAGGACGCACTGATTAAAACCTTCGTTTTCAAACATTGCGGTATGGATGACGAGAAGACTCTACGTAGTTTCCCAAACGCTGCCCAACCCAGCTGGATCCTTCTCTTGGCCTCCTTCTCAAAATTGTTTTTACCCAACTGCATAATCTGCCCGAGGTAAGTGTACTCAGAAACAATTGCAAGAAGGTGACCATCCACGACGACCGGTCCTGGATCAATGTGGCCATTGATCATGACTTTGGTTTTATCCAAATTCATGCCAAGACCGATACGTCGCGAGGCTGAAGCTAGGCCGTCCAGCATCCGGGTTAACTCCTCTAGCGACTCCGCCATTAAGACTATGTCATCAGCGAATCGCAGGTGCGAGATGTAGTCGCCGTTTATGTTTATGCCCTTACCTTTCCAGTCCAGCGTTTTAAACATATCTTCCAATGCGCTCGTGAACAGTTTCGGGGATATGACATCCCCCTGCCTCACTCCTCTGCGCAATTGGATGGGTTTAGACTGCTGGCCCTGTACTTGGACACTCATAGTGGCGGCTTCGTAGAGACATCTCAGCACCTCGATATAACGATAGTGTACTTGGCATCGCTGAAAGGATTCCAGAACAGCCCAAGTTTCGACAGAGTCAAAGGCCTTCTCATAGTCCACAAAAGCATGACACAGGGGCTGATTATACTCTTCGGACTTCTGTATAATCTGCCTCACTGTGTGAATGTGGTCTATGGTGCTATATCCTCCGCGGAACCCGGCCTGTTCTGGTGACTGGAACTCGTCGAGTCTCCTGGCGAGACGATTCGTGATCACTCGTGAAAACAGCTTATAGACGTGGCTCAGGAGAGTGATGGGTCTGTAGTTTTTAAGGAGGGCTTTATCACCCTTCTTAAAAAAGAGCACTACCATACTCCTGCTCCAACCCTTAGGAGTTCTCCCACTGTGAAGGACGGCAAATAATACTTTACTTCAATCATAAAAAATAAAAAGTTCTCTATGTCTTATCTTTGTCGTGAAACTATGGAACCATCTCCCTGTCAATGTGTTCCCTCCTTATGACATCGCGTCCTTCAAGCGTAACGTGAAGAGATATTTATGCAGGCCGGCATGACAGCGGCGACCGCCGATGGATTTCGATCTCTTGGTGGTCGCCGTTGTATTTGGATTGTACTGTGCTTACCATCAGGGTACAGTAATAAATACAGTAAATGTGCCGAGCAACTATAAAAAAATAATCACAATATTATGTAATTTTACTCAGTAAATGAAACTAAAATTTAAATTAAATTTTTAAATTTCTTAAAAACATAATTGACGTTGGACTCTGTACTAGTCGTGAGACTGTATCACAGACAACCGCGCCCACCGGTCACAGTTTGTAAAACATTTGAATAAAGTTGAGACGTTGAGAGGGGTTAACTATTAGTAAGGACTTTGTTAGTGTTGCGAGTGTGAAGGTTTATGTTTTTAAATGAATATAGAGTCATGTTTTTAAATGATGTGTGTGTGTGGGCAATAGAATAAAGGGGCATTAGAATTTTTTGTAACAAAATACCTTATTGTGGCTTCTATATAAGTATTCTAAACCGACGAGCATGCATGAAAAGATTGATAAACGTTGAAGAATCGAAAGATGTATGTCAGGTTCGTAGCAAGTGGAAGGACGTGGTCTCTGCCTACCCCGTTGGGAAAGAGGCGTGATTTATGTATGTATATAAGTGATAGGCATATGGTATCGTGGACTATTTTTTATGTAAGAAGGAATATTTTTGTAGAACATTGTATTTACGTATCACTAACCATTACGCTAGCGCACGCGGACTTTACTTAACAAAAACCAATATCAAACGCTGAGAGGTGTAACCTAATGCTATGTAGCCTATACTATTCCTCGTGAATTTGGCTACTATATACAAAAATATTTTTTCGAATCAGACTCGTAGTTTCAGAGATTAGCGTGTTTAAACAAACTATCAAACAAAAAACTCTTACGCTTGATCATATTATAGTACAAGCTGTGCCCGCGGCTCCACTCGCGTGGACTACTAAAAAAGATTTTTATTTTATTTTTTATGCGAAACCTTAATTATTTTCCTATAGCCTAAGTTATGCCCTATAACATCAGCTATCTGCAAATGAAAGTTCCGTAAAAATCGGTCAACCAGTTTCGGAGATTACCCGAAACAAACAAACAGACAGACAATAATTTAGTATTAGTAATTTAGTAGTAATTTAAACAGAATTTAGTAAAAACCTGTTATTTCGACATTACAAATAGACACTTAAATTTTATTATATGTATAGAAGATAGACGTTCCACTGTTGGGCCTGAGACTTATATACTTCCCACTAGGCTATGGTTCTAACAGATGGTCACTTATATGAATTTATTAAAGGAAAACGGGTATTTCTGGGCCCAGAATATAATTTCTTGAAGTAAGATTTATAAAATCAATTATATTTTTATAGTTATAAATGTAAAATTTAATCACAATTTACAATCTAGAGAATGAGAAAACTAATAAGTAAGTTAATGAGTAAGTAAAGATTATCGATAATCATTTGATGTAAATGAATTCAAACAATAAAAAATAGAACAACGTCAATTACCAGATAATTAATTCAATCATAACAATAACACTTTTATAATTATCAGATTAAACTTCAAAAAATAGAATATCTTTATATGTAATAAAAATACATCTTAAAACCGAATCATGTTAAGAAATGGATACAATAGTTATACTGTGCAGATGTGGATCACTCATTTCGTAATGAAATTTATAATAACTATCTTAACCTATTCATAGGACTTGTGAGTTTCTTAAAACTCTCTCACTTTAAAAATAAACATAACTCGATATATCAAAACTTCAAAGATCCTTTGTATAATTTTAGTTTATTTCATGACCTCACTTTTACAAAATATCTTAGAACTCTGCTCTCAGATTGTTAAAACCCGCAGAATTTTCGGTGATCGTTTGATTATTAATTAGCTATTAATTGACACCATTTTCATATTATCACATCTCTCTTTTTATCCTTGCCCAAGATAATATGAAAGAGTATCCGTCGCCTTTAAATAAATTATTCATACAACTATTTCAGTTTACAAATTGACCCAATAAAGGATTCCAGAAATTGAACTATTAATAAGGTATGTAAAATAACAAAAAACGAAAAAGGTAATAAATGGGTGAGTGTGTGTGTATCATGTATCATATGCATGTGCTAACTCGTTGAAGTGTTCTAGGACCTAAACATTACATGATTTTGATGAATCTCGATGAATTTGCATGATTCCTGTTTCATTTTATTTTTAAACAAATTTAGACTACAAAAAAAATGTTTACCTGTAGACAATAAACCTTGGCTGGTGTGACGGTAGTATGTCTTGCAGTTCTTCAAGCTCGACATTCTCCAACTCTTCATCTACTTCTAAGGTTTGTTTTTCTCTGTTTACCTGTTTTATAATTACTCTATTTAATAAATCTCTTAACACTTACTGAAAGACAATGTACAGCTTAAACCAGTTGGTTTAGGAGAATGAAATTTCACAAGCAAGTTCTTAATTATAACGTAGTTTAGCTCTAAGAAAATACTTTTGGGTTAGTACATAGCCGTAGACTGCTTTATATAAGGTGGACTGCATACAGCCAAATCAGCTTGGAGACATTTTTACGTTTGTAGTAGTGTTTATTTCGGTTTAATCACAATACAACCAATGATAAAGAATTATGAAGCAATGATGTCTCAGTGGTAGTGTGTATGGACATCATGTCGATTGACGTCTGTTCGAATCCCTGCAATGAGTCTGAGCTTTCGGTGAAGGAAAACATCGTGAGGAAACCATAGCATGGTGGTAGGGCTTTTTCTATTGCCCGCCTGGCTAGCTACCACCCTCAAGTTGAAAACCTGTTGCTAAGCACCAACAGGTGTGTTCCGGCAGCTGCACTTGAGAGCCACTATACCGATAATCACTGTGTGTATTAACCCTACTATAAATGCAAACACATCTTCATGCTGATTTTTATGTACATATTTTCTATTTCATAAAAAAGTAATAGTGGTTAAATGATTGTGATCGGTAAGTAGATATCAACTGAATAAGAAACATTATATTGGTAATATTTTAGGAAAGTAAATAAATAATGAAGAGATATTTGAGCAGGCCAGCTTGACATTGATGACTAGAGAAGCTTACTTTTTTTGAAAAAAATATTTGGACGAAAAAAATAATTTTTAAATACGTTATGAGAATAAAAACATATTTTTGATTCTTTTAGCCTACACCAACAATTTAGTTGTCATTGAAAGTTTCAAAACTAGTTTTATCATCAAAATTTAGGTTTAAACTATTTTTCTCTCATTGCCATTTTATATTCATTATCTAAAAAACTCTCTCAGTGAAAGCTGAAATGTGGACAGAGAGTAAATAAAAATTATTTTCAGTAATAAGTGTTAGGTAAGCCATCAAATGCATTTTTAAGTATATATTGCCACTTCTTAAAAGTATAAGTCCTAAAATTTCTTTATCATTATTAGTAGATTTCCTTTTGATGTATACTACTATACTTATGAGTTATAAGTATCTATAAATAGTTTAGTAATAACCCATATGAATGTTTTGTTTTACACATCACAGTAAGTAGAAAATGGATATAAAGTATTTTCAGATACTTTATTTTTATGAAAAATTATAAAGTATATTTATCATAAACTGTGTTCACAGCTCTGACAAAAAATATTATTGTGAGTGATCCTTAGAAGATAAATATATTCTATCCCTGACGCTTTTGAAGGTTTTTTTAAAACCTACAATTATGTAGAACATTAGTTTGATATATCTCATATAGTTTACTCAGCGTAAGGCAATTAAGCACCCCAAATGCATCTTTTTTTTTATTGGTGCACTTTTTGTATATCACTTTATCTTACAAAATATATCCTATAATCTGGCCAGATAACATAGATATGACTTAAAATAAAAAACATGTAAATCGGACAATTGGTTTTTAAGTGAAACGAACACAAACGGACAGACAGACTGAGAGATGTTGAGTTTTATAATATGTATAGGTGGATCAAGATATATTATTATAATGTATGGTGGTGACTGGTCATGATTGTAGATTCCTTGATTATCACAAATGTTGGATTGCACTGTGCTTACCACCAGAAACAGTGCTGCCACTATGTCTCACTATGATATAAAAGAAAAATCACAAAACATGATCAGTATGAGTTTTGATTTGTTTATTTTTAAATTTACCAAAGCAATTTTTACAATTAATTGTTCCCAAACTGCAATTATGAATAAATTAAAAATGTTTGTACAATAACCTGCAACAGATAATGGTTAAAGTATAACTCAAATCTAGGCTTAGCGTGTTAACACATTTGCGGCTACATTATCGCTTAACATCAAGCAAGATTTTAGTCAATATATATAACTTTAAAAGCAATAAAAATCTCTATAAATAATATATCTGCCAACTCCTTAATCTGTAATACTAAGCATTTTATAATAATATTATTAATTTCATGGCTGTGGCCTTAATACCCGCTTTAATTAATCATGAACTTGCATTGCATGACGCATCTACTGATAATGATATGCTTGATCAATCTTGGTTATAAAAAACGCTACATTTTTTTATAATATACTTAACATACTACATACATACGATTACAATAATTCAGGATAATTAGGAGCCAAGGACTTGCTATCAGCTATGAGTTATACTATAAAAAATAAAAACCAAAAACCTTTAAAATAAGCGCAGAATTCGATGTATGTTTTTGAAAGCGAAACTTTTTTAACACTTCTTTAACGTCGTCACCGATATCACAGACGTTCACGTTGTGCCCAGACATTATACTTTTAAATATTTAATTCAGAAAATATGTAAAAACAGATTTGTGTACAAACACTATGAATACTGTTTACGTCGACAATTATGACAGCCTTTGACGAGTAACCTTTCTTCCTGAAAGGACAAGGCAAAGATATCAAAGACCATGCAGCCAAGTCAGACGTTTTTCTTTCTTCAAACATAGCTTTAACAATATGAAGGCCCCTTGTTAAAACTTTTCAAGGAGTTTTTGTGGCAATCTAAAATGCATGTTCGTAGTTATTGTTTATAATTCACTTCACTTACACACGACATCCAAACTACAGAACGTAAAATTCAAACAAAATTAAAACATATTACCCAACAAACCAAGTTTATGAAATAAAACAAAAGGAACCACATAAAACTTCAAAATCCCGCCAGAAACTCCCATAACCTAAGAGATTTTTTTAATTATTTTCCCTTTCTTCATGAAAGAAAAAGCAAAGGTATCTAGACCATGCAGACAAATAAGATGTTTTTCTTGCAATCTTCAAATATAGCTTTAACAATATGGCAGCACCTTGTAAAAATTTTCAGGGAGTTTTTGTGACAACCAAAAATGCATGTTTCCAGTTATTATTTATAATTAATTTCACTTGTACTCGACAACCGAACTACATCATGTAAAATGCCGCCAAAATTACATAATATAGGGCCAAACAACACAAATTTATGAATTAAAACAAAGACCACTACATAACACTTTAAGATCCCCCCAAAACTTCCCCTAACCACAGGCATTTTTTGTTTAGTTAATACGCACGCATAGTTGTACGCAAGCACATACTGTACAATGTCAATCAATGCTATAGTTTTTCTAATAAGTTATTGTACCTGTCAAATTTTTAAAAAGTTTTAAAACCATGTACTGGTAACACAGTAAGTGCTGTCAAAATTGTCTGCTAGCGAAATTTATGAGAGCATTTTCTATGAAAAACGACTTAAAATCTACAGTTTTAAAATGCCGAGACTTGTGAAAAGTGAAGTTAGGAAGCTGGTTTTTAAAATAGTTCAGTTTCTACAGCGAGAGAAAGACGAATCGAGGTGTTTATCTAACAGAAACAACATTATTAATCGAGTCGCCACTATGACCGGTATTTAACATGTTTTGATACTTTATTTATTTAATATATTAAATATAGTGCTTAGATTACATTTTGTGGATATCCATGTGCTTGCAATTATATTAAACGAAAAATAAGAATTTTGCATTTTTTTTTTATCGTTATAGGCTTTGGGGTAGTGGCCACAACTCACCTGATATTAAGTGACGATGTCGCCCAAGATGATAACACGCTAAACCTAGTGGAAGACTGGCTCTCAAGTGCAGCTGCTGGAACACACCTATTGGTATTTGGCGACAGATTTTCAAGTTGAGGGTGGTATCTAGCCAGGCGGGCATTAGAAAAAGCCCTACCACCATGCTATGGTTTCCTCACGATGTTTTCCTTCACTGAAAGCTCAGGCTCATTGCAGGGATTCGAACTCACGTCACTCGACGCGAAGTCTTACACGCTACCACTGAGCCATCATCGCTTTATAAGTATTAATAAAAAATCTGTTTTGTTCAAGGTATTTCACGTGGCACAGTGTTAGCTATTAAGAACGAAGGTTTATCAAATAATGGTGTATGGAGTACACCTGGGAAAGGCAAAGGGTCAAAACCAGGACGACCGTTTAAAGTTAACTTGGATGATTTTGATAAATGCGCTATTCGTAATATTATACACAATTATTACGCGGTAAAAAAACAGGTACCAACACTTCGCAAACTTTTAACTGAAGCCAAAACTGATTTAAATTATGCTGGGGGGAAAGATACTTTACGGAAACATTTGACTGAAATGGGATTTGTTTATAAAAACTTACGTAGCAAGCGGACTCTCCTCATAGAGCGTTATGATATTGCGGCATGGCGTTCAAGATATTTAAGAGCCATAGATCTACTTAGAATAGAAAAACCAGGAACACGTAAGCATCTCATTTACCTTGATGAAACATATATTCATACTTCCTATAGAGTAAAAAAGTCCTGGCAAAGTGATAGTGAGCCAGGTTCGTCTTCAGATATTTCAATGGGTGAACGCTATATTATTGTTCATGCCGGCAGTGAGAAAGGGTTTATACCCAACGGGCTATTGGTGTACAAATCCAAGGATAAAAAAGCGGACTACCATCATGATATGAATAAAGACAACTTTAAGAGATGGATATCTACTAAATTAATTCCAAATTTACCCGGGCCATCAGTCGTTATCATGGATAACGCATCATATCATTGTGTTCAAATGAATAAACCTCCCACAATGTCAGCTAGAAAAAATATAATGCAGGAGTGGTTGAGAAGTAATGGGATCTCATATATAGATCAAATGACCAAAGCTGAATTGATGGTTATAATTAAAAATCACAAACAACCGCCAGTTTACGAAGTTGATCAGATTCTCGAAGCACATGGCCACAGTGTACTTAGACTCCCACCCTACCACTGTTGTTTAAATCCGATCGAACTTCTATGGAGTCTCGGAAAAAGAAAATTCGCTGCAAAGAATATTAATAGAGAAAAGAAGCAAATACCGGCCTTAATAGAGGAAGCTTTTTCCACAATTACGGTAGAGGATTGGAAGAAAGATTGTGAACATGTAAAAAATATTGAAGAAAAATACCGACATCGAGAACCTATAATTGAAATAAATACTGAAGAACTTATAATTTCTGTTGGGGGCGATGAGTCATTCACTGATTCTGAATCTGATCAGATGGAATATGACGACGATAAAGCTGAAGATGAAATTTTTTTTAGTGGAATCGAATATTATAATAATTCTAATATTATTAGAATCGGATTTTTCTTATGACTTATAAATGCTTTATCAATAATAATAGATTTTCATTTATTTACCTATTTCTACCTAGAATATGAAAAATACAGTTTTTTTGTAATTTAGTATAGAAAATCGTCTAAACCTTTCCAAAGGAGAAGGTGGTACATTTTCTCTAAGCGACACATAGTTGTGTTCCTACATCCACGCGGACGAAGTCGCGGGCACATCTAGTAATTAATAAATATTACGTTATATAATAATGTATAATATTATTGCTATTAATATCACGGGTATTATTTTCAACTAATAAAGTGGTTAAAACAACTTTTCAAATTTGTGTACTCCTGGATTCATACAAATAGTTTCAAGTATCAAAACGTGCTAATTATTTACGTAGTGTTGCTTACACCTAATTTTTAAATTTCCTTATAATTACCCAGGTACAATAACTTATTAGACACACTATAATAATATTACTTTGTTCATATTAATAAAAAACAGCCTTAATTTGAAAAATGATTTTTCAAAACAAGTTTTTATCGTTTAAACGGGATATTGTTTAATGCGCATACGAAATTTTGTGTCTATGCTGCTGACTGTTGAGGAGTTGAGGAGTTCCCTCGTCGAAAGCCAACCATGGGTGCAGCAGCCAGGCTATGGTGCAATTTAAAACGGGCAATCAAAATTAAATGTGTATACAAAATTTCATGTAAGCCCGTTAAGGAGTTCTTTTGTCTAGAGCCGATCCTGGTTGTGGAATCAAATCGCATTTATCATAAAAATTCATTGTTATCTGAACTGAAACTCTGATCTGAATGTGTTTTTACAACCTCGTAGGATAAGAGGAAGTGGATCAAATTTAACTTGCAGGATTTGATTACAGACAGACATCGGGACAAGTGAAACTAAATAAAAGCTTGTAAAAACACTCTCAACAACGACCACTTCGCTAACTGTGGCGCTTTGCGCTTTTAGCACAAAAAGAGCGCTTACAGTGTTAGAGACAGAAAGTCTATAGCACTTTTTCTTTTGCTCTTCATAATTTGTGTATGTCGCTCTTTCAGTTCGCAGTTAAAGTATGCGTAATATCTAAAACTTTTTTAGTTTTTCACTCTAAGATTTTATTAGATTTAAAAAATCAAGACACAGTGAACACACGACCTGTATTCATCATATGTGTAAAATTTATGTAAATGTGACACGTATGATGTAAATGTGATGCTAAAATAAAGTAACATATTCGTTGGAGTTTATTTAAAATATTTACTAATTATAGGTTATCATTATGTTAGTTAAGTAAATTAATAACCAACCCAGCAACATTGAAATACGGACATATCTTATATTACTATTTATTATAAAAGAAAGTCCCCGCCGCGCCTCGTCTATATGTCTGTCTGAACGTGATAAACTCAAAAACTACCGAACGGCTTTTCATACAGTTTTCATCAATAGATAGAGTGATTCCTGAAGAAGGTTTTATGTAAATTGGCTGAAATATAACGATAATTGTTGAAAATGTTGGAAAAAATCATAACGACTGGGAGCTTTACAGGCGTGCACTGCGTAAACCAATAGAATTATATGTATTATGTTGCTACCCGAACGAAGCCGGGGCGGGTTTTTTGTATCTAATAGCGTAAACAGTTGCCTGGATGCTGAACATACATAATATTACATTTAAGCGCATTTTGCTGGGTTTTTTATGGTAGCTCGGTAACGGTACTGTCCCTGTATTGTCTATTTTCTATCTGTCTGTACTGTCCCTGGTGGTAAGCACAGTACGATTCAAACAAAATGGTGCGGCGCCTACCGAGAAATCGGCAATCTATCGGCCAGTGTTGCCAGACCTCCTGATTTTCCAGGCGATTTCCTTATTTTTGTGCGGTTCTTCTGATCTACTGATTTTATTAATATATCTCCTGATATTTGGGTCTCGAAATAAATATTAACATATAATGTATAAAATATGCGTAAAAAGGAACGTATCTGAGTCTTCCGACTGAACAAATATTTTCTAACAGTTTTAGGTTTGTAAATAGACACTGTATAACCTATCCTAACTCAATGGAATAAGAGTGTTTTTGCGATAAGCCTTTTCGACTGCCAATCCTGTAATATAATGTTGTTGCGAACGCGTATGGGAAAGAACATTTACTCGCCAATATTACACAACTTAACTAAATAGGTATGTTTTACGGTACAACTTGATTGTCTTAGACTTAGACCATATAATAATTGTATGATTTGATTGGAGTAAAGTGAGACTGGAGAAGAAAACTTTAACTGTAGAAGAACAATTGAATTTTGAGTTAACTTGAGTTTAGTTATTTACAATGTCTGATTCTGAACTGGACATTTAAAATACTCCAACAGAGAAAATAAAATTATATTTCATTTAAAAATAAAGACTGAAAAAAGGAAGAAATATTCAAAGGTTGGCTGAAAAGAAGTTTCAAAGGTAAGTATAAACAACAAACTTTATCATTATTTTTGGTGGTATTTTGACTAGGGATATTCACTTAACATCGATATATCGCATTTATTCGATGTTTTGATTACGATATATCGTATTGATTCGATGTTTTGACAAACATTTATTGTATTCGATATATCGACATATTTATATAGAAACATCGAATATTTGCTTTTTTTTCGAATCTATTAACAATAATTTTAACACTACTTAATGACTTAAATTTTAAATAAGTTTCATTAAGATAGTAACATCTGTGAGTGACCAGCTTAATTACCTAATCTATCCTGACAGATCGATCGTCCATTCACTCTTCATTATATTTACTTTCACTCACTCTCATTCTTCTTGCATCGTCTTCTGCTGTTTTGTTGTCTATAACGCAATTAAATCAGTGTTTTGTTTGTTTATCTAAGACAAGTTTATGTAAGACTTTTACTTGCTAATACATTTAATTACCCTAAAATAACTGAGTTAACGTATCATCTGATAGTTAGTTCGAAGTTGAAAAGGAATGTCATACTATATTTCTATCATGTTTCTGAACCTAACCTCTACTCTTTTGTGACAGTGTTTTATTTGGAAGATATAACATAATGATATTTTATACTACCATACATTTCATAAGAATAAATATAATTCCTATTTTATTTTTATAAATGCTATATCGTTATAATTAAGTAAGTAGCTATTCGATATGTTATGTATCACTACTTACGTGCATTGCTACAAATAATTTGTTTAGTGTATTTTTCATTTAGTTTTTAAACTTGTAAACAAATTAACTCAATAGTGATGTGACACTACAACCACATCTCAGTCATCTCACCACTATCATAGTAATACAATTCTGTTCAAGTAACACTCATAGAAAATCACTATTATTATATTACTTGTTTAGCTATGTTCCTCTGGTCTCTGATTCTACATTCACACATACAAAATCAAGGACCACAAACTGCGCGTTTCACTGGAAAAAGGTAATATTAAACTTTTGTGGAAAGTATTCGATATTGAAAAAATATCGATGTTTTCTAGCGATATATCGATAAACATCGATGCTAGGATCCGATAATTTTACATCGAATATAAATATCGATATATTTTTTAAGTGGACACCCCTAATTTTGACAAAATTTGATGGCTGGTACTTTCTGAAAGAGAAATGTCACTGTCATCGAAGCTAAGTAAGTAGTGTACCTACTTGAGGCTAGCTAGCTTAACACAAAATTTGGCACTAGGAGCTACGTCATTGGGGGTATAGCCAATCACAAGTCAGTAAGCAAAGACATGGCTTCTTTTAGAAGAAATAAATTTTGAGTACGAAAGATATTGCCTCCAGAACTAAAACCGGATTAAGAAACACTTATTGTTTTGTTTTTGAAGTTAGCAAAAGAAATACAGTAAAAATGAATTGTCAAACGTATCAATAAAATAAACAATAAGGTAGTTAAAGTAAAATAAATAGATTAGTATTTTATTTACCTCCCGATTCATTGCTATTTTCATATTTCCTGGATAATGAAATTATAGTCTGGCAGCACTGCCATCGGATGTCGCCGCTATCATACCGGCCTGCATAAATATATTATTCACGTTACATTCTTTTTTTAACGTTTGATCGACCACTGAGTACATTTGTATATAGTGATCGACATACATACATGATAGACATCTCCCGAGATAATGATTTTGAACGACTCGCAGATGTCAGGAATAATTTTATTGTAAATCAAAAGGCATTGTGAACATACAAAAAAAATATATCAAAACCTCCCATTAATTCTTTGAAACTTACTATTATTTTAATTTTTAAGTAGTCTTGTCTTTTGTTTATAAATAAAGAAATAGAAAAAATACTCACCAAAGTAGCCATTTTAATAAGCTATATAGGGCTAGTGCTGCCTATTGTTCCGCGAGAGCGAGAACGTCCCGTTTTTAAACTCGCAGAGGAAGCCTCTCGCGATATATGTTCGCGGAACTTTAATAATTTTCACGTTTTATGGTACGGCTAAACTTTCGGCCAGAAATAAAAGTGATGCATTCACTTCTTCAAGCTTCTTTTATTTATTTAGGTGAATTTATTATTTACTTTATGTATGGGTTAACTCTCCTAGGGCTTCAAGTCCGTTAATTTGAATCCGCTTTGAAATAAAAATGAAAACGTAGTCTTCAGTATTCAGAGGGCAGCTGGAGGCGAGGCAGGATCTCTACGGTTACGGCACTCTACGGCACGGTTACTCTAGTGGTTACGGCAGTAAATCCCGGAAAGGACTGACGAGCCTACATAGCCACGAGCTATGCCTCCTCCTACATAAACACGATCCTATAACTAATTATGCATACCAAGAAGTTGTCTTTCTACTTAAAATTATACAAATTACACACTATTCATTTGCCATCGTATTTTGCTTAGTAACGCACATCGTACTAGTTGTGAGGACGACTTGTCGGGGCTCGATTTTCTTTTGATCGTGTACATTTTAATTTAATTTAAGAAGGTAGACGGACTAATTTTTGGTTATGTTTGTAAAACTTAATAAAACTGTAATTTAATTTATAATAGTTATAAATAAAGTTTTATTTATAAATGAAAATAACGAAAGACACCTTGATTATAACTTTTTTTTATTAGTTTACCTAAGTAGTTTTTTAAGTATATTGTAAGCCAAAATATTACATATTCTATAAATCTATTTAAAATAAGAAATCTAAATTAGATTTTGAATAACTGTATTGTTTTAAGTATATGTACTTTGAAAGCTAAGACACGCTTTTTAAGCCACATCATCTGACAATTTTGAAAGAAAACGTCATGCAATGTCGGCGGCTCATATGTTTTGATATTGTATAAAAAATATGCCGTTTTGTGTGTAATTAATTACACACTTAAAGTTCTTCCTGAAGACAAAAAAGGAAGAGTGAAAACCGTTTCATAGGTAACAAAGTTTATTTTGATTTTCCGTGTTATTTGTTACTGATTACAAAACTGCAACAGTGTTGCTAGGTTACAATGAAATGTTTTCCTGGAAGTTATAGTAAAATATATGTATGTTGCGTTGGAAGATCATTTTATTTACAACCTAATTATCATGAAACTAAAGGTAGGGTAGTATTTGTCACGGAATAGTTTGTTTGTTTGACAACGATCTACAAACACTAAAAGAGATAGCGTTATGGTTTCAAAGTAAAAATTATAGTGAACCCTGAACAATTTAGTGTACCAGGCTAAAATCCAAGATGGTCGCCAAACATTTTAAATGCTTACGACATCGGACCATTAGGTATAGATATGGTAAGTTAATTTAATTAAATAAATAAAGAGAACTAAGAAATACTCATTGATAAGGAAATAATCAAGATAACAGATATATGTTTAGTTGAAAATTGGTATGTAAAGATTTTTGGGGACCTTCATTTTAAGTACAAAATCAGTTTTTGATGACGTATGACGCATTAACGATACTGAAGTGGTAAAAAACAGTAAAACGTATGTTAACTACCCTGGCGCATTATTCACACGGTCGTACGTGTTGGACACACAGCTAAATGCATCCATAAAAGTAGAAGAATTCATATCAATTTTGATATAGGTATCAAGTACATATATATGAAAAATGTCACGCGGACAAAACTTCTTTTGCAAGCAGTTTATTAATTCTTACTTAACAAATGGTTAAGTTATTAACGTAATTACCTAATAAATTACAATAAAATGTCCCCGAATATAAATTTTATAGCAAACTAGTTGTGCCCGCGGCTCCACTAGGATTGAATAAAAAAAAAAAATTTGTGCGGAATCCTAATTATTTTTCTAAAATCAAAGTAGCCTAAGTTATACCTTATGACATAAGCTATCTGCCTGTGAAAGTCCCGTCAAAATCGGTCCAATCGTTTCGGAGATTAACCGGAACAAACTGAGAGAAAGATTTTTTTTTTTTTATAATAGATATCATGTAAGGTATACTTTAGTAAAAATCTGATATTTTGACATTACAAAAAGATACTTCAATTTTATTATATGTATACAGTATGTGTGTATAGATATACAGATATAGATGAAAAATAATATACCTACCTACTTAATTATGTTTACACGTGGTAAACCCGTTTGGCTTCGTAACAAAAACATTTGTTATTCATGACTCGTCCCATTGTCTTATAATTTACATTTATTCTCTTATTATTCCTGAGTGACGTCTGCGAGTCATTCAAAATCATTATCTTGGGAGATGTCTATCACGCACATAAGTCAAAGGATCATACGATAACATAAAGAATTCCAGCAAAAAAGCGCTTAATGTAGCGTTTAATCAATACAGTACAATCGCTGGTCTAATTTTAAAGCAAGGTCAAAGCCGCTTTTAGTACAAAATTTGGTGTCGCCCGTCAGTCCTCATAACTACGCGCTTTAAATGTTATGTGAGTAGATCAAATAGATTTCCAGTGACGTATATTATGTATAAAAATAATTTGTTATTGTAATTGTCAGGTTTATAATGAGTTTACTATACCGATGGAAATGAATTACGATACGAGTTACTGAACACGCGAGTTCGGAGTTCAATATAATTTTGTCGCCGTGCCGGGACATGTTAGTCGTCCGTGGAATTGGCGGGAAGTCGACCGATTTTTAAACTAATGCGCGAATATGAATCGAAATAGTGTTGTGTAGTGAATTTTTTTATGTTAATCACGATAGCGTTATTCGTTTGTGCTATTTTTATACGTTGTTTATTCAAGCGAATTTTAAAAGAAAACGAAGGTTATTTAAAGGGTAATGAATTCTATTAATATTGCATGATTTATATATAAAATAATTACATATGCTTGTAGAATATAATGAAGCGTTATATTTTCTTTATTATTTATTTTCCATAAACATGTTTTTGTTGGTTTTTAATTATAGTTATGTAAACAAATGCTTATAAGTATAGTATTAAAAATAATTATAAGTATTTTAAGTTAGGGATCGTTAGTATTTTCTCAGCACAATACAATTCTAAACGTAATGAAGAATTAAGGACAAAACAATCAAGGTACATTAGTGTACCTTATGAGAAGTTTAATATTGTAAAAATATATCATTTTAAAATAGTTTTTAATTATTATGTGTCCAATCATTGTTGTCCCGTATACTACTAATTATAATTTAAGTTGTTTATAGTTAAATTAACACCTAGTTTAATGTTTTCGGTAAAGTATGAGTTTGGATTATTTTGCAGATTATGTTATTTATACGAAAATTGTATTAATTTATGTAAGCTTGTAAAAAAGTTAAATTACGCACAATAAAACAAGGTCGGGTTTGAAAAATACTTAGTATACGTGCGTCGTACTATAATATATCTGAGATAACATAATAGGTATTATATTAGATAATATTATATGTTATTATATCATTTAAGCTTTTGCTCTAAAATTCTTCTACCTACTTACAACTGGAAATAACAATGAATAAGTTAGTTCTAGTATGCCAGTGTTAATCTAAAATTAAATCCTTTAATGGTTAATAACTTTTTCTTAATCTGAGCCGTTTTCACTGCAAAAAATATTACATTTTGGTGGAATTTCAAAATATCATGTAGTGGTTTTTGTTTTTTCTTCATACATTTATATTGATTGGCCCTATATTGTGTAATACAGGTGGCATTTTGCATTATAAAGCTTGGTTATTGTGCACACGTGAAGTGGATTGAAAATAATAACATGGACCATGAATTCTAAAATGTAAAACTCCCTAGAAAGTTCTAACAAGCTAGCCACCATCTTGTTGGTATGCTGAAATCATCATAAGACAGGATAGTCTATATTCACTCGATAATGACAGTAATAATTTTCAATAAACAAGACTAGTTGCACAGTAAGGAAGAAGAAGAAGAAGAAGAGGAATATCATTTTGGCATTTACAAAGAATGAGTTTTTGACGTGATCTTGATCCGTTGTTATTTTTATTTAATTCATAAGCTATACTTATTTCGTCATATTTTATGAACAATATTGATGGCTTTTTGCGTGATGGAGTTTTATAATTTTGCACATCTATATGCATGAAATGTAAGTATTGACAAAAACTCCCTGAAAGTTTTAACAAAGGAGCCACCATTTTGTTAAAGCGTTGTTGGATCTTGGATAATTTGCGCAAATATTTTTGCGTGACATTCGCATAATTGTTTATAAGCACACGATGCCATTAAATAAAATGAAAAATAATTTACAGATAATAATACACATACGCACAAATTATGGGCTAATGTAAAGAATACAGCAACTTTATATTTAAGTATAATTTCTTAAGAATAAATAATTTGCTTCTTATTAAATTTAATATAAAAAACAATGAACGAAAGGCGTACACGATTACAGTTAAATAAAACATATCTAAAAAGTCAGGACGAATGGTATGATAAATTTAAATAAGAAATAAGTAGTCACTTCGTAACGTTTATGTTTGAACTCGCGTTGACTAACTTACGCTCACATTAGCATATAATACAATACATTATTGAAATTCACTACAAAATTAAAATATAGCTCGGTTTTATTTTAAATGTATCTTGAAAAGTTATATGAAAGAAACTAAAGGACGGTATACATTCGATAGCATCTAAAGGTACTAATCCCTTCATGAAGATGTTATACATATAAAATCTATATAAATTTATTAACCGGCTCCGCAACTGTTTTTCTGCCTTTCCAGTAGGCAATATCTCGACCACAGCGCCACCTATTGCGTTCAGGGATATCATAAAATAATTCTCCATGAAAAACACTTTGATATACCAACTTTCAAGGTAATCGGTGAAACGGTGTTAGAGTTTATCAATCTCTCATATAATATAGATAATAAAAACATCAAATCAAAACAAATATGTATTTAACCATTAAGGTCAAGATTATACATACATATTCTATTACGTACTAGCTATAGCCGCGGTTCCTGGCGTGTATTACAGAATTTAAAATAAAAAGTAGCCTAAATTACTCCCTATAACATTAGCTATCTGCCAGTCTCGTCAAAATAAGTCCAACCGTTTCGGAGATTAGCCAGAATAAACAGACATACAACAACAACAAAGTCAATGGTATATTCAAGTACTACTTGAACTACTACAGAATATTTTTGTTTTACAGCACAAAAGTCGTGGCTGTCGAGTGGTTTATTTAGATAGGTGAAATACGAATTCGATATACGCAGGTTCGAACCGCGGCATATACCAACGAATTCTTGAGAAATCTCGAACGTCTACAAATTTGAATTGGTAATACTATCGTCTGACGGTGAAGGGAAATGTGTTGATTTCTGTTGATTTTTCGGCGTTTGAAATCGCCAATATATCGTGGGTTATCGTGGTTTTAAACCTGGCAAGGTTACCTCTTAGGAAGAAGTCTGTCTGAGTTGGGAAACTTACAGGCTAGTATTATCATCTGTTACTATCACTATTGTCATTCTGTTATGTCCCAAGCAGATCGAAGTGATATCAATGGCTCCAATGGTCTTCTTCTCCTTTTACTTAACGATAATCGACTTCAATTCTTTAGTGAATGAATAACTGAAATATCATAGGCTGTAGAAGCAAAGTAAGAATCCAAGGGATTATGATTCTTTTGTTTTACTCAGATGGAGACAAAAAGTGTATTTAGGATCATTGTTGGCGTAACTATTTAATCAGATGTGAGAAGTCTATTATTAAGCATTCAAAATCCTTTTGTTGATATGCTAAAGAATTTAAAGGTACTAACAATATAATCTTATTTTGAAGTAGGTTGGATATGCGAGGCCTTTCAAAATATTATGGTTCTGTTTATAAAAAATCATGTGATACAAATGACTACAATTTGAGTGTCTTCACACCAAATTTTGCTAGTATGTCTAAAGTAATGATAACCAGAGAGGAGCTATTTAAATACTTACGATCACTAGACCGTAGTAAAGGTCCAGGTAGAGACAGTGTAGCAAGACAGTAGAGCAAGAACAATTCTCAGGTGTTCAGGGTTCCTCACGATGTTTTCCTTCATCGTCATCCGGTAGTGTTAACCAATTTGAATTAGTAAATGTAAGCGAATTCTGAAAAATTCGTTGGTAAATGCCGGGGCTCGAACCTGCGTATATCTAATCGATATTCCACCTTTTTTTTCCAAATTACTATACCGTTAGTCTTGGGGGCCTGGAACCTTTGCGGCTTTTAAAGCTTCACCGGGCTTGGAGGCGAATGCTTAGGGCACTCAGCCGTGAAAGCAAAGCAACTAGTTCCGAGGGTGCTAAAGTGGCTGGACCTCGGCTCGGACTGTTGCCGCGTATGCAATGAAATCGCGATCTGGCTAATTCCCTATCATTCAAGTAATGAATAGGACCTAGACTTGAGTTGCCGTAGGAGAGGGCAGTCGTGGAGAGTCGATATTTCGCCTGTTTAAACCACTAGACCACCACGACTAAAATAAGATAAGATGTACACGCTCATATAATATAAAGGCAGAAAATTTAAACATATTCTTTGATAGTATAGCCATTGAAATTATTCAGACTTCGTTGAATATAATAGAATTAGTACACACATAAAGACACACACACTCGTGAGCATACCTGCACCCAACACACACACAGCCACGCTCGCACAAAATACCATTGTTCAGTTTTTTGATGTAAATAATAATTAATAGCTTCGTTAATGTATAAGATTATTATTATTTTAGTAAAACATCTGAAATCATCGTGATTAAGTCTATATGTTAATTTAGTATGTATGGTAACAGAATTTAAGAGCGTTAGATGTCTTTAAATTATTTAAAATAATAAACAACGAGGACTAGCTGCCAAAATAAATGATAATAATAATTTGAATTACATTTAACAATAATACAATCGTCAATTAAATATTCTGGATACGCTTCGAAATTTTTATACGTTATATTATGTAAAATGGGTTTCAATTATTTATCAAACATTTTACCACAGCAAAGATTTTAATAAAATTCAAATAAATAAATCGACATTAACCTTTGTTTCACTACCACCAGAGTTTATCGTACGTCCTGAATCACCTTCGAATCATGCGCCTACCGTACATTAAACGGCAATGAAACGACGCAACATCTGAACTTTGACATTTTCGATAACTGGTAATTTAAGATAACGGTTAAAATAGCACGCGGGATGGTCGTTGCAAATCACTATCGCTTCTATGCAAAAAGGTGACATTTTTATAACAGTTTTGTATTGCAAAAATAATCGCAACAACAACACTAATGTGAAAAGGGGCCCAAGTTCACAGCCCAAGTTCGGTAGAAATTACGGGGTGGTCGTTGTGTCTGATAAAAAAGCTAAGATCTAACGGATGCCAAGTTCCATAGCTATTCCTTTAATTATAGTTATCGGAATGTAAGTTCTTCAATTCTTCAAATCAAGCTCTTTTATCGGTGACTACCTCGTCGAAATTCGTTTCTAACAAACTTGGCCCCTGTTCACATGTATGATTCATGTTATCATTACTCACTGAAAATGAAAAGCCTCACATTGCCATCTATTGGTATGAAGATGGAAACGCCGTTGTAGTTGATGTTTATCATGAGTTACATTCTGTTGAAAATAATTAACAGTCTTACTTCCTTGTAGTTTTTTTATAAATTTTAATTTAATTATTATTAAAGCGTCGATATTCTAATCTATCTATACTAATATAATAAAGCGGAAGAGTTTTTTGTTCGCTTGTTTGTTTAAACACGCTAATCTCTGAAACTACCGGTCGGATTCTAAAAAATCTTTTTGTATATGATAGCCGGATTCATGTCTAGCATTAGGCTACACCTCTCAGATAGCCTTAAATATTGATTTTTGTTATGTAAGTCGGAAGTAACATCGCACCCGTACTGCTTAATCCGCATGCGCTGGCGTAATAGTAGTGTATATCTAACAAATAGACCGCGATACCATATGTCTATCTCTTATATATAAACCACAATAATATATTTTGTGTCAAAAAATTATTTAATATTAAAAAGTGATTTATGACCATTATTATTAGGTATGGCATAGCAATCCTTACGAACGAAAGTTACTTCATCATCAAGACAATTTTGATAAGCCGCGTGCGCTGACGTAATGGTTAGTGATACGTAAATACAATGTTCTACAAAAATATTGCTTCTTAGTACATCTAAAAAGAGTTCGGGATACCATATGTCTATCTCTTATCGTTAAACGTTTAACGCACATTATCGGTCTCTCTTCTTTGTGTGAGCCAGAGCGAGAGAGCAAATGTCGGTGTGTATGTATATTGCACACCGTTTAAATAAAATATAAAATATCTTTTAAAATGAAGTTTCACTTCTATCGTGTGTAAATCGCACACACACCTTTTTTTGTTTTGGCTTAGTGGCCACAATCTCACCTGATGTTAAGTGACGATATAGCCCAAGATGATAACACGCTTAACATAGTGGAAGACTGGCTCTCAAGTGCAGCTGCCGGAATAAACCTATTGGAGCTTGGCGACAAATTTTCTACTTGAGGGTGGTAGCTAACCAGGCGGGCATTAGAAAAAACCCTACCACCATGCTATGGCTTCCTTACGATGTTTTCCTTCACCGAAAGCTCAGACTCATTGCAGGGATTCGAACTTATGTCAATCGACGCAAAGTCGTACATGCTACCATTGAGCCATCATTGCTTCAAAAATTAGTAATTCGTTTTTCAATATTTTTAGTGCGCCCATGTATCTTTCATGTCTCCGGGTGAAGTCGCGGTCATCGACGAGTATAATATACTAAGATAGCTAGCGCGTGAGAAAAATTCTCAATAATGCAGAATCGATATGAATTTAATTTCATTAACGGATGCCAGAGTATTGGGACTGGAATAGGCAATAGGGATGCTAAAGTTCGATAAAAATGAGTTATCAGTAATCGAATATTTGCACATAATAAGTGTATCGACACGTTATATAATTAACTTGAGTGCTAATCAGATAAACAAATCATCCTCTATCGTTGATTTCGCCAGCAGAGATTCACACCTCGCGTCAAACTTTATGATCGCTGTGAACATAGTCACGTTAGTTTGCTCAAAACAAATTAGATATTTTAATAAAATATATTTAATCACAATTATAAAACTTAACGATTTATCTAAAAACAAGATAGCATGTTATTATGACGTTCTAAGTATTATTTATTCGACTGTACAATGCGCAAGTTCTGTTCAGACCGGCCATATAATTTGTCTTGTTTTTCCATCTGACTTTAAGGGCCCTGAAGCCACAGAAGGCTTTTACTGCTTCACCGGGCTTGGGGGCGAGCGCGAGCGCTGAAGGCACTCAAAAGTGGCCGCACCTCGACTTGAGCTGTTGCTTTAGTCGCGAACTGACTAATATCCTATCAATAAAAAATTCATACTAACTATAAATATATACATATTTCTGCCTTCTAGGAGGAAGGGAGACATGCGTATACATGCGTAATATGTATTTAGTAATCTGGCAATTTGGTCTAATCTGAATTAGCCAGAAAAAATTGGTCCCTTACAGAACCACACAGTTTGGCGTGAGTTATACTAACTCATAAGGGATGATTCTACGAGTGTGATATTATGCCTATATTCAAAATACGTTGTGTTACTTCATAATTTGATAGTAAACTAGTTACATGTTTGTGAATATGATATTGAGTTATAGTTTAAAATACTAAATAGGTACTAGCGAGTTCCGGTATTAATAATAGTGTGTAGTTTGTTTTGGAACTTTGTAAATGTCGATAGCTAAAGGTTCAAAGAATTCGTTACGCACGTTCTGTGAGTATCTACTATGACTTCTATGACACATAGTACGCGGGGAGGAAGTGCCGCTATTTTGAGGTTATATCGCCGCGTCACATAATTTTCATTTTGTATAAATTATGACTCGGAGAAGCTGCGTCCTTCGTTTTTGATTCAATGGACAGCTCTATCGACAATGCTAAGCCTATAACGGTAAAAAGGAAGTTTATTTGTAGAACCTAAATACTTAAAGAACTTTTCACGTTTTTGGCGGTGTAAACCTTTTGTAGTTGTTCATATACCAGGAGTCTTATTTTTTTTTTAAAAGTCCAGGATACCATTATGTCACAATAGCTACTTTTTATGTTAAAATAAGAAATAGTAATGCGGAAGTAGTTTTGTAGATATGATCTTTTTAAAACATAAAAAATTAAAATAAAATAAATAAATATAAAAGAATCATTAAAAACTTTTTCTGTAATATACTCTTTACCGAATAAGTAATAATTGACGATTATCTTACGTCATTGGTTTTGTTTGCGTAAAATGTCTATCTCTGCACTGAAATGAATTAAAACAAAGCAAATTTTGCGTGTTAAAGTTCAAATAAATTATGTACCTACAATACCTGGAAGAATACAAGGACCGGCTATCTTGACCAACACGTCCTGTTCAATAATTACTATAAGTAGGAAAAACGTGTCGATATGATTATGGGGTCCGTCCCAATGACTTAGTAATCGTAATATTGACTGGCGATTGCAGCTATTCACTCTCACTATTGACTGGGCCGGATAGAACAGGTGTGTTCTGAGACCGCACGCAGGCAACGATCGAATAGAAGGGGCTTCTCGCTCGACCTCTCCGTACACCCGCCACGACCATCCTCTCCTGCGGCAACGGAAGCCTAGGTCCGTTTTTCCGGCATGGAACCCATGAGTCGCAGCCGCTCGCGCGATACACTGACACTGCAATCACTAGCTATCAACATACCATCATAAAACTTCACTTCACACATGCACTCAGAAACATAGGTTCTGCAAGGGACCTTTTAGAAGAAATTACCAGACTATTAAATGCACAGAAGTCAGAAACATGTACATATGTATAGTTAGTTAGATCGAATTTTCTACGGATAGGGAATTAGTCAGTTCGCGACTTAATTGCAACTAAGGCAACAGCCCAATTCAAGGTGGCCACTTTGGCACCCTTGAGCTTCTTGCCCTGCTTTCGTGGCTGAGTGCCTTTAGCACTCGCTCCCAAGTCCAGTGAAGCTGTAAAAGGCTTCTGAAAAGTCAGGGCCCTTAAGGCTAACAAAAGGAAAAAAAAAACTCGAAGAACTCTGTTAATAATGTTCGAGGCTACATATTTCACTATGTCAATTTGAAAAGAGAATCCATACTCATTTGGATCGTCCCGCGTCGGGCCGTTGATTTATTGTTATCGGTCGAATGCAATAAACACTGTTCCTAAGTGCCGGCCGTCTCGCTGGACATCTCACTATGAAATCTCGCATTATATTATATTAGTAGATATTATATTTACTTGTAATAAAAACACCAACAAGATTTACATTGTACAATATTATAAGATTTCCGAGAAAAATGGCTCTGGACAAATGCAATCTTAATTATGGGATTTTACGTCATGATTACACACAATGAGCAATTAGGGTAAGCAGGGGAAATGGCGCTCACCAGGTAATGGCGTGCACCTCTATAAGTCTATGAAAATGGTGCATAACAACTTGCCACCATACCTAAAACGGGGGAAGTGAAGGGCTAGTTCTAACACGTAGGGACGCGCAGGGGCAGTCAGCTCGTGGCAAGCGACCGTAACGGTGAAGTGCGTTTGTTTGTTTGCGGCTAATTTTAGTCGCGATCTTTTTTTCGGTAAGTTCAGAATTTTAACATTTATTAAATTGTTAATATAGCTTTCCTAGGTACTTAATCATTCTATTTTATGGTGACTTATTCAATTTTTAACAATTGATTTTCAATGTTTGTTTTATTTAAAGTTAAATTTATAAAGACCGTTTAGGGTTATCCAGCTCACATGAGCGCCATTACCCCTTAGTGACTTCTTTAATAATTGCTATAGATATGCCCAGAAATCGCCAAAGAACAACCACCAAAGCGGCTTGGAACGAAGAAAACCTTAAATCCGCTAAAACTTCGATTGAAAATGGCATGTCCAAGAGACAAACCGCAAAATAATATAACATCCAATTCACTACTTTTAAGTGATTGACTAAGAAACTAAAATATAAACAAGCCAAAAGGTAGGTCGTAGGCCCATTTTCACCCCGAAACAAAAAACTGAAATTGCTGAACAAGTTAAGCTGCTGGGTTCGCTATACGAGTATTATGGACTCAGTATCCCAGACTCGCGTAAAGTGTTTTATAAATATGCTGTGTTCAAAAATTAAAATAAAAAACTATTTCGATGAAAATAGCAAAACCGCTGGAGTGGATTGGGTACACGGCTTTATGCGACGCAACCCCTCAGTTTATTTACGCAAAGCTGAAGCAACGAACTTGAATAGCGTTTCTGCTTTCTTCAACAAGGAAGAAATAACAAATTTCTATGACAAACTTGGAGACTTAATGGAAAAATATAAGTTCTTTCCAAACAATATTTACAATGCTGATGAGATTGGTATCACCACAGTGACTGACCCAGAAAAAGTGTTCGCCGAAAAAGGACAAAGAAGAGTTGGAGCTGTTACCAGTGGCGAACGAGGTAGCAACATAACCGTTATGTGTGCTATAGAAACTTTATACCACCAATGTTTATCTTTGCCAGACAGAGATTGACACCTTTGTTAAAGAAAGATGGACCCCCTGGAGCATTATATACCAACTCTAAAAATGGCTGGATAAATGAAGAAATATTTGTTACTTGGCTCAAACATATCGCAGCCTACCCAAGAATCACATATTCTGTTAATTCTGGACAACCATAGCAGTCACATCCCCATTCAAGCTTTTAATTTATGCTAAGAAAACCACATCGCAATGCTCTCGATTCCATCTCATATCTCACACAGAACACAGCCACTAGACGTGTCTTTTAATGGACCCCTGAAAGTTCCTTATAGGCAGGAATGCAACAGGCAAATGAAGACACATTTTATGTCTAAAATAACTCTATATGATGTAGCGTGTCTTTTCAATAAGGCATATGCACAAGTTGCAAATATAAGCAAAGGAGAAGCTGGATTTCGAGTCACAGGGATACATACCCTTTAAACTCGAATATTTTGACTGATCAAGACTTTCTGGCAGCATCGTTGATGGCACAAGAAGTGGAACAAAATGACCAAAATGTTCAGAATCTTGGAGCTACGCAGTCGTGTAGTATGGACTTATTTTCAGAGCATTTGTCTTCTTTGGCAGGTCCATCAAATGTAAATCTATGTTACGAATCTGATTTAGCAGTCCCCGGTCCTTTTAACCAGGATTTCGTTGACAAACAAAGAGAAAACTCTGTTCCTTTTGCTGCTATATCATCGACACCCACTATTGCATCAACTTCTAAACCCGCCCAAAGAAAGAGGAAACAGCATGCTGCCATATTAACTGCGATCCCTAGGAAATATATTTTACAAGAAAAAGAAAATAAGACTGCAAAGAATACAGAAACAAAGCCAAAGAATAAAGTAAAAGAAAAAAATAAAAATACGAAAAAATCTTACAAGAGAAAATATATTCCATAAAAGTTCTTCAGAAAGTGTAGTTGAAGAGCAAGAAAACATTTATGACGATGACAGTGATGGCGAAATGAATGTGGGCGATGAAAACTATAACAAATGCATTATTTGCGAGGAATTTGGAAAAAATAACGAGATGTGGTACCGCTGTACAACATTTGTGCTGTAGTCTCATCCTACATGTTCTGGATGGGATTCGGTAGAAGGATACATCTGTGATTTATGTGCTTAACGATAAAATCTTATCATTTCTATTTCTCTTTTTGTCTTTGTTTACCTTTAAAAAGTTTGTCGTTGCATATGTTGCTATATTTGTTTATTATATAAGGCTGATCTCAGGAAAAAATACAAATATTTGATGCCATTTTATGATTGTATTGAACTTGTATTGAACTTTAATTGTATACTTTGATCTCATGCTTATTTGCTTATGATAATGGATCTTACTAGTTATATTGCAAAGAAACAGGTTTGGACGTCATTACCCCTTCGCCTGAGTGGAATTACCCAATGACAGGGGCAATGACGCCGAACCTTTTTTTTAATGTTTACTACTGCTAATAATTCTAAGATAAATACGATTCCCATTAAACAGTTGATTATTTAATAGTTAAAGTTTATATTAATGTTGTAAATTTAAAAAAAAAACAAGTAATTGAAAAAATATTTCCTTAAGCGAACGCATCCCCCCCTGTTTACCCTAAAAATAACTAATTAAAAAGAGCACGAATGAATTTGAAAATATAATCAGTGAGAAAATAAGTAAACTTTAACAAATTAAACTAGGCACAACAAATCTATTTATGGTATAGCTGATAGTACAATAGGTACATTATACTTATACAGTTCATTTTTCCGACTTTGTTCCGATAAGTAAAAAAATAATAAATGATATTTATTCTGAGGTAGCGTGGTGTTGGGAAACCCTAGTAAATACCTAAGTTGAGAATTTATCCCGGGAATGAGGGCGGGTGACGTCACGGAGCTTTCGAGTTCATGACAAAATTGACAAATGATCAATATACATAATACAATTATATAGTTACTCTATAAGAATCAGTTATATAGTAGTTCTCTCTAAGTTTATTAATAGCGAATACGATTGGATATTAATAAATAATTTATTACCTATATAAATTTTAATAATTTCTTTAAATACAAATTATAAAATGTTCATTTATGAGAAAATTGGATATGAATCCATACCTTGTAAAGGTTTAAATAAAGTAAAGAATATATTTAATCTTTATTTATTATATTTTGTATGACTGTACTGAAATCAACAGAACGATAATAAATATAAATAAAACGCCTACTTCTACAAAATAGCATTTTTTCTTTATTGTTAATTGCTGTTAAATTTATGTAGGCTATGTTTTGATGTTCTTTTATTAAATAAAATTAGTATTGATATATTATACAAATTTATTTGCTTTTCAGAGAACAGAATGGCGGACGAAGTCAAAAATTATCAAGAACCAGCTAGATCTTCAAGTGAAAGTGATAATTTCGAGAAAATAGACAATGTAAATGGAAGTAATGGCGAAAATGTAAGTTTTTTCCGCTCATCGTTCTTTCAAACTAAATACCAATATAATGTCAATTTTTTATAGAACTAGATATGGTAAACTATAATAATTTTCTAATTTGCTTTTTGTAACTAACCAGCAAGAATGTGCTTCAAATACAGTGTTCGTAACTTTGAAAATGAGATTTGAAAACAAATTCGCCTTATAATCAATGTCATGCAGTGATTTATATACCTACTAAAAATAAATTAATAAAAAATATATGAAACTACGTTGTTAAATTAAGACCAGAACAGAACAGAGCTGGGCAGTGGGCTCCGGAGTGACGTCTTTATGGTAACCCCAGACAAAAAAATTCGCTACGTCATACCTTTGAAAGTGTGGAACTGTCTTGCAGCCAGTGTGTACCCTCCTACCTACAACATCGGGTCTTTCAAACATAACTTGCAGAGACTTTCGTGTAGGCTGGCATAACAGAGATAACTTTTGATTGTTGTCTCTCGGTGGTCGCCGTTGTTTTCGTATTGTACTTTGCATACCATCAGGCAAAGTGCAGAAACTTTTACCAGCTAAAATAAAAAAAATCTTCGCAGAGTGATCCAAACTTCAAAGTCGGCGACGAGTCCTCGGATCCTGAATTAGAAGACGGACCAGCGCACGAAGGCAGGGACTCGTTCTCCATCATTCCACCCTCGAATATCAGAAGAGTATTGACTCCCGCACAGCAGCTGGCGTTGGCGGAGAAGAGAAGTACGCTCAGGTATGATAATATTTTATTTATTGATATATTATATAACTGTTCCTTACAAATTACAAAAAAAAAAACATGTGACCAGAACTATTTGCCTGGCTCCCAATAGAAAAAATATCACGGATTTGTGTTTGCTACAACGAAGTGGTTACTAAATTACCAGATGTTGAAGACA
Source organism: Saturnia pavonia (assembly GCA_947532125.1). NCBI lineage: Eukaryota > Metazoa > Arthropoda > Insecta > Lepidoptera > Saturniidae > Saturnia > Saturnia pavonia. The sequence goes on from OX383922.1 coordinate 4,031,044, forward strand.
TTGATTCGTTACCTAGATATAAAATTAAAATTACATAATTATCTAATTGCTAAGGTTGTTCTGTTTTTGATTTCTAATTTAATAAAAACAATTCTAATTCTAAAATACATATGTATATGTCGGAGAGACACCAGGAAGGACTATCGGAGACTATAGGATTTTTCTTGACATCGTCGTTACGGAATTATAGATCTTGTGGTCATCATCAGGGTAAAATGCAAGCACTGTAGAGGTGTGACGTCTGTTTATTTGGGGTTACTCCCAGTAGCCTCCAACCTACCATATATTATTATTTTTATAATGCCTTTTATAAGCCGAAAGTAAATCCAAGATGTTTGACACAATTAAACTAATTGATAAAGTCTTTAAAATTGATCATAATATTACTTTATTGATACATGATAACACAACTTGACACCCGTAAATTTTTCAGTCAGACAATTGCTAGGTAAATAATTTTCAACACATTTGCTCAAAAATGCATTAACGAAGGATGTTGTACATACACATTGTTCGAAAACTTACGCACCATACAACGGAATGGTTACAGGAATACAACCTGTTTTACCGCATACTCTGTTGTATAGCGCCGTGACCTTTATGTTTTTTTTTAATTTCCATATTTTTTTTTATAAGAATTACTCCAAGGAGTTTCACATTACGAGAATAAATAAATCGAATGATCGAATCTCCTTGCAAGCGCTTTTGATCAATTCACTTGTTTCACTTTAATCCTAAAAATAAAATGAGACGAAAGATGTAGTTCTAATTTTCACCACGCGCTCCTGATGTCATTTGCAAATGCGCGCCATTTTCATATTAGAAACGTCAAAGATTGTTGAGACTTTCCGACTGATATTTATAAACAACAAAATAATATGAGTTCAAGCGAGGAATCCCATATTAATATGGAATCTACTCCACCTGATATCTTGAATGAGGCGCAAATTGCATGTAAAATTACCAAGAGTAGTGACCTATCTGTATAATTTCTGATTTGCTATTAAAATAAATCAAATGAAAAAGTTTATTTCATCACCTATTGTACTGTTCTCGCAAATATGTTGAAAAACGTATGACACGCGTGTGGAGATTGGTTTTTACAAACTCGTGACTATAGTAAGCCCTCAACTTGATCTCGGGCTTACATTCCTCTACTCGTTTGTAAAAACCAACTTCCAGACTAATATCATAAATAACTATTTTTTCAATTTAAATTACCTGCCTTGACTGAAGAATCCTTACTATAACGTATATAGCCACTCCAAGCCTCGCATATCTGATCTTATCACCGCCCGTAGGCGACCTGGTAACTGATCTCGAATGTGGTCAAGGTCAGACAAGCTCCAGCCAGAACAATCCTCTTTTTGGGTTCCAACGTAGTGGGTTGCATCGAATAATTTTAGGATCCAATATTAATTGAGGTCTTCACGATGCGACGGCTTGAGCGTGAATTATTCTTCAAGCTTTTTTATCTGAATACACTGTTAGCCGTAAGGGCCCTGAAGCCTCAGAAGGCCTTTACTCAGCTGCGAAAGCGAGGCAACAAGCTCAAGGGGGCCAAAGTGGCCAAACCTCTGGTTGGGCTGTTGCCGAACATGCAAAAAATTCCCCATTCATAGAAAATTCGATCTAACTATACATATATACATGTTTCTGCCTTTTGGGAGGAAGGAAGTATGCTGACAATTTTGGGCTAAACTGACTAGGCAAAAAAAATTATCCCTTACAGAACCTGAGTGGTGTGCATATGTGAAGTGCAGTGTAATGGTTGTAAGTCGGTAGCTAGTGATTAGTGAATGCAAATGTTAGAAATGTACTTGCAAGGCCAAACTGTTTCTCACTATTTTTTATTATCATCATCTTCAATTTTTTTAATTTATTTATCTTCCAATCTATACAAATAATAATATTGAAGTGTCTGTTTGTAATGTCAAAATAACAGCTTTTTACTAAATGCATATAATGGTAATTATGTGCGTATTATATATATTTAAAAAAAAAACAATTTTTATTGTCTATTTGTCTGCCTGTTTGTTCCGGTTCCGAAACGGTTGAACCGATTTTAACGGGACTTTCACTGGCAGATAGCTGATGTTATAAAGAGTAACTTAGGCTACTTTTTTTTTAGATTCCGTACTCCACGCGAGCGTAGCCGCGGGCACAGCTATTAAGGAAGTAAAATCAAGTCAAAATGTTAATGTTAAAAATTTACTAATCTAAAAATTGAAACAATAGCGAAAGTTATTAATGAAGAGTGGAACGTGATAACATTACTAAGTAGTTAATAAACTGGTTATCAATTACGCACTATGTTCGGTTACGCACGGTCATGGACTTCCATGGTCGTGATGTCACAACTGAAGTGCTAATGGCGGCAAAACTTTAGTGCTCATCCGACATTTGCGCTGTTTGGACGAAGTGTATCCGACGGTTTACAAAACAGAAAATAAATAAATAAACACGGACAAATGATTTAAAAAATATAAAAGTTGAAATAGTTTTTATTCGTGTTGTGTTTTGATTTGTTTGTAATAGCGACTTGTGCAATAAGAGTGTTATTTGATACTGTTTACGTTGGGGTTTGTTTATTGTCATTTGTATAATATACTTTTTAACCTTTCCGGATAAAAATATTTTATTTATAATTTCTAATAATCATTAAATTAATACTATATATTTTTCCTATATATTATTGTATTGTTATATTTGTTTATCTAAGTTTCATCGTGTTTGTTGTCTCTGTGACTGATTTAATAGAGACCACATAGTTTTAATCAAGTTTAATTATCGCGCAAATTAGGTATCCATATATTTATTGATTAACGTACGTTAACGATACCTTTTATCTTATAATAAAATCAACATAATATTTATTTGTAAATACCGTAAATAAATAGAACTGAAAAACATAATTAATTTACTGTCCTTGCAATTAACGGTTCTAAATTATATCGTGCGTTAAGTTATGAAATTGACTTAGGTACAATTGCGTAGGTAAGCGCCTTGTAACAAGTATGTGTGTTTTTAAATTGTATCATAATTACTAGCTGTATTCCGCGGTTTCACCCGTGTATAATTGAAAAGAAATTGCTGATTGATGATTTACAATACTTCAGTATAGACAATATTTTTATCGGACGGCTAATGTTATGAATCACTAGTTACAACTCACAAGGCTCGTTCGCGCCACTACTCCTATAATCAGAACCGAGCCGAGTGTTGAATTATTATAATTTTACATTGTCTTCTAAACTATTCGTCCAAATAACATGCTATAAAGGGCAAAGTTTATCTTCATAAAATTATCTTGATGATGAGATAATTTTCGTTTGTAAGGATTAATATGCCATGCCTAATAATAATGGTCATATATCACTTATCTATTTTCAATTAAAAAAAAAACACAAAATACCTTATTGTGGCTTATGTATAAGAGATAGTCATATAGTATCGCTGACTTTTCTTTAGATGTACTAAGGAGCAATATTTTTGTAGAACATTGTATTTACTTATCGCTAACCATTACGCCAGCGCACGCGGATATAGCAGTTAGGGTGCTCTATTTATACCGATTTACTTAACAAAAATCAATATTAATTTAAGGCCAGCTGAGAGGTGAAGCCTAATCTAGATAGCCTATACTATTTTCTACGTGAATCTGGCAATCATATATAAAAATAATTTATCTAATCCGACTGGTAGTTCTTGAGATTAGCGTGTAAAAAACAAACAAAAAAAAACTCTTCCGCATTATTATATTACTATAAATTTAGAGGAGCAAATTATTTATTTTCCGCTTGAATAACGAAATACATTTGGTTTAAATGTCTTAATCACGGTTTATAATGTGCAGAGGCGGACTAGCAGTCTTGGCCGCCCTAGGCCACTAGGCCATGTAGTACTAGCCGCCCCCTTCTCAGCTCAAAGCTTACTGTGACGTATATATAACATGAATTTACTTAAATAAAACATTTCTAATTTGATGGTAATAAAGTACTGCAGTTTTACTATGTCAACATTGCAATTCAAACTGGATTTTTTCCGTGTCTGGATTCTTAACATTATATTATGCTTTAGTGTACTATTATTTATTTTCGACACATGTTCGCATTAAGTAGTATATTTTTTGTCAAGATTAGCCGCCCTTATTTTCTGGCCGCCCTAGGCCTGGGCCTAGTTGGCCTTAAGGGAAATCCGCCACTGATAATATGTTTTAAATATTACAGTAACTAATCGTAAAGCACGTGGAATGAATAAGTTTTTTGTTTAGTAAATTTATTTCATTAATATGTTTTATAAGTTATGGATGGAAAAATTCCGTTAAAAATATTAACATCTGTCATGGTGGTGCGCTTAGGCGTGTCGCGTTCCGGATGAGCCAGTGTATATTCAGTAAACAAGCGAGGTGATAGGGATCGGAAAACGCTTGGGTCGCGATAACCATACACGTGGGTAAACGACTCTATTTGGTTTGTCGCGTTTCGGAGACAGTCCATGTTAAGCTACCGATAAATTTTCCGGTTAGCCTACGACGGATAATCGATCTCTCGGCCCGCGTTAAGCTACCGATATACTTTCAGGTTAACGGACGACGGATAACCGATCTCTCGGTGTACGCCGTTGTTTTCGGATTGGACTATGTTTTAAATTGTACTGAAATTTGTTATGGTAACTAGAAGGCACCCGCGGCTCCTCTCACGTTTGTTACGGAGTTGTTATTTTTATCGCCTAATGTTACTTATACTCATATTTTTAGCCTATCAATTGATAAATGACATATATCTCTATCTCCTCTTTGTGTGAGCCAGAGCGAGAAAGTAAATGTCGATGTATATGTATATTGCACACTGTTTAAATAAAATAGAAAATGCCTTTTAAAATGAAGTTTCACTTCTATCGTGTGTGAATCGCACACACATCTTTTTTTTTTGAAGTGAAACTTCTTATGCGACTTCCAAGCGTTAAACGTTAAATGTTAAACGTTTAACGCACATTATCGGTCTTTCCTCTTTGTGTGAGCCAGAGCGAGAAAGTAAATGTCGGTGTATATGTATATTGCATACTGTTTAAATAAAATAGAAAATGTCTTTTAAAATGAAGTTTCACTTCTATCGTGTGTGAATCGCACACACACCTTTTTTTATTCTTCTTCTATTTCCTAACTTGGCAACGGGTCCTCTTAATTGAAGACCATTACTGCCCTTATCGAGTGAATATAATTTCCAGTTCCAGGATCCTAACAAGACCGTTGCTCCCTTGTTAGAACTTTCTAGGGAGTTTTTGTGGCATATCAGAATACATGATCAATGTTCTTATTTACAATCCACTTCACTTGTGCACAATAATATGAATAAAAAACAAATAACACTACATGACAGTTTGAGATCCCGCCAAGAAAACTTAGGAAAATATTATTATTAAAATGGCAACGGTTACCATGGCAACGCTTACCATAGCAAAGGTTAACATAACAACCTCAGAGTATATCAGTGTATAGGAATAACAACCGTTACAAAATAGATATAATAATAATATATACAGATAAAAAAAACATCGACACAACATCAGGTGAGATAGTGGCCACTACGCCAAACCTATAACGATAAAAAATATCGTGGAACCAGTAAAAAAAGTAGTATTATTATCAAATCGCGTGACTAATATACACGAAATACCTATATTATTAGATAAATGCAATCATCATGCGATATTTTTTTATTTGTAGATAAAAAGAGATAATAGAACTTAATAAATTTTCTATGTATAAAATCGGTGCGTGTCTGTCTGTATGTCTTGTGATACGCAACGGGATGACACTCAAGAACAGTGTTTATTGTAGTCGACTTAGTAACTGCGGTCTTCACGATCGGATACTTCGAGTGATGACCTTCAAGCTGGTCGTGGCCTGCTTTATTTGTGGTTATAGAGCACACATATTGCTATCGCGCTCAGTCAATAGTGCGGATCAATAGTAAAGTCAATAGTATGAATACTAAGATGTTAGTACGGATTCCATAATCACATCAGTTTTACTCGTGTTAAATTAGTTCAACAAACTCTTCATGGAGCCGCGTCGCCGCAAACGCGTCCGTGTAGCCCTATCGTTGTACCACTTCCCTTACCTACAGTCTTCCAGATTGCTTGATGGTTATAGTCACTACTTCGCTCCTTAGGGTCGTAGCGAGAAGATTTTCTTTTTGGAATCGGACTGGTAGTCCAGAGATTAGCGCGTTTAAACCAACAGTCAAACAACAAAAGTCTTCAGCTTTATTATATTCAAATCAAATCAAAAATAACTTTATTCAATTTAGGGCCTAAGAAGACAGTTATGAACGTCAAATACTAACATCGGTTCGGAAAACATCCCAGTCATCGAGAAGAACAGGAAAGAAACTCGATCGGGTTTTTTTCTTAACTGTATCAATAATATTTACGGTCAATAATCATATTATGAGATAATTTAGTGGACACACAGAGAGGGAGTCACTTCCAGGCATCACTATCATTCACATAATGATCCACCCTATAATAACATTATGACAGTAAAACCTGCTTGACATAGTCCATGAACTCATTGTCCGACAACTCAGTTGCGTCGGGATCTTATTATAGAACCTAACACTATTATCTAAAAAACTTTTATTATTCCTAATAAGTCTAAAACACGGTACGACTAATTTATGTATATTTCTAGTATTAAAACTGTGCTGGTCTTTGACAAAATCAAGTTTGTCAAAGTTTTTACGTATCTACATCAAACTATCAAGAATATATTAGAGGAGGGCAAAGTCGAGATATTAAACTCCTGGAATCTGTTCCTCAGTGATTTGCGAAGTCTCATGATGTATATTGGTCAAATTGTATAGTATAGATAATGTCATATTTTATATGACGTATTGGTAAAGGTAGTCGTACCAGTCTCTCATACTTCGTTTTAACCCACACTCAAAGACTACACAAGTCTGAAATCAAAATAATGTAAGGGTAAAGAAAGAAAGAAAAATTATTGTGTGGTTTATGAAACTACGATGCAAGTGAAACGTTAAAAACAAAAAATAAAATATTAATTATAAAATAAAATAATAATTAAATCATTGAAATGTTGTCAACTTCAATTATTCTATCAATAACTTCATCTTCGCCTCGAGTCTCACAGTTCCCTACTCCACGGCCAGCTGTAATGCGACATGCGATGCGATGCGATGAACGGAAATTTTTGGTGCGATAGAATAAATGTTTTAAAGTAAAACTTTAAATTCACACACAATTGTAATGATAAGACACGTCAATACACAATACATAGAGATAAATGTAAAGATAAACAGGAAACTGTTCATAGAAGAAAAAAACTAATTTGTATATGAAAAAAAACGAGCGAGCCTTACAGTAGTCGCATATGATGTGTCACATCTGACATGTTATCCTACTATGAAATTGAGATGAAATATTTATGTGAAGTTAATTTATTTGTCATATTATAGGTCGAATATAATATAATATATATAATTATATTGTTTCTCTCGTTTCTTTTGTCGATAATTTCACAAATATTCTGCTCTGGATTTACCCATTTCTGCAAATCACAAAATCATAAAAATTTAATTAGCTTGGTAAATGTTTAAATATAAAGTTTCTTAAATCCAGGAAACTTTTTTAAAAACAATGAAAAATTATATATATATTTACAACGAAAGGAATTAACCCAAAAGTATGAAAACGATCCGCACTAAAATATTTATTCAAACGATTTCATATTACTTACTCGCATTTCTTTGACAATGATGACATTTGTCAGACGCTTAATAGTAAAGATAATTATTAATAATTATAGTTTACACATGTAATTATAACCTCAGATTTTATACACAACACTGTATAACTGTAGATGAGTGCACAGCTGATGCGTTCTCCTAATATATTTCCCTTTCTGTTTCTCGTAACACACACGCATACAGTATGTTGGCCGACAGTATCTCACAGTCATCTCTCCGCCACAGCGCGCGCTCATTGGTCAAATCAAATAGTGCGCGCTTCCCCGGTTTCCTGTAACACATTTCCGTCCCTTTTGCAAAATCACTCGCATAAAAAGTATCCTGCAACCGAGAGGAAAGATGTTACACATAAACAAACAAATACATTAAGAAGAATACTATAAATAGTCCAGCAGCCTGTTCAGTCATTAAGAAAAGGCGTCCAGCTCAGACATATCGGCAACAAAGCTGATGTTCCACAGAGTCGTGGGATCGACCCCAAGGTTTCACCATTACACTAATACGATGGGTTCCTCCTAGCACATACTTATTATCTTATTTGAAGTTTTAAGCAGGAAAAAATTAGGAGTATTTGAATTTGTATAAATGTTATTGTTTGACAATTATTTGTGGTACGCCCCTGCTTTTAGCGACGCTCCCATTGCATAATTCAATGGTTTCTTTAAAATGTATTCTGGTAAATGTGGTTCCGGAACAGCACCTGAATAATAAATATAACAGATTTAAGAAAAAGGCAGATAGAGCCTTACAGAACACGAAAATGTTCCATCCACAGCCAATGTAGACGCCACGTTTTATGTTATCGACTGGAAAATAGATAGAAATGCAAACGATTTCGCAGGTAGAAGATAGTGAAGTTTGACGCATCAAAACTGGGTTACAGGGCATAACTTCGAAGCCACGGACATACCGTAAAGTCAGATAAGGAAATCATAATATAGATTACATTGATAGGAATTTATCGTAAGTAGTCAGTGTTTATAATTTATCTGTGATAGTACTTAGTGTCCTGTGAGTTGTGTGAGGACTGTAATATAGCAAAAATGTTTCAGAATCGAATGCTGCATCTGATTGGGTGGGTTTTATTTAAGACTAATAATATTCATAGTCCGGATTTACACATAAAAAAAGTTTTAAACACTTTATATGTTGAAAATAATACCCGTGAATTAATATTGATTAATTATCACACCTTTATAATTAATATAAAATTATTTTAATTTATCTTCACTGACCGTGTGTGACTTCATAGTTCAAATAAATAAAACTAAGGTTAAAGATTTATTACGTGCAAAGTGGATTGCAAAAAATAAATAATTTGTGAAATTTATAAAATTTCGTCAGAATCACACTTTTTCTTAACTTGTAGTAATTTTAATGTCACTTGCTTGGTGAGCAATCTGGCAAGCTGTAAAAGCAAGTATGGGAACTGGAACAACGATATGGCTACACGGGCGTGTTGGTAGCGACGCCGTGAAGAGTTTGTCGAATAAATTTAACACGAGTGAAACCGTAGGGCACAGCTAGTAAGTTATATTTTACTTATTTATACTCGAAGCCTAAAGTAACAATAAAAAAAAAAAAAAAAAATAACTCTATCGATAAGAAAACTCGATGAAAAACTTTCCTGTCATTATCGTACATTAATGTGACCTTGTCCAAAACCAGGAAAACAAGATTTATAATGTGACACAGTAAGCGATCAATGTAAATAGTGCTGCGTCTTTACGTCTATGTTTGTCGATATAAAACCGGTTTCCAGGGTTAAACTTGTGGTAACTAGGTACGTCACTGCGATCAAAGAAATATATCTAACAAATACATTAGTTGTTTGTGTGTGATATTTTATTGTTCATTTATATAATTGGGTTTTTGAATTATTTTTCTTGTGATAAATGGAATGATCATATATATTTTTTACAACATAACTATTTATTTTTCGCAATATTTATAAAAGTTATTTCAATTTAAAAATTAATTTTTGAATTCAGTACCGAAGACACGCCGGCAGCTCCCGAACAAACCCGAGCGCGTGTTACGTCATAATGTTATTTTCTACTCATTGCAACACACGGCTGATACAGTGTTTTGTCTCTTAATCGATGAAATTACTTTAAAATTATGACGTCACAAACCTGGCGATCAATCGTGGCGCGTTCGTATTCATGTGATTCATTTAAAATATTACAATTTTCAACTGTTTATAAATAATAATAAAAAATGTTTTAAGAGTTTTTCAAATTGACTATTATCATAATTATAATGAAGTTTTAAAATACATAAAAAAATCGATATTCTTTTTTTTTCTAATACCCAATTTAACAATAATAAATTAAAAAACTGTTGGTGTTTCTATAGAAAGTTGTTATCTCTGGATGAGAGAACCTGAATACTAGCTTGGTTAATTTAACATACCTAATTAAACTTCTCAGGTGCGTTATGAAAAACGTATAAGTTGTTACGATACGAACGCAGCACATTGAAACAAACTGTCTACACTCTGAAGTTGCCCGTTAATCCTTATTGTGACGTAAATAGTCATTACCTATATTCCACCAATAGACAAGAACGTTTATGAAAATTATTTGTTCAAATACTGATAAGAGTTAGAACTAAAGTTCGCTGCAGCGCTCAAACATTAATGTCGTCTAACCAAACTATTAAAACATGCAGCGCTAGATATTTTATAGAGTATATTGTTTTCTCGCGACCAAAACGTACGTAGACAAAGATGGCGTAGCATTTAAATGAATAAATATTATTTATTTACTTGAACAACAAATAACAATAACAAATTACTTGACTACTGAATTGGTATTTACCGCTAAGTTAACGCTTTCATTTGAATTATCAGTATTATCGTATTATTAGCGCCACTCCGTACCCACCCACACTGCATAAATGTTGAAGCCACGCTAAAGTAAGGTGCACGGATTGCAGTTCTTTAAAAACAACGATTGTTTTATGTATTTTAAAGTTTTATCATAGTTATATTAATAGTCAATTGGAAAACTATAAAAACATTTATTTTTACATGGCTTGGGGGCGAGCGCTTAAGGCACTCAGCCACGAAAGCTTAGCAACAACATCCGAGGGTGCCAAAGTGGCCGAACATCGACTCGGACTGTTGCGCGTATGCAATTAAGTCGCGATCTGACTAATTCCCTATCATTCGATTTAAACTAACTATACATATATACATGTTTCTTCCACCTGGGAACAAGGAACATGTGTATGTGTATTTAGTGGTCTGAAATTTTTTGTCTAACTAGGCAAAAAAAAAGGTTCCTTACAGAACCTATGTACCTATGTGTTATGCATGTGTGTATAATGCAGTGTCATGTGTGGCTGTGAAAGCTAGTGAATGTAGAGTCACTGTATCGCGTGAGCGGCTGCTTGGCTCAAGGGCTCCATACCGATGGATCGGACCTAGGCTTGAGTTGTCGCAGAGGAGGGCGGTCGTGGCGGGTGTGCGGGAGCGAAGTTAACCGTACGACCCCTGCGGAGGGAACGGTGGTATCGCGGGCGTGGGCGCGAACCCGCATACATTGCGGGAGCGGACGCGTAGAACTTGTTAGCTTTCTCGATGTCGTCATCGGGATCGACAAAGAGATTTCGCGGACGGCGTTTATAGCGTTGGGCAACGGGGATCGAGTTATTTGGGATTAAACGATCGGCGTGTTTTCCTTTCGCGGCTGAGTGCCTTAAGCGCTCGCCCTCATGCCCGGTGAAGCTGTAAAAGTCGTAAGGCTCCAGGACCCTAAGACCTAAAAGGTTAACAGTAGTCAGACCGAAAAAAAAATGCGTGTATTCGGTACTGCATTGAAAAAAATATTTTTAATTAGATATAACTTTTTAATTATACCGAGAAACAACTTAAAATAGTTTTGTTATAAAACTTATATAATATGATCTTTCCATTTATTAAAAAAGAAAACAATATCCAATTATATCGATGTAGATAGACACTTATTGTCATAACATAGTGTGACTATTTAAAGAATTATATATATCTTTTAACGCGCGTATATAAATACACGGATCCACTTTTGAAGTGAATGAGTACTTCTTTTGTCGCGTTTAGTAGAGGGTATAATTGAGAGCTGCGAGCGTGCATCATGTGATTGAAGTACGATATAACGAAGTTAATCATCAATGATAATAATGTAAATTCATTTTACTGACTTTTTTATTGTGTAAAAATAATTTAACGAATTAATGCTGTATAAAATGTAACCATTATTTTTTAATGTAACCATTATTATGTAACCATTACTTCTCACTTGCGTGAACAAGTATACGCAATATTTTTTATTTATTGCATTGTAGTTATGTATATTATTATGTCTATGCGTAGTTAAAATGCCATTTGATTTTACTTACACAATTTATTCGTACTCAATGGAATAAACTTCAAACATGATGTTAGATACTGCTGTCAGACTTACAGTATCTCTCTCTATGGTCGTCTTGCAGATTCAGACCTATTGTTTGTTGGATTACGCAATCGGTGCGAACTGCGATAAATGAGCTTTGTATATGTGAGAAACCTACAAATACATACTCGATGATGCGAGTAGATTCTAGACTTTTCCAAATATTTCAATAATTGTTTTATTTCTACTCATATCGTAATAAAACACTGGTGATTTATTACTGTATTTAACATATGAAGACGTGTAGTAATTGGTTAAAATAGCGCTGTATATACGATTCGGCTGTGAATTATTAAAATTGAAAAATGACAAATATGGTTGTAGCATCACTATATTAAGATTATAAGTAAATATTTAAATAATGACCGGCCTTCGACTTAAAGTCAACGCAAACTTATTTAATGCTAACAATTGCCCGCGACTTTGTGATATCGTTACAATATAAAATTTAATAAGGATAAAAATATGCCAAAAGCGTGTCGTGCCTCGCTCAGTGTAGGGTTCCGTAGTTGCCTGTCACAATATGCAGTCTTTGAAGGGGACTTTAATTAATTTTCGATGGAATTTGTACGAAATTACTTCGCAAAGTACATTTTATAAGTTGGTTGACTATTACTCGTTAACTTGTAAAGCCTATTTACCACTGATAAATTTCCTTTTAACTTCATTATAATATATGCTACTACCATGATTTTTTTTCACATATCCAAATGAACTATTAAGCTTGCAGGAGAGACACTGACTAACAAAAATTAGCATTTTAAAGCTTAATATTTCGCAAACGGATCCCTGACTCGAAAAATGGTTTTGACATACCCGCAATATTTTTTAACGACCTATCCAACGACACCCCACACGATGGCAAAGATGAGAAAGTCATTGTACTGTATATGCTATCGCTAACTTTTTGCAGATCTTTTTAAGATATATAATTATGTAGAACATTAATTTGATGTATCTCGTATGGTTTATTCAGCGTAAGCTTTTTAAGCGCCCAAAATGCGTCTTTTTTCGTGAATTGCTTTACCTTTAAAGTCACTGCTTATTTCGTATGTTAACTTATCTTACAAAATATATCTTATAACCTGGTCAGATAACTTAGCTATGAATTAAAATAAAAAAAAAACATGTAAAGCGGATAAGTAGTTTTCGCGTAATAAGAACATAAATAAACATGCAGACAGACAGACGTCGAGTTATATTATATGTATAACCGGATCAGATAACTTAGCTATGAATTAAAATAAAAAAAACATGTAAATCGGATAATTGGTTTTACGCGTGAAAAGAACATAAACGGACAGACAGACAGAGAGACGCCGAGCTTTATTATATGTATAGATAGATAAATAAATGAAATGTTGTTCGTTGGTAAGCGTATCACTTGAGGACGGCTGGATTGATTTGGTAAACTTTTATTTTAAAGTGTTTGTAATTGTAGATTTTTACTGCAACAAATATTGGAAAAATTCCCGGAAAAATTTCAAATTCGGGAAAAACGAAACGTCCTTTTTTATTAACTCAAGACCCTCGATTCGAACGATGGATATACGTATTTTTTGGCAACAGAACATAAACGGACAAACAGTCAGAGAGATGTTGAGTTTTATAATATGTACGTATAGATATATTACAGTATTACATATACATACGTTCCTTTGTTATATGTACATAACTTAACCTCAATTTATAGACCATTCAAATGACCATACGTATAAAAATGCACCCTAAATGTATCTACAGACTATATTACTATAATTATACTAAAATTTCATCAATTTCGGTTCAGTAGTTTTTGCGTGATTTTTGTACAAAAAATATATATTAAGCACACTCGAATACGGAGCGGAAACCTAGACATCATAGGTAAAACAACAACGCCGACTGAACACATTTCACATGCGCTGTCATTGTAGCAATATTGGGCATAATATGGAAAGAACGTATGACAAAGGACTCTATTCTAGGCAAGACACAACTCCCTAATATCACTGCTATTCTCAAGAAGAAGCGGCTACTATGGCTGGAGCACGTACACCGAATAGAGTGGACTTGTTTGTCAAGGTAAATCCTACTCGGAGAAGATGCAGACGCAAAGTGGGCGTCCCATGCTCTGTTTTAAAGATTGTGCCAAGCTTGATACGGATGTATTTGACGTCTCAAGCAGCCAATGGCAGGAGCTGGCCGAGGGTCATGTTAAATTACGTCATGAAGGTCAAACAAAGCAGGATGACGCTTGGTTTCAGCTATTAAAAGAAAATCGCATGGGGCGTTACGAGCGGGCCTCAAACCTCCGTCCATCTGGGTGTGCATACACTTGTCTTAAATGCGGCAGAGGTATCCTCTCCCCTATCGGTTTTTTTAGTCATGAACGCAAGCGCTGCTACGATGCTACTTAAAAACTCTTTAAAAAATTAAGGCATATAAATAAAACTGACTTTAATATGTTTAAACATTATGTACGGTAAATCGCCGTACGCCATAATCATACAATGCCGCTTACCTTGAATATTTTTTGCTGACAATAATGCGTAATAAAGTCTTCTTACTTCTATGACCTAGTATAGCTATACTAACAATTTATATACCATCACGTTATGTTTATACTTGGGTAGGCAGAAAATAAGATCTTCTTCGATTCTTTTAAATGATTCAAACTCGCAGCAAGTAAGGCATTTAGACGTAAATAAATTTTGCTGTCTAATGAAAAAACGTACTTTTACGAATTGTGAAAAATATTCCGGTACACTTCTTCGTGCCCACATTGGTGGGTGTATTGTGTGGTGCAAAAATCTTGGAACTTTCTCATGAACAGACCACAATGAATAATCTGACCCGAGTAATATAAATATAATAAACTCCATACAAGCTTTGTTACATCCTTTCACCCCTTAAGTTGAATTTTGATAAAGAACGGCCAAAATTGTGCCGAATAACAATAATAGGTACCAAGTTTTAAATAAATTCGAAGCGAAAAATATTAATTCTGATACAAAAAATTAAACAATAAAAAAAAAATTGGCATACACTCTTAGGGGTTGAATTTTTATAAATCCCTTAAACGACGCCTACAATATAGAGTCAATAACCTTTCCAAATTTAGCTTTTCTATCCTTATTAGGTACTTTGGTCTGGGCGACGATGATTCTGTCAGAACGTTACCTTATACTTAAAAAAATATTTGCTGGCCTCGTTAACGTTATTCTGACCTATCCATTAGTCGATGACTTGACTACAGCGCCATCTATCAGGTAGCGCGGTTACCCGCACTGATATTTGATATCAAAAAACCCTCTCCATGTAAAAACACTTAGGACTACTAAGTTTTGATCATGTTTGGTGAAACGGTCTTGCTTATCGATCACATTACCAACATATTTATACATAGACTAGCTGTGCCTGCGGCTACGCTCGTTTTTATTATAGGTACTCAGCAAAATGACGGCGCTGTCTCCAATAGTAAGCACAGTACACTCTAAACACAACGGCAACTACGGAGAGATCGAGGTCCATCGGCGCATAAATATCTCTACACGTAAGAAGGAGGGACTAAATTGGACGGGAGATGGTTTCACAGTTTCACGTTACGGCAAAGATTACGACATAGAGAACTTTTTAGTTCGTGCTGAGATGGAGGTTTTACGTGGTTTATTTTATACCCAAACACTTATTGCAGGACCATTTTGTACACAATACATTTTTCATAAATAAAAGAAAAAAAAGAATCATTTAAATCTGCTCAATGGTTCACTAGTTAAGGACACTAACCGATAGACAGACAAAGATGCATTTCCTTTTATGATATGTAAGGATAAATATTTATATGTCACTGGTACCAAAGAAGAAATATTATTTTTAAAACGTTTGGTAAATCTTTTGCAATAGTTACAAGTTTTAAAATGGAACGTAGAATAAATAACCTAATGTAAATCTCTATGACATTAAATAAACATAATTTGATCCGAACATGTCGAATTAGAACAAATCCGCCTAAATAGTATTCGTTTCGTCACTATAACGATTAAAATCGATTTAAAATCACATTATGATGACACATTTGGACGCTGATAGGGATAAGTCTTTTACGGCACGTGTTTGAAGAATTAAAAACGATTCTTTGACGACATCGACACACGCAAAATCGTAATCAGCAACTATTCGCATAGTTTAATGTTGGAAAACCTATTTAATCTGTTAATGCAATGAACAGAAGACTCTTTTTACGGCGGACACTGCGTTGTGATATTTGTAAATCTATACAAAGGCCGCTAAAATACTAGCGTTTGTTGAGCGTTCACGTTTGTCCAACGTTTGACCAGCGCTGACGCTGCGAGCATGCGGCGTTTGTTTCGCGCGCCTACATAATGCAGCGATATAGTTTATTTATTTATTGAGGAATTCTGTAGGTTGTACAACTTCACGCTACGACCTTAAAGAGCGGATCAGTAACTATGAATGTCAAGCAATCTGGCAAACTGTTGGCAAGGACGTGAAGTGGAACATGAACAATTTTAGGCTACACGAGTGCGGCAGTGTGGCGCGGTTAAGAGTTAGTCGAATAAATTTGACACGGGTGAAACTGTAGAGCACTGCTAGTAAACTTATACGACGATGACGGACCTATTTAGCAAAGTACAATAAAAAACAGCGAAGGAACGGTAATTCATCACACGTCGCCGCTGTCTTGTCGGCCTGGGTAAATAGAAACGGCTTATTCCGAAACGCGATGCACATAAGCGAATCACTATGACGGGCTTTTTACCATATGCATGGTGCTTGCGAACCAGTCGAGCTGTACAGTACTATCACCTCCAAAAAGGTTTTTAGATTACGAACTAATACCGGTATTACCGAAAACCAACTCTACTAGAAAAAACATTGATTAAAAGAAAGAAATAAATTACATTTTTTTGCAGAGAACATACGGGCTAAAGACAAAATTAACATTACATAAAAGTTAAACAATGAATAAGAAAAACAAAAAAAAAACAATAATGTTATCATATAAATCCATATGCTGTATATAAAGGGTGCAAAACTCAGAATAAGCTGGATGCGACTGTTCTGAGTGACCCCAGCGCTGATTTTCAGTTGCAGCCAAACCCCTTTAATACATCTCTCGTTGATTTCATCGTACTGTATCTATCTATCCAGGCGCTATTTCTCTACTCTCTTGAAATTCTTGATTATTTTAATACATTTAAAATTCCTATTAACCAAGTTCTTCCAGAAGTTCCAGACATAAATACTTAATCATGATTGGGTAGTTGATATTTTAACAGGTAAAAATTAAATTAAATTTAAAGTTTTGTTTACATGATTCGAAGATGATTTTAGGTTACTTAGTAATTTATTTTATATCCTTTTTTACAAAAGTATAGTTGGGTCTTACATGACTAAAGTCATTCTAGTGTAAATTTTGTTTAAGGTTACTTCAGCATCTTACATCAGTAGTAACTTTAAAAATTCAGTTGATATAAAAATATAATATTTACGTTATCGACCCTCTAACGCGAATATTTTAACAAAATAATGTCAGAGTTAGGTTATCACCCACATCATTCTTCTATAAAACGGATGTCACATGTACGTCACAGTTACATCATACTTGTATCATCATCCTATTACATGAAAAAGTGTGAAATAAGAATCAAATATAATCACGTCCGAGTCATTTCGTGTATAACGGATGATATTACTCGATGTTATTCAGATACCACATTAACATAAATGTGTTCACTGGACTACTATTTAGTCCATTTATTATTTTGTGAGTAGTGACGCCGATTATCGTACATTATGGCGTCGCGTCAGCACTATTATAACCAAGCAAGTTATATTTGTGAAGTATTTGCTTCAGGCCACTTGAGTTGTAATGAAATCAGAAGTAATGTAATAATACCAACATTATAAGTGTCCCACTGCTGGTCTAGGAGGCCTCTTCCAAGGCAAGTGTTACAGGGGCGGCTTCTTGTACTATCACGTCATGTTAAATTGCATAGTATTTAATATAGTAGGGTATATTGATAAATGGATATTAATAACTACCCTACTGTAATGGAATCTCGCCCCCAAGCTCGGTGAAACGGTAAAAGCCATCTGACGGTTCAGAGACCTCAAGCTAAAAGTGTAGTCAGCGCGAAAAAACAAGAAAAAAATTATTGTGTGGTTTTATGAAACCACGATGCAAGTGAATCCTTAAAAATAAAAAATTAATACAAAAAAATATTGAAGACATGTAACATACATTCTTTAACACACATTAACATATACAATGTTCCGAATATACGATTATAATCCTTGACTGCACGGCATAAAATTCAATTTTATTTGCGACAATGTAATGTAATGCGACCTGCGATAGATGAACGAAACAAGGAGCGACGCATTCTCGCTTGAACCTTGCACTAGTGACATCCTCGCTAGAACAATCGGATCGTTCACATCACAGTTATTAAGTCGACTCAGATACACTGTTCCTGGGCGCCGTTTCGCTGCGCATCTCGCTGAGTATTACATGGGAACAGCGTTTAAATATTGTAGTTGCAGTCGACTTTTTAACTGTTGTCTGCACGATCCGATTGCTCGAGCGAGAATATCACTATTCACTAGGTAGTAATTAATATCCATTTTTTAATATACCCCACTATAGTATGCAATTTATTATGACGTGTTGTAACATAAGGGCTTAATTACCACGCCAGTCCAATAATCTTGGCGATTTGAAAAGCCGAGAAATCCACAGTTTTATATTTTTCCAACATACAGTGATATTACAATAACTTTCGCAAGCGTTCAGGTTTCTTCATGCATTTGGCTTCGCCGTCAGGCGATAGTGTCACCAATTTCAATTAGAAAATGTATGCGAATTCTGAATAATTCGTTGTTATATACGGGGTTCGAATCTGCGGATATCGAATCGATATACCACCGGTCTAAACACTCGACCATCACAGCGTTAATTATTTCTTTAATCATTTCATTACATAGTATAAAACAAAGTCGCGTCGCTCTGTCCGTCCCTATGTATACTTAAATCTTTAAAACTACGCAACGGATTTTGAAGCGGTTTTTTTAATAGATAGAGTGATTCAAGAGGAAGGTTTATATGTATAATACATGCATAATATTGTAGACAACCACTGATACATTTAGAGGTGATAAATTTAAATGTGATGTCGTAAATAAACACATTTTTTGCGCTTACATTGCAAACGCTGGCTAAACCAAACGAGATTAATCGAAATAATGTACTACAGTATTGTACACCTTAAAAAGGTCAACAAAAAAGTCCACGATGGTATATGTATATCTCTTAAGGATAACCCACAATAACCATTTTTTATCCTTTACAAAATTCTCTTCACATAATAAAAATTTTACGTTCATAAGATCATTATAATTCTTCGCATTTGCATACAATAATACCCTTTGTATGTTACACTCATAATTTATTTCTAAAAATTTTATCTCGGTATGTAGCATTGTAGGTAAGCATAGGTCTATTATACGAGGAGGAATTACACGTTATTTAGGTAGTATTTTTGAGCAGTCGAGGTTCGGCCACTTTGGCACCCTGAGGCTTGTTGCTCTGTTTTCGCGGCAGAGTGCCTGCAGCGCTCCCCCGCCAAGCCCGCTGAAGCTGTCAACGCCTCTAATGTCTCCAAACCTTCGGTTCGAAAAAAAAACATGCTTAAGGGTTGGAGGGTTCAGTATTTCTGAGTGTTGGGTTATTATACATTTTAGGAATACTTACGTAGGAATACAATTCGTGTCGGGCCAAGAGTAGTGTAGGGTTCCGTAGTTGCCCGTCTCAATATGCAGACTTAGAGAGAGGGCATTAAGTAATTTTCAATGGAATTTGTAGCAATTAGCAGGTCGCGTATTGCGATTGGGTCAGGGTTCGCGCGTACAAGGATCCGAATGATAATTCTCTTAAAGCAGCTTACAACTCTGCCACCAAAGCCAGCAAGAGAGCCTATGCTAAAGCGGATGCCCAGCGCATTGCGCGAATAGGTCGTGATCTAGTAGGTTTTCCGAATAATAGTCGAGTCCTGGAGTCTGGCCAAAGCCGTGCAAGCTAATTTCTTTCATCTTACATTACACCCGCTGAGATATTCTGATGGATCACTGTCCCACGACTCCCAGGAGAAGGCGTCACTGCTTACTAATCTCTTTGCGGCTAACTCTCAACTCAACGATCGCAACGCACATCCATCCATTTTACCCAACTGTGTTTTCACAATGTCTGACATACGGTTCAGGCATTGTGATGTGCTTAGAGAATTTCGATCGTTCATTGTTCGAAAGGCTAGAGGCCCGGATGGTGTCCCAGCGGTAGTTTTCAAAAAAAGTGCAGTTGAGTTGACGCCAGTATTAACTCGCCTATACCGGTTATTCTTCCTCTCTGGCTTGCCTTTGCCTCGGGTTTGGAGGGAGGCTAATGTGTAACCGATTCCGGTTCGGTCCGGGATCGGTCGGACCCTAACAATTACCGCCCAATCGCCGTAATTTCAGTGTTGTGCAAAAGCTTTTGTGAGGGTCTGGCACCGTGGATTTCTCTCCAAACTTCCGATGTACGGACTTACCGGCAACTTGTGTACATGGATGGATCTCTGGCTTTCTACATGAGCGCAGATTTCGTGTCCTAGTCGATGGATGTGATTCGCAGCTCATGTCAGTAAATGTTGGAGTTCCGCAAGACTTTGTACTTTCGCCTATTTTCGCGTACTCTGTTTCTTCTGCATATCAATGATATCTTACCTTTGGGTTATATCCATTGCTATACGGATGATAGCACTGTTCATGGGTGGTATCACAGCAAGCCCGCTTGCGGTCGGGGAGAAACAGAAAAGAGATGGGTGTGGCTAACCATTGGACTCAGTCAATCCTTGCACACCATATCTACGTGGGGTACAAGTAATCTGGTTGAGTTTAATGCCAAAAAAACTCAGATGTGCGCGTTTTCTACCAAAAAATCCTTCAATTTATATGTAACAACTGTGAATTTTTCACAAATCAAAAACAAACATTTATCTTGCAGGGGGAGGAGATCCAAACAAAAATTAACACTTATAAACTTAATATTTTGCAAACGGATCCCTGAATTCAAATATGGTTTTCAAAAACCCGCAATATTTTTGAACGACCTATCCAACGACACTATACAACCGACAACGTACTCTAAATATTTTTATTTTCAAGATAAGTATCTACGAGCTAAGCCGAGGACAGACAAACGGACATAGCGAAACTATAAAGGTTCCATGTTGAGTGCGGAACCCTAAAAAAACTTTAAAATAAGCTTATTTATCTATTTTGTTAACCAGCGGTGACACGCGGCAACGTACGCGTTTTCATTACGGAGTAATTATTATCGTCTCGTAACTTTATTTGTACCTACTCATATTAATGGCAATTAATAAAGTGTTAGAATAACACTGTCCTGGCTATGAATCGCGTACAGTGTCGTTGCCCGCTTATATAATGCGCACCTGTACAGAGCGCATCTGTTGTCATCACACCCAGCCAATAGTGTGGGTCAATAGTTCGGTCATTAGTACAGACTTGGTAATCGCATGGCATATCAATTGAGGATTGACATATATTTCTTGTGTACAAAATTTTATCAAATGGTTGAGAATTTACATACATTATTTTTTAAAATTTCTATAGTATTATTGACAACTCTGATAGGGTATCAATTAAGAAATCATATAAAATTTAAGACGACTAACTACGTAAGTTTGCAATTATATTTAGTGATCAATAAATACGCCTCTTGTTTTAATTAAACGCTTACATAACGAGTAAAGTATTTACATATAAATAGCAGATATACTTATATATACCTTTTTCCTGTATGTACGTTGTAGGTACTTACCTACAGAGTTCAAACAATCTATAAAATATTATAAGGTCAGATGGTTTGTTTGTTTTGTTTTGAATGCGCTAATCTCTAAAACTATTAGTCATATTAGACGATTTGTTGACATTTTATTTAGGCTATAAATCTTCACGCGGCGATTTTAACGAGCGGAGCAGTAGGGGAGACCGGGTATAGTTGACCAAGTTTCACTTAAGTCGCTTGTATATTTGTTATTTTAGTGTATATTATTGTAAAAATTAATACATCTGATATATACAGTATTAAGCTTTCGCCAATAATTACAAAGAGTTCGCTATCGGTAATGATATAGTGTACAAGCTTGATCTTTTAAAAGACGATGAGTCAACCTACCCCATACCCGGGGTTGGTTGACTTTTCATTGGGGGTAAGTTGACCTATGAAGTAATTAGTAGAAAGTCTAAGGAAAAATAGGATAAAAGGCATTAGAAGTAAAAGCATTTATATATTTTTATTGAAACACAATCGTCATTCCTATGACATTTTAAATAGATGTAATAAACTTTTAATTAGAATATCCAATCTTATATTTAAATATTTTACAATATACAATACTTTTACTGTTAAGTATCTGAAACAAAACTAGATAACTTCTTATCAACTTTAATAATTTGGTAACAACATACAGTCTCAAGTAGTAAAACTAATATTCTTATTAACTTTAATTATTTGGTAAGTCTTGAGTAATATAAAAGGAAACTTTCTAACCAATATTTACCAGCAATTAGTTTTCTATTCCACGAGTCAGGGATAGATTGCTTTTTTTTTTTTTCGATAACTTCTATGCAAATTTTCTTGTTTCATAAAGTGTAAACTCGTAATAAATATCAGTTGCCTTCTTGAGGTAACTTTCTAATGCGAGTTCTTCCTCATCACTGAATATTTGTCTATTTTTTATGTAGCCAGCGCTCTCAAGAGTCGATTGAGATCTGGTCAATGACAGATTACTTTCGTTATCTTTAACTTTATCTTCATTTTTACTACGTAGCGTTGCAGTGCTTTATATGGTATAGGGAAATTCTTAGCGGTAGAATTAATGTTTTTGTATCAAAAATAACTTGTTGACATGCTCTATCGAAGACATCTTTGGGTGTAATTCCTCGATCAGTCTTCCTTTTGTATGCCCGCATGGTTCTGAAACAACAGATTTTGGATAAAATTTACCAAAGACTGACTTCATTTAATGTACAATATATTCCAACTATTATGGGGCAGGTTGACTAGGTGGTCAACCAGCCCTGTTATTAATTAGTCTACAAACCCCGAATGGCTTTGTAATTTTATGCACATGCCATAACCTTAAAACTGTGGCGAAATCAAAAAGAAGATACGTAATAAAAAGATTAACAACCGAACTCTTACTTTAATTTACTAATAAGACAAATGACAACAAGTATATAGGCGTTACTACAAACAATGTAATGAGGGAAATAATTACTTACGTGTATTGTTTTTCGATAATAAGCTCCTTCTCCCAGACGACGTGCGAACGCAATACCGCATTCCGGATGTCTGAACGGAAGAACACAACGGTTTCTCGCGCATAGTTCGATGACGCAATATTTTCGAGTAGGTTTTTTGATAGTTAGTCAATCTACCCCTATAGTCAACTATCCCCGTTTTCCCCTAATCATGAACGTCGAGCAACTTGGCAAGCTGTAAGCAAGTACGGAAAGTAAGAACAATAACACGCAACACGGGTGGGTTGGCATCGGATCAGTAGAAAGTAGTTTTTTTTATCGTTATAGATTTGACATAGTGGCTACAATCTCACCTGATGTTAAGTGAAGATGTGGCCCAAGATGATAATAACATAAACCTAGTGGAAGACTAGCTCTCAAGTGCATTTGTCGGAACACACCTATTGATGCTAGGCGACAGATTTTCAATTTGAGGGCGGTAGCTAACCAGGCGAGCATTAGAAAATGCCCTACCACCATGCTATGATTTCCTCGTGATGTTATCTTTTACCGAAAGCTCAGGTTCATTGCAGGGATTCGAACTCACGTCATTCGACACAAAGTCGAACACGCTACCACTGAGCCATAACTGCTTCAAAGGTCGAAAGAATTAAAAAAAACCTATTAATTTTCAACCGATTTTCATGTAATTTTGTAGACGCGAATCAAACGTCATTCCATAACTGCTTGATAAGAATTATTAACGACTACCTGTGCCCGCGGCTCCGCTCATGTTGACAACAGAATGCTGTCGATCGACTATCAAAAATGATTATTGTGGATGATACTTAGATGATAGATATGCTATCGATGAGTTTTTCGTTTTTCGATGAAATCTCAAGAAGGGTCCGGTATGTTCCCGAAAGATCGTGTATTTATCATAGTGTAGTCGTGTGTCGTGTAGTTATAGGTTCAACGACGCAAACATAGAAAGCATTATCGCTATAATTGTCAAAAAACAATCAAATATATATATGAAAAATCAAACGTTCCCCTCGTTTTAAAAGCGATGAAGTAAGTTGTTTACAACATGTTAAGAGTTCAGGGATCTTCTAGAGATTTTAGGATCGAATCATTTGGATATATAAGGGAGCCGTGGCGTGAGGCGCGGCAGTTATAAATTCGAAAGCGAAATGGCAACAAGAAGCGAAATAAAAGAGAAACATACAGTCTTATTCTGTGAGTATATTCGGTGAACGATTTATGCGTTTGTTTTAATTTGTATTATCTGAGTACGAATAAATTCGTACTCATGTGACACTACGACATTTTGTTTACCACGGGCTCAACAGTATGTTACTTTATGTACCTAACAAAATATATCCTATATTCTGGTCAGATAACATATCTATGAATCAAAGGAAAACCACGTAAATCGGATTAGTGGTTTTCGCGTGAAAAGAACATAAACGGACAGACAGAGACGTTGAGTTTTATAATATGCATAGACTAGAAGTGCCCGCGACTTCGCTCGCGTGGACTACAGAATGCTGTCGGTCAAGGGTACGCGCGAACTGTGCTGCCCCAAAAATGTCTATTAATGTTTGTTTATTTGTTCTAAAACATTCATCAGATTGCGATGAAAGGATGAAACTTAGATGAGTTGTGCGCATACCTGCGAAGTAACTGTACTAGTTCATATAGCTTCCCAGTGAACATGTTACCTTAGATTGACATCAAATTTACATCATGTGTGTCATATTTACATAAATTTTACACATATGATGCGAGAGTGATGACAAATAGAGGCTGTGTGTTCACTGGGTTACTGGCGCCTTAGTTTACAATAGGTGACGCGTGAGTCGTTTCAGTGTCAAGACAACTGGCTAAAGATAATAAATATAATAAACATAATAGATATAATATACATATAATATAGATATAGATATAATAAACAAAACCCAACTACTAAATAAGTAATACTTAAAAAAAAACTAAAAAAAATGTGGTGACTTAAATATCATATGAGCGTATCGCAAATATTAACATCCGTTGTGAACTTCTTCGGAAATATATTTAATATGTTGAAACGGAGAACATCGAAACGTTTCGTCCTTGGCGATAATGCCGAGTCGAAGTCCTTCGAGAGCGATGAGACGGAAGTAATACCCTCGACGCTGGTGCAGAAATTCCAGATGACCCTTCACACAGATCAGGAGGAGAATGAAAATGAACAGCCGGAAATGAAGGCCGAGAGGCCGGATAACATGCTGTTGAAACCGCCGAAAACTGGTACTTTGCAGTAAGTTGACTTGTACAGAGGAGTACCTGTACGATTTCATTGTACTTATATACTTAAATGACAAACTAATATGACATTCTATCTGTCCTAGAACCGAAGTATAATTTCAACGGATTTTTTACGTTAACGTCATATTCGATCAGTATTAATTTATACATACAATACGTCAGTGTGTAATGTCAAAATAACAGCTTTTTACTAAATTCATATGAAAGTATATACGGTACCTATAACAAAAAACTCAATTTTAACCATTTTTTTCTGTCTGTCTGTTTTTTCCGGGTAATCTCGGAAACGGTTGGACCGATTTTGACGGGAGATAGCGGGCAGATATCTGATGTTATAAGGAATAACTTAGGCTACTTTTATTTTAGAAAAATAATTAGGATTCCGCACAAAAAATAAAAAATGGTTTTTAGAAGTCCACGCCGGCGGAACCTCGGACACAGCTAGTATTCTCATAAATTTTAGTGATTTGAATAAGTAGTATAACTCGCGCCAAACTTTACGGCCGATTTGAAAACAGCGGCGAATCCAAACTTGCTCATGGTAAAGATTAATAATTGATACTTAGAACACCATAATAATATGTTATCTTGCTTTTATATAAATTATTACCTTTTGTAATTGTTGTAGTATTAAAATAATTTATTAAAATATTTATAATTTTATTATTCCATTGCATTATTATTATTATTTCACAAATATTGTATCTAAATTTGTGTTCTGCGTAAACTAACACGCCTATTTTCACAGCGACTATTAAATTTAACGCGAGGTTGTAAACTGTTATTGAAAAGTACGGTCATAAAATATTAAGTCCCTACTTATAAAATTGCCGTCTTATATAGAAAAAAAACTAATTTGTTTTTAAATTTAAAGTATGTATATATTTAATTGGTCGAAGTACTGGCCGATTATTGTCGATGCATTTTTCCATTTTAATGGAAGTTTATTTATAAAATCTGCTATAGACTCCTGGGGACGGGAATCAATGAACTCTTTAAAGGTGTTTGTCACCGCTTCATCGAATTTGCAATTTTTTAACTATATAAAGTTATCTAAATTCTGCGAAAAAAAAACAGTTTGAGCAATTTCTAGTCATTATGGTGGGTGGCGGAGAGTTTCCAGTAGTTACTCATGTAGTTTTGAGATGGTTGGTTGTGCGGTGTGTAGTCGGGTTTTGCCGTGTAGAAATAGTGGACTATATAGTACAAACGACAAGTGTCGGTTGCTTGACAACGACCAGCAACCGTTGCATCATCATTTGCAATTCTCAACAGTATATCTCTGTAGTAATTATTGTGCCAGGAGTCAAGAAGTTTCAAATTTTAAGGAATAAAGTACTTAGTGTGTTTGTGTAGTAGAGAGAAAAGAGTTCAGTATAAATGTTGAGAGAGGAGTACTGAGTCGGAAAGAGCCGAGCAATCATGGCTCAGTGGTAGCGTGTACGACTTTGCGTCAATTGAGGTGAGTTCGAATCCCTGCAATGAGCCTGAGCTTTTGGTGAAGGAAAACAACGTGAGGAAACCATAGCATGGTGGTAGGGCTTTTTTTAATGCCCGCCAGGCTAGCTACCACCCTCAAGTTGCACGCACCAAAAGGTGTGTTCTGGCAGTTGCACTTGAGAGCCAGTCTTCCACTAGGTATAGTGTGTTATAAACTTGGGCCACATCACCACTTAACATCAGGTCATCACTACGCCAAACTTACAATGATAAAATAAAACAGACGCGGCACTGCCCGAATGGCACGTAGCAACGTCCCACCAGAACGCTTTAACTCCCGTCCAAACGCGCCATTACATCTCAAAAGATAGTTATCATTCATATCAAAATTCTCGAAACGATATCGAAAAAATCTCGAAAAAAAACAAACACAGGGAAATGCAGCCTTGACCCCCATTAAACCGGACCGGTTCAACAGGTTTCTAGTGTCGACTAAAAACCTGTGTGTTTTATTCTATTTGTTTAATATGTACGTATCACAATTTAAAATACTAGACTCGGTTATATCAAATTATTAAAATACACATGGATATTAAATATGTAATCTATATTAATAAATTTGTACCTCTCTTTATCTGTCTGTCCGTTTATGTTCTTTTCACGCGGAAACCACTAATTCGATTTATATGGTTTTTCCTTCAATTTATAGATATTTTATCTGGCCAGGTTGTAGGATATATTTTGTTCCATGAAGTAATAATACACACAATAAGCAGTGACGATAATGGTGAATCGATTTGGAAAAAAGACGCTTTTGGGGTGCTTGAATAGCTTACACCGAATAAACCATAAGAGATATATCAAATGAATGTACTACATAATTGTAGATTATAAAAAGACCTACAAAAAGTCGGCATTAGCATATCTATATTCTAGGTATCGCCTAGAATAAGCATTTTTTGATGCAGTACAATTCGCGCGTGCGTTCGACCAACAGAATTCTCTGTAGTCCACGCGAGCGGAGCCTCGGGCACAGCTAGGACTTTTATAAAAATTAAAATTTGATTAAATTTTATACACGGGAAGGAAGTATAAGTCATTTTACAATTAATGGGTCTTAATAAATTGACACTATTTCTTTTATAAATCGTAGAAAAAAAGAATTTCAAAAAATTGCATTTTGATCAGTTCTCAACCTTCATTCCATAATTGATATATCGTGAATACACTTAGGAATCGTAACAAAAATTTGTTTTCAATCGATTTTGATGAAATTTTGTACACGGGTAGTATAATATGTTATTAATTAATAGACTATATAAATTGTCAATAGTATGAGTAATAATAAAATTACGGGATAAAATATGATGAAATAAATCCGTGTCGAGCAGCGGGCGCACTGCGAGTATAATCGTATAAATTAGTTGTAACCACGAGTAATTTATACAAGAATACTTGAGGCGGTAGACCTTGTACAAGGTTCAACTTCGGTGCCACTACGATTGCACTATGTCTTTAGTATAGCGGCTCCGCGTTCCGCTCATTGTTCCGCTCTGAAGCGATTAGTTGGTAACACGCACTCTTATCGCTAAGCCAATGATACTGGTAATAATAATAAATAATGATAGATCACATAACACCAAGATAAGTTGCTGGAGCTCATTTTTAACCCTCGACGCAACTATTGGGGGTGTTATAAGTTTAACATGTGTATCTGTGGCATCATAGCTCCCAAACGGATGAACCAATTTTGATTTAGTTCAGGTTTCTGAACGGGAATGTTTTTCGCTATGACCCAAAAACATCTTTTCGACCGTTTGCAGATCATCAGTTCTTTTTTAGTTGATGAAGGAATGCTAACAACTACCAAGGTCTGATCGATTAGACATTTAGTATTAGATTTCTTAAATGCAAACTCCTCATTAACTTACACCAGAAGTATCGTGTTTGGGCTCATTTGAACGGTCTCAATAACCTATTATTTGTGTCGGGTTTTGAATATTTTTAATTTACCTTGTCTTATTTGTATTTATATACACCTAAACATAGTAAACATAACGTCAGTTTAATGTTTAGGTTATGTAATTTTATTGCGTTCAGTGAGGTAATATTGCTTTAACATTGATTAACTATTTATTAATTGATAGTGTTCTCTATGATTCTCTGGATCTTCGCCTGTATATCATCCCTCATTATTATTAACAAAATATGGACTGCTAGCCTGTTTCGAATTATTATTAGGTAATAATAGTATTAATAGGTATTTGAAGAACTTGCGCCACATCTGCAAATAAACAAAAGTATTTAGAATCTGTTTTTTTTAATATACAAACGCCGAAGCGCTACACTATAAAGTACATAAAATAACCACAAACATCTGCTTTATTAAATCTATAAACGCAGAAACGCTCAACTATAAAGTACATAAAATAACCACAGAACATCTGCTTTATTAAATCTATAAACGCCGAAACGCTCAACTATAAAGTACATAAAATAACTACAGAATATCTGCTTTATTAAATCTATAAACGCCGAAACGCTCAACTATAAAGTACATAAAATAACCACAGAACATCTGCTTTATTAAATCTATAAACGCCGAAACGCTCAACTATAAAGTACATAAAATAACTACAGAACATCTGTTTTATTAAATCTATAAACGCCGAAATGCTCAACTATAAAGTACATAAAATAACCACATCTGCTTTATTAAATCTATAAACGCCGAAACGCTCAACTATAAAGTACATAAAATAACCACAGAACATCTGCTTTATTAAATCTATAAACGCCGAAACGCTCAACTATAAAGTACATAAAATAACCACAGAACATCTGTTTTATTAAATCTATAAACAGTGGTACCACAGACTACTCACAAACACAGTGGTACCACAGACTACTCACAAACACTGTGGTACCACAGACTACTCACTAACACTGTGGTACCACAGACTACACACAAACACAGTGGTACCACAGACTACTCACAAACACTGTGGTACCACAGACTACTCACAAACACTGCGGTACCACAGACTACTCACAAACACTGTGGTACCACAGACTACTCACAAACACTGTGGTACCACAGACTACTCACAAACACTGTGGTACCACAGACTACTCACAAACACAGTGGTACCAGTGTACGCTCGCAACAACACCGTACCACAGTGTACGCTCGCAACAACATCGTACCACAGTGTACGCTCGCAACAACACCGTACCACAGTGTACGCTCGCAACAACACCGTACCACAATGTACGCTCGCAACAACACCGTACCACAACATGTTAAGAGTTCAGGGATCTTCTAGAGATTTCGGGATCGAATCATTTGGATATATAAGGGAGCCGTGTCGTGAGGCGCGGCAGTTATAAATTCGAAAGCGATATGGCAACAAGAAGCGAAATAAAAGAGAAACATACAGTCTTATTCTGTGAGTATATTCGGTGAACGATTTATGCGTTTATTTTAATTTGTATTATCTGAGTACGAATAAATTCGTACTCATGTGTCACTACGGCATTTTGTTTACAACGGGCTCAACAGTATGTTACTTTATGTACCTAACAAAATATATCCTATATTCTGGTCAGATAACATATCTATGAATCAAAGCAAAAACCATGTAAATTGGATTAGTGGTTTTCGCGTGAAAATAACATAAACGGATAGAAAGAGACGTTGAGTTTTATAATACGCATAGACTAGAAGTGCCCGCGACTCCGCTCGCGTGGACTACAGAATGCTGTCGGTCAAGCGTGCGCGCGAACTGTGCTACCTCAAAAATGTCTATTAATGTTTGTTTATTTGTTCTAAACCATTCATCAGATTGCGATGAAAGGATGAAACTTAGATAAGTTGTGAGTTTCCCAGTGAACATGTTACCTTAGATTGACATCAAATTTACATCATATGTGTCATATTTACATAAATTTTACACATATGCTGTGAGAGTGATGTCAAATAGAGGCCGTGTCTTCACTGGGTTACTGGCGCCTTAGTTCACAATAGGTGACGCGTGACTCGTTTCACTATCAAGACAACTGACTAAAGATAATACAATAAACAAAACCCAACTACTAAATAAGTGATACTAAAAAAAAAAACTGAAAAATGTGTTGACTTAAATATCATATGAGCGTATCGCAAATATTAACATCCGTTGTGAACTTCTTCGGAAATATATTTAATATGTTGAAACGGAGAACATCGAAACGTTTCGTCCTTGGCGATAATGACGAGTCGAAGTCCTTCGAGAACGATGAGACGGAAGTAATACCCTCGACGCTGGTGCAGAAATTCCAGATGACCCTTCACACAGATCAGGAGGAGAATGAAAATGAACAGCCGGCTGTATGATTTCATTGTACTTATATACTTAAATGACAAACTAATATGACATTCTATCTGTCCCAGAACCGAAGTATAATTTCAACGGATTTTCTACGTTAACGTCACATTCGAACAGTATTAATTTATACATATAATACGTCTGTGTGTAATGTCAAAATAACAGCTTTTTACTAAATGCATATGTAAGTATATACGGTACCTATAACAAAAAACTCAATTTTAACCATTTTTTCTGTCTGTCTGTTTTTTCCGGTAATAAGATGAATGGGGCGTTGCACGCCTTTATTAACAGCCAGAAAATTTCTAGAAAAGCTCATCTGGCTGTATATGGAGCAGTGTTAGTTCCAATACTCATGTACGGAAGTGAAAGCTGGGTGTGGCAGAAAAAACATAAAAGTAGAATAAATGCTGTAGAAATGAGAGCGCTAAGAAGTATGACAGGAGTGAAATTGAGTGACAGGATAAGAAATAGTGTAATAAGAGAACGTTGTGGTGTGAAAGAAGATGTAGTGACACGGATTGAGAAAGGAATGCTTAGATGGTTTGGGCATGTAGAGAGGATGAATGAAAGAAGATTGACTAGACAGATTTATAAGATGAGTGTAATTGGGAACGTTGGAAGAGGAAGGCCTAGACGAACGTTCCACGATCAAATCGGGGAAGTTTTCAAGAAAGGTCAGGTCCAGAGTATTCTCAACGTCCCACCAGAACGCTTTAACTCCCTTCCAAACGCGCCATTACATCTCAAAAGATAGTTATCGTTCATATCAAAATTATGGAAACAATGTCGATAAAATCTCGAAAAAAAAACAAACACAAGGAAATGCAGCCTTGACCCCCATTAAACCGGACCGGTTCAACAGGTTTCTAGTGTCGACTAAAAACCTGTGTTTTTATTCTATTTGTTTAATATGTACGTATCACAATTTAAAATACTAGACTCGGTTATATCAAATTATTAAAATACATATGGATATTAAATATGTAATCTATATTAATAAATTTGTACGTCTCTCTATCTGTCTGTCCGTTTATGTTCTTTTCACGCGGAAACCACTAATTCGATTTATATGGTTTTTCCTTCAATTTATAGATATTTTATCTGGCCAGGTTGTAGGATATATTTTGTTCCATGAAGTAATACACACAATAAGCAGTGACGATAATG
The DNA here is from genome assembly GCA_947532125.1 of Saturnia pavonia. NCBI lineage: Eukaryota > Metazoa > Arthropoda > Insecta > Lepidoptera > Saturniidae > Saturnia > Saturnia pavonia. Next base: position 4,063,849 of record OX383922.1, read on the forward strand.
GTGAATCGATTTGGAAAAAAGACGCTTTCGGGGTGCTTGAATAGCTTACACCGAATAAACCATAAGAGATATATCAAATGAATGTACTACATAATTGTAGATTATAAAAACACCTACAAAAAAGTCGGCATTAGCATATCTATATTCTAGGTATCGCCTAGAATAAGCATTTTTTGGTGCAGTACAATTCGCGCGTGCATTCGACCAACAGAATTCTCTGTAGTCCACGCGAACGTAGCCGCGGGCACATCTAGTACTTTTATAGAATTTAAAATTTGATCAAATTTTATACACGGGAAGGAAGTATTATAAATCATTTCATAATTAATGGGTTTAACAAATTGTCAATATTTCTTTTATAAATCGTAGAATTTTTTTTTTTTCCAAAAATTGCATTTTCATCAGTTCTCAACGTTCATTCCATAATTGATATATCGTCAATACACTTAGGAATCGTAACAAAAATATGTTTTCAATCGATTTTGATGAAATTTTGTACACGAGTAGTATAATATGTTATTAATTAATAGACTATATAAATTGACAATAATATGAGTAATAATAAAATTACGGGATAAAATATGATGAAATAAATCCGTGTCGAGCAGCGGGCGCACTGCGAGTATAATCGTATAAATTAGTTGTAACCACGAGTAATTTATACAAGAATACTTGAGGCGGTAGACCTTGTACAAGGTTCAACTTCGGTGCCACTACGATTGCACTATGTCTATAGTATAGCGGCTCCGCGTTCCGCTCATTGTTCCGCTCTGAAGCGATTGGTTGGTAACACGCAATCTTATCGCTAAGCCAATGATACTGGTAATAATAATAAATAATGATAGATCACATATCACCAAGATAAGTTGCTGGAGCTCATTTTTAACCCTCGACGCAACTATTGGGGGTGTTATAAGTTTAACATGTGTATCTGTGGCATCATAGCTCCCAAACGGATGAACCAATTTTGATTTAGTTCAGGTTTCTGAACGAGAATGTTTTTCGCTATGACCCAAAAACATCTTTTCGACCGTTTGCAGATATCAGTTCTTTTTTAGTTGATGAAGGAATGCTAACAACTACCAAGGTCTGATCGATTAGACATTTAGTATTAGATTTCTTAAATGCAAACTCCTCATTAACTTACACCAGAAGTATCGTGTTTGGGCTCATTTGAACGGTCTCAATAACCTATTATTTGTGTCGGGTTTTGAATATTTTTAATTTACCTTGTCTTATTTGTATTTATATACACCTAAACATAGTAAACATAACGTCAGTTTAATGTTTAGGTTATGTAATTTTATTGCGTTCGCAGTAATTTACTCTGAGAACAGCAATATCTCTTGATTGGTACTTTTTTCTATAGGTTGTGTTAATCTTTATTATCTCTCTTGTTTGAACCGAAAGAGCCAGTGAAGTAATATTGTTTTAACATCGATTAACTATTGATTAATTGATAGTGTTCTCTATGATTCTCTGGATCTTCGCCTGTATATCATCCCTCATTATTCTTAACAAAATATGGACTGCTAGCCTGCTTCGTATTATTATTAGGTAATAATAGTATTAATAGGTATTTGAAGAACTTGCGCCACATATGCAAATAAACAAAAGTATTTAGAATCTGTTTTTTTTTTCTAATATACAAACGCCGAAGCGCTACACTATAAAGTACATAAAATAACCACAGAACATCTGCTTTATTAAATCTATAAACGCCGAAATGCTCAACTATAAAGTACATAAAATAACCACAGAACATCTGCTTTATTAAATCTATAAACGTCGAAACGCTCAACTATAAAGTACATAAAATAACCACAGAACATCTGCTTTATTAAATCTATAAACGCCGAAACGCTCAACTATAAAGTACATAAAATAACCACAGAACATCTGCTTTATTAAATCTATAAACGCCGAAACGCTGAAGTATAAAGTAGGTACATAAAATAACCACAGAACATCTGCTTTATTAAATCTATAAACGCCGAAACGCTCAACTATAAAATACATAAAATAACCACAGAACATCTGCTTTATTAAATCTATAAACGCCGAAACGCTCAAGTATAAAGTAGGTACATAAAATAACCACAGAACATCTGTTTTATTAAATCTATAAACACCGAAATGCTCAACTATAAAGTACATAAAATAACCACAGAACATCTGTTTTATTAAATCTATAAACGCCGAAATGCTCAACTATAAAGTACATAAAATAACCACAGAACATCTGCTTTATTAAATCTATAAACGCCGAAACGCTCAACTATAAAGTACATAAAATAACCACAGAACATCTGCTTTATTAAATCTATAAACGCCGAAACGCTCAACTATAAAGTACATAAAATAACCACAGAACATCTGCTTTATTAAATCTATAAACGCCGAAACGCTCAACTATAAAGTACATAAAATAACCACAGAACATCTGCTTTATTAAATCTATAAACGCCGAAATGCTCAACTATAAAGTACATAAAATAACCACAGAACATCTGCTTTATTAAATCTATAAACGCCGAAGCGCTCTACTTTAAAGTGCATAATATAACCATTAAATATGCCATACAAAAATGTCAATAGTACAACGTTTAGGCATTATTAGGCATTTTGTGGTTATGTAATTTATAGAAGTGTTTCGGCGTTTATACATTTTAAAAAAACACAAATATTTTGTGGTTTAATTATGTACCTATTTTGTAGTTGAGTGTTTTGCATTCGTAGCTTTAAAAAACAATAGATATTCTGTGGTTAAATTATGTACTTTATGTAAATTATGTACCGAACGTCTGTTTTTTATTAATCTGCGTATATAGATTAAAAAAAAAACAGACGCGAATGTGACAGAATATAATTAGGTACTGAGTACTGAGCGCTCAACGCTCGTCTCTCGCGCGCCGTTGATACGACTTTCGTGCTTATTACGCAGTAATTATTTAGTCTCGTAATATTATTTTTGCTGATTTCATAATGTATTATTGATACTTTTTATAGCTTACCAATTTCGAAATAACATAATGTGCTCACTGTGTATAGAAAATCATTAAAATCGGTAATCGGTTTTTGAGTTATATCCGGACATGCAGGTACAAACAGACAGAAAAAAATTAAAATGTAAATATCAAGATCCTACCCTATAGAATAGCTGTCTTGCATAAAATTTGGGAAAAAATTTGATGTACAGAAAGAGAAGTACAGATATCTTAATATAGGTAGATAACATTTCTTATGTATAATATATTATTAATTTTATACTTCAATGGCAAATACCAATAGACGTCAATGAATTGTCGTGTTTACAAATTAGCGTAAATGTTTATCAATGTTAATATTCGTATTGTGTTTACGTAATCAATTTTGAAAGTACTTACGTAAATGGTATAAGGCGCCGTGCATAAATTACTCCTAAAAGGCAAGGTAGCTATGTATTATGCAATAAACATAAAAATATCATCAAAACAGCGTGATTGTATTATATTACGTGGAAAAAGTTATTTTATTTACTTATTTTAACTTTTTTATTCACCGTTAATTACAAATCGAATTCGCAACATCAAAAAATTTAAACTCAAAGATTTCTGCTAGCGACGGCAAGCTCAAAAGTTAAATCACAACTTTCTTTATTCAATTTAGGCTCTAAGAAGGCACTTATGAACATCAAAACTACAACAATCTGAATGTACAGAGAGGGAGTAACTTCCAGACATCACTATCATTCACGTAATGATCCACCCTATAATAACATTTTGACAGTAGGTAAAACCTGCTTGACGTGGTCTTTGAACTCATTGTCTGGCAAATTATTAATGTTCTTTGGGATCTTATTATAGAACTTAACACTAATTAACCTAAAAAACTTATATTAGTCTTACTAAGTCTATAACACGGTACGACTAATTTATCTATATTTGTAGTATTAAAACTGTGCTGGACGTTGACAAAATGTAGCTTGTCTAAGTTTTTACGAATATACATTATATTATCAAGAATGTATTGGGAGAGCAAAGTTAAGATTCCTGGAACTTGTTATTTAGTGATTCGCGAGGTCTCATGTTTTATATTGCTCTAACTGCCTGCTTTTGTAATATGAATATGCTACATTAGCTGCTAAAACTCCACAGCAAAATACCGTAAAACATTAAGCTATGTAAGTAAGCGAAGTAGACTAACCGAGCAGTGACAATATCTGTTAACTGGAGAATTTTAAGTACGTACTGCGAATGCAGCAGAGCTTAACCTTCCCGCCTAAGTTTTAATGTGCGGACCCCACTGTAGGTAATTTTGAACTAAGCGATTTAATACCCAAGAAGATAGTATTATCAACTAAGCCTACTAAATTCTCTTCTATCTTAATACTACTATGAACACGTCGAACATTGGGCAGTTGGGAATTATATATGTACTCATGGATTTATAGATTCATGCAAAATAATGGGATACATCCCACGAGTACACTCACTCATTTCAATAAAGATGTTGACTTTTTGATTACATTATCTTTGACATAGACCAAGTAAAAGATTTAAATTGAACTTAAAGTGACTTCAAAATCGTATACATAATTGTTTCTTTTTACAATGTTATCTATCTCTTCTTTACCTGTAGCCAAGCGATACGTGTTAAAACGAAACAACGTACTCGCGTAAGATTGCGTCTAAAGCCGGCTACACACTCTATGGTCTATCGAATAGGTTTACTTGTACAGGTGCACCTGCATGGGTAGACTGGAAAGTGTAATGTAATGGACTTGTGTAGTTTTTAAACCTGCGCAGGTGACCAGTGCAAAGTCGAAAATATTTTTTTGACTGTTACCATATGGTGAACCTGTGCGTGTATACCTACTCACCCACACACGCTAAAACTTGCGGACTTGCACTGCACAGCTAAACCTCTCTGGTAGACCGTAACCTGTATGGCACTTCGATGTATATCATTAACCGTTCACAACAGACTTTTTTTTCTAATTTTGTTTGTGTCCATGGACCATAAGCCATGTAAGAAATATTTAAAAAAATATATAATTTCTAGTAATTGTACATAGTAACTCAATGTGTATTGTTTTATTGTTTAAAATAGGTCTGAACTAAACGAAGTGGAAAGTTGGTAAAGTATATTGGTTTCTTATTTTTATACGTTTTGTGGTATCTATCAACAGTTGTCTGAGGGTGTCAAACAAAAGAAGACATCGATTTATCAGTCCGCAATGCCTTTGAAGTATATCCATACAAAATACAAAAAAACAACGCTTTTATCACGCACTAAAATTTATAAAATAATTAAATTGACTTTTATCATTTACCATATAGGTTGGTCCCATACATTTTATCTTTATCAGTATTTTAACTTCATTGTAGAGAAAACACAAACATAGGTATTTCCTTTAAACAATACATGGTGGGTGATAGATAGCTTCGGTAGTTATGATGTAAGCTAGTCACTCCTTTTATATCCAATGGTTAATTCAAAAAGTGTGGAGCGCTTTGTTGTACACACAACCAAAAACAGCTCCAGCCTTTTTGAATTAACCATGCGTGTTAATAATGAATAGTGAAGCGCGATGAAGCGCAGCGGAGACAAATCATCTTTAATTTTAGTTTGTATAAATCAATATGTTAACTGCATATGTGTATAATATTACGTGAGTCTTAAATTAATTATTGATCTACATTCCGAATAAAGCGCACTACTATTACTTCTAGTATTATTGTTACTACAAAATTTAGTAGTTACGAACACCAAAGAATATATTATTTCGTATTTAAAATTAATAGAGAAAGAAACATGCAAATTTCGTTGCTCCGGAACCAGATTTTGTTGAAATGATCACTTGATCAAGTTAGAAATTTATAATTTTGTTACCTTTTGTCCTATAAAGTACTAAGAAAAACCTAAACAAGCTTTAATTTTACAATGCGATAAAGATGCAGTTCATTGTTAAAAAAGTCTTGGTGTACGCACCCTAGTACTCAATTTACCAAATCCCATTATTACTTCAAATCTAAGTGTCGTTATTGTATTTAAATTATTAATATGTAACGTAACGGAATATATAACTAGATATAGTATTTAATACTACTTCAAGATACAACTGTATAATGCGAAATTTGAGACATAAATAATAATGCAAGGTTCATTGTTGAACTACTTAGGTAGGTACCCTATATAATAGTCGACAATTGATCTTATCGTTATTTGTCTCAATTTTATATGACATCTGCTTTATAATGTTATCTATTTTCTGACCTCGTGTTCTCATAAGCAAGGAAAACATTTTCTTCTGTAAACTTATTTACAATTAACTCATTATGGCAGCACTTTGATTATATACGCGATATAATTAAAGTGGCAGCATTAAGCTTTTCCTACCGTCTTTTTCACTTTTCAACTTGACCAACGAGTGCGAAGAGGATAGCTTGATCGTATGATCCATCATCCGATTTCCTTCGGAGGTCCCGTCAATTGGTGAATTGACAATTGACATTTGTCAAAAGTTCAAATTGAATGAAAACAATCTCTGTGATGCAGTTAAAATGTGTTTTATTTATTTGTAAAATTAGTTCAGGTTATTAAATTAATTTAACATTTTCTGTGCCCGTGTAAAATGTATACACCGATGAATGGATTGTATTCTGACGCGCCATACAGGTTAGAAATATGAAATTGTTTTTTATTTTAACTTTTTTTATTAATTTGTAAAAGGTACTAATAAACAGACTGTCGGTTTTTAAATTTGGTTTAAATTATCTAAATAGTGTTTGTCCGTAATTAAATAATTATTATAGTTTTGTAATTATTATTTAAATGTATGCCAATGTTGCGATTTCACTGGAAAGATACGTTGTTACGATGACATGTCGTTCGTAAGTTTTTTGTTGTTATTTACCAAGTAATAAATACTTATTTATGTATAAGGATATTAAATTGAATGAAAATTGGTAGATCTTGAATAAACATATAAATTTCAAATTACTTCATAATTTTTAGGTAGGTACTTGTGTATTTAATTTATGATATATTTCAATGATAATGCATATTGTAATATATTTGTTTGTTCATTAAAGAAATACGAATATATAATAAATTTCATTCTTTTGATGTATCTATAGATTATATAGATATTTAACACTGATCATAATTTATATGACACAAATTTGTAAAATTCGAATAATATGCTGGATGGAGTCTGAGTGTGCTTTCACTAAGCACATTAAAAAGTTTAACTAGTTAAACTATAGGCTAACCCTTGAATCGACAATTAATTCATTAAACAACCCCTAACTCTATATAAATTTCATTTTATCTTTTTATATAACTTATGGGTTTCTTATGAAGAATAGTTATTGAAAGTTTCATAACCAGTGAGTACCGAGCCAAGAGTGTCTGTCACCTGGGTGCAGGATATAGTTTACTGCACATATAGCCTCAGACACAACAAATGTTATTTCTGTATTTCCTTGATATATTACAAGCTTGTCCAATTTAAAATAATGCATTACTTTCTGTATTAAATTACTTGATAAAGTCAGCCACAGATCATATGAATGAAAATATATCTAGATAACTAATTAATGCTTTAATAATTTACTTTAAAGAATGTACAGAGGCTTAGGCAATTTCAAAGCGCACAGACTATTTTGCAACAATAAAAACATAGACATAATTTTCTGTTTCTATTCTTTATTCACATGGCCTGATTTCCTTTACATTTTTTAATTTGGCCACCTCTAGTAAGTTGCTTCTAGTAGGTAGTAGGTTCACCCCTTGAACCCCCAAAATGACTTGGCCCTGTATCATTTCATATGTTAACATTTATGTTCACCTGTAATTGGCTAGCATATAAGAATTTTAACTCTTTCAGTGCCAGGGACCCTGTTTTTTGCCACATTCACCAGTCTTAGCATCTACATAGTGGGTTCTTTTTGTAAATTTTTTGTTTCACAAATGCTCTGTAAATTAGGAGAATATTATAGTGTATTTTTTTATTAACAAGACTTCTTACTCTATGAAAAATTAATTTGTTAGATTAAGACATTTCATATTTTGTTCCTAGAACATTAATAAAATAAAAACAATCTCACCTAATGTTAACTGATGATGCCTTTAAAAAAGGTAAGATACACCCGAGGTCAGCTAATGAAACTTTCTGATGGTGTTTGGTAACTTTTTTCTTTTATTTAAGGGAGCTTTTACACCTAGTTTATGCCAGCTCCATCAGAGCAAACCAAAGTTCAACAAAAGAAATTATAAGTAATATAAGTATATATATAATAATTATAATTAAGTATAAGAGTTTATAGTGACTATTAACTCAATAACTAGCCTACATACTTCGATTTTCTACTTAAGGGAGGTAGCTGTGTTCTTTTGAAATGCTCCTAATGTTATGAGATAATGTTTGTAATCACTGATTTTCTACTCATGGTCGATGCACCACTATTCTACTGCCCTAATACTATATTATGATTTTAAGTATTTTTGTTTTGTGTTCCAGGCCTTCTATGTCCCAGGGTACTGTGGTGCACAGCCAACGTTTCCAAGAGAAGGACTTCACTGTAGCGACACCTGAAGAGTTTGTCAGACGTTTCCAGGGCACTAAACCAATCAATAAGGTATTATAATTTAAAAAAAAAACCTAGACAAATTTAATAGTATAATATTAATCCCAACATTGAAATATCACTGATAAATTTTTACAAAAAGTGGATAGTACCATTTTTGGTTTTATACTGTTAAAATGCAATGTAAATAATCCAACCATACATATAACGAAAATGTGTGAACATGAGCAAACTTAGCACATTGAGTTTAAAAAAACATGGTATAGTTGTAGTACAAGGAGCTTCCAAAATTGTAAGGGTTCAATCATAAGTTATGTCATGCATATCATCAATCAAAATCAAATGATTACTAAACATATTTTAAAATAAGAGTTATTAATTGAAAATGATTTTTCATAATTTGGATTGCTGACCTTACCTGCTTTGTTATTTGATATCAAAACCTCTATTTCAATATGCATTCAGTTAAAAAAGTATCGGGAATGGATGATTTGTTTATGGTCCCAATTAATATTTTTTTTTGTTGTTAGATTGGCATATCTGTTTTGTTGTCATTTTGGCGCGGAGTTTGAGTTGCACCTGTCATTTAGATTAAATACGGTGCTGTTTTTAGTTAGATCATATTTAGTGTGTATTGCGAATTTCATAATGGACAAAAACATCGAACAAAGAGTTTTCTTAAATTTTGCATCGCCAATGGAATTTCGTGTTCGGAAACAGTGAAAATGTTACAGAAGGCTTACGGTGAATCGACTTCATCAAAAACACATGCTTATGAGTGGTACAAAGCGTTCAAAAGCGGTTGTGATATGCTGGAAGATTTGCCTCGCTCTGGTATGCCACCAATATCTTCAACTGAAGTTGACATCGCAGAAGTGTAGGAAATACTGACTGAAAAACTTCATTCAAGTTTGAGAGAGATAACCGCTGAACTTTCAGTATATCACGAGTCGATCAGTATTATTTTAAATAATCACTTGGGTATAAAACATGTTGCCGCTCGGCTAGACCCAAAAGACCTGAATTTTCTCCAAAAACTCAATCGCATAAGAATCGCTGAGGACATGCTAGAACGAGTCAATTCCGACCCAAAATTTATGAAAAGCATTGTTACTGGTGACGAGACGTGGGTTTACGCGTTTGACATGACATGACATGCAACAAGCTTCAGAGTGGCGCCTTCCAACTGAACCGTAATAAAAAAAACCACGCCAAAGTCGATAAAAAGACAAAATCATGTTGATTGTTTTCTTTGACTATCGCGGTGTTGTGCACTCTGAATTCTTACCGGAAGGTCAAACGGTAAATCAAGTACATTATTTGAGCGTTTAAGAGAAAATTCGACGAAAGAGGCCAGATTTGTGGAAAGAAAATTCTTGGATTTTTGGATTTTCATTGAATTCGCTACGAGAACTAAATTCAATTCCGGAAAAAGCATTTGAAAAGATTTTTCTGATTGGATTATTCATTGGCGTAAGTGTATCGTTTTTGAACGAGCATACTTTGAAGGCGATAAAATCAATTTGGATGAATAACTAACATTTTGTGTATTATTGATCTTTTCCCGATACTTTTTTTGACAGAGTAGTAGATCTATTAATAATGTACTTAGCATATATACTATCTTGTACTTAAATCAAAGGGTGTAACATAGTTTCTGGCTAATTAGAACTGAGGCTTAAACATACTTTATGGTAAATAAGTTTGTTACTTAATTGCATGTTTATAGTAATATACGACCAAATATATAGTAATTAGGGTATCTAAAATAGTAAGAAATATGCATGGTAATAGAATCGTTATAGTCCGAAACTGGAAGAGGAGTTAGTCTGAAGTTACCAAAATCGCGTAACGTAATTTATGAAGGGCCCTCTATTAAAGTAAGTAATTCAATAAATTTTCAGGTGTTGATAGCCAACAACGGTATTGGAGCTGTAAAATGCATGAGATCAATAAGAAGATGGTCTTACGAGATGTTCAAGAACGAAAGGGCAGTGCGGTTCGTTGTTATGGTTAGTATGAAAGTTTCTGGTACATTCTGCTTGGAATATATCAAGATTATCGACTCTGTCTCTTGCCTTTGAAACTGCGAGTTGACAGTATGTTTAAAAATTAAATTAAATTATTTAATAATATTAGTCTAGTGATAAAAAAATAATACAAAGCGTTGAAATAGTGGCTTTAAAATTATATGTGCTGGAGAAATTTAATAACCGGAACTTTAGTAAACTCAGTTTACACATCCTTTAACCGTAGTTTTATTTATTGATTCATGACGTCACACCGCGTGTTGCGGTATATATATATATATATATATATATATATATTATAAGGGTGTAATAATTACTAAATATTAATTCACGAATATTATTTTCAACATATAAAGTGTTTAAAACTGAAGTTGTGGAAAATGTGGTGAAAAGCCCGTCTTAGTAACACACTTTTGCGTGTCGCGTTTCGGAAGCAGCCTATGCATGTCCAGTTCACGAGTGACTTTCGACTTGGCACGGGTGCTGATGGGATTCTCCAATTAATAGCTCGATTGTCTGAGAGACCTGCATGACCTTTATTAAAAAAATGTGCAGCTGAGTTGTCGCAGTGTTGAGACACGCCTTTATCGCCTGTCCTACCTCTCTGGTGTCGTGCCTCGGGTTTGTAGGGAGGCTAATGTGCAACGGATTCTCAAGAAGAGGGATTGATCAGACCCTGTCAATTACCATCCAATTGCCGTAACCTCAGTGTTGTGCAAGATCATGGAGCGGATCATCAACACCCAGCTTGTCCGTTACCTAGAAGATCACTCTTTGATTTTGCCAGAATCGATTAACGGGTGATCTTCAGGCGCATGTACTGCATTGCTGGGGGAGGCAATTGACAAGCATGGCGAGGCTCTGGCGATCAGTCTTAACATAGTGAAGGGTTTCATAGGGTTTGGCATCGTTGACTTCTCTCTAAACTTCCGGCGTACGGACTTCTCGACAACCTCTGCAACTGGATCTGCGGCTTTCTGCATGAACGCAGAATTCGTGTCGATAAACGCTGGAGTTCCTCAAGGCTCTCTGCTTTCGCCAACTCTGTTTCTTCTATAAATCATTGATATGTTACTTTTAGGCCATACATATTGCTATGCAGATGACAACACCATTCATGGGTGCTATTATAGGAAGCCTTCGTATGGTCGGAGAGTAACAGAAAAGAGACGATAGGAACTTGTCATTGAATTTAACTAATACTTGCACCGCGTATCTAATATGAGGAGCAAGTAACTTGGTCGAGTTCAATGCCAAGAAAACATAGGTGTGTGCGTTTTCTTCAAACAATCTCCGTTTTCTCCCCTCCCCACTCTTCATAACGTCTTACTAGCAATGCGTGACAGCCTTAATATCCTAGGTGTGGATATTCGCAGCGACTTCAACTCCAGAGTTTACATCGGAAGTGTCATCTCTACTACATCTCGGAGACCCGGTATCCTGGACATCCATAAAAAGATATACAGTCGAATAGAGATTTTCCTTTATAGTCTGTTAAAAAAAAACAATTCCTCAGGTGACACCAGAAGATTTAAAAGCGAATGCGGAGTATATAAAAATGGCTGATCATTATGTACCAGTACCAGGTGGTTCCAACAATAACAACTATGCGAATGTGGAACTCATTGTCGACATTGCTGTCAGAACTCAAGTACAGGTAAATCAAAATCAAAAACTATGTATACAATTTTGGCCCTAGGAAGGCATTTATGACTGTCAAAACTCTACTAGAGGTTCGGAAAACGTCTTAGTCATGAAAAAGAAATGGTAAGAAAATCGATAAAATGTTTACAATAATAATATAATTTTAAAATACTAAGGGCGTAACTTGTTTAAATATGATTAAAGTAAGATTTTAAAGTGGTTAAACAAAATTAGCGTTAATTGAAATATTGCACAAAATACTTGCAAATCAAAGGCACAGTTTTAAGCCTGAACTTGGAAGAAGATTAAATTCTTGTGGTTCTTGCTTATTTATATGAAAATAGTTTTGCTTCCCAATGACTTTTATTTGTAGTATTTTTTGCGTTTTTCTCTTATTTTGATTCCTTATTTTGGAGTCCTTCATATCCTAAATTATTTAAAATTAATCAAATATACCAACATTTAGATAATATAAAGATCATTTTTAAGCTTTAATATACTTAACCTGGGAAAAGATTTAATCTTCCGCCCCTAATCGTCCCTTTCTTATTTAAATAAAACTTCTCTTGTGGCTTTTCCCTTCTTTTGCTGACTTCTTTTTGGTTCATGCATTAAATAAATGCCAAATTGCCAGTTTAGTGAATCAAATCCTCAATTTTAAGATTAATATAAAATGGAGGAATATTCAATCCCTTTGTCATGTTTAAACAAAATAAGTTATCCTTCCCAGTGGCTGTTTTTAGGATTCTTCAGTCTTGTTCCTTATTTTGCTGTCTTTTTTGGTCATCCAATCCTAATCTAACTTCCATCGAACTATCAATATATATCGATCACTATAATCAAGTCCTATTACTTATGAACTGATATTTACTTCATTATATCACGATCAGGCCGTGTGGGCAGGATGGGGTCACGCGTCGGAAAACCCCAAACTGCCGGAGCTTCTTCACCGAGCCGGAGTAGTATTCATCGGTCCCCCGGAGAAAGCCATGTGGGCTCTCGGAGACAAGATCGCTTCGTCCATAGTCGCCCAGACTGCTGATATTCCGACATTACCTTGGAGTGGCAGTGGTAAGTAAATTATATATTAAATTTTGTTTAATACTACTAATGCCCCAAGCTTTCACCTGTGTTCAATTTATTCGACCAAGTTCCCACAGTCAACATACTCTTGTAGCCTGTCGTTATTCTCGCTTCTTGTGCTTGCCTACAGCTTGCCATATTGCTTGACGTTAATGGTCACTGCTCGACTCCTTAGGGTCTTAGCGTGAAATTATATAGCGTTTAATTTTCCTCAATAAATAGGATATGAAATGTACAGTGCAAATCTGACTGGTGGTTTATAGATTAGCACGTTCAAACCAGGTATTCTACTTCTTTGTAGATAGTGGACTGTATTTTAAAATTGGTTGGAAGTAAATACCACACGAAATGACCGCTGATTATGGTGTATTATAATCGGGATGAAGGCTCACTTGTCTTTCGTCACCGATATTGCCGTCGCTGATGAATATTGAGTAGTTCCAGACTTCAAATGCACTGTTCTCCAAACGTCAAATCCGAAATAAGCACAGCACCTTGTTATGCGGTCACCAGGACTAACCATAACAACTCGCTCCCACGAAAACGCGGTGTAAGCACGTTAATTCCTGGTAATCATGTAACTCGTGGGAACAATAAGCGGAGTTTTAGAGATAGGTTCAAAACTGTATTCAATCATACTGGACATCCCAATCTGTCCGTACACTCATAATTTAGTTATTAATTAATCTTAATCTTTATATTTAAAATTAGTTCAATTAAAAAGTTTTGTATTAATATTTTTTTTATTAATACATCGCTCCCCCAAACTTGACTACCTTGAATTATTATACCGTAACTATATATTATCCATACCTAATAAATAAAACTGAAGAGTTTTTGAAGTGAAAACTTATTTAGCACCATTGTGATTTGAAACTCGATGAAACGAAAAAGCGACAGTAAAATGAGACAACCATATACATTTATAGGATTTAGCATACGAGAGAATGAGATAGAATATATGAATATTATTCCCGGTTAATCCCTAATTCCCATGATTGTGATCGTCGTCGGTTTGGCCTAGTGGTGTGAGACGACCAGACTTTATACGCAGTACGCATGAATGATTTAGGATGTTTCATAAGATATTTTAAATAAGTTTTTTTTTCTGTAGGTTCCAGTTCTAACACGTGTGAACTGCTGCACACAATCGTTTTTTGTTTGATTGTTTAAACGCGGATTCGAAAAAATATTTTTGTATTCGATAGCCAGATTCATGAGGAATAGCATAGGCTATATAACTTCACGCTACAGCCCTAATGAGCGGAGCAGTAACCATGAGCGTCAAGCAGTCTGGCAAGCTGTAGGCGAGTACGGAAAGTGGAACAACGATAAGGGCGCGTTAGGGTTTAGAAGGGTGCGTTGCCGGCGGCGTTTTGGAGAGTTATTAATTAAATTTAAAACCGTGGGGTACAGGTAGTATATATATATATATATATATATATATATATATATATATATATATATATATATATATACGTATGTATGTATTTATTCCTATTTTATTTATTTTGCATAATATTATATTTCCGTATTTATGATATATCACTTCATTAGTTTTATATTTTTGTGTTTGCTCATATTTATTTTCTTATTGCACTAGCGACATTACTTTTTTCCCACGTTACCGTTGGTTGCCTGAAAGAAAATGCTTTATAGCGTTAAGCTCGCCAGTGTATTGAATCGTGACTACCATACACTAGGTGAAACAACCGCTTTAGTGGCACGCTTAGGCGCCTCGCGCTGGTGTATATCCATTAATCAAGGTGGTAGGGTTCTGTATCCGCCCATCATACACATGGTGATATATCATAGTTCCTCCCTTTTGGTTTTGTTGTGTTTCGGGATGTGCTGCAAAGAGGCTTACATGACAGCGTCGCCGGCGACAGATTAACAATCTCTCAGATTTTTTTTACTGTGCTTTCAGGCACAATGTCTTCACTTTTTCGTATTTTTTTTTAACAGAATTAAAAGCAGAATACTCTTCGAAGAAGATCAAGATATCTTCGGAGTTGTTTGCGAAGGGATGCGTCTCGTCCCCGGAACACGGTCTCCAAGCGGCACATAAGATCGGTAAAATCATTCTTAATTATTATTTTTTTTGCTTATCTTAAGTAACTTTATTTATGCTATAAAATACAATATTAAAACATAGTAGCAATGATGGCTCGGTGGTAGCGTGCAGGGACACTGCGTCGGTCGACGTCAGTTCGAATCTCTACAATGAGCCTGGGCTATCGGTGAAGGAAAACATCGTTATGAAACCATGGCTTTGTGGTAGGGCATTTTGTATAGTTTGACCGCCTTAAGCGCGACCCTCCTTATGGTTTGCGGGACGCGGGAGGGGAACAAGATCGACCAATAAGCCAGTCTATTGTGCCGGCCGATGGCAGCATTAGACGTTTGACGTATTGGCTTACGCGGCTTTATTTTTGTGACTGCTACACGTGAGATTATTTTATCAAGATGGAATTAAGTACGCTGTATTTAAAAAAAACCATACAATCAATCTAAAGTAATGCTTTAGCGCATTTTAATTAAATTACATTGAATAAAATACGATATACATTTAGTTAAGTTTCATTTCGACTGCGTGTAAAGATTACATGCACAGGTTTTTTTCGATATAATAGTTTTTTTAAATAAAGACAACAGTACTATATGCATTAAATACATTATTTATCATTAGATATCTGTACCAGTTGCAATAACATGCATAAACTATTGATCTTAAGATCATCTCAACACCGTGTATATCCGTGCACACCCACCGCCCCGCGTCCCGCAAACCATCATGAGGGTCGCGCTTACAGCGGTCGGCTTATAGCTACCACCCTCAAATTGGAAATCTGTCACGAAGCATCTATGGGTATGGAGACTGCACTTGAGAGCAGGTCTGATCCAAATTGATAACTTTATTTGTATTACGAAAGCGCTCCTGTTTCAGGATTCCCCGTCATGATCAAAGCATCCGAAGGTGGAGGCGGTAAGGGTATCAGGAAAGTGGAAAATCCGGACGACTTCAACAACATGTTTAGACAGGTGAGATTGTTTTTCCTACTCTTTTGAATGAACGAATAAATGACTGAGCGAGTGATTTAATGAATGAATACTTTATTGTATATTGAATCTTACCCTCATGAACTTTTTTTTTAATTTATCGCTTCTTTCTATGTACGTAATTTCGCCAATGTCATGTGTGACAAATATACGTTTTAAAGCTTATTAGCAAAATATTCGGTGTACTGAAGAATAACCTAAAAATAAAACACATGATGACACAACACAAAGCGGCCAAAAAATTTTTTAAATAAATTTGTCTTATGTGATCTGTCGGGATATTATGAAATGATATATGTTAAACATACAAATATAAAGCAAACTATATAGACACGAACAAAGGACAAACTACAATTTTAGGTTAATACGATAAATAAAGAAATTAAATATTTCAATAACACTGGAATACACATATTTGAGTAATGTATCGATATTATAGTAGCGGCACACTATGATGGTCGTTTTGACGTTTGTCCGCTCATGAAGTTTCACATCTATACTTAATAATAATGTTAATATAAGAAATAATCTTAATAATAAGAGATTTTTTGATCGTTTAAACACGCTAATCTCTGAACTACCAGCAGTCGGATTCGAAAAATTCTTTTTGTATATGATTGCCAGATGCACGTGAAATAGTATAGACTATCTAGAACCAGCTGGACTTCTCAGCTAGCTTTAAATATTGGACTTTTATTAAATAAGTCGGATGAAACCGCGATTTCTTTTAAATTATACGCAGGTGAAACCGCGGGTCACAACTAGTAAATTAATAACTACGGTTCAAGTAGCAAATTACTGTTCTTTATTGCCAATAGTAACGTGCAGTTAGCCATAAAATTTATCGAATGTATACTAAAATTACTTTATTACACTGAATTCTAAACTGTATATTATGGTCTAACTATATAATACGGTCCCTGTTGTCTAACTACATAATATGGTTCGCGAACAAATCTTTTCACGATTTTACTAACAAAAAACAGGGCAGATCCTTATTGAATTATAATTATTATTGTCCTTATTTAACACACAACTCGGCATTTATATTTCCTATATTCGAAATTAAAAATATGGAATCACAATTACTACCTCCGGCAAACTCGCGTCAATGCTGAATACTCATAGATACGACTCGCAATTGATTATATTTTTTCGAAAATAAATTGACATTTCACGTCACTTTTGTAATGTGTCAAAACGGCAATCAGAGCTTGCCGCTACAGTAGCGTAAGCCATTTAATCTCCCCAAAAAGTGTGTTTTCTCCGAATCGATTCACCATTATCGTCACTGCTTATTTCTTATGTTATATTATGTAATAAAATGTATCCTATAACCTGGCCAGATAACATATCTATGAATTAAAGCAAAAATCATGTAAATCGTGTTAGTGGTCTTCGCGCGAAAAGAACGTAAACGGAGAAACAGACAGAGAGACGTTGAGTTTTATGTTATGTATAGATGGCTACATCATGTTGTAGGCACGCAGGATATTTTTTTTGAGTTATTTTATTTTGTTACGGCAAAGAAGTATAACTACATATAGTACACATAATTGGGTATTGAAAAAAAAAGAATATCGATTATATTCATTTATTTTAAAGCTTAATCATAATTATGGTAATAGTCAAATGGAAAAACCCTTAATTTTTTTTTTATTAAAAATAAACAATTGAAAAATGTAACATTTTAAAAAGAATCATGACTATGAGCGCGCCACGATTGATCGCTAGGTTTGTGACGTCATAATGTTAAAGGAATTTCATCGATTGAGAGTAAAAACACTATCAGCTGTGTGCTACAATGAGTAGACATTAACATTGTGACGTCACACGCGCTCGCGGGTATTGTTATAAAACTTATAATATGATCTTTCCATTTCACACAAAAAAATATATCCAAAAACCCAATTACTTTTATTATTAGTTGATATCACTTTAATAACCCCCAGGTACAAGCTGAAGTCCCAGGTTCGCCGATATTTGTGATGAAGCTAGCGAAATCCGCTCGACATCTTGAAGTACAGCTATTGGCCGATCAATACGGTGAGTTGGTAACAATACGCTTAAAACGACACTTAGGTTTTTGCTACATATACAACGTGGCGCTATAAAGGCGAAATCCCTTGTGTCCTTATAGTCCGTATAGTCCTTATCTTCGATCAATAATACACTAGATACACAATCCCATACAAAAGTTCTCTTAAAACTGTCGCCACTTGTGTC
The DNA here is from genome assembly GCA_947532125.1 of Saturnia pavonia. Taxonomy (NCBI): domain Eukaryota; kingdom Metazoa; phylum Arthropoda; class Insecta; order Lepidoptera; family Saturniidae; genus Saturnia; species Saturnia pavonia. The sequence continues at coordinate 4,082,465 of OX383922.1, forward strand.
TACGTAATTCTAGTTGAAATAAATATACATTAATGTAAATTGAAACTTACACGTATGATTTAAAGTCTAAATTACAAAGTGTCAACAAAAAGAAATAAAAATTTACGACTTAGGCTCGCCGCTTGGACAAGGATTGAGTGGAGTCGAACTGTCCAATATGTTTTTATACCTTCGACAAATAAAAGTACTAGATTAAGAATTACGAACAAAAATAAGTCGCTCAAGTGACCATGTTTTCACACACTTATCTTTCTATATAATAAAAATGAGTTGTTGTTCGTTTGGTTTCGCTAAAACTAAAAACGGCTTGACCGATTTGAATTATTCTTATTTTATTTTATTATGTAACCCTATCTGTTAGTAGGTAAGTAGGGTAGTTATGCAGGTACAAGACAAGTCGCTGGAAAACTTGAAAATTAAAAATCAAACTTAAGATCTAAGCAACCAACATAAAAAACATAAACATTAAAACATAATAACTACAATAAAAATATTAATAAAAACATTCATGCTTACTCTATTTCGTTTGGTATGATGTCAAAATTTTTTAATATATGTTTAATATTTTTAAAAATAAATTTTTAATATATGTTTAATTACCTTTAAACAGATTCAGCTTCTTATAAAGCTGTCTTTTAGAATCAATTTTTATTTGAGCGGTTTCTTTTTTACAAATATAATGTAATCTTACATCAATGAATTTTTCTATAATTAGTTTCATCAAGCTTATTTTATGATTTTGTTCGTGTCCCCCAGAACACACATCCTTTTCAATATATGCGTTTAATACATTGACACATACAAAGCTTTTATAATATATTTTTTTCACCCATATCTCTTAAATCTATTAATTTGTGAAACCATAATTTTTCTTTAGCCCATAAATTCATTTTGCAGTCCTCACAACTAATTTTCTTAACAAGTCTACTGACTACAAAACCAGAAATGTAACCTACTATTTGAGGACCAATATCAAAAGTTGGATTACGATATAATTTTTCATAAGTTCAGTGCAGTTTGTCTGATATTTAACAAAACTCTGGTTTATAACAGTATTCTTTAAAATTTCTGCAGAACTTAAATTTTTCTCCTCTGTTTCCTCAAAGCGGTAACCTATCGACGAGTTATTAATTTTATTGAGCGATGATGATCCGGATAAAATTGGTATGTTCTCTAAAGCTATACAGTTTCCGGTAAATTTGGAGCCAAGTTCTAAATAAGACAATAGCTTTTTAAAACTGGCTTTAAATTGTCTCTTTAAATTTCAGTGAAAATTCTCGTATATACAAAAATAATGCCACGGTAAGCACAGGTAATAGCGGTCCTGGATATCAAGGGTGGTGTTAGGAACACCGTAGGGATTTTTTAGTGAGTAGTCGTGGTATTTTTATGTTACCATGGAGTCTCACATAACATTTCGGCCTGCCCGGGCAGTCTGTGGATGCGTAAATGCATTTTTACCCAGGTTAACAAAAAAAAAAGATATGCCGTGTCTGTAGCCTTCGGAAAGGCTTAGCATGCCTGGGCGCTTCGGCATTCTTCGGGATGTCGAGGCAAGACACCGCTCGCGACTCGCGCATGTTTTTTTATAATCTAAGGACGCCTGGGCATGCCTAATGACGTCGCGCCATATCTAAGGATACCGCGGCATAGTTACCGTCAGTGTGCGCTTACATGTAGGGATGCCGAAGGATTCCCTGCCTTGCCGTGCCGCTAGTGGGTGCCGGGCCTTACGCAGAAGTCTCAAGTGTCTCATTCTAATAGCAGTATTTCTTAAGGTTTTCATTTCATTGATTCATTGTTAGAATCTGTGACCCCGGCGGATGACCTGTGCGGTACAGCTGTTTATGGACAGACATGGAAAGGAAGATTTACAAATTGCAGTAAATTAAACAAATAATGACGTCAAATAAAATTAAAATATCTCTAAAATCTGAATTTGCGTAAACGGATACGTGTGTTCGTTTAATGTCGCCATTGTAGCGGCACGTTGTATACTTTAGATTTTGTGGAACGTATCTTTGGGGATTTGGGATTAATTGTATTATTTTCAATTTTGAATTTATGATCACCGAGTGATAGTGTCGGTACGCGGCGTCGTCGACGTAAGTTCGAATCGAGCCTGAGCTTTCGGTGAAGGATAAACATCGAAGTAAAACCATCACATGGAGGTAGGGCAAGTTGAAAGTTTGCCGCCAAACACCTATAGGCTGTGCTGCATACGAGAGCTACCCACCCCCACTACCAACAATAAATTAAAAAAAAAAAACGTATATAGTAATGCTTACTTGATATCGTTTGTTCAGGTAATGCGATTTCTCTGTTTGGGCGTGACTGCTCGATACAGCGTCGACATCAGAAGATCATAGAGGAAGCTCCAGCGGCCGTAGCTAAGCCTGAAGTCTTTATCGAAATGGAAAAGGTATGTTTTTTATGGTAAGTTCATTACAATCCGAAAACAACGGCGACCACTGTGAGATCGACAGTACATCGCCAGTCGCCTCTGTCGAGCCAGCCTCTCGGCAGCAGGATATAACACTGGCTGATCTCGGAACACGATAAACCAAAAGAGAGGCACTATGACGGGACCATCAGGGACAGTACCATAAATTTTCTATAAAAAAAACGAAAAAAAATGTCGAAACAGTACAAACGTGTTAGAAAAAAAATAAAAAAATATGTTCTTTAAAGATTCTTTTTAAATATCCTAAATCAGCGGGATTCGAACTATCGACCACTCGTGTGTATTGTGTATGAAGTCTGGTCGTCTCACAGCACTAGGACAATCCGACGACGATTACAGTCATGGAAATCAGGACTTGCATTAACCGCGCATAATGTAAATGTATTCTATCTCATTCTCTCGTACGCTAAATCCTATAGATGTATGTGGTTGTCTGTTTTTACTGTGCTCTTCCAACAAGGCGGCTCCCTTGTTTAAAACTGTCCGGGGAGTTTTTAAAATGCATGTTCCCAGTTTTATTGAAGTGAAACTTCTTATGCGACTTCCAAGCGTTAAACGTTAAATGTTAAACGTTTAACGCATATTATCGGTCTCTCCTCTTTGTGTGAGCCAGAGCGAGAGAGCAATATATTATCGGTCTCTCCTCTTTGTGTGAGCCAGAGCGAGAGACTACATGTCGGTGTGTATGTATATTGCATACTGTTTAAATAAAATAGAAAATGTCTATTAAATTGAAGTTTCACTTCTATTGTGTGTGAATCGCACACACACCTTTTTTATTTATAATCTACTTGACTTGTGCACATTAAACAAATTACACCACGTAAAACACAGCGAAAACTACTTTATATACGGGCAAGTAGTATAAGCTTATGAATTAGAATAAAACCGACCACATTAGAGATCAAAAACCCGACGTAACCGCATGTGGAAACTATAAAATATCGTTGTTCTAATCCGCCAGGCAGCAGTGCGCTTAGCAAAGATGGTCGGTTACGTCAGCGCCGGGACCGTGGAGTACCTCTACGACCCGGCCAGCGGGTCCTACTTTTTCCTCGAGCTGAACCCTCGTCTGCAAGTGGAGCACCCGTGCACTGAGATGGTAGCCGATGTGAATCTGCCCGCTGCACAGTTGCAAGTCAGTATACTTACTTTACGATGCCAGTACCCATTTATTGTTCTGCAAGAGTTTTTTTTTTCTTGTTTTTGACATTGCACTTATTTTGACGTTAATACTTTACAAGTAAATTCAGAAAATTAAAATCAAATCTATACCTAATATAATAAATCTGAAGTGTTTTTTGGTTGATTGTTTAAACGTTTAAATCTCTGGAACCTGCAGTCGGATTCGAAAAATTGTATATTATAGCCAGATGTACGAGGAATAGTATAGTCTATCTAGAATTAGGGCTATACCTCTCAGCTAGCTTTAAATATTGTTTTTTGTTAAGTAAGTCTGAAGAACTGCTTAATCTGCGTGCACTGACGTAATAGTAGTATATCTAAAAAATAGACCGCGATACCACATGTCTATATCTTATATATAAACTACAATATGATATTTTGTGACAGAAATTTATGGAATATTGAAAAGTGATCTATGAGCATTATTATTAGATATGGCATATTAGTCCTTACGAACGAAAGTTACTTCAACATCAAGACAATTGTATGTAGATAGACTTTGTCCATTACAGCATGTTATTTGGACGAATAGTTTGGGAGATAATGTAAGATTAAAATGATTCAACTCTCGGCTCGGCTCTATGACTAGGTGTAGTGGCGCGAACGAGTCGTGCGAGTTGTGATTGCATTTACGTATCACTGACCACATTACGCCAGCGCACGCGGACACAACAAAAACCAATATTTATGGTTAGCTGAGAGGTGTAGCTTAATGGTTGTATAGCTCTCTATACGCTGTCTTTTTTACAGATTGCTATGGGTCTTCCACTGTATAATATAAAAGACATCAGGTTATTGTATGGCGAGTCTCCGTGGGGCATGACGCAGTTGGATTTCGATGAACCGAAGCAGCGTCCGTCGCCCTGGGGGCATGTTATCGCCGCCAGGATCACCTCCGAGAATCCTGATGAAGGTCAGACCCTGAAAAGTTTTAACAAGGGAGCCGTCATCTTGTTAGTGCTTGATGAACACAGTTGCCAATAAATAAAACGAAGAAGTTTTATGAGTTTCTTCATTCGGGCATCCATTCACATCAATGGTAATTTCTTACTGAAATGGCCAATGTTAAAATTTGTTTTTAGGTTTCAAGCCGTCGTCTGGAACCGTCCAAGAGCTAAACTTTAGGTCTTCGAAGAACGTCTGGGGGTATTTTAGCGTGGCCGCGTCCGGGGGACTCCACGAGTTCGCCGACTCACAGTTCGGGCATTGCTTCTCCTGGGGGGAGACCAGGGAGCAGGCTAGAGAGTGAGTTCCTTGGATTATCCTAACTTAAAAAGAGGATTTAAAAGTCACGTGATACCGCAAGGTTTAGCTTTTAGCTAGAATCTTCTAAAAGTGTTCCCAAAAATAAAATATATATACTTTAGACTTAAGTAGAGAAATTTCTTTAGAAATACCTCCACGACACTGATCACCAATATGCTATTAAAATAATTCTTGTATATCTGTCTGTTTATGTTCGGATTTAACTCAAAAACGGCTTGACCCTTTTGTTATGAAATGTTGTACACGAGTCATTATCTTTATTAATTTATTTATTTTACTTTATTTATTTATTTCTTTATTATCATTATCGAGTCAGTCTTATGTCATTTGTTAAATGATAATGTGTATGATTTTAAATAATACTTTTAGAAACCGTAAAAAAAAATCCAAAGATGAATATTTTATTAATTTATTTTTTATATTTTTATCTCTCGACGCAACAAAATGGGTGTTATAAGTTTGACCACTATGTCTGTGTGTTTGCTGTGGTATCATAGCTCCCAAACGGCTGAACCGATTTTCTAGTTTTTTTGTTTGGAAGGTGACTTGATCGATAGTGTTCTTAGCTATGATTCAAGAAAATCTGTTCATTTGTGTGAAGATTATCAGCTCTTTTTCTAGTTGATAAATCGATGTGAGCACTTTTCACTTTTCACGATTAATCGAGTCGAAATTTGGTATTCTTTTACTTAAGTGTTATTTGAAGAATATGGCAACATTGAGCTGATGCTGCAGCATCAGCTGGATTCTGCTGGATACCTAACTCTTCACCAACTTACATCAGAGATATCGTGTTTTAGACTTATTGGAAAGATCTCAATGAATGGATTACTTGTGTCAGGCGTTTCTTAAATAGTATATTATGTCATTCCTTAACGGCACCGCTTATCGTTCATAAAGCTCCATAATTACCTTACGAGTTACAATACATTGGTTGGTGCAATAAAGGTTTGTTATGGTCGATGATTGCTCCTTCAGGAATCTGGTGATCGCACTGAAGGAGCTGAGCATCCGCGGTGACTTCCGAACTACCGTGGAGTACTTGATCACCTTGCTGGAGACGGTCGCGTTTCAAGAGAACAACATCGACACCAGCTGGCTGGATGCACTTATTGCTGAGAGGGTGAGTAGATGCAGTCATGGTAATATCCTGTTAGCCAAAGGTCTTTATTTTGATGTTTCCAAGTTGGTATTTCATAGATGACTACTGAAGGATCTTTTCTAGTCTCTAAGAGATACCTTACATACTACTTCGAAAACTATAGATCTGAGAGCATTTCGAAAATAGACGAAATTTCGCTAAGTCAGGGGCTCCCAGCCAAGGTGGAAATAAGTTAAGAAATTTAACGTATGTTTTTCTCTAAAATAATGAGCTCCTAGAGGAATAGCCGTTTGATTCAATACACTATATATGGAAGCCTAGATATAAAATATTAAAATTTACAGAAAAATATTACAACTGTCGGATGTATTATAGTTCGGCCGCTAAGCATTTCTGACGTCTGTCATAACAGACGATTGTTTTAGCGTGACAAAATTGCAGCCATTGTAGAGGCATAAATAAAGTTTAAAAAAAATATAACATACCGTTCATTATTCTAAAATACTATTTTTTTCCTTCTCCGACCTTAATATACTTTATTTCTTGTACATAAAGTAGGCAACCATGAATATGAGTTGCTACAATAATTTCCTATTTCTGATAAAGAAATGGCTACCTCTAATGGTGTGATGGGCCGCCATTTTGTGACGCTAAAACAATCGTCTATTGTGTCAAACGTCAGAAACGCATTTCCTCAGCGGCTGAACTGTAGTATCGGGCTCAAATTTAGAGGATCACCGTCTTTTTGAACCTACTTTTGTAGAAAATATCGCCAGCCAAATCGGTGTTCCACGCGCGCACTGTTTCGTCTAATAGTAATGTATATGTAATGTCTAATAGTAATATATATTGATACACTATTTTGGGGAGCAACGTAGTTTATTATTAATACAATTAATTAACAACATATATATTAAATGACACACGTACGTGGTAATCACAGAGCAGAAGTCCAGAGTACTGTATCGCCAATGACAACTACAGCGTTGCTCGCCTGTTACATCTTCATTACCGTTTAATGTCATTTTTATTGTCGGTGATGAGTAGTAATCTACTCATCATTATTGTATTCCACTCATTTCTGTGGTAAAAAAAACATAAATGAAATACCCCTCCAAATAATGAAGATGTTTTTTTTTTGTTGTATTCTTTTCCTTTCCTGAATCGCAGACATTTCTGGAGGTAGGTGCTATTGGATCCGAAAGACTATTTATTAATGTAGCTAATATTGTCCAAATTTTGAAGGGCATTTGTGAAGAAACTAAATTGGTAAAAAGTTCGGGACAGATACTTCTATCGTTTCTTCTTACGAGATACCAAGTTCAGCTGTGAGTCGATACAGGTTGATGATAATTAGTTGATGTAATTGTTAGAGAAATCAGAAGTGGGTGCTACGTAACCCGGTTGTGATAAGATTGTACGATTGCCACTGGTTTTCAGGTGCACTCTGAGAAGCCGGATGTAATGCTTGGCGTGCTCTGCGGCTCCATTCTGATTGCTGATAACATTATCACTGCCAACTTCCAGGAGTTCAAGAGCGCATTGGAGAAGTATTTTAATCATTTTATTTGTACCCTTTTTATGTGAAATATCTCGTGGCGTGTTTACAGTTAGTTACACCTAACGTAACTTTCAAATTTGCTCTAAAACGTATATCCCATTTTTCAAGTGATGGTATATACATATAATCTATAAGCAAATCAAAAAACAAAAAAATAAAAATAAATTTGTTACAGGTTTTTTTTAATTCTAGCTGCGCCCCGCAGATTCACCCGCGTATAATTTAAAAGAAATTGCTGGTTGATGATTTATAGTACTACTTCAGTGTAGACAATATTTTTATCGGGCGGCCAGGGTTATCCGTCACAACTGACATGACTCGTTCGCGCCACTTCACCTATACTCATAGACCCGAGCCGAGTGTTCAATTATTTTAATTTTACATTATCTCCCAAACTATTCATCCAAATAACATGTTATAAAGGGCAAAGTTTATCTACATAAAATTTTCTTAATGATGAATTAACTTTTGTTCGTCAGGATTAATACGCCATGCCTAATAATAATGCTCATAAATCACTTTTCAATAAAACTTTGTCACAAAATACATTATTGTGGCTTATTTATAAGAGATAGGCATATGTTATCCCGGAGTCTTTTTTAGATGTACTAAAAGGAAGGATATGTAAGGAGAAATATTTTTAGAGAACATTGTATTTACTAACCATTACGCCAGCGCACGCGGATAAGGCAGTTAGGATGTGCTATTTCTTCGGACTTACTTAAAAAAATATATATTTAAGGCTAGCTGAGAGGTATAGCCTAAAGCTAGATAGCCTATACTATTCCTCATGAATCTGGCTATCATATACAAAAATAATTTTTCGAATACGACTTGTAGTTTCACAGATTACCGTATTTACAAACAAACGAACAAAAATTTTTTCCGCTTTATTATATTAGCATAGATCAACAGATTTCAACCAAATTTTGTATACGTGAAGTGTATTATTATCACGTGAAGTGATAATCCGTATTATATTATGCGGCTATAGACATTTTCAACAACACTTGGTAATATTAAAATACTAGCTGTGCCTGCGGTTCCGCTAGCGTAGACTACAGAATGCCGTGGGCCGAGCGCACGCGCGAATCTCGCTGCCCCGCTTATTTTAAAGAGCAAAATGTTTATTGTAAGTGATTCTTAGATGAGAGATATATGTACGTCTTTTTAAGCTCTACAAAATTATGTAGAATATTAATTTGATATCTCTCTTATGGTTTACTCAGCGTAAGCCATTTAAGCGCCCCAAATACGTCTTGTTCGAATTGATTCACCATTATCGTCACTGCTTATTTCGTATGTTACTTTATCTTACAAAATATATCCTTAACTTGGCCAGATAATATGGCTAAGAATAATAAAAAAACATATACATCGGATAAGTGGTTTTTGCGTGAAAAGGACTTAAAATTACGGACACAGAGACGATGGGTTTTAATATGTGTAGAAAAAACAAGACCAAAATAAAATTACGAGGAGATAGTAATTACTGCGTAAAAATCGCGCGCTTAGCCGCGAGAACAGATGGTATCCTATATGGACAGAAATATGTTTTCTTCATCAGAGGTCAAATCCAGGGGTCCAGTCAGCTGTCGAACACGGTAGAAGTAGAACTGATACATTCAGGTCACAAATACAAAGTCTCCGCTACTAAGTCCGGATCGACCTCATATTTCCTCGCCATGAACGGCAGCTTCAAGGAGTTGGAGGTGCATAAACTTACCGATGGTGGTGAGTAGCTTATTTGGTTTATATAAATTTATATATAAAAAATAAGTGATTACAAGTTTTTCACTTGTGTATGGTACCTTCGGTACTGTTATATATGTAGAGACAAATGCTGGCTGACGCTGCTGTGTCAGCAGTCTACCCAATACAGTTTGACTATCGATAGTCTAGAGTTAGTCTCGTCCGTCTTACGCGACGGCTACCTAAAGAACCTTTTGTTTATTTTTGTAAATATTTTAAAAGGAAATGTATTCTTCGGAACAACTATAGTTTTTATTTTAAACTATTTTCGAGGCTCAATATAACAGTACGCTCCAATTAAAGTCAGGTGTTTTGACAGCCATGATTGCAACAAAAATTTTTAATCAATATGTTTCTGTGTATCCCATACTGAGATAGCGTGATGTTAGTTTTTAGAATGAAGTCCAAAACATATTCTTTGTATTCCAGGTACACTTTTATCAGTCGATGGTGCGTCTTACACAACATATCTGAAGGACGAGGTGGATAAATACCGTATCGTGATAGGTAATCAAACGGTTGTCTTCGAGAAGGAGAAAGATCCGTCGAAGCTGCGAGCTCCATCTGCTGGGAAATTGGTAAATACGCTAGTTGAAGACGGTGGACATGTGGACAAAGGACAGCCATACGCCGAAATCGAGGTGAGTAGACCGTGGAAAGACCGAGTAGACCATCAAAAGACCTAGTAGACTGGTGTTTGTTACGACTGTGATTGGTATATTTTATTAAGAATGGTCACAAATACGATATTATTAATAAATATTGTAGCTTATGAATTTTATTCAATAAGGAATTCCATTGCTTGTTGCTACAATTATTACTTTAAGGCTAGTCACGAACATGTACAAACTCTTAAGTATTTTGTTGGATCGATTCATATGCTATGTGTTAGAGCAGCTGATGTAAAGCATTGATACTTTATGACAGTGTCGCTATTAATATCGAAATCTACATAGGTTCAACCGCATTCACCAATAAAGTATTATGCCATCAGGTAATGAAGATGGTGATGACTCTATCAGCACCGGAGTCGGGTAAAGTAACATGGAACCTTCGTCCCGGCGCTGTACTGGACATGGGATCTCTTATTGGGACTCTTGGTAAGTGGTTTTAAATTCCTCTTTTTGTACAATAGCATATATTGTATAAGCTACATAGACAAAGAATAACTATGTGTAGTATGAGCCAAAAAACGTAACACGTGATAGAAAAATTTAAATAAGTGTAATTATAGTTCGAATTACAATTGTTAAGCAAATTGGTAGATGCTAACGGGTGCGCAGGCCACAATTAACGTATATTTTTAAACTTTTAAACGGGCTGCTTAACGATTGGTTGAAGTATTTATATACCTGGCAAAAAAATTACTAACTGCGAATACCGTAGATAGAGAAAGAAGTAGACCAACACATCGTATAACCGAATGTGAGCTACCGATATTTTAGGTTAGTGTTATCGTTTAACTATTAAATTTCCTTAAAAATTTCCATTGTACGCACAGTTACAACCCTACTCTATTCCCTGCATTCGCTGTTTCAGCAATATTACATTCCGATTCTTTTATAAAAGCTAAATTGCAATTTTTCTTTTGACTTATTATTTTTTATTTCTTTAGGTTAGTTAGTTTTCAGTCATCGGGAAGTTCAGACGAGTTCCCAGCAAACAAAGCCCAGTCGCACAGTACCTAATAATAATTTAATTTGTGAAATTTAATTTAAACGTCTATTTTCTTGAAAGCCTACCTCCGTGGTCGCAGGACAGCACGCACAAAACACTGTTCAGTGTAATTTGTACAATTACATGAAATTGATTATATTCCCGTTGAAAAAAAAGCACGACAAAACTGCGGCTATTTTAACAATTTTTTTAGCACCATAGCTTTAAAAAGTGGTTACAGCGATAAAAACACAAAGTCCGTATTATATTTATTACGTCAATAAATATTTACGTTAAATGTGTAATTAAAAGAGACAAGTTTTTTGATCGTAATTTATTGTCAATTAAAACTAGCAAAAGCGTATCAAAGAAAGTAACAAATTGTTTTGTAAATGAATTGAAGAACGTACATACCTACAGCTATAATTAAAGGAACTGATTATTTTTTTGTTTAAAATCAATAATTGTATTTTATTTAGTTTCTTCTTTTTCCTTTTTATACGTTTAATGATTTTCTTTGATGTCAAATTTCAAGCTTTTGAGTCACTTAGAAATGGTCTAGGTTTTAGATGAGTGAGTGAGTCATTGGAAATGGTTCTTGTAAATATACACACTGGACAGTGTGTCGCTCTAGCTCAGTTGACACACTGCCATGAGTCTAGATTCTTTATTCTTTTACTGTCCCCCTCTACGGCAGTTATATTGGTGTGACATGTTTTAATTATCTCGATATGTTTTCTCGCCAGAATTGGATGATCCTTCGCTCGTAACAACAGCGCAGCCATATAAAGGTCAATTTTCGTTAGACGATAATCATACGGTCTCAGAGAAACTGAACCATGCACACAACAAATACAGGGCGGTGCTTGAGAATACTTTAGCAGGTATGGACCATTTTTATAATTTATCTTGATTTGTTACGCCATTTGATAACGCTCTGAAGCTTTTTACTGGAGAAAAGTTACGTTTAGTTAAATGTTGAAACTTTATTTCTTTCACCGTAATTCTTTTCACAATTTATATGAAATAAAATCGTTCTGAATTCAGGCTACTGCTTGCCTGAGCCGTACAACACTCCGAGGTTGCGAGAAGTCGTCGAGAAATTCATGCTAAGTCTTCGCGATCCCTCTCTGCCACTTTTGGAGTTACAGGAGGTAATCTAACTCTTGTTTTATAAACACAAATCAAACAGGTCTACTTTTCAACTCAAAAAAATGATGTGTGCACACGTGTCAGAAGTGAACCCTCAAAACAAAATTAAAAAATTGGTTCTTTAAAAATTCTTTTTAATCATCCTAAATCAGCAGAATTCGAACTATCGACCATCCGTGCGTAAAGCGTACGAAGTCTGGTCGTCTCACACCACTAGGCCAATCCGACGACGATCATCTTGACGACGAAATCAGGACTTAGAAAACAGTGCATAACGTAAATGTATTCCATCTCATTGTCTCGTAGGCTAAATCCTATAGATGTATATGGTTGTCACTTTTTAATGTTGCTTTTTCGATTCATCGAGTTTCAAATCACAACTGTGCTAAAGAAGTTTTCACTTCAAAAATCTTTATAGGGGTAGTTTTCTCCACAATCTCATCTGATGATAAATGATAACGTGGCCCAAGATTGTAACACGGTTAGCCCATTGGTGGGACTGGCTCTCAAATACACTTGCCGGAGTATACCTGCGTGGAGACAGAGTTTCAACTTGATGGTGGTAGCTAGCCAGGCGGGTATTAGAAAAATACCCTATCACCATGCTACGGCTTTTCTTCAACGATGTTTTCTTTTACCGAAAGCTCATTCCAGGGATATGAACTCGCGTCGATCGACGCAGTATACTTACACGCTACCTCTGAGCCAATATTCCTTTAAAAGGTGTTAGATAATCACAACTTATAAGAAATATCACTTTGCAAAATAACACACATCACAGGATGTTAAAAACCAGGTGAATCAGTGTATATCAATTAAGCAGGCTCGAAGGACCTTTCGACGCCGCCATGACACCTGACTAAATTAAGAAATAAATAATTGTTTGAACCAGGTGCTATCCTCAACGTCTGGCCGGATACCCATAGCAGTGGAGAAGAAGGTCCGCAAGTTAATGGCTCTCTACGAGAGGAACATCACCAGCGTTTTGGCGCAGTTTCCAAGTCAGCAGATAGCCAGCGTTATAGATCAGTTAGTGTCTGTTTATTCGATGTAACTATGATTTACTTCAATAAGCATTTTCTTTAAGTGGCTCTTCGGCTAATAAAGGGTAATAAGAAGCTCCTTGATATATAATATTGATACCTTCTTACAATGGGGATTGTTCACCCAAGGAATTAATTTAAGAGTTGCTTTCCTGTTGCTCTTTCTATTTTATTTTACATAGGTTTAGCGTTTGACTTCATGCTTAGAGATGTCACGATACCCACAATCGATACCTACTCATATAAGTAGTACTTAAATCATCGATCGATACTACTTATATGAGTACCGTTAAAGTATCGATACTTACTCATATCGATACTTTTTAGATTGTTTTATTGGACTGACAATACGCGCGACTTAGCATGCAAGTGATAGATAGAATATCATTTTAGCATAGGACAGAGAGAGCTTTTACTCTAGTTTTTTCACTACTGGCGCGTACAATCATGGTGAACGAACACAAACGAAGTTTCAAAGTGGGCGTGGCCGATGAACACCCCAAGCTAGCTCGCGTTCGCGGTTGTGTCCAAACAGCCTGAACACAGCCCAGCGAATCAGGGTAAACGCCACGTAATGTTGCAAGATGACCGTCACTTAGTCAAAATGTTCTTAACCAAGAATGCCCCAATTCACTATTTATTACAATACTAAAAATAAAAACACAGCAAATAATTGAATGAAACCTATTGCCGAAATATGCTAAGGAGAAAATCAAATATAGCCTTAAGACAACCAAGTTAACTTTAAGTCAACCGTCAATAACTGCATACTGCAAACTAAAATCAACCTTTTAGAGGATTCAAAGAGGATCGACAGTTTTAGTGTACTTCGAATTGTTATACAAATTTAAAAATTAGTTTGTATATAATTATATATATATATATATATATATAATTATATAAAAACTAATTTTTAAATTATTAAATATTTATATATATATATATATATATATCTGTGCGACCAAGCTTAGCTCGATGTTTATAAGAATGAAGCCGTTTTCAAGAAATAAATAAAGCTATCACTATTCATACATTTTATTTTTAATTATTTTAATTAATTATAATCTAAGTAATAGAAAAAGACAAATAATAACAATGCCTATTACTTAAATATTTAAAAATCCATTTATATTTAAAATTAAATCATGTAAATTATAGCGTTATAAAAATTAAAAATATAACAATGAGTTGAGGACAAAATATTTTAGTTGGTGTCCTAGACTTCATTAACGTCCCCCTAACGCCCTCCTAAATATCTCTATCGAACCTAGAATGTCCCCTGAATTTCGGGGAAATCTCCCGATTTGGCAACAGTAGGCAACGACACGTTGACAATAAGAAACAGTTGAGACAGTTTATAAAAATTGATAAGGCTTTACCTTGTGTTTGACGTCTCGCAAAATATATTCTTCTTTATTAAAAAATATTAAAGTCTTCGTTGAATGAGCATTTGCCGGCGCCTCCACAACGCGTTTGTTCGTTCGCGCTCTTTTCTTTTGATGTACTGACACGCGATTGGAGCACAGCCGAACGCGAACAAGGCTTTGTTCCCGTACGTTTGCCCTCGGAAAAACGTCCACACCTACTCTTCTTCTTCTTTTTTCCTAACCTGGCGACCGGCCCTCTTTATTGAAGACCACTACTGCCATTATCGAGTGAATATATTAGCCAGTCTTATGTCGAATTCAGGTTCTAACAAGATGGCGGCTCCCTTGTTAGAACTTTCTAGGGAGTTTTTGTGGCATCTTAGAATTCATGTTCTATGTTATTATTTTCAATTCACTTCACTTGTGCACAGTAACCAAGCTTTATTATGCAAAATGCCACCTGTTTTACACAATATAGGGCCCAAAAATACAAATTTATGAATAAAAAACAAAAATCACTACATGACAGTCTGAGATCCCGCCAAAAACTCCATAACTACTTATTCGCATTCGTTAATTAGCCTTCATTCACCATGTTTGTACGCGCCATAAGATGCGTTTAGAAATTGTAAATAACATTCGTTCAGTCTGTTTGTATTCGATACCAAGTATTTTCGTTCCAACACTAAGTATCGAAAAAATGATTCGATGCTAAAAGTACTTGATATCGAAACAAAAGTATCGAGTACTTAATCGTATTTACTTGTATCGGAATATCTATTCATGCTAATAGACAATGTGACCGAGGATGGTAACACAGCTGTCGGAATACATGTATAGGTACTCGGTGATAGATTTTCAACTTGAGGGTGGTAGCTAGTTAGGAAGGAAAATATCCTACCACCAAACAATGAAAGCCTCATAAGGAATCGTTTTAATCCAAAGCCTATTAGAGAAATCAATTTGAAAACGCTTTATAATTATAAAATCATTCTGTATATCCCACTTCTGAGAGACGGCTTGGATTGCATCATCTCCGGAGCCCACGACGTAAACGGCAATTTCAAACGCTGATAATCCTATATCGCTGTATTTTGCATGAAAATTTCTGAACAGTGGGTTTTCTGATAATGTTTTCTTTCATCATCCCATGATAATGTTATTAACTGAATTCGGAAAACCTCCCCTGTAAATGCCGTACCTCGACGCAGTAGATATAAGATCGCTGTTTTATCTGTTCGACAACCACGACTTAGCTGGTTTAGTGCGAGTATTAGACACTTAATTATTATATATTTCACAGTCACGCGGCTTCGCTTGCGAAGAGATCGGACAGGGATGTGTTCTTTATGAGCACGCAGGCGCTCGTCCTTTTGGTTCAACGGTACAGGTATGTTTCATATACCATACTATATTTATAATGCCACAGCTTCCAACGCTCCGTGAAATAATAAAACTAGCGTAGTTGTTAACTGGGCAGTAAGACAAGAAGTAAACAAAAAAACAAATGTTTCAAAGGTTTTTAGGGTCTGTTCCTATATAACTATATATTGTTATAACCCGTATTAAAAAATAAGAGCAGGCATTGTTGCCTACGAAATCTATGCATGTACCTGAAAGGTTTGAGAGCCGCCATTCTCAAGTACATTTGTTGTTGTTATGATTGCTTTTTTTAATTATTGATGAAATTAATAGGTTTACAAAAAAGATTATTAAATATAGTCGCACAAAACTGCCCTCTGAGCTGCTAGTCTCGTTTGCGATATTTTAACATAGATTTCTATGGCCTTCGATTCTATTCCAATGCTATTCACAGACCCCTGATTGTAGCATTTTCATTTCGTTCCAGAAACGGTATAAGAGGTAGAATGAAAGCGGCCGTCCATGATCTGCTCAAACAGTACTATCAAGTTGAAAGCAATTTTCAATTGGGTGAGTTGTTTTTTTTTTGTTCTATTCTACTAACTCGCTACTCCTTGAAGTTTAAGCGGGAACATAACGCGCCCTAAACAACAGTCGTTAGGAACCAACCGTGCTCACCCCACGCCCGCGGAACCGACCGCCCTCTCCTTCATTTCGTGGAGAAACTCGTCACGGGTACACACCCGCTCGGGGGAGCGAGTGGTTATGTGAGACTCCTACTCGGTGTACCATCCGCCGCCGTAAGGGGGCGACACGGAACCCTGGTAGCATTCCACCGAGTCGCCCCGGCGCAGCGGCCGGCCTGGCACATGCTCAGCCCCGCCGCTAATAGGTGTTCAGTACAACCCTAACTGTCTCCCCGTCCGCCAAAGCAGTGCAATGGAAGACAGGTCACCCGAACCGTACGTCCACCCTCTGCTGCGGTAACTCAAGCCTACACTTCAGCCAAATTCGATAAAGAATTAACGTAAACAAACAGTTTTAGGGTCATCAAAACTCTCTAAATGAAAATCTCGTATTATTGCTTTAAGCATTGTACAGTACATAACAATAGTTTGATGTCAATAATTATTATAGCACATTTTACTGGAATCAATCGTACAACTTGGATATTGTAACATTTAGTCAGTAATTTAAAAAAAAATGCTATTAGAAAACTAAGTTACAATTTCTGTAATGTTGTCCGACGGAAAAGGGTCCTCATATCTGCCTGCCATTGGTTGCTAAGCAACGCTTTGTTGGTAAACACTATTTATCCAATTTGACTCAAGTATAGGTCCGTTCCTCCGGCAAGGAGTCCTAGAGCAGAACAGCCCCTCGCGTGATTCACTGACATTGCATTCAATAGCAGCCAATATACAGTCATTACACTGCATCCCTACATACATGCACTACACTCAGGTATATAGGTTCTGTAAGGGACATTTTTTCTTCTTTTTTTGGTGAGTTAGTTTAGAACAAAATAGAAAGATTACTAAATACATATACGCGTGTTTCTTCCCTCCTTCCAGAGTATAGTTAGTTTAGATCGAATTACGGATAGGGCATTGGTCAGATCGCGACTTATTTACAACTACGATTACTACCCAAACTGAGGTTTGACCACTTTGACACCCTTGAGTGCTTGTTACCACGCTTTTGCGGCTGAATGCTTTAAGCGCTCGCCCCCAAAGCTCGATGAAGCTGTAAAAGCCGTCTGAGGCTTCAGGGCCCTTATGGCAAACAGTAAAGTCAGATCAAAAAAAAAAATGGGATGACGTATGTCTTTTATGCTTATGAAAAAAAAATGAAGTTTGGATAGAAAAAAGTGGATGTGTGGATATTATTAAATGACGCAATAAATATTATTATATAGAATAAATTATTATTAAATCGAGTGTGACTCTTTTTTGTACAAAGTGAGCGCGCATCGTAAAAAATCATTTTCATTTTTTTTATAACACGCCTAAAGAAGTATAATTTAAAAAGAAAAATAAAACTCTATGTATCGTTCATTTATTTGTAGTTAATTTAGTTTTAAATCGAGTTTTTAAATACAGGTTCATACGACAAGTGCGTGGTCGCGCTCCGAGAAAGATACAAGGATGATATGCAGGCCGTTGCGAATATCATCTTCTCCCACAACCAAGTCTCTAAGAAGAATCTACTGGTGAGTGTTCTGAAGAACTTTTTTGATGATTTGTTTCTGCCCTTTTATATATTCACTCATTTTATATCACTGGACAAAACTATTGTTTAACCGTTAATTTAAAAAAAGAGTGATGATTTAAAAATTAACCAAGTACCTACCAAAATGTATGAGGAAACAGGACAGGACAGGACTTTAAAATCAACTGACACATCAGCCTACGAAAAATAGCAACGTTTTTTGTGAAGCAGTAAGTTAAGAGATTGGTCTTATGAAAAAATAGATTTTTTTTAAGTTTTTTAAAGATTTTAGCGCTTAACACAATTTCACTTGATGTTAAGTGACGATGTTAATCGTTGGTTCAAGAGGGACTTGATCTCAAGTGCAGCTGCCGAAGCACACCTATAGGTGCTTATAGCCTGACCACCGTAAGCACGGCACTCCTAATGGTCTGCGGGACGCGGGAGGGGAACAAAACCGACCAATAAGCTAGTCTGTTGCCGACCACCGGTAGCAATAGACGTTTAGTACGAGATCCCGCTGCGGGATTGGTGTACTCATCGACTTTTTGTTTAAAACCAAATTTTTATGTTTATTTATAATTAAGAGAATATATATTTACTAGGGTGCCTATCAAAATTTGGCCGCCATTATTTTTAATTAAATTATTTTTAATTGATTTTTGGTAAAAATTTTCGTTTATTTATTATTTAAATAAAATAACGTCTACATCACGGTAATTAATATGAAGATTCTAAAAAATCACGGTTGCCGTTGCGCACCTGGCCGCACTTCTTTGCAGCCAGGTGGAAACAGGTATGATTTCGATAAATTTATACGTTTATAGCCTATATTTATTAATTATAGGTCAAATTGAAGCTAATTTTTTTCTATTAATTATCATATATAGTTGCTTTATTAAATCTGGCCGCAAATAAGGGTTACTGGCTGTTAAAGATAATAAATATTTAAGGTAGAGTGAAAGAGAGTTAGCGCGTAACAGATGCAGCATTTTTATTCTAACGTAAAAACCACGCTGTTTTGGAGTTCGTAATAAACAACGTTTTATATTTACATTGTTATTTTATTTGTGCATCTGAAAATTATTATATTAATTAACGTAAAATAAAATTGATAAAGATGAAGTCGTGTTTTTTGTGTAACGAAAAAAGCAATGTACTCGACTTTAATAATGTATCATTCCAAAAGTGCTCGCTAATGTTATTGTTTCGTCGTAAAAAAATATATAAATATCATGACCTTTTATTTACAATTGAATCTACTAATGATTTTGGATATCATTCAGAGTGTCTAAAAAAAATTGTGGTTCTAAAGCAAAAAGATAAACAAGAATTTGAAGATTTTTGCAAAACACAAACCGTAAGTAAAAGTTGAATTGAATTTAAGAATAATATAGGTTATAGTTGCAATATAAATGACACAGTTCTAACTTTGAGGTTTTTTTATTAAAAAAATATTTTTTTTTAATTTCTTATTTTTATAAAAATGAATTACTGTATTTTTTTAAAAATTAACAATTTAACAAATATAATTAATATATTTTTTAAATAATTATTTATTTTTTTGGAGTATTTATTATAAGTCGTCTCTATTACTCCCCGGTGGTTGAGAACACTAACGTTCGACGCATGCGCAGTGGCTTAAAAGCGTCGCACAGCCGGCATTCGCTGTCCTCGTCTGACTAATGATGTTACGCGTTAACTCTCTTTCACTCTACCTTAAATATTTATTATCTTTAACAGCCAGTAACCCTTATTTGCGGCCAGATTTAATTAAGCAACTATATATGATAATTAATAGAAAAAAATTAGCTTCAATTTGACCTATAATTAATAAATATAGGCTATAAACGTATAAATTTATCGAAATCATACCTGTTTACACCTGGCTGCAAAGAAGTGCGGCCAAGTGCGCAACGGCAACCGTGATTTTTTAGAATCTTCATATTAATTACCGTGATGTAGACGTTATTTTATTTAAAAAATAAATAAACGAAAATGTTTACCAGAAATCAATTAAAAATAATTTAATTAAAAATAATGGCGGCCAAATTTTGATAGGCACCCGAGTAAATATATATTCTCTTAATTATAAATAAACATAAAAATTTGGTTTTAAACAAAAAGTCGATGAGTACACCAATCCTGCAGCGGGATCTTAGACCAGTTTGACTTAATGGCTTTCGTCGTTTTATTTTTGTGATCGCTACACATGGTATTATTTCATGAAGATGGAAATGACGACGACGATACTTTATCGAATTTT
This sequence comes from Saturnia pavonia, assembly GCA_947532125.1. Lineage (NCBI taxonomy): Eukaryota > Metazoa > Arthropoda > Insecta > Lepidoptera > Saturniidae > Saturnia > Saturnia pavonia. Next base: position 4,102,849 of record OX383922.1, read on the forward strand.
GAGTAAATTACATTGTCAATATATAGTATTAAATTCAAAGAAGTTTCACTTCAACCGCTTGTTAGATCACAGGCAATTTAAGAAGACCACGTCGAACGATACGGTGTCTGGACACGCTTCATTTGTTGGGTTTCAATTGACAATTTTGTTAATAGGTGACTCTTCTGATTGACCACTTGTGGTCGAACGAGCCCGGACTGACTGACGAGCTGGCGGCCACTCTCAACGAGCTGACGTCACTGCACCGCGCCGAGCACAGCCGTGTAGCGCTTCGAGCGAGACAGGTGAGCTGATTCTTTCTTTATCGATCACAAAGTTTTAGCTATACTCTGTTGCTTTTTTACTCCTAGAATAAATTGACAATCATTTATGACAAACTTATCAACATTCGTTTTTCTAGTGTTGTCCTACTGTTGTATTTTATGTTCTGATTATTTGAATCGAATTTTTTAAATATTTTATATTATCCAACATACTCAATAATTACCTATTATCATAAAAACCGGGGAGTGACTGCGTCGTAGTTACGGCTGTGTATTTTACGTTCCCAGTACCGTTTCACTCTATCATATGGTGTTTTTCACTGGAATGCTGTTATAGGACGACGTTGTATTTGAAGTTTTCTTAATTTTTTACATTAAGATCTTATATGTACGCCCAATGTTTCGTCTACCGCGAAAAAATAAGTGAAGTATTTACGTCAAACAAGCTAAATTATTAAAAAAGGAAACAAAAAACCTGACTGCAACAAAAGCAATTGACAAAAAAGAACTTTTATTGCTTTTTATTCGATTTCCAGACGTCGTACTTAAATATTATATCGCCTATGTCACTCCCACAGTTAAGACTAATCTAACGGCACCTCGTATGTTAAAATCCATCAGGCATACATACATAAGCACGAAAAACATAGTCCACCTTTTTTGCAGTCGGTTAAATCGCGTGTATGGGTCTTAAAAGATAACTTGGACCTTGCTATTCCAAAATCAGGTACTGATAGCGGCTCATCAGCCGGCGTACGAGCTCCGGCACAACCAGATGGAGTCGATATTCCTCTCCGCTGTCGATATGTACGGGCACGACTTCCACCCGGAGAACCTTCAGAAGTTGATCCTTTCGGAGACCAGCATCTTCGATATTCTCCACGATTTCTTCTATCACACCAACGCTGCGGTAAGTTCTATTCTTTTTATCCCTTACTTAACGTACATACCTACCACGCGGACTTAATCTATGAAACGAATGGGTTATTTTGTTTTTATCAAGATTATTTTTAACTTGAAGGTGGTAGCCAGGCAGGCGAGTACTAGAAAATGTCTTATCAGCACCCGCTTGTTCTATCTCAGTTGTAGGGATGTCGGAATTATTAAAAAATATCGATATTTATTAAATGTATCGATATCTGTTTCTATGTATCGAGAAAATTAATCCTCTTGCAAACATAATGTTGAAGTTAGTCTCACCAGTGATTATAACGTGAATTCACTTTACAGTTTTTTTTAATAACGTAAATTAAAAGCCAATGTACTGAATTCACATTTTAGGTATAGGGCAGTGGCGACAATGGGGTAGCTGTTGTAAAAATATCGTTTTTGACTTGATATTTTATATCGATTTATCGAAATAAAACAAAACATAGCAAATAATATCGGAATGTATACTTACAATAAAACAGTAAAAAGTCGAAACCTGTACATTTAAGATTATCGATTATCGAATTGAAGTTATGTATATAAAAACCAAGGATCATCAAATACTGACAACCGTAAAAATTGAAACGATCGAGTATCAGCGAATGGTTGAATGCCTTGCAGTTTTTTATCGACTGCACTTGGTTAGTGGGCGCAGGAATTCTTCGGGTTATCCTACTCTCCCCCCATTTCATGTCAGGACTAACAGATGTCGTAAGTGATAGTCATAGTGATTTTTTATACAGATCATAGCAATATGAAGCAATGAATTGCAGCCTGCTCCAACACCTTATCCGTCTTTCAATGTGATTTTGTAAACATTTTTCTGTACCCCTTCCCCCTCCTTAAACGTTACGTAACACCCATGTGTCCATTTGTACCTAAAAGTCATGATTATGTTGCGCAAAATACCGGCATAAACATAAACGAAAAGGGTTGCCAACTTGGGAGAACAAAATAAAAATGACATACAATACACAATGAGGGATTCCCCGTAAAATATAAACGAAAAGGGTTGCTAACTTGGAAATTTTTAGTTGCAGTTTTTTATTTAAAAAAAATATGTTATGTAACGCGTTGTTCGTCCCTCCCGCCCTTGTAACGCATCGTAACGTTTTACAAGACCCCACTCCCCCCGGATTGCATTACGTAATACTTGAACATCCCCTAAGACTTAGTTTCCCTTCTAGGCTTATTGTCTGTAGGTATCTATCACCATATTGTATGGTACAGCACAGCACACGGTATATAGGATGTGTTATACGTGTATATATATGTATTCGTGTGTACACGGGCCGCTACGCATGCGCCAGTCTGATATGCACGTACGTGCATGCAAGTACGTGCTATAGATGTATATACTAATAGATATAGATGTACAATTAACATTAGCATGTCAGTGATGCGAACCCATAAGATTTTCCCCTACCAAATAGTGCTCAACGTGGCAAAAGAAGTTTTCACTTCAAAAACTTTTGTAGGTAAGCTGGGAAATTAAAACAATATCTAAAAATCAACGTTTATTAATTTTCCAAAGGTGCATCATACTTGGAAACGTGCTGTGAAGCGTGTAGGTAGGTATATAGAGAACAATAAAAAAAATGTCATACAATAGATACGGTTACTACAAAATTCATATAAGATTGCTACAGTGATTATTTCCGAATGCACAATTTTATCATATATATATATATTATGTTCTGGTTGTTTACTTTTTAAACCTCGCAGTGCATTTATTTGATTGGTAAGATTTTCGTTTAAGCCATGTTTTATTATCTACACTAATTAACAGCAGCACTTGTCAAATCTACTATCAAATTATCGGGGTATAGGTAATCGCAGGCATCCGACAAAATCACAAGCAAACTGTTTAGATTTTTCAGTTATTTTATTATAGGACGCGCGTCCATTTGTTAGTGAGGTAAATAACGGTTTCTTCAGAACCATGTCTATCTGTCTGCCTTGTTGTAACAAATTCACAGATTCATAAAACATCCCTTTTATCACGAGGAACTGAAAAGAAATGTGATCGGGTGCGTTAATGTAGTATTCATTCGTTTATTTCCCGTGACGTAGTACATTATTATACAAACAAGACATTGAATTCTATAAAACAGCCAAAAACTTCATTGAAATTATTAGGATTGAAGAATAAATGTTGACGATCTATGACGAACTCAGAAGCGTGTACATTGAGTACGAGGTTTGCATGATCTGTAGACAAGAAATAATGTTGTTATCTATAAACGTAATAATAAACAAACAAGAAACCTATTATTATACCACTAAATAATAAAATTCTGCTTTTATTCGTGCTCAATAAGACAAGAATGGATCAAACTCACTATTCAGATGTTCAACTACACTGTGGCCGTACTTACAGTATCTGTTGTTTATACTAGTCTGTGGTTATAGTACTCCTACAGATTTCGTCCTTTTATCGTTTGTTTGTCCAAAATATAAATGTACTCCTTACACATAATCCTTTTTGGAATTGATTTTTCTTATTTAGGTTTATTAATTAAAAATACATACCGACATAAAAAGCTCCATGTCGTAAGTTATAATTTTGAAACATGTGAGTTCCAGCGGAATCTGGGCTCTGGCTATCATGAACACCAACATTTTTCTGATATTCAAGTCATTGACGTTCTCCCAGCCGCTGCAGTATATGACGTTGGCCGTCTCCACTGACTGGAATTTAAGAGTTTTTTCTTCGTATACTATAACCATCTATGTATGCACTCTGGAGGTCGAAGGTACCTAGGTAGCACGGAAGCTGCTAATGGAAATCTTTTATCAGAGTAGTCCAGTAGTGTTATAGCTAGACTAGTTACGGCTTAGCATAAGGGTCTCTTGCATACTGGAAGAAATAGACCGCTCGAGTAGGTTGAAAAGAAATTGGAAGCATTTTCACATATTAGATAGATTCCACCTAAAAATGCTTTCGCAATATGATGCATAGTAAGCGGTCTGATTCTGTGAAAATATCGGTAGAAATTAAAGACAGAAAGATGGTTTTAGCACGTTTCGAGAAAGTATGATTAGAGGATTATAAACAGAATCTTCCTTTTTTAGCTTAAGGATAGCAAGTTGAAAGCAAATACCTTATTTTTTTTTTTATCTTTGTAAGTTTGGCGTAGTGGCTTGTAGCTTGCACCTGATGCTAAGTGACGATGTGGACCATGATGATAACACACTAAACCTATTGGAAGACTGGCTCTTAAGTGCAGCTGCCGGGACACACCTATTGGTGTTTGGCGACAGATTTTCAACTTGAAAGTGGCGGGCATTAGAAAAAAATAGCTACCAGCGTGCTATGGTTTCCTCACGTTGTTTTCCTTCACCGAAAATTCAAGCTCATTGCAAGGATTCGAACTTACGTCAATCGTCGCGAAGTCGTACACGCTACCACTGAGCCATCATTGCTACCATCCATCCTCGTAGGAATATTATTCATTAATAACTGACCAGCTACCATAATCAAGTTGGAAATCTGTTATCAAAGCACCTATAGGTATGTTCCGGCAGCAGCACTTGAAAGCCAGTTCCCCGAGTTAGTCGATATTCCATTTATTTATACAAAGCGCATTACATCTTTGTTTATTATGTGAATCGGAACGGAATAATCTCTCTTCAGAATTCGTACAGTTTAGGAATCTTTAAAAAATAATTAATTAACATTTAGTAGACGAGCGCGCAACATCATAGACTTCGTCTTCACTATTTATCATGTGTTATTAAATTAAGGCCCTAGTGTCACCTAGAATATTATAAAAAGGATGCTCTCACCATAGTTTTCAATTTGGCTGCGTAGCGACAAGGTAGGTAGATGTGTAATATGCTGATGAGGATAAAAAACACATATTTTATGTCGAAATTTTGACTCTGAAATCAATTATTAAACTGATTTTCTGGATTATTGGAGACCCATGCTCGGCTGGATTGCGATAAACGTTGTCATCGGAATAACTGTGATTAGCATTGAGGCGTCGCGGTCGAGATATTTACAGGTGTAACGAGACTCAACTTTAAGCGGATAGCTGGCGAGTGGCCAGTTGATACCGGTCACATAGGCATATTTATAGAAACATTGACAGTCGACACCCTAGGCCAAATAATATTTAGGTGCTGTAAACCACTGAATACTCGTATGTCTTGGGCCTGGGTATCTATAGTAATCTCAGGTTGGTGCCCGCCTCGTTCTTTTGACGCCTTTAAGTTTTGCCTAAGTTGAAATGTAAGACCAAGCGCCTCGGATGTTCTTTTAAGACTAAGGCACGCAATCTCCATTGCCGGCAAATTCCTACCGTTAAGATCGAAGTCATCCGCACAACCCAATATTTGAACGGACTTGTAGAAAATATTACCATTAGTCACGATCTTTGAATCGCCGAAGCATTTATCAAGAACTATATTAAAAAGCAGACAAGTGAGCGCCCTTATAAGTTGTGAATGATTCTGATAGGTTTTTTATTTGAACCCTAATATATGCTCTGAGTGTTTCTCAACGTCATCTTCGTCAGTGAGACTAATTTCAGAGAGCACCTACTGGTGCTTGGCGACAGATTTTCAACTTGAGGATGGTAGCAAGCCAGGCGGGCATTAGAAAAAGCCCTACCATCAAGTTATGGTTTCCTCACGATGTTATCCTTCACCGAAATCTCAGGCTCATTGCAGGGATTCGAACTCACATCAATCGACTCGCAGTCATACACGCTAGCACTTAGCCATCATTGCTTTAATGAAATGACTCTGTAATTATGTAGATAATTGCAATGTCCCATCCATCAGGCATAGTTTACAAAGCTTTAGCATAAGATCGTGTAATTCCTATCCGAACCGTGATCCAGCATACTTTATTAGTTCTCCTTGAAATTTGTCCTTCCCTGGTGCTTTATTGTTTTTCAGTTGTTGAATAACCTACCTTGATCCTATCAATCCTTTAAACAACTAGGCTAGCATAAGTACACAGTAGATTATAAGAACGAATGTGAATTCGTCTGATATAATTAAAAACATTCACCTCAACAATGTAGTATACGATTGTGCCAATTTGTACCATGGTCGCTACGTATATAACTCCCAGCCAAATGTTAAAAGTATCTTGGACTACGTCGACGAATCTGAAAGTGTTCATTTCGAGTTACTTTTCCTTGAAAGTTAGCATGAACTTGGTCCAACGACGGTTAGTATTATTATAAAAGGTACCTGAATAGTCTGTGCTGTTCTTTAATCACCTTAACAAGTTTCACATTCTGATCCTCGGCCTTCAGAGCGTCCTCAAGCGATTTCCATATCAGCTCAATCTTCATACAAGCGTGATTTATACACAAACCGAAGAAACCATCGTAACTGGTGTAGTTTATGATGTCCAATATAGCACAGTAGAAAGTGTAACAGAACATTATCTCATAATAGGGGGACTCGAATCTCTCTTCAGGGTTCGAGAAAGGTTTGTTCAGGTCATGGATCATGTATTTAATGAAGTTTAATTTGATCAAGTAGTTGTAAATAGTTAAAGCTATGGCCATCATAGGGAACGTCATAATGCAGACCATGATTGTGATGGCCCAAGCTCTCTCGCTATAAATACGGCTGTTCCTGATTCCAGCGTTAAACAAGGTTTGGTAATCTTTATTGAAGTTATTGTAAGAAGCGTAATCTTTGTTGAATTCGTCAATTAGTTCTTTAGCTTGGACACGTTTGTAATACATTAGTAGCATCTGTAGAATAAGAATAACCATTTTAAATATTTTTTTCGTAGGGTAAGTAGAGTAAATTTGTTTTTTAGTTATTATGTACGAGTACCTTAAAAAACACACAAACAAATGGCCCAACCATAGTGCTGTGTTGTATAAAATTCACAATGTCTCCTAAGATCCAACATTTATACATGTCCAATAATAACATACCAATGAACGGTATACCGCTTACAAATATTATGACTGTAATAATTTTACATATTCCTTAATTAATCAACAACAAATGAGTCTGGCCATAAATATTGTTATAACTTAAAAACCTCTGACTCATTTTTTTTCTTCATTTAAATTTGGAATTCGTTTTATTGTGTTAGAAACTTCGATCGATTCCCCGCCATTGCACTTTTTTTTTCGAGATTAATATTAAATTACAATTCTATCACAAACATTAACGTGAAAAAGGGGCCAAGTTCGGTAGAAACGACGGCAGTCGTTTTTATCGATAAAAGAGCAGTGATCTAACTGTTGCTTTTTTTGATATGAGATTACTAACATGGTCTAAATTATCAATAAATTACGATAAAAAAATGACTCCTTTAATTAGAAATTAACGTAAATATTTATTGAAAGTTAAAAGTTGCCTGGTTAGAAATCAAATCATATCAAAGAAAGTAACAAATTGATTTGTAAATGAATTGAGGAACAATGTCTTGTTTGGATTATAAGTGTTTAAGGGAGGTTTATTAAAAGTAAAAAATTTCAAGTGTGTAAATCTAATAGTATTTGACTTATAAAGACGTCCAAAGTAGCTCGAAATGGTTTGTTTAAATATACACAATAGCTGGCGTCGCCCGTTCCGAACTTGGCTGACGACATGAAATGAAGTGTTAAAGAAACAGAATTGCAGTGATCGCCTTGTACAAATTGGTTATGGACCCGTTGTTAATAACGTTGGCCATTTTAAAGCTTGGTATTAGCCATATGTTCATATATTGTAGTATCGACATATACACCAACACTTCCTTTGTCGAAAATCATAAAAGATCCGGACGGCCGAACTTTTATTTTACTATACTGTTAACCTTAAGGGCTCAGAAGCCTCAAGAGGCTTTACAGCTTCTTTGGGCTTGGTGGCTAGCGCTGAAGTTACTCAGCTCAAATCTACAGTTTTCAGAGTAGAGATTCAAATAAAAGCTGATTTTTTTCGTGTAGCTAATATAATATATTCTGCGAGCATTTTAAAAACAGGTAAAATTTAGCTAATACAGTGGGTCAGTTGGATGGTCGCAGCTAAGCAGTATATGAGTTTATAGCAATTATTTTTTCTTAAAAGTAGAGGGATCACAGTAAAATAATGCAGAATGTCTTAGCGACAAAAATAATGTATTTTTTCAAATTTCATTATATTCTTCATCAGTCGGATTTGAACGTATCGGGCTCAAATTTTCAGGATCATCTCTTTTTCTATGTACTTTCAAGGCAGCATCAAAATCGCTGACCCAAGCGCACACACTTTTGCCGAAAAGTGATCTATCTGCCCATATACATTTTTATAATTATTATATCGTGTTGATACAATTCCAAACAGTTTTAACGTTAATTTTTCGATTTAAGCAACCATTCAGCAGCAATTCATCCATTATAAATATGTAATAAAGTATTAATCTCAGCGGGTATGACAATTCGTTTCCTACTTTCGTAAGAAAAGCGGTGACATTCTCTTACGTACCTATAAAGGCGAGTCGCAGTTTTTCTCTCGCTGGGTTAGGATACATCATGCCAATGATTAAAGTAAATGTAATTATCTTGTACGTTTCGTGAAACGGTCTGTATACCAATTCAGCCATGTTTTCTTAGTTATATATCGCCCGATTTCGATTTATAGAGTGAAGTTATTGAGCTTATTGCACAAGTGATTATATAGGCTGTGATTCGTCCGATTTCATTCAACTTTAATAGAGTCAAGTTAGTGCGTTTATTACACAAGTGATTATATAGGATGTACTTCGTCGGATTTCGTTCAACTTTTATGTAGTGCAGTTATTGTGTTTATTACAGAAGGGATTATATAGGTGTGCTATATTTATTTTATATTTTGTACAATTTTTACTTTGAAGTTTTTCTCTTTATTTAGTTACAATCAGCTTCAGCCCATGATGTCATCCCGTTGACCTAGTTAGTAGAAATCTTACTATAAGTGTATTTGATGTGAAAAATAATTTATTTATTTATTTGGATTGGTGTGTGTGGTGGTGGTGGTCAGTTTATTAAATGTAATCACAGGAAAAAATATCATAGTGAAAAATAAAATACAACAAGGTTCAAATCCTTTTAATGCAATCACAACATGCACTGTGTAAACAAAAATATATGAAAACATTACAAATACAAAAAAAAAAATTGTGCAGCAGTTTCCATGTGTCAGAAGTGAAACCTTCTTAAAAAAGTTTTTTAAAAACTCTTTTGAAAAAATTTCATAAATCAACGGGATTTGAACTATCGACCACACGTACCTACTGCGTATGAAGTCTGGTCGTCTCAAAGCACTAGGCCAATCCGACGATGATTACAATTGACTTGCATTAACCGTGCATAATGTAAATGTTTTCTATCTCATTCTCTCGTAGACTAAATCCTTTAGATGTATTTGGTTGTCTCTTTTTATTGTCGCTTTTTCGTTTCATCGAGTTTCAAATCCCAACGGTGATAAAGATGTTTTCAATTCAAAAAAAAACATTTATAACTGATTATTAGAAATTATGTCAAATAAATAAATATATATATATATATATATGTATAACAAACAAATATATGTAATAAGGACAAATAAACATCAATGCCAGCTGTATATCAAAATGTTATTTTTTTTAATATGTAAACCACTAAATGTCAAAATACAAATAGCAAAAACAAAATATATCTCTTCATTAATAAACAAACAAGATATTTTTTTGCAAGTACGTTATTGTCTCTTAACAACTCTGTTATATAATTCCTGAATACCGAATGAGAATCTTTAAATATGCCAGTACTGTCACCAAAAGCCAGAGCCCGAGAGATAGGGCACAGATAATTTTCTGTGGAGCAGCCCGACTGGTGGAATACCTTCACCCTACTAAAGATCGCAGTTAAATAATCTTATGTTGTATTCCTGCGGTGAATAGGGTTTCCAGAGCTCCTTGGGGAAGAGGGGGTCTATGGTATTGGTGTATGGAAGCTGTTTTTTCGTCGTTATAGGTTTGGCGTAGTGGCCACAATCTCATCAGATGTTAAGTGACGATGAGGCCCAAGATATAACACGCTAATCCTAGTGAAAGACTGGCTCTCAAGTGCAGTTGCCGGAACACACCTATTGGTTGGTGCTTGGCGACAAATTTTCAACATGAGGGTGGTAGCTAGCCAGGCGGGCAAAGCCCTACCACCATGCTATGGTTTCCTCACGATGTTTTCCTTCACCGAAAGCAATGAGCACATTGCAGGGATTCGAACTCACGTCAATGGACGCGAAGTCGTACACGCTACCACTTAGCTATCATTGCTTACCATCAGGTGGGTAAAACTTGTTTGCCACCTAAGTTTTATAGAAAAAAAATACATCCTGTTTAAAACAGCCTTGCGAACAAAGCATGTCCGGAACTTAAAAGAAATTAACTCGCAACCACGATAGATAATTATTAACGTATTGAAAAAGTACTAACTACTCGTACTTTAACGTACTCGCTATGTAATGACTACCCACGTATTATACTAATGAGGTGCAGGATCGGTTTGATATTTCGATTATAATTTTACCATTATTTGAAACGATAGTTAAAAAAATATATCCATCTATATTAATAAGCCTGTAGTTCTGTCTGTTGATTTAATTTTTTGTTCCTTTTTCTGTTAAAAATGTATTTTATCACGATAATGAATAAGACATTAATTCCTATTGTCTATGTGTGTTTTATTTTCTATCATAACGCCATGTCCTCATGGAGCGAGACAGATACAATTAAGTCATACATACTTCTTGCAAGCTTGTTTCATGCTCATTTCTCATTGAATAAATAATTTATCATTTCATAAGCCAGTTTAGGTGAAAACCCGGATTGTACTTCCACATATTTTTGTATTGTTATTTTTTTTTTTTTTTATTAAGTGTCCACTTTTTTTATTTGGGTGATTTTTTTTTATATTATAAAATTTATTATACTTTGAACTAGCGACCGCCCGCGTTTATTTAATTACTATACACAAAACCTAAGGTAGGTTTTATACTTTATATAATTTTTAGAATCGGATCAGTAGTTCCAGACATTATTACCATATACAAATTCACAAACTTATATACCTTTTTACAATATTACTAGCAACCGTCATCGATTTCGTTTGCGTTAATAACAAGTAACAAATAGCTTACAGCACTCGCGTATAATATAGCTTAGATGTAGAAAGAATTTTTACAATCGGATCAATAGTTCCAGAAATTATCTCATGCAAGCATACAAACTTTACGTCTTTATAATAGTCATATATAGTATACAAGTGGTGGCTCGTAATATTACACAACGGCTTATTACATAGTAATTTATTTCAACTAGTATTATTATACGCCTTGAATAAAAAAATGACATACACTTCCCGTGTAGTCGGTTGAGAATTTATTTTTATCAGTAACTTAAGATTTGTAAGTTTTATTAACAATTTTTAAAGCCCATTAATTATGGAATGACTGATACTTCCATTGTACAAAATTTTATCAAAATCTGATGAGACCTGTAATTGAGATCTGTAAGAGTGTTATTGAAAACTCTTCAATAATCTTTGCATATCATTTAAGCAACAACATAAGCTTTCCGTGTACAATATTTAGACAAAATTAATTAAGCCGTTTTTGCTACTAAAGGAAATAAAAATATATTTATTAGCAAAATGTGATGATAATCTTCTTTTAAAGGTTTGCAATGCTGCACTGGAGGTGTACGTACGTCGCGCCTACACATCCTATGACATCACCTGCCTCCAACACCTCGCTCTCTCCGGAGAGTTGGGTGTTGTTCATTTCCAGTTCGTCCTGCCGACTGGACATCCTAACAGGTGACAAGACTACTGATTTGTTTTAAAGAAACTTTCGCATGAACTTTTGGCGGGGATTTTGATCTGCCATTTGACGTTTTTTAGGGTTCCGAAGTCAAAAAGCTGTAATTTGGTATGGGTATACATATTAATCACGCCGATAAAGTGGTAAAATATTATTAAAAAAAATGTTTAGGATACCTCCCCTACACGTACAGTGCTTTTTTCTATTACATCGTGTGAAGTGTCGTTGGATAGGTCGTCAAAATATTGCGGATGTGTGAAAACAATTTTTCGATTCAGGGATCCGTTTGCGAAATATTAAACATTAAAGTGTTAGTATTTGTTAAAATGAAGTGAAAATTTTAATGTAGTATCATATAAATAAAGTTAAAATGAAAACTATCCGAGGTAAATAGTCTTTACAAGTTAACGAGTAATAGTCAGTCAAATTATAAAATGTACTTTGAATTTGGTATTTTTAATCATAAGCTTACGTCGTGTTTCAAGTTGCCGCAAAAACTCCCTGGACAGTTTTAACAAGGAAACTGCTATTTCGTTAAAGCTACGTTTGAAGATTATAAGAATAATTTGAAAAAATCTTTTTAGTCGTGACGTTGGCAGAATCGTGGATGCACATAGTTGATATTGAATGAAAGGAACAAGAAACTGTGGTAAGTTCGGCTGGGGTTAGCAGCAGTGCTCAAGGGTTTCAATAAGAAGTGTTTGGCTGCACGCGTTTGGTACACGAGTCTTATAATTTATCTGTGACTGATCTTATAGAACTTAGTACTAGATTAAGATTTTTACATTTTAAAGTCTTAAGTATATCAGATGGTATTTCTTTCATATATCTGCTGGTATCGTTCTCAGCGTAAAATTTGTAAAATTTGCGTCTGTTTGAAACCAAGGATTCCACTGAGTCAGTCGGCAGAGATCGATCAGGGCGGCGAGAGCGTGCCCGCTGAACTGAGTCTCGCTGCGATGGGCAAGTGCCATCACAGGACCGGCGCCCTCGCCGCATTCCAGTCCTTCGATCAGTTCGTGCAGTACGCTGACGAGCTCCTGGACTTAGTGCATGACTTCGCCAGCTCCGCCTCTATACGGAAAGAGGTAACCGTGCTGCGGAATCTCCGGTTACATGTTTCAACCTTCAATTAATAATAAGAAATTTCATGAGCTCTGTGACTTGAGTCCGTCCGGTTCACGACCATACAGATTGTGAAAAGATCCGTTACAGTGACTCGCTTCGAGCTTTGCGTTTATCCAATACCAGTATCCAGCACATAGGTTCAAATCTATAGAGCGTATTTAGACTTATCTCAGCCTTAAGTTTAAGAATCCTTTGTAGTCGCAAGCTTAGCATTTGCTTAGCTTTATCTGAGCGACTTAGCAGAAACTTGGGTGTTATACGTACGCGCGTTACCAGTTATACTTCTTTAACGTGATCAAAATTATTTATAATTTACACGAAATTAATTGATTGAAACAATTGTAACAATGGTTACATTCTTTACTTAATTCTAGATGACCGATTGATAATTCTTAAAAAATAATATTGAGTGTGATTATTATCACTGCAATTGGCAACATCTGTCGCCATCTTCACTATCGCCATTTCGACTGTCGCCATCTCGACCGTAGCCATCTCAACCGTCGCCATCTCGACAGTCGCCATCTCGACTGTCGCCATCTAGACTGTCGCCATTTTGACTCGCCATCTCGACTGTCGCCATCTCGACTGTCGCCATTTTGACTCGCCATCTCGACTGTCGCCATTTTGACTCGCCATCTCGACTGTCGCCATCTCGACTGTTGCCATTTTGACTCGCCATCTCGACTGTCGCCATTTTGACTCGCCATCTCGACTGTCGCCATCTCGACTGTCGCCATTTTGACTCGCCGTCTCGACTGTCGCCATTTTGACTCGCCATCTCGACTGTCGCCATTTTGACTCGCCATCTCGACTGTTGCCATTTTGACTCGCCATTTCGACTGTCGCCATTTTGACTCGCCATCTCGACTGTCGCCATCTCGACTGTCGCCATTTTGACTCGCCATTTCGACTGTCGCCATCTCGACTGTCGCCACTTTGACTCGCCATTTCGACTGTCGTCAACTCGACTGTGGCCATTTCGATTGTCGCCATATCAACTTTTGCTCTATTCGATCTCGAAGTGGTGACCATTTCAAATGATAGAAATTTTATAAACTCGATGACGTTGACAATTTGCCAGAAATTTCCTCAATTAAAGCTAACCATGAGCTAAGGGTAACAAGACTATAAATTCGAATTCTAAAATTGTACTGAGTAATATTCAGGCGGAGTACAGATTATAGATTTCACCGCTATTTTTGACTTTTTTTATACTACAAAGGTTGCAAACCGGCATACGGCCCGCCTGATAGTAAGCGGCTACCTTAGCCTATGAACGCCTGCAATACCATAGGTATCACAAGCGCGTTGCCGACCTTGAACCCCCCTACCCCAAGGAGCTCTGGAAACCCTACTCACCGCAGGAACACAACACTAGGCGGCACACATTTGGCTGCGATCTTCAGTAGGGTGGTGGTATTCCAACAGTCGGACTGCACCAATTAGAGAGAAATCTCCAAAGAAATTTCTCTGTGTCCAACCTCTCTTAAAAGCTTCCAGCTATTTCAGTCAAATCACCGCCCCATCTAGCTGGTAGATAATATGGTTATGGATGCATACGCAGAGTTTGTTGACTTTATCCCATCATCTCCCTTCCACCACAGTACCACCCAGGCTGATCTACGGAGTTACAGCAGCTACACGGTAGCGGCCATCACGTCACGAACAAAGTAGATCGCAAATTCTTATGTTTTCCGTACTTTGTCGATGTGGATTGGTCTCGTTCTAACTAGCCAATGTGTTCTTTACTACGATATTGGGCTCTTCAAACGAGCTGTGAAGAAGAATTTAAGAAGGCCGGTATTACATCGAAGACTTGCCTGAATGTTTGATATTCATAGTTGCTGCTCCGTTCCCTACGGTCGTAGTGCGAATGTATATAGCCTATACTACTCCTCATGAATATGGCTATCATATGCAAAAAAATAATAATTCGATTCCGACTGGTAGTTCTAGAGATTAGCGCGTTTAAACAAACAGTCAGACAAAAGAAGCCCTTCAGCTTTATTAGTATAGATTTAGGTAAATAAGAATATGTTTAAAAAATAACATAAATTTCTTTCTATCTTAGGACTTGGCTGCGCTGCAGGAAGGCAGCGAGAGTCGAGACAGCACGAGCATTAACGTGGGCTTGGACTACATCAAGAGTACTGACGTTGACGATGTGGTAATTTGACAGCCAAATAATAACAATTATGACTTAGCACAGAATAAAAAAATATTATCCAACGTCTAAAACCCTGTCCTATTTCATATAGACAACGAGTTGAAAATATGCACAAATAATTTATTTTAATATATGGAAATAATTTCTTTCATTTATTTAATTTTCCCTTTGGAAAATTGAGATTTTTTATCTGACAGTCACGTGATTGGAAACGTCTATCAGAAAACGTGACGTCATCGTACAATATATATATATATATATATATGCACAGTTGAGTGTTATTCTTATTAGGTTATCTTGTGACAAGTGACTATACTCGTAAAATTATTACTAAATGTTGAAACAGTTAATTTAAAATAATACCTTCAACTTTAGTTTTATTTATTATATGATGACGTCACGCACGGTCACATGGCATATATTTATTTAAATTAAAAATATGTAATAATGAATAAATATTAATTCACATGGTATTATTTTCAAGATATAAAGTGTATAAAATATTTTTTCAAATTTGTCTACTTTCGATTGCAAAAAGCCCTAATATTAAGATAGAGACTTGAAACTTGGTAATATCAAACCCTACGAGCATTTGGGGTCATAAAAATATGAAATAAAATAAGGACCACCTGACTGTATACATACATAAATCACGCCTCTTTCCCAACTAGGTAAGTATAGACCACGTCCTTTCACTTGCTACGATCCTGATACACATCTTTCGCTTCTTCAACATTCATCAATCTTTTAATACATGTACGTCAGATTTTAGAGTACTCTTGGCCTGACCTTTCTTCAGAACGTCCCCGATTTGATCGTGGAACGTTTGTCTAGACCTTCCTCCCCTCCTAACGTTCCCATTCACACTCATCTGTCTAGTCAATCTTCTTTCATTCATCCTCTCTACATGCTCAAACCATCTAAGCATCCCTTTCTCAGTTCGTGTCACTATATCTTCTTTCACACCACAACGTTCTCTTATCACACTATCCCTTATCCTGTTACTTAATTTCACTCCTAACATACTTCTTAGCGCTCTCATTTCTACTGCATTTATTATACTTTCATGATTTTTCACCCACACTCAGCTACTTACATACATACAGCTGTATTCATGATTTTGTTAAATAAAGCAACTAGAGCCGATACATATCCTGATGATCGGTGTACGGGACAACGGGGAGAGCGACGACAGCGCCGTCTCCCGGCGCTTCGGGAACTTCTGTCGGGCGCATCGCCACGAGTTGCACCAGAAACGGATACGTCGGATCACCTTTATGTCGCTCATCAAGTCAGTATCATTAACATTTTGGAGTTTACTCCTTAAGAAACGATATAAGGCGCATGATATGAAAAAATATGATGAGTGAAATGTATAGTGCAACATCACGCAAACAATTTTTAACCTTAGTGGTATTCAAATATGTTTGAGATTTATTCAACTCTTTTTCGTTTATTGTGATAGCCCTTAAACGCGAATCGACCGTTGAAATGAGCGGGAACGCCCCGCGGGAGCTAATTAAATTTTACATTTATTCAATATCATAAGAGATGCCTTTATTTACTCTTCTTGCTAATTGTATATATTCTAAATTCCAAGACAGTTCTTGAGCTAAACTCTTGAGGTTAGAGGTAACTTGAGGTACTCCTTTTTATACGAGTGAAAAAGAAGGAGTGCAATGTTTTAAGGGTTCATGTATGTGAGTTTCTTTATTCCACCATAACTGTTAAAGGCCAGAACAGATTTGGTTATATGGGGTATCGTTAGAATCCTTACATCATACCGAGTGACAAATAAAAAAAACATTATGGCGGCTGTACGCCTCTATTTTCATATGTAAAAGAAAATATTCAATTAAATTATTTAGATATGGTTACCTATCAAATTGAAGGTCTTGGTTCACTGAAATGTATAAAATAAAAATAAATAATAAAAAATGAATTACTGTCCTCTCAAAAAACGAACTAAAAAGCAAAAAAGCGAAAGGTGACTCGTTTACTTGCTAACTAAACAGATAAATAAAATTGTCATTGCAGTCGGGGGGCGGTTCTGTGGAACACTTAGTCTAAGAGGTTCCCCGACTGCTTATTTAGTTAGCGAGTAAATGAGTGACCTTTCGCTTTGTATATACAGATTATAACTAATAAAACTTTTTTTTTTTACTTTTAGAACGTATTTTGACAGGGCAGTCTTATCTTTTTAAATTATTTATTTTTATTTAATGTACTGTTCATGTGTCATAGAAAAAGGACTTTACATGCGCTGTCAAGAAAGAAAAGAAGATCCATTCTATTTATAGTAATAAAGTTACGACCCTGTGGCTGGTGTTAAGGACAGTACAATTCAAAAATAATGATGAACACCGAGAGATCGGTAATCCATCACCGATAGACACTGTTATGCCGGTATAAAAGTCTCTGCAGCTGGATATGTGGCTGCGATCTGTAGGGTGGATGCATTCTACCAGCCGGGCTACCCCAAGTAAAGAGAAATCTTCAAAGAGTTTTGTTTATGCCCTACGTTTCTTGAAACTCCACCCAACCACACCCTTCAGTCCTGAACACATCAGCGAAATGAATTTCATCATAAGATTTTCAACAGGCGGCAATTCCCGAAGTTCTTCACCTACCGCGCCCGCAATGACTTCATCGAGGACACGATCTACCGGCATCTCGAGCCTGCGTCCGCCTTCCAGCTGGAGCTGTACCGCATGAGGAGTTACGAGCTGGAAGCGCTACCCACCAGCAACCAGAAGATGCACCTCTACCTTGGCAAGGCTAAGGTATCTCCATTTAATCTGTTTGTCTTTTTATTTAATGGCATCTGTGTTCATCCACAATTCTACCAACGTCACGTGTATAGAATATTTTTTAATTATTATAATCTTCAAGCATAGCTATAACAAGATGGCTGCTCCCTTATTAAAATTGTCCAGGGAGTTTTTGTAGTTTTTGTAGTAACTTAAAATGCATGCTCGTACAGTAGCGGCACGCTATGATGGCTGTTTTGACACATTAAAAAGGTAAAGTAGAACGTCAAATTATTATATAGTCTAAATCTATAAGTATTTACATTTATATCTAGTATTGCAAGTACTTTGAAACTGCATTGTTTTGCAAGTTTAAAATAAATCCGAGTCGAAAAATATTATTTAACAAACTTTGCTGTCCACTTTCATATCCTTAGGGATTGAATTTCGAGAAATCATTTCTTAAACGATGTCTTCAATATAAAATCAACACCTTCCTCAAATTTCACATTTCTATCCTTAGTAGAATGGGCTGGATGATGATGAGTTAGTCAGGAATAAGCCTTTTGTTAGGGGAGTGCGAAATAGGATTGGAATCGGATCGCATCTAATAGTATATATTAATGTTAGTAAATTGTTGAATTGAAATTGTCGAATTGTTGGCACATCCTTATCTTTCAAATACAGTGTAAACTCTAACGAAATTCAATGGACCGAGTATTTTTTTCATGATAGTGAGTTTTTATTATTTGGAAATAAGAAAAAAATAATATTAATCACAATATTTTTTAATATTTGGTACAATACGTAGATGTTTTAATATGATGTATTTTAATTTCTACAGTATGGATTTTGTATGGACTTTGATATGTTTATTACAGGTGAAGAGGGGCCAGGAAGTAACTGATTACAGGTTCTTCATCAGATCCATTATCAGACACCAGGATCTGATCACGAAGGAGGCCAGTTTCGAATATTTACAAAATGAAGGAGAAAGGTTAGAATTTTATAAATTATTGAGATCAGTTTCGAATATTTACAAAATGAAGAAGATAGGAGAATGCCCATTCTTGGTACCAAATATTCTCCTGCCTCTTTATTAATATATAATACTAATAATTTTCATATTTTTTACTACTACATATTTGTCTTCGGAATTCAGTTTTCTAGGTGGGAATATATTATTTAAATCAAAAAAGTAATGTAATTAATTGTTAGGCACATTTTAGTAGGCATTGTGTTCCATTACACGTACCATTTCATAATTAATACTTTACTTTGTACATTTGACCAAGATCAAAATACTTTTTCATAAAAATCATCAAAAAATAATAATACTTTGTCAACTCAATGTTTAATTATAAATAACTGTAATAAATTAAAAGATGTCGATGTTTTTGTTCATCGTATTTTTTAGATATGTCTGATAAAAACGACCAAAGGAACATCGAATTGTTATACAATAAATGTATGGAAGTCAAACTGTTTTTGGGGACACTTGTTATTGTTATGCGCTTTAGTCCATTGACAATCATAGTGATAATAATGGGAGGAAAGGCAATAAAATTATTGAAAGAGTTAAATAAATTGACCTCAATGCTGTTTGCAAGTGAGCAATTCGATATATTTTCGTTTTTATTTCAGTAATAGTCATGTGTTCCCCAGTCACCAGTAAAGAATAACACGTGACATAGATACTAATAGCATAGATTCCACTATAGATTTTTGTGTCTATTTGAAGTGCTACTTATGTCAAATAGGAGTACTAGGACCTAATTTTTGTTGTAGATTTTGGCATTAATCACGCTTGCTAATTATTGATCCCTTCATTATATGTCTAAATAAAGACAAAAAGCCTGACATAGCTCCAAAATACGGATCGAGCTGGTTACCAAAAAACAGACAACATTGATGAATTGATGTTCGTTTTTTTTAATTAGATTCTAACAAACTTAAGGTAACAGCAACATTGTATTGCAACTTCAATTGAAACAGAACATGTTCGATGTTTTTCTTCATAACATCTATGAATATGTTTTAGGGGGTCTAATATTGATGCCAAAACGTTGACGGTACTGTACTGACCTACTTAACTTTGTTGTATTGTTCGATGTGTCACTTCGATTATTCGATTAACATCATTTTTGTAACTTCTAGGCTCAATAATAATGTTTTGTATCGTATTTGTGTGTATACTAACGTAATATGCGTAATAAATAAATACCTTATTTAAACTCCTTTGAACTAGGTAATCACATTTCCACATACAAACACTGTTTAACATTATTAAACCTACACAATCAAAATTAAAAATAATATTCTTTTTATCTCTTTTAAATCGATAACCGTATTGGTAAAACTGCGAATCGACACATCCCTAGTTTTTAGGTTATGTTGGTTTTTATAAAATATTTTAGGAACCCGGTTTTTGTTTTAAAAAAATATCATTGGCAGGTGTTAACACAGTAATTCTAGAATATTATAAACAAAGATATATTTAGATGCAATATGAGACGGGATTGCACATGTTCATGAATATTCTCCTTTGTACAGCGAGATGGGCAGTGAAATTGTACTCAGGAACAGTATTTGTCCTGGATTTTTGAAGTGAAAACTTCTTTTGGCGCACCGTACACAGATTTTTCGTAGGTAGTAAGTTAGGCTGATCCGTCACGCTCTGAGGTGAGACAGGTTCGATCGGGTGAACTCGGGACCGCCGAGTGTACCCGAGCTAGAAAGATACAGTCAGCTGCACTGACTCTGCAGCTGATCAGTTGTGTCGCTATGTTTAGTATATTCAATTCATATGTAATAATTGTCTTTATGAAGTTTTCACTTTTCACGTGCGGTCTTAAGCGCACACTCTTTTTTAATTTTAAATGTTCTCCAAATATGCTCATTTTTTTTAAAATACCGCAACGGTAATGAAAAAGCCTTTGGTTGCAACACCAGAAGCACCGCAAACGTGTTGCTGATCGTCGAATCTGTTCATTCCCCTTTTGAAGAACCCCATCTGTAGTCCCCTGAGAAATCCTCGGCAGAGAGCTCATTCCACATCTGGTTTACTCGCGGGAGGAAACTTGGAAATTGGACTATCCTCGATCATTTAGGCGTCAAGGTGTGAAGATGAACTCCTTACCTGCTCATTCCTGACTTTCCCTAAGACTTACTTCTGTGTCCTTTATGAGCTTTATGAGCTTCTATTATATGAAGCTTATGCTCATCAACTATGATAGTTTCGGTTAATACAATGAGGATTAATTATCAGTTAAAATATATTGGTGTAACTATAGTATGTTGGAGTACCATATTTTTGGTGTCCCCTACCTAGGTAGGTGACCATCACCTTCATGTTGAAAATTCATGGCATGACATGTATTTGTTGGCGATTTCCGGCATCTTTAAAACGAGCCTGCTTGTTAGGCATGGTGTCTGACTAATTTCGACCACATCGTAACATGGTATTAGACGAGATTGTGGTCATTAATAAACTGATAAATTTTGGTGAAATGAGGCAAAGGCTAGCGTGTATGTAAGCCGCCATTGATACAGCAGTTCTTTTGAAACTTCAAACATTCCTATCGACATTGACAGTTGCTTTTAAATATTTTTTTTACTACAGGGTACTTCTAGAAGCGATGGACGAGCTCGAAGTGGCTTTCTCTCATCCGCTAGCGAAGAGGACGGATTGTAATCATATATTCTTAAACTTCGGACCTACTGTCATCATGGACCCGGCCAAGGTAAGCAATTTTTTTTTGTACTACCAAGGTGGCAAAAAAATTTTCGATGATAAGCGGTTATTGTAACCTATAGGTGCTTGGGACACTGAATGTTTCATTAGCGTATTGCTGATGTTGAACCCCCTTTTGCAAGAAGCTCTGGTAAAGGTTATTTCGTTGCGATCTTCTATAGGGTGGAAGTACTTTACCAGTCGAACAGCCACAAGTGGAGAGTAATTTCCAAAGAGAATTTCTCTGTGCCCTAACTCTCTTCGATCTGTTTAGCTTTGCGATCGACTTGAAGAGGGGGGGGTAAGGGGGGGGGGCGTGCACTAACGTTGCGTCAAATTTTTCATCGGATTTAAACATTATTTTACTTTTTTTCTGTCTTATTTTTTGTCATTGTAATGTAATGAATATAATTAAAAATACTTCTATTTATATTACTTTTCTTCGAAGTACTTGTATATAAATACGTAGTTTTAAGTTAAAACTATCAACAGTTTAATTAAAAAACAAATGTGCACTCTTTTGATACTGTTTAATATAAATGTGGCCTTCATCGCTAAAAGATTCCCATTTTCTGGTATAAATATTTGTAAAATGTACAATTTTTTTTTTTAAATAAAGATTGAAGAATCGGTTCTCGGCATGGTGATGAGATACGGTCCTCGGCTATGGAAGCTGCGGGTGCTGCAGGCTGAGATTAGATTCACTCTTAGAATCGGTAAGTATACCAACATGTGTATATTGAGAATCCCATCTCTAGCTTCGATACTTGCTTTTCTTGGACTTACTGCCAGGTGAATGTACTCATTGTCACGACCAGAAATTGAAAAAAAAAAAATTCTATATTGGTTTAGCGTTTCACTACAATCACATCTAATGTTAAGCGACGATGTAATGCAGACGGAAAAATGGACAATGACCTTTGCGCCAACTATAGGGGTAACAAACCTTTTTTGGTCTGGTTCAGTTAATATTGTTCGTAAAAAAAAATCAAAGTTCGCATAAATTTCGGAGATAAAGTAAAATAATTTAACAATTTTCTTTATTATAACTACATACATCGTACGTACATGTAAATGATGTTATCATTATTTATACACTGTGTCCTGAGTTGACAATTAAAAAATAATTAAGAATATGTGTTTAGTGCATCTCTAAGATCAATTAAGATGTCATTTTTTTTATACTACAAAGTTAGCAAATAAGCTTACGGCCCGCCTGATTGTAAGTGACTACCGTAGTCTATGGACGCTTGTAATACCTTAGGTATCACTAGCGCGTTGCCAACCTTAAAACCCCCTACCTCAAGGTACTCTGGAATCTCTACTCACCGCAAGAATACAAGACAAGGTTATTTGGCTGCCCGTTTCTATAGGGTGGAGGTATTCCACCGGTCGGGATGCCTCAAAGAAGACAGAAATCACAAAAAAATCTCTGTGCCCTTTTTTATCGTTATAGGTTTGACGTAGTGGCCACAATCTCACCTGATGTTAAGTGACGATGCGGCCCAAGATGATGCCACGCTAAACCTAGTGGAAGATTGGCTCTCAAGTGCAGCTGCCTACCTCTCTGTTAATTAAATTCAATCAATCAGTTTCACTGTCGTTCTCTGATGACGAACACGTAGAAGAGTCGTTTACATAGTACACGATACACAATTAAAACAACAACAAATAAACAAAATCGCAACTGAAAACGGGTTTGTTATCTCTGATTGTCCGCATCGCTCACCCCACCCCGTACCACGAACGCGTTGCTAAACATTGTTTTTAAATAAGTATAGAAAGCGATAGATATCGTATTCTATCGACGCAAACATCATCATTACATAGTATAAAACAAAGTCGTGTCGCTCTGTCCGTCCCTATGTATGCTTAAATCTTTAAAACTACGCAACGGATTTTGAAGCGGTTTTTTTTAATAGATAGAGTGATTCAAGAGGATGGTTTATATGTATAATACATGCATAATATTGTAGAGAAACACTGGTAAATTTAGAGGTTTCTAATGTGATGTCGTAAATAAACACATTTTTTGCGCTTACATTGCAAACGCTGGTTGAACCCCACGAGATAAATCAAAATAATGTACTACAGTATTGCACACCTTAAAAAGGTCAACAAAAAAGTTCGCGATGGTATATGTCTATCTCTTAAGGATAACCCGCCATAACCATTTTTTATCCTTTACATTTTAGGGAAAAAAATGGCTTATTTACGAAGTGATTTTAAGTAATACAGCATTAATCCTTATCCAATTTACAATCCAATTTACATTGTCCATTTAATATAGATCAATATAGCCCTTAACAGCATGTACTTTAAATAAATATTCCCGAAGATATTACAGATTTAAAATTTAGGGAAGTGCGGCGGTACCGGCGCTATATACCATGGTCAATTATATGTCGCTCTTTCAAGAGTAACCTCTAAACAAAACATGTTTGTATTGACTAATGACAAAAAAGCTGTAAATGTTGGTTATAAGGACATTCTGTGGTAGGTAATATCAGCATTTAGTATCAGCATTGCACCCGTGCGAAGCCGGGGCGGGTCGCTAGTAATAATACCATATGTCATTGTCCGTTTTGCCGCCTGCCTAAGAAATGCAGTATAGTTATTCAATTTTTTTTAATATCCTAAATCAGCGGGATTCGAACTATCGACTACTCGTGCGTACTGCGTATGAAGTCTGGTCGTCTCACACCACTAGGCTAATCCGACGACGATTACAATCATAAAAATCAGTACTTGCCTTAACCGTGCATAATGTAAATCTCATTCTCTCGTAGGCTAAATCCTGTAGATGTTTGCGGTAGTCTCTTTTTATTGTCGCTTTTTCGTTTTATCTAGTTTTAAATCACAACGGTGGTAAATAAGTTTTCACTTCAAAATGATTTTTATTCTGTTTTTTCTCGTTTCCTGAGTTGTTTGACCAAACACTATCGCATGTCTGGACGTTCATAAGTGCCATCTTAGGGCGTAAATTTAATAAAGTATTTTTATTTTGTTAATTTGTCCAGGTCCCGGTGCTCCTACAAAGACGGTCCGGCTGTGTCTAGCGAACGGTTCCGGATACTCTCTGGACGTTTACACGTATGAGGAGGTCTCCGACCCCAGGACCGGCGTGGTGAGTGTTCACGTACTGTTCACATCTTGAGCCATGAGCACGAACCTATAAACTAGTGGAAGTCAAATCAAGCCAAGAAATGAATTCTCCCTTGAACTTAATTACATCAAATTAAACTTGTTCTTTGTTTGCAGATAATGTTCCAGTCGTTCGGGCCGAAGCAAGGTCCGATGCACGGTCTACCGATCTCCACTCCTTACGTGACTAAAGACTATTTGCAACAGAAGAGATTTGCGGTGAGACCGAACTGTTCCCCCCACTTTCCCCCCACCTCCACCACTCTCCCCCGTCCTTTACTGAAATGGCAAACGAGCCTACAATCCGTATGACTTTAAGTAACAACTGTCCACCATACCGCGTCCAACTTGCCTACAGCTTGCCAGATTACTTGTCGATCATGGCTACTACTGCTCAGCTAGTTCAGTAGCGTAAAGTTATATAGTCTCCAACCTTCCTCAATAAATGGGCTGTAAGGTAGTTTCAGAGATAAGTGCGTTCAGACATACAAACTAAAAAAGGTGTGTGTGCGATTCACACACGATAGAAGTGAAACTTCATTTTAAAAGATATTTTATTTAATCAGTGTGCAATATACATACACACCGACATTTGCTCTCTCGCTCTGGCTCACACAAAGAGGAGAGACCGATAATATATTGCTCTCGCGCTCTGGCTTACACAAAGAGGAGAGACCGATAATGTGCGTTAAATGTTTCATGTTTAACGTGTTGGAAGTCGCATAAGAAGTTTCACTTCAACAATATCTTGAGAGTATAGGTTGTAAATATAACACCTGTGACAGCATACGAATAGAGTTTGGAATAGCATATTGGTGCTTGGCGATAGATTTTCAACTTGAGAGTGGTGGCTAGCCACCTGGCTATTAGAAAATACCCTACCACCATGCTATGGTTTCCTCACGATGTTTTCCTTCATAGAAAGCTCAGGCTCATTGCAAAGATTCGAACTCATTGTCCCACCACAGTTTATAATATTTTTATTTCAGGCGACATCTCAAGGCACTACGTACGTCTACGACATGCCTGACATGTTCAGGCAGGTCGTCGAACGACGGTGGCGGGAGTGCATCGAGGAGGGTTCAGTCGATGGTGAGTGTCTTATGCTTTTTGTTTCATTTCGGTTTGCCTGTTGACGCTCCAAATAGTAAAATGTGTTATTTATGCATAGTGATATTCCCGCCCTTACCATTGTGCATTTTTATCCTTTTCCCTCCGTAGCGTTTTATAGACCGTTCAAGTAAACTATTGAGCACCCAGCTTGAGTATTCACCTGATTCCTCTTTTTTATTTAACTAAGGTGGCAAACAAGCGTACAACCGGCCTAATAGTAAGCGGTTACCGTAGCCTATGGTTGTAATATAATAGGTATTAAGATAATACTAAGGAGCTCTGGAAACCCTACTCGTCGCAGAGGCACAACACAAGGTTATTTGGCTACGATCTCCTGTAGGGTCACCGTTCGAGCTGCTCCGAGTAGAGAGAAATCTCTACCCCTCACTCTTCCTCGGATCCTATACTGTGCTTACCATCAGGCATCAAAATTGTAAGTTTTAGATCTTCAAAAAGGCTAGAGAAATGTCAGAGATGGCTCTTATGTCTATCTTCTAAGGTTGATTCGCAGTAACCATTTTTATTTTTAAAATATTGATTAAACATATTAGTTTATTTGCGAAGCTATTTTCTCCAGTTTTGTATTAATCCTTATTCAAATAAATAGATAAGTTACCTTGGGCATTTAATGTTGATAAAAATTTCCCTGTACATAATATCATTTACATGAATACCGTAGAAGATATCACATATTCAAAATTACGCGAAACCAAAAATTCCCTCGCAGCGTAGCGATTGTCCGGTAACCCGCGCCACACCACTGCCGCCTGTGCGTAGCGACTCGCGACCTAAACGCACTTTTCCTAACGATGAACTATTAAAACCAAAGCGATAAACTCTAAATCAGTGGAATATGTTTTTTTAAACAAAAATGACGTCATATTATTAAATTACACCCGTGCGAAGCTGGAGTAGGTCGCTAGTAACAAATATGTAATGAGTTGCCATCACCAGGTCCGCCGCCCGACAACGTCATGTCCTGCGTGGAGTTGGTGATCGAGCCTGACGGTGAACGAAGACTCGTGGAAGTGACCAGACTACCTGGACAGAATAACGTTCGTATTTACTGTTTATAACTTGTTTTCGAAGTGAAAACTTCTTTAGTACCGTTGTGAAACTCGATGAAACTAAATAACGACAGTAAAAAGAGACAACCGTATACATCTATAGGATTAGAAGATAGAAGTTTTGAAAATAAATCACTTGAACCTTCATCTTGATAATAATAATGATAGCTTCCACAAAACATATGAAATATACTTGCCTAGCTAAGCTTAGAAAAACAAATTAAATAATTTTTTGTTGTTTTTACCACCCTCCTAATAATTTGAAAATACACTGCTTTTCACAAGTACTTAAGTAGGTTAATACATTTTCATCAAGAAAATCAATTATAACATAATCGATCTATGTTCGGTTAATTTCGTGAATCATAGTTTATTTGTTACCACTTTGCTTTTTCCGTCTAAAATAGGCGATGGAAGAAACAAAGTAATACCAAAATGTTATGATAAAAACGCAAAGTAACGTCATCATCGTCTGTAATGATTGTTTATCAATCACTTTTATCTTTTAATTATATATATTAATTTCACCTTAGTTGTTTCCTCATTACTTCATTTATTGTGTTTTCGGTTACTTTCTGAAGGCATTTTATCTATAGGTCATTTATTATATTAAGATATTGTTAGACGAACTTCTTTTGCCTTGCAATATATATTATTTAAGAAGGCCGTATACAAAGATTGTACTCAATGGTTGGAAGAACCTTTTGAATTCAAAAATTAGAACGACACTAGAAAATAATTGAAATGACACATCATTGATGATCATCATTGACTTACCAGAGAGATGTCTACGGTGTGCAGTCAATTATAAGATTTTTAATAATTTTATTTTACATTTCTAATTGTATATTTATTTGGAGTCACTCTTATCAATCTGGAGTCCAAACAGAAAGTTATTTTGTTACTGCAAGAGACCCACCCCTTGCATTGTAATTGGTATTCAAAGGATTTGAAATTATTCATCCAAAATTGACAAGAGTCTAGAATTATTATTAAACTAATGAAAACCTGGCGGACGCTTTCATTAATGCTGGCTTGGCGAAGCAGCTGAGGAAACGGGAACGGAATGGATAACTAATGCTTGTTTGCCATATTCATACCTACAAGCATTTCAAGATGGATTTTTATTAGCAGTTTTGGATCAGATGATGTATAAACGTGGATTAACTATACTAGTGAAAGTTTAGTAGATTTAATAGGCTATAATTAAAGGTATTCTGTATTTTATATTTCACTTTAACTCATATAAATCAATATTATTTTTCATTTCATTGTCCCTTTTAATATATTTATTTCGATATTTATATCTATTAAATTGTCCACGCGACACGTCTTATTAAACTTGATTGATACTAGATACTCTTGATTTATATAAAGAATGCTGCACGGAAAAAGAGATATCGTTTTTTACCTCATATGAAATTTCGTCAGGTCGGGATGGTGGCCTGGCGTTTGACTCTGTACACTCCTGAATGCCCTGAAGGCAGGGACATAATCCTGATAGCGAACGATCTCACCTACTACATGGGTTCCTTCGGACCTCAAGAGGACTGGGTCTTCTATAAAGCTTCGCAGTACGCCAGGGAGTTGAAGATACCAAGGGTAGGAGCATTTTTCATTCTACATTATTTTTCCTAGTAAATTGTTTTACTTTTTAATAGATAACAGTCGATTGAATTTGGCGAGTTACTTATAGATTTACGTAGATTTAGGAGGTAAAAGTATCCTATATCATATTCCACAATATTGACTTTTGTGACAAATTACATTAGGATTGATCCAGCGTTTTGAGCAAACGTACTTTGTTAGCAAAGTAAATCTGACACGATACACAAACGGACAACTGACTAGTTGTTTGTTTAAACAACGTAACAAAATAAGCAATTACGTACAATTCTTTACGAATACTCTACTGACTTGTTTGTTGTGATTATTCCGTATGCAATGAGGCATACTCATAGCTCTGACTAAAACTAATTTCGTGTATGAAAAATATCTTTTAATATATATATATATATATATATATATATATATATATATATATATATATATATATATATATATACTTATATTAACATGTGTATTTTTTCATTTTTGATCTCACTTTGCTACTAACCTGTCACTTTGTTATTTCTGTACAAAGTAGTAACAAACGGAATTAGCAAAGTAAGATCAAAAAGTTTATCAGGTGCATTTATGGTTGTCATATTTTCAACTTTAAATCGTTTTTTATTTAAATGAAATTTTAATTTTAAATTTAAATTATTCTTTGTTATCTGTGTACGTATTTATCTATAGTTATCAATGAATAAATCGTTCATCAGATATATATAAGCGTGAATTCGGGGGCTCGCATCGGCGTAGCTGAGGAGGTAAAGTCCGAGTTCAACGTGGCCTGGGTGGACTCCGAGCGTCCTGACAGAGGGTTCAAGTACCTCTACCTCACTCCCGAGTCGTACTCGAAACTAGGACCCATGGGGTCCGTGAAGACCCAGCTAATTGAAGACGAAGGCGAGTCCCGGTACAAGATAACTGATATTATTGGTGAGTTGCCTATTGATGACGCCTATTCATAATCTCACCCGATGTTGTTCAACGATGTGGAGCTGGATGATAATACCTTAAGCCTGGACGGGAACTGGGTCTCAAGTGCAGCTGCCGGAACACACATATAGAGATTTGGTGATAGATTTTCAACTTTACGGGCTTTCGAAGATGGTTTGCGATGATTTCATCACGATGTTTGTTCAGGTTCTATATAGGGATATGAAAACACGTAGCCTGACGCGGTGTTTGTACACGCTGCTACTGAGCCTTCATTGTCCAAGACCGCGTGATTGTTAAGGTTTGCTTGTCCAAATTATCGAGTTCGGCTCTCGAAAGGGTTAAATGTAGATTAGTTTTCATCATCTCGTCCTGCAGATACTACATTCAAAGACACTAAGTGGAAGGATGTCAGTTGGTCCTAAAAGGAGATACGTAAAAGTGAGTCCCTATGATTTTTAACATCTTAGTTGTCCGAAATTTTTGAAAGAGAACGCCAAATCCACTCTGTTATGATGTTAAACTCTCGTAATAATAATAATACCAGCCTATAAGAGTCCCACTGGGCAATGAATCCAAGGGAAGGCACAAGTTTAAACACTACGCCAACCCACGACGTATTGACGATTTCAAATGCCGAGAAATCACGTGTAGTTTATTCACGTCAATGATATCACGCCATAGATTTAGTAGCTGATTTATAGTATAGATCAGCAATAGGTTGAATAAGATGAGATCAAGACGGAATACACTAGTGTGCATATTATTTAAAGTGCACGTGACCACAATTAAACACGTCTATGAAATATTAAATTACACTTTAAAACCTTAGGATTTTGTAAAAATAAGCGGGATTCTTTTTGATAATGATTTACGTAGGTACCTATTTAGTACTATACATACGAAAATGGTCTCGTATATCTATCTGGTTCTAACACAAGCTTATATAACACTTATGCTCTTTCTCTTTCGAGTTGCCGATTTATGTATATTAATCCTATGGTTTAAACACTATATATGATGTTTATATATATACTACCTGTGCCCGCGGCTCCGCTCGCGTGTACTACACAATGCTGTCAGACGAGCGACGTGCGAATTGTGTTGCCTCAAAAATACTTTTTGTCGGTGACCCGACCCTTAAAAGATAGACATATGCTATCACTGAGCTTGTTGTAGGTCTATTTAAGATCCTTTTTGAAATTCATGTACAATTGTAAACCAAATAATCCCCCCAAAAGTGTATTTTTGCGTATTGATACACCATTATCGTCACTGCTTATTTCGTATGTTACTTCATACGAGCTGTAGCAGCGCTCAGGGAAATTCTAAAGAATTCGGCCGCTATCTTACGGCGACACAAATGGTACGCGGGGTAGGCAGTAACGTAAAAGTATTCTATAACCTGGACAGAAAACCCTGTATATCGGATAAGTGGCTTTCGCGTGAAAAGAACATAAGCCAACAGGGAGACGTTGAGTTTTATAATATATATAGTATGTATATATGTAATGATGATAATAAATGGTATATCCGTATGTGATATTTCCAGGGAAGGAAGACGGTCTCGGCGTGGAGTGTCTTCGAGACGCCGGTCTGATAGCCGGCGAGACAGCGCAGGCTTACGAGGACGTGGTCACGATATCTGTGGTCACTTGTCGAGCTATCGGTATAGGTTCTTATGTTGTCAGGTCAGTGTCTTATTATTTATATATAGCTGTGCCCGCGGCTCCGCTCGCGAGGACTACATGCCGTCGGTCGAGCGAATCATGTTCCTCCCACTCAAAAGGCGGAAGACAAAAATGCTTATTATGGGTTATCTTTAGAAGACAGATATATGATATCCCTGACTTTTTTGTAGGTTGTTTTAAGATCTACAATTATGTAATAAGTAACACGAGAAACTCAGAAGTGGGATTGTGGACTTTCAAGTGCATGTATCGGTACGAAACTATAGTTTTTGAACGATTTGACACTTGAAGCTGCTTCTTTACACCTAAGCTATGTGTAAAGAAGAGTGGATATTTCTAAAGTCTATAAAATCTAATTATCTTGGGTAATTTTATAAGAATCTGTTTCTCTTAGGTCGATATTTTTTAGGTTTTAGGTAGAATTAGGTAGAATTAGCGGCTGTTAATTTAATAAAAATAACAAATAAAAACTTTAAAACAATTCCTCGTAACTACGAGTAATACAGTACTCTACCCCTTTTTTGTTCCTTCCAATAGTCAATAAATCGACCACAGCGCCGCCTATCTCGTATTTTTCCTGATAACTTTTCTACAACCATAACACAAAAATGAATTCCACATATCCATCATTTAAATCGTGAGTTAATTGTCTTTGGTTAATACAAAAATCCGATAGAAAAAAAGGACGTATAGTTTTTCCCGAATTTGAAAATTTTCCGCAATTTTTTTCCCAATTTTTCTTGCCATAAAAACCTAATGGTTTTGGCACATTTTAAAATTAAAAACAATGCCATATCGGTCCAGCCGCTCTCAAGCGATACGCATACCAACGAACAACATTTTATTGATATAGATTTCAAACTAAGGATGGTGAATAAATACCGTGGTGAACAAATAGAGTACATAGTTCATCGAACTTTATAAGAATATCCAACTTCACGTTAAATGGCTGTAAACACTTGTTTATTTTCGATTTTATTTTGACTTTTCGACTTTATTTTCGATAAATATGCTTTATACTTTTGCATAAAAATATGCGAAAGATATGCGAAAATACTTAATTACCAATCTTTACTGAGATGCGTAAAACTGAACAGTGATGTGGGTAATTACTGAACTAGTTATCGATAGTTATAACTTATAGATATATATCCAAAGGAAATAAAGAATTTCCAGATGAAAATACTATTGACAAATGACAATATATACTTAATAACGCATTTGATATCTTACCAAAATAAATAAAAAATGTATTTGATTGTATGTATAATTCTTTATTTAATGTATCATTCTTCCTGTCTCTTCAGGATTCAATGTTAGAGTTTTTTCGGTAATAATTTTCCTAAGTGACGACAAGAGGGAGGGGGATCGTTCATAACTTTAATAAAAAAAAATATATATATATATATTTAATGAAACCGGAATTTCGATTGTTAATCTAGCTTTGAAACTATCAAAGTTAATAAAAATCCTTAGTGTTTGCTAAAAACATCCAAGAACATGTTTTAAAGGCAATAAAAACATAACTTCTTTTTTCCAATTAAGTACTTAATATTTTCTTAACCCAAGAATTTGATATTTTATTTATCTCAAAAAGAAAAAAAAGTGTGCCCCCTTAGATATGACGTCGAAGATTCTGATTGACGTTTCAAAAGTTTAACGATCATTCTTCAAATCGTAGGCTAGGTCACCGGGTCATCCAAGTGGAGAGTTCTTACATCATCCTTACTGGGTACGCTGCCCTCAACAAGGTCCTCGGCCGTGCGGTATACGCGAGCAATAACCAACTGGGTGGTGTTCAGATCATGCACAACAATGGCGTCTCCTCGGCCGTGGCCCCGACGGACCTCGAGGCTATACGAACAGCGGTCCGGTGGCTTTCTTTCGTACCTAAGGTGAGTATCTCTTTTTGGGCTTGACGAGAGTAAAATTGATGAATGGGGGCCGGGACGAGAAGAGTTCTCGACTGGTGATCGCGTATCAGAAGACGCAGCGTGACCGATGACCTGGTCAGGGTTGCGGGAATCAGCTGGATGGATAACTACTTAGCTAGAGAGTTAAAAAGAAATTACTGTGCTATAAACTGGGAGAGATAGATGAATGCGAAAGAGTAAGACAAGTGCTTTGTTGTCATGGAAATAAAGAGAATATATATAGACAACATTGGTAAATAATTACGTCTCGTTTCTCATTAACATGTATCGCTTGTCCATGCGCCAGAACGGGACAGGTTAGCGTTCGTCTTATTTACGTCATAAATACCCTGAAGCAAATAAATTTTAATATTCCATTAAGGGCCGATTTTTCAATCCTCAGATAATTATCAGATAATTTTAACCAATTTTTTTTTCGTACCCATTGTAATAAAATTATAAAGAACTCACTATTCATTTGTTCACTAGA
Source organism: Saturnia pavonia (assembly GCA_947532125.1). Taxonomy (NCBI): domain Eukaryota; kingdom Metazoa; phylum Arthropoda; class Insecta; order Lepidoptera; family Saturniidae; genus Saturnia; species Saturnia pavonia. The sequence continues at coordinate 4,136,570 of OX383922.1, forward strand.
CTATGGTCGTACTTACAGTGTCTCTTGTTTACTCTACTCTATGATCCTCTAGCCGATTTCTTCAAACTCTTCAAACTTCTCGTTCAAACAAAACGGAGGACGAAATCATTGGAATAGCCTTTAACTATTCGACCTCGTTTAAAAGTAGGGGAAGTGTTCTATTTTTAGGTCCTTATTTGTTTGATTACGTAATGCGGCCTATAAGCTTTGATATGTGCGTGTGAACTGCGATGTTTTTTCTAATCTACTAATATATACACAATGTTTCGAGCACATTCTAGACGTTTCCAGATATTTAGTGAATAGTTAATTTTTTAAATGTTATTTCAATAATTGTTTCTCTTTTAAGACTAGGACACTTTTATTGCTATCACTTATTGAAGCTTTTGGTGGAGAAAAAGTTTCTCACTGTTGTCTTTATCACTGGTGTAGCGGACACCCCGCCATCTAGCTAGCCTGTGAGTCAACTTGAGGTGATGTTTAGCAGAACTGCTTGTTAGCAATTTCTTTGTCGCATAATTGACCGCCGACAACCGCGTGCGCGCAAATATTGCTTAGTTGAATTTTGGACTTTTCTATTATTGAAAACCATCTTGCACTCTGGAGCGATTATTTTTATTTATTTGCACACTTACATAATAAACACTAAAATGGTCAGAGGTCTATGCTTAGTGATACTATAATTAAAAGTGTAGACTACAACATAAATAGAATATAATGGGTAACAAGAAAAAGAGAAAGCAGATTCAAAGGTAAAATCATCGCCATGTAAAATGCCCAGCTTGTTAGATATGTAATAATATAAATAATTCCGTAAAGACATAGTCATATATAGCCGTGATTGAATACGGGTGGCCATCCCGGAGAAAGTTACAACGGAACCGGCTGGAGACTTACAAGCCGTAGCCAGAAGCATATCGGTAAACGACTTCAAAATTTGCCCGCTGGCTTTGATGTTGGATGACCTCTCAAATCTTTCACATAGGCTAGAATAGACGAAGTTGGACGAACACGCCTCGACGTGTTAGTCGTAAAGATTCTCTTACACGGCTATATATACAATCAATGTACACTAGTTTTATTGATCTTGAATTTCGATTCAGCGTACGTAATTCAGAAACGTATTTTTTTTTTTTGGTCTACAGAACAAAGTCAGCATGGTGCCAATAATGCGGTGCGCTGATCCAATAGACAGGCCGGTGGAGTGGGTGCCGACGCGCGCGGCGCACGACCCTCGCCTGATGCTGACCGGCGACGGCCAGCGCGCCGGCTTCTTCGACTGCGGGTCCTTCGACGAGGTCATGCAGCCGTGGGCACAAACTGTTATTACAGGTATTGCATTATTTTTAAGATGTATTCTGCCCAGTTTTTGTGTTTTTCTGATGATTACTTGAAAATGACATGTTGATTCAATGTTACTTGTAGATGAAGTATTAAGTATTTAAGTATAAATTGCCCTAGCAAATATATCGATAGTATTAAGAATAACATATTATAAGGAGTTATCAATAGTATTTAGAAAGATATATAGTAATGAGATATTGGTAACATCAGAAGAGATATGAATTATCGATAGTATTCAGAAATAGATATCGTAAAGAGATGTCGGTATAATTGGGAAATCTATATTAATATATCTGTAGTTGTGTCTACATGTTTTTTGTTTGTAGGTTGTATGTCCGGATTTAACTAAAAACGGCTTGCCCGTGACTTATGAATTCTTGTATACTTATTTCGTATATCGGCTTATTTCGTCAATTGATAGGCTGATAATAGTAAATAATATATAATTAATATAAATAATAATACTACTTTTAAAAATCGTAAAAAAAATATTTCTTTTTCATTAATTCTCAACCGATTTTATTGAAATTTTCACGGGAAGTATCAGTCATTATATGATTGATCAGTGATTAATTTCCGCTTCGTTCGATTTATTGATTTTGGTCTACTTTAGTTTTAAGTACCATAGAAAGTAACGCTGCACGTGTGAAAAAAGAAACGAAAATTATTTTCCTCTATAGGAAGTTATTTAGGATTTTGTTGTGTAAAATGTTTTTATAACGTTTGTCAGTTTTTTTTTATAATGATAATTGATATTCGATGTTAATGTTTTTAGGTTATGTCTTGATTTAGTCGAAGTAACAATTTACGTTCTAAGGACACTTCATGCAAACTTTCTTATGATGTACCAAGTATTAGTTAATAATTGTTTGTATACTAAGCGGTTATTTTACAGTGAGAGTAACATTTTTGATCGTTAAAGAACTTTTTTTTCTGACGGTATTTTCGCCGGAGTGATTTCGTTTAAAGCAATGATAATGATATGTCGGCGCCCGGCAGGACGCGCCCGCCTCGGCGGTATCCCGGTGGGAGTGGTCGCCGTCGAGACCAGGACTGTGGAGCTGACCCTCCCGGCGGACCCCGCTAACTTGGACTCGGAAGCGAAGACCTTACAGCAAGCCGGACAGGTAACTGATATTGTTTGATACTTTTATTATTACGTTAACGATAGGTCGGTCTAACCCATCGTGATTACATTTTATATATCAATCTGTCGGCTAGAGGTGCTACGGGACTGAGTAAGATGGGAGCCGTCGGCGTACAGCACGACAAGCGTATTTTTTCATCACAGTGATTATAGCCAAATATATGTATATAATTCTGTACATATAGAATAAAAAATATAATAAAATGCCTGACTCTTAGGGCACACCGGCCCCTATATTATGTATTCCATGCGATGTCAGAATATTTTGTACATTATTAATACAGATTTGCCAGTTTGAAGCCGATATTTAGCCTATTTTGCTATCGCTTTGCTCTTGCGAAATCAGTAGATTTACAATTTAAGTGTAAATGTATCTAGAAAATACGCCATGGTGTCAAATCGTATTACCACGAGACGGTATGTTCAAAATAGTTCAAAATCCAGAAACACACGATGTAACATAGTGTTGGAATCTTATGTCTGTGGTATCCATACATTTAATATAGTTTATTGATCGGTAACTCGAAAGAGAAAGAGCATAGTATACGCTTGTGTTGGAACGAGATAGGAATACGAGACCATATTCGTATGTACTATCGGCATACTTAAATCGTTATCAAAACGAATCCTGCTTATTTTTACAAAATCCTAAAGTTTACAAGTATCAATTAATGTTCAATAGACGTGTTTAATTGTAGTCACGTGTACTGTAACTGGATGTAATTCGTATAACAAAGGAAATTAACGTTCCGTTTTAATCTCATCTGATTCAACCTATTGCTGATCTATAACTATACTTAACCTATGGCGTGTTATCATTGACGTGAATAATAAAAATAGGTAATCATATGATCTAAGTCAGTTGTCGGCAAACACGTCATATAAACATACGTCGTAAAAACAATACGAAATGGAGTTTTACTCAAAGAGCCTTTTTTAAACTTAAGCTTTGCTTTACTAGAAACTTTTTTATGGAAATAATTAGGATTAAAAGTACACAAATTGCTGAATATGTCTTAATTTAACTAACGGTACATTCAATAAAACTTGGATACGAATACGTATATGAAAATAATATTTATTTAAATAAATTATGTAATGTGAAACGTATCCTTAAAAAAAAACTACAAATACTCCAGTAATGTGAACAATATGCTTGAATTTACTCGGAAAGTAAGGGTAAGTCCTAAATAAGGAGAAATAACAGCAAACCCTAGTATCTTCAGTTGATCATATGAGTCAGGAATACTATTCTAGGTGTTAAAAATCAACGTATCGTGTGATTTAAACTAATATTATAAGGAGGAAAGATTTGATTGTTTGTTTGCATTGAATAGTCTCTGAAACTACTGGACCGATTTGAAAAATTCTTTCATCATTAGAATCCTACATTATCCCTGACGAACACAGGCGATAGAATAAAAAGTTAGGGATCCGTATGAAAATTTACAATTTTTGAATTTTTTGTTAAATACCCGTGCGAAGCCGGGGCGGTCCGCTAGTGTAAAATAAATTCACATTTATTTTTCTTTGATAGCTGTAAATCAGCATAGAGACGCTCGAATTTTGAGCTCGACAATTCTTTATTTTTCGAATAAAGACGGGATATGTTACGAGGAACAAAGAATAATTAATTATACGCGATAATTCGCATCAGTTTGAGAGCCTACACGAGCGAGCAAATTGTGCGATATCGCATTACGCGTACCTACCGCGCGTTATTCGCGTCAGTTTGACTGTAGTTTAATGGTAAAACAATAAATTCAGTAAAAACATTTTTAGTACCTATGCTGGTCTGTTTGTCGAATTTCGGCACACAGTAATTTGACCGAGATAATGACAATACACATGTTTGCGAGTGGCTATCCGTGCCACAAAGCAAGTGGATAGATAATATCCCGTGTCTATACTAAACATTTCGTGGAAGAGCCGCAGACAAGGAGTCAAAGAGCCGCGGTTTGCCGACGACTGACTACTGCTCTTGCTAAGTGATCGTAACTCGTTACCGCGTAGGTTTGGTTCCCGGACTCCGCGTACAAGACGGCGCAAGCGATCAACGACTTCTCGAGAGAGAACCTGCCGATAATAATCTTCGCTAACTGGCGCGGCTTCAGCGGCGGACAGAAAGGTATAAACCAATAATGTACGTTTTCTAGTTATTTGAAGGGAATACACAATTGGGTATTTGAATATGTATTTTAAAGCTTCATCATAATTATGATAATAGTCAATTGGAAAAACATTTTTTTCTTATTAATAATGAAAAGTTGAAAATTGATAATATTTTTAAAAGAATCACATGACTACAAACGCGCTACGATTGATTGTCAGGTTTGTGACGTCATAATGTTATAGGAATTTCATCCATTAATTGTCAAAGCACTGTAACAGCTGTGTGCTACAATGAGTAGAAATTAACATTGTGACGTCACACGCGCGGGTTTGTTCGAGAACGATCGGCGCGCTTTCGGTTCTGAACTCAAACATTAATTTTTATTTTGAAATATTGCGAAAAATAAATAAAATAAAAATAGTTTGTAATGAAACTTATATATGATCTTTCCATTTTCACAAAAAAATATATTTAAATACCCAATTAAACTAATGACACGTGGATAGAATATTTGTCTAATATTTACAGTTCAAACAACGCTATAACTTGTTAAGACTGCTCACTGTGTTTTTATGGCAACGTGAAGCAATGATGGCTCAGTGGTAGCGTTCGTTGAGTTCGAATCCCTGCAATGAGCCTGATCTTTCGGTGAAGGAAAATATCGTGAAGAAACCATAGCATGGTGGAAGGACAAGTTGAAAATCTGTCTCCAAGCATAAATAGGTGTTTTCCGGCAGCTGCTTCCACTAGACTTAGTGTGTTATCATTTTTGGCCATATCGTCACTTAAGATTAGGTGAGATTGTGGCACAACACTAAACCAACAAGGGAAAAAAACTTGAAATTCACGCTTCAATAAATCTACACATGTAATAAAATTGAAGCGTCTATTTGTAATGCCAAATTAACACGTTTTTACTAAATATATATGAAAGTATACACAATACCTATAACAAAATACACACTTTTAAAATTTTTGTCTGTCTGTTCGTTCCGGGTAATCTCCGAAACGGTTGGACCGATTGTGACGGAACTTTCACTGGCAGATAGCTGATGTTATAAGGAATAATTTTGGCTACTTTTATTTTAGAAAAATAATTAGGGTTCTACACAAAAAAATAAAAAGTTTTTTAGTAGTCCACGCGAGCGGAGCCACGGGCACAGCTAGTAGGCTATTAAATGTGAAAATATAATTTTAAATCAGTCAGGTTGTCCGAGACATTAAAAAGCGTTCAATTAAAGTTTTGGTCTTTATAAATTTGTATAGATAACATATTAGATACAGGATAATAAAATATTGACACTGGCTAAAGTTACCGCGTCGCAAAACGCAAGGAAAGAAGATCGTGTTTCATTTATTTTATTTTTTAATATCTCTTATAGACATGTACGAACAAATATTAAAGTTCGGTGCGGAGATAGTACGCGCTCTGCGTGGGGCCACGGCGCCCGTCATCGTGTACATACCGCCGGGGGCTGAACTCAGGGGTGGAGCGTGGGCGGTCGTCGACCCCAGCGTCAACAGCCTACGTATGGAGATGTACGCCGACCCGGAGGCTAAGTATGTACCGCTTAATAAAACTATTCTTATCTTTATAATAATACCATAGGTATCACTAACGCGTTGTCAACCTCGACCTCCCTACCTCAAGGAGCTGTGGAAACACTACTCACAGCGGAAACACATCACAAGGTTATTTGGCTGCGATCTTCTGTAGGGTGGAGGTATTCCACCAGTCGAAATGACCCAAGTAGAGAGAAATCTGACGGTCGACTTAAGAATTGGGTTTTTACCGCTTGTACACGTTGAATTCAAAGAATTATTTGTTTCAATAAATTGATCTTGGGTTATTTACTCTCATTACGCAACAAAGAAGTTTCGGTCGGTACGGTACAAGATGATTATTATATATATATTTATAAATAATCACAGGGGTGGTGTACTGGAAGCTGAAGGTATAGTGGAAGTCAAATTCAAGCAGAGGGATATACTGAAGACCATGCACCGACTGGATCCGGAGCTGTTGAGACTTGGAGCCAGGATAGCAGGTCAGAATCCTACCTGAGTGCATGAAAAAGTAGGCGTCGTGTCGTATCAATATGTCAAAAGGGAGGTAGAATGTAGAGATTGCTCCACCGGCAGGAGCTGGACCCAGTTTTGTCTAAATATTTGTGTCAAGGAAACTATTGCAACTAATTTTGTACTAAGTTAAGTACAGCGTCTAGTTACTTAATAATTAAGTTGGCTGTTAAATACTAGGAGATTAAATAACATCCTAAGGCTTTAGATATCCAAGCCAACCTCACCATTAGTTTTGTATTACAATGTAGCTTCTATTGTATCGAGTATCTCATACTTATAAAAGTGTTTTTGCTTGTATTACAGAATTGAAAGAACAAATTAAGGAATTGTCGAAGAAATTCGATCGCAGGGGCTCCATTGATGATGTCCTAATCAAAACCGATGCGGGAAGGCAAGGTGAGATTATACTGATTTGTTTTTGTTGTAACATGATCCCACTTCTGATATATCATGTACTATGTTTAGGCTAAAAATGCACGTAGGCCAATGATACACATCCATCCATTTTCCTTGTATCTGTCTATTCCTTTCTCCCCTTTCATCGATGTCAGTTCGAGTTTTGAATCGGAGTGGGTAACATTAACCGGTGACTAAAAGGCTTACTAAAATGAGTTTTTGACATTTAATGCTAATATTGTTTAGTGAAAGTTGCATGTTGCATTAAAGAAGAGACTTCATAAAAGCTTTTTTTTTTTTTTTTTTTTTATCGTTATAGGCTTTGGCGTAGTGGCCACAATCTCACCTGATGTTAAGTGACGATGTGGCCCAAGATGATAACACGCTAAACCTAGTGGAAGACTGGCTCTCAAGTGCAGCTGCCGGAACACACCTATTGGTATTTGGCGACAGATTTTCAACTTGAGGGTGGTAGCTAGCCAGGCGGGCATTAGAAAAAGCCCTACCACCATGCTATGGTTTCCTCACGATGTTTTCCTTCACCGAAAGCTCAGGCTCATTGCAGGGATTCGAACTCACGTCACTCGACGCGAAGTCGTACACACTACCACTGAGCCATCATCGCAATAAGCTGTAGTCTGGTCAGGAATTTTACCTCTTCATTCCTGCCGTATGATTGTGTATAAGTTGTAATCGACGTAGAACGGCGGCCCCTACTAATTACCAGGCTAATTTCGATAAAGAAACCGACCAGCATCATTTCTATAGTTTGTTGCACAGTCTTAGCATGCTATCTTTGGCAACTTAGACTTAACATCAGCTGAGATTGTCGTAATACGTTAAACCTATAGAGAATAATAACATAAATAATTTGTTTTAGCTGAAGGTAAAGTCTGTGATCTCGAAACCGAACTGTTGGCTGCAGAGAAAACTGTGAAGGTCCGCGAGAAGGAATTAAACCCGATATATCATGAGGTATAACACAGTTTGCTTTAAATCTTTACCATTACTACTACTGATACTACAAATTGTAAGTTTTAACCCATTAATTGAGGAATTACATATACTAATTGCGTACAAAATTTCATCAAAATCGGTAGGTATTATTGAAAATTCCTGTAGCATATCCATTATGGAATGGCATATTGCTTCCCGTGTATAAAATTTCAATTCAATTCAATTTCAAGCCGTTTTTTAAGATAAATCCGGTCATGCAAAAACACAAAAAGTGTGTGTGTCAGTTCCGTCGCGCGACTGCGTTCTACTACTCAAGAACTGTCTTGTAATTTAGAAATAGGCAAGACGAGTACATAAAGGCATTCTTAGGATGTATAATGAATGTATAAATTAATTTGCCCCCGCGCGGCGTTCCCCTCATTTTAACGGTCGATTCGCCTCTGGCGGCTTTCGCAGCAATCGAAAAAGAGTTGAATAAATCTCAACCTTATTTGAATACCACTAAGGTTAAAAATTGTTTGTGTGACTTTGCGTTATGTTGCGTGATGTTGCACTTTCAATTTCACTCCTCATGTTTTTTCATACCGTGCACTTTATGTCGTATCTAAAGGAGTAAACTAAAAAAAAAATTGTTAAATTCGTAATCAGTTTCCTCCTTTATATATGAAGGGATGTCTAACAGAAAATTTGGAAAACTATTCCATGAAGAGAACTCCAGATTTATTAATATAGATAACGTGTTATTTGTATTGTTATTCCAGATCGCAGTTCAGTTTGCCGAACTACACGACACGGCCGAGAGGATGCTGGAGAAGGGTTGCTTGTTTGTAAGTTTTCTCTCTCATTACAACAATCTAATAGTTTTATCCGCCCTCACATGTTTTCGATGAATGATTAACGAACAGGATCCGCTGCGCAGCGGGTCTTACTGGTTTGGTATATTAACGATGAACTCCTGACCGATATTTCGACCACAGCGACTGTTTCATCTTCGACGTTCACTGTTGCTTGTGAAGCCAACTTTTGTCTGAAGCTAGCGGCCCGCCTCGGCTTTGCACGGGCAGAAAAATATTTTAAAGACGGATTTTCATCCAAACTTTCATCCCCGTTTTCATCCCCTTAGGGGTTGAATTTTCAAAAATCCTTCCTTATTGCTCACCTACAGTGTAAATGGAACCCGCATGCCAATTTGCCAAAGTCCTAGTTCTAGTAGTTTGTGCTGTGCGTTGATTGATCAGTCAGTAAGTATCCTACTTTATATACATAATTTGACTGCCGCTGGTGGTCGGGCTTTCAGTTCACGGCGTTTGGCATCAAGCGCATCTCGTCGATGTATTACAAAGGCTTGAACCTTCGACGCAATCAAAGTTCTCCAATCGGGACGGTTGGTTGTCTGATTCTCTCATTGCGAGGGCTTTATATAAAAGTACTAGCTGTACCCGCGGCTCCGCTCGCGTGGACTACTAGTAAAAGGTTTTTTTTGTGCGATACCCTAATTATTTATTTAATGGTTTAAAGTTTCTAAAGTTATGTTTTATACCATCAGCTATCTGCCAATCAAAGTCCCGTCAAAATCGGTCCAATCGTTTCGGAGATTACCCGGAACAAACAGACAGACAAAATTATTAAAAAAATCTTTATTTGTATAGGTAGTATACTTTCATATCCATTTATTAAAAATGTGTTATTATGACACTACAAACTGACACTTTCATTTTATTATATGTATAGATAACTAACTGACTGACTGATATATAAGACCTTGAAAATTTGTATGCGGGTTTCTTTTATACTGTAGGTGAACACTATACTCGTAGAAAGATTTTTGGAAATTCAACCCCTAAGGTGACAAGGGGATGAAAGTTTGCAAAGTTTGAAAGTACGTAAATGAAAACGGGAAAAAAACTGTAGACAGGGAATTTTACGTCGATGTTCAAGGCTCTGCAGCTTTGCCTCAACTAGCAGTATTTGAGACGTAGAAATAATGGTTTTAGTGTTATGACCATAATCTAATGCCCGCCTGGCTAGCTACCACCCTCAAGTTGAAAATCTGTCGCCAAGCACCGATAGGTGTGTTCCGGCAGCTTCATTCAAGAGCCAGTCTTTCACTAGGTCTAGCGTGTTACCATCTTGGGCCACATCGTGACTTAACATCAGGTGAGATTGTGGCAACTACGCCAAACCTATAGATAAATAAAAATCGTAACTTAATTTTGACGTTAAGTGACGATGTGAACCCAAGATAAGGAATACGCTAAGACTAGTCGTAGGACTGTGCTCTCAAGTGCAGCGTCCGGAACGTACGTATTGGTGCTTGGCGACAGATTTCTAAAGTGGTAGCTCGCCAAGCAGGCATTGGAAAATGCCCTACGACCATGCTATGGTTTCATCAGGATGTTCTCTTTCACCGAAAGCTCAGGCTCATTGCAGGGATACGAACTCACGTCGGCTGACGCGGTGTTCGTACACGTTAATCGCTGAGCGATAACTAAATTGGATTTGGATGTGAACCCAGGACATAATCCCGTGGCGGGAGTCCCGGCGGCAGTTGTACTGGCGGCTCCGGCGGCTGCTGCGTCAGAACGAGCAGGAGCGACGCGTGCAGGCCGCCGCCGGCAGGGGCGGGGGCGGAGGCGGGGGCGGGAGCGGGGGCGCAGAGCACGGGCCCGCCGCCGCCACGCTCAGGAGGTGGTTCACCGAGGATCAAGGGGAGACGCAGGTATGACCTTCCTTTAATTACAAATAATGTGTATGTCCTAGTAATTCTTACATTTTTGAAGTGATAAGGATATATTGAAGTGATATGGAAAGGTAAATCGCTTCGTAACGTAACGCATAACGGTGCCAGTCTGTCTGGTTTCCCTTACGGCAGCGGTAGGCGGGCTCTTCCTCTCTCACTCTAACCCACAGCGCAAACATATTTCTCTCTCTCTCTCTCTCATACGTATTTAAACGTTCAATATTTATTTACAAATCATGGTTTTAGAGCTATTCAAATGTAAGTCATTGTAGATGGTTATCAGCAACAACAACAGACGCAACAAAATATACAATCAACACAAACACGGCCATGTTCAATACATATATTTAATAATCAATAAATTGTTTTATTGATATATAAACTTACATTATCAAATTAATAAACGTAAAATTTAACTAATAACCTAAGCTCTTCTCAAGTTAAACAATTTCAATATTAAATCGTTCAACTTAGATTAGTTTAAGTTATCAATTCTGTCGCACACGTTTCTTTTAGTTTAGCAACACGGAACGAAGTACATTGACTGGACGAATGAATATGCCCCCATTTTATTAATTGACGTCAGGCAGTCAGTATTTGTGCGAAAGTCTTGTGTATCCATGTGTTATCTCAATTGTTTTAAGGCATTATCGTATTATCGTGAATATTTAGTAAAAAATAACAATCAATCACAACAAAAAATACTTTATTCAATTTAGGCATTATGAATGTCAAAATCCTACTACCGGTTCGGATAAATATCCCAGTCATCGAGAAGAGCTGGCAGGAAGCTCGATCGGGTTTATATTTTTTATTTAATTACAACTGTACAAATAGTATTTACAGTTAATATAATCATAATAATAATTTAGTGAATGTGCAGAGAGTGAGTCACTTCCAGACATCACTATCATTCTCATAACGATCCACCCTATAATAACCTTTTGACAGTAAAACCCTCTTGGCTTCGGGAACTTATTCTAGCACTATTCTAACACTATTAAAAACACGGTACACGGTATGACTAATTTATATTTCTAGTATTAAAACTGCACCGGACTTGTACAGAACGTAGCTTGTGTCAGAGTTTTTACGAAGAAACATTATTTATTAAGGATGTATTGGGAGGGCAATGTTAAGATATTAAATCCCTGGAACTTGTTCTTAAGTAATTCGCGAGGTTTCGTGTTGTAGATTGCTCGAATTGCCCGCTTTTGTAATATAAATAAAATAAATATAGTGTATTCCTCAGCTGTTAAACACCACAGCAAATTACCGCAAGACTTTAAGCTATGGAAGTAAGAGAGGTAGACTAACCTAGCAGTGACATTATCTGTTATCTAATTAATCTTACGTGCTGCGAATGCAGAAGTACTTAATCTTTCCGCCAAAGTTTTAGTGTGTGTACTCCTTTGTAATTTTGAATCAAGCGTTATACATAAGAAGAGAGTATTATCAACTTGGCCTACAAAAAATCCCATGTATTTTGATACTACTACCAACACGTTGAACATTGGACAAGGCAAATCTCATACATTTGGTTTTGTTTGCAATTAGTAGTAAATTATTAAAGGCAAACCATTCAGAAGTTTTAACTAAAGTAATATTTAATTGCTTAACCTCTGAATCTGTTCTTTTCACTTTGAATATAAGTGAAGTGTCGTCTGGAAAAAGAATCACTGTTCTCAACCACTAGCGGTAGTAGTATCATTTATATATACCAGAAACAAAAAAGGTCCTGAAATCGATCCCTGAGGAACTCTGATTCTGGTTAATGACTCCGAGGAGGTTGCTAGATTTATACTTATTTTCTGACAGCGGTCTGTTAAATAAGAGCTTAGAAGGTCTAAAGAACTTCTACACACACCATAGTGGGTCAGTTTAATTATAAGCGTACTGTGGGTCAATGCAGTCAAAGGCCTTTGAGATCTTGTGCTTTGAAATATAGTACTAGCTGCTTAAGTATAATTTTCTTGAAAATCTTACTAATCGACGGAAGTACAGACATTGTTCAATAATTTCTAAGATTACTTCTACAATTTGATTTACACAGGGGAACTAATTTACTTATTAAGTAAAGTTACAGTTTCTTTGCAATGATTAAATATAATCTCCCATCAATTATAGTAAAACATACTTCCGACGTAACTAAGTTACGCTATATTTCTAAAATAAAAATAGACTTTTGCCATGCAACCTCTCTTATGATGAACGTAGTATACCCGACACCCTCACAGTCAACTTAGATAACCTACTGTCGTATTCGTTTCCAGTCCCACCAGTGGGAGCACAACAACGAGGCCGTTTGCAAGTGGCTGGAGGCGCAGGCCGCTGACGACAACTCTGTTCTTGAGAGGAACCTGCGGGCCATCAAGCAGGATGCCGTCCTGCAAGCTGTTAATGATCTCGTATTGGTAAGAAAACATAATCTTTTAACATTTGATTCATAATATGCGACGATACCTTTAGGTCTAACAATATCACAGGTAGTGGACAGTGAAGGAGTCTGCTAATATAAAATTGTACATGACATATGTGTGTTACATGAGTGTGTGTTTTTGTGCGTACGTTCTATTTGTCACAATCTCACCTGGATCTTAAGTGACGATGTGGTCGAAGATGGTAATACGTTAAGCTTAGTGGCAGGACTGGCTCTCAAGTGCAGCTGCCGGAACACACCTATTGATGCTTGGCGACAGATTTTCAACTTGAGGGTGGTAGCTAGCCAGGCGGCCATTAGAAAATGTCCTATCACCATGCTATGGTTTCATCACGATGTTGTTCTTCACCGAAAGCTCAGGCTCATTGTAGGGATTCGAATTCACGTCCGAAACCGTACTAATTAACTTAATATCCCTACTATAGCGCGATAGCAACACGCACAGCCTTACAAGCAGTCAACGACCGGCTTGAAGATATTTTTGCTCCATCTATCGGATCGTAATGACCTCAGTTATTAAGTCGACTACACTAAACACTGTTCCTGAGTGACGTCACGTTGCCACAAAACGAATACCTTTGAGAAAGAATATATAGACGGACAAGCACAGTCCAGTCCGTTGTGTTGAACATGTGATAAAAAAATTACATTTATTATATTACAGGAGCTGACGCCGTCGCAACGCGCCGAGTTCGTAAGGAAATTAACTGCATTAGAAATGGAACAATAGATTCTATGGTTATATTAATATTTTACGAATTCAGGACCGTAGAGGAGGAGTACTTTCGGGTAATGGGAGATTTTAAACTTTCGATCCCTCTTACATTGGTGGATAAAATACCACAAATTGGAGGAATTCTTCGTATTTAAATACACGTCACAGTGGCTCGTTTTTCCCGTGATGTTCTTATTTACTTATTTAATTTAGTTACTTTTGTAAATTAATTTCAGTCACTGTGTCGAACGCAGTTCTTTCGCTTGGGTAGACTCGACCCCGAAACCGCTTACTGTCTACGATCCTGCGATAAATCACAATACATATAGGCTGTGCCCCGAGTGTTAAATTTTTACTTTGCTCCTTAGGCCATGTCGTGAAGGTATATAGCTTGAACTTTCCTCTATAAAAGAAATACCACGTAACGTTTTTTTTTTTTTTCGAAATTATCGGGCTTGTAGTTCCTATAATGCTTATTGCATCACGATTGGTTGAAACGTATACGAGTCTGTTGAAATTATTCCGCAAGCGCACCGGGTCTATATCACAATCATACCAGTACCTTACCCTATAGCAGCGGTTCCTAAAAGTTTAAAGCTACAGTATCTTTATCATAACTAAATTTAATTTAAAAAAAAGTTTTGCAGTGAATTAGTGATACCTCTTTGGTAAGAAAAAAAAACGCCTCTCTACTACTCAATGAAGTCAGCCATCAATCATAATAATGTGAATTAATTTCACCGACTTATCTTTCAATTTAATAGGCTTCGTGGGTAGTGAGCCCTACTATAGAGCCGAGGCGTCGCGGGTTCGTTTCTCGCACGTGACTGAGTTTTGTGTGACGTTACGAAATCTACAAATACACAAATATGATACGTAACATCGTTAACTATAAAAATATGGTGCTACTTTTTACGTAACATCGTAATCGCTTTTAATTAATGCAAATATAAAATATTTTCTATGTTTACTTTCAATGGTTCATTATTTTTCATCTGTTTCTTCTACAAATTCACGTAACGGTAGCCGCCGTATTGGTTCCTGTGTGACGTCATTATATTATATTAAAACGTCTTATAGATTGGTATGTCTCCATCTAGTGATGGTATTTGAAATTAAAGTGCAACAGATATGACCAGCGATTATTTATAAATACCGTATATTAAAAAAAACATATGAATTGTAGGAAAAATATTTTATTATAACTCCATCTTAAAATTACGGTATAAACTCTTTTTTTATTACTGGTGATAAAACTGAAAATCTGTCTACTGCCCGATTTCTGAACATATCTTTTAAACATTATTGTTATTTATCATTGATACTGTTTTATTACTATTGATTCATTAATTTAAAAAAAATCAAGGTAAATAAGTGGCCTTAATTTGTTTTACTTGTAAAACATGATAACTCATTATTTATCAACGTCTTTATAAATATATATCTTTGTCAAAATATCGGACATTAAACAGCTGTTTTTATTTACGTGTTTCGCATGTGGTACCTATTATTTTTGATTTTTCGGGATAAGTTTTATATGCATTAGTCTTTTTAGTATCATCTCTGTGCATATTCCTTTATTTTGTATATTGTAAAAAAATATGGACAGCATAATATTTTTTTTTATTGAAGATGCTTGAAGATGCATCTTAAGTAACTACCTGAAAATTATATGTCGCGTAAAAGCGTAATGAAATACAAATTTGCTTTAATACCGACAATGTGTATGTAAAATAGATTTTTTTAGATTGGTTTTTATAAAAGAAACGTATACGCATATATAGAAAAAAATAAACGTCCCATTTTGGTCAGTTAATATAAACCAAGTTTAACTGAAGTTTATCGTGTGACGATGTGTTCAGAAATGCAATTTGATGAGTTTTGGTATGGAACAGATAAACTAAAGTTATAAGTATTTCGGAAACCGTGCATTATTTATTTCAATTATCTCTAATAGGCACATTTAATTGGAAGAGCATGGCTGTTTACTATATAGTGACGTCACAGACTAAACCAATATGGCGGTTAGCGTTTTCCCGCGGATATTTCAATTTTAAAATGAAAATACAATTTTAGCAATACTAAACGATTTGATAAAATTAAAATTTCTCTTTCTTATTATTTATTACTAAAGCATAAAATATAGCCACATTCCAAAAATATTGTAATATCCTAGTTGTTTAGTTGCCATAATACAAACTTTGCTTAGTTTGGAATTAAATGGCCGAGTGTGAAAATGTGTGCCCATTGAAAAATAAAAAACAATGAACCGATTCGCGGAATCTTCTTTAGAGATCGCTGTTCTGGGGCTTAGTTAGTAATTTTAGACTCATTAGTAAAATCATTATGTATAAAAAAACTTTTCTCTTTTTTTCTCTTCTCGTTTTCTTTACTTTTCTCTTTAATTCATGAATGAAGTTATACATATATATGTTATGAAATAATATGTTTAATAAAATCACATGAAAACATGTACAAATAACGAATACTTGGAACATTCCCATGGATTATGTATTCTTTTTTTATGTTTTTATTTTTGTGATATAAGTTACAATGTGATTTGAAAATTTGTGTGTACCTATTTATGTACGCTATAAATGTTTGGCGTAAAAAAAAATACTCTTAAAATTTTATCCCGCGTGCGAATAACATAATTCAATTTAGCAATACTATTATCTTACTATATTATTTAAAAAAAGTCCCTCCGCCGCCGCGTCTGTCTGTCTGTCTGTCTGTCTGTCCCAACGCGATAAGCTCAAAAACTAACAAATGCATTTTTATACGGCTTTCATTAAAGTTTTATGTAAATTAGCTAAAATATGACGATGACTGTTGATGTCGGAAAAAAATCCCTCCGACTGGGAGCTTTATTAGCCTGCACCGCATAAACCAATAGAGTTATATCTACGTACTACTCTGCTACCCGAGCGAAGCCGGGGCGGGTTCCTAGTTAATAATAATATAAATTCATTTTACTAAATTTTTAATTGTATTAAAATTGTCACATGTTGCACGCGCAGCTTTAAATTTAACCATCTAATCAACTCGCTAAGTGAATTATAAAAAAAAGTCGATTATATGTTATCCAGAGATCTGATAGCTTAGTCTTACTATATGAGATACAAATTTGCCAAGTGCGTGTCGGGCCACGCGCAGTGGACGGTTCCGTAGTTGCCCGTCAGAATATGCAGAATTAGAGAGACTTTAAGTAATTCTCAATGAAATCTGTACGAAATTAATTCTCCAAGTACATTTTATAAGTTGATTGATTATTACTCGTTAACTTGTAAAGCATAAT
Organism: Saturnia pavonia; assembly: GCA_947532125.1. NCBI lineage: Eukaryota > Metazoa > Arthropoda > Insecta > Lepidoptera > Saturniidae > Saturnia > Saturnia pavonia. The sequence goes on from OX383922.1 coordinate 4,153,802, forward strand.
TACCTCTGATAATTTACCTTGTAACTTAATTATATATACTACTACCATGAAATTTTTCGCATTCCAAAATCAACCATTTAGCTGGCAGGGAGGGGGACACTTGACTCTTACAAAAATTAGCACTTAAAAACTCAATATTTCGCAAACGGATCCTTGAATCGAAAAATGGTTTGCGCTCACTAATAATATTTTTGAACGACCTATCCAACGACACCCCACACGATGTGATAGACGAGATAAAAATCAATCCCACTATATGTGTAAGAGAAAGTTACCCTAAATATATTTTTTTCATTATTTTATTTTACCGTTTTGTTGGCGTGAGTTACACTCATACCAAACTAAAGCTGTCTAGTACTGGGAATCTCTTAGCTAAGCCGCGGACAGACAGACGGACATAGCGAAACTAAAAGGAATCCTTTTGATTTCGGAACCCTAAAAATCGACTAAAGACCCGTTTAGAAGTTTCTCTATACGGGAGACCGTAGATTATGATTTCTTATGAAACACTTGTTTGTTGATTTATTTGTTAATATTTATTTAGATACTTTAGGGGGGAATAAACGAGGTGTTTTTGTAAAAAAAAGAAGGAAAAATGGATTTTGGTTAAAATATTCATGTTATAAAGAATATTTTTTAATAAATATTATATGTTAATGGTGTTTTTTTTTAAATTAAAACTGATTTTTCATTTGAATTAAAAGTCTCTGGGAGGAAGATCTACTTTTAGCGTACTAATATAGCGGGTGTTATACCTTGCGGATGGTGGCCTCGATTCAGTCTGATACAATCCGGTAATACCTTAAGATAACTTTTAAAAATGGCGCGGGTATGGCTGGGGTTAGGAAAACGCACGTCATACACTGGCCTGCCTTTGTTCACCGAACACCAAATCCTCTGGTCTACGATGTCACGTACAACCGCCCAAGAATCTTCGATGATAGGTTTTCCAAATATCAGGTTGCGATTTTCAGTGGGACCAGGCTAATTAACTGGCCAGCACAATTACTACCTCCGACACACACTATTGTAATGTGTCAAAACGGCCATCATAGCGTGCCGCTACAGTAATAATATGAAAATCTGCCAGAGAAATAAATTCTACACAAACACTACAAGGGTTGTTGCGTACCGTACTATAATATTAAATATTAATTACCCTATCACTAGTTCAGTAGATTTTTGAAAATAAAAGATTCTAGCTTGGTCAACCTTTGTTGGTGGTACTTGAGGGGTAACAGGTCTTGTGGATCCGAAGATAATGGACTGATAGGACGGGAGTACTATACCGCTTCTATTTGAGTCAGTGTTGTAGATAATTGTTCAAAGGTTAAATTCGAATTACCCAGTATTCGTTTCAAATGATGTTTTACTGATTTCAACCCGGCTTCTTGTAAGCCGCCAAAATGAGACGAATTTGGAAGGGAACAGCTAAATTTAACGGATTGTTGTGCAATTGTTTCGCTATTAGCTGCTATCATTTTATTCAGTTCATTTTTAGTTGCAACAAACTTAGAACCATTATCACTATATGTACATTGAGTCAAAAAAGTATCGGGAACAGATGATTTGTTTATGGTTCAAATTTTTGTTTTGTTATATTGGCACTACAGGTTTCATTTTGGCGTAGAGTTTGATTTGCATCTGCCATTTAGATTAAATAGAGTGCTGTTTTTAGTTACATCATATCTAGTGTGTAGGGGGAAGTGGGGTACTTTGATACAAGGGGCATATTGACATATCAACAATATTTCAATATTAACAAACATTATTAGAGACCCGACAAAACTAAAACGTCTATATACATGACTTAGCTATAACCACGCTGACTGCTTGCTAACCGTTAGCGTTGGAACAGAGTAAGTGGGTTTTAAGTGCGACCAAGTAAAAAATACTTAAGTATCTAAAAGTATTTCTCTGCTGTCTTATATGATATAATTAAGATTTAGCTTACGAAACGTTAGTTAATCTATCCAACATTCGGTATTAGAAGTATTTTTTTTATATGTTCGGTGGTTTTATTGAATTTTTTATTTATTTTTTAAATTATCCGCTGGGGCACATTGATACATCAATACGTGGGGCACATTGATACGTATTAATCACATCCATGTAAGCGATACCAATGTGATAAAATCGGTAAATACACAAGAACTCGTATTTGTGGATAGTGATACTAGTGCAATTATTAATGCTGCCGAAATTGTGAAGGAAATGAAATATCCGCAATTGAAACTGACCCTATATCTACGAAAAAATCTGCATCTAGTAAGTTTGTGTTTCTATTGTGGAAGATAAGACAAGCGTTTATTTTGCAGCTGCAACTGCAATACCTGTGCTTTAGCAGTTACTATTTCTTTAAAGGGGATGTGTCGAACTTTTTTCTTTTGTACTTTTTGAAATAATTTAAATGTATATAACGTATAACCACACAGCGGTGGTATTGGTGCCAGCATAATTTGACATACCTTTAGGAACTTGTCATTACTGAATAGAGCTCAGCTTATACCTGAAATTGTTACCAATGGTGCAAGGTTGACTGTAACTTAACATTTTTTATTGTAGTTATTAAATAATTAAATCCATAGTAGTTTGGTTTTCAGTACGCTACACAAACACAAACTGCACTTTTAAGTGCAATTGTTTGTATTCGACGAAATCCACACTTTAGTGGTCGCTTGCCGGAAACCTCTCGGTGTCAACAGAAGGCAAGTGGGTGCGTGACCCAAGCGCCCCTCGGTTGCCTCCTTCAGAGGCAAACGATAGTACTTGGTCAGGCTCAGGAACCTTGGCCCTTGATAGAGTCATAGTCCAGCCCTGAGTGTCTCCTTCCCACCCTTACGATCCTGCTACACATCCATCCCCGAGTGTCTGTTTGGGCGTAGCTAGATATTTATACCGGCTGCGTTCTCTGCCTCGGGCTTGATAAGGACCTCCACGTAGGGCCCGGTAGGTTCTTTTCCTGCGAGTCATTACACCGTGACCCGCAGGTCCCTTTACACGGCTCGGGATAGCCGTTTAAATTCACTCGGCGCACCCCCCTGCCTCCCCGGTAGGGAGGTTTAACTTCACCTCCGCCCGCCCAACCGCCACCGCCGGAATGGCACACAAAACTGAGCTCGAACGCTTCAAAGCGTTCGCAACGAGTTTGCATCCGTCGCTCTGGACGGACTACAATAGGGCCATCGCGGCCGAGCAACCCGCCGTCGTCATCGCTCAGGGCACCGAGCCCACCAGCGACCCCGCCGCGCCACACGCGATGAACAAGAAGCCCGTCCCGCGCTCCCGCTCAACGGCACCCCGCGCTCACCGTCAGACGCCGTACAAACGGTCATCGTCGCGCTCGCGTTCCCCGGGCATTCAAGCCACGACCCCAGCGCCCTCTGCGGTGCCGACAAACAACTCTTTCGCGTCGCTAGTTCCCAAAGCGGACACGCCGACGCTAGTAGCTACTAACAATAGCTACTCGCCCGCCAGTCCGGATCCCGAACCCGAGTCCAACGAAATGGACACGGCGATAGTCAAGGATAACGAGGGCTTCATCCTCGTTCAAAAAAACAAGCCCGCCAAACGGGCATCGCGTTCGCGTCCCGAGTCTCTCTCAGCGCCTGCCGGTACCTTTGCCGGCAGAAAGGCGCGTCGCCCGCCCCCCGTCACGGTCCAGAACAAGTCGGTCTGGACGAAACTATCTGAAAAACTGAGAGATCTCCGTATTCACTACAACCAGGCCAGTAACACGGCCAACGGTATCCGCGTCCAAGTGTCCACCTCGGACGAACACCGTCAATCCACCAGGTTGCTCCGAGACAGCAACCTAGTAGACTTCACATACTCCCTGGAGGAAGAACGTCACCTCCGGGTTGTAATCCGCCGCATCCCGGTGGAAATCACACCCGAGGAGGTCAAAACTGACCTCTTAGCCAAGGCCCTCCCTGTCCGCGAAGTGCACAGAATGCACGGCGGACAATCAAAAAACAGACCTCTCGACATGGTCCTAGTCATCTTGGAACTGACCCCCGAGGGCAGAGCCATTTTTATTGTTAGGAAAGTGTGTGAGCTCTCCGGAATAGCCGTAGAGCCCCCACACAAGAACCGCAGTCCTCCGAAGTGTCACAACTGCCAGCTGTACGGTCATTCGGCACGCAACTGCCATCTCCGTCCCAGGTGCGTTAAGAGCCTCGGGGACCACGCGACGAGCAAGTGCACGCGCACTCGGGAGTCGGCTACCCCTCCGAGCTGCGTGCTATGCGACAACGAGGGTCACCCCGCGAACTATCGCGGCTGTCCCCGTGCTCTGCGCCCTACGCGACCCATGCGCCCTACGCGACACACCCCTCAGAGGACACGTCCCGCCGTAGGACAGCCAAAGCCCCTGATCACGCCAGAGGCTTTCCCCAGCCTCCCGGGCGCCTCCAGCGCCCCGGTGGCAGCCGCCCCCGCGCCCCGCGCACCCCCTCCGGCCATGCGAGCCCTCAAGCAGCATGGGTCTCCACTCCCCGCCCTCAGCCTCCTAAGGCTCAGGCCCCCCCGCCCGTTAGCACGCGCCGCGGCGTTGACTACATGGTCATGCTCTTCCGCGAGCATGACCCTCAGGAAGTACTGGCCTACGAACAGTGCGTCGCTGAGTACGGCCCCGGCGAATCCATCAGGCGTTTCCCCCTGATGACAGCGACGCTAATGCGCCTGGCCCGTGCCGGGAAATAGATATCGGTTATAAATGGCATGCATTAAGCCTAGAAGCCTCAACATATCTTTTTTCAACGCGCGAAACCTCCTTCCACAACGGGACTTAGTATCCACCTTTCTTAGGGAACGGGAGATAGACGTGTTTCTAGTACAACAAACACTTCTAAACCCAGTAGGCGCGACCCTAAGATAGCAAATTACAATATAGTCAGAAATGACCGTGCCACCCGAGGAGGCGGCACGCTCATCTACTACAAGCATTCCCTCTATTGCATGCCAATAGACCCTCCCGCACTTACCAATATGGAAGTGTCCGTCTGTAGAATAGGCATGACTGGCCATCCGTCAATCACGCTTGTCTCTGCATATCTCTCCCCGAGTAAAAGACTCCTTCAGTCCGATCTGGAGGCGCTACTTTCACTCGGTCAATCCGTCATAATAGCAGGCGACCTCAATAGCGGTCACACCCATTTCAACAACTCGCGTAATACCCCTAACGGGGTTATACTCGACCTACTATGCGATGTGCTTGGCTTTGACGTCATAGCACCGCTAGAGCCCACGCACTTTCAAGATAATTGTCAACCGACAGTACTTGACATAGCCCTCGTCAAAGGTGTCTCACTTCGGTTACGACTTATAGAAGTCGTACACGAACTAGACTCCGATCACCGCCCGGTTATCTTACAACTCGGGCAACCGTTCGACCCCAGTCCGCCAAAAGTCAAAGTAGTTGACTACGCGATCTTAAATCGATCTCCCACCCGCGTTCGATAGCGACGATAAGGCAGAATGCCTTGCCGCAAGCTTGGAGAGCCAGTGCTCCCCAAACTGCGACAACGTAGACACTGCCCACATCGAAACTATCGAGACCGCCGTTCAGGAACTAACGTCGATTCCCCCCGCGGAAACGTTAACCCCGGTCACGCATGACGAGATTTGTTCTGTTATTAAAGGCCTTAAGCCTAGAAAGTCCCCCGGCCCCGACGGTATCAGGAATGAAGTACTTAAACTTCTTCCCGATCACCTCATAGCTCTTTTGGTCTGCATCTTCAATGTAGCCATAGCTCACTGCTATTTTCCAGCCGTCTGGAAAAAAGCTATAGTTGTAGGTATTCACAAGTCCGGCAAAAAAGCTTCGCTTCCCGATAGCTATCGCCCGATCAGCCTTTTAAACACACTAGGAAAACTTTACGAGCGGCTCCTTCTGAACCGTCTCAAAACCGTTATAGATATTAAAAATCTATACCCTCCCGAACAGTTCGGTTTTCGCGCCCGACACTCGTGTACACATCAAGTGCACCGCCTCACGGAGCACATCACGAGCAACTTTGCCAAAAGTAGTATCGCCCCCGCCCGTACGCTTGCGGTCTTTTTCGACGTAGCTAAGGCCTTCGATAAGGTCTGGCATGCCGGATTAGTCCACAAGCTACATAAACTAGAAATCCCGGATAGGTTAGTTCACCTAGTTCATGATTTTGTACGCGACCGCACCTTTCACTACCGAGTGGAAGGAGTACTATCTACCGCCCACCCTATACGCTCAGGCGTCCCGCAAGGTTCCATTCTGGATCTGTACGTCAGCGACCTCCCGAAGCCCCCCGGGGTCGAGGTAGGGCTCTACGCTGACGACACAGTCATATACGCGTCAAACAGACACAGAAAATATCTCGCCTGCGCAGTCCAACGTGCCGTAACCACTCTCGGGGAGTGGTTTCGAACGTGGCGAATAGCTATTAATCCGGTAAAGAGCGCACCGATTATGTTCGAACCGCATACATGTAAACTACCACGCACGGTAGGACCTCTCTCATTATTCGGTAGGAATATCAATTGGGCCACCAAGACTAAATATCTGGGTGTCACCCTCGACTCGAAGCTTAACTTCAACGCACACGTTACTATAGTCCGGAATAGGGCCGTCTGGATCCTTTCCCGCTTACGACCCTTGCTCAGTTCGGTAAGCAAAATGTCCTTAAGACATAAGCTTACACTATACAAGATGTGCGTCCGTCCGATCTTGACATATAGCTGCTCAGCGTTCGCACATATGTCCAAACATAACTTTGTCCGCATGCAAAGAGTCCAAAATCGGGACCTCCACAGGGACATGAGGCTTCCCTCGATAGAAGCCTATGTGAAATATCTCACCAGGAGATACTTCGATAGCGCTTCGAATCACCCCAACCCGCTCGTAAAATCCACCGTGAACTACGTCCCAGACAACTCGATCCCCGTTGCCAAACGTTATAAACGCCGTCCGCGAAATCTCTTTGTCGATCCCGACGACGACATAGAGAAAGCTAACAACTTCTACGCGTCCGCTCCCGCAACATATGCGTGCTCGCGCCCACGCCCGCGAAACCACCGTTCCCTCCGCAGGGGACGAACGGTTAACTTCGCGCCCGCACACCCGCCACGACCACCTTCCTCTGCGGCAACTCAAGCGTAGGTCCGATCCATCGGCATGGAGCCCTTGAGCCAAGCAGCCGCTCGCGCGATACAAGTGACTGTACAATCACTAGCTTTCACAGCCATACATTACACTGCATTATACACACATGCACAACACACATAGGTACATAGGTTCTGTAAGGGACCTTTTTTTTCTTTTTTTGCCTAGTTAGAGTAGACAAAAATTTCAGACCACTAAATACACATACACATGTTCCTTCCCTCCTCCCAGGGGGCAGAAACATGTATATATGTATAGTTAGTTTAGATCGAATTACGGATAGGGAATTAGTCAGATCGCGACTTAATTGCATACGCGCAACAGTCCGAGCCGAGGTCCGGCCACTTTGGCAACCTCGGATGTTGTTGCTTAGCTTTCGTGGCTGAGTGCCCTAAGCGCTCGCCTCCAAGCCCGGTAAAGCTGTAAAAGCCGTAAAGGCTTCAGGGCCCCTCAGGCTAACAGTGTAGTCAGTTCGAAAAAAAAAAAAAGAAAAAACAAATACGAACGTTCTAAAACATAAAATAGCGGATTAGGTCCAATGTTTTCAAGCGATGCACTTACAAACTAACAGCATTTCATTTTATTCATATATATTGATTAGAACAATAAATATCCACAACTTTTTATGGTTTTTCTTGGTTTTAGATATTAAATGACAAACAACCACTCGAGTTATAACTATATTTTATGTTCTATTGATCTGTCTACAACAGTGTTCATGATTATTGTATTTTATGTTTTGAACCATAACTAACTAACTAAAAAATGTAAATGATTATGCCATATGTAGCGACTTTTTTAATTAAATACAAATATATTTTTATTATTTATAAATATATGAATCTCTAAAGTGAATTGATTACATAAAATTAACTTAAAACGACCAAATAATAATGTGTTAACTCCTGACGCAGCTATGAGCCATTTCGGGGGAACCCTGAAGCCGGGGCTCTGGGCATGTGCCCCCATTATTGTAAAGACGAAACTGGTAATGCCCAAACTCAAAATAGCGCGCACCTTTCAAATGTTTATTTCATTTTGTATTTTTAGTTTAGTAGGTTTTTATTACTTTGTAGGTTTTTTTTTGTAGTGTGGTATAATAACAATGAATATAAATATCAGTTTATTCGTGCAATAATCACAATAATATATAAAGACAAGGTTTATTTTAAAAATTTTATTTTGAAGAATATTTACATTTTTTGGCGACACTTATAACATACGCAAACTTAAATAGCTTTTGCTATGGCATTTAAACACCTGAATTATTTTTATAGTAGCAAGGTAAAGGTAATGGTCGATTGTAAGCACAGTACAATCCAAAGGCACCGATGACCACCGAGGAATCGGCAATCCATAACTGCTCGTCGCTTTCGTGCCGGTTGTTTTTGACGGGATCTTGTTATGTTGTTGTTTTTATTTTAAATTCATTAACTTAGTTTCTTTGACCTTATATTATGTAATATTGGTAACATTTTGCGTGATATAGTTTGGTTATTGTGCATTCGTGAAGCGGATTACAAATATTAACTGGAAACATGCATTTTGAGATGTCACAAAACTCCTTAGAAAGTTCTAACAAGAGAGCCACCATATTATTGGACCAACTTTGTATGTGAAAAAAACTACGAAGACAAGCACATTGACACTGGCAAGTGCTTTTTGTGGCGCCAAAACAAGAAGAAAATATAATAACACATCTAGTCTCTGTAGGTACAAAAAGTCGAAGACGAAAAGAACGGCAACTTCTCGTCGAACGAGCACGGGTACTAGCTGACAGCACCGCAATTATTAAATATATTTTTACTATAATTGGAAATAGCGCCATCTAACTATTTTTATAGTACCGTAAAAATAAGTTTCACCTTATAGACAAATTTATAATCGATTTGAAACAGTTTTTTTTTTTTTTTTTTTTCGAACTGACTATACTGTTAGCCTTGGGGGCCCTGGAGCCTTTACGGCTTTTACAGCTTTACCGGGCTTGGGGGCGAGCGCTTAGGGCACTCAGCCACGAAAGCTAAGTAACAACATCCGAGGGTGCCAAAGTGGCCGAACCTCGGCTCGGACTGTTGCGCGTATGCAATTAAGTCGCGATCTGACTAATTCCCTATCCGTAATTCGATCTAAACTAACTATACATATATACATGTTTCTGCCCCCTGGGAGGAGGGAAGGAACATGTGTATGTGTATTTAGTGGTCTGAAAATTTTTGTCTAATCTAACTAGGCAAAAAAAGAAAAAAAAAGGTCCCTTACAGAACCTATGTACCTATGTGTGTTGTGCATGTGTGTATAATGCAGTGTCATGTATGGCTGTGAAAGCTAGTGATTGTAGAGTCACTTGTATCGCGCGAGCGGCTGCTTGGCTCAAGGGCTCCATGCCGATGGATCGGACCTAGGCTTGAGTTGCCGCAGAGGAGGGCGGTCGTGGCGGGTGTGCGGGAGCGAAGTTAACCGTACGTCCCCTGCGGAGGGAACGGTGGTTTCGCGGGCGTGGGCGCGAGCACGCATATGTTGCGGGAGCGGACGCGTAGAAATTGTTAGCGTTCTCGATGTCGTCATCGGGATCGACAAAGAGATTTCGCGGACGGCGTTTATAACGTTTGGCAACGGGGATCGAGTTGTCTGGGACGTAGTTCACGGTGGATTTTACGAGCGGGTTGGGATGATTCGAAGCGCTATCGAAGTATCTCCTGGTGAGATATTTCACATAGGCTTCTATCGAGGGAAGCCTCATGTCCCTGTGCAGGTCCATGTTCCTAACGAAGGCTGGAGGGTCAAGCAGGCGACGGAGAAACCGATTTTGGACTCTTTGCATGCGGGCAAAGTTATGTTTGGACATATGTGCGAACGCGGCGCAGCTATATGTCAAGATCGGACGGACGCACATCTTGTACAGTGTGAGCTTATGTCTTAAGGACATTTTGCTTACCGAACTGAGCAAGGGTCGCAAGCGGGAAAGGATCCAGATGGCCCTATTCCTGACTATAGTAACGTGTGCGTTGAAGTTAAGCTTCGAGTCGAGGGTGACACCCAGATATTTAGTCTTGGTGGCCCAAGGGATATTCGTACCGAATAATGAGAGGGGTCCTACCGTGCGTGGTAGTTTGCATGTATGCGGTTCGAACATAATCGCGGCGCTCTTTACCGGATTAATAGCTATTCGCCACGTTCGAAACCACTCCCCGAGAGTGGTTACGGCACGTTGGACTGCGCAGGCGAGATTTTTTCTGTGTCTGTTTGACGCATATATGACTGTGTCGTCAGCGTAGAGCCCTACCTCGACCCCGGGGGGCTTCGGGAGGTCGCTGACGTACAGATTGAAAAGGCAAGGCGCCAGAATGGAACCTTGCGGGACGCCTGAGCGTATAGGGTGGGCGGTAGATAGTACTCCTTCCACTCGGTAGTGGAAGGTGCGGTCGCGTAGAAAATCGTGAACTAGATGAACTAACCTATCCGGGACTTCTAATTGATGTAGCTTGTGGACTAGTCCGGCATGCCAGACCTTATCGAAGGCCTTAGCTACGTCGAAAAAGACCGCAAGCGTACGGGCGGGGGCGATACTACTTTTGGCAAAGTTGCTCGTGATGTGCTCCGTGAGGCGGTGCACTTGATGTGTACACGAGTGTCGGGCGCGAAAACCGAACTGTTCGGGAGGGTATAGATTTTTAATATCTATAACGGTTTTGAGACGGTTCAGAAGGAGCCGCTCGTAAAGTTTCCCTAGTGTGTTTAAAAGGCTGATCGGGCGATAGCTATCGGGAAGCGAAGCTTTTTTGCCGGGCTTGAGAATACCTATAACTATAGCTTTTTTCCAGACGGCTGGAAAATAGCAGTGGGCTATGGCTACATTGAAGATGCAGACCAAAAGAGCTATGAGGTGATCGGGAAGAAGTTTAAGTACTTCATTCCTGATACCGTCGGGGCCGGGGGACTTTCTAGGCTTAAGGCCTTTAATAACAGAACAAATCTCGTCATGCGTGACCGGGTTTAACGTTTCCGCGGGGGGAATCGTCGTTAGTTCCTGAACGGCGGTCTCGATGGTTTCGATGTGGGCAGTGTCTACGTTGTCGCAGTTTGGAGAGCACTGGCTCTCCAAGCTTGCGGCAAGGCATTCTGCCTTATCGTCACTATCGAACGCGGGTGGGAGATCGGGGCCCCTTTCGAGGGGCGGCATCAGGGCGGAAGCTTCTAACTTCAGAGAGCGGGCGAGGTTCCAGTAAGCCAGATGGGACGGCTTGAGACCCTCTAGGAGGTTATCCCACCGGTGACCTCTGTACTCGCCGATGCGAGTTCTAACCTCTCTCTGAAGTCGCCGTAACCTACAGGTGTTATCCCTCGTCGGATAAGAATCGTGTGCACGTATCGCGGCGTTCTTTTCAGTGATTAACGCTCGTAAGCCGGGGGGGAGTATAAAACGGCGTTCGTTTGCCGCTTGCACCACTCTCGAGGCCTCCCTTACACCGGTTTGGAGGTAGTCGACCAGGGAATCGATCGCTAAGTCGGCGTCTGCTGTTGACTCTAATACGTCGGGGATCCTAGCTAAGCTGGACGGGGTAGCGTTATCGGTTAGGTAACGATTTAATATCGCGTAGTCAACTACTTTGACTTTTGGCGGACTGGGGTCGAACGGTTGCCCGAGTTGTAAGATAACCGGGCGGTGATCGGAGTCCAGTTCGTGTACGACTTCTATAAGTCGTAACCGAAGTGAGACACCTTTGAGGAGGGCTATGTCAAGTACTGTCGGTTGACAGTTATCTTGAAAGTGCGTGGGCTCTAGCGGTGCTATGACGTCAAAGCCGAGCACATCGCATAGTAGGTCGAGAATAACCCCGTTAGGGGTGTTACGCGAGTTGTTGAAATGGGTGTGACCGCTATTGAGGTCGCCTGCTATTATTACGGATTGACCGAGTGAAAGTAGCGCCTCCAGATCGGACTGAAGGAGTCTTTTACTCGGGGAGAGATATGCAGAGACAAGCGTGATTGACGGATGGCCAGTCATGCCTATTCTACAGATGGACACTTCCATATTGGTAAGTGCGGGAGGGTCTATTGGCATGCAATAGAGGGAACGCTTGTAGTAGATGAGCGTGCCGCCTCCTCGGGTGGCACGGTCATTTCTGACTATATTGTAATTTGCTATCTTAGGGTCGCGCCTACTGGGTTTTAGAAGTGTTTCTTGTACTAGAAATACGTCTATCTCCCGTTCCCTAAGAAAGGTGGATACTAGGTCCCGTTGTGGAAGGAGGTTTCGCGCGTTAAAGAAAGAGATGTTGAGACTCCTAGGTTTAATGCGAGCCATTTATAACCGTTATCTATTTCCCGGCACGGGCCAGGCACATTAGCGTCGCTGTCATCAGGGGAAAACGCCTGATGGATTCGGCGGGGCCGTACTCAGCGACGCACTGGTCGTATGCCAGTACTTCCTGAGGGTCATGCTCGCGGAAGAGCATGACCATGTAGTCAACGCCGCGGCGCGTGCTAACGGGCGGGGAGGCCTGAGCCTTAGGAGGCTGAGGGCGGGGAGTAGAGACCCATGCTGCCTGAGGGGCTCGCATGGCCGGAGGGGGTGCGCGGGGTGCGGGGGTGGCCGCCACCGGGGCGCGGGAAGCGCCCGGGAGGCTGGGAAAGGCTTCTGGCGTGAGCAGAGGCATGGGTTTACTATTGGCGGCGGGACGTGCCCTCTGAGGAGGGGTGTGTCGCTCTTGCCTTGGGCGCGTAGGGCGCATAGGGCGCGTGGGACGCGGGGCACGGGGACAGCCGTGATAGTTCGCGGGGTGACCCGCGTTGCCGCATAGCACGCAGCTCGGAGGGGTAGACGACTCGCGAGTGCGCGTGCACTCGCTTGTCGCGTGGTCCCCGAGGCACTTAACGCACCTGGGACGTAAATGGCAGTTACGGGCCGAATGTCCGTACAGCTGGCAGTTGTGGCACTGCGGAGGGCTGCGGTTTTTGTGTGGGGGCTCTACGGCTATTCCGGAGAGCTCGCACACTTTCCTGACATTAAAGATGGCTCTGCCCTCGGGGGTCAGATCCAAGATAACTACGACCATATCTAATGGTCGGTTTTTGGATTGTCCGCCGTGCATTCTATGCACTTCGCGGACAGGGAGGGCCTTCGCTAAGAGGTCAGTTTTGACCTCCTCGGGCGTGATTTCCACCGGGATGCGGCGGATTACAACCCGGAGGTGACGCTCATCGTCTAGGGTGTATGAGTAGTAGTGTAGGTTGCTTGCTCGGAGCAACTTTGTGAACTGACGGTGTTCGTCAGAAGTGGTTACTTGTACGCGGATACCGTTGGCCGTGTTACTGGCCGAGGTATAATTAATTTTTAAGTCTCTAAGCTTGTCCGCGAGCTTAGTCCAGACCGCCTTGTTTTGGACTACTACCGGCGGTGGGCGACGCGCCTTTCTGCCGGCAAAAGTACCGGCAGGCGCTGAGGGCGCTGCGGAGCGGGGGGCGTGGCTGTTTAGCCCAGTTTTCTGCGCCTTTTGTGGGCGGGACTGAGTCTCCGGAGACTCGGGACGCGAACGCGATGCCCGTTTGGCGGGCTTGTTTTTTTGAACGAGGGTGAAGCCCTCGTTATCTGTGACTATCGCCGTGTCCATTTCGTTGGACTCGGGTTCGGGATCCGGATTAGTGGGCGAGTAGCTATTGTTCGTAGCTACTAGCGTCGGCGTGTCCGCTTCGGGAACTAACGAAGCGAAAGAGTTCTTGATCGGCAGCGCAGAGGGCGCTGGGATCGTGACTTGATTGCCCGGGGAACGCGAGCGCGATGACGGCCGTTTGTACGGTGTCTGACGGTGAGCGCGGGGTGCCGTTGAGCGGGAGCGCGAGACGGGCTTCTTGTCCGTCGCGTGGGGCGCGGCGGGGTCGCTGGTGGCCTCGGTGGCCTGTGCGACAGCAATGGCGGGTTGCGCGGCCGCGATGGCCCTATTGAAATCCGTCCATATCGACGGGTGTAGGCTTGTTGCGAACGCAACGAAGCTTTCCAAGTCTGCCATTCCGGCGGCGGCGGTTGGGCTGGCGGGGGTGAAGTTAAACCTCCCTGCCGGAGAGGCAGGGGGGTGCGCCGAGTGAATTTAAACGGCTATCCCGAGCCGTGTAAAGGGACCTGCGGGTCACGGTGTAATGACTCGCAGGAAAAGAACCTACCGGGCCCTACGTGGAGGTCCTTATCAAGCCCGAGGCAGAGAACGCAGCCGGTATAAATACCTAGCTACGCCCAAACAGACACTCGGGGATGGATGTGTAGCAGGATCGGAAGGGTGGGAAGGAGACACTCAGGGCTTGACTATGACTCTATCAAGGGCCAAGATTCCTGAGCCCGACCAAGTACTATCGTTTGCCTCTGAAGGAGGCAACCGAGGGGCGCTTGGGTCACGCACCCACTTGCTTTAGTTGGCACCGTCAGGTATCAGGCAAGTGACCACTAAAGTGTGGATTTCGTCGAATAGAAACAATTTGCTCTTAAAAGAGCAGTTTTATGGTTGTGCAGCGCGACACAATGGGTGCGAGCGAGACGGCGATACGCAGGTGCGGCGCAGGTGCGATGCAGGTGTGCAGCAAAGCCGGTCGGTCGTAAAACTTCACAAAGGCGGCAGAGAGCGGTCGTAAACACGTCCGTTCCCGCCGGCGGTCGTGATCGGTCTCCATTTGAAACAGAGAAATCTCACGTTCTAGAGAGTAATGAATTTTCGTCTTAAATATTTTATTTGGCTGTTTTAATTAATGATTAAAAAAATAGTAATTAATAATTATTATTTAATATAAGTAATTTTGAATCTATTCGGAAAAAATACGCATTTGGGGGTGATTGGCTCACTGTAAGTAAACTATAATAGATATATCAATTAATGTACTACATTTAATAATCTTAAAAAGACCTACAAAAAAGTCTTCAAGAATCACCCACAATAAGAAACCATAGCTTAGTCGTAGATATTCGCCTGGCACACTCAAACTGAACATTTGTTGCCAAGCACCTGGTAGTAGCAGTACAAGGTGTAGAAATAAAAAACTGCCTGTCCCTGCAACTCTTTCTTGTTTTTAAACCAAGTAATTAAAATCTTGCAGTAAAATCATAAAATCTGCGCTGTCGTAAGTAGTAATTTTCGCATAAGGTCAGCTAGATTGTATGCAAGTGGTGTGTTCCTAACAACAACTTTTAAACTAGAAGGCGGCATCGCGAACACTGCTGCTTTGCTGAAGAATGTATCTTGGCTTGTGTTGACGCTTACCTAGTGGAAAACTTTCGTAGGTTGTAAGTTATGAAACAATCGCCATGTGGATTTAGCATATTTTAATGGGTTGTAATAGTAAAAATACATACTTAAAGCAGTAAAATTTTTATTTATTTATTGTTAAATCACCGTTCCCCGTAATCACCGTTTTAAATAAAATTATATGATGGAATTCAGCAAATTAATCAATTAAAATATTTATTATATATAAGTGTGCCAATAAATACATATATGATAATTTTGACGATCTTGTCCAACCACCATAACCTGTGGAAGAAATACAATTTTATATTTTAAACGATCAAAATAGATTTGACACTTGAAAAAAAAAGAGAAACACCGGTTGAGGTCTTCTTGCCGAGAATAAACTTACACCTAACTTACTTAAGCTTACTTACATAAACCGACGGCTAGTCTCAGAATGATTCGAGCAATTCTAGGTACTGAAATAATGATTTGATCAGTTGTATTGTAACAGTACAATTGATCAAATCATTCTCGCACTAGCCGTCTGTTGTTTGCATATGCAATGTTGGTGTCACATGAGTTTTTATCCGATTTAGTTTCTTTTGAAAATTTCATGTTTTTGTATAGTGGCATATCTTTAAGTCCGTTTTAAATGCATTTAAGTACACACTTTCATATTTATTAAGGCGAATGACAACAACATCTTGTTTTAGTTCGTCTAACAACGAAATGGGTGCTTTGAAGAATTTTGTGAGCTAAATTGGCCATTGAAATCCGTTGCGCTTCAACGCATCGCAACGCAATTGATCTAAGTTCGTGATATTATAGTTAATATGTTCTGATTCATGATGTACACAAATACCTTAGCGAATATTCTACAAGTTATAAAATGAATGTAAGCCTGTTAGATGTGAATAATCAAATTTGAAAACCGATTTGAGAAAAACAAAGATGGAGACGTCAGTACATGAAAAGGTCGCCAGCAATTTTAATATTAGTATATAATTTTGTCAGTTTTTAAAGGAATCGTCATGCAATGTCAGCATCCCGTGTGTTTTAATATTATATAGAAAATAATATATCGTGTTTCATAGGTAACAAACCATATTTTGATATTATTTTCCATGTAATTTGTTACTAATTACAAAACTAAACAGAGTTGCTAGCAGTGAAATAATTTCTTGGAAGATATAGTAAAATATATGTATGCGTAGGCGTTAGAATATCACTTTATTTAAAACCTTACAGGCACGAAGTCTTTTTTTTGCCTGGAGCCCTGTTGCCTCAGACGGCTTTTATAGCTTCACCCGGGCTTGGGGGCGAGCGCTTAAGGCACTCAGCCGCGACTTGGAGCACGAAACCAAAAGAAGGATAATATTTGTTACGTAATAGTTTGTTTGTTTGACAACGATCTGGAAACACTGAAAGAGATAGCGATATGGTTACAAAATAAAAATTATTCAGAACCATGGACAATTGAGTGTTCCAGTAAAAAATCTAAAACTCAATGTGGTCGCCAAAAATTTCGAAGGCTTAGAACATCGGAACCATTAATGATAGGTGTTTTAGGTAAGTTATAACAAAATTCGTAAATAGAACGAAGAAACATTAATTGATAATGAAAAAATTAAGATGGTGGCGATAAGTTTAGTTTAATCAAGTTGAAAATTGACATGTAAAGGTCATTAGGATATTTCATTTCAAATGGAAAAACAGTGTTTTGACGACTGATGCTGGATCAACGACTATAATTCTGCAGGGGTGTTATATCTGGTAATTAAAATAAAATACAGTTAACTTATTTTAACTACTCTGGCAACATTACTCTGCAATACGATCGCACATATTTATATGGTGTTATCAAGGACACATCGTTAAATGCCAGTTTGTCGTTCTGAAGGCTCGATCTGCCTTTTTCTCAAATCAGTGATATTCAGACATTGAAATATGACTACTAAAACGAAAACTAAATATTATGGTAGTTATTTATAAAATAAAATATCAATATTAATTCATTACTTTATTTTTATGATTTTATTTACTAAATAAATGTATTGTAATGATGTATTATAGGTTTAAATTTAGTTTTACAATATCGTTATTAGTTCACTTAACTGACATTCACGTATAACCTATTATTTTTAAATTCAAATCAAATCAATAATACTTTATTCAGATTTACTTATGAACATCAAAACACTATAACCGGTTCAAAACATCCCAGTTATAGAGAAGAACCAGCAAGAATCACAGAGAGGGATTCACTTCCAGAGAGATTTAATATACCTATGTAGATAGGAAACAATAGAAAGAGCATAATTTATGTTTGTGTTAGAACGAGATAGGGACACGAGACCATTTTCATATGTTTTATCGGCCTGTATTGGCCTACGTAAATCGTAACGAAAACAAATCCCGTTTACTTTTGCGAAAAATCTTTTTAAAGTTTAATTTAATTTTTAATAATGTGTTTAATTGTCGTTACGTATACTGTAATTGAATGTAACTGGTGGCGCGGGTTATATAAAAATTATTAGTGGACTGTATTTTTGCGGAACTATATTACCTACATTAACGCAACAATGGGGACGGTTGGATAAAATAAACAGGTAGGTACTTACAAGGATCCACGTAGCCGCCGATGCACTCGTAAACACTCTTCTGATACACTATGCGATCCAACGACCAGCAATATAAACTTTGCCTATATGGAGCGGGCTGAAATATGCTGGGAAGGCGTATGCGACGGCGCGGGTGCGGTGCGGGGTGCGATGCGTGTGCGATACAAAAACTCGACTCTTAACGGTGCCGTGCGGGCGGCAAGTGACACTCCTTTTTTTTTTTTTTTTTTTCGATCTGACTATACTGTTAGCCATAAGGGCCCAGGAGCCTCGAACGGCTTTTACAGCTTCACCGGACTTGGGGGCGAGCGCTTAAGGCACTCAGCCGAGTGACACTCCGATCATCCGCGGCTAGTGGCAAGAGGTGGTGGTAAAGGGTGCGGGAACGGGGGCGGGTAGGGAAGTTTGAACGGAACACTATTGCGTTAATGTATGTCCATAAAATATATAGTGGCGCAACCAGTAACTCTAATTAAAAAAAATAATACACACAATAGTGTATTCCGTTTTAGGTCTCGTTTTATTCAACCTACTTTTATTTTTACCTACCTCTTCCTTCTACATCTAAATCTATGCTTCCAAACATTACTCACGTTTTACATAAAGGTCCATGCTATAATAACCTTTTGACACCAAAACCTGCTTGAAATGGTCCTTGGACTTATGGTCCGACAAATCAGTAATGTGCTTCGGAATCTTATTATAGAACCTAACACTATTACCTAAAAACCTTTTATTGCTCTTACTTAGTCATGGTACATGGTATGGTAAATTTATATATATTTTTAGTATTAAAATTGTGCCGATTTTGACAAAATTTAGCTAAATTGTCAAGGATGTGTTGGAAGAGCATAGTTAAATATTAAATTCCTGAAATTCGCTATTTAATGATTCTCATGTTAGTATAAGGAACCACGTTGATACACTAACACACACGCATAGTAATTATTTAAATGTTGAGAGGGGAATGCCGAGTGGAGAAGAGCCGACCAGACGCGATGCTGTCCGAATGGAACGTATCAACGTCCCTTTAGAAGGCTTTTACTCCCGTCTAAACGCAGCACTATTAGATATTTCACATAAAAAAAAATTACCTTTGACTATGAGCCTTAGCTTTTGGAAGGTTCTCATCTTTTTCATGCAATATAAATCGTCGAATTCCCAAACCGGCAGTCGAAAAATATTTATCCAAATCAATGTTTTTTATGTTGTAGTAAAACTCGTATCTGTCTTTCTCTTTCAAGCGTGAACAGAGTGAGAGAGAGTTATCATTCTTGAAAGTCCAGTCGTTTGTCATGAAGTATTCAAGACTGAATATGGCTCTGTATATAACTCTTTGGATTTTGATTAATCTAAAAATTTATTAGTTTACTTTCATTATGAATACCTAAGGTAATCATGTGAATATGAGCCCGAGCTTTCGGTGCAAGAAACATCATAGCATCTTCAAAGCATGCTTTATTTGTATTCTATGGTTATTCTTGTAGAGAGCTGATTTTTTTCTTAACATTTTCAATAAACATTTTTATATGTCATTTTTTTGGCATTAAATAAGTTTATTTAATGCTAAACTTTTTTTACATTCAAAATTATTATATAGTTTTTCTTTTTCAGTTAATAATGTTGCTTAAAAGTCACAAATGAAGCATGCGACATTAAAAGGACAAGTCACTGAAATATATATTTAATCTTTAATTCTAGTTAAATTTAATCTAGTGTATATTGGCCACTAATAAGTAAATTTTAATGCAACATTTACAAGATTGTAGTAAGTACACTGAAATTGAAAATTTGTGTAAATATATAGGAACTTACCTAGGCTTTCTTCCCACCAAATAGGATAATGCATCAATGAACAAGGCTGGTAACAGTTGCGTCAGAACTACCTAAAAAATATGGACTTATAGAGACACAGTCTAGGTATTCGAATGCAATTTTTCAGAATTGTATTCTCGCTAACTGACACTACCAGCGACCCCACTGGGAAAAGTCAGTTGCCTCTACGATAGGTCTGTGACTACACGTGTGTGTACTTTATGCAATAAATCAACGTAATGATTGCCGAATATATCTGATTTCGAACTACCTCAAGTATAAAGCAAGCACCGATAACCCACGAGTCCACATGAATATGATCAAAGCGGTCTACTTCCGGAAACCTTCCTAAATCTTAAATAAAATGCCCACAGAATTTTGCTCTGTGACACTTGTACACATGTTTTCACCCACAGACCTATGTTCCTGTTCATACTTGGCCAAAAAAACTCTTAGCTACAATGTTTCGAGTGGTATAAACACCCGGATGGCTTTAGTTATGGACACTTGAAGTGCTTACAGACTTTTTAACACTTAAAGTAAAAGTAACCAGGAATTAAAATTTTACTCACACATACGTACGTATGTGTATGCTATACTTGAAAGAGATTTCAGAATATTGCAGGTGTTACCACGAAATTTTAAAAGAAAAATTTAATCAGGTAGACCTGGTTAACCCAAATCAAGTTGTTTTCATAATTACATGTGACTTTGTCACTGCAACTTCTGCTTGTGGGGCACCGCTAGGCTGCCACACAGTCGTACACACACTTACTAAAATGGTTTATCCTGTATTCAAAGGATTTATATCACAAAAATGACACTGCGCCATCCGCTCTCGTTCCGCTATCGGTTTTAATTGACAACCGACTCGAAAATGTCACATAACCGCGAACTCCGGTATCGCGATTTACCCATATATAAAATTATAAAAAAACGCCTGGACAGTGGGTAAACTAGGAAACCGTCAAAATATCCGGTTATTGTTTTCTTAACAATGTTGAATGGAGAAGTTGGCATTAATACTTAATTATCTTTATCATTCTGTTTTTACTAGAAGGTCTAGAATTTACCACTTTTTCATTGTTTTAAGGTGGAAATTCTAAAAACCCTTTTTATCCCTTAATCGGGTACTGAGAACTATTTTCCCACTTATCAATCTTACTAAATATACCAATATTTTTAAAATAGCAACTCCCCACACTGTATCTTTTATTCCAATAGAATTTTGGTAGTTATTAGTTTATTTTATTGACAGCCCCACTCGTCACACGTCAAATGTCAACGTCAAATCATATGACAAAATCGCGATTGAAAAATCGGTCCATTTAGTGATTTACGCGGGTTATTTTTGAAAAGTTTCTTCAGAAAATATTCTGTAACGTAGATTTTTGACTCGATATTGACAAATTTTTTGGCACAATTTATATGGTTAATGTAAAGGCTACATTATATAAGCCGCGGGTAGAAACAACCTAGTGAACACATTTATTTCATTGTGGTATCTGAATGACATCGATCAACATCGTTCGTTATGTTCGAAATGACTCAGTAATAACTCATTATTTTACACTCCTTTATGTAAAAAATGCTGATGTAATAAGTATGATATAACCGTGACATTCGTATAACATAATAATAGTGTAGAAAATGACTTCACTCTGATCTCATTTGATAAAAATATTGGCGGTAAAGCATCGATAACGTTAATATTATATCTTTATACCAACTGAATTTTTCTCTTACTGCGGAAGTAAGATGCTAAGAGCTAAGATCCTAAAGTAATTATAAACAAAATTCACATTTTCATACTAGAAAGACTCTATAGTCATTCTAGTGTGAAAGTACCTCCCACTTTCCAGTTAATACTGGAGGTACTTCGGAAGGTGGATAAATTAACTCTCGTGATACTTATAGCAGTTGATAATTTGTTAAAACTATATACAAATTCACATTCATTTGCAATTAGCATATAACAAATAATTTTTAATACCAAAATAAAATAGCAATGATAAAAAATTCTAATTATCACATGACACTTTATTTTTCATGTTCCATTTTCAAATCTAAAATTATCATAAAACAATTTGTTATATGAAAAATAGCAGTGATGCATGAAATATTCCGTGCCTATGAAAGAAGACTTAATATGCATAAAGTGCAAATGCACTTGAAGCGATGAGGGCACATAATTTACGTCTACTTTTATTACTGAAATCATAAAGTTTTTTTTTGTATTGATGTTTTGTTATAAGTATGTACACTTATGATGAATGTATGTTTCTACGTATGTTTGGCCATATTGTTAATTAAAGCACAATTGTAAATGATTGTTATTATTTGTAAATTGGCATTCATTATGGTTACTAATTATGTACATACATAATGGTACTAATTAACCCCTTTAGAGACAGAAATTTTCATTCTTCCCTAACCCCAAATACGTCGAAATGTAGGGAAGTGCCTATAATTCACTCAAGTTACTTCAATTATATGTTGAAAATTAAATCATGATGAGATAAATCAAGTGAATAAATTTTAAAAATATTACGTGCTTTTATGATTTTATTTCGGTTAAATAAGAGCTTTCGGTAAAAAATTCCAAAAAATCAAATTATGCAAGCCAAGAAAGTAACGATGAAAAATTTTTACTCTCCAAAGATTACGGCTAGCCTAGCTAAATGTATTACTAAAATAATGAAGCTATTTGCCTTAGTGTAATATATAACTCTTGATGTTGTCACAGTTGGAAAGTTGAAAATCCATAGCGCTTTATCAAAAGGCACCTGTCGACTGCTTTTTAAAGCGTAATTCAACATTTCCCTCATAGTCAGATCCACTTGATTCGTCGAGCAACTGTTGTAAATTGGGATGTCGTCAGTAGTTTCTAATCTGTAAATCATCAATCATTTTCAGCTATAGTACTGGTATATCGACTAAGTATCATCATATCAGACATGCTGGACATATAAGACATAGGAGTGACAAGATCACTGTAACGATCAGTCCTGAGCTGCTCGCAACCAGCCTTTTCTGCAACACTCACTAGGTCGTCGGCCCGCCTTGTGGTTAATTTGCCTACGTTCCGTCGTACTGTACGCGTTCGCAACTCAAGTAATTATAACTTCAATTAACATATTTTGAATAATAATCAGTGAGTTTACATTCGTTCGTCGTCCATCTTAAATTTATCTCCCCACAGATTATATCTTACCATCATAACTTTTTTTAATTTATATATTGGTTTTAAAATTGGCCAACCTACAGCTCAGCCATTCTTCAAGTTAGTCTGCCCTCAGCCTGATCTAAGAGTTTTATCAAAGTAATATACCAAAAAATTATGAAATATATAAAAAGAAAACTAATATTTCTTACTTCTTACAAATTATATGAGTAAAGATTCTAAATCAAGTGCAACTAATACAACAAAACAAAAACACAAGAAGCAAAAGAAATATCAGTTGTTGGATTCAATTAGTAAACATTTTCAAATACATACATACATTCAATAAACTGGTTAAAACAAAATAAATTTACTATCTAACAACATCTTATTTGAATTAAAAGAGAAAACATCTTAAAATATAAAGTTTAACCAACAAAATAACATGTTAAGAAACCCAAGGGAAACAAAGCAAATTTTTTTCTAAATTGCATTATTATTTTCTTACACATTTTAAATAGCAGTAATACAGAATTTAAGTTGTACAAAACAACAACACATATAAAACTTACAAACCTCTTTTAAGTATTTAAACAAAAAAAAAATATATTTATTTTATTGTACTTGATACTAAAATATTTTCTGGATGTATATTAATAACAACATAATAGTTAAAAAATTGATTAAATTATATTTTATGCTACCATATCGCTACTCTGAACATATTTAACAATTTTAAGGAAACTTAATAAGAAATCTTTTAGACCGTTCTTTACTGATACACAATTTCTCAACCTCATGCCCATCCCTTCCCAGATCTTTTATTATTTTATATGATCATAAGAATTTGGGTTTCACTTTTGACTTATTTCCAAATTGTATCCTCTGTATATCCAATATGGCTCCATCTTTTTATATTTTTCTTTCCGTTTACTGTTAAAAGTTTTTGTATTATTTTCTGTTTACGTGAATCCTTGCCTTTTCCCTCCCCCGACATTAGTATTAATTTTATATCATCTTTTTTCTTATCTAAAACTAGTGAACTTGCATATTCTGAGAAAATAGCCTGTATGATCTCATCAGAAAACGACTCTTTATGTTGCTACTTAACAATTTCTTTTTCTTTTAGTACTAATCTTCTTGTTCTTCTTACTACAG
This sequence comes from Saturnia pavonia, assembly GCA_947532125.1. NCBI lineage: Eukaryota > Metazoa > Arthropoda > Insecta > Lepidoptera > Saturniidae > Saturnia > Saturnia pavonia. Next base: position 4,177,913 of record OX383922.1, read on the forward strand.
AGATATCATTTTTTAATATATTAGGAGCTTCTTTAAATGTCATTGGTTTATTTTTGTCAACTGATGGTACAACATAAGGGTCACTAACCTTACTATTCTAATTTGATGTTAAAGATAAGCAAGAATTATCATAATACGAAGGCCCTATAACAACTATACCCTTGACAATTACAGTTATGGTATTAACTAAAAATAATTGTCCTAATATAATTTGAAATGGGATAACACCACTAACCACAATGTAAATACAAATATCATTGTAACAATTACCATCTATTTCTAAACTTGTAATAATCTTACCCATTGAATAAACTTCGACTAATCCTAAACCCATTAACCAAACTGTTTCTTTATTATTACACATTAAATTAAAATTTAAAAATAAACTTGTTGAAATTAAATTAACATCACTACCTATATCTATTAAACATTTTATAATTTTACAACATATTTTCATACTTTTTAATGATTTGTTTATCTGAATATTGTTTATATTTACTTGAAATTGACAGAATGTTACCTGATGACATGAATTGAGTTTGATATTTGATTATTTTCCTGTTTCGTGGAGCTAGTTTGTCCTACCATATGTTGTGATTCAGCTTGAACTAACATCGATCGTTTTACATTCACTCTTTACGCTTCCCGTTTCGTATTCAGATTTGCCACACAGTTCACTCCAATATGGCCGAATGAGTTGGATTTGAAGCACTTTATGCCCGTCGCGTAATTATATGACGTTGACCTTATATGACCTTTTATACTATATTTAAACACCTAATAATCTATTCATTTGAACTTTGCTGATGTAAAATTACCCGTTGAACAGTTATATTCTTCTTAAAATTACTGCAGATATCTAACTTTTTTCGAAACTCTTTGATATTTGAAGCACCATACAGTACAGTTTTATTTACTTCAATGTCGCGTATTCCATCAATGACATATTCTATGAGAACTGAATCTTCGATATTACCGTGCAAAGCAAGCCGTTTCATATGAATAAAATATTGTTGAGAAGATATCACTCTTAATTTTTCTAGAACACAGTTTTTTATGTAACACTGCACTATTTAATTATGTACCAATTTCTTCTTTAAATAACTTTTTTAAATATTCCCAACATTTTACATTTCCCATCGAATGCAAAAATAGCTTCACCATGCCATCCAACAGTCTTTTTGTATAGACAAGAATCTCGATACTAGACCAATCCATAATCTGCGCAGTATTCTCATATTCTGGAATCCACGAGGATATGGGGTAAGTATCGTCACTGGTAAACATGAACATGGATTTTTCTAGGTCACTAAAAGATATTTGGGGCCTATAGTATCTCCATTCTTCCATCCGTCCATTCTTTATCGTCGCGTTTCAAATCTTTTTTCGGTGGTATATAGTTTATATTAATAAAGTTTAATATGGCGGCCAGTACCTCGGAACGATAAGTAGCAAATCTTGTAATTAACCGTATATTTTGTTGTAGAATATTTTTGCTGTAATCCCTGATGAGAAATTTGTAGGGGTGGCTCGTTATTGAATAGTCCCAGAAATTAATTAAAACACTTCTATATCGCACACCGTATAATCTTCTTCTTCTTTTTCCTAACTTGGCTACCGTTCCTCTTTATTGAAGACCATTACTGTCATTATCGAGTGAATATCATTTCCAGTTTTATAAAGAATTCAGAGTCCTAACATGACGGTGGCTCCCTTGTTAAAACTTTCTAGGGAGTGTTTGTGGTATCTCAGATTACTTGATCCAAGTTATTATTTCCAATCCACTTCATTTGTGCAAAATAATCAAACTTTGTTATGCCAAATGCCACCTGTATTACACAATATAGGGCAAATAACACATGAATAAAAAACAAAAACCACTACATGACAGTTTGAGATCCCGCCAAAAACTCCCAATAGCGTCTTACTTTACATTCGTTTGTCGTCCATCTTAAACTTATCTCCCCACAGAGTATATCTTACCATCGTAACTTTTTTAATTTATGGAACGGTTTTAACATTGGCCACTCACATATATCAACATATATTACATATATATGTAAGGTGGCCAATGTTAAAACCGTATATATATATATATATATATATATTTTCTTGTTTTAAGGCCTTGAACCCTTGGGGTTATGTCGGCCTCCTATATATATATTACCTGTAAGCTTGGAAATAGACAAATGAAAATCAACTAGTATTGTATATTTAAATAGTAATAGTTAAATGTCACCTTCAAATTCTGCAACGCTGTAATACCAAGAAAAATTAGCTCTTAAATGAATAAATAAAATAATATGCAATAATAAGTGTACAGTAGTAATTTTATTTAATATTTATTTAACTTTTATCATTATCATTACCCTGCTATAACGGTGATTATGAATATCGCATGCGGTGATTTTTCATGAGTTTGACTTAAATGTTTCTATATATTGCTTGTTAGAAATAATATGAATTATATAAATAATAAAATAATATAAATTGGTCGATCATATATAGTGATTATGCGAATTTTATATATTAATATCACAGTATGAATGTAACTGATTATAAATACTTACTGCTTGGTGCCTCTTATCCAGGACACGGCGATAATATTTTTAACACAGCTGTCCACGGGTATATAGTCACATTTCACGTCCGCCTTCGAGTATAAACTGCGCATAATACCTGTTTTTTTTTTAAAGTCATAAAATATTTGAGAATAACAATTAGATAATTTACATAAATAGATAAATTATTTATTAATGAAAACGATTATTTTGTTTTATTTACAAAATTATTAATTATGAATATTAGAAATGTAAAAAAATGAATTTATTTATTTCAACAACCTTCTTGACCTGCACTCCGGGGGGCGGTAATCTATGTTTTAGAATATTTAAACTTACCCATTCCTCCACCTATACATAATCCAACAGGGCCGTTAAAATTGTCAACCCATCCGGGTATTGGTTCGTCTAAACAGCCAACAACTAAAAATTAATAAAATTTACTATAGTAAGTGTTTGTACATGATTATAGTCCTTCTCTTAGTAAACATTAGTAAATACCCCATAACCCGCCTTCAAACTCACTCTACTCACTCACTATTTGAATTTAAACACAAAGTTTAAATCTTCGGCGGTGATGTGAAAAATCGCGAAAATAAATCATAATTTGCTGACACATTTGATATGTATAATAATCTCAGAGTTATCTCTGATCTTCTGTAATTATTAATACCCCTTAATAGTCTACTGTTAGACATAGGCCTGTCCCAAGGTTGACCATCGGATCCGATCTTGGGCTTTCCGTATCCAGTCACTTCCAGCAGCTTTCCGCGAGTCATCACTCAAAAACTCTCCTACTCAAAAAGTAGTAAAGTAGTTACTCAAAAGTTGTTAGTTTTTCAATAGATGTGATAGATCCATTGCCTCTTTAGTTTACTTTACTTTTTGTAGTATGTAGTGTAATTTTTTTTTAAAGATTTATACTTTCATTATAAATTGTATCATGAGAGAGAAACTTCTCATGAGAAACTTCTAACATATCTAGAAGTTTCCATAGCTCGCTGAGTGACTTTCGCGCTCGTATTGGCATCGTAGGCCATAACAGGTTGGGCATACTGGTGGAAGACTTTCGTCTTTAAAGACTTTGGTATTGGTAACGGTATGACTTGACACATTTTTTCACATACTGCCCGAACAGCTGAAATTGTCTATTGACTTCTCAAATATGATATTTTTATTTGAATTAAAAGTCTAGCTTAGCAATTATAGATTAATTATTGGACTCCACGTCGCAGTGTAGAGGAGACTAATAATTAATCTTTCTAGAAAGAGAACTACAATATCTAATTAAATACAATGTAAATCTCGAGAACTCGTGTGCCAATACTTGTTGCAAACTACACTTTTGAAACCAAACACAGCAAAGCACTGCTGCTACGCGATAGAAAAAGTAGTGGCAGTGATTGTATTTTTCGATTGATTGTGGAAGAGAATATTAATTTATTACCGATAGAAGGTCTGACAATGGCAATTGGGAGCTGTCCCTTGTTCTCATATACAGCGTGTTCGGCGAGCTGCTTGGTAAACGTGTATGGATTCGGCATACCATTCATGTATCTGTTAACAATATTTTTTGTTTAGTTCTAAATACTGCTTTAACAGACATCTTAGTGCACTTTTTTGAAACAGACAATTGCACGCAGATAAAATGTAGTTATAGTTGGATAGATCATAATTCTCGAAATGTATGATTAGTTTCTAAGAAACAGTTTTGTACGTGTTTCTTTTCATGGTTCTCGATTGACTTCTGTCAATACACGTCACTCAATTTATTAGTTTTGTGTATATGTAGTTTTTCATTATCGATAATGCGCTCTACACATCGAGCCCGGCGATCCGCCGACATAGCCCAGAAGCTTGGTGTTGGCGACATTATTTTTGTACCCATTTATGTACCGACTTGTACCCACGCGGGCTACCCGACGATATTTCGGAGACTTCTGTACACACTCAGTTCAGTCATTCCATATGTAGTGACGGCGTTTGTGTTGAAATATGGAGCGAAACAATGAAACAACTTCCAATTTAATAAATCTTTATCATTCAAAGTAGCTATTGTGGAACTCTAAACAGTAATTATAAACGTCGTTGCAAACACTTTGTTCGAAAGGTGCATTTCTGTAATTTCTATCGATTTCAACTATTCTCTGTTCAACAATATTTTGTAAATGTTTAAAATGGGTATTGGTTAAATTAATAAATATATGTACAATCGCCTGCCTTCAATTTTTTAATCATTTACTATTAATGTAACAATTACGACTCAATGAATTTGGTCTAACCCAAGAATTTCATGTCCACGGAACGGAAACAGCTATAATAACTCCACAAGCTGCTATTATTAGATCACTATTATTGTTTATGTTTCAATGTTGAAAAATTTGTCCATATCGTGTCACCGAAAGGTCGTCGACAAAGTTTTCCAACTTAAAACAATGTGAAGTCGCCGTCTAACCCACCAGCAACGAACCGACTATCACTTGTCGACGAGTCGGCGGCTTTGGTGTGTAGAGCGCTTAAGTAGAAGCACCTTTTAGTTACTATGGAACATTTGAGTAACTAAAACTATTGGATTACCAGACGACAGTAGCACCAGGTACGGAAAAATGCCACACCTACCTGCCCAATGACTGTGCAAGTGTATGTCGAGCACGCTAACGTGCCACGTTGTCCGTCCCCTTTGAGACGGCAAACGCAGACCTTCCCAGGTATTAACCGCTGGCCGAGAAGTGGCCGACGTTCATCGGGATGCACATTCAGGATCATCGGGATCATACGTGGATGTTTCTGACTCGACTTCGATGACCCCATAATACTTATATCTATTTTTGAAATTTAATTAATGTAAAGAAATAATATAAACTGGATATACATACTTAGGTGTTAAAACTTCTAAAGTGTGACCATCGATCTTGTCACATATCTCCAGAGTATCCCTCCAATCAGCATGAGGCGTATATATAGCCTCTTCGACGTAATGCCCGCGGTTTGTATTCGAATACGTCGTTGAAACATGAATGAAAGCCTGCAATAGAATCATTTGGAAGACAATGAATCAATTAAATCAAGAAAATTGAAATGTCAGGGGATACTCGTGCTGATTTTCCTTTCCAGAAATTCTTATATAGTATACGGGTACACGACCCCAGCTTTCCGTGCTACTACTAAATTTACCTAGACTTCCGAGACAGTAATTTCCTTTAAATTTCCTAATTAATTAAATTTCCTATCCTATGTTTCTTTTTACTTTCCTCTCCTCCAATCCAAGGTGTGCCGTGCCGATAGATACGCGTCTAAGGGCGAGTCTATAATTGCTCTGGAAGCTATTGACCCTAGAATAAGGCTCTTTCCTGGCGTGCGGGGCTCTGCCAGTCTCGATTATATTTACATAGCTTCTCGCGGGAACGCAATGATTTTAGAAGCAATATTTAATCAAATCGGCGGCGGTACGGTTCGCAACCCATCACGTCTCGTTTCCGCCGGGCGCGGACAGCGGGTTGTAGAAAGCCGCTTTGCCACTCTAAGTGTTAGAGGAGGATTGAATGCGAAAATGGATGAAGTGTGTCAAACGATGGATGAGAAGAGGATTGATGTTCTGGTGACCCATTACCAAAAGAGGCTACCAAGTTGTCGGTTTCATTCTGTCTCCGAGAAATAATGATTTTATGATAGAGTATGAATCCTAGGATAGGATCTCTAGTTAAGGTTAAAAGTGTGGCTTACCCATACTTTTGTTACACACCTAGGGGTGTTTATGCACCTACGGATGTACTTGTGAGCTGTTCTACAGCAGCCAGAAATGGAAGCGAGGAGTTCTGCAATGGCATGACAGAAGTTATTATGAGCTGTAAGGATAATGAAAGGATTATCATGTTGGGAGACTTTAATGGTGTGAAGCGTAATGGACATGAAAAAGGTTTTAGGCACTTTTTGTGATGAGAGGATTAATGAAAATGGTAAAATATTGTTTGATGTATGTTCGAAATGGAATCTTTTAGTACCTAACACAATGTTTGCTCACAAGAGAATTCAAATGAATACAAGGGATGAATGTGGTTCAAGAAGTATTATTAATTTTGTGATCGTAGATGAAAGATTGAAAGGGCAAGTTCTGGATACTAGGAAATACTGCGGTGTCGGTATTGATACAAACCACTTCCTTGCAATGTGAAGGACAAGTGGTTTTTTAAATGATGGCTACATAGAGTAGTGGAACCAGCAACTAATCTGGAACGTGTGAAAGTAGAACATTTTCAAGAGAATAAAGTAAAAGATGAATACGTTAAAAGGTTGAGAGAACAATTTGTTGGCGTGGAAGAGGAATGGGAGATTGAGAGTTTTCGGAAGTTTTTTAAGGAAGGTGTGGCCTACAGTGACCTTGCCAGTGACGTATATGGTGTTATTAAAAGAAGAAAAAAAAACAGTGCATTAAAATGACTGGATGGATAAAGAGGTGCAACAAGTTGTGGCTGAAAAGATGAAAGCGTGGTTAAACTGTTTAGCAACAAAGGCCAATTGAAGAGTGCAAAAGGCGATATTAGAAGATGTAGGTAAAGCAAGAAAGGTTTACAAAATATTAAAAGGGTTAGTGAAAAATGTGTTCAGTACAAAGAAAGAAGAGCCAAAAGATGAGTTTAACATACGTTTCCTAGATAATTTCCAAGCTAATATTAAAATGTTTTGAAAATCGATTAGATTAGCCCGAGGTAAAACAGCGAACTCGGAGCTATTTTTACATACAATGTCCTTACGCCTTTGAGTTGCGTTCATACAGATATCATACATCAATGATGAATGTATTTTTGTTGTTAATTGCAATATAAATAATTAACGAATCGATAAAACTTCGACATTGTTATAGAGCTGGTAAGTTGCAAATTGGTAAGGGAGGGAATGTGTTTAGGCCCTACAGGTATAGGGTGAAAGAATGGACTGTATTTTGGTATAGGTTTTTACTGGTACGAATAAATAATTAACAACAAGCGTCGCCTCACGCGTCGCTCAGCTGAGTGGGCGGCGCAACCGCCGCATGCCGCGGCCGGGAGATGCCCCGGACCGACACCCGCAGTCCCCGGTGTCGCCCTCAGAGGCGAAAGATGCGCCGACAGAATGCATTACCTTTAGTACAACTCTTTGGGCCTTTTCAAGCATAATTAATTTAGATTTTGTGGCCCCTCCCCAAGTAGTTAGACGATAAGTGATTATAAATTGACAAAGTGCAAAATATATAGTTTTCCATTATTTACAATATGCCACATATCTAAAATTTTTAAAAATATAAATAAGCTTATGTACGCGACTACTTAATTTATCAATGTGAGAGTGAAATGTGAGATTTTATCCATTATTACTTCGAGATATTTAATTGATTAATAGGACAAGTATCGCATGACGACAAGTTATTACAAGTATGAACAAATATAGAATAGCTATCACTAAATTTTCGACTTTGATTGTTAAGAGTGAATGTCATGTACTTTGCTTAACTGGCTTTAAGGGTTAGAAAATTTGCATTTAGCCATTGTGTAACCTTGTTAAAACCCTTTTGTGCAGTTTCGTAAGTTACTGTCCACGCATTTCTAGAGAATAGGAGCACAGGGTCATCCGCGTATGAGATTATCGTTTCATTTTCAGGTTTTAATGCACACAAATCTTTAATGTATACCAAGAATAGGGTTGGGCCCAAAATACTTCCCTGTGGCACTAAATACTCTGTAGTGTTTTCTACGAATACAATTTCATCAATTATTATTCATTGTGTTCTATGGGAAAGGTAATCTCGCAGTAGTTACAACTGTATTTCCCGTGCACCCAACCCTTCAAGTCTCTCAACTAAGATGAGAACAGAGACTGTGTCAAATGCTAAGTCAAGAAATATTGTCAGACATTTCTTTTTCCTCTCTAGGTTATTTACAACATAGTTTGTAACTAATTTAATTACATCACTTGTAGATCTTTTTAAACGAAATTCAAACTGATTGCTACAAAGTAATTTATTTTCTTCTAAAAAAATATGTGTCTATTATTTATTAGGCGCTCTAAAATTTTTGACCATGATGGCAGTACAGAAATCAGTCTAAAGTTTATGACATAGTCTGTGTATTGGGTATTGGGTGTATGATAGCCTTCCAAAATGCATTTGGGAATGTTCCACTTTTAAAGGCAAAGTTACAAATGTACGTCAGATAAGTTGTTAGAATATGTCTGTATTTTTAACTAACCACATAAAAATTCTGTGCCAACCAACAGCACAATCGGATCTAGAAGTCCAAATAATACGTTCAACCTCTGCATCATCCGTATCCATGAGAACGAACGAGTTTAAGGTACACAGTTGACTAGCGGTATTAAAATGTGAGGTGTTTTTAATTAGTTTTGCAAAAAATCTTCCAATATTAGCAAAGTATTTATTATTTGGCGTATCTTCTATTGACAATAATTCTCTAGCCGATTCGTTAGGTTTGTTTGTGTGTGTAATTCGCTTAATTACCTTCCATAGACGTTTTTCATCGTTACTGGTACTTTTTAATTCCTCCCCTTCATATTTCCTTTTTATTTCTTTCAAAATATTGTTACAAAAATTTCTATATCTACAATAAGTTATTTTAAGTATCACGTTTTTGGGATCATTTTTTGATTTTTGATAAACAGACAGACACACATGTATGCACGCACGTACACACAGACACGCACGCACACAACCCTAATCAATTGTGTAATTTAAAAAAAAACTTACTTATTTCTATTTAAAAATGTATTTCTTTTTATTTCTCTATTGCTGAGTGTTCTCTATTTTTCCATACCTACTAACTTTTGCAAAGGACGTTAATACCTACCTCTCACTGAATGGCTATATTTATATAAAAATGTTTATTTGCCTAAATTACTCATATAAATATGTCAAAACTTTAAAGTTGAGTATTAGTATTTTCGAATTCCCATTGTACCAGAAAATTATGCTCAGAAATCGTAACAAATTTGTGTAAAATTTCAATAACCTAGTGCAAAACATAGCTTTCTAATAATATATTCAGAAATAATTTATTCCGATAAAGTATAGGTACAGTTTTAAAATATTTTTATACAGGCAAAATCGCGGCTATAATTTAGTCTATAAAATATAATATGTATCAAACATACTTACGGATAATTGTTTGATTTCTTTCGCTAATTCAAGTACTTGAAGAGTTCCTTTGAGATTCAGTTTTATAGCATGACATAAATGATCATCAAATCTAAAAATAAAAAATATTTAATTTATAGTAAATATATTGCAATATCATGATTTACAAACATTTTTAAATTATTACAAGTGATATCCCTCCTGATTTGAGCAATTCAATTGACCACCTAACTAGAGTTTTACTTATAGCCCCACGTAGCCTTATTAAATTTACTAGATCACTACGAACCCCAAAAAAAAATCGGTACATAGCTGTGTCGAAGACACGGCCGTGTATTTTACGGGAGTACGTGTTCGCTCAAACGCTTTTTTAAAGTTCCTGGCTCCGCTTCACTGTGCCATATGGTATTTTATCGGTAACACTATAATAGTTGTTGTAACCAAACACGATTTCTATATTTTGTTTTGGATTTTTGACGAGTAAAAGCCGACATTGTATTGAGTTTTCTTAACTTTAAACTAAAGTTTTAAACACCACATATATTCATATTAGCTATTCCTCAGAAACCAATCGATAAATCTTGATGAGAGCTGGCGATTGAAACTAAAACAAGCGTAATAGTTTCTCCGAGTAATAATTTATACGAAATGGAAATTGTGTGACGCAACGTAATGACCTCGACTCGCTCGTCAAAGTCTTCGTACTACGTATGTAACAAATCTTTGATCTTTTATCGAGTTATCTAATTAAATTATGTATGTGGATTATAGATATGTATCTGCAATGCCAAACTGTATCGCTGTAACTTTTAATTTGTTTTTATTTGTACTCGTAGTTCAGAGAAGCACGTCTATACAGTACTGGGAGAACGGGAGAGTATATCAGAAGGCAGAGGTTAGCTACTAGCCACTAATTGCTAGTTTTGGCGATTGCAGTATTGTTGCCATACTTCTTACATTTGGGCTCTCGTCACTAGTCTTGTTCACTAGGTACAACATCGCATTTGGCAGTTCCGTTGGGAGACCGATCACGACCGCCGGCGGGAACGGACGTGTTTACGACCGCTCTCTGCCGCCTTTGTGAAGTTTTACGACCGACCGGCTTTGCTGCACACCTGCATCGCACCTGCGCCGCACCTGCGTATCGCCGTCTCGCTCGCACCCATTGTGTCGCGCTGCACAACCATAAAACTGCTCTTTTAAGAGCAAATTGTTTCTATTCGACGAAATCCACACTTTAGTGGTCACTTGCCTGATACCTGACGGTGCCAACTAAAGCAAGTGGGTGCGTGACCCAAGCGCCCCACGGTTGCCTCCTTCAGAGGCAAACGATAGTACTTGGTCGGGCTCAGGAATCTTGGCCCTTGATAGAGTCATAGTCAAGCCCTGAGTGTCTCCTTCCCACCCTTCCGATCCTGCTACACATCCATCCCCGAGTGTCTGTTTGGGCGTAGCTAGGTATTTATACCGGCTGCGTTCTCTGCCTCGGGATTGATAGGGACCTCCACGTAGGGCCCGGTAGGTTCTTTCCTGCGAGTCATTACACCGTGACCCGCAGGTCCCTTTACACGGCTCGGGATAGCCGTTTAAATTCACTCGGCGCACCCCCCTGCCTCTCCGGCAGGGAGGTTTAACTTCACCCCCGCCCGCCCAACCGCCGCCGCCGGAATGGCAGACTTGGAAAGCTTCGTTGCGTTCGCAACAAGCCTACACCCGTCGATATGGACGGATTTCAATAGGGCCATCGCGGCCGCGCAACCCGCCATTGCTGTCGCACAGGCCACCGAGGCCACCAACGACCCCGCCGCGCCCCACGCGACGGACAAGAAGCCCGTCTCGCGCTCCCGCTCAACGGCACCCCGCGCTCACCGTCAGACGCCGTACAAACGGCCGTCATCACGCTCGCGTTCCCCGGGCAATCAAGTAACGATCCCAGCGCCCTCTGCGCTGCCGATCAAGAACTCTTTCGCGTCGTTAGTTCCCGAAGCGGACACGCCGACGCTAGTAGCTACGAACAATAGCTACTCGCCCACTAATCCGGATTCCGAACCCGAGTCCAACGAAATGGACACGGCGATAGTCACAGATAACGAGGGCTTCACCCTCGTTCAAAAAAACAAGCCCGCCAAACGGGCATCGCGTTCGCGTCCCGAGTCTCCGGAGACTCAGTCCCGCCCACAAAAGGCGCAGAAAACTGGGCTAAACAGCCACGCCCCCCGCTCCGCAGCGCCCTCAGCGCCTGCCGGTACTTTTGCCGGCAGAAAGGCGCGTCGCCCACCGCCGGTAGTAGTCCAAAACAAGGCGGTCTGGACTAAGCTCGCGGACAAGCTTAGAGACTTAAAAATTAATTATACCTCGGCCAGTAACACGGCCAACGGTATCCGCGTACAAGTAACCACTTCTGACGAACACCGTCAGTTCACAAAGTTGCTCCGAGCAAGCAACCTACACTACTACTCATACACCCTAGACGATGAGCGTCACCTCCGGGTTGTAATCCGCCGCATCCCGGTGGAAATCACGCCCGAGGAGGTCAAAACTGACCTCTTAGCGAAGGCCCTCCCTGTCCGCGAAGTGCATAGAATGCACGGCGGACAATCCAAAAACCGACCATTAGATATGGTCGTAGTTATCTTGGATCTGACCCCCGAGGGCAGAGCCATCTTTAATGTCAGGAAAGTGTGCGAGCTCTCCGGAATAGCCGTAGAGCCCCCACACAAAAACCGCAGCCCTCCGCAGTGCCACAACTGCCAGCTGTACGGACATTCGGCCCGTAACTGCCATTTACGTCCCAGGTGCGTTAAGTGCCTCGGGGACCACGCGACAAGCGAGTGCACGCGCACTCGCGAGTCGTCTACCCCTCCGAGCTGCGTGCTATGCGGCAACGCGGGTCACCCCGCGAACTATCGCGGCTGTCCCCGTGCCCCGCGTCCCACGCGCCCTATGCGCCCTACGCGCCCAAGGCAAGAGCGACACACCCCTCCTCAGAGGGCACGTCCCGCCGCCAATAGTCAACCCATGCCTCTGCTCACGCCAGAAGCCTTTCCCAGCCTCCCGGGCGCTTCCCGCGCCCCGGTGGCGGCCACCCCCGCACCCCGCGCACCCCCTTCGGCCATGCGAGCCCCTCAGGCAGCATGGGTCTCTACTCCCCGCCCTCAGCCTCCTAAGGCTCAGGCCTCCCCGCCCGTTAGCACGCGCCGCGGCGTTGACTACATGGTCATGCTCTTCCGCGAGCATGACCCTCAGGAAGTACTGGCATACGACCAGTGCGTCGCTGAGTACGGCCCCGCCGAATCCATCAGGCGTTTTCCCCTGATGACAGCGACGCTAATGCGCCTGGCCCGTGCCGGGAAATAGATAACGGTTATAAATGGCTCGCATTAAACCTAGGAGTCTCAACATCTCTTTCTTTAACGCGCGAAACCTCCTTCCACAACGGGACCTAGTATCCACCTTTCTTAGGGAACGGGAGATAGACGTATTTCTAGTACAAGAAACACTTCTAAAACCCAGTAGGCGCGACCCTAAGATAGCAAATTACAATATAGTCAGAAATGACCGTGCCACCCGAGGAGGCGGCACGCTCATCTACTACAAGCGTTCCCTCTATTGCATGCCAATAGACCCTCCCGCACTTACCAATATGGAAGTGTCCATCTGTAGAATAGGCATGACTGGCCATCCGTCAATCACGCTTGTCTCTGCATATCTCTCCCCGAGTAAAAGACTCCTTCAGTCCGATCTGGAGGCGCTACTTTCACTCGGTCAATCCGTAATAATAGCAGGCGACCTCAATAGCGGTCACACCCATTTCAACAACTCGCGTAACACCCCTAACGGGGTTATTCTCGACCTACTATGCGATGTGCTCGGCTTTGACGTCATAGCACCGCTAGAGCCCACGCACTTTCAAGATAACTGTCAACCGACAGTACTTGACATAGCCCTCCTCAAAGGTGTCTCACTTCGGTTACGACTTATAGAAGTCGTACACGAACTGGACTCCGATCACCGCCCGGTTATCTTACAACTCGGGCAACCGTTCGACCCCAGTCCGCCAAAAGTCAAAGTAGTTGACTACGCGATATTAAATCGTTACCTAACCGATAACGCTACCCCGTCCAGCTTAGCTAAGATCCCCGACGTATTAGAGTCAACAGCAGACGCCGACTTAGCGATCGATTCCCTGGTCGACTACCTCCAAACCGGTGTAAGGGAGGCCTCGAGAGAGGTGCAAGCGGCAAACGAACGCCGTTTTATACTCCCCCCCGGCTTACGAGCGTTAATCACTGAAAAGAACGCCGCGACACGTGCACACGATTCTTATCCGACGAGGGATAACACCTGTAGGTTACGGCGACTTCAGAGAGAGGTTAGAACTCGCATCGGCGAGTACAGAGGTCACCGGTGGGATAACCTCCTAGAGGGTCTCAAGCCGTCCCATCTGGCTTACTGGAACCTCGCCCGCTCTCTGAAGTTAGAAGCTTCCGCCCTGATGCCGCCCCTCGAAAGGGGCCCCGATCTCCCACCCGCGTTCGATAGTGATGATAAGGCAGAATGCCTTGCCGCAAGCTTGGAGAGCCAGTGCTCTCCAAACTGCGACAACGTAGACACTGCCCACATCGAAACCATCGAGACCGCCGTTCAGGAACTAACGACGATTCGCCCCGCGGAAACGTTAAACCCGGTCACGCATGACGAGATTTGTTCTGTTATTAAAGGCCTTAAGCCTAGAAAGTCCCCCGGCCCCGACGGTATCAGGAATGAAGTACTTAAACTTCTTCCCGATCACCTCATAGCTCTTTTGGTCTGCATCTTCAATGTAGCCATAGCCCACTGCTATTTTCCAGCCGTCTGGAAAAAAGCTATAGTTATAGGTATTCACAAGCCCGGCAAAAAAGCTTCGCTTCCCGATAGCTATCGCCCGATCAGCCTTTTAAACACACTAGGGAAACTTTACGAGCGGCTCCTTCTGAACCGTCTCAAAACCGTTATAGATATTAAAAATCTATACCCTCCCGAACAGTTCGGTTTTCGCGCCCGACACTCGTGTACACATCAAGTGCACCGCCTCACGGAGCACATCACGAGCAACTTTGCCAAAAGTAGTATCGCCCCCGCCCGTACGCTTGCGGTCTTTTTCGACGTAGCTAAGGCCTTCGATAAGGTCTGGCATGCCGGACTAGTCCACAAGCTACATCAATTAGAAGTCCCGGATAGGTTAGTTCATCTAGTTCACGATTTTCTACGCGACCGCACCTTCCACTACCGAGTGGAAGGAGTACTATCTACCGCCCACCCTATACGCTCAGGCGTCCCGCAAGGTTCCATTCTGGCGCCTTGCCTTTTCAATCTGTACGTCAGCGACCTCCCGAAGCCCCCCGGGGTCGAGGTAGGGCTCTACGCTGACGACACAGTCATATATGCGTCAAACAGACACAGAAAAAATCTCGCCTGCGCAGTCCAACGTGCCGTAACCACTCTCGGGGAGTGGTTTCGAACGTGGCGAATAGCTATTAATCCGGTAAAGAGCGCCGCGATTATGTTCGAACCGCATACATGCAAACTACCACGCACGGTAGGACCCCTCTCATTATTCGGTACGAATATCCCTTGGGCCACCAAGACTAAATATCTGGGTGTCACCCTCGACTCGAAGCTTAACTTCAACGCACACGTTACTATAGTCAGGAATAGGGCCATCTGGATCCTTTCCCGCTTGCGACCCTTGCTCAGTTCGGTAAGCAAAATGTCCTTAAGACATAAGCTCACACTGTACAAGATGTGCGTCCGTCCGATCTTGACATATAGCTGCGCCGCGTTCGCACATATGTCCAAACATAACTTTGCCCGCATGCAAAGAGTCCAAAATCGGTTTCTCCGTCGCCTGCTTGACCCTCCAGCCTTCGTTAGGAACATGGACCTGCACAGGGACATGAGGCTTCCCTCGATAGAAGCCTATGTGAAATATCTCACCAGGAGATACTTCGATAGCGCTTCGAATCATCCCAACCCGCTCGTAAAATCCACCGTGAACTACGTCCCAGACAACTCGATCCCCGTTGCCAAACGTTATAAACGCCGTCCGCGAAATCTCTTTGTCGATCCCGATGACGACATCGAGAACGCTAACAATTTCTACGCGTCCGCTCCCGCAACATATGCGTGCTCGCGCCCACGCCCGCGAAACCACCGTTCCCTCCGCAGGGGACGTACGGTTAACTTCGCTCCCGCACACCCGCCACGACCGCCCTCCTCTGCGGCAACTCAAGCCTAGGTCCGATCCATCGGCATGGAGCCCTTGAGCCAAGCAGCCGCTCGCGCGATACAAGTGACTCTACAATCACTAGCTTTCACAGCCATACATGACACTGCATTATACACACATGCACAACACACATAGGTACATAGGTTCTGTAAGGGACCTTTTTTTTTTCTTTTTTTGCCTAGTTAGATTAGACAAAAATTTTCAGACCACTAAATACACATACACATGTTCCTTCCCTCCTCCCAGGGGGCAGAAACATGTATATATGTATAGTTAGTTTAGATCGAATTACGGATAGGGAATTAGTCAGATCGCGACTTAATTGCATACGCGCAACAGTCCGAGCCGAGGTTCGGCCACTTTGGCACCCTCGGATGTTGTTGCTTAGCTTTCGTGGCTGAGTGCCCTAAGCGCTCGCCCCCAAGCCCGGTAAAGCTGTAAAAGCCGTAAAGGCTCCAGGGCCCCTAAGGCTAACAGTATAGTCAGTTCGAAAAAAAAAAAAAAAAAAAAAAAAAAAAAAAAAAAAAAAAAAAAAAAAAAGCAGTTCCGTTGCTATATGACGATGGTAATTAGGTTTGTGGGTCCGAAAAGCGGTTTTTTTGTAAATTCATTGTTATTGGTTTATATATATGGATAGTTATTTCAAATAATGCATTAAAATAAATCGTGAATTTCATTATTTTAGTTTTTATCTTTGATAAATGATTACCCCTGCTTGGTCTAATTTTTTGTGATAATTAATAAATAAGATATGGACTGGGAGACATTACTCACTCGATGACGCGAGAGGAGACTACCTAGACACCTAATTTCTTCTTTTTACTGTACCGATAGTAATAGTTTTTTTTAATATAGCTGTTTAAAAACAGCTTTTAAATATTAACAAAACGAAAACTGAGGAATTAGGAGCAGTAGCTGAATACTCGAGTTAACAATAATCACTAATCTAGAAGAAACTAGTAAAGGAACAGTCACTAAGGTATTTATAGAAATACGCTACGGAACTACTTTATTATAAAACTGAATATAAGCATTTAACTAAAGAAACATGGCCTAAGTAGATTTCAAACTCATATTAACGTGTCTCTATATCACTCATGTTGATTTTATTAAATGATTTAAATGTTAAGATAGATTTTACAACTATTTACTATCTAGTGTATTACATTTTTTCATATACCTGATTTATTTATTAGTGACTTTGGATCCCGGGTAAAATCTCCCCATAAGGGTCAAGTCTCCCGCCCAGGCAAAAGATTTTTGCCAAATCTTATTTTTTTAGAATTCTTTATTATTTTAAAACTAATCAAGTTAAAATATGTTTTATTCAAAACCTAGACAGATAATAAAAGGCTTTCTATAACAAATATAGGTTGACGTCTTGTGAAAAGCGAAGTACATCTCCCGAATTCTCCCTACTCTGTGCTTTTATCGCTTCTTGTATTCGTTTGGTTATTCAAAACACAATCGTCCTCTGTCGGAATATGGCTCGCTATATCCCATAAAAGGGAAGGTTCGAAATTTCTAGACTGAGCTTGATACATTTTTGCCAAAAATCATTTTTTTACTAAAGTAATCGAAACGATATAACCTGATATTTCTTGAAGTTCGAGAATAGTGTTTTTTTATACAGACCGTAACATAATGATGATATGATTTCGATATCTTACCTTACACTTGCTGCTGTATGAAATACAATATTCACACGATTTATCAACAGAAGTCTGTCCTCTTCGGATATACCTGTCGATAATGAAAACTTATTTTAACATGTCACTACATAAAAAAATAATCTCATTGCTTTTTCCACCTAATTGTATGTTAGGCCATTTAATTGGAACCTAGTTTGATTCACTAGTTAGTGTTACTTGCTAGAAAACTTGTAAAATTATAATGTTTTTTTAATTCAACGAAAAATTGAAATTTACAGCAAAGTACCAGGTTTTTTTTCCTTAAGTAAAATATATTTGCCTTCAAGATATAATTCTAAAATATTAACGTATGTACGTGTTGATCAGAAAAAATAAAATTGAACTTAGTACGTGTACATAATAAGTTATACTTCTTAGGCGTAACAAAATAAAAATAACTCCAATTTTAAAATTGTTTCCCGCGCGCCAACAACATGATGGAATTAGTTATCAATTATAATCACTGACCCTCTTTTGTTTTTTGTAAAAATAATTTAACCGCGTATAAGTAAAAATTATTTAAATCAAATTAATATGATGTTTGTTTATACAATGTTAAATTATTTTCATACAATGAAATAAAATAAATATATGTTATTTTTATAAAAACTAAAAAATACGCTTTCATCACGCTCTAGAAATAATAAAATAATTTACGATATAAGTACCTATGCATTTAACCCGTGTCAATATTTCAACTTCATTATAGAGAAAACGCAAACATATTTTATTAAACAATACATTCAGGGGGATAGATACCTTCGGTAGTTATTAGCAAGCTTGTCTCTTCTTTTATATCCATTGGTTAAATTAAAAAAAAAAGCGTGTTACGCTTTTTAGTTGTGAGTACTTTTAATTAGCTAATACAAAGCGCTTAAAGCGTAATTTACAAGTGAAGCTAATATAAGCGTGTTAAAAATGATTTCACATGATTATCATTGATGGCTAAATTCATCGTGTCGTATTTTCAACACATGACGTGCGCACACTCTCAATTATACCCTCTACTAAACCCGTCAAAAGAAAAATAATTATTGATGTCTAATATTGATATATATTGATCATCTTCAAACCAGTTTCATCAGTTTTTACTGATTGATATTTGAAAGTTGAATTAATTAATCAATTTGCGACGCATCCTCAAACTTAGCTATCAAAATGTTGTGTTATCACGACCACGCCGTGTATATTGATTGTGTTTGCTAAAACACAAATACCTCTTACATTGTGTACTATGGGTAACCATCAACTCTATTCGAGACGAGACACGTATAAAAAAACTGTTCAACTGTTCAAAGATCAACGTAAACTCACCTAATTCGTTTTCTAAAATGTCGCCGGCGATCGGAAATACCTTCTCCTCAAAAACACCTGGTCGTTCTCTCTTCAGACGACTGAAACACTGAAAATAAATAAATAATGAGTGGTACGCCAATCACCATACACCACGCGTAACATCGACCATAGTGGCACGCTTAGCCTTGCTGTGTTCCGGGATCGGTCGGTGTATACTTTGTAATAAAGCGGGGTAGTAGGAACCTGAACCCGAGTGTGTCGCGACTACCATACTATCTTTTTTTTATCTTGTTTCGGGACCTACCAGTGTATATCTAGCGGCCGGTTCGCTTGCAGGCTGGCATGACAGTGACGACCGTCGATAAATTGCCGATATCTCGGTGGCCGCTGTTGTTTGTGATTGTACTGTGCTTAGACACTTTGCTGTGTTAATATAACAAAAATTTAATGAGAAACGCAGACCATATTTTGTCGTTTGGAGAACTAATATGGTTACAAATTATTATAATGACAAAATTGTTGGGACTCAAAGTAGTGAAAAGGTTGGAAATTGTGATGATTGTACAACTGAGAATACTAGTCATATGGTAGACTGTTCTGGTCTTAAAACGAGTAATAAGCATGATGTACTATACAATGGTTGAATTTAATTCGTTACATCGTTAGAGAAGAGTCTATGCAGTCTCTCCTTAGCGGTGGCTCCCTTCTTACTTCTTATCAGTAGATAGATTCTGTCCAGCTCGGTGCAGGAGTACAGGAGTTTCTCTATCAGTACTTTACCTAAAAAACCTGAAAATCAAAATAATTTGAGTGCAGGATTTAATGTTTTAGGATTGTATGTAAGCCTATCGTTCGAGTATTTTTCAAATGCGATTGAAGGATTTGATCGTTGTGTAGACGGTTAAATCTGAACTCTATGACGTGAAAGAAGTGATTGGAAAAGATAACATGCTAATTCTAGAAGGAAACTCGGTCTCAAGTATAGCAGGTATAGATGTTTGAGAAACAAGATGACTTACAAGTGCAATAAAATACTATGGTGGAATTGCACCGTGATGTTAAGAATCTATAGGAACGACCCATAGCGATGCTACTCGTGATTGTGATTATTTTTGTGTATTTAACTGCAGTAAATGCTTATATGCGAGATGCGTTTGCAGACTGGCATAGCGAGGACGACCTTTAATGGCTTCTCATCTGCTAGTAGTCACAGTGTTTCTTGAATTTTGATGTACCTATTTATCATAAATTAATTTTAATAACTTACCCAAGTTTTACCATTACCTGATCCTCCAGTTATGAAAATTGTCTTGCCCTTATAATATTCTGGAATAGTTGGTATCAAAGTCAAGTCCCTATCCTCAAGGAAACCCATTGTTCTACGATAAATGACACAGTTTGCTACAATACTAACACTAAACGCAATATACTCAATGAATTTATAGCGATATCTATTTATAGTGAACGGTGATTAATAATTAATTAGTTATTGTTATAGTAGTACATTTTACATGTGTATATATTTAAATTCGCTTAGTATATATAATTTACAAAGGCATATTAAGCCGACGGACAATTTTTGTTGATGTAATATCCTGATATCTTCATTAGGGCCATTCATATAGGATTTATATCAGGAAATTTGAAAAAAATAACTATAATACAAATATAAAAATAATAATAACACAATATGTGGGATTTACGATAGACTGACCTAAGATTTTAAAAGTTAAATTATCAGGGGTGTGCTTTAATGACAGTGTGAAAGAGGCGACTATATTAGCGAGTAAAGAATATGAGTGAACAAGTAGATATGAAGGGGTAGGAAATAAGAAGGACGACGGGAGGTTGTGTGACGACGACAAAGTTGTAATGACGAGTATTTTGATGATGATTGATTTAGACTTTTTACACAAAATACAAAGTCAATAATTATTGCATAATAAAACCGTGCGTAGACGTGGGGCACCGCTGGTAGATAGTAGTTTTGTTAAATATTTAAATAAATTTACAGCTGTAATTTTAGTCCAAAGTCATGGTCACAATTATCGAGTTAAACAATACAGCTACGTCATGCGGAACTAAGTATTGTTGTATTAATTAACTAACTGATTTAGGCCGGCTTGCTTTAAATCACCGCTAAACAAAATTAGTTAATTTAATTAGCCTCGTAAATGGATAACGATAATGCGTAACATCTTTAAATATGATTAGAGCAGGACTAAACGCATTTAAAGTGATTAAACAAAATTAGCGTCTTGTACAAAGTAAAATTAGCTGCTAAATATGTTTCATATCCTCATATCCTAGGTCTGGATATTTGCAGCGATCTCCACTCCAAAGATTACATCGGGAATGTCATCTCTACGAGGAGGGATCAAAAAGTAGTGAGAATGAGATAGAATATAATGACTATTGATAACTTAATAATTTATTTTTCTACATAGTTACCGAGTCTCTCTACTCACCGAGTCCAGCGCTTTTCCAAGGCTTTCAATCCCTTTTGTCTTGGTCCTGCAAAAAGCTCTCCACGGCATCCATCACCTCGTTATCGTCTTCGTACCTTTTTCCCCTTAAGTGTTTTTTCAATTTGGGGAACAGATAAAAATCGCTAGCCGCCAGATTTGGTGAATAAGGGGGGTGGTCAACCAATTCGAAGCCAGCTTGCTGAACGGCAGCCATCGCAACTGCCGACTTGTGCGCGGGTGCGTTGTCGTGATGAAACAACACGCCCTTTCCAAGTTTCCCTCTCCTTTTCTCTTTGATGGCATTCCTCAACTTGGGAATTAAAGCTGCATAATATTGGCCTGTAATAGTGATTCCACGCTACAGGTCCAGTCCCAAAATATTGAGGCCATAACCTTGCCAGCCGATGCCACGACACGAAACATCTTCGGAGTCGGTGTTGATGGCCGTTTCCATTGCGAAGATTGCTGTTTTGTCTCGGGATAAAAATGATGGACCCATATTTCGTCCATTGTTACGAAACGATACAAAAAGATTTCAGAATCTTCTTGAAACTTGTCCAACTATATCTTCGAAATGTCAAGTCGATTTTGTTTCTGACTGTCGGTTAACATTCTCGGCACCTATCTTGCGGAGACTTTTCTTATATTAAAATATTGTTTCAATATGGATTGAACACTTCCATATGAATTGCCCGTTTCTTGAATTAAGTATCGGATGGTAACTCTTCGATCGCTCAATACAATTTTCTCGACTTTCGCAACATTTTCTTGGGTGACTGACGTCGATGGACGGCCGCAACGATGTTCGTCTTCCGTGCTCGTTCTTCCTACTCGAAATTGAGAAGCCCACCTTGCGACAGTGGAATACGGCGGAGCAGACTCTCCTAATGTTGCCTCCAAATCGCAATGAATCTCTTGCGTCGTTAACTTTTTTAACAGAGGTATTTAATAACGGCTCGCACTTGTCTCTTCACGTTTTTCTCCATTTTCGAGAACAGATTCCGACACGAAGCAAACAAATGACTACAATCAGAAAAAACAAAAGAGAATCGAAGATTTTTTTTGTTATTAATATTACAAAAATGGATCTGAGCCATGCCTATCAGTATTTTTTTTCTTTTTGATCCTTCCTAGTACTATATTTCGAAGACTCTCTCTCGACATCCTGAACAGGGTTCGACAGTTTTTCACGCCCGGTCAGCTGTAACTTCTTTACAAGGCACTAGTTAGGCCGTGTTAAATACTGTTCGCACCTCTGGGATGGATCCGCAAAGTACCACCTCGATGCTCTGGACAGGTTGCAAAGACGGGCTGTTCGCATTGTTAATGAAACTAATGCAATGGAACCGCTTCAGCTTGGCAGGAACTTCGCCTCGCTGAACGTGTTCTATCGTATGTATCATGCTGAGTGTTTTGAAGAACTGTTCAATCTAATTCCCCCCTCTTTTTTCCACAATAGAACCACACGAGCTGGCCTTCGGAATTACAGTTTTATAGTAACCTCCATCTCTGCACTAACCAAAAGTTTTTCTATTTTTTATCTTTGTTTTGTTTGTTGTTTTCCCTGCTTGTTATGACATTGGGTCCTTCAAGCGTAACATGTCTCTTAATTCGTAAATATATCTTATATTTATGCAGGCCGGCATGACAACGGCGATCGCCGATGTATTTTGATCTCTCGGTGGTCGCCGTTGTATTGTGCTTACCATCAGTGACAATACAGTCAAAGTGCCTACAAACAATAGCTCCTAGAATACGGCAACTTAATATCGAAGCATGGAGTGACTATTTTAAATGAAGCTTGTCTATTTGACAGTATTGTCGTTATGACACTGACTCGAGTACGCCGATTTAACGTATTCTTACTACCGCTTTTTTATAGTACGCCGATGGTATCTAGTTGAAGCGGCGCGAAAACTCCACTATTTTAATACGCTTTTATTATCTTCACTTGTAATTAACTAACAATGTAATAAAATCTTAGAAGTCAATTTTACCTACTTCTAATTGTCCTATCATATTGAAACTTTGTATGCATATGTAGTTCGGATGACAACACTATTATTTGGTTTCTTGGAGCTGATCTGATGATGGAGCGAGGTGGATAGTAGAACACATCAGTGGCTACAAGTAACCCCCTCGAGTTTGTGCTCATATGATTTGTTATAAGGAGTCCAATAGATAAGGCTTGGTAATGAAGGTGTGGTGATGGAGCCAGAAGGTGGATAAAGGAACTTTTCAATGGCTACTTGCAAGCCCCTTGAGTTTGGGCTCATTTGATTTGGTTTGACGAGTCTAATAGATAAGGCTTAGAGACGACGGTGTGGTGATGAAGCCAGAAGGTGGATAGTAGAATTCTTCAGTGTCAACTTGCTAATCTCTCGAGTTTAGGCTCATATGATTTATTTTGACTAGTCGAATAGTTTGGGCGTGGTAACGAGATGTTATCATAAGACCAAAAAAGTACGTAGTTTAAAAAAAACAGAACGTCTGTAATACATAGTCTTCTATAGCTATACACGAAAATATCACTTATTTTACTGTCATGTTTGAAAACTTTTCCACAAATTTTAAGCAAATATTTTCAAGAACACTACTCGACTCGACAGATGGTCGATTTTGCGTTCGAATTCCTCTGAAACATTCGCCTGATATGTTAGGTAATTCTTTGTCTCGAGCAAAGCAGTGCTTATTTTCTTTAGAAAGGAGATCCGATTTACAGGTTTTTATTTTAACTCATATCTATATTATCTGGCCAGGTTATAGGATATATTTAGTTACATGAAGTAGCATACGAAATAAGCAGTGATGATAATGGTGACTCAATTCGAAAAAAAGACGCTTTTAGGATCGATTAAATGGCTTACGCTGAGTGAACCATCAGAGATATATCAAATTAATATACCTACTACATAATTGTAGATCTTAAAAAGACCTACAAAAAATCAGTAATGTCTATCTTCTAAGATTCAGCTACAATAATAATTTATTTTTTCTGTTTTTTGATCGAGTACAGCTAGTTATTTATACTATTTATTTTGCCAGCCTCGCGTATTGGCACTATCAAGGATTGTTTCCATATTGTGGGAAATATACCAGTCTGTAGTGATTTATTATATACTAGCGACCCGCCCCGGCTTCGCACGGGTGCAATGCTGATACTAAATATACCAACCTACTACAGAATGTCCTTATAAACAACGTTTACAGCTTTAGTGTCATTAGACAATACAAACATGTTTTGTTTAGAGGTTACTCTTGAAAGAGCGACATAATTGACCATGTTAATAGGGCCGATACCGCCGCACCGCTATGTCCCTGCATTTTAAATCTGTAATATCTTCGGAAATATTCATTTAAATTACATGCTGTAAAGGGCCATATTAATCTATATTAAATTGAAAATGTATTAAAGGTAATTAATTGGATAAGGATTAATGCTGTATTGCTTAAAATGACTTCGTAAATAAGCCATTTTTTCCCGTAAAATGTAAAGAATAGAAAATGGTTATTGTGGGCTATCCTTAAGAGATAAACATATACCATCGCGGACTTTTTTGTTGACCTTCTTAAGGTGTACAATATGTACTGTAGTACATTATTTTGATTTATCTCGTGGGGTCCAGCCAGCGTTTGCAATGTAAGAGCAAAAAAATGTGTTTACTTACGACATATCACATTAGAAACCTCTAAATTTTTCAGCGTTTCTCTACAATATTATGCATGTATTATACATGTAAACCTTCCCCTTAAATCACTCTATCTACTAAACAAACCGCTTCAAAATGCATTGCGTAGTTTTAAAGATTTAAGCATACATAGGGACAAACAGAGCGACAGCGAATTTGTTTTATACCATGTAGTAATCATGCTTAATGGATGAGATAAAGAAATTGTACATGTCTTTCCCAAAATTGATGGAATTTTATCAGGTCCAGCACCTTTAGAAGAATCTAAGCTTTTAAGAGCTTTGAATATTTTAACTTTATTTATAGTGATAGAACTTGAACACATTGAAATAGGGATGGTGATAAGATTATTTTTTTATTTGATGTTTTTATTTGATACATAGTACTATTGTGATTGTTTTACGAACCATCAGTATATAAATAATCTAGTGAGATTGTGAACTTTTCGTAAATTGTGCCGTTCACAACTACACAGTTGTTAGTACAACTTAGTTAACACACAACGTACTTAAATACTATTACTGTTTTGATTATTGGTGACGTTTTCATGTTCTAGTTTCTACATATTGTTTCTCAAATATGTGTCACAGATAACTAGGTGAAAGCCTATTTTCTCTCTATGACTGTAAAATTGTACAATTTAAACGTAAACATTTTCTCCCTTATTTCTGTTATTATTGGTACAAAATTATTATAACAAAGTTTCTTGCATAATATATGTGGGATATTCCAAGACTTGAAGCGAAAATATGTTCCATAAAACCTTTATTTAAATTATTCATAACATAAACACATCTTGCAGCTTTTACAAATTAATTGACAACTTCAGTCATTTTCAACTTGTATTGCCAACAACCTAATTCAAAAATATAAACAAAAAACTTCTAAATAATAAAATATCCGACACGGCCGTCCTGATTATTCATCTGCCCCAGATGAATCGTCTTCCGGCGATATCCACGGCTTCATGAGATCAGCTGAGGTAGTCGTGTTAATCGGGCCTTCGTTTGTACCAATTTTCTTCACGGCGTAGCGATCGTTTCGATTGCTTTTCAAGACTTCGTAGGGTCCCAAGTATTTAGGATACAGCTTACTTCCTTGCGAAAATTGTGTCTTCTTTATGGCTACTAAATCGCCAACATTATAGGCTATTGCTTCCTTTCGCTTCTTATTATAGTTTCTTATATTTTCTTCTTGTACTTTCTGTATTGATTCTTTGGCTTTTTCTCTAAGTTCTTCTCTTTTTTCGATAAAATTCTGTATGTTTTCTTCTTCTATCATTTTCTGAAGTTCATCGTCTTCATCTCTTATTTTAGTGCCAAAAAGCAGCTCAAATGGTGTCATCTTTATACTTCTTTGGTATGTTCCATTTAGACATCGTTGTACTTTGGACACACGGCGGTACCATTTAGTAGGGTCATCAGCACTTAGCTTGCTCAATACGGCGATGATGATCAGGTGGATGCGCTCAACCTGACCGTTTCCTCTTGGTTGTCCGGTAGTGATTGTATAGTGCGTTATATTTTCATTTCTACAATACTCTTGGAAGTCTTTTCCTGTAAAAGCAGCATTTCGGTCGGTAATTATTCTTTCTGGTGCTCCAAAAGTTTGCTGTTGTAGTCTTAGTTTTTCCAATGTCTCTTCAGTTGTTACAGTTTTGACAGGGTAAATCCAAGTAAATTTTATGTATGCATCTACGACGGTAAGGATGTACTTGTAATTCTTGTGAGTTGAAGTCATTGGTCCTAGATGATCAACATGGTAAGTCGAGAGTGGGATATTACCTTTGTCTATCGGATGAAGGAATCCTTCTTTTTTACCTCTTTTGTGTGATATGAGAATGCATTCAACACAATTGCTTATGACTTTTTTAATCTTGTCTGTTAAATTCTCAATAAAATATTCTCTATTTATCAGTTCTTAAGTTTTTAAAATTCCAAAATGTGATTCTTTCTGATTATCAAATACTGCATTTTCTTAGGTACAACAATTTGTTTACTTCCATCTTTCATCTTGTATAGTATTTCATTTTCTAGGATATAGTCCTGGTAATTCTCTGTTTCTAAAATTTTTTTAATCAGTCTTACATAGTCATCTTCATTCTGTGCTTTCTTTATACGAGCCGTAGTTTCAGTAATCATCATACAGATAGGATATCTGCTTAATGCGTCAGCGTGTCTCATTCGAGTTCCTGGTCTATGTTCGATAGTATAGTCGTATTCTTCTAAAAGCAGAGCCCAACGAGCGACTCTCGGCGGTAAGTCTTTTTTTTGTAGTGTCATAGTTAAGGCAGAGCAATCTGTGATTATTTTAAAATGTATCCCTAGTAGATAGACTCGGAACTTCTTTATAGCGGCGACAATAGCTAATATTTCTAGGTAATAGCTATGGTATTTTGTTTCAGCTGGAGTCGTTTTCTTACTCATGTAGTGAACAGGGTGAAGTTGGTTATCTTTGGGATTTCTCTGTAGAAGAACCGCTCCATACCCGTCTGCACTTGCGTCAGTGTGTAATTCTGTTTCTAAATCTGGATTGGATATTCTGAGAACTGGTGTACTACACACTATCTGTTTCAATTCTAAAAAAGCTTTCTCACATCCTTCATCAAAATTAAATATAGCGTCTTTCTTTAACATATCCGTCATTGGTTTCACAATCAGAGAATAGTTTTTGATAAACTTTCTAAAATATCCTGTCAGTACGAGGAATGACTGAACAGTCTTTATATTGTTTGGTTTCTTAAAATTTGCTACAGCATTAATCTTTTCTTGAGACGGTCGTACTTCTTCCAATTAAACTCTAGACCAAATTCTTCACTTCTTTCTAATACTTTCTCTAACTTACATATTCCTTCTTCTTCTGTTTTTGAGGGTATTATTAAATCATCAAGATATACGAGCAGAGTCCCGTCGATAATAAAATCGCTAAAGATGTCGTTGATAAATCTTTGAAAAACAGATGGTGCTGTACACAATCCGAAAGGCATGTTTTGAAATTCGTACTGGCCTTGTGGAGTTACAAATGAGGTGTACTTTTGGCTGTCTTTGTGTACCTTTACGTGTAAAAAACCATTCTTCAGATCAAGGGAAGTGAACACCTTAGCTTCCTTCAGTTTGTCTATCTGCTCTTCGATTATAGATAGGGGAAACCGTTCTTTGATTACTTTTTTATTTAGTCGTCGGTAATCCATACACATTCTTAGTGATCCATCTTTTTTATCAGCCAGAACTATAGGGCATGAAAAATCAGATTTACTAGGTTTGATTATTTCTTTATCTAGCCATTCTTTTACTTGTGTATTCACAGCATTCATTTCTAAAGGAAATAGGCGTCGTGGATTCTGGAAAACTGAATCTTCGTCAGTTAATATTATTTTCAATTCAACGTTGCTTTCTTTCTTCTTTTCGTTAGGTTTGTACTCTTCACACATCTTATAAATCTGTTCAGCGTATTTAGAGTCTTCTATATCATATTCTTGTTCGTGTTTCTCTTCCGCTAGAAGTGTAAGGTGCATAATCTTTTCCACAAATACACCTTCAGGTGTGAAACACACTTCAAAATCTTTAAGGATAGGATTTCCAATCAGTAAAGTTACAGGTATCTCGCTATCTTTCACAACATGAAATTTGACGTCTGTGTAGTATTCGTCGATCTGTACTTTAACAGTAAATATTCCTTCAGTATAAACTTTGTTCTCCGCTATTCCTGTTAAGCATGTTGATTCTGTTTTATAATCTTCAATTCCTTCTTTAATCTTCTCGAATACTGATTTTGTAATGAGGTTAACGTCGCTTCCAGTATCTATCAAGGTTGTAAAGTCTTCTCCATTAATCTTTATCTTTTTGTAGGGAACTTTCTCTTCTTCTTTTATATTTTGAATATTCAGCGTCTTATTTACATTATTTCTTCCTTTATTTGTACACTCAGTGGATTTGTGACCATACTCGTTGCATTTGAAACATTTCATTTCCTTCGAACAGGTAGGTGATTGATGATCCGACTCGCCACAGTTGTTACATCTTTTTACATAAGTTGTCCTTCGGGTTGAATAGTGCCCAGATGATTGACCAGTGTGTGCAGGTTTGTTCTGTATCTTCTTTCTGAAATCACTGTAGATGTCTAATTTCCTGCGAAAATCTATCATATCTGAAGCGCCATATAAAATAGTTTTATTTGTCTCTAAGTCTCGGATGCCATCAATGACATATTCTATAAGTGCAGCATCTTCAACCTTGCCATGAAGTGCTAACTCTTTCATAGATAGAAAATATTGTTGGTAAGTTTCGTCGTTCTTCATCTTGCGTGATGATTGCGCTGTTAATCTTGGGTCCAAATTCTTCTTGTAGTGCCTTCTTCAAATTTGTGTAGTCTTTTACTCTTCCTAATGATCGTAAAAACAGCTTAGCAGTTCCATCTAAGAGCCTCTTTGCATAGATCAGCTTCTCAATTTTAGTCCATTTCATAAGCTCAGCAGTATCTTCAAACTCATCGAGAAATGTATAAATTGGGTAAGTGTCATCACCGGTAAAAACAGTCATCGACTTCTCTAAATCCTTAAAAGAAATCTGTACATCCAACTCCTGTTCTTCATCTTCACTTTCCTTTACAGGTTTCTTCGGCGGCATTTTGGTAGTTAAACTAGTATTATTCTTCAAATTCTTCGAGTTGCGTCTTTTATTACTCTTCGTGCAAAATGATGGCTTATTTGGATTCATTTAGTCTTTAGTCTTCAAATATAAATCTTCATATCCAAATTACAAAGCTACCATTTTAGAAGATTTTTTTCATAGCTTGCAACATATTCTACCATAGCGCGTCGTTGAAGTTGTTCGCAACGTCGTTGAAGTACTCATGCCGACCCTGACCTGTGTCTATGCTCAGACAACATAAATTCGGTAAAATTGATGCAAATATGGCGGCCTACCAGGTACCTTTCGTTGGATGACTTGCGATATGACTTTGATTTAAATCTCACTTTACTTCAAATCTTGCGCTATCCCGGACGAGCCCCCAAAAGTTGTGGGATATTCCAAGACTTGAAGCGAAAATATATTCCATAAAACCTTTATTTAAATTATTCATAACATAAACACATCTAGCAGCTTTTACAAATTAATTGACAACTTCAGTCATTTTCATCTTGTATTGCCAACAACCTATTTCTAAAATATAAACAAAAAACTTCTAAATAATAAAATATCCGACATATATTACATTAATTATTTATTTATCAAAATTTAATTTCTTTTGTAAACATTTTTAAATTTGGCGCTTAACATTAAATCAATTTACTAAATATGTTTGTCTAAATTTTGTCCATTATTAAAATAAGCCCAAAATTCAGGAACGTTTATAATGTTTAACTAGATGGAGTTGATTTTTTTTTTGTTTTTAGTTGACAATATTCTGTAAATATTAATTAAAGCAAAATTGGCTCTACGGTAGCGTGTACGGACATCGCGTCGATCGACCTGTGTTCAAATCCATACAATGAGCTTGAGCTTTCGGTGAAAGAAAACATCTAAACGCATAGTATGGTGGTAGGGTATTTTCTAAATTGAAAATTTATTGCCAAGCACGCAAGCACATGTACGTATAGAAGTTTTAGAGGTTTGTTTTTCTATTCGGTTGGAGTAGAAATGAATCGTCAACTTTTAAAGTAAAATCATTTATTACAAAAGTATGAACTTGTACAGTGTGTGCCGTCTTGTATCTTGTATCAGTGTGCACTATGCGTATACTAGGTGCATGTAATGAAATTCGCAGTATAATGATGATGCAACAAATAAAAAAAAATCCCTGTCACTCTTTCTTGTTTTAAAGCAAGTAATTAAAATATAGTAGTAGAATCATAAAATATCAACTAGAACCAACCTAAAATAGAATTTGCATTCCTATACTATGCCGGTCCCAGAACGGCTTGTATGCTAAATGTGTTCCTAACAAATATATACTTAGAGCAGTAACAAAATTTTTACTTATTCATTGTAAAATATATAATATACTTAATCACCGTTTTAATTAAAATTGTATGATAGAAGTCTGCAAATGAACTAATTAAATTATATATTATTGTATAAAAGTGTACAAATAAATAAGCATAAGATAATTTTGACGATCTTGTCCAACCACCATAACCTGTGGAAGAAACACAATTTTATATTTTGAAACATCAAAATAGATTTGACACTTGAAAAAAAAAGAGGAACACCGGGTGAGGTCTTCTTGCCAGGAATAAGCTTACACATAACTTACTTAACCTTACGTAAAACGACGGCTAGTCTGAATATGATACGATCAATTCTAGGTACTGAAAGAATGATTTGATCAGTTGTACTGTTACAGTACAATTAATCTAATTATTCTCGCACTAGCCGTCTGTTGTCTCCACATGCAATGTTGGTCATGAGTTTTTAACCGATTTAGTATCTTTTGAAAATTTTTTGTATAGTGGCATATCTTTTAGCCCGTTTTAAATGCATTTTAAATACATACTTTCATTTGTATTTAGGCGAATGACGAAATGTCCTTACTGTGTTATATTAAAACATGGATATACAAACAACATCTTGTTTTAGTTCGTCTATTATACAACGAAATAACTTTGAATAATTTCGTGAGCTTAAATTGACCATTGGTCTCCGTTGCGCTTCAACGCATCGCAACACAATTAATCTAAGTTTGTGACACTATAGTTAATATATTCTGTTTCATGATGTATAAAACACCTTAGCGAATATTCTACAAGTTATAAAATAATTGTAATGTAATGTATAAATAGTTATAAAATTAATATAACCAATCTAAATGTAATCATTATTTCAATGTTTGTATAGTTATATTAAGGACACATACACATAGTTAAATGCCAGTTTTGTTTGCCAGTTAAATGCCAGTTTGTTGTTCTGAAGGCTCCATCTGACTTTTTTTCAAAATTGTATTATTTTTATATTGAAACATGTCTAATAAAACGAATAATTATATACTTTGGTAGTTATTTATAAAAGAAAATAACAATGTTACTTTATTATTTTATTTTTATGATTTTATTTACTAAATAAATGTATTATAATGTTGTATTATAGGTTTAAATTTAGTTTTACAATATCGTTATTAATTCATTAAAACTCACTGATATTCATGAATAACCTATAAAGTTTTACATTCAAATTAAATTAAAAATACTTTAATCAATTTAAGCCCTAAGAAGGCACTTATTAACGTGAAAACACTATTCCCGGTTCAAAACATTCTAGTCATAGAGAAAAACCAGCAAGAATCACACAGAGGGAGTCACACTTCCAGACAGATTGAATATAGGCACCTATGTAGATAGCAAAAATGGAATTAGAAAGAGCATAATATATGTTTGTGTTAGAACGAGATAGAAACACGATACCATTTTTGTGTTTTATCAGCCTGTATTGGCCTACGTAAATCATAACCAAAACAAACCCCGTTAATTTTTGCAAAAACAAAAGGTTTTAAAGTGTAATTTAAATGTTTCATAGATATTTTTAATTGTCGTTATGTATGCTGCAATTGGATTAACTCTAATAATAAATAAAAACAACAAAATAATACACAAAATAGTTCAACCTAATTTTTTACCTACCACTAATAAATCTATGCTTCCAGTCATTACTCTCATTTTACATAAAGGTCCATGCTATAATAACCTTTTGACACTAAAACCTGCTTGAAATGGTCCTTAGACTTATGGTCCGACAAATCAAAAATGTTCTTCGGAATCTTATTATAGAACCTAACACTATTACCTAAAAACTTTTATTGCTCGTACTTAGTCATGGTACATGGTACGAAAAATTTATGCATATTTTTAGTATTTAAACTGTGCCGATTTTGACAAAACTAGCTAAATTGTCAAGGTTGTATTGAAAGAGCATGGTTAAGATATTAAATTCCTGAAACTCGTTATTTAATGATTCTCATGTTAGTATAAGAAACAACGTTGATACACTAACACACACGCATAGTAGTGATATAAATGTTGAGAGGAGAATGCCGAGTGGAGAAAAGCCGACCAGATGCGATGCTGTCCGAATGGCACGTACACGTCCCTTTACAACGATTTTACTCCCGTCTCAACGCACTATTAGACATTTCACATTAAAAAAAAAGTTACCTTTGAAGATGAGTCTTAGCTTTTGGAAGGTTCTCATCTTTTTCATGCAACATAAATCGTCGCATTCCCAAACTGGCAGTCGAAAAATATTTATCCAAATCAATGTTTTTTATGTTGTAGTAAAACTCGTATCTGTCTTTCTCTTTCAAGCGTGAACAGAGTGAGAGAGAGTTATCATTCTTGAAAGTCCAGTCGTTTGTCAAGAAGTATTCAAGATTGGACATGGCTCTGTATATAACTCTTTGGATTTTGATTAATCTAAAAATTTATTAGTTTACTTTCATTATGAATACCTAAGGTAATCATGTGAATATGAGCCCGAGCTTTCGGTGCAAGAAACATCATAGCATCTTCAAAGCATGCTTTATTTGTATTCTATGGTTATTCTTTTAGAGAGCTGATTTTTTTCTTAACATTTTCGATAACACATTTTTAAATATCATTTTTTGGTATTAAATAAACTTATTTTTTTCTTAACATTAAAAATTATTGTTTTTTTTTTCAGTTAATATTATTGCTTAAACGTCACTAATAAAGCATGCTACATTAAAAGGACAAGTCACTGAAATATATATTTATTCTTTAATTGTACGTCAATGTTTTGTCGTACGTCAATGTGTATATTGGCCACTGATAAATAAATTTTAATGCAACATTTACACTATGGTAATTGGTACATTGAAATTGAAAATTTGTGTATATAATTAGGAACTTACCTAGGCTTTCTTCCGAACATATAGAGTAATGCATCAATGAACAAAGCTGGTAACAGTTGCGTCAGAACTACCTAAAAAATTATGGACTTTTAAGGACTCAATTGAGGTACTCGAATGCAATTTTCCAGAATTGTATTCGCGCTAACTGGCACTATCCGCGGCCCCTCGGGGAAACGCCAGTTGTCTCTACGATAGGTCTGTCGTTGTGATTGCCGAATATTTCTTTCTGATTTCGAACTACCTCAAGTCTTAATCAAGCATCGATAACCCACGAGCACACGTGAATATGATTAAATCGACCTACTTCCTGAAACCTTCCTAAATCTAAAATAACATGTCTACTGAGTTGTGCTCTCTGACACTTGTACACATGTTTTCGCCCACATACCTATGTTCCTGTTCATACTAGGCCAAAGAATCTCTTAGCTACAATGTTTCGAGTGGTATGAATACCCGGATGACTTTAGTTATGAAGTGAAAACGCTGCTCTGAAGAAGAGCTAAACCGATGCTTTTGCAACATATTTCACAAGCTGGTTATAAAGCACTCAGAAGTTGTACACAGTGAAGAGCTGCAACAGGTAGGCACCATTCGGGTGTCGGCTGTTTTGACTAGGCATGAAATTATAGCTATTTTAATCAAATTATTCTATAGCAGTGAAATTAAATATTTGTATTACTGCTATTTGACAGGTATTAATGAAAAGTGCAAAGATCGTGCGGAGAGCTGTGTCCGCCTCTACCACCGACGTGGACACCTCGATGTGACCACGACCACTTTGCCAAGAGCGAAACGACCGAGAAGAAGAATAAGAATGAAAACGACGTTATTGAACTGCATTAAATTTTGTTTGCTACACGTATGAAGTGTTTCGCGAATGACCTTTTTTTAAGTTCCTCGACCTGTACACTTACAATAAAGCCCGTCGTAGTGCTAGTACTCCTTGGCCTAGTATATTACAGACGTGTAAATTCGTATAATTTACAAACATTTTGAAATCATAATATCACATAAAAACTAACAATAACTTTTAATACCACAATAAAATAGCAGTGATAAAATATCTCAATTATTACATGACACATTATTTTTTATGTTCCATGGATACTAGTAGTGATGCAAATCTAAAATTATAATGTACCAAATTGTTTATTATTTCATATGAAAAATATCAGTTATACATGAAATATTTCATGCCTATGAAAGAAGACTTAAGATGCGCGCATATGCACTTGCAGACTCGAGCCCTCGCACACTATATACGGACAACTACACATTTCTAAAGAGTTTATTTAAGCAATGAGGGCACATAATTTACGTCTAATTTTATTACTGAAATCAAAAAGTTTTTTTTTTGTATAGACGTATTGTTATAAGTATGTATACTTATTATGAATGTATGTTTCTACGTATGTTTGGCCATATTGTTAATTAAAGCACAATTGTAAATTATTGTTATCATTTGTAAATTGGCATTCATTATGGTTTACTAATTAACCCTTTAGAGGCAGAAATTTTCTGGCTCTAAAGGCCCCAAACCCGTCGAAATGTAGGGAAGTGCCCATAATTCACTCAAGATACTTCAATTATATGTTGAAAATTAAATCATGATGAGATAAAACAATGAATAAATTTTAAAAATATTACGTGCATTTTGATTAATTTTATTTGGGTTATATAAGAGCTTTCGGTTAAAAATCCAAAAAAATCAAATTTGGCAAGCCAGCGAGAGTAACGATGATAAAATTTGTACTCTACAAAGATTAGGGCTATCCGCAAATGTATTAATAAAATAATGAAACTATTTGCCTTAGTGTAATATCTAACTCTTGATGTTGTCACAGTCGGAAAGTTGAAAATCCATAGCGCTTTATCAAAAGGCACCTGTCGACTGCTTTTTAAAGCGTAATTTAACATTTCCCTCATAGTCAGATCCACTTGATTCGTCGAGCAACTGTTGTAAATTGGGATGTCGTCAGTAGTTTCTAATCTGTAAATCAATTTTATTTTCAGCTATAGTATTGGTATATCGACTAAGTATCATCATATCAGACGAAAGATGTCCATTGCTGAACATAGGAGACATAGGAGTGACAAGATCACTGCAACTACCAGTCCTGCACTGCTCGCATCCAGCCTTTTCTGCAACACTCACTAGGTCGTCGGCCCGCTTTGTGGTTAATTTGCCTACGCTCCGTCGTACTGTACGCGGTCGCAACTCAAGTAATTATAACTTTGATTAAAATATTTTGAATAGTAATCAGTGAATAACAATTCACAACGTATCAAACTAAATGCATAAAATGACCCCTCAGAATAAATAATGGGAGCTACGGAAATTGTGCGCATGCACAGTGGAGCCTCCGTCTCTCTTAACTCTGTAGCGAATTCGTTTGATGACGGGAAAGAACGGAATGAATAACATTTGTGGTCAAACTTATTTCCGCATCTCACTCAGTGATTTAATTGTAACAGTAACTTAGTCTGGTCTAAAACTTATATATATATATATATATATATACTTAAATGAATAAATAACATAATATGTACTGATAAGTATACAGTAGTAATTTAATTTTATATTTATTTAACTTATTATCATTACCATGTTATAACGGTCATTATGAATATCGCATGCGGTGATTTCTCATGAGTTTGACTTAAATTCTTCTATGTATTGCTTGTTAGAAATCATATGAATTAAATCAATAACAAAATAAAATCAATTGATTGATCAAATATAGTGACAATGCAATTTTTATATATTAATATCATAGTACAAATGCAAGTGATTATAAATACTTACTGCTTGGTGCCTCTTATCCAGGACACGGCGATAATATTTTTAACACAGCTGTCCACGGGTATATAGTCACATTTCACGTCCGCCTTCGAGTATAAACTGCGCACAATACCTGAAATTTTATTAAAAGTTAAAATATTTGAGCCTTATCTTATTACTTTTTCTCATTTTTTGTGTGTAATTAGATAATTTACATAGTTAGATAAACTACTTATTAATGAAAACGAATATTTTGTTATATTAACAAAATAATTAATTATAAAAAAAATATATTTTTTATAATTTATATATTTCACCAACCCTCTTGACCTGCTTCCCAGAAGGCGGTAATCTATGTTTTACATTATTTAAGCTTACCCATTCCTCCACCTACACATAATCCAACAGGGCCGTTAAAATTCTCAACCCATCCGGGTATTGGTTCTTCTATAGAGCCAACAACTGAAAATACATAAAATTTACTATAATGAGTGTTTATCCATGATTATAATCCTCCTCTTAGTAAACAATAGGAAATACCCCATAATCCGCCTTCAAACTCACTCGACCTCTGGCTATTTGAATTTAAACATAAAATTTAAATGTTCGGCCTTGAAGTGAAAAATCGCAAGAAAACATTATTTGCTGACATATTTCACGTGTATACTAAATGTCAGAGTTATCTCTGATCTTCTCTAATTATTATTATCCCTTAATAGTATACTGTTAGACATAGGCCTGTCCCAAGGTTCACCATCGGATCCGATCTTGGGCTTTCCGTATCCAGTCACTTCCAGCAGCTTCCCGCAAGTCGTCGGTCATCACTCAAAAACTCTCCTACTCAAACAGTTGTTAGTTTTTTAATAGATGTGATAGATCCATTGCCTCTTTAGTTTGCCTCACTTTTTGAGGTATGTCGGTTATTTTTTTAATGATTTATACTTTTATTATGAATTATATTCTTCATGAGAAACTTCTAACGTATCTAGCAGTTTTCATAGCCCGCTTAGTGACTTTCGTGCTCATCATGGCACCGAAGGCCGTAACAGGTAGGGCATACTGGTGAAAGACTTTCGTCTTTAAAGACTTTGGTATTGGTAACGGTATGACTTGACACATTTTTCCACATGCTGCCTGAATAGCTGCATTCGTCTATTGACTTCTTCAATTTGATATTTTTATTTGAATTAAAAATCTAGCTTAGGAATCATAAATTATTTATTGGTCTCTGCGTCAGAGTGCAGAGGAGACTAATCATTAATGTTTGTAGAAATAGAACTAAACGATCTAATTAAATAAAATGTAAATCTCGAGAACTCGTGTGCCAATTCGTGATGCAAACTACACTTTTGAAACTAAATGCGATCGCTGCTGCTATGCGATAGTAAAAAGTAGTGGCGGTCATTGTATTTTTCTATTGATTGTGGAAAAAGTGTTAATTTATTACCGATAGAAGGTCTGAGAATGACAATTGGCAGCTGTCCCTTGTTCTCATATACAGCGTGTTCGGCGAGCTGCTTGGTAAACGTGTATGGATTCGGCATACCATTCATGTATCTGTGAACAATATTTTTTGTTTAGTTCTAAATACTGTTTTAACATACATTTTAGTGCATTTTTGGAAAAAGACAATTGCACGCAGATAATATGTGGTTGCAGTTGGATAGATTATAATACTCAAAATGTTTGATTAGTTTCTTGGGAACAGTTCTGTACGTGTTTCTTTTCATGGTTCTCGATTGACTTCTGCCAATACGGTAGACTCACTCAATTTATTATATGTAGTTTGTCAAAACCAAGGTTTCTTATTATCAACTACGACGTCTTCAGACTTCTAAGAAATATCTTCTAAGAGGTATAATGCGCTCTACACGTCGAACCCGGCGATCCGCTGACATAGCCTAGAAGCTTAATGTTGGCTACATTATTTTCACGTTATTACCCAACGACAAGTCGGAGACTTCTGTACATACTCAGTTCAGACATTCGACGTGTAGTGACGGCGTTCGTTTTGAAATATGGAGCGGAACAATGAAACACCTTTCAATTTAATAAATCTTTATCATTCAAAGGAGCTATTGTGGAACTCTAAACAGTAATTATAAACGTCGTTGCAAATTCTTTGTTCGTAAAGCTGCATTTCTCTGATTTCTATCTTTTTAAACTATTCTCTGTTCAACAATATTTTGTAAATGTTTAAAATGGGCATTGGTTAAATTAATAAATATTTGTACAATCGCCTACCTTCAATTTTTTTTAAATCTTTAACAATTACGACTCAATAAATTTGGTCTAACACAAGAATTTCATGTCCTCGGAACGGACACAGCTATAACAACTCCACAAGCTGCTATTATTAGATCACTATTATTGTTTATGTTTCAATGTTGAACATTAATTACTGAATGATTAAAAAAACACAACGTGATTCAACATTCGTCAGTGACTAACAGCGTGGGCAAAGTTGTCCATGTCGTGTCACCGATAGGTCGTCGACAAAGTTTACCGACTTACAACAATGTGAAGTCCCCGACTAATCCGCCAACAACGAACCAACTATCACATGTCGGCGAGTCGGCGGGTTTGGTGTATAGAGAGCGCTTAAGTAGAAGCAGCTTTTAGTTACTATGGAACATTTGAGTAACTAAAACTATTGGATTACGAGACGGCAGTAGCACCAGATACAGAAAAATGCCACACCTACCTGCCCAATGACTGTGCAAGTGCACGTCGAGCACGCTGTTCGTCCCCTTTGAGACGGTAAGCGCAGCCTTTCCCAGGTATTAACCGCCGGCCGAGAAGTGGCCGACGTTCATCGCAATGCACCTTCAGGATCATCGGGATCATACGTGGATGTTCCTGACGCGCACCCCACAATACTTATACCTATATTTTAAATTTAATGATTGTAAAGAAATAATATAAACTAGATATACATACTTAGGTGTTAAAACTTCTAAAGTGTGACCATCGATCTTGTCACATATCTCCAGAGTATCCCTCCAATCAGCATGAGGCGTGTATATAGCCTCTTCGACGTAATGACCACGGTTTGTATTCGAATACGTCGTAGAAACGTGAACAAAAGCCTGCAATAAAATCATTTAGATGACAATGAATCAATTAAATCAAGAAAATTGATATGTCAGGGGATACTCGTGCTGATTTTCCTTTCGGGAAATTCTAGTATAGTATACGGGTACACGACCCCAGCTTTCCGAGCTAATACTAAATTATAAATTTCCTATCCTGTGTTTCTTTTTACTTTTCTCTCTGCCAATCCAAGGTCTGATACATACGTGGCTAAGGGCGAGCTTATAATTGCTCTGGCAGCTATTGACCCCAGAATAAGGCTAACTCTTTTCTGGCGTGCGGGGCTGTGCCAGGCTCAATTATATTTCCCTAGCTTCTCGTGGGAACGCAATAATTTTAGAAACACTATTTAATCAAATCGGCGGTAGTGTGGTTCGCAACCCATCACGTTTCGTTTCCGGCGGGGGTGGACAGTGGGCTATAGAAAGCCGCTTTGTTACTCTAAATGTTAGAGGAGGATTCAAAGTGAAAATAGATAAAGTATTTCAAACGATGGATGAGAGGAGGATTGATGTTCTGGTGTACTCAGAATCAAAACAGGCTACCAGGATGTCATTCTGACTGCGTGAATGAATTATTGTATGATAGAGTATGAATTTATGAGTACTAGACTTCTCAGGTTAAGGTTAAACAAATTGTCACGTGGACAATTAAATAAGTATAATTTCCGAAATAAATGTATTAAAAGGTAATGGAAATTAAATGTAAAATAGATTAATAAGTGTATTCCGAAGGCATTAACATTAAGTGAGATAGAAAAAACCAGAGTACCTTTTTATAATATATTAATAATAGTAAAACCTTCACTAGTAAGAAATAGTCCACGTTTTGAATATATCCGTAACAGAGCTGCTAATAAAAAATCCGTCGTGTGAAGCTTGTTTTTAACTAGATATCCACTCTGTTCCAATTTTTATAATTGCATCCTCAAGCCAGCATGAATGAATGCGTCCGCCAGGTTTTCCATTCGTTTCATAATTTAAAGTAAAAGTAACTCCTTCGACTACCGGTTATAATGCGAAGGGTCTCGTGCAGTGTAAGTATTGTTGATTGGTAATCTCAGATTATACATACTCTTTTGATGTCAACTCTGATCTGTTTGGTTTATGTATTATGTTTGAATTACTTTAAATTTGGAATGTTAATTTTATTTCTTCAGATAGAATTGTCATATTTGATTAATTCCGTGAAAATCTTTTGAGTAAGAAGCATGTCTAGTTATCTGACATAACTCTTGTATTATATATATATTTCACAATGTTAACGTTTCATTTAAAATAAATTCAAAATGTTTCAGTTAAAATAAACAGTTTTCTAATCAGTCTTTAAGTGTCTTTTTGGTTTGAAAGTGATCCCACTAGCCACATCTACGATTTCAAGAAGTATGACTCCAAATAATTAAGTAGAATAAGATAATATAAATAAACTTGTAAAAATCTTGTAAAATAATATACGTATTAAACCACAGATGTCTGATCGGTAAGTCATATTGAATGCTGTCCGAATTCAATTATTTTTATCATCCTTCTATATTTTAAATTTAAAAGATTATTTCAGCCAAAAGTACAATCTTTGTATACGGACTACTTATTTGATATATATATCGTAAAAGAAGTTTGTATTACAATATTAAAATATAATAAATGAACTAAAGATATGATGCCTTCAGAAAGCAACCGAAAACACAATAAATGAATTAATGAGAAATCAAATAAGATGAAATAAATATATATAATTAAAAGATAAAAATGATTGATAAAACAATCATTACATTTCCCTTAAGTCGGGCTTACCCATATTTTTGTTACACACCTAGGGGTGTGTATGCACCTACGGATGTGCATGTGAGCGGTTCCACAGCAACCAAAAACGGAACGGAGGAGTTCTGCATTGGCATGAGCGAACTTATTATGAACTGTAAGGATAATGAAAGGATTATCATGTTGGCAGCCTTTAATGGATGGGTAGGAGTGCGTGATGGGCATGAAAAAGTTTTAGGCACTCTTTGTGATGAGAGGATTAATGAAAATGGTAAAATATTGCTTGGTGCATGCTTGGAATGGAATCTTTTACTAGCGAACACAGTGTTTGCGCACAAAAGAATTCATATGTATACAAGGCATGAATGTGTTTCAAGAAGTATGATTGATTTTGTGATCGTAGATGAAAGATTGAAAGGGCAGGTTCTGGATACTCGCGCGTACTGCGATGTCGGTATTGATACAAACCACTTCCTTGTGATGTCAAGGATAAGTGGTCTTTTTAAACGATGGCTATATAGAGAAGTGTAACGAGCAACTAATCTGGAAGGTGTGGAAGTGGTACATTTTCAAGAGAATAAAGTGAAATTTAAAAGGTTGAGAGACCGATTTGTTGTCGTGGAAGAAGAATGTGAGATTGAGAGTTTTTGGAAGTATTTTAAGGAAGATGTAGCCCATATAGCAAGTGTCGTATATTATGTACTTAAAAGAAGAAAAATAACAGCGCAGAAAAATGACTGGGTGGATAAAGAGGTGTAACAAGTTGTGGCTGAAAAGATGAAAGGGTGGTTAAATCGAAGCCAATCGTGGCCAATCGAAGAGTTCAAAAGCCGATATGATAGGATGTGAAAAAGGGAAGAAAGGTTTACAAAACTATAAAAGGATTAGTGATAAATGGGTCCAGTACAAAGAAAAAAGAGCGAATAGATGAGTTTAACAGGTGATTCTCGGATAATTTTCAAGCTAATATTAAAATATTTTGGAAATCGATTAGATTAGCCCAAGGAAAATCAGCGAACTCGGAGCTATCTCAAATCAGAAGCAAAGATGGAAGTATTACAAAAGAAGAAGAGAAAAGAAAGTATTGAAGTGATAGAAGGAGTATTTTGAAAGTCTGTTTGAAAGGGAAGAGGTACTAGAAAAATGTCAGCATCTTCTCTTGCTGTGAAAGTAACTGAACTTGAGAGCGATAGAAGTTTGGAAGATATTATGGAAGCATTGAAAAGAAAGAAATCAGGTAAAGGTGTGGAATATGACAGGGTGTCTGTCGAAATGCTAAAGGCTGATCCCGTCCTTCATTAAGGAAATCCCAAATGACCCCACGCTATATTGTTTTCATTTTTCTTATTCTCTACTGAAGCTTCCCTTCTATTTTAACTATACACTATCTTATTTTAAGCTACAGCTTCCCTTCTTTTTTGGTGTTATTAATCTGTCAAAGCTTTTATTTCTCTTTTATTTAGTGTCGTACTACGTATGTGTATGTGTGTGTTTGTGTATGCATGGGACTGTATCTTTATGTACTTTATAAACAGCCAGAAATTCTCTGAGAAAGCTCGTCTGGCTGAACATGGAGTAATTTTAGTTCTGACACTCATGTAAGGAAGTGAAAGCTGGATGTAAGATGTATGTTAGGATCGTAGCAAGTAGAAGGACGTGGTCCATGCCTACTCCGTTGTGAAAGAGGTGTGATTTATATATATACTAGAGACCCGCCCCGGCTTCGCACGGGTGCAATGCTGATACTAAATATACCTACCTACCTCAGATTGTGCTTATAAACAACGTTAACAGCTTTTTTGTCATTAGTCGATACAAACATGTTTTGTTTAAAGGTTACTCTTGAAAGAACGACATATAATTGACCATAGTACGAGTATATAGGGCCGGTACCGCCGCATCGCTATGTCCCTCCATTTTAAATCTATAATATCTTCGGAAATATTCATTTAAATTACATGTTATAAAGGGCCATATTGATCTATATTAAATTGACAATGTATTTAAGGTAATTAATTGGATAAGAATTACTTCGTAAATAAGCCATTTTTTCCCGTAAAATGTAAAGGATGAAATGGTTATTGTGGGTTATACTTAAGAGATAGACATATACCATCGCGGAATTTTTGTTGACATTTTTAAGGTGTACAATACTGTAGTACATTATTTTGATTTATCTCGTTGGGTTGAGCCAGCGTTTGCAATGTAAGCACAAAAAAATGTGTTTATTTACGACACCACATTAGAAACCTCTAAATTTATCAGTGTTTCTCTACAATATTATACATGTATCCTACATATAAACCTTCCTCTTGAATCATTCTATCTATTAAAAAAACCGCTTCAAAATACGTTGCGCAGTTTTAAAGACTTAAGCATACATAGGGATGGACAGAGCGACAGTGACTTTGTTTTATACTATGGAGTGATGTATGTAAATTGACAGTAATACACATTTATTGTTATTATGTTTCGAGCTGCGCTCTGCGTCTGTGATATTCTAATCGTCGTAGTCT
Organism: Saturnia pavonia; assembly: GCA_947532125.1. Lineage (NCBI taxonomy): Eukaryota > Metazoa > Arthropoda > Insecta > Lepidoptera > Saturniidae > Saturnia > Saturnia pavonia. Next base: position 4,222,022 of record OX383922.1, read on the forward strand.
TGTATATCTACAAGAAGCTTCTCATTTATGTTTTCCAGTATGAGTGCAAAAACCTCGAGAACCCATAATCGTTTTTAGTTGCATTTTGCACTGTTATAATCTGAATTAATTATTTATTAATCTTGAATTAATTATTTGTTATATTATATAAAATTAATGTTTTATAAACAGACAGACACACACGTATGCATGCACGGACACAACAAAAATCTTACTTGTTTGTGTTTAAAAATGTATTTCTGTATTGTTGAGTGTTCTTTATTTGTCCATACCTACTAATTTTTGCAAAGGACGATAATACCTGCCTCCCACTGAATGGCTATATTTTTAAAATATTTTTTATTTGCGTAAGTTACTCACAAAAATATGTTTAAACTTTAAAATTGAGTATTAATGTTTTCGTAGTCCCATTCTACCAGAAAATTATGCTCAGAAATCGTAACAAATTTGAGTAAAATTTCATTAACCCAGAAAATAATTTATTCCGATTAAGCAGACAGTTTTAAAATATTTTTATACAGGTAAAATCGCGATTATAATTTTGTTTATTATAGCATAGTATAGTATAGTATTATTGTATACTGTATTATTATAATAGTTATTGTATTTATAAAATGTAATGTTGATTAAACATACTTACGGATAATTGTTTGATTTCTTTCGCTAATTCTATAACTTGAATAGTCCCTTTGAGATTCAGTTTTATAGCATGACATAAATGATCATCAAATCTAAAAATAAAAAAATATATAATTTATAGTAAATGTAATGCAATCTCAACATTTACAAATACTTTTAAAATATTACAAGTGATATCTCCCCGGATTTGAGCAATTCAATCGACCACCTAACTAGAGTTTCTCATACTTATAGCCACACGTAGCCCTCTTAAATTTACTAGATCACTACAAACCCCTTAAAAAAATCGATGCATAGCTGTGTCCGGGACACGGCCGTGTATTTTACGGGAATACGTGTTCGCTCGGACCCTTTTTTAAGTTCCTGGCACCGCTTCACTGTATCAAATGGTGATTTATGGGTATTACTATTACAGTTGTAGTAACCAAAAGGATTTTTGACGAGTAAAAGCCGACATTGTATAAAGTTTTCTTAGCTTTACATTTGTGTTTATTCGTAGCCCTAGTTCAGAGAAGCACGACTATAGAGTGAGGGGAGAACGGGAGAGTATACCAAGAGGCAGAGATTAGCTACTGGCCATTAATTACTAGTTTTGGCGATTGCAGTGTTGTTACTACACTTCTTACATTTGGGCGCTCGTCACTAGTCTTGTTCACAAGATACAATATCGCATTAGATAGTTCCGTTGCTATATGACGATGGTAAACAGGTTTATGGGTCCGACAAGTGTTTTTTTTTAAACATCTTTGTTTTTGGTTGGTTGATTTAATGGATTTATATAAATCGTAAGTTCGACTATTTTAGTTTTTATCTATGATAAGTGATTTTACCTGCTTTGTCTAGTTTTTTGTGATAATTAATAAATATTATTTGGTTTGGGAGACATTATCCACTCGATGACGCAAGAGGAGACTCTTACTGGTGGGCACACCCAATTTCTTCTTTTTAATGTATTGATATTAATAGGTTTTTCTTGTAGATGTTTAAAAACAGCTTTTAAATATTAAGAAAACGAATACTGCGGAATTAGGAGCAGTAGCTGAATAACATCTAATTAATTATTTTAATTTTCCATTATCTCCTAAACTATGAATTCAAATAACATGCTATAAAAGGTAAAGTTTATCTTCATAAAGTTGACTTGATGATAAAGGAACTTTCGTTCGTAAGGATTAATATGTCATGCCTAATAACAATTCTTATAAATCACTTTTTGTCATAAAAACCTTATTATGACTTATGTATAAGAGATAAGCATATGATTTCGCGGACTTTACTTTAGATGTACTAAGGAGCAATATTTTTGTAGGAAATTGTATTTACGTATCACTAAACTACGCCAGCGCACGCGGATAAAGCAGTTCAGGAACACTGTTTTTAACGACTTACTTAACAAAAACTAAAAATTAATTTTATATGTTTTAATTAAATGTATTAAACATATAATTCACAATAATAAATACTCTAGAAGAAATTTATAAAGGAACATTTACTAAATGGGGATTGAGTGAAATAAGCTACGGAACTACTTTATTATAATACTTAATATTAAACTTTTAACTAAAGAAACATAGCCTAACTATATGTCATACCCATACTAACGTGTCTCTGTAACACTGATGTTGATTTTTTTCATATATTTAAATGTTAAGATAGATTTTACTACTATTTACTGTCTAGTGCAGTGATTTTCAACCACTGTGCCGCGGCACTTTTGTGTGCCGCCAAATTTTGCAAATATATAATAATGTTAATATTATTAATTTATATCATTTAAAAAGAAAAATATTTTTAACATGAATATATATTTAAATCCACAAAAAAATAAATTATTTTATTATTTGATTTGCAACGCGGTTTTTCTTAGTGCCAAATTATGATGAAGCGGCGTGCATAGCAATAGGAATATGTCTCAAGTCGGCGCACACTTGCCACTTCTGTGTAAAAAACGTGTTTAGTGATAGTTGGGATTCAAGATGTTGGGATTCAAGATTCAAGGTGTTGCATAGTAGTTACTGCACCTTTTCTTTCGTTAAAATTGGCAAATGTATGTGATTCGGTTTAATATTAATTTATTTGCATGTAGTGTCAATTTATAAACTTATTAACTTTGCAGTACACATATCCAATGATTTACACGGTACTTGTTTTACACGTTTTCGCTTTTACACGGTTTTCCAAATAAGTTTTTTTTTGTTTTTATCGCACTCTACTAAATGCTACTGTGATTGAACACGTGCGCTGTGTACACATCTCACGGGGAATCCCGAGCTTATGTGCTGACTTGCTGCACACGCACACTGTGTCTGTATTTCTTCGCATAAAATTTAAGTTTTATCTACGGAAAATTGTATTTGAGTGAAAGTTTCACAATTTCAGAAAGGTTTAATTTTCCATATTCATAAATTACAAGTGAGTGCATAATTTAGATTATTATAAATTCAAAGGTAATAAATTTTTTTTAAATGTTTCGACAATATAATTTTTATTTTATCAGATCTTTCTGAAAATGAATAAATGGTTAAAAAGAAGAAAGTTTAATGATGATAATAGTGATAATGATAACGTTAGGGACCAAGTTAATGAGCCAACCCTCGGCACAAGTAAAAATACTTCTTGCTCAAAAAAGTACGTTGTCCATCGGAAATATAATGATGATTTTTTGAAATTTGGATTTACCTCTACAATGGAAAATGACATAGTTGTTCCCCAGTGTGTGATATGTGGTTTTAAATTATCAAATAGTGCTATGGTTCCTAGCAAACTCCAACGTCACATGGTGACTAATCATCCTTCGCTTTCAACAAAAGATAAAAGCTACTTTGAAAGGTCTTTATCATCAAAAATTAAGCAAGTAAAAGTTTTTGAATAACAAGTATGTGTGTCTGAAAAGGCTCAAGTAGCTTCTTACGAAATAGCTGAATTGATTGCTGTTAACTTAAAACCTCACAATTTGGCTGAAGAAATTATATTACCTGCTTGTCACAAAATTGTAAAAACAATGATTGGTGGATCAATTGATATTGATATTTGCAAAATACCACTTTCAAATGATACAATCCATCGCAGAATTAAAGATATGTCAGAAAATATTGAGCAAAATACTGCAAAAACTCTTGCAAATTCGAATTTTGCTCTACAAGTCGACGAAACAACAGATATTACAGGAAATGCTCAATTAATTGCATTCGTTAGATTTATTCACGAAAATGATATAATTAATCAATTTTTATGTTGCGTTTTTATTTTTCAAGTAATTAAGTAGTTCATATTTAGAAGAAATTAAAGTTTCTTGGAAGTCATGTTTTGGCATTTGCACAGATGTTGCTCCAGCTATGATTGGACATCTAAAAGGATTTGTAGCACATGTTAAAGAACTGAATGAGGATATATTAGTTATCCATTGTTTTTTGCATCGAGAAGCACTTGTTACAAAAATTTTGCCATCAGATTTGAAAGAAAAATAAAGCTCAGGAAGGCAATTTAGAAAAGTTTGAGTCAGTCCCTAAAGACAGTTATAAAACTATTAAATTAATTGTTGTTGATCATTTGACAGCATTAGAAGAGAGAATTATTCATTATTTCCAAAATTAAATATTAAGAAATTTGACTGGGTTCGTAATCCATTTCTCATATCGGATACTTCTGCATTTGACTTAACTTTGAATGAAGAGGAAGAACTCATTTTGCTTTCCAATAATCGAGATTTAATTTTAAAACATTCAGAAGAATCAATTAATTCATTTTGCATTAACATCAGATTGCGATGCAGATGCGATGCGATGCTTTAAACATATTATTACAATTTTCCACATCTTATTTGTGTGAATTCGGATTTTCAGCATTAGCCAACATTAAAACTAAAAAAAAGATCAAGATTGTTAATTGTAGAAGACGATATGAGAGTAGCATTGTCATTTTTACGGCCAAATATAAATGAAATTATCAAAAAACATCAAGCTCAAATTTCGCATTAAAAATATTTTTATTATTAGCTTGTAATTAATCCCTTAATAAACGTTTAGTTATTATTGTAGTATATATTAGTTTATTTCGTATATTTAAAATTTTTGTCATAAACTATTTATGCAGTGTGTTGTAGTAAGTAAATAATTTTTATCTTTTTCTTTGTGTGCCGCCAAATTTTGAAATCGTTAAATATGTGCCGCAACAAAAAAAAGGTTGAGAATCACTGGTCTAGTGTATTACATTTTTTTTGTTTTGTATACCTGATTTATTTATTAGTAATTTTAGATCCCGGATAAAATCTCCCCATATAAAGGGTCAAGTCTCCCGCCAAGGCAAAAGATTTTTGACAAATCTCAATTTTTTTGAAAAGTACATAATATTTAAAAACTCTTCAAGCTACATTTTTTTAAATTGAAAACCTAGATTAATAATAAAAGGCTTTCGATTACAAATAATCGAAAAAACGATTCCATAGTTAGATGACAATTTATAAGACGTCTTGTGAAAAACGAATACCGAATCTCCCGAATTCCCTCTGCTCGGTGCTCGTACGTTTTTCGCTTCTTATATTGGCTTTGTTGTCCAAAACAGAATTGTCCTCCGTCGGAGCATGGATCGCTATATCCAATAAAACAGAGCGTTCGAAAGAGTTACCTTGATATATTTTTAGAAAAAACATTTATTAACTTAAGTAATCGAACAGATGTAGTCATAATATGTGCGTGTTATATGACGAAAATTTATAGTCGATGTTTGTAGTGAATTCTAGAACGTTCCTGATATTTTTTTACGTACGAGAATATTGTTTTTTTTTTTCAATACAGATCGTAACATAATGATGGTATGATTTTGATACCTTACCTTACACTTGCCGCTGTATGAAATACAATATTCACTCGATTGATCAACAGAAGTCTGTCCTCTTCGGATATACCTGTCGATAATGAAAACTTATTTTAACATGTCACTACACAAAAAAATAATCTCATAGCTTTCTCTACCAAATTGTATGTTGGGCCATTTAATTGGAACCTAGTTAGATTCACTAGTTAGTGATACTTACTGGAAAACTTGTTAATAAGGTTTTTTTTATTCAGTGAAAAATATAAATTAATAAAATAATGATGTTTGAAAGTTTGAATAATTTTAAGAATTAATCAAAAACTTAACTTTCGAAATTTTGTGTTCTCACGATCACGCCGTTTATATTGTGTTTGCTAAAACACAAATACCTCTTACAGTGTGTACTATGGGTAACCATCAATTCTATTCGAGACGAGACGCGTATAAAACTGTTATTAGCATAGATCAATGTAAACTTACCTAATTCGTTTTCTAAAATGTCACCGGCGATCGGAAATACCTTCTCCTCAAAAACACCTGGTCGTTCTTTCTTCAGACGACTGAAACACTGAAAAAAAAATGATGGGTGGTAGGATACGTGATCACCATACAGCACGTGTAACATCGACCATAGTGGCACGATTAGCCGTGCCGTGATCCGGGATATGTCGGTATATACTCTGTAATCAAGCAGGGTACACCCGTTTAACTATCTTTTGGTTAATCTTGTTTCGGGATCTACCAGTGTATATCCAGCAGCCGATCCGCTTGCAGGCTGGCATGACAGTGACGACCGTCGATAGATTACCGATCTCTCGATGGCCGCCGTTGTATTTGGATTGTACGTGCTTACCATTAGGGACAGTACCGTCACTGTGATTTGTTACTATAACAATTTTTTTAATGAGAAACGCTTGGAGCTAATGGTTACAAATTATGGTGATAAAATGGTTTGATCTCGATTTAGTGAAAAGGTTGGAAATTGTGATGATTGTACAATTGAGAATACTAGTCATATGGTAGACTGTTCTGGTCTTAAAACGAGTAATAAGCATGATGTACTAAACTATACAATGGTTGAATTTAATTCGTTACCTCGTTAGAGAAGAGTTTATGCAGTCTCTCCTTAGCGGTGACTCCCTTCTTACTTCTTATCAGTACATAGATTCTGTCCAGCTCGGTGCAGGAGTACAGGAGTTTCTCTATCAATACTTTACCTATAAAACCTGAAAATTAAAATAATTTCAGTGCAGGACTTAATGTTTTGGGATTGTATGTAAGTCTATCGTTCGAGTAATTTAAAATGCGATTGAAGGTTTTAATCGTTGTGTAGACGATTAAATCTGAACTCTTTGATGTGGAAGAAGTAGTTAGAAAAGGTAACATCCTAATTCTAGAAAGAAACTCGGTCTCAAGTATAGCAAGTATTGATGGCAGATTATCTACTTTAACATAATGACTTACAAGTACAATAAAATACTATGGTGGAATTGCACCGTGAAGCTAAGACTCTTTATAGGAACGGCCCATAGCGATGGTACTCGTGATTATGACCACAAAACATATCGTTTTTGAGTAACTAATTGAAGTAAAATGCTTATCCGAGATGCGTTTGCAGACTGGTATAGCGAGGACGACCGTTAATGGCTTCTCGTCTACCAGTAGTCACAGTGTTTCTTGAATTTGGATATATTTTTATCATAAATCAATATTAATAATAAGTTTGCTTTACCTAGCTTTACCCTTACCTGATCCTCCAGTTATGAAAACCGTCTTGCCCTTATAATATTCTGGAATAGTTGGTACCAAAGTCAAGTCCCTATCCTCAAGGAAACCCATTGTTCTACGATAAATGACAAAGTTTGCTACAATACTAAAACTAAACGCAATGTACTCAGTGAATTTACAGCGATATCTATTTATAATGAACGATGATTAATAATTAATTAGTTATTGTCATAGTAGTGCATTTTACATTAACGTTTTACATGCATTTATATTTAAATTCGCTTTGTATATATAATTTACAAACGCATATAAAACAGACGGACAATTTTTTTATGTAATATCCTGATATCGTGATTAGGTTCATTCATATAGGATTTATGTCACAAAAATTGAAAAAAATTATAATACATGTAGGATAGACGAGAGAGTGATTGATTGATTTTAAAAATTAAAATATCTGCAGTGTGTTTTATTGAAGGTGTGAAAGAGACGACGATATTAACGAGCAAAGAATATGAGTGAACAAGTAGATATGAAGGGGTAGGATATAGGAAGGACGACGGGGCGTTATGTGACGACGACAAAGGTGTAAAGAAGAGTAATTTGTTTAAAAAAAAAAAATATTCATAGGTACTCAAATAACAGTTATTATTACTTCTGCCAAACTGTATCGCAGTTTGTTGGCAGACGTAACTCCCTTTTACATAATTCTTTATTTAGTGATATATTTTATTTTTACACTATTCGTAAACTAAGATTTATACGAAAGTCTTCACAAAGATAATTGGTTAAATTATTCTTAAAAGATCTTTTTGTAAAGTTATTTTCTATGTCAAATGGTATGTTATTGAAAATAGATAAAATAAAATACTCCATACATCTTCTACTTCTAAATCTTTATCCATAATAGTTGTTACACGTGGGAACTTCGAATCTTTTAATACTTCTATTCCTCGTAGGTCTTTGATTTTAAACTCTTCACTTTAATACTGCTCCAGTGCTACTGAGAGGACTGTTGGACTTGGTGATTCTGTAATTTTAGTCCAAAGTCATGGACACAACTATCGAGTTAAACAATACAGCTACGTCATGCGGCACTAAGTATTGTTGTATTCAATTAACTAACAACTAACAACATTTCATTTTCTCGCTGCTAAACATAATTAGTTAATTACAATTAGACTCTTAAATGTGATTACACTGAGAGTGTCGTCTCTACTACATCTGGGAGATTCGGAATCCTGAACAGGGTTCGACGGTTTTTCAGCAAGAACATCGCCTCGATGAGCGTGTTCTACCGTCTGTATAGGGCTTGGTAATGAAGATATGGTGATGGAGCCAGGAGGTGGCTCTTTATTGTAAAATGCGCTCGTTCATTGAAGCTACCATTATATATAATTTATAATGAATCACTGAAAACAGGACTATTTCCACATATTTCAAAATTCGCCAAGGTCGTTTCCATGCATAAAAAAGGTGATTTAAATATGGTATCTAATTATCGACCAATATCGATTTTGTCTATATTTGCTTAAGTATTTGAGTCCCTTTTGTTACCTGCCCTCCAAAATCATACTAAACAGCAAGTAACAGAGCTTCAGTACGGATTTAATAAATCCAGATCGACTTGCACTAACCTAGTAAATTACTATAATTTACTGATAAATGCCGTTGACCAACGTTGTAAGGTCGATGTGATATACATGGAATTTTCTAAGGCTTTCGATAGAGTCAGGCACCACGTGCTAATGGGCAAGCTAAAGCGCTCTATGGTTTTGGAGTTTATTTTATTGGCTGATTAGAGTCCTACTTAAGTAATCGGTTTCAATACGTTGTTTTTCAAGGTTTCGCATCTGAATGATACTTGCTCTAGGGTCCCTTAGGGTTCACACCTGGATCCGTGGCTCTTTAATATCTATATTAATGACATAATAGATCATATAAAACACAGATTAGTTTTCTTATTTGCTGATGATCTTAAGTTATTAGGACCATATGTAACAACCCCGAGTCTCTTGTGCTGTAGGAAGATATCTGTAGTTAGATGGGCTGATGTCATGTAAACGAGATGGATATTAATGTATCTAAATGCCACCATATTCAATTTAGTAGAAACAGTAGCTTGATATATGAACTATAAATGATACAGTTTTATGGAAGTTAACATTGTTAGAGACCTGACAGTTCATTTTGATTCCAAATTGACATTTCTTCCGCACCTGGATGCTGTTATTGCTAAAGCGTCTAAAACCCTCGGAATTTAACTTAAGAAACTCCAAAGGTGTCCTAGACCACAAAACAAAAATAATCGTTTACAATGCTTACGTTAGAAGTGTACTTGAATACTATAGCGCAGTCTGGTCCCCTACGTACAAAATGAACCAGATACGTATTGAAAGGATACAAAAAAGATTCGTGCGTCACCTAATGTTTTATTTCCGTCGCAACAGTTGCAAGATTCATTACGTTGACAATTTAATTTATTAAAGCATGGACTCATTGGAACTCCGTATGCATATTCTGGATTATGTCTTCCTTTATAAACTTCTTCAGGGTAACATCGACAGCCCTCAGTTACTAGAAGATACTTAAGGGTACTTCGTAGATACCCAAGATATCCCGGCGATTTGTTATATATACCCTTTTCAAGGACGAATCTTCCACAACCATTATACCATAGGCAGGGTATGCAAATTGTATAACAATTTTGGTGAAAATGCTGATTATATTTAAAGATTCTGTTTCGGAATTCAAGTTTAATGTAGCGGGACTGTTGAGAGACTATAAATCACCTGCATATATTAACTTTGTTAGACATTAGCAACATATCATATATTTCTAAGGCTATTGTTATTTTTAAATCTATATATTTTATTTTTTGTTTAACTAATTATTACTAGGACATTATTATTTTTTATTATTATTATGTAGTTGACATTGTTTTTCTTTCCTGATAAGTTTATTTATATATTAATATAGTTGAAGTTGTATGAATATTTAATGATTTTACATGTTTTTACATTATATTATACATATTTTTTTTAATTTTTTGATTTCTACAAAGTGCATGTTGTGATTACCTTAAAAGGTCTAGTGTATTTTAATCTTCAAATGTAATTATGTTTTTAACTACATTAAGTACACCAGCCACTGGCAATTCTAATGAAATAAATAAATAACTCAAAATGTCTTGACCGATTTTTTATTAAATTTTATATACGATAAGTTTAATCGGTAGGTTATAAGAAATGTTAATAATACCTAGTTTGTGAAATTGTTAGAAAAATTCTCAACAGATTTTGATGAAATTTTCTATACGGGTAGTTGTCATTCCTTATTGATGAGCTATAAGAGTTCTTGTTAATTAATATGGATATAAATACAATTACAAAACGAAAATAGTTACTGCGCAATAAACGTGTTCCAAAATATTTCAATAAATTTGACATTGTCATTTAATCAAAATTCATGGTCACATTTGCAGTCAAACAATATAGCTTCGTCATGTAGACTAAGTATTAGTAAATAAATTAATTGATTTAATTATCCTAGTTTTGACATTCGACAAAATGGCGGAAGCTACTGCCAGGTAGCGGTGGATAATGAGTATCATTAACATGTTTTGTTTGCTACATAAATTTATAGTGTGTTAATACGTAAAAAATTGTGTTTTTATTTTTTTTATCTGATAAAAAAAGAAGAGAATACAGCGATTTTAGTGTGGTAGTTAAATTTATTGTAATAGCTACTTGAGTGAAACCTTCAAGTCAGTTTGTTTAAGTAAAAAAGACTTATTGCAAGGAAAATAACAGATCAAAAAGCTGGCCAAATGCGTATAGAGCTACGCGCAGTGTAAGGTACCGTAGTTGCCCGTCATAATGCAGACCTAGAATAGAGCTTTAAATAATTTTCAATGGAATTTCTTAGAAATATTCCTTTTTATTTACTTCTTAAAGTACGTTTTGTAAGTTCGTTTACTATTACTCGTTAACTTGCAAAACCTACTTAGCTGTGATAGCTTTCCTTTTAACTTCATCACTACATAGTATAAAACAAAGTCACAGAACACAGGAGCACGAGCACTGCATCTGTGAGTTGACATTGTGATGTCGATATCGCAGCCAAACATTTTTTTTTTATGGAAAATTGGCCGCACTGCTGGTGGTAAGAACAGTACAATCCAAAAAGAACGGCGACAATCGAGAGGTCGGCAATCCATCGACAGTCGTCGTTGTCCTCTCGGCAGTTGGATATACATTGTCTGATCCTGAATCGCGACAAATCAAAAGAGAGGCACTGTCACAGGTCTATCACCATGTGCAAAGTGTTAATGACCTAGTCGGATCAGACCCCTGCCACCTCAGTTAATTACTGATTACCGATTACCTACAGAAGATCGCAGCAAAATTACCTAGTGTTGTGTTCCTGCGGTGAGTAGGGTTTCCAGAGCTCCTTGGGGAAGGGTGGGTTCAAAGAGAGGAAGGGCACAGATAAATTTCTTTGGAGATTTCTTTCTACTTGGGGCAGCCCTACTGGTGGAATACCTCCACCCTACAGAAGATCGCAGCCAAATGACCTAGTGTCGTGTTTCTGCGGTGAGTAGGGTTTCCAGAGCTCCTTGGGGTAGGGGAGTTCAAGGTCGGCAACGCGCTTGTGTTACCTATGGTATTGCAGGCGTTCATAGGCTACGGTAGCCGTTTACCATCAGGCGGGTCGTATGCCTGTTTACCACCTTTGTAGTATAAAAAAAAATATACACACGGCTGATTCTGGAACGCGACAGGCCTTAACGTACCTCTATGGAGTGTGTTAAACAAATGTAATGTTCAACCACTCAGCTTGATAGGATGAAACATTTTACAAATTTTAGAGGGCTATGGACTTGTTTCAAAGTTTCCGTACCCAAAAAAGCGATTTATTATAGTGCACGCCCTAACAATTCTAAAAAAGTTGTATGTTAGGGTATTTAAAAAATGTTTTTCTTTTTCTTCATTTTCGTTTAATTGTAATATATACAACCGCCAAACACGGCATGATTATTTTACAAGCTGTAAAATAAAACAATAGAGAATAAACATTGAATGAAGGAAATATATTTTGTTATGAAATACAAAACAAATATATTTTATGTTACAGATCATGCAAAAATTTTACTCAATGTATAAAGATAGTCATAGATCGTCAACATGCAAAGAATAATTTCTTTGTAACTAATAATTAAAAAAAAAACTTTCAATGCTTTAAAGACTATGTTATACCTAACTTTAAGTAACTACCTTTTGCTACTATAAAAATAATTCAAATATCTTTTATATCATCATCAGTTAATATTGGTCTACTGTTGCGGAAGCCTTCAATAAAATATTTTTCTTACATCTAATCAACTATCCTATTGGAAATGAGGATTTTTTATACTCTATAAGCTTTAGCTTTTGGCCACAACCTCACCTGATGTTAAATGACTACGTAGCTCGAGATAGTAGCACGCTAATCCTATTGGAATGACTGCCAATCAAGTGCAGCTGCCCGTTACACACCTATAGATACTTGGCGACAAATTTTCAACTTATGAGTGATAGCTAGCCAGATGGGCTAATGCCATCGGTATGCTATGGTTTCATATTGATGTTATCCTTCACTAAAAGTTAGAAGAAGATCTCTATAGTGTTGTAGCCAAATGCCCATACAATGTAATTCATGCTGATTCCTTTAACATTGTAGGTGAGAACTAAGGAAGGATTTTTGGGAATTCAAACTATAAGGTGGGGAGAAAAAGGGGAAGAAAGTTTGCATCAAAATCTGTCATTTGTGACAATAGATCTACTAAAATTGGTATTTAGCAATTCAGTTACAAAGTAAAAACCGACTATGACGCGAGCGAAGCCGCGGGAAAAACGTTAGTATAATATAAATCAACCAAAAAACAGGAAATAGTTTAACAATTTTATTACATACATACCAAAATACAAAACTCTTAACAGAAAATAGTATTAAATTAATGTGATCTTTATTCTACCATGCTTAGTATATAATTAAAGCCGTAAAATACTGATCAGGTTAACAGGTCACAAATGAGCATATTTGGAAACACCGAATATATTAATATGTGAAGTAAATCTTTTTCTACATCTTCTTCTTACCCTTATCCCACTTAATTAGGGTCGGCACAACGGGTTTTTCTCTTCCACTCTACTCTATTAACTATCATGTCAGTATTCACCCCTTTTATAAGCATATCATTCTTCACACAGTCATCCATACCTTCTTCGGTCTTCCTCTACTCATATATCCATCCCTCCTCGTGACATGTCCATACCACGCTTATCTATAAAATTTTTTTTTTTTTTCGAACTGCCTATACTGTTAGCCTTAGGGGCCCTGGAGCCTTTACGGCTTTTACAGCTTTACCGGGCTTGGGGGCGAGCGCTTAGGGCACTCAGACACGAAAGCTAAGCAACAACATCCGAGGGTGCCAAAGTGGCCGAACCTCGGCTCGGACTGTTGCGCGTATGCAATTAAGTCGCGATCTGACTAAATCTATAACCCCTCAACTTCTCTGTGACTGGAGCTATTTTAAGACTTCCTCTAATATACTCCTTAATATATTCCTGATTTTATCCATTATAGTAACACCACACATCTATCTTAGCATTCGCATCTCTGCCACATGTAGATGTACATTAATATGTACAGTAAATCACACATGTTTTTTTTCTTTACCGAAATTCCTTTTCCTCGTAACTGAACTTTATGCCGCAACTGAATTTATCACGGCAGAATAATGATCAAGATTAATTTTACAATTATAGCTTCTGTCAGTAGTCAATAAGAGAACAGATTAGAATCACAAAACATACGGTTTCTTGTTAGTTTCAAACCATATAACAAACGTGCGAATCTGAGTAGGTCTGAGAGTGACCACGAATTCTGGTTCAGCAGTGTCTGTTTCTTCATCGGAAGGTGGGTCAGGATTCTCGCTTTGTTTTGGCAAGGTCCTGATGAGAAAAATATGTGTCAACGTTTTATTATAAGGCTCAAGAGAGTGTTTAATCTTGGTTGTTTGAAGGCGCTAATTACTGGACCGACCAGTTAGATAAAAAAAAAAACAATTGGAATTTTAAAGCTTATTTATTGAAGAAGGGTATGCAATGATTACCTATGAAAAGATTTTCCCTCTTCTTTTTTTGGCTTCAGGAAAAACTTTTTACTGTGTAATTACATACAAGACGGCATATTTTTATATAATATTAAATCATACGGAGAGCTGACATCGCCTGACGTTTCCTTTCAAAATTGACACAATTGAATTATAATATTAAAATTATTAGGGACATTTGCATATTCTCTTAGGCTCCAGCTACCTTTTTCTCAAATCTGTGATATCAATGTCAGTACAGTTTACAAAATAACCTTGGGAAATGGAAAGCTTAGAAAAATAAAACATAACGATAAAGTCAAAAATTTGAATAGATCTAATAGAAGAAACTAATTTCAAAGCTAAATAATGATTCAAATTAATAAATTCAAAAATGAATAAATACCTCTTTCTCCTATTATACTCCGCTTGACTTTCAATTTCTGCATCTTCGTCTTCATCATTTTCATAGTCTTGTCTTTCATGATCATAAGATTCGTAATTTTTTTCTCTTGTTTTAAGAACTGGTTTTGTGGGAAATTCTAAATAAATAAGTGTTTTGCTTATTAGAAATGTTTAAAATTATAAGAAACATTCTTTTTTTGTTTAGGACAAGTAAAGAGATATTTATTTTCTAGTTACCTTTTACTTGTCCATTTTCTTCACTGTTCACCTTATCCCTTTTCTTTTTATATTCCCCATATCTAGCACTTTTATTTTTATATTTCTTCTCTGTTATGAAGAACGGCATATCCGCAAATACACCTTTGCCTTGTTTTTTATTTCTAAATCTTCTAGTAGTAACATCGATTTCATCATCTTCATATAGCCTGTACCTTCTGGATTGTTTTCTTCTTCTCTTGATTTTAAGATCAGATTCTTCAGAGCTTCTCAAAAGAGGTTTAAACGGTTTTGTTCTTGGTTTAGTTTTGTAATACATTTCGTATACTGATTTAGTTATTTCTTCATCGACGTCATCCGAATGCGTTTCTTTAAAAATGATATAGTTCGTTTGTTTATATAAACATTAAGTCAAATAAAATAAATTAAAACAAAACAACAATTAATAACTTCTATATACCCTGCTATACAAGTAATTTGGAATAAAAAAGCTGTCACACCATCTTATGAAAATTTTTCACTAAAGAATAGTTTTTCTAGTGTTATATAGAAACAATTACGAAAAATATTCAAATTACAACAAATAAATTTACATCCAAACGAATACAACATGATGTATTACTTACTTTTTGTTTAAAAAAATCATACATTCTTTATTATGCAAATTAAATTATTACCTTTAAAATTAGTCGTCGTTATTTTCCGATTTCTCTTTCTCGACAATTTATTCTTTACTGTAAACTCTTCTTCGGAGACACCTTCTTCCGTAGTAATTTCTTGATAGAAATTGTTTAATCTTTCCTTACTTAAGAAACCCATTCTCGGTTTATTTTTTCTGTGTATCATACTACCTTCTACATTTGGTGATTTACTATTTATTTTTGCTATAGTTTGTGCATGAGCCAAGGTTTCATTAGTATGTGTTGTTATTTTTCCCATTACATGTTCAACGATAACAGTTCTATTGAATGCGTTTTTATTAATACTGTCAGTATAATTAACTGATCGTTTGCGTCTATCATACTCTCGGTATTTGTTTTTTTCTTGTCTAAGTCGGTATCTTCTTGATATATTAGTGTCTTCATCGGAACCTAAATAAAATATTGAATAGGACAGAATGAAGTTTAATTCTGTACTGATTATTTAGACAGCCTGCATAAAATCAGAATGGTAAACGTAAATATTGGCTTGGTTTATTGATTTCCTTCATTTGTAGGAAAAAAAATAATTATATATTATACTATCTGTAGAATTGAAGGATTATAAAAAAAACATCTACCTTAATAAGAAGACACTAGACAACAGAGGGCAAATAACTAATTTGATACATAACATAACAGTTACGTTTTAAAATGGGACTCGAAATTATTTTAAAGTTTTATACTGTAAATGCTAGGTACAGAAATTTTAAAAATTAAACACATTAAATACAGTAAGCTGAAAATTTCATTTATGAGTTATTCTTTCAAATAAAAATATCGTAGGAGAATCACCTGGCTCCCTTGCTTCAGGAACTTTAATTAACTTATCATTAGATCCTTCGACTACATCATCAGGTAGAATACCATCCTCAGAACCACTGTATACATATCTGTAAAAAAAATCTCGAAATCTTGAATCTATTATTTGATTATGATCAATCGACTCATTGATTTGAAAATATCACGTTGGATGTGAAAATATTTTTTTCGTTTATAACCTTATGTTAATTTTATATTATAAATAATACTGAGATATAATATGCTCTTAATATATATATATATATTACTAGCAACGCGTCCCGGCTTCGCACGCGTAGCAGCACATATAGAGTTGTGGTCATATAATTAAGAACGATTTGAAGTTTCAGATATTTTATTCTAAATCATGTCATAATATGTAGTTATGTGTTCCTTTTTAGAAGTAACTAGTTATTTTATGAAATAGCCACATGAATAGAGCAAACGGAATTAGGAATATAGAATAAAATCAATAACTTTAAAAAAAAAAATTTTCTTTATAGTAGCAAATTCAAATAGTAATAAAATTGGATAATTAAGCAAGTACGATTTACTAAACTCTTCGAAAAGTGTTGTATATGAAACTGAGATTAAATAACACATTAGTGTGAAGTGCGTAAAGGCAAAAAAAAACATTTTAATACATTTTAAACTAAAATTAATAGTTTGTAGCACATCCATGGCTTTTAATTACTTCTTTACACCGACAGGCATTGAATCTAAAAAAATTGATATTTCGCAAGCGAGATAGAGTTCCATTCTTCTAAGAAAACGTCGTACAGTACTCAATTGCCACACTGTTGATTTGAAACTTTCTTTGAAATTTTCTTGACTTCGCACCAAAGATGCTTATTGGGCTTAGATTTGGCCTGTTAGCTGGCCAATCTAAGACAGAAACTGATTACGATGTGAAATGTCTAAATAACCGAAAGCACGTCGCCAGCATAAAGTAACATTGTTTTTTCCATAATATTTTTTTATTAGAATTGATTCATATTCCCTTCTATCATCTTAAAAGATCTAACACCATGTACAGAAAAGCACCACGAAATTTTCACATTTCCTCCACCATGCTTTAATGTCACTTATGTGCACTTACGATCGAATGCTTTATTCGAAGAACGTCGTACATATAATTTTCCATCAGAACATACCCTGTTTATTTTTGTCTCGTCAGAAAAATAATAATTTTTCCAATGTCTAACTGTCCAGTTATCGTACCTTCTTGAAAATGCAAGCCGAGCTTGCCTATGGTACCGATTCAACATGGACACCTTCCTTGCTATACTTCCGTGCAAATTTTCATCTACCAAACGCCTTCGAATAGTGCGGGCCGAGATTGCAGATGGGTTGTTTTCACCAAAATATTCTTTTATCGGCTATCGTTTTATATGGCCAATTCTTCTCGGGAAGCTTGATTATTACTTCTCTTGTTGATTTGTCACAACTTTTATTTATCCCCGTTGTTTTCATATGTAGCAATCACCTTTATGACTTTTACAGCACTAAATGGCGCCAAAAATATACAAATAGTGACCTACAACCACAGAACACGATGTGTTCTCTATTTCAATTTGAATAAAAAAATAAACTATCCAGCGTTCTTTATTACGTAACCAGCGAGTAAGTAGTAATACTTAATTCAGATCTCATGAATAAAGTTTATCTATTTATTCTTTAGCTTATTATGTGTATCAACGAATATACCGCTATTATGGAAAAGTTTTACGATACCGACAGAAGTACAAAATATTACAAGCAATTAGTTATATATGTTAGTTTGAAAAATCTTCCCTTTAAGTAAGCGTTCTCAATTATATGACCACAACGCAGAGGAATATTTCTCTAGTACATATAACTTTATTGGTTTATGTGGCGCACGCCAGTAAAGCTCCCAGATCGCATAGTTTTTACCGACATCTTCAACAGTTATCGTCATATTTTAGCCAATTTACAGAAAAACCCTTAACTAATTATACGCCTACAAATTCATCCATTGATGAAAACCGTATGAAAATCCGTTCAGTAGTTTTTGAGGTTATCACGTGTAGATAAACAGACAGACAAACGTGGCGGGGGGACTTTGTTTTATAGTTTTAATAGGAAAGGAAGTAATATTGAAAGGTTGTCCAACAACCACGCTTAAATAACCATTTCAACAAATAACTATGTATTGATTTTAATGAAATTTGGCATAGAAGTCTATAAAATATGACATAGCATACTATTTTTTTACATATCGCTAGTAAAGCGTTCGTTGTTTTCTATCTTAATAGACTTTTAGCCGTAATGGCCCTGAAGCCTCAGACGACTTTTATAGCTTCACCGGGCTTGGAAAGCGAGCGGAAAACTGAATAGCAATATACAGAACAAACTAACTATTTAATTATGTAACAAATTAACATTATGATTCATACTAATTACTAATGTTTTATAAGTAATAAACGTTGCAGCCACAAAGGTTTTCAGACTACGCTGATAGAAAAAGGGAATCTTCTTTTTGAGATTCTTAATGAACTTGTAAAATACATTATATGTACATACAGAATAACGATGAATATAATAAGAAAGCTCAAGATTCTCGGAATGATCGAATCAGAAATAAGGAGTAAGTTAACGGCACAGCCATTAAAATTGTTAGACAACAGCGGTCGGTAAGATACATTGCTCGTAGAACGGTTTGATGGAAAGAATAATGCAGCGTGAGCGGACCCGCCACAGGTTAGACCGACGAATTAGTGAAGGTTGCAGGAATCCGCTACATACGAGCAGCGTAAGACAGGTAGTTGCATCGGTCTTAAGTGAAGCCAAATCTCCAGTAGTGGATGTCTTTCTGATAAATGTATGAAATATAAAATTATACTAAAAAGTCTTATACAATACGTTATTAATATAACAGTTCCTAATAAAAATAATTAGCAATATATTTCGTGAGTCAAAGATAATTTATTTAGTCGGAACCGTTAGGAAATGATTTGTATGGAGTAATAGAAAAAGTACTACCTTAGAAAAAATAAGACGACACATGAAGCAATTAGCAAATTATATTCCAGAGAAGTATACAAGGATAAATAATCAGGCCGTTCTATTCTTTTTGCTTATCTCAGTAAAAACATGGCATGCTAGGTAGATAAAATATAGTTTTAAATAAAGTGTATAAAAGCAACCTGGTACTCCAATCCATTTGCCTCGCATCATCCAACCATTGATTTGCTGCGAGAGTCGTCTCCCTTACTTTTATAATCGGCCTTTGGAGGAACACCTTACGTAAATCAACTGTTATATGTGAAGTTTTTGCCGCGTAATCTTCTGGACTTTCAACTTTGTTGGTTTTGAAAGGACCTGAATAAAAATAACTATACTTTATTCAAATTATAAGCCAGTGCTTCATTACAATGTCATTTGATTTTAAGCGATGATGTGGTTGAAGAATACGTTAAGCTGTAGAAGAAGACAAGTTCAGGTGCCATAGCAAGTCGATACGGGCTTAGCGATCCATTTTTAACTTGAAGCTGGCAGATAATTGGGCACACTTTAGAAAAGTTCCTCCCAACATGCTGTGTGAAACTAGGATATTTTTTCAGGTAAGTACAGTTCCATAATAAGAATAAAAAGTAAGTTAAGTATCCGATAAGGTTTGAGCAAAATTTAGGCGAAATTCTCCTAAATGACAACTGCTTCAATTCAAGATATGTGCAGTTAAAAAAACACCAGCGTTCACCGAAAGGAGGCGAAGCAGTAAAAGGTATCACTATTATCTCGGCTAGAACAATAATCTTTAATTTCATGCCTAGATAACTTGGCAATCTTTATATCTTGGAATGCACGACCTTACCTATGAAGTAGATTGTTCATGCCAAAGGGCAGCGGAGTCATAAGGTCCATCGGTAAAATGGTTTACGTCATCTATAGACAGCTGCAACTGTATTTCAATCCTTTTTTGAAGAGCCTCATATCATAGCACTCGGGGAAAACGATTGATGGTAACCAATTTCAAAATCCTAGCATACGTAACAAGGTTCTAGAGTACCTTATTGTAAAATAAATATTAAATAGTTTACTTAAATAAATCTATAAGGTTTTGTACTATCATTAAACAATGGTAAAATTTGAGCAGTATTCTACTAAAGAGGTGTCACCATCATGATAATAGATTTTAGTTACCATTTGATATAAAGTGAACTTTATGTTACTATATTTTATTGGTTATATGACAAAAAAGCGCAATGTGTCAAAGCATTCAGAACTTACCTCTATTAGGTTTTTCTAGAGTATTTTCCAGCCTCAGAAGAATTGATCCACTTTTCCACGGTTCCAGAGTGAGGATATGGATATGACGGGATAAACCATGAAGGCGCAATGCTGAGTACTAAAATAAAAAAATAAAATACACTGTCTCAATTATATGACATAGCAATAGATTGTAAGAGCTAGTTAAAAGGTATACCCGCTTATTTCTGACGTTCTGCCACTTCCTGCGACTTATTTTGTCCCCTGAAGTAAAGAAGAGCCACGGTTCCATCTGCCATCTTCTAGCAGCCTGTGCTACTCTTTCAGAAAACGTCAGACCTTCAACTAAGCAAACAACAGATGGTACATTTTAATCTAACGAGACTTTTTACATATTTATTTTAGTACCCAATAAATATTCCTATTTAGATAATGTTTCTAGATCTACCTGCGTATATATCTTGAAATACCATGCTTATATCATTTTTTATACTCCTTCTCCAACTTTATTTTACTTGCCATCAGACAAAATACTTTGGATAAAATACATAAATAATCATTTTATATCAATACTGAATTGTCTGAATTTTAGGGGGGACATTACAATAATTGTGTCTAATATATCAGGTTTAATAACCCTATAGTGGCACGCTTACGTGTTCGCGTTCCGGGATTATCGAGCCGTGTGAGTTGTAACGCATAACTCTGGCCGCCCGATAAAAATATTGTTTATACTGAAATACTATAAATCTATAATCAGCGATTTCTTTTAAATTATATGGATGTGAAACCTCGGGGCACAGCTAGTATTTTATAAATTATCTAAATCTAAATACCTTCTTGATTCAGATTTCCAAATATGATTCTATGTTTTCCCTTTACAACAAGTCCAACACCATGCGCCTCTTCATTTAATGGCTCTTCTAAACCAAAACCATCATCTGTCAATAGTCTTCTGTGGACCTGAATAAAGAAATCTGCGTTACCAATTTTCATTATATACAATGATTCCCTTCTATGTTTTCTTATATCCCGTACTTTTTGTGTCAGTACCGTGGCATGTTCTTTTCTAGGGTTTTCCTTCAAATTGGTTATCTTTTTTGTCGCTATGAAGAGTTTAAAAATGTTACAAATCATAAATATTTTTCCAAAGACAGTCTATTAAATTTATTTCATGTAAGTACAGTGAATATATGAGTCACGAATTAGAAATGAATAATTCGAAATTGTATTCTCATTTTCGATAATACTTATAACAAAATGCTTTTGTGCTTTCATTTTTACTGTAATATAGAATGAAAATGTACATGAAAAAAAAGGAAAATGTACGCTTACAATGATAAAATAATTTAGTCAAAAAGTATAAGTTAGAGCAGAAGCACCTATTAATGAATCTGTGAGCCTGTCTGTTCACGCAGTATTTTTCCAAATTTTTTATAATATACGGGGACATTCATTAAATAAAATAAAAAATTGACATTATTTGGCTACACCTATTTATAATATTTGTATTTTGCGAAGCTTATGCCATTCTTCAATTGAACCTCAATTGTATATAAAAAAATATTAGAGCTCAGACGATTTTGTTGAAATTTTACATCAAATCAAAAATGTTTTATTCAGGCAGTAAGAAGGTATCAAGAAGAACAAGCAAGAAAACAATTAAAATTTCTGAATATAATATGATAAATACAGCGCAGGTTAACATGTTACAGAGCAGCAACAAAAGCATAAACCCTTTATCAATCATAATTATCATTTCGGCTTGTATTTATGTTTTATTCCAAAGATCAGTAAACAGGCAGACGGCCTACATGATAGTAGTTACCGTCGCCTATGGACAGTTACAACACCAGAGCCATTACAGCCATGTTGATGACCTTGGAGACCTTTATTTCAAGCCCTTTTTGAAGAGCCCCATGTCATTCATAGCCCTCGGGGCAAACTGTGCTGGGTTATGGGCACCCCTTCCATAACCCTAGCATACGTGTCAGGAAGGAGGTTTGAAGCAATGATGGCTCAGTAGTAGCGTGTACAACTTCGCGTCGATTGACGTGAATTCGAATCCCTGCAATGAGCCTGAGCTTTCGGTGAAGGAAAACATCGTGAGGAAACCATAGCACGATTGTAGGGCTTTTTCTAATGCCTGTCTGGCTAGTCACCACCTTCAAGTTGAAAATCTGTCGCCAAACACCAATAGATGTGTTCCGTCAGCTGCACTTGAGAGCCAGTCCTCCACTAGGTTTAGCGTCTTATCATCTTAAGCCCCATCGTCACTTAACATCAGGTGAGATTGTGGCCACTACGCTAAGCCTAAAACGATAAAAAAGGAAGGTTCTAGATAATGTAACTGTTATCGCGTTTCGGCCAGCCTCGTATTATTGGGATAGTATAAAATGTAGCATACCATCAGTTCAATCTCCCCTTCATTAAAGGAGGTTCCTCCCTCTGCTCTGTCTGTTAGTACGCACATACCAACGCTCGTGTTCGAAGAATGGAGGCAGATGCGTGAGGCTATGGGATAGTAACAAGCAGAAACCGTCTTCTTCTGTTGATTCTCTGCGATATAATTTTAACATCGACTTAGAATATAATTAATGCAATGTAAGGACACGACTATTGTATTCGACTGGTGGCACTACGCACCAAGTGTAACACCCTCTACAGTGGCACATCTGGTTGTCGAGGGATTGTTTATTTCTCGGTGGGTACCACTATTTTTGGATCGTACTATTCTTATACTATCAGGAACAGTTCCGTCATTTTGCCGCGTTACTAAAAATATGTATAATTTGAGACTAAAAAAAAACTATATTACTATTTATTACGGATGTTACGGATATGAGGTTTCGGATATGGATATGGATACGGATATCTTAAGAGTATTTAATCGGTTTCGGTTACGGATACGTATATGAAATTATTTTAGATATACGATTGGTTCGGATAATTTCGGTTATGGATATTACATTTTTCAAATAATTTTACAATATGTAAAAAAACCTGTCCGATCCGTAAAGGTGTTATTAGCTATCGATATTCAATTATATTTATGTAATCATTTTGAGATTATAAGTTAAAGATAAGATAAAGATTAATATAGTTTTATATGGTTTTTATTAATAGCAGTTATAGACATTTAGGTAGGCAATATATAGAATTGTTTTTTAGGGATATTTGTCATTTATATTGTACTAGCTGTCTCCACGGTTGCGCTTGCGTGGACTACATAATGTCGTCCGTCGAATGCGTGCGCGAATCGTACTGACCCCGATCAAGAGACTGAAGACAATAATCCTTATTGTAATTGATCCTTAGAAGATAGATATATACCATCGCAGACTTTTCGCAGGTTTTTATGATCTACAATTATATAGAACATGAATTTGATATATCCCGTACGGTTTGCTCAGCGTAAGCCATTTAAGTGGCCCAAGAGTTTTTTTTTTTTCGAATTAATCAGCATTATAGTCACTGTGTGTTTCGTATTTTACTTCATGTAACAAAATAAATATCCTGTTATCTGGCTAGATGGCATATATCTTATAAATTAAGGGGAAACCCATGTAAATCTGGTTAGTGGTTTTCATGTTAAAAGAACATAAACGGGCAAACAGATAGAGACACGATGAGTTTTATAAATCGTAGAAAAATTATAATCATTATGCCGAAGTTTTTAGTACCCAAATGTTCGTTAACTTACTGATAGTTTCGTTCTTACAAGTTCTCTTCATCATCTGTCTTGAATTGGAGTCAGTGTAGAATTCACCTCTGTTACTGATATTGGTACTGAATATGGTAACTACTTCTCGACCAAGGTCAGAACTGAAATAAAATTCAAAATACGCTAAAGGAAATTTCGCCAAACAATCTTTTAGATATTTAGAAATTCAGACATCTAGAACGAAATAAAAAATATCGTATGGCAACACACGAAAATTGCAGCACAGATTACTCAGCTTAACATAGAGGAAACACAAGAAATTGTTCTGTGAAGGAAAACATCATGATAAAATCATAGCATTTTCTGATACTAGCCAGGCTTACTACCACCCTCAAGCTTAAAATCTATCATCCGGCACCTACAGGTGTGTTCCGGCAGCTGCACTTGTGAACCAGTCCCCACTAGACTTAAAGTCTTACTATCTTGGACCACAGAAAAGAAAAATATATTTTAATGAAGTTACTTACCCTACAGGCACTGGACCGATAATCCATTCGATCTCAAAAAATTCTTCACCACGATACAACCTTAGAATCTGCGTTATCCAATCGGTAAACCGTTGTCTGATCTCCTTCACCAAGTTTCCTCGAATAGAAGTATACGTTGCTCGTTCTGTAACCTGCATTTTATGTATCTCTGTGACATCATTTGATTAAACATAGTCTACTTTATTCCAAGTCTTATTGCAGACAACTATCGTATGATGCAGATACACCAATAATTTTGAGGAGAATTGATTGAATATTTACTGAACAAATCACTATAAACTTTTTTTTATGCATCGAAATAAAACCGAACATTTTTTAAGTTGGGCCTCGAGAATTTAAAAATAACGTTTAAATAAGAGTCTCTACAATCGATGGGATGAACAAAAAACTAAATTAATTGCCATTAGGGAGATTGTACTTAAGTCAGAAAACAAATGAAATTAATCTCTACATACTCCAAGCGGCGGGATCATTCGAAACGAATTTATCCAAAGTATATACTTTGTAAAGAGTAATAGATTTATGAGCAATGCCAATATAATTTTTAATACCATAAAAGCCCTTCAAAAATTAACTTACAGGAGTCGGCCTCTGTTTTTCAGGCCTGAAGCTGTAAGCTCCCGACTGTAGAGACTGCTGACCCTGGCTATAGTAGTAGAAGTTCTGTGACACGTCGATCTTGACTCCATCTACGTGTTGTATAGAGGAGAGCAGTCCCGTGTTCTTGTCTATATTTACTTTGAGATACTGTCAACATGAACACAATTATAAAGTATCCTCATTTAAATGACTTGTGTATCATTAGAATTTTATGAAGTTCTTAGAAAAAAGGAAACCGTATGTAGAAGTCAGCCGAATATTTGGATTTGCATACATTTATTAGGTACTTCTAATTAAGATGAACATTATTGATGGATGAATAGGCGAACCATAAGTAGCATAGGAATTTAAACATTTGAGCGTCTTGGGTGTAAAGGCGTTACACCGTCGTAATGCATGTAGACAGCAAAATTGCATTATTACTTATATTTACTTTTCATTATTGCAACTCGCCTGACAGCCTCCATCACAATGTACCGATACAAGGAATTCGGGCTCATCACTACCAGAAAAACCACCTCAGATGCAGAGTACCGGACTGGCCTCTGGTATCGAGTCAAATTCGGATCACTATTCGATCATACCTCCATTGGCAGTTACGTCTCGGTTAAGTCATAGCTGATCACTTTTATAGCTTCACCGGGCGTGGACAATGGATGGGATGGATGGGCATGAGGATGGGAACAGCTAATGCTCCAGGGCCCTTAAGACAAACAGTATAGTCAGTTCGAAAAAAAAAGGTTAGATCAGTAGCTATGTACTCATTGTTAGTTAAGATTAATTGTAATTTGTGTTCTTTTATAATGTTAATATTATGATTTTTATATCTTTCAGGTGCATCCATTTAATTAGGTCGTTACGGCATCGCAACGCATCTTAATTGCTGAGCGAGAGTGAATATGAAGTCCGAGTTCCCAGTCCCACGGTGCACCTGAGATCGAGTCAGCAATTTCAGTAATGTATCGTTAATTTCTACTTCTATACTATCCAAATACATAAATACATTACAAGAATATGTTAGAAATAATAAAATGTATTACAAAAATAAACAAATTACTTACGGGTTACCCATTACACAACACATAGGATTTTATGTATTACCAAAAACGTGAAAATAGTAGACAAGATATCTAACATTGGCTGAATTGTTTTACCGTGACTATTCTTATCTCCTGCTAAATTCAAGCATTTTTTCTTTTTTTAATTTGGTTGAGTATTTTATTAAACCTATAAGATTACGAATAATTGACATACTTATCTGTAGCCGTTGAGAAAGTACGTTAACCTTTAAAATGTCTCTATCTACGGTCCAAACTATAACTTCACTGATAGTTACTAACATGGAGTTTTTGGCGGGGTCTTAAACTGTCGTGTAGTGGTTTTAATTTTTTACTCATATATTTGTGTTATTTGAAATCGTTGTGCATAATAAAGTTTAGTTATTGTGCACAAGTGAAGTGAGTTGTAAATAATAACATGGATCATGAATCCTGAGATGTCACAAAAACTCTCTAGAAAGTTCTAACAAGGGAGCCACCATCTTGTTAGGATACACAAATCGTTATAACATTGGAAACTATATACACTCGATAATGGCCGTAATGGTCTTCAATAAGGAGGACTGGTTGCCAAGTTAGAAAGAAGAAGAAGTTAATAAAATGACATTTGAAGTTGCGTTTACCTCATTTGAAATATAAGTGGCTACCTCTTGATGAGCCTCGTTGAATCCGCTATTTACTTTCTTTGCGTATTCATTTTCTTCCTGCAAAAAATCTTTTTTACACCAAGCTCAGGAAACTGAATATACTTAACCAGATGTTTTTAATATACACGGTACAATGCAATAGCTTCTTTTCTTGAAATGTATGTACTCAGGCCTTAGTCTATAATAATATAATATCATTTAATAATACATTTCATAACTAAAAATAAAAAAAATATGAAATAATTAGGCATAGGCACGCACGACGTTTTGCACCTCCGCTGCGGCCGGCTAGATGGCGGCTTTTAAATATTTTCCTGCTTTACGACTGGATATACACCGGCTGATTTGGAAAGCATTGACTTGGCAGCAATGATGGCTCAGTGGTAGTGTGTATGACTTCACGTCAATTGACGTGAGTTCGAATCCCTGCAGTGATTCTGAGATTTCGGTGAAGAAAAACATCGTGAGGAAACCGTAGCATGGTGGTAAGGCTTTTTCTAAGGACCACCTAGCTAGCTACCACCCTCAAGTTAAAAATCTGTCGCCAAACACCAATAGATGTGTTCCGGCAGCTGCACTTGAGAGCTAATCTTCCACTAGGTTTAGCGTGTTTTCATCTTGGACAACATCGGCTCTAAACATCAGGTGAGATTGTGGCCACTATGCCAAAACCTATAACTAATATACTGTTTAAGTTAAAATATCTCTTAAATAAAATTTATTACCAGTTGATCTCTCACTGGTGAAATATAGTAAGCCGTGAAGCCAAGTGGCGGAATGTTCTCGGCTTCAAAACATAACTCCTGAATAGAAGTGGAGCTTCGACCTGGTAAGTTAATGATTGCAGTCGGATTCGGCACCAGCTGGTATTCCACTTCTTCATCTAGAAGCAATTAACTAATCAGGAACCCTTAATGTTCTTTAAAGAATACAACAGTGGTAGGTCATTTTCAAATCGGTCACCAAGTACCTATAGGGGTCGTGCACGAAATATAGAGATAACATTTCTGACGTCATCTTGTAAGGGCCAGCGTCCCATGCCAACACGTCATATTAAATAAGATATTATTTGATACATTATGTCGAAGAATGATTATGTAATCCGTACTAATGATTTAGTATTCGTACTCTTTTCTCGTATTTTGAAGCAATGATCGCTCAGTGGTAACACCTATAGGTGTTGCAGCTGCACTTGAGAGCCAATGTCCCCACTAGGCTTATCGTGTCATCACTTTGGACCACATCGTTACTTAACGTCAGGTGTGATTATGACCATAACGCAAAACATATATAAGATAAAAAAAAAACGATTGACTTTACTATTGACCAGCACTATTGGCAAAGTGTAATAACAACAGGTGTGCTCTGTAAACGCACACAACTTACAAGCAAGCAACGACCGGCTTGAAGACGTACTTGCTCGAGGTATCGCATAATGAAGACCTCAGTTAATAAGTCGACTACAATAAACACTGTTCCTGAGTGACGTCACGCTGCCCATCACACTGCGTATATTCGTACACTAAAATGATGTTGATTTGCATTCAGAATGCTTATTTCTTAAATAATGAGACTATTGATGATTGGATGCCATCAAAACTATAATAAAAAAAATTATGTGGTTTTATGAAACCACAATGCAAGTGACAATTAAAAAAAAAACAAATTATTCAAGACATGTGACATACATTCTTTAATAACTCACATTAACATATACTATGTTCCGAATTTATGATTATAATACTTGATTGCACGGCATACATTTCAATTTTATTTGCGACAATGTAATGTAATGCGACATGCTATGTTCCGAATTTACGATTATAATCCCTGACTGCACGGCATAAAATTCAATTTTATTTGCGACATTGTGATGTAATGCGAAATGCGATAGATGAACGAAAAAATTCTGGGGTGATAGAATGAAAGTTACACTTTAAAGATATAATCAAGATATTATTTAATTTATTTGATTAATGTTTTGTATATCGTGTTAAACATTTTTAATTTTCTTTATCACACAACAGTAATCATTGCGATGAAAATATTAAAGTTAGATTTATGTTAATGCAAATTTTTTACTTATTTACATTGTAAACCATAGCCAACTGCATTATATTGCTTAGTAATATAGGATGGTTTAAGTATTTTAAGTATAAAGTATTCAAGAAAAAATACCGGTAGTAATTCTTACGCTTAATTTACCGTTTTTCCTCCTAACTTTTTCTATACATTGCCGAATTTAACACAAAATATATACATCAATTTACATATATTCACGGCTCTTTTCCAACGGAGTTGGTAGAGATCACGTCCTTCCACTTACTACGATCCCGACATACACCTTTCGTTTCTTCAACATTCATTAATATTTTCATGCATGCTCGTCGGTTTAGAATACTCTTGACCTGATCTTTCTCCAGAATGTTCGTGATTTGATCGTGGAACGTTTGTCTAGGCCTTCCTCTTGCGACGTTCCCATTCAAACTCTTCTTATAAATTTGTCTAGTCATTCTTCTTTCATTTATTCTCTCTGCATGCCCAAACCATCTAAGCATCCCTTTCTCAATCCGTGAGACTATATCTTTTTTCACACCACAATGTTCTCTTATCACACTGTTTATTATCCTGTCACTCAATTTCACTCCTAACATCCTTCTTACCGCTCTCATTTCTACTACATTTATTCTACTTTCATGTTTTTTCTGCCACACCCAACTTTCACTTCCGTACATAAGTTTTGTAACTAAGACTCCTCTATATACAGCCAGGCGAGCTCTCGTAGAGATTTTGTTGCTCTTCAGACAGGTGTGTAACGCCCTACTCGCCACGATACCAGCATTTACTCACCTTTAAATATAACTTTCACACGTTCTAAGAACTAATATGTATAAAATGATCATTTATTTGATCTTTAATTACAATACATTTATTACTATTATTATATGTCATTATATGTGAACAGACACAAATACAACATGACACTAATGATGAATATATCACAAAAAATAATTCAATACAATAATAGCATTACTTTTGAATAACTGTAAGGTCTTTTTTTAAAGCGCAGCTCCTGTAATTTCATCTTGGTAAAATAATCTCATGTGAAACAGTCGCAAAAATAAAATCGCGTACACCTTTAAGTCAAACGTCTATTGCTGCCGCCGGCCGGCAACAGACTAGCTTATTGGTCGATCTTGTTCGCCTCCCGCGTTCTGTAAATCATTAGGAGGGTCGCGCTTATGGTGGTCAAGCTATAATGACATTGTCACTTATCATGAGGTTTGATATGGTCAAATTATAATTAGTAAAGCAAAATAGTCCTTACCATTGTAATCTTTAATTGAATAGTGAAGGGCTAGGGCAGGCAGTCGTACGTGGTGGTAGGTCTTCACACTTAAGGGATTGTACACTATCACCAGCAACCCCTCTTGGGTTTCTGCGAACTAATATCATGAAGATGTTGGTTTCCAATCTTCCATGTTCAGAAATGGTGTCAAGCAAATATTAACCAAGTTACTGAGTTAAATTTATATATATTTTAATAAATCTGTAGTTATGTTTGTACATGTATGTAGGATAATGATTATTCCTTTTATTTCGTTGAAAAACTTTATTTACTTTAATACAATCAATTTTAAGTGCCTCACGTCTTACTTTCGTCTTAATGGTTCTCCCTCTCCACGTCATACATCCATCCCTTTCACACACCTCTTACGTTCCATTTCACTTTCAATCCCACATGTGTTTTATTTGAAATTTCAGAATATGGATTTTTAAAAGTATTATTGGCTATTATATCTTTTCAATTTTATATAAAGATATATGCTTCACGTCTACAAAAATTTCATCAAATAACACAACTATTTAACTTTTCTTACGTTTTCTAAAAGCAATATTGACATTTCTTATGACCTATCAATTGAACAATCACACCAAATTTCACCTACAAAATTTAATAAGAATCTGTCAGGTTGTTTTTAGTTAATTCCGAACATACAAACAAACAGACAGACAGACAAAAAAAACTCTTGATCTTAATAGTATTTAAGTATACTGCGGACACAAACACATAGCTCTATTAAAAGCGTTAGCTTGAGTATAGATATTCTACCAACAGTACCATTAATCAATACCATTATCATTAACCAATCTTGACGTTGGTGGATTGATATTCTATACTTTGTGACTTACAGCTGAAATCCATTTATTATCAAAGTTAATACATACTTTACACTGACTAATGTTGAGTTGATGGCATACGACAAACTGTTGACTGATTTTGGAGCGTCTACTCCCACCCCATGTTGGCGTTAAGTAACTGCAAAAAGCAATTATCTTGAATTTATTGTCAGTTGGTTTAATTTTTAAAATAACATGGAAAATTGTGCATGATGGTAAGCAGAGTGTAGTCCTAAAAATCAAGATATCGACAAGGCATCGCTGGTCGCGCTTACCAGCTATTTTATACTACAACGGTGGCAAACAAGCATACGGCCTATCTGATAGTAAGCGGCTACCGTAGCCTATGGACGCTTGCAATACCAAGGTAATCAGACGTTGAACCCCCCTTCCCCAAGGAGTTCTGAAAACCCTACTAACCCTACCGTAGGAAAACAGAACAAGATTATTTGTTGGCTGCGATCTTATGTAGGGTGAAGGTATTCCACCAGTTGGCCTGCTTCAAGCAGAGAGAAATTACCAAAGAGATTTCTTTGTGTCCTACCTCTTTTTGAATCCCCTCAAGTTTCCCAAAGATCTCTGGAAACGCTACTCACCAGTATTCCACCAGTTATACTACTTACCATTAGGCGGGGCGTAAGCTTATTTTCCACCTTAGTTGTATAAAAAAATATTAACTCTTCAAACAGTATCTTGCAAAGAAAAATAATTACCTTAATAATTGACTGACTTTTTTTGAGCAAGATTCCACTGCTTCACAGAT
This sequence comes from Saturnia pavonia, assembly GCA_947532125.1. NCBI lineage: Eukaryota > Metazoa > Arthropoda > Insecta > Lepidoptera > Saturniidae > Saturnia > Saturnia pavonia. Next base: position 4,254,148 of record OX383922.1, read on the forward strand.
GGTCCTTACGAAGTCATTTGTCACATGCTGTTGACTCGTACCTAACATGAATAATTGGTCTTTATTTTACATACATCCTTTATTTATATTCTAGATTGTGCTATTCTCTTTTGGTTGCAAAAGTAATGGCCAGTCAAGATTGGTCACTACGGTCTTGCAATTAAAGTTCATCATCTCTGACTTATATAACACAAGAAAATAAAAGGAGTTGTTACCTGTAATTGCATCATGGTGAAGTACCAGGCTAACAGCATGCCTAAGGAGATGTAACTCGTAAGAATCTCCCATACCGGTTAAGACTGTTAACTGCTTTACGACCTAGAAAGAACGATAATCTATTGAAGACTTCTGAATCTTATAGTAACATGTTGAAGTTTTGTTTTTTATATGGGGCACGGTAATATGACAGAACAGTGCTAGATGGTAGGTACAGTACAATTCGAAAACAAACCACCTTGATATAAGCAATCCATTAACAAGCGCCACTACCGTGCCTCTTAAAAGTTGTGTACACACATGCTGATCCCGACACGCAACAAACCAAAAGATAGTCTCTATGATGATTTTATCGCCACGTGCATGGTGGTCGTGTCTCAGTTTGGTAAAAATCCCTATCTGCTTGTGTAATGGATATACACTTGCTGATTCTGGAACGCGACACGCCCAAGCGTACCATTAAGGTGAGAGTCACTCCTGATTGGCGCAATCCATTTATACACAATTGTCATGTATCCTACCATCTCGATTGACGTGTCCAATATTTCGGAAAAACAGAACTATAGTTAGCCTGGTTTGGTGAAAAACCTTTCTCTTTTAAAGAGTTGTTTACTTGGTTGTCAAATTTACAGAATATAGCATTTTCCAAGGACCCAAAAATTGCCATAATAATCAAGGAGAAAATTTTACTTTGGTACTATTTAATGTATTAATATATCCCTACATTAAATGGATATTAGAGGATACAGGACAATTTTTAAGAAAAAAGAAAACCAACTTAAATTATTTTGAGAAGTTCTCTGGTGTATCTTCAAAGTCGAAAGTCTAAAGTCAATGAAATTAAAATGGGATGACCGTTGAGGTATCTCCTTTCCAACGAAATATAATCATATAAATCGGTTCATAAACAAAGAAGTTATATGACAGAACATCCATAAAAAAATATATTCTAATTGAGAACCTCCTCCTTTATTTGAAGTCGGTTAATAACAGAGAATGAAGGATATTACCTGAAGAAAGATGTGAGCTCTGTTTACTAAATATTTAAGGGAAGGTCGCGATGAATAAAATCCAGTCCAGTATGTAGCTGAATCACTGCCATATGGGAAATGATCACCCTGCAAATAAAAAAGTAGTTTTTGTATACGTTCTGTTACTTCTTAAAGCGCTTTACCACAAGCTCACTTAATATTTGATAACATTAAAGACAACGTTGGTGAAACAAAAAATCTTTAGACACTCAAAGAAACCTTCAACTACTTGTAAGTTTTTGGTATTGGTCATTTCTAAGTGATTTTGCATTCCCAAATACCAGTTTTTATTAATGCAAGTTAAAATAAAATAATAACTAGTAATATCGCTCGATTTCGTTTGCTTTAATTTCTATATAAAATGTAATACAATGTCGCCCATGCGCAAGTGACCGCCCAAATTATTCTGAATATTTACGAAATATTATCGAAAAAAATCCTCAAAAGGGGGGTCTATCTTTAACATCTTTCAAGTTATTACATTTTTAATTTTTTGAGTAGCGTTAGAGACCTAACTTTACATTTTTGGCCATATCTCCAATCTTATTGTCTCAATTTCGATTCTATTTGTTTTTTTCTAATAAATTTATGAGTCATTTAATCGGAAACACTTACGTTGTGAATCAAAATTTGTGTACTAATAAAAAAAAGTCGGAGTTGAATATCTTTAATTCCTTAAAAAATCGTTAGTTATTTTAAAAATACACGTGTAAATCCATAAAATCTCCCCCTATGAGGCCTTTTTTATTCATGCTTAATAATCTACTGGACCTACTGGTGGCAAAAAATGGATCCTTTACGACAATCAGAAATGCTTATTGCAGTGTCTGAATACAGGAGAACCGCCCATAACTTGTCCCAAGAGAAAGTTGACTGAGAAAAATGTACTGGTGAGTGTTTGTGGACCAGTGCTGGTGTCATACACTACAGCTTCCTAAGATTTGGCCAGACGATAACGGCATATCTGTATAGTTAACAATTGCAAACCATGATGGAAAGCTAGCTGTTAAACAACCGGGATTGGTCAATTTCTCTAGCCCACTGCTGCTTCAGGACAATACTACGCCCCATACTTCACGACAGATGGTCGCTAAATTAGAGAAACTGCGGTTGGAATGTCTCCTACACCCACCATACTCCCCGGACCTTTCTCCAATAGATTACCACTTTTTTCGGAATTTGGACAATTTCTTACAAGGAAAAATATTCAATTCCGATGAGGCTCTCCAAACCGCCTTCAAAGATTTTATTGATTCGCGCTCCCGCAATTTTTTAGCAATGGAATCAATGAACTACCTATAAAATGGCGAAAATGCATATATGATAATAGTACATAAGTACTTTGATTGATTAAATGTATAATTTCATAATATTTTTTTTTTCGTTTTACATTATTATCCATATAAAACCGTAATTTCATATGTAAGGACCTATTAGAGCTCACCCTTTCCGTGTAAAGAGCTTTATCTCTCTTTCCGAACAGATAGACGGATTTCAGATAGCAAGATGGCGTCGAATAGAAGATATTGATGTCCGACATATTCGCTGGGTGTGTGTTCACATGACTGAAAGAAATAATAGTTTAAAAAATTAAATTAACGCAGAAGTGTTATTTCTGCCAATTTTTATTTATATTATTTTTGTGGAAAAGTATTACAATAGCGTCCTCATTCCTTAAATAAAGTTAAGAATAAAGGTATTATAAGCAAAGTTGAGTTTACTAGAATTTCTGTTAAAACTTATTAAATTTCTCCAGCACCTATATATTACATTTTAAAGTAACTATATTTTCTACATTATTTTAATTTTAGAGTCACTTTTCACAAGATAACCTAATAAGAATAACACTCAACTGTATATATAAATATTGTACGGTGACGTCCTGTTTTTTTTTATGTTTCCAATTATGTGGCTGCCAGAAAGAGAACCTAAACCTTCCCAAAGGAAAATTAATTAAGTGAATGATTATTTTATCCAGATTCGTATTTTTATTAATTTTTAATCAAAAACTACTGATCAAAATCTGATCATTTTTTTGTTTTATTTCATTCCTTAGATACTTGGGTCTCATAAAAAAACATGATGATATCTTCATTCAATCACAAGTTATTAATGTTTTAAAATACTATTATTTTTATAAGCACGACGCGCTCGGCTGTCGTCCACGCGAGCGAAGCCGCGGGCATAGCTAGTGATTATAACAAATAAATTAATTTAATTGACACAGGAGAAGAGGAAAACATATTGTGCCCAACCTACATAGGTGAAATAAAAATAAAAAATACTAAAACAATCTTAATTTTAACTCAATAATAAAATCTTACTTTATAAGTTTGTCTAAATTGATAAACCAATTGGCAGCACTTTGGTATGTGAAGTCACCACCCATAGTCACCATTATGTTATCGTGGTCATAGTATTTCGCCTGTCTCTCAACCTGGGATACAAAATCACTTACCTAAAAAAAATTTGGACATTAGTAACAACGAATTTTATTATTAACCGATTTCAAAAAAAGGAGAAGGTTCTCTATTCGAATGTATTTTTTTTATAATCCTTATTTGTTTGGAAAGGATACCTTAAAAGTGATGCTATTTTAATTTATTTATTTATTATATACAAACTTCATAGCACATTTTTTAAAGTGCCAATTAAGAAGTAGTAATATTATATTTCGTATACCGTGTGTATGAATATATTTAGAATGATGTTTGTGTTATTTTGTGTGTGTATGTGTGTGTGTGTACGGGAGTAAATGTTAGTGTTGTGATTATTTGAGTATTTTAGGTTTCCCTTATGTTTTGAACAAACCTTGCACAGACCAACTTCAAAAATTGATTTCGACTAAGGTAGAATAAGCCAATATCATTGAAAAGGTTGTTGTACTGCGTTGTACATCTATAAATGACGGAATTTAATTGCGCTTGGACCTTTGAGTTGAAATATACACTAGGGAACTCTTCAAAATAATTGAAGTTGGTTTTCATTTTGTTATGTAAAGATCATCATGATTCATCATTTCAGCCGAAAGACGTCTACTGCTGGACATAGGCCTCTCACAAAGATCGCCACAATGACCGGTCCTGTGCTGCCCGCATCCAGCGGCTTCCCGCAACCTTTACCAAGTCGTCGGACCACCTTGTGGCGGGTCTTCCCACGCTGCGTCTTCCGGTACGTGGCCGCCACTCGAGAACTCTTTGACCCCATCGTACATCTGTTCTACGAGCTACGTGGCCAGCCCACTGCCACTTAAGTGTAGCTATTCTTCGGGCCATGTCGGTGACTTTGGTTCTTCTGCGGATCTCCTCATTTCTGATTCGATCACGCAGAGAAACTCCGAGCATAGCATGTAAAGATATCGTAATAGAAACGGTAGGGATATGTGTGTAATTATTTTGGTCAAATCATCAAAATATGAAATTGTATTCAAACCAAACATAAAAAAACTACTATCATGTTTTATATAAACTTTGGTTCATCTGCTGATCTAAATATTTCGAGTCTTCGTTTTCCGTAGTCACTTCAAAGCATCTTACGTTGTACTCCGCGTATTTGAAACCTCAATAACACTTTTAAAACTGTCGCGTTTTGTAGACATATATACAGGTACATTAATAAATTTGTGGTTCTGTCTGAACATATTGGTTATTTTCCTAATTATCTGATAGAGATGCCATTATACAATAAGCCATTTTTTTGTCTGTCTATCTGTTTGTATGTTCGGATTTAACTCCAAAACGTCTTGGCCGATTAATATTAAATTTTGTACACAAAATGCTTATATGATTGGTCAAATGATAAATTATTAAAAAAAAAAAACAATATTATTTTTAGAAATAGTAAAGAAAATTCAACCGATTTTCATGTTAACTGCACACGGGAAGTATATGTCATTCCTCAATTAATAGGAAATATGACCTGTCAATAATATAGGTAAAAACGTGTTATAGACCCGCATTAAATACATATTTCACTCAGTTGGGATATCCATGATCTCTGTATGCATTGGATAAGTTTTTTGTTCACAATGTCTTGTTTTTCTCCGAGTATACATATGAATCGTATTAGGTACAAGTTTCTTAATAGTGGTAGAAATTGTGCAAAGTTAGACTGTACTAACACCACACCTATTTTTGCTGCTGAGCAACATCACAGAATATAAAAGAAGGGCCACTCGGGCTGACCTTGAATTAAGTTACTTACGTCCGATTGTTCTAGGACTGGCATCTACAATATTGTATGAAAATATCGATTTGAAAATGTCAATAACAAGATATTTATATATAGAAAACGTCGCCGTTTTAGATCACACACGAACTTTGCCTCGAACGGTTTCGAAGATTCAATTTATTCGCCAATTCCAATCACTTCTCATACTTGCCTACAGTTTCCCAGATTGCTTAACGTTCATAGTTACTGCTCACTCCCTAGAGCCGTGGCGTGAGGTTATATAACTTATAATCTTCAAACAAATCAAACAAAATCTTTAAAAAAATATCTTTAAATAATTTTTAAACCTGACTAGTTCCAGTGATTAGCACGTTAAAATAAAGAAAAATCTCTATAATATTAAGTATAGATTAATTAGTAAAAAATAACATTAAATAAATTAGTATACAAGATTACTTATATGATACATAAGACTCACTCTTTTGTCAGCATTAAACACTCTGTTATCAGAATCGTCGACGATGGGTTCGTCATTGCAAAGAAAGTCGAAGCAAAATCCATCCGGAGCGTTGTATAAATTGAACAGCGTGTGGGTCATGATATCTGACATTTTTCCTTGAATTATTTTTAAAATTACTTAGTTTTAAAGTCTAGAGAATTACCGAAGTTGCCTTATACTACAAAGAATCCAGTGAGAGTGTAATTAGGCGGCTTTAGTAGCCAAGTAACGTAGCAACTCATGGTCTTATTGGCATCGATAAAAGGGACGACGATTTATGCCAATTGTGCAAATTTACAAGTTATATGGGTGATTCCATTCTATGATATTTATGTCCCATACTTTTGTGTCAGAATCGTGTAGTCTTTTTTCTCACAATGAAGAGTTTAAAAATAACAATACAATCTATGCATATAATAAAATTGAAGTCTGATATGTCAAAATAACAGCTTTTTACTAAATGCATAAGGAGGATACACGGTACATATAACAAAAACCTATTTTTAAAATTGTAATCTCCAAAACGATTAGACCAATTTTGACGGGACTTTCACTGGCAGATAGCTGATGTTATGAGGTATAATTTCGGCTACTATTATTTTATAAAAATAATTAGGGTTTCGCACAAAGAAATAAAAATAACTTCTTTAGTAATCCACGCGAGCGGTGCCCCGGGCAAAGTAGTTTATAAATAAAAATAACATTTCTGAAGAATGTTTATCAAATTTGTCAAATTAGTGATGAAATTGTGAAGAATGTTTGTCAAATCAGTGGCATGATATATTTCAAATTTTATTCTCATTTATGATATTTCATAGTTGTAGTAAAATACTATTGCACTTCCTTTTTTACTATAAAATAGGATGAAATTATACATGAAAAAACCAAAAAAGTTATCATACAGAATTAAGGAAAAATTTGTTAAAAAAGTAACAGTTACATCAGAATCACCAATATAACAATATGCGTGCCTGCTAAAAAGCGCCAAACAAGCCTAGAGGAACTGGTTCAATTGCAGCTGTCGGAACACAACTAACAGATTTTTGAAGTGAAACTTCTTATGCGACTTCCAACACGTTAAACGTTAAATGTTAAACGTTGTTAAACTTTTAAAATGAAAATATCTTTTAAAATGAAGTTTCACTTCTAACGTGTGTGAATCGCACACACACCTTTTTTAACTTAAGGGTGGTTGGAGCCAAGTGGTCATTAAAAATCACCATGATCCGCTTTCAAAATAATGGTTTTCTTTCACCGAATGCTTAGGCTCATTGCATTCGAAACTACGTCGATCTGCGCGGTACCCTCATATATTTCCATAGAATTATCACTAGTACACTTTCAAGATTATGAAACAAATTATTGATTTTGCTTACGCTTAATTAATTTAATTTAATTTATTCGGCTGTAATAACTGTAGTTTTCGACAGGATTGTGGTTAAGTCTTTTTTATCAAATATATTAAACCAGAATACAGTATTATTATCGACAAGTAATAGAAGACGAATTTATAAATGGCATTCAGTTGCAAATTGTCAACTGTTGATACATTCTAATGTATTGTATTTATTGTAGACTAAAATATTAAAATTATGAAAGTTCTGCAGACTTTTTAAATGTGATATATTATAGAACTTATCTTTATTCCTACGTATTAAAATTTCATTAACATACTGAAAAAAATAACTTCAAATAGAATATTAGAAAATTTAAGAGACAGGTAAATGTTTTCATGGAAGTTTTATTAACAACTGCACTAACTGTTGACTATCTTTTGCGATAAATTATCCAAATGTTTCAGGAAAAGCTTAAAAGTGCCACTATAATAGTTACCGAGAAAATGAAAAATAATGTTAGCGTGGTATGAAAATGTCATGTGAAGGGATGAATGTTAATGGAAGTATGAAGGTGGACGGACGGAGGTATGGGTACAGGAGGACTGAATAAAGTACGGACTAATTGTTTGAGGAATGATATTTGTTTAAACGTTGTGAATACTGAGGTGACAGTTGATAGAGGAAAACGCGTGACGACTTTACTTATCATGAAGCGTAAAACCAAGAAGAAGATGAGACAAAGAATATATGAATGACATAAATATCTAAGTATCATATCTATTACAACAACCTATTTCATGACTAATGAAACAAAATACTATAATATAAAACAAAATTTAATAAATATACTCAACCAAGTATATCACTGCCTCTCCACATGAATTCCATTCTGTCCTCTTCTATCATAGCGTCACGTTCGTTATGGTCTATGCGACCTGGAATCAACAAATGTATGCAAAATGTGTAAAATTAATTGAAGGGCACAGGAAAAAACAAGAATTGAGATATTGATAGTTAAAGTTCGGAATTCTCCCTAAAAGCTATTTGTAATAGTAAATTTTAAGGAAAATGCAAATTTTTTATTACGATTTTTTTTATATTTTGTTTTGCAACACAAATCCCTTATTCCCATTATGAATTTAAAAAGTGGCCAAGTTCTTAGCTTTATTTGAAAACACAGATCAAAAAATGCAATGTTTCTGGTATGTAGTTAATTATTTTTTATCAATTATCAATCCAGCAAAAATAACGGGTACCTATGAATAAGCCATCGTAACCCATCTGTGCCAGAAGTGAAGCTTGCTCTCTCGAATGTCCATAAGAGTCTATCTGCCAAGCTGCTTTCGGCTTCCCACATGGACCAAGAGTATCATTTAGCTTCCTGAAATATAACTGTTACTAGCTGACATGTGCGAATATTTCAATATAGAAGCTGCTTTCAGCTTCCCACATGCACCTAGAGCATCATTTAGATTCCTGAAATATAACTGTTACTAGCTGACCCATGCGAATATTTCATTATAGAATGTAAACAACCTAAAAGGGGCAGGGAACAGAGAAATTTCTTTGGAGATTTCTCTCTACTTCGGGCAGTCCGACTGGTAGAATACGTCCACCCTAGAGAAGATCACAGCTAAATAAGCTAGTGTTGCATTTCTGCGGTGAGTAGGATTTTCAAAGCTCCTTGAGGAAGGGGGTGTTCAAAAAGAGGAGGGACATGGAAAAAATTATGAAATAAATACTTTTAAGAAATAATAATTGTGGCTGAGTCTTGCTATTATAGTAATTCTTGGTTATATTTAACTAGTAGTGGTATAGTGGCCAGAACTATCGATGTTGAAGGAAGTAAACCTCAATACTGAACCGAGGTTTTTTGTGAATGAAAATATAGTGGACAGATCATAGCAAACTACTAGGATATAGCCTATTTACGCTTAGCAATCTACACCTTGATTTATTTATAGGGGAACCGGAAAGTAATGTTGTTTCTGCGACGTCGATATTTGTTTGTCATGTATTAGCGCACCGTGTACTTAAAAGTTGTGCCAAAAACATTTTAAGGTTAGAATGACTTGTTTACTCATAGTTTTATTTTTATTAAATGCAGGCTATATACCAGAAGAGGAACATATTTGAAATTGGATGCTTTTTGAGTTTCACGAGGTTAGTAATGAAACAGCTGCTACTAACAACATTTGCGATATTTATCCAAACGCATTTCGTTGGTAAATACAAAGGTGGTTTTCTAAGTTCAAATTTGGTAATTATGATCTTTCTGACTCGTATCGATCAGGAAGACCAACAACTTTAGACAAAGACTGATGACAATGAATGATGTTAAATGCGAAAGTGGAAACAAATCGGTGACAGACAAACGAAGAGCAGTCAAACCAACCTATGTCGACATTTGCAGCAAATTGGGAAAGTAAGCAGATCAGGTGTTTGGATCCCACATAATCGGTACGAAAATCACAAAGCTAACCGATCGATCACTTGCAACTTATTGCATCAACGGTACAGGTACGGTAAAGAAGCATTTTTCAATCGCTTGATCACTAGAGATAATGTTAAAAATGAAATTACTTTCCGGTCCTAATACGGTCTTAATATTATGAATTAATCAGTAACACATTTGTGTTTATAGCTAGTTCTTTTTTTATTAAGCCGTTTCCCGTTATTTTTGCGTCAGAAATGTTGCATTAAAACCCGACCTTAGAATTTTATTGTCATAGCATCCAAAGAAGTTTCACTTAAATAAAAATGCTTGGCTAAATACTTTAGGCAAATGTTTATATTCCTTCCTTATTGATCAGTATTTTCTTCAGCTGCACTTGAGAGAAAGTCCGTTTTTTCATTACAGGTTTTAGCCACAATCTCCCTTGATGTTAAAAAACGATGTGGCCCAAGATGGTATACGCTAAGCCTATTGAGGGGAAATAGCTCTCTAGTCGAGCTACTGAAACACACTTATAGTTGCTTATCTACAGATTTTCAACTTGAAACTGGTAGTTAGCCAGGCGGGTATTAAAAGTGCTTCACAATGATGGCTTTATCACGATGATTTCCTTTGCATTGAGTCTGGTCAAAGATTCGAACTCACGTCGGTCAACTTGATGTCCGTAAATGCTACTATCATTGCAAAACTAACTTTGTAACCAACTGTGTTAATTAATATTTCTGACCCAGTCCTCACCTAAGAACAACTAATATATGTATTTCTGGGCAAACACTATCAAATCTTAACCTACCTTAACCCCCAAGTGTACTGATCAATGATTTGTAGATAATCAGTAGTAGCTTCATCGTTATGGACCCAGGAACCTCCAGCAAATTCAATACGGCCTTCCTGAACCAAGGTTCTGAAGGTGGCTCTCGTAGTTGGCCGTTGCTCTTTCCACCACCGCCAGAAGTATGATGTCTCGGAGAAGGTAAATCTGCGCAGATTGATGCAAATTGAATTAAAAACAATAACAAATCTCCAGTGGTTAAGACAGGTGGAATACCAATTCGATATCCGCGGGTTCGAGCCCCGGCATGTAGTAACAAATTTTATGGAATTCGCGTACATTTACTAATTCAAATTGCTAGCGATATGGGCTGGTGGTGAAGGAAAACGTCGTGAGTAAACCTTAACGCTTGAGAAAATGTACTTGTAGTACCATTGTATGTGGGAAAAATAAAGAACTGATAATTTCTCGGTGTTTGAAATCGCCAATAGGTGGTGAGCTGGCGTGGTGATTAAGCCGAGCCTTTCCTTGGGAACTGGCCTTTGCCCAGCAGTGGGACACTTACAGGCTGATATTATTATAATATTATATGTCACTAACAATAAGAACCATAAAACTAAGTAGTTGAAAATATGATGAAAATATATATATCATTGGATTCAAGACCATTTTTGAATCTATTTTTTTTAATAATAGCTCGGCACCTTGTACTTTCCCTGATGGTAAGCACAGTACAATCCAAATACAACGGCGACCACAGAAGGATCGAAATCCATCCACACGCTGACCACTTGCCACAAACTTCAACCCTCTACAAACGCTTGAATAAAATAGGCCAGCCAAACATCGGTATCCACACGTTTGCGAGTGTGCTAGTGTATTTTGGATCAGCAAGCATGACGGAAGTCGACCTAGTGTCGGTTATAACATTTGGTCTTACCTATTTTTATTGCAAAATTAAACGGGGAAAAGAATAGGATAAGGAAAATTCTGCAACAATATAGTTAAATATTCACCCATTTTTCAGTTATTAATTAATTATTTATTTCTCACAAGCGATACTAACTACGCACAAAGGTGTGGACGCATCGCAAGCGCTTGCCGCAAGCTCCTTTAAATTGTGCATCAATTATAGACTTACAATTATAAACGGTAGCCAGCCAAGCCAAACGCCCTATCCACACGTTTAAATTCGTTAATTTCTGCCGAGCTTTGACAAGCGTGGTGATCGTGCTTAAAGTGTTAAAGCAATATACTGTTTGTTTAATATTTCTGTATAATTTATTATACATATACATTATACATTAATATTCGTTACACTTTTTTTGTAATCATAAATAAATAAAAATCATCAGTCAATTATCAATTGACATCATTATCGCTAACGCTAAACTATCATTAACGCATTAACTACATCATTAACGCTAAACTTGTATAAAAAAATAATACTTACATGTATATATTGTATCATTGTTTTTTTTTAATCGTTATAAGTTTAATGTTAGGTGTTAGTGTTTGCCGTGGTTTGGCAAGCGTATAGACGGGGCTAATAATACTAACTTTCTCCGTTTGTCGTGAAGAAGCTCAGAAAGCACGGAATGATAGATGAGCTGGACGTTAGCGGAACTCACGCTTGTTCTAGCTGGAACAAAGAACATGCTGATGAATAATTTATTTTTCTTTTTATTTAATGGCAACTGTGTTCATCCACAATTCTGCCTGTGTCAGGTAAATCGAATATGTTACTAATAATTGTTCTTGTAATGGTCTAAGAAGATGGTGGCAACCTTGTTAAATGTAACTGTATTCAATTGTATGTAATTAATGTTACAATACCATAGGTATCACCAGCGTTTTGCTGACTTCGAACCCCACCTACAGCAAGGAGCTCTGGAAACCCTACTCACTGCAGGAACCCGACACTAAGTCATTTGGGTTGCAATCTTCTGTAGGGTGGAAGTATGTCAGCGGTTGGGCTGCCTCAAGTAGAGAGAAATCTCCAAAGAAATTTATTTTCCTCATTGAAAGGGCTATCAAAAATTGAAAATAGAACTCGTACTTCCTGACATTTGCTCATTTGAACTCTCCATATAAATTTAGTAGAGAACGTAGGTTGAAGCAGAAATGACGATTTGGTGGTAACGTGTGAGGTCACCGCGTCGATTAACGTTACTTCGAATCCCTGCAATGAGCCTGAACTTTTGGTGAAAGAAAGCATAATAATGAAATCGTAGCATGGTGGTAAGGTATTTTCTAATGCTCTTTTGTTTGACTACCACCTTCAAGTTGAAAATCTGTCGCCGAGTACCTATAGGCGTGTGTCCACTGCAGGACATAGGCCTCCTTCGAAGTTCACCAAATTTACCGGTCCTGCACAGCTCGCATCCAGCGGGGTCTCGTATCTTTCAAGAAATCATCGGTCCACCTTCGTCTTCTGGTACGAGGTCACCACTCGAGAACTCTTCGACCTCATCGGACATCCGTTCCACGGATTACGTGCCTCACCCACTGCCAGTTAAGTCTACCAATCCGTGAGTTGACAGTATGTTTATAAATTAAATTTAACTATTTTAAAATATTGTTCTATTGATAAAAGGCCTTAACGATTGAAATCTGGAAAAATAATTGTTTGATTTTGTAATTTTTTAGTTATGTACTTAATTGTTTAATTTTTGCTACAAAAATAAGTTTTTTTCTGTGAATCACATGATTGTAAACGCCATAGAGAAAAATGTGATGTCATCGCGCGTTGAATATACACATTCGTGTGTTATTATATATAGTAGGCTTTGAAATAGTGGCTTTAATATTATATAAATGCTGAAGAAATGTCATAACTGAAATTCTGCTAAAATGACTTTGCACATATTACCTTTAACCTTAATGGACACGCGAAATGCCCACAATATGAGCTACAATGGCGCGGGGTGCGGTAATAAGGAAAATAAGGACGTCGTGCACTGACCTGGTTCCCTTTCTTCTGCGAACAGCTGGTGCTCCGGGGTATCTCGCACAGCCGTCCAAATAACCTTCGATAGTGGTACGCGAATTTGTGCGTGCGATACTCAGCGGGAGTGCGGGGTGCGTAGAACAATAAAAACTCAACCACCGCGAGAGCGCGTGATGAAACAAGTGTCGCGGTTACAAATCGTACACGACGGGGAGGGGGTGGGAGATGGTAGGTAATAGGTAGGTGGCGTTACCATTTCCAGCCGCCCTTAAATAAGCCACCATAATAATAAATAAAATAATCATGAGCGGAAGATAAAATAGCGGTTTGCGAATAAAATAAACAGAAATATACATAGTACGTAAATTAAATAATGATTAAATAAATATGGAAACACGAAGGGAGTAATATACAGAACTAATTTGCGCAGGTTATTGACTAGGAAGAGGGCAAAAACGAACAACAGGACGTAGATACGTCGCCCCCTTTGCCGTTCTAATCGTGGCGACACGCACAATTCCATCCTTTGCTGGGTGAACCTTTTTTACGACTGCTAACGGCCAAACAACGGAGGTGAATTGTCAGTAATTACAATCACTATTGTTCCGACAGCGACGGGATTAGAAGGTGTATTCAATTTTTGCCTAACCTGCAAGCTATGCAAATACTCAATATTCCATAGCTTCCAGAATGACTGAAGCAATTTATCAAAAAGATAATGTCTGTGAAGTAGAGACACATTATCAGACTTTACTTCAGGCGCGGGTAATGAATACAAGGGCGCGGTATGCAAAAAGTGAGCTGGTGTGAGAGCACTGGGTTCAGCAGGATCTGAGCTAATCATGGTGAGAGGGCGCGAATTTAGCAGACACTCAATTTGTACAAGAACTGTAGTAAGCTCCTCGTACGAAAGTAATTGTTGTCCTATTACTTTAAACAGGTGAGATTTAATAACTTTGACCATGCTTTCCCAGCATCCCCCAAATTGCCCTGAGGCGGGACAATTAAATTTCCAATTTATGCGGTTCTCAGTAAGTTCCTCTTCGAGGCGGGGTCGATATTCTTCATTGAGAAAACAATAGAGATCCCTCAAGTAAGAATTTGCGCCTACAAAATTGGTTCCGTTATCCGAGTACATACATTGAACGGGGCCACGACGCGAGAGAAATCTTTTTAAAGCAGCTAAGACACTGGGAGTACTAAGATCTGTAGCTACTTTAAAATGAAACTGCGAGCAACTTACCCTTTAATGGCCGATTTACCTGATAGCCGCACTAGACCAGTGGTGAAGGCCTTTACACATACAGGTTGTGATTATGCCGGTCCGATTGCGTACATTATTTGATGAATGCGTCACACCGCGTTTTTGCAACATGTTTTTAACAATATTTCGATAAAAAATATTTTTGTATAACTTTTAAAGGTATAATAATTACTAAATATTAATTAACGTATATTTATTTAGTGTATAAATTATTATTATTATTATTTTGAAAAATTGTCTGCTCCCTGATTCTTAGGGCTATGACGATGAATGCGGTTTTAGTACGGATTTCCTCATTTCTGATTAGATCACGCAAAAAAACTTTCCATTACGCTTTCAGTATCCTTGAACTGTCTTGTAAGTCCTATTGTTAGAGACTAGGTCTCAGCACTATATATAATCACTAGCAATACACACTGATCAATGACTTTCGTTCTTAGACACTGCGTTATTTTGGACGAGAAGATGTTCCATAACTTTCCAAATGTTGCCCAGCCGAGTTGGATTCGACGAATGACCTCTTCCTTAAAATTTGATCTACTTAACAGGATAGTTTGTCCCAAATAACAAATTCATACATTTATACTTACTTCCATAATAATATTCGTCGAAGGTCTTCACCCAGCCGGCGTCCATATGCGAGTGAGAAATTATGTGCACGTTTAAAGCGCCATCTTTTGTCTGTGGGCATTGCTGCGGGAAAAATATATATTTTTGAATTATTTATAGGTGTATATATAGTATACAATTTCTAATGCCTTTGTATAGATATATTCTAGTAGCTGCACACTAGCTCGCGAGCAGGATCCTTTGATCTCTGGCACAGATTAATGGGCGGTAGGAGGGGGCGTTTTGCTTGCTTCTTTCCTCCGTCCTACCCGAAGCAGGATAGATGAGCCAGGGTGTCCGTCTTCCCATTGCACGGTTTGGCCGTCTGGGAGACAGGTGGGGCGTCATCTTTGTAGCGCACGGCTGGATGCTTGCACGATCCCGTATCACCCTATTAAAGTGGCGAATGGTAAACCGCTGGGTTTTAGTCTGTAAGAGTCTAGCATATCCCTCTTGCCCACCAAACAAGATCCATGGAGAATGTTCTAGCGTCATATAAAAAAAAAAACTTGAGAGCCAGTCCCCTCACTAGCCTTAACGTGCCATCATGGACCACAACGTCAAATGAGCTTATATCCAAACGCTAGACCTTATACAGAAATTAAAAAAGCTGTATTTTTAATGAAATTCTTACCTTATACCCACACTCAATTTTTTTATCAGCTTTTATCCAATTAATACAACACACAATTATTACAATTATTTTCCAAATTACTTTACACATTATAAAAAAGTTTTTTTAATGTTAAAAAAAATTAACGACGTATTTACGTCATAGAAATGATTGTATTGTTTATTGTTTAATTGTCTTAATATAAGTAAAATGTTCTCGATATTTTTTTTATATTTAAAATGACACTCATGCCATTATTTTGTCAAATGTGATCAATGTAATAAATACATACTTATATAATGGCTTGAATAACTATTCAAATGGAAGGTAATTCGATTGTAGTGTATTATAATTTAGATATCTATTGAAATTGCTTATTCATTTTTTTTCCACATTTACAATTCAATATTGTTATACTTTGAATTGAGTCTGACACAACCTAACAATCGATATCAAATGCGTGAACGCACTGGAACAAAGGTTAATGGTTAGGAATCGTGTAATACATACAACACTTATTTATAATAAGGCTGTGATCATTTATGACGATTACTAACGCTAATGCGGCTTTTTTATAAGCTTTATATTAACTTGAAATATTAATAAATGTAAGTACGGGAAAATGGTACAAAATGATCGCTCTAAAGGAAAACTTATAAAAAAGTATCTAGACTACGAATTTTGTGAAATGGATAAATTTTCTGTTTGACTAGTCTACTACTGGTCTATAATTTATAAAGCGTACAATATAATTATTAAACCTAGTTTTTTACATTTTTGTCTAGGTCTACACCTCGGGCGATAGATCTAGAGCCTGAGAAATGAAACGTGATTCCAATTAAACTGAGGCCTCAAGCTTTTAAAGGAATATGAAAAAGAACTCTAAAATAATGCACATAAGTCTCATTTAGTATGTACCTGCTGCCTGCGCGTCTGATTAGTATCCAAAGATAGAATTCTTCTCTTACTTTATTAATTAAAAATGTTTACTTTTATAACATCACTCATTCGAAGACTCTTATGTTACTCTATGGCATGTAACATAGGATCGCTCGTGGTACGGCGTAGCACCAGTATAGTGGCGGAGCAGTAGCGATACTCCTATAAAGCTCGGGTAGCTGAGTGGTTCGCGGCAATTGACAGATCACTAAATACATTTACACATGTTCCTTCCCTCCTCCCAAAGGAAAGAAATAGATATGTATAGGTAAAGTTATTTGAGATCGAATTACGGATAGAGCATTAGTGAGATCGTGACTTATTTGCAATCACGGCAACAGTCCAAGAAGAGTTTCGACCACTTTGACACCCTTCTTGTTCAACAACTTGTTGAACTTTGTTGCCTTGCATTCGCGGCTGTGTGCCTTAAGCGTTCGCTCCCAAGGCCAGGTGAAGCTGTAAAAACCGTCCGAGGCTCCAAGGCTCTTATGGCTAATAGAATAGTCAGAACTAAATAAAAAGTGGTGCGCGATATTCTACTTCAAGAGTTGTATTGGTACATTATTCTGTCAGATTATCATTTGACCAATATGTAATACCAGGCCCACACGTTTGCCATTTTAACTTCAAACCTCAACCTGTACAAACGCTTGAATAAAATAGGCAAGCCAAACATCGGTATCCATACGTTTGCGAGTGTCCTAGTATGTTTTTCATAAGCAAGCATGACGGACGTCGATCTTGTGTCGGTTATAACATTTGGTTTAACCTATGTTTATTGTAAAAAGAAGCAATATTAAACGAAAAAAATTATAGGATACGGAAAATTCTGCAACGACTATAGTTAAAAATTCATAGAAACCGTACTACCACTTTTTTCGGTTATTTATCAATTATTTATTTCGCATAAACATGTGAATGTACCGCAAGCGCTTGCCGCAAGCTCCTTTGATTTGTGCATCAATTATCGACTTGGCTCGGAATTTGTTATGTCTGCCGAGCATTGGCAAGCGTGTGAATCGTGCATAAAGTGTTAAAGCAATATACTGTTTGTTTAATATTTCTGTATAATTTATCGACCAAGTCAAGATCATGGTTACCATGGTCCCATATCCCATTCCCATGGTTACCATATTCGTTACATTTTTTTTGTAATCATAAGTAAATAAAAATTATCAATCAATTATCAATTGACATAATGTGTGATTGTGGTGGTGGAGAACGCTAAACTTGTATAGTAGGTATACAAAAATAATACTTACATGTATATATTGTATCATTGGTTACTTTTTTTATCGTTATAGGTTTCGCGTTGTGGTCAGATTTTCATCTAATCTTAAGTGACGATGTGGCCCTATATGGTAACACGCTAAACCTAGTGGGAGGACTGGCTCTTAAGTGCAGCTGCCGGAACACACCTTAATGCTTGGCGACTGATTTTCAACTTGAGGGAGACAGCTAGCCAGTCGGGTATTCGAAAAGCCCTACAACCATGCTCACGATATTTTCTTACACCGAAGGCTCAGGCTCATTACAGGAATTCGAACTCACGTCCATCAACGCGATGTCCATACGCGGTACCACTGAGCCATCATTGCTGCGTTTTTTTATGCTAATGTTATGTAAATCAATAATTCAAATGTGATAGTGTGAATATTATATAGCATTTTTTGATACATCATTCCAATATTCAATACTGTTTAGCGTCAACGAATAAATATCAAGGAGGAAGTCATTATATCTATCGGTTTAATTTGAATAGTAATATCTATTTTAAAAGGAAAACTAAATCTATATCAATCTTAATAAATACTTTGCAAATTACAACATTACTAACCACTAGCTGTGCCCCAAACTTCGTCTGCGTGGACTACAGAATTGGGCCTTTACCAGGATAAAAAGTATCCTATGTCTTAATCCGGGTTATAAGCTGGCTGTGTGCCAAATTTCATCTAAATCCATTTAGCCGTTTTTGAATGATTAAATAACAAACAGATATATTCACTTTCGCACTTATATTATTGTAAGGATTACAAAAAAATAATAACAATAAGTGCTGTTCCACGAGAATTAGTTACGTATCTTGTTTATAAAAAGTTATTTAGAAATTTATTTTAGTATTTCATAGACAAATTTATTGGTGATGGTTAATAATAACATGATGCTATGACCTTAAGGAGCGGTTAAGAAATCTTGTAAGCTGTAGGCAAATGCTGTAGGTAAGTAAGAACAACGATAGAGCTACTTAGGTGCATTGGATGCGGCGCGGTGGCGACTTGATCGTATAAATTTAAGACGGATGAATAGTGGACCCAGCTTGTTTAATATAAGGTGCCGAGACATAAATGCTTACAGTTGAGGCTGTGCAAAAAATGGTGGAACAGCGAGCTATAGATCTTGCCACGCTCGGCATCAAACTGTAGCATCGAAAGAGAAAAATCAACATCCAACTTAACACTAAAATCCACGAGTTGGAAAAATCCATGAAACTGAAATGGAGTAGGACATAATATTGCCAGGCAGAATGATGGCAGATAGATTAAAACTTTGACAAATTGGTAGTTATCTATAAGTAAATAAGAAGTTGGACAATCACCAGCTAGTAGGGTTAACGATTTGGTTAAAATCGCTCGTCAGACCTGGATGACATTTTTTTTAGATTTAGCATTATAGCAACATCTCAATTGATGTTAATTGACGATGTGGTTCAAGATGGTGGCACGCTAAGCTTTGAGGGATTGACTCTCAAGTGTAGCTGCTGGAACACAGCTATTAGTACTTGGCGACAGATTTGCAACATGCGGGTGGTAGCTAGCCAGGAAGGCATTAGGAAATGGCCTACCACCATCCTATGGTTTACTAACATCAATCGACACGGTGTCCGAAAACGCTACCACTGAGCTATCATTACAGCTCCGGTCAACAGTAGGCGATTACAGGTTGAAAATAGTGATGATAATTCTAATATTTAAAATCACCTCCACTATAATCTTTCGGGTATGATTTTCACTATCACCAAATAAACGCACGTTCAATGACCTAATTAAACGAACCCTGGTTTTCTGTACCTATAATACTTTTTGAGATATTCAAAAAATAAAATTGTACATTTGGAAAAATTGTGAATTTTTGAATTTTACATAATCAGTGAAAAAAAAAATCCTGTGGTAGAACTCAATTTTATGATAAAAGAAAACTTCCCACCAAACTTCATCCAAATTGAAAGGGGTCGATTCCAACCATTGATCGATTTGACATGGAATGACCCATAAATTATCTTTGTGTAAATTAAAAGTCATTTTGATCACGTAGAGAACGTAGACGCAAGAAGTAGAACTTCTACGGTACGTCTAAGTTTCCCGACGCAAGCTAAATGGTTGTTTTTGAATATGTGAACAAATAGTCGACCAGTTATAAAATGTCCTAGGACAGGAAATAAAAAAGAAAGATTCATACAAATTCCATTGAAAATTACTTAAAGCCAACGGGCATATTGAGATGGACAACTACGGAGCCCCTAGTACGCGCGTGGTTTGATACCCACTTGACCAGCTTTTTTTCTAATATATTAAATGTGCAGACATGGATAATGAACGAAATTAATATATGTATAGATTACTAATATAAATAAAAAATCCTGTTGTCAATATGGTCGCATCCTAATATACTCAGATTTAGGTCTTACCGTCGCGTAGTTTGGTAAACAGTGTCAGGTTTATGGAAACTGACATTCGAACGTTTTGATACTTTCGGATTACCTGAGGTAGAACTAGATCGCCTATAGAAAGTAATTTTCTCGCGACCAAAATTTAACCAGGCCAAGATAGCGTGGCATTTAACTGAATAAATATTTATCCTATAATGTTATTACGATATTCTTACCTATTTATTCACTTGAACAACAAATAATTCTACTTACTTGACTACTGAATTGGTATTTACTTCCAAGTTCAAGCTTTGATTCGAATTATCACAATTATTAGCGCCGTTCCGTAAGTTTTCATACTGCATAAATGTCAAAACTAAAGCTAGGTGTACGGATTGCAGTACAATTCAGTCGAACAGAGTGAGTATTCTGAACTCGAAATCTAGTACCTAGTGGTACATAATATGTATATCGATGGTTTTAATTTTCACTGCTATTCAATATTTTCTTTTTAAAAATCACTATTAAATAATTTAGTTCTTTTTTCACAGTGTGACTTAAATTTGACATTATTATTACGTAATAGAAGAAAGAAAGAATTTATTTATTTATCCATCACACAACACAAACATCAGTATATAAAATTATGTATAAATGGATACCAGTATAAAACAAACACTACTGAAACAAAACAATAAGTATCGTGTTGTGTGGGAATAAACAGGTCCCAGTCTCAGCATAATTGCTACACTGAATCAGTGCAGCGCTGGTATTTACTGTGTCTCCTAAACCAATGTCACGGACACCAATAAAAAAAACAAATAGTTAATAGAAAAAATAATGTTTACAATACAAACAAAATTTATATAAAAATAATAATAAATAACAGAACAGAAATACATTTATACATATATAATAGGAAAAGTTAGTAGAAATTGCGTTGGAGAGCGAGAGGAAGGTATTTTCACGCTGTTAGTCATTGTCACACTAGGCTAAAAATCTGATCCTGTAATAAAAAAAATGTAAATGTTGCTCTGAAAGTTTTATACAATCCATAATCAAATAAAAGACATTACTAAACTCGGTTACCAAATACATGACCTCGACACTGGTAACCAGTTCTCAATTGCATAACAAGTTACGAGAGACGTTGAAATATTCGGAAGTAAAGTGATTTGCCTAATAATTTTATAGTACCATTGACAGAAGTGTTTACAGGAAGTAAAAATAATTGTGTAGGTAGGAACTAATACATATTTTAGAATTTCCTTTTCCTGATCTATTAATAAATTATGATTTTGTTTGTATCGATCAATTTTAATAATGCGTTCTGATCAAATTTCAAATTATTTAAAATAGTGGATTTGTATTTATACTGTAGATTAAGAGAGGTAGGGCGCAGATACATTTTCGATTGTAGATACACAAGTGAACCATAATATTTGGTTAAAAAAATGACGATCTAGTTTTCATCAGGAAACAAAAAGCGCCACCATTTCCCGCATAATGTGCATAAAATTTGCATCAATTTATAATATTATACGTTTGACTAGAGCGTAGCGTAGTTAAGTATTTACGACTTAAAATGTTATTATAAAAAAACTTACTTATAAATCTCACAGCTGGGAAAAGGCCTTCTTACAAGATCTCCTTGGGGTAGGGGGATCCAAAGAGAGGTAGGGCTCAAAAATAAGACTTCGTTTCCCTGGATCTTAATCTGCAATGTAGTGGTTTTTATTCTAATTCATAAACTTGTGTTATTTAATCATATATTATATAACTAACTCCGCCACACGGTTTCATCCATATTACAATAATTAGACCATTTTTTCACCACGCCGCCGCCGCTCAAGCACTCATGAGCCTACCTTTGTTCCGGTACATTCCTAAAGTTTGCCAGATTACTTAACATTCATGGTTACTACTCCGCTCCTTAGGATCATAGCGAGAAGTTATATAACCTTCCTCAATAAATAGCCTATAATATTATGTAAAAATATTTTTTCTAATCTAAATGGTAATTCCAAAAATTTCCAATAGCACGATCAAATAAAAAAAACAAACAATCACATGAGATTTATAATATTAGTGTAGACTAGCAACCCGCTCCGGCTTGGCACGCATAGCAGAGTAATACGTATAACTCTATGAGTTTACGCGGCACACGCCATTAAATCTCCCAGTCGGCACAATTTTTCCGACTTCTTCAACAATCATCGTCATATTCCAGCCAATTTACACAAAAGTTTAATAAATTATACACCTAACCTTTCCTCATGAATCAGTTCGTCCATTGATGAATACCGTATAAAATTATGTTCGGTAGTTTTTTAGTTTATCGAATTCATATAGACAGACGCAGCGGAGGCCGCTTTGTTTTATAATATCTAATGATATATGTATATAGTTTAGTTATTGAACACATGAATTACTAGAAATAATAACACAGCATATGAATAGTAAGATATCATTAATAAAACCCGGAAAGTTCTAACGATTGGACCACTATTTTGTAGGAATGCTATTTGAAGATTAAATAAAAATATAATAATATTCAAACTTAGAAAGGACCGTTTTGTTGGATACTAGGAACATATTCACGGTTTAATAGATAATAATGTCTAAAAACGGGTCCAAGCTCTGATAATATTCCTTTTAACTTCATTATATATAAGACTGCCGTGAATCTTTTCACATGTCTAAAAACAGCCATTTAGCTGGTACCCCTACCAGTACCACTTGGCTCTAACAAAAGTTACCGGTTCAAAGCTTAATATTTCGCTAACGGATCCATGATTCGATAAAATAGTTATATTTTTGAACGACCTATCCAATGACACATTAAACCATTGGATAGACGAGAAAATAAAATTAATCCCACTTTACGTGTAAGGGGATGGGGGACTCGAAAGACAATTTTTGTCTAAGATTTTATCTAACCATTTTGTCGGCTTGATTAATATGTATACCCATGCCAAAATACAGCTGTCTAGTACTAATCTCTGAGCTAAGCCGCGGACAGACAGATGGACGGGCATGCCGAAATATAAGAGTTCCTTGTTGACTACGGAACCCTAAAATAGTTCAAACACGACCTGAGTTTAAAAGCTTTTTTTAGTGGCCGTAATACATTTTAAAACAAAAGACATTGGACTGTCTCTCGAGTGTTAGTAATATATACATAATGGTAATAAAAAAATACTGGTAGAATTTATAATGAGTAAAATAAAATTCATTGTCGCGTGAACGAATTCTAGTATGCAAGTTATGAAGGCACTAGGCAGTAAATACACCAACATATCAAGGCCCATGCTATCAGTCTCGGTGTGCGGTTTGACAGATCAATGTCATTAGACTGCATTCTTATTTTAATAAAATTATTTTGAACACAGTTTTTTAGACATTTATCTATATAAATATAATTATTGAGGTATGCCGTTGTGCGCGCATCATGCAAAAACTAGTGGTTTTAGTTAAATTTTGAGCTTTTTTTGTTGGATTCATCAGATTCTTAGTCGTTATGAAAATAAAAAATATCACGATAACTTCATTCAATAAAAGTTACGCGCGACTAATTTGACACTAGATGGCAGTAAAACAGAACATTAATTAAACACAGGTTGATATTAAAAATTAACAAGCAGGTGGTACAGTTAGTTATTTTTTTGTATTATAATAAAAATTTAGAGAAAACACTCAAAAACAAACTTGGAAATCCCGTTTTTTTTTTTTGTAGCTGCATTTGCATTTTCTGGGAACATTTACAATAGTAATGTTTTTTTTTTATATACTATCATAAAGTAGAGATTTCTAGAAACAAAAAGCCTACCGACTTTTTAAAAAAAGCTGACATTTTGACGCGACATTTTCGGTTGAAAATGAGGGTGCTTTTTCGATATTACGTCAAAATAAGGGGAAATGATAAATAATGATTTATCAAATGATAATTTATCAATGATAATGATTAATTCAAAAAAAAATATAGTTAGTTTGGGATATAATAAGGTAAGTTTTCACAAAATTTCGTGGAAATACAAAAGTTGTAGATCTTTGTATTACCTACAACTTTGTCATTTAAATTTATTCTTTAGTACTTGTAGTTTTTCCGGAAATCGAAATAAACCTTTTTTATCCTTAAAAAATCACCCCCCACTTCCCGACCTCAGATGGCCCGTAAATTATTTTTCCTTTAATTTTTCTTATATTTTCATCCTACTATATATATTTTTTGGTTTTAAAAATTATCGACCCTAGTTTCTAGCTAGTAGGCGGGCTTGCAAAATTGTATGTAGCTTGGAAGTCTCCTATAGTTCTTGATAACAGAGCACTAAGAGACTCTTACTTGCGTGGTCACTTACCCTCGGATTTATAGTTAAGAAAAAGAAAAAAGTAAGAAGATATTTCCTAGTGTAAATATTACACAGCTTTTTTGGTTTTTATTGGACATCTTAAAGAACTAAAATAAAGTACGAGCCATAAAGAAAAAGACGATTATTATTGCTAAGCTTAAATTTACATACATTTATAACAAGCTGACGTTGTTCTGCCCTACCCAATAGTAAATAACACGATCAAAGTGCGACCTATCGCGTTTTTGTCCTGAACTTTTCTATAAACATAAACAAAACAAAAAAATAATTCCGCATACCCATACTATGTATAGAACTATAGAGAATTATTACTTGAGTTCTAAAAAATACGATAAAAAAGGAATACTTAAGTAAAAGATAAATTAAAGTCACAGAATTCATTTTATAGTTGAAACTCACTCGAGTAAGTAACTTCTACGGTTAGCATTCTTAGCCAAGTAACAATCACCGCTGCCCTTACTTAATTAATTCTAACATGTGTTTTTTCTATACTAATATTATAAAGAGGAAAGATTTGACATAAATTTTTTATTTTTGTAGGTTTGGCGTAGTGACCACAATCTCACCTGATGTTAAGTGACAATGTCGCCCAAGATGGTAACACGCTAAACCTAGTGGAAGACTGGCTCTCAAGTGCAACTGCCGGAGCACACCTATTGGTGCTTGGCGAAAGATTTTCAACTTGAGGGCGGTAGCTAGCCAGGCGTCAGTAAAAGCCCTTCCAACATGCTATGGTTTCCTCACGATGTTTTCTTTCATCGAAAGCTCAGCCTCATTGCAGGGATTCGAACTCACGTCAATCAACGCGAAGTCGTACACGCTACTACTGAGCCATCGTTGCTTCATTGTTTTTTGTTTGTAATAAACTCAAAAAGTACTGGACCTTAAAAATTCTTTCACCAATAAAAAGCTACATTATTCACAAGTAATATTTACAATAGGGTGTCATTGTACATTGTTTATTTTTAAAAGTTAATATTGTAATACGTAATTTATTGCATGTATATAATACTGACCTTGTTGTTAGTGAACACTTTTAAAGTGAATAATATGTAAGACTTGGAACGTTCTTTAGAAGGACTAGATAAATAACATGGTTGCAGATTCATTGGAATAAATTGAGAATATCGGTAGTTATGGTTTCTCTGACTTAAAGCAATGAAAATATATTTCAGAAATAAGGACCCGCTAATAACTTTTTGTGAGATTAATTTAAAAGAAGATATCGATTTTCGGAATATGTTGTTTTGAAATGTGAATACAATCTTACCATCACAAGTCATCTGTCGCAAGTACAAGTTTAATTTTTCCATCCCAAAACCTAGCTGTGAATATTCTTTTTATTTATTTATTTAAAGAAATCTACAGCTCTTAAATTCATATACAATACACATACTAAATTAACATATTGGTATTGCCAAGATGATTTTAGTTCAGTTCAAGACATAAAAAAATTATAATAATCTTATACCCTATTGAACCTATTAATTATTTATTAGGCATATTATTTGTTTATCTTTATTATATTAATGTCTATTTTATTGTATTGACTAATATCATTATGTATTATTATGTTATGGGATTTTAATAAAAAAATCATACTTTTAATATTCTTTTAAATCTTATGTTATGATATTAAATGTACAAATACAATGTAAAAGTTCCAAGTAATCGTACCAAATTTCAAGACTTTAGAGCTGTGGCAAGTACCCTAAATTATTTGATATTGGTCACTGAGAACGACTTTTAAACTATTATTATGAAGGACTGTATCTTTTTGTTGTTTTAACTTAGAAAGCTGATTTTATTACAGCAGTTTGTAGTTATAGATATTAGTATTCGATATTAATTACAAAAAAAAAACAGTGTGGTGTCGTGGGACACCAGGTAGTGGTAGTAGGTGGCTAATGTAGAATCGATACAATTTGCAAAAAAAAAATCGTGCTCAATTTTATGTAGGTTTTCTTTATTTTTCTCTTAAATTTTGCTGATTAGTTTTTATTTAAGTAAAGGAAAGTATTTAGGAAGTTCAGTATTTTAGGAAATAATAAATTACGTAAAATAAAAAGGTATAGGTCGTAATACTATTCCGGCAGCAGTTTGCCTTTCTGACTGCGGTAACTGCCGTGGAGATAACTCCTCAACGGCTTCATCGTGAGTCACATCTGTTGCCTCAAAGTATTCTTCGTCTTCTTCTATCGAATTGCCAGACTTTGATTCTGTACCAGCTACCTCTTCCTTTCCTTTATTTTCCTCCCTTCCCGTGTCAGAGGCATTTTTATCCCCTGAGGGTATCGGGTTCGGTTGTGAGGAATGTCCTTGCAGCGTTACATCTTCAAGTTCAATGGGACACTCACTTGGCCCATTAAAATTGCTTGTTGTACCTTTGTAAGCTATTAACTGCTTTTATGTTTTTTTAAATTACAAGAAGTGAAACAGTCTTTAACAAAATATATAACTTTTCCAATTCTTTTAACAATTATACCTTTCTTCCATGATTCTTGCTTATTTATATTGATTTTTTTTATATAAAACATAGTCCGCCGTTTTAAAATATGTTGTCGTTTTTGCATTGAGCATTTTAGACTGCAAATACTGTTTATTTTCAACGTTTCGAGCGAGAGTGACAAATGCCGGAAGAGCTTGTTTCGTTTGAATTAAATCTAATCGTGATCGCAGCTTATGTCCAAAAACTAATTGAGCAGGTGAACACCCCGTTGATGAATGAACGGAATTTCGATAATCAAATAGGTATTTACACAATTTTTTATTTAATCCCTTAATATTATCGTTACTTAACATACACGATTTAATTCCTTTCTTCACTACCTTCACGTAACTTACAGCCTGCCCGTTACTTGCCGGGTGGTAAGCCGGCGATGTCAAATGCGATATACCGTTAGACACACTTTTTTTTTTTAATTCCAAGGAAGTGAACTGAGTGCCATTATCACTGACTATAATATGTGGCAAGCCAAATCTTGCCATGTATTCATATAATTTATGAATAACCGAAAATGACGACGTACTTATACCCATATCATACGTTTCTACCCACTTAGAGTACGCATCCACAATAACTAAATACGAACGGCTGTGAATGGGCCCGAGGAAATCAATATGGATTCGATAGAACGCGTGTGGTGGCTGTGGCCACAACGCCAGCAGAGCACGCGCAGAGGTAACTGTCTCAACTGTAAACAAACGTTACAATCCGCAATCATGCAAGGACATGCGAGTGTATAGCGACATGGCTTCCATTTTTCACAAAATATTACTGTGTATATTCATCCCATATATGTTTCTTATTTTAATAATTATTTTTCTGTGACGCATTCATTAGTATTACACGGAACTTTGTTCAAGGATTATTTAGAGTGTGAAGTCGTTTGTAACGCAAAATTCATAGTAAATATTTACGTAATTTAAACTCTCAATTAATACTGTTCATTATGTTAAGATAAAAAATCTTGTGTGGTAGTAATGGCCCGATAAAGAATTGTTTGAAAGGTTTTTGATACGTACCAAAGTCAATACAGAGGTTAACATCGTTAATAACTTTTTATTTAAAAAATCAACTTGAATAATTGTTAAAGCGTTGTATTTTTTGAAGATTTTACGTAAGTTAGAGTTAGTTATCCCTTAAAAGTTACCCATCCAAAATTTGTACTAATGTTTAAGTATATATGAATCGTTGCACGCTATAAACAAGCGTGTTTTTTTCCGCCTAGAGATTATGTACCTTGATATATGATGCAAAAATGACTTTATTTAATAGTAAAATATCGGGCTCTCTCCAACGAAGCAACCAAGAGGTTTTTCAGCTCACCCTTCTTGGCTTTAGTGAGGTCGAGTGATCTTCAGCATAACCCTTGCAAATTGCTCTACGAAAAGCGAGTAGGCTAATCGCGAAAATATCTGTTAGACGTTTTCAAACAATCCCCCCCCCCCATTTATTAAATTACGATAATTTATACATGATTAAGTTGCTTATGGCATCATTAGGTATATATCATACGATATTTATTTTTTTAATTTATTATTTAGCCACAATTTGTTTTATCCATGTTTTTATAGATTTTTACATTTTTCTCGAAATTGTTTTTGTTTGCATTATATGGGCTATTTATTGAGAACGGTTACTGGCTATATAACTTCAAGCTATGACCCTAAGGAGCGGAGTAATAAACATAGACAATTTGCAATCTGGTAAGCTATAGCCAAGTAGAGGAAGTTAGAACAACAATAGGCTATATGGGTGAGACGGCTGCGCTGCGGTGTTGAGTTGAAATGATAAATTACAACACGGGTGAAACCGTGGGACACAGTTAGTAAGTCAATAAAATATAAACAAGTTAATTCGTTCGCGTAAATTTAATATCCATTAAAAATCCGTTCAGTACCACATAAAAATATTTAAAAGTATGTATTAATTAAATACGTTATTATATTTTGACCGTATATAATAATAAAATCGAATGAGTTTATAAGGACGGTTACTTTTAACTTGCGATAAATTATGTCTTAAGTCGGTAATTAGATTGTTTAATTGTTACACGTTGACCTCGTGTTTTTATGGATTATAAAAATTACAGGCCTCGTGGCACAGTGGTAGTAAGCCTTACTATTAAGCTGTGAAGTCGCTGGTTCGACCCAACTGACTTTTGTGTGATAAGCATAATTATCAGTTGTGTGTCTGGTCGTTGAATAGTAGGGCTCTTCACTACTGCGCCAAGAGCCCATCAAAATAATACGTAAATCTATACTGTATAATATAATAAAGCAGAAGAACTTGTTTATTTGTTTAAATACGCTAATCTCTGAAACTACTAGTCGGATTCGAAAAATTCTTATTGAATATAATAGCCAAATTCACGAGGCATAGTATAGCCAATCTAGCATTTGGCTACATCTCTCAGTTAGCCTTAAATATTTATTTTTGTTAAGTCGGAACAAATAGCTCACCCCAACTGCTTTATCCGCGTGCGCTGATGTAATGGTTAGACAATGTTCTACAGAAATATTCGTCCTTAGACATCTAAGAAAAAGTCCGCGATACCATATGCCTATCTCTTATACATAAGCCACAATGAGGTATTTTGTAATAAAGTGTTAATTTCTTTATTATTTTGTATAGCATAGAACGAAAGTTACTTCGTCATCAAGATAATGTAGATATTAGTAGATAGTAGTAGATATGTAGATAAACTTTGCCCTTTATAGCATGTTTTTTAGACAAATAGTTTGGGGGATAATGTAACATAATACAACACTCAGCTCAGGTCTATGACTATAGCAGCAGTGGCGCGAATGAGCCGTGTGAGTTGTGACACATAACCTTGGCCGCCCAAATAAAAATACTGTCTATACTGATGTATTATAAATGAACAATCAGCGATTTCTTTTAAACTATACGCGGGAAAACCGCGGGACACAGCTAGTCAGTCTATAAGCTATATTATCAGCTAGGTATAATATTGCTAACTAAATATATTGGCACAATGATACAAAAAGGGTCTTGGTGTCCGAAACAAGAGCACGCCACTTGACCCGATGCGGTGCAGTTTCTTTCCAATTGTCAGTTTGAAGCCGACGCAGACCTGTCTGATATTGCTCCTAGGTTTTTTTTTACTACTAATGCACACTTAATTGAAGCTTATAAACGTAATAAACGATTTCGTTATAACCGGATTCTACTATAATAGGAGTAAGTTTGTGTTTTTTGCTATATATCAATTATTTTATGAAGTTGATATGTCTTACTTGACAATCACTTTAGTATGCCATATATATGTATAAGATTTTAGAACTCTTAATTGTAGGTCATGAAAATTGTTTACTTTAATTATATACTTAACTTGCTTGCATTACTACCGTTGGTCGGACTAAATTGATTGCATTTTTTCTTGTCAAATTTGTAATTAGTAGCTTAGTACGTACACGTTAGTTACAACATAGAATATAGAAAGAAAGGAAAAGTTTGTTCGACAAACACATTAAGCCGCCTGACGTCGTCCAGTTCGCCTTAGGAATAACGATGCCCCTTATTTCAATCGATTTATTAGAATCGGATCAGTAATTCCTTAATCAGATTACTTCCTACAAACATACAAATCTTTACATAATTCGTTATAATAGTACTTGTGCGTGAAGCACCACGTACATTGGGAGCAGTCACCGGATTTGTTTTTTTTTTTATCGTTATAGGTTGGGCGTATTGTTCGCAATCTATCCTGATGTTAAGTGAAGATGTGGCCCAAGATGATAACACGCTAAACCTAGTGGAAGACTGGCTCTCAAGTGCAGTTGCCGGAACATATCTAATGGTGCTTGGCGACAGATTTTCAACTTGAGGGTTGTAGCTAGCCGGGCGGGCATTAGAAAAAACCCTACCACCATGCCATGGTTTCCTCACGACGTTTTCCTTCACCGAAAGCTCAGGCTCATTGCAGGGATTCGAACTCACGTCAATCGACGTGAAGTCGTACACGATAACACTGAGCGATCATTGCTTCAAAAAGTTTCGAAGGTTTCAAAAGGTTTGAAGGCTGCAAGCGCTTAAGAATCTGTCGCCTCTATGACAGGAATTCTTACCTTTAGCCACGTATGCTCGTCAGTCCAGCAGTTAGAATGTTCAGGGTGGTCAGGTCTGGTGAGCCGGAGTAGAGAACGTACGCTTGTTTTCCCGATGCACACCACACAATCCCCACTGACTAATTTTTTATTACATTTTAACAGTTTATCTGTAATTATATTCTAACGAACCACTTTGAAACGCACGCAGTCGCGTGCTCTGGCGAGGAGACGAAAAGGACTTAGACGCCATTCTTAATGGCACCATGACGAGACGTTGTGATTGGACGGGAACGTATGAGCGCTTCACAACCCTCTGCTATTGGTTCGAATCTCATCACAAGCGATAGATTCATACGCTGCTCTTACCGGTATCCGATACCAATAATTAGAAAATTAAAATTTAAAGCTTAATATTTCGCAAATGTATCCTTTAATTGAAATATGACCTTACATCCCTCATATACCTTCAATATTTTTTAACGGACTATCCAAAGACACGAGACGAGAAAAAATAATTTATCTCCACTTTACGTGTACGGGAGGTACCCAAAAAAACTTTATTTACAAGATTTTATTTTACCACTATATCGGCGTGTTTAATACATATATATTCATGCCAAATTCTCTAACCCTTCGTACAAATTCCTTTAAAAATTACTTAAAGTCCCCTTCTAAGTCTAAATATTGTTACGGGTAACTACAGAACCGTACACTCCGCATGGCCTGACACGTACTTTACGAGATTTTGTTACGCTTAAAATAATATGTAATAATACCTAATATAAAAATGCTTTGTACTCCAATCCAACGTATACTCCGACTGCAAAAAAACGCAAATCTAGTGCACTGACCTCGGACCAATTGTTCCTTCAGCCATTATCGTAATATTATTATAAAAATTATGTTTTATCTACACTATTATTTTTAAAGAGGTAAAGTTTGTGAATATGTTTGTAGAAGATAATCATGGAACTATTGATCGAATTCTAAAGTCTGTAACAAAGAAAGCTACATTATCCCCGAATGGTATCGATTATATAGAGGCACAAAAAGAGGGTTGTTATAATTTTAATATGTGTATTCAGAAATGAGGAGATCCGCAGGAAAACCATAGTCCACCGATATGGCCCTAAGAATTGCTAAATTTAAGTACCACGTACGTAGCTCGCAGGATAGCCGATGGGGTCAGGGAGTTCT
Organism: Saturnia pavonia; assembly: GCA_947532125.1. NCBI lineage: Eukaryota > Metazoa > Arthropoda > Insecta > Lepidoptera > Saturniidae > Saturnia > Saturnia pavonia. The sequence continues at coordinate 4,286,792 of OX383922.1, forward strand.
CGAGTGACGGCCGCATATCAGAAGACGTAGCGTGGGCAGACCTTCAGAATAATTGAAGTTGGTTTTCTTTTTTGTTGAAAATTGTCTTGTTGGTATCGCAAAGCGAAATACATAAAAAGAAGCCAATTGTATCATTGCTGTGCTGTCGCATTTGTGCCTCATAATATTTTGCTTCAGCAATTTACGGCTACTTAAGTGATATTTGGATGTGTAACTTTTAGTTTTCGAGTGAAAGTAACTGTGAAGCCATTAGATGGATTCAAATGGAGTTAATTTCACTGACAGCATTTGTCAAGTCTATCCATAACTTCTTTAATTAAATCAACATTGCTTTTTGAAGCAACGGCATTGAATGTTTTCATATTATCAGTAAAACATTACAGGCATAATTTTATACATGGACCAATTTCATTAGTAAATTTAGAAAATAGTAAAGGTCCTAATAGGGAACCTTGTGGTAATCCACTAGGTATAGGTATCCAACTTGAAAAATAATTATTAATAACTACAGCCTGTGATCTATTTTCTAAATATGATGAAAACCATCTTAGAAGATCGCCACAGATTTGAGATAGTTTACGGAGTAGAATATATTGGTCAAAAGCTTTACTATTATCAATGTAAGTAACATCGACTTGTAATCCCTTGTCCATAGACTCAGTTAAACAATCATTTAAAATAGATAGCTTAATATTAAAACGACTCTTTATAAACACATTTTGCGAGTCACTAACTGCCGTTTTCAATAACCTATCTATCCGTATTTTCAGTTACTAAAGATAGTCGAATCTATACTCGTGTCCTTACTTTCATTTCAATAACTTATCGATGGATAGTATTTCCTATCCAACGTTTATATCTGTCATCGGGAGGATGAATAGGCTGCTAGAGATAGGAACGCTCGTACAAATCGAACTTACCTGTGTTTCAATATAATTTTCAAACGAGGCTAACTCTTATTCTTGAAACGCAAATTGAGGATAGATTTCTATTTGTACTGATGGGGATAGCGATCTATCTATAAACACGGTTAAATCGCCGATGTTGAATTTCAGAACACCTAATAATTTTTTATCTCTGTTTTTCATACACGAAATTCCACGCGAACGAAGTCGAAGGCACAGCTAGAAAAAATAATTGTTATTAATTTTTATGCTTACCTTAAATATGAAGTCATGGAGGATGTCTTCCTCAGCAGCAGTTTGACGTAAAGATTCCATATGCTTGGACAGGCACGATGGTGACAGTTCCGGTAACGATCTCAGTCCGCATGTCGGTTTGATCTGTAATTATAAGGGAACTAGCTGTGCTCTACGGTTTATCCGTGTTAAATATATCCAATCATCAAATATAATATTTAAATCATAGATTTAATATAAATAGATCGGCAATATGATGAAGCGATGATGGTTCAGTGGTAGCGTGTAGAACTTCGCGTCGATTCACGTGAGTTCGAATCCCTGCTATGAGCCTGAGCTTTCGGTGAAGGAAAACATCGTGAGGAAACCATAGCATGGTGGTAGGGCATTTTCTAATGCCCGCCTGGCTAGCTACCACCCTCAAGTTGAAAATCTATCGCCAAGCACCAATAGGTGTGTTCCGGCAGCTGCACTTGAGAGCCAGTCTTCCACTAGGTTTAGCGTGTTATCATGTTGGGCCACATCGCCACTTAACATCAGGTGAAATTGTGGCCACTACGCCAAACCTACAACGATAAAAAAAAAAGAATAAGACGAGACCAAAAACGGAATACACTAGTGTCCATATTATTTTGGTTATTCTTACGTTATACGACTTACATCCAATTACGGAAGACGTAACCACAAACACGTGTACTAAATATTAAATTACACTTTACTTAGACCGACAGCACATAAGAAAATGATCTCGCATCCTTATCTCGTTCTAACACACTATTACTACTATGCTCTTTCTCTTTCGAGCTGCCGATCTATATATTTAAATCATTTAAAAATATGGAGGACCCTGCCGTTGGTACTTCAAGCCGAAATGACAACAGACAGATTTGGTGGATCTTGCATGGTAGTTGTCCGAGTACAAGATATGTTAGATATGTTATTGAAAACAGCCGTAAGTGAGATCGGCAATCCATCGCCAGTTGTTGTCACTGTCATGCCGGTCTAGAAGCGTCTCGCCAGCTAGCCAACTGGCTGATCCAGAAACGAAACTAGCCAAAAGAGAGTCTCTTTGACGAGTTTATTACCATGTGCATGGTGGTTAGAGATCCCTGTCACCCCGCTTGATTACTGGATATGCACAGGTTGATGTCGATATGCGACACGCTTAAGCTATAGCGGATGTTCTAATTGTTGTATCTATCAAAACTTCAATCACCAGCAAGGTAGATCACCGTCAGACAGTATTGTTATCTTTAGACGTGACTCACCGCAGTCGGAGATGACAAAAACCTGAATCTCCCACCATGAAGGTCTAAAAACAATAATTAATACCAAAATTAACACGGACGTAATTTTAAGTTAATTAGTGCAAAAACGTTTGCAAAAATAGGACGTCGACGGTGACTGAACCGTGAAGCTACGGGGTCGACTCAAATCTTGAAATCACACTTCATTTGTTTTCTAATCTATAAGAATAAATAATTGTTATTATTTTAAACTAGCTGTGCTCGAGCTCCTCTCGCGTGGACTACAGAATGCCGTCGGTCGAGCGCACGCGAATCGTGCTGCCCCTGCTCAGAAGACTGAAAACAAAAATGATTGTCGTGGATGATCATTAGATGATAGACATATGTTATCATTGACTTTTTTGTAGATCTTTTCAAGGTCTACAATTATGTACAACATTACTTTGATATATCTCGTAAGGTTTACTCAACTTAACACATTTAAGCGCTCCGAAGGAGTCTTTTTCAGGATTGGTCCACCATTATCACCACCGCTTATTTCTTATGTCACTTTATTTAACAAAATATATCATATAACCTAGCCAGATAAACTGTAGTTATAAATTAAAAAGAAACATATAAATTGGATAAGTGGTTTTCACGTGAAAACAACATAAACGGACTGACAGACAGAGAGACGGTGAGTTTTATAATAATTATATATAGATATCTAATGTAGCAAATTATCACCAAATCATAGCGGTAAATTTCATGCGCTATTAAGATGTGGCTGGGTTAGGTTAGGATTGATTTGTGATAAGAAACAGCGTGTTTTTTTTTTCGATCTTACTACACTGTTAGCCGTAAGGGCGTTGAAGCTTCAGACGGCTTTTACAGCTTCAACGGTCTTAGCGGTGCCTAAGAAACAGCGGGAGACGGCCTCAGCATGCTGCAGTGGTCGTGATAAAAAAATATCATGTGGTTCCAATTTTGGTGATCATTATTTTTTTTATTGACATAGATTTAGCATTGTGCCCCATTTGGTCTTATAAGTGACGATGTGGCCCAACATAATAACAGGCTAAACCTAGTGGGATGACCGACTCTTAAGTGCACCTGCCGGAACACATCTATTGTTGCTTGGCGACAGATTGATGGCTTAGTGGTAGCGTGTACGACTTCGCGTTGACTGACGTGAGTTCGAATACCTGCAATGAGCCTGTGGAAAACATCGTGAGGATACCATAGCATGGTAGTAGGGCTTTTTCTAAGGGCCACCTGGCTAGCTACCACCCTTAAGTTGAAAATCTGTCACCAAACACCAACAGGTGTGTTCCGGCAGCTGCACTTGAGAGCCAGTCTTCCACTAGGTTTAGCTGTTGTCATCTTGGGCCACATCGTCACTTAATATCAGGAGAGAGTGTGGCCAATACGCCAAGCCTACAACTATGAAAAAAAACACACCTTGATGGTGGTATTAAGCCAGGCGGGCATTAGAAAAAGCCATACCTGGAGGCATGGTTTTATTACGATATTTTCCTTCACCGAAAGCTCAGGCTGTTTTTAGGGATTCAAACTCACGTCTAACGTATGTCCGTACATGCTACCACATAACCATCATTGCTTCAAATTTGCATTGCATTGCATATGGTGAACATTTACTATTATTTAAATGAATACTTCCAAAGATATTACAGATTAAAAATGCACGGATATAGCGGTGCGGCGGTACCGGCCCTATATACCATCGTCAATTATATGTCGCTCTTTCAAGAGTAACCTCTAAACAAAACATGTTTTATTATCTAATGACCAAAAAGCTGTAAATGTTGTTTATAAGGACATTCTGTAATAGGTAAGTTATATTTAGTATCAGTATTGCACCCATGCGAAGCCGGGGCGGGTCGCTAGTTACGGTATAAAGTGCTTTTTTGAGGTTATCTTTTACTATACCTGGAGATCAGGATAACACAAGCCTTTGATGAATAAATATCAAATTAATATTGTTTAGTATAAACGTAATATTTGCTACAAGGGTAAAGAA